>OZ014551.1:36215719-38615719 GCA_963966155.1 Clivina fossor
GAAACTTGATATTATGTCGAGTTGTTGATTTTAAATATGACTAAAATAAAGTAAGTCCGAATGTTACATCAGTATCGTGTGAAAAATGTTAAAAATATTTGTCATACAAAAGACTTACTTTTTAATTATTATTATTATTATTATTATTATTCTTTACTTCACTTCTAGAGGTACCCAACATTGTACAACGGCCTCCGTGGAGGCAAGTATGTACAACAGTGATATAATATAATAGTATTACAAAATTATTATTATATAAATATAATAAAGAAAATCACATTCAAATTTACTTTTTTTTTTCAACGTGTTATGTTAAATTATGCTACTCTTTATTTAACACTCTTCGGACTATTGGGCATGTACTTAAGATTACTGCTTTTTGTAGTTGCAAGTAGATGTATTTTTTTATTCGTAGCTTTGTTAATGTATCATGCAATTTTTTTGGGATCTCGCCAGTTGCGCCTACCAGTACACATTTCTGATGCCACATTGCTTTTATTTCATCAGCCAGAGGTTTTTCTAATTTTCCGATTTCTATAATTATTTATTTATTTTTAGTGCTTAACTATCTTCTAAGTGATTATGTATAGAAATATTTTTAATACCGTTTACCACTCTATAAAATATAATTAAAAATTGTCAAATTATATTCAGTATTGAATTTCATATATCACTTATATTGTCAGCAGAAATAATTTTTCCGCAACATTTTTTTTTTAAATAAAATAATCGAATTATGTAGATAGAAAATAATTTTAGGTTACTTCTCATTCTTTTTTTACTGAATTTAATTTGTTAAATTATTTTATATACAAATATTTTCTATAACAGTACAACATTTTTATATCTTAATCATAAATATAATTTGTTTAAAAATTACTTACTTTATAATAAGTAATGTAACTATAAAAGTCAATTAATTATAAATTGTAATGTTAATTTTAAAAACAAATAAAAACAATATATACCAACTTCCAATTACAGGGACAAAATAAGTATGACTAAATTCTAATTTAAGGCATCGTTTTGTTAAAAACAACAAATAATAAAAATAATAATGCTCAGTAGAATTTTAAAATCATAGTTCTGTGTTAATTTTTAATGTTTGCCGCAATTTTGAAAAAAACAAGGAAATTATTTAACTTTCATAGTTCTGTGTTAATTTTTAATAACTAACTAACTAACTAACTACAACTGTCATTTTATTACTTTGACTGATAACTGCTGCCATCTGGCGTAGAAATATTTAGTTTGTTGATGTTGCCTAGCAACGAAGCGTGCGTACGGAAATCAAGTAAATAAAGATCGTTTCTTTATTTCCCTTAGTTAATAATGACTAATATTTTAATAACCTTGGTTAATAAAGACTAGTATTTTATTTCCCTTGGGCTATAAAGACTAATATTATTTATCTGATTATATATATATATATTATATATATATATATATATATATATATATATATTATATATATATATATATATATATATATATATATAATGACCATATAACAAAGCAGTTGTAGAAAAATTATTTTACACTTTTTAGTTTGTTTTAAAAACGTGGCGCACATTGGCGCGAACAAGTGACTTTGAGCATTCAAAACATCTAATTGGTGGGTGATCCACTGAGTTCGATTATAAAGAAATGTTAACACAGAACTTTAACCTAAAGCAGTTTTTATTTAATATAATGATTTTTGAAATATTTTTTAACTATGTTAATAGTATATTATGTTATGAGAAATAGAAAGCGATGATTATTGTGTTGAGCCCAGATATTTATGGTCGAGCGGAACACAAAAAGAGCTTACTATTTTCCGAGTCAGACATATACGATTTTTTTAAGGGTTCTAAACAAAACTAAAATAAATCTACATGCCAAGTAACTTTAACCAGTTACTAATAGTTGTAGAATAGTATGTATATGTATATATTATTTATATTTATTAAAATAAAACCGGGTTAGTTTATAGTTCTGTATTAATATTTATTAATAATCGACGTTTCGACAAACTCAACGTACTAAATTGACAGAACCTAAGAGGTCAGTACGTCTAAACTTTCCAGATAAATCTGCTATTGCTGAACATGAGTTAGAAAATTTTCATTATGTAAAATTCGAAGATACTGTCATAATCAATATTAACAGCAAATTGATAAGAGAAACAATAGAAATTTATAAAGAAAACGATAACATCAAATAAAATTGGCTTTCTTTAATTAAAAACTTTATGATCTAGTAACTAATTTTGTTATCTAGTAACTTGTTTCTATGTCCTGTTTATTTAATGTAAATGTAACTTAAATCACTTTTTGATTCCGAGTAATAATAAATATTTATACAAAACTATAACCTAAAGCGTTTAATTTTAATATAATGAATTCTAAAAGATTATTTAATTTGTTATGTGATTTGTGAGAATTAATCTTTCTTTAGTCGAATATGCAATTTCTGACTACCCTTGACCGGTACATATTGTATTTCTTGCACTTCTTCATACATTTTCAATAATCAAATTAAAACTTGAGCGAAAATAAACAAGGCAATTGCCAATTAACTTAACTTGACGTAATAGTGTTTTGTAATATGACCGCCGAAGATGTCAGGTTAAGTATACCAAACGTAGTATTTATGTTTAGTACTGCCACCGGTGATGTATATAGTAAATAATTGTTGTATAATAATGTCATTATTGTACTAATAACATAATGACTTTTTTCAAAATAGGCAATATGGTAACGTAATATTAATATTATGATATGTTTGAAGAAAAAATTTATTGTCAATTTCGTGTTTTCTATAAATTAAAAATTTGAATATGTAAAATGCAGATCTGGGCAATAACTAGATATTTTAGTAGCTTAGTTGCTAACTTAGCTGCTAGCTTAGCTACTTTAGGCCAGTCAAATTAAGGTTTCACATCGGAATGAGAGATAATAAGCTGAAAATTTGTATACACCTTCATTTTGGCGTTCTAAAAGTTGTCTCAAAAGTCTCATAAAATCTCGTGTCTGCGTCGTAAGTTATTCAAGGTCAAAGGTTACAAAAATCGGTTTTTTGCGATTATCTAGGTTTCTATAGCTCCAATGATGTTAACATCTATTATAAAAATTGTAGATCATAAAATTTGTGATAAATTTTGTTTCAAACATTTTTTATGCGCTTAACCGTTTTTGAGATAGAGGGCGAAGAACGCGCAGCGCTCAGCCATACATACTCTAATGCAAGGTCAACTGTAAATCTCGGTGAATAATACTTTGTATAAAGTTATTAAATCATTAAAATATTATTAACAATGAATAACTTGTATTATTTATGAGTTAATACATTGTATTTAATAACATTTTACATATATCTAATATATTCATTTAATAATACTTACCTACTTTGTGTAATTAGGAACTCATTAAATGAATAAACTAAATTTTATATTAATTTATTGAAAGTAAATTTTAAGTAGAAAAATAATTAAGTATTTTGTCTTTAAAATGTGTAAACTCTTAAATACTTATTTTTTTATTAAGTTTATAACTGGGAAGGCGGACTTCTATAATACCATCTTTGTCAATGAAGTCTATAACTGAGAATAAGAATACAGCCCTTATATAATATGACCTTCTTCATTTATAGTTAGTTCATGAGACAAATGTTCCGTTGTAAAGGACCGCTTTTTATTAACTGAATTTATTAAGTTGGTTCCAGATCTTGGCAACGACGGACGTACAATTTTGAAAATTATGACTGATTTGTGTTTTATTTGTTAGAAGTCTCTTTTCAGATGGTGCTTCTGTTAATGTAGTGGGTGGCTTGAAAACTTTAAAAACTACAAGTATCAAACAAAATAACGGTCACATAGACTTTAATTATACCAAATTAAAATAAATATCTATAGATATTTTACAACAAAATTGTGCATTTATATTTATTTCAATAGTTTTAATTTAGAAACTATCATATATTTGTAATTATTATAAATAAAAATAATTTTAAAATGTATATATCTTTAATTTTGTAATTATCATTATTATAATACACAAAAAAAAAACGTAAATTTCGCAGTATAAAAGAACAAAAATTTTCCCTATTGGCATATTCATCAGTATTCTATACCTGAAAAAGTACCGAAGCAACTGAAACAAAATCATGAAGCAAGTTATAGTAGCCGTTTTAGTTTTGGCTGTATTTCTTGTGGCTTTTGCACCAGGTAAGTATTTTTTGTATATATTTTAAATTATATTTATTATTCATATAAAACCAACTTACAATACTATTTTTCTAGTATTAATATATTAATTAAATTGCTTAAAAATATATATTTAATACAAATACTGTTTATGTTACAACATATTTTTAACGTTGCTGTTTAAAGACAAATTTAAAATGTCGTTTTAAGCAATTTAATAAATTTATTTGTATTTAGAATTTCTACATTGAATGGTTATCGCCACTCTTGATTATAGTATTTTAACATGTAAAATTATACGTTGATATTTTTCTGCTTACTCAATTATTTATTACATGTTAAAAATCTTACGATCGAGAGTCACGGCCGTGTTTTGCCATCCTTTTTATTTTCATTACCAAAAATTAAATTATCTGATATGGAACAGCTAACTCTCGTTTTTATTCTTATTAACCTTATGATAGTTTTGATTAAAAGTTAAAATTTTCAATTTATTTTATTAAAAAATATATTCTAGATGTAGTTTGTTAAGATGCATCGCTTTCTAGAAAATTATTATATTATCAAAATGAACAAAACCATATTAAGGTTATTACACGAAATTTAAATTTTGAAAAAATATATCAAAATTGAGAGTTGAATACTAAACATAATTTTTCGTAAGAAAAAAAATACAATATAAATTTTCTAATTAATTTTTAATTAATTAGTTTACATTTTCAAAGCAATTTAAAAACGATGACATACATCATACACATAAATTTAACTTGCTATAAATACTCGTAATTTATCTTATTTATTTGTACTTATTTTATCATATTTTAATTGCTAAAATAAAGTTTATTTCCATAGTATTGCACCTTATCAAAATACATTAAAAATACTTGTTTTCTGTAAAAAAAAGTTGAAAATTTGCGAATGACAAATAGTTGATAAAGTTATGTTTTGAAAAAATA
Source organism: Clivina fossor (assembly GCA_963966155.1). Lineage (NCBI taxonomy): Eukaryota > Metazoa > Arthropoda > Insecta > Coleoptera > Carabidae > Clivina > Clivina fossor. The sequence continues at coordinate 36,220,862 of OZ014551.1, forward strand.
GTAGATAATCTTTGTTTGCTCCGGACATTTTCTAAGTAAATTCTATATTCAAAATTTGTATAAGTACTTTAAGCAACAGCAATATTTTACAGATGCTTATTAGAATTATATACATATATAGTAATAGTTGTTAAAAATTTGCAGAATCTGAAGCAGAAACTTGCAAGCAAATGGGTTTGGACTATGGAAACTACAGGCCACTTTTGGCATGCAATCTTCATTGCCAGCCCTTCTCATCCTATTGTGATGAGAACACAGATGAATGCATCTGCAAATGACAAAAAATAAATTTTATTTCCATTTTACAATATAATGTATATTGTTATTAAACTGAAATAAACACATAAAAATATAATATGTAGTAATATAATATCCATATGTATTTTTCCTACAAAAATAAACCAATTACACGAAAAGAAAAATATTTTTTTTTTTTTTGAAAATTGGATGTAGATATATAGACCACCATATAAATGAGATTCACAAAGTATAAATTCATTGATGATACTTTTATGTTTTGACAACCGTCGTTCAAGTGACATGTGAATGCTATTGACTTTGAAAAACCTACTGATTTATTGTATAGTTGTAGAAAAAGTATAGTGCAAAAATAGCACAAAATGTGCGATTCCCACTCGTATGAATTGCAGCACTCGCCAAGGCTAGTGCTGCCAATTATCATAATGCCTATGAAAAATTAGTACCATTCTGTGTTTATTGTACAATATAATATTCAAGAATTCAGTAAGTTTACGAATATTATTCTCAAATATTTTATATTTATATAATAATTTGTAGTTGTGTATTAACATTTATTAATAATCGACGTTTCGATGTACTTTATGTACATCATTATTAGGAAAAAAGATACAAATAACATTTACATTAAATAAACAAAATTTAGATACAAGTTACTACGTAACAAAATAAGTAACTAGATCATAAAACTATAAAACTTATATTAACAGTAATTAATGTTATCGTTTTCTATACCTATAATATTGATTAGTTTTCAAATTTTACATCTGAATTTTCAAGAAAGAACAATTAAAGAATCATATTCCATTTCCAGCACTAACAAGTTTTTATTTATTTAATTATATTAACTTAGCTGTTTATGATACACAAGTATGACTCATGAGTCCTATAGGAATATTTATATCATCAAAAACAATATTACCAACTTGATCGATAAACAATCATTATTCAATCAATCGATAATCAGTCAGCCGCCAAGGTCGTAGTGAAATGAAAATGACACGCCAGGTATGCAAAAAGTAATTAGCACCTGTGCGGTTGTCGGCATATGTCAAAGAAATCGTTATGCGTTAAAAATTCCCACGGTTCGCAAAATTTCCGCACTTTAAGCCTACCTATAGTTAAAAAGATATCTGAATTACTTATAATCAGAGTTGTGATAGATCATTTAAAAATGATCTAGATCAAGATCGAGATCCTCAGAGTTAATTCTAAATTAGATTATAGATCAATTTCTGAAATCGGATCATTTTTTAGATCAGATCAGGAATTTGTGATCTTTTTCAGATCATAAAAATATATATTATTTTTAATAACAATAAAAAATAATTATTATATTATATTTTTTAGCTATAATGAAATTTAAAAATTGATATACAAAACAAAATTAAAAAAAAAAAAATAAGTAAATATAAATAATAACAAAAATTCTAAATAAAAGTTGTAATATTGCTACATATTCCAGCAACATTAAAAATGGAAAATATAGAGGCCCATTAGCTCAGTCGAGCTCAGTTGGTTAGAGCGTCGTGCTAATAACGCGAAGGTCGCGGGTTCGATCCCCTCATGGGCCAAATTTGTTTTTATTTGTAAACTATAAACCTCTTACGTAAAATTGAGTTATCGAAGAAACAGTTGAAGTCTGACTTGTTATCATATACAGCGGCAAGCGGCCCATTAGCTCAGTTGGTTAGAGCGTCGTGCTAATAACGCGAAGGTCGCGGGTTCGATCCCCTCATGGGCCAAATTTATTTTTATTTGTAATTTATTAAAGCCTCTTACTAAAAAATTTAGAAAAGTTAAAGTCCGATTTCGTACTACATGTGGCAACATGTGGCCCATCAGCTCAGTTGGTTAGTGCGTCGTGCATGATTCCAATTGCAAAAAATTGATAATTCTATTTTAATTAATAGACATTTATTTTGTTCATTTTGCAAAAAAAAAAAAATTGTAAAATAATTTATATATGTATATATATCCCCAAAATATTCCAAATAAAAGTTAGTTATAAATTATTTAGCAAGTTTTGTAAAATATTTTTTTTAAAATAGCTAAATATAGATTTATTTTATTTATTTATGTAGCTCTGTTGCAAAATATTCGAAAAACACATAAAAGTGGCATCAGTAAATTACCATTTTCGGTGGGCAGATTTTAACCAAAAGTTTATTACATATTCAATTCCGAATCTTATATATATGAAATTTTATAACAATCCGACAGACAGACAGACGAACATCATGCTAAAAACAGTTGATTGTTGTTATCTTTTTCTTTATAAATTTCTATTAACAGCATCTTGATAATACAAGCAATAGAAAAAGATAATATTAATTAGTGTGAAGATACTGATTTAAATAAAATATGGCGTCCTTTAATTAAAAAATAAATCTGTTAGTAAATTTATAAATCGAAATCACACAATGATTTTCTATGTATCATGCTATGTACCCAAAAAGATATGGCAAGCAAAAATTAATTCTCGTAAAATATTTCTATTTAAACAACTTTGTTTCATTCATATTTTTGATATCTCTCATACAATAGTAATCTTCAGGTATCCATTGAATTTACAGAATTTTTTAACGTGATATGTCATGGCTGATCTATTCTCGTCGCAAACGTTTCGCCATACATCCTAGATGGCATTCTCAGAATTTGGTGACTGAGGATGCCATCTACGATGTATCACGAAACAACTGCGAGGATACATCAATCACGGCATACCAGTCCAGAAAATTCTATAAATTTGATCTCTCATACATATTATTTTATTCTTATTACTTGGAAACATTTGTTCACGCAAAACATACTCTATCATTTTATCTACTTATCGAATGTCCACCCAACCTAGTATTCATTTAAGAGGGCTGAACATATTACAAATTTTTACCCTATAAAAAAAATTAATTGAATAAGGAGAAAAGAAATTATCAATTAGTGAACTTGGAATACTCCGACGTACTAGCTGAATGTTTATTGTAATTATGAAGTAGTTAAGAAAAAAAAAACGTAACAAAATATAATCTAAAAAAAAATTAATAATAATTTTTAATTTGTTTTGTTAGGTGTAGTTCAAATGATTTTTCAAGTTCAAGTTCCACAAATAAAACTTAGTCAGTCCATTTTGGCATGTATGTAAAAAGTTGGGAATTGTAAGTATTTATACAGTGCGATATTTTTATCTCTGAACATATGAATTGAATTACATGTAAATTTCCTATGTTCAATTTAAAAAAAAAACACATCAGACGCATGGAGACAACCCTGATAGTTATGCAACCAATCTTACATAATGTGACAGTTATTTGAAAAAAAAAATGAATTACTTTCAACAAAATATTTAGAAAGCATTAAACTATTCGCATTATTTCAAGAAATCTGTTTAAAAATGTATAGTATTATTTATTATTATTATTATTTATAAATTTAAGTGTTCAGCAATTTACAATAAATGACCATATTCTGTTAAATATTTTATTTTTTATTCAAATAAACATCATATTACGTATGATTGGTTGCATAACTGTCAGGGATGTCTCCATGCGTCTTAAATTGAACATAGGGAATTTGTATGTGGTTTAGTTCATATGTTCAGAGATAAAAATATCGCACTGTATATATATATACATACCCAATCACGCCATTTACTCAGATGGGAGTGGCAAAAACTCTTTTTTACTATGACAAAAATATTTTCCGATAAATATTTATATCTAGATAGATAACTTTTACTTCCAACACATTTATGATAACTCTCATATATGCTCTTATATTTTTACTAGCTAGAAATACTCGCTTACGCAATCATTCCACTCCCACCTACTCATCGGACATCTACGCAGACGTATACTTTCAGTATTAAGTCTTTTAACTAGACTTAAAATTAGACATTTGTTTAAAACCATTTGACATTTGACCAAAAATCTTAACTGACCAACGCAAACTTTTGCAAGAACATTTTTTCCAATTTTACACTCTTAATACTCGATCCCATTTAGTTACATCACATATCCTGTACAAAAATCTCATTTTTGAAGCAGTTATTTTTATTTTATACTTCTGCAGCCAGATTTTATATTTACTACCATATGTCAAAACAGCAATATATACACTCAAATAAGTCATCTCTGAAAATATTTACGTTTCCAACAAAAATACCCAAAGCACCAAAAACCTTACAACCAACATTAAGTTTCCTTTCAATCTCATGATTAAAGCGACCATTCTTAAACAATAAACTTTCCAAATACACAAATTCATATACCTGTTCTAAACTTGCACCAACAACAAATACGTTACATTCAGTCGTCAAGTTACCTTTCTCAAAGTTTTTAACATTCAACACACGATTCATATTCTTACCTACAAAATTAATTCTACCAATCATCCGTCTCAGCTGCTCTTCAAATTCAGCCAGGGACAATACACGTCATCAGCATACGCTAAAGCAGATACAACACAATCACCAATATGTATACCATCAAAGAAGAACATACATATATAAATTAAAAAGGTAAAGATACATTACGCAGCTCTGTCTCATACCAATATCTATACAAAACCAATAACTTAAACAACCATCAACTCGTACAGCAGCGATTTTGAACCTTATGTACTAAATACATCTTTCGACAATTTTTCAACCCTCAGAACCCGTCTTCCCTCTATACCTAATCTATGACCTATGAGTCAACTTATATAAATCACATTTGAAATTTAAGTCTAGTTATAAAACTATGGCAACGTTCCATAAACCCGGCTTAAGTGTCACATATGTTACTATATAAGATTTTTAACAAAAAAATTGTTGTAGAATTAACAGAAAATATTGAAGATGAGTGTAAAGCTGCGAGAGTTTTGGCTGTCTGTTTCGTAAATAAAAGAGCAGAAGTAGTACAAAAATAAACCCATTTATAAATTTTAAGGAAAAACTATATATCAAAAAGCTACTTCAAATTATATTTTCATTTAGAAGTATAATAAATATAAATGTAATATTCTAGATAAAATGGACAGAGATTATAATTAACTTTAAATTTTACAAAAAAAAAAATTTTTATTGCAAATAATATACATACATACACAATTATGCCATATACCCGAACAGTCCAATCAAATTAGCTAAAAAATAAGGGGTATTTGGAAATTTTAGGATCAGTAGCTCTTTCGATGTAACATAGTAAAAAATCTTTCAGAACTCATTATATTAAAATAAAACGGCCTTAGGTTATAGTTCTGTATTAATATTTATTAATAATTGACGTTTCGACAAACTCAACGTACGTTTTCATCAGGAATAATTATTCAAATAAAAAATATCTAATATACCATGTTTTTGACACGGACTAAAAAGTATAAAATAATTTCTGCTAGCCCCCATACAGATTTGTAATGCCATTACGGAAAAACGTGGGGCAACGACAGCTACTTCCTACACTCCTTACTACCATCTATTGCATGCGTCCCACGTTTTTCTGTATGGGATATTAAATCTGTATGGAGCTAGGAGAAATTATTTTATACTTTTTAGCCTCTGTTAAAAAAATGGTATATTATTTTTTTTTTAATTTAAACAATTATTTTCTGCTTTGTAGTCTTGTTTAACTTTAACTTTAACTTAGTTAATTAATTTAATTAATTACAATAAATTTAATAATTATAATTAATTAAGTTAATTAATTAACTTTAATTAAATATTTCTAATATTATTAATTAATTAATTAGTTACTATTACATTATCATCCAGTTCTGAGCAATGTTTAAAGTTTAAAGTTTCAAATCTCTAGCTCATCGGTAAGTTATAGTTTAAAATCAATTGCAAAATTTGTTCCGAACAGACAAACAAACAAACAAACAAACAGACAGGAAAAAACGCAAATTAATAAAAACATGTTAAAAATAATACAAGTGACCTTTACAGCAAATAAAACAGAAAATAGAAACAAGTTACTAGGTAACAAAATAAGTAACTAGATTACAAAATTTATACATTTCACCTCTTGGATCTTTGGATATATTTATAAAAAACACCGTGCGAATGCGGTAAGGTTTATGTTAAAGGGATAGGTAGAACTAGATTGACAGAACATAAAAGGTCAGTACATCAAGACCATTCAGATAAATCTGCATGATTCCAATTGCAAAAAATTGATAATTCTATTTTAATTAATAGACATTTATTTTGTTCATTTTGCAAAAAAAAAAAATTGTAAAATAATTTATATATGTATATATATCCCCAAAATATTCCAAATAAAAGTTAGTTATAAATTATTTAGCAAGTTTTGTAAAATATTTTTTTTAAAATAGCTAAATATAGATTTATTTTATTTATTTATGTAGCTCTGTTGCAAAATATTCGAAAAACACATAAAAGTGGCATCAGTAAATTACCATTTTCGGTGGGCAGATTTTAACCAAAAGTTTATTACATATTCAATTCCGAATCTTATATATATGAAATTTTATAACAATCCGACAGACAGACAGACGAACATCATGCTAAAAACAGTTGATTGTTGTTATCTTTTTCTTTATAAATTTCTATTAACAGCATCTTGATAATACAAGCAATAGAAAAAGATAATATTAATTAGTGTGAAGATACTGATTTAAATAAAATATTGCGTCCTTTAATTAAAAAATAAATCTGTTAGTAAATTTATAAATCGAAATCACACAATGATTTTCTATGTATCATGCTATGTACCCAAAAAGATATGGCAAGCAAAAATTAATTCTCGTAAAATATTTCTATTTAAACAACTTTGTTTCATTCATACAGTACATCAAGACCATTCAGATAAATCTGTTATTGCTCAACATGTGTTAGTAAATCTTAATGATGTAAAATCCGAAAGTATCTTAATAATTGCTAGATCAATCAATATTAACAGCAGATTGATAAGAGAAGCAATAAAAACATAAAGAAAAGATAACATCAATCACTGCATTTAAATAAAATTTTACTTCCTTTAATTAAAAAATGTATCAAAATTCATGATCTAGTTATTTATTTTGTTAGCTAGTATCTTGTTTCTATGTGCTGTTTATTTACTGTAAATGTCATTTGTATCATTTATCCTGACGAAGACGTACGGTGGGTTCGTCGAAACGTCAATTATTAATAATTATTAATACAGAACCAGAACGTAAAGCCGATTTATTTTTTTCGATATACAGGGTGCTTCAAAAAAATGTATACACACTTTAAACTATTGTAGTTTTCCCGCTCTACAAGGCTAATGTTATATTTCTTCGCCAGGTGCCAGAATAATCGTCCCTCTATGTTATATTATCAGTTGGAATTTGTAATATCAACATGGGGGACGTACGTTTGAGTTTTGAAGAACGTAAGCAGGTTATTAAGTGGTACTGGAAGTTTGAGAATGTAAATGAAGTTCAAAGACAGTGGAGAAGGGAGTATGATACAGAACCACCTTCAAGATTAACAATTACACGCATACGAGACAAATTCGAAGTTCATGGAACAGTGTGTGATGTGCATAAAGGTCATTCAGGTCGGCCTCGAACAGCTACAAGTGATGAGTCATCAACGGCAGTCTTGGAACTGTTTCAACGCTCTCCTAACAAATCTTCAAGGCAAGGGGCACGTGAAAGTGATGTAAGTGCTAGCAGCGTGCTACGCATTCTGAAGAGAGGCAAGTATCGTGTTTACATTCCAAGGCTGGTGCAACAGCTAAATGACGACGATCCAGATCGAAGGTTGCAATTTTGTGAATGGATTCAGGAGATGGTGATACGTGAACCGGGATTTATGGGTAGCATCATTTGGTCGGATGAAGCCCAATTCAAACTTAATGGAACTGTCAATAGGCACAATTGTGTTTACTGGGGTGAAGAAAATCCTCACATTACAATTGAAAAAGCTGTAAATTTGCCTGGTGTAAATGTGTGGTGCGGTTTGTCTTCAAGGGGACTCATTGGACCTTTTCGATTTGAAGGCACTGTAACTGGTATTAATTACCTAACAATGCTTGCTGATTCCATATTTCCTGCCATTCGTGCATTATACGGTAATGATGATTTTTATTTTCAACAAGATGGTGCTCCGCCGCACTATCACAGGGACGTACGAGCTTACCTGGATCAAAATTTGTTGGGCCAGTGGATAGGACGCAGGGGGCCAATCGAGTTTCCAGCACGCTCTCCAGACCTTACACCACTGGATTTCTTCTTGTGGGGCACAGTAAAAGATGAGGTGTACAAACGTAAACCACGTAACCTAGACATTCTTTGGAATGAGATTCAAGCAGTGTGTAGAGAAATCTCATTGGACGTTTTGATACGATGTACAGAATCTGTGGTGACTCGTACTCAGAATTGTATTGATGCTGCAGGTCACCAATTTGAACAGTATTAACATTTGTTATTTATGTTTCATTTACATTGGACTTTCAGCTTTCTATTTTCCTGAAATTTAACTTTGTAGAACGGTAAATAAATTTTCTATGGAAGTTCAAAGTGTGTATACATTTTTTTGAAGCACCCTGTATATTAAAATATATTAATCCCTTTGAAGTGGAATACACGCCGTTATAGAAAATATTTTTTGAGCTTACTTATTAACATCAAAACTAATTCAAATGTAATATTATATAATCAAAATTATAAACATATGAGTAGTAAACCTATTTTGATATGAGCTTATAAATAATAATAAATAAAAATAACATATTTTTTACCCTAAACCGTGTTTTAGTAAAATTATATAATTATATTTATAAATTTTTAAAAGTTTAATAATTTTTTTCTCGAGATGTTAGCAATACTGTATTTTACTAAAATTATATAATTTATGCAGGTTCTATAAAAATCCTTTGTGAAAATTTGATTAAAATCGGAAAAAATAAAATAGCCATAATAAATTTTTTTAAATTTAATAAATTTTACTCGGAAAGATGGCAAAACCGTATTTTGGTAAAATTATGTAATTTATTTGAATGCCAAACAAACTTTGGTGAAATTTTGTTTAATTAAGGATATAAATATATCCATTATTTTTTACAACATTTGACATGGATTAACTCAAAAGCAGTGCATCGTCATGTGATATATCGTGAGATTGAGGCATCCTTGGGCATTAGTGGGAATAGCATAAATTCAATGTGGATGAACACTTGGCCGTCAAAAAGATTTTTTTTTCGTTTGATCCCACATTATTTGCCAAGAAATGCTCAAAAAATACGATTGCGGTGCTTCAAAATATGTCTATGACATCGTGACATATGACGAATCGTGGGTCTGCACGTATGAGCCCGAAAATAAACAGCAGTTGATCGTGTGGGTTTTTAAATTCAAATCCAACAAAAATTGTTCGCGCACAAAATACTTTGAAGCTGTTTTTTCGGAAAAATTGGACAAATCGCAACCTTACCATTAGTGCAAAGTTGAACGGTCAATTCTGAATGGTACACAACCATTTGTTTGCCCAAATTCTTTGGAGAAATAGGGAAAATTAACGACCGAAAACGGATCATTCTCCATCACGACAAGGCGAAATCTCACACATCGACTCGAACAAGTAACTTTTTGAGAACTCAAAATGTCGACTTAATGGGTTATTTGCCGTATAGTCCTGATTTGATACCCAATGGATTCTTTTTATTTTTGCAAGTCAAAAATAAATTGCGATTTCAGCGTTTTTTGACACCTGAAAAAGCGGTTGATGATAAAATTCTTGTTTTGGAGGTACCTCAATCGGAGTGGAAAAAGTGCTTCGAAAATTGGTTCAAACGCATGCAAAAATTTATTGATCTTCATGAAGAATATTTTGTACTCTAATCCCGAAATATAAAAGGCAACCCTCGTACACCCACATGAACTAAGGTCGAATCGTCATCTAGAGGCTACGTGAAAGATTTTTAATTTTTTAAAATGTTACTGACACCGTACAGACACTATACCTATTTTTCCTTTGAGTCAAAGTGGTGAAAACAGAGCTTTTCAATGATACTATTAAAAGTGAGATAATTTGTATAGATTTTTAGAAATAAAAAAAAAATGTGAACTGCTGAAATTATATTATTTAAAAGACAATATTATAACTGACATAAATAAAGTTCTCCCAATAGAAATAATATATTTTAATCTGGTGTTAATGTTAGGGTTAGTCTCAAGATACTACAAGTATAACAATTCAAAGTAACATTTTTTGTTGTTAAATTTATTTATGTTATCTAGGCAGGAAATTTATTATTTTTATAAATGTGTATTAAAAAAAGATAACGGATTTTAATAAAATTTTACACATTGCACACAATAAAAATTAAAATATTTTTTTTGGTTTTCGAAATTCCTACTTGCGACTGGATAAATCAATTAAATATTTATAAAATTTTATTCGGTTTGGGTTTATTTATTAGAAATATTTTATTATTGTGATATTTTTTGTTGTTTTTGATATACATATTTGATAAAATTAAAAATATAACTAAATAAATTAAAGCAAAGAATTAAAACAAAATCAAAACAAATACTCATAACATATGAGTCAAATCCATATTAGATCTAACGTCAAATATATAATCGAATAATAAATAAAATTGTTTATTTTCAATCAAATAACAATGATAGGTGTATATTTGCGTATATAATTGAGAAATTTTTATTAACAAAATATGTGAGTTTGTCATGCAAATGACAGTATATATTGTATATGAAATGACTTTACCGGTATGCGCATTATATACAAGTATAGTTAGTTATTTAACGTAGAGATGGCGCAAGCGTTCAGTTATGATTCATATTTGCACAGCGGTCACATCTGCCGGCTGCGCCAACCACCAAAATAACAGTTTCGCAGTCGTTTCTATCGCATTAAGGTTAGGTTAAATTTATTACACAAAGCAAAACGCTTCCATAAAACAGTTGAAACAAATAAATAATACGTAAAACGTAGTGATTAATGTTCTGGTGTTTGTTTGCAAGTATCTAGTGAGCCATGTCATTGAGTCAATTGGAAGATTTTGTTTCGTTTATGGTGAAAGAAACTAGCGGACGAGGTAAATACAATGGCGGTATATGTAAGCCGCGTTGGTGGCCGCGCGGATTATTATTTCGGTTTCCCATCGAACATTGTAAAACGCTGAGAGGCCTTACTTGGCGAGAAACATTGCATTTTCTCGCTGCAAAATGTTCTGCCTATCAAATAAAGTCTCGACATAGATCCAACAACAAGCGTACATCGAGACATATCAAGGGAATTCACTGTAATTCTCAACAAAAAAAGATTACTTGCTCTTCCAATCTGTCTTCTGTCAGTTCCTCAAATTCAGATGATAACAGTTCTATTTCGAATGGTGCTTTTTTGGAATTATCACCTGTAGTGTGTCTGTACGACATTTTGAAATATAAACAATCTTCCGAAAAGTCCACTATTGTTGAACCATTCGTATCCAAAGATTCGTTTCTACAATATTTCAATTTGAGAAGAGATTTAAGTACTATAACTGCTAATTCGGCCAAAGAAATTTATCAAAAAAATATAGAACGTTTTATTGAGGGAAATAATTGTAGTGTAATTAGAAAATCAGAACATGTTACAAAAGATGAGACAACTTTCAATAAAAGTAAACATTATTCTACTTTTCAATTTAAAAACAATAATACTAAAATTAAATTATCCCTAAAAGCTAGACATTTATTAGAAAATTATTGTAAGCCCTGTACGGTTAAACTCGTTAGATCAAATTTTAAAACAAAGAAATTAATTCCGAAAATTAAGGTACAAAAGGAAAACGTAGATTTACAAATTAAATACAAATTATTAGAATCGAAAGTAGTACTAACCCCAATTTTAAAAAAACGTAAACGTGAATTAAAAGAAAGTTCTGTGACAAATAAAACTTTTTTATCATCTGTAAAAAGTTCTCCAAAGCAAGTTCTTGTAAAAACTTTATCGCTTAATAATAGTAACTCGATTGGAACAACAATTAGTACTGAAAAACCAGTTCTACAAACTGCAAACGCTTGTGAAAATTTAATGAATGCTTCCGTTATTTTGACTCCGATTAATAACTTACTGCATTTGAAGAAAAACGCCTTTAAGTTGAGTAAATCATCTTCTAATTCTGAAATCAAGGTACCGAAAAAGTGTAAGAAGAAAATTAATTCACAAATAAATCGAATTCAAAAACGAAGAGCAAATATTTGTTGTCCTAGAAGATTTTCTTCTCGACTACAAACAGTTAATTCTTATTAAATGTAACTATAATAAATATCTTGCTTCTTCCTCTAGTTAGTTTACGTTATTTATTTATTTAGTTACACCAAACAGGAAACAGTCCAATTAAATGGCACAAACGATATAAACATAGACTTATAAAATATAATACATAAATTATCTAAAAAAAAAACTTTAAGTGTGTAAAATTTGCAAATGATTAATAAAAATACGAAAAGAACATGAAAAAATATCTATAATTAATGAGTGACACATATGATTAATGGGAGACTTTGTTAGAAGATTAGAATGAGTAATAGGCAGATAAATAATATTTGTACTTCTTGTAGAGAAAGGAAGAAGAAACTGTAGTTGAGGGAGTAGTTATACATATATTAAAATATGATTATTTTTGTAGAATTTTATCACATATTTTTTATACTAGTAATAATTCTGAGTAGGGCCATTTTATTATTGATAAAACTTTTTATGTATTATTTTACTTAATTCAACAATAATTTATTTTTATTTAATTATAATTTTTAAGTGTTTTATGTTTACTATTTTAATAAAATGTTAAATATTACATTTTTCTTGTGTTGCATGTTTAAAAAATATTGTTTAATTTTTTAGTATATTACAAATATTAGTAATTAATATATTTATTATTACAATTTTATTATATGTATGCAGGATGGTTTAGCTTATATGATTATATATTTTGTGCCATAATTTAAAATACATAATATTATGTAACTGTTATTTAAACTTGTTTTTAATATTAGATTGGTGCATAATTATCAGGCTTTTTTATTATGAAAAAAATATTTTCATTATAACCAGTAAACGAAACAGCAATTTTTATTAACAAATAACCCGCACAAAAAACGCCTGATAATTATGTACCAACCCAATAATTTATACAATATCTAGATATTGCTAGCTAAACCAACTTGTATACAAAGTGTGGCCAACGAGTCGATTGTAAAGCTATTTTTGGTCGATTAGCCGTATTTAAAATTTGTTCAATCGATTTTAATGTAGATTATAGATTCTTAATTTTTCTCTAAGTTAACTATTTTTACAATTATTTTGTTATCGCCGCTGTTTATATGTAGTTCTGATAGATTATGACTAATTTTTTTGTATAAAAAGTCGATCTCAAGAAAAACCTGTTGTATACTAATAATGTAAAATTCATTATATATAATATGAAAACTTACAAAATTGAAAATAAATTTTATAAAATATCTGGTATGTTTTCTTATTTCTATATATTAAAATGAAAATATTGTAGTGAAATATTGTAAGAAATGAAAAGCAACTAATTAATTTTGTTACATATAAAATATCTAGTGAGTTTCTTCTAAAACAAATGTTTCAAAAAAATTAAACAAGGTAAGTTTTTGAGATTAATTGGTATAAAATATAAAATGTTCTAGGTACCTGAAGCTGGAACAACCATTTTAGCGCAATCAACTGAAACTTATCGGAAAATTTAGTACTCATTTATTACTAATTTATTACGCAAAAAAAATGTGTTACCCTTGTTTTTTAAAAAAATACAAGGGGTTGTGCTAGTTTAACCGTAAAGCTAGCACAACCACGAAAAAAAATATATAAACCTATTAGAAAATTTATTACTCATTTATTACTAATTTATTAGCAAAAGACAAATTTATTACTATTTTATTTTATAAATACAAGCGGTTATGCTAGCTTAACCGTAAAGCCAGCACAAGCACGAAAAAAAAAATAAACTTCTCACATAACATACTATTAATTAATTACTAATTAATTACCCGTTAATTATTTATTATTTAGTAATAAATAACTTAAACCGCGCGCTATACATATTAGTTCTTAGGTCATCCCAGCAGTCGCGTCGCATTTGTCAGTGATATTGCAAGTGAGACATCTATTTACCTTCCTTGTCTATGCTCTAGCCACTATATCCAAGGCATACGATCCATACGACCAAAGAATATATATCTATATTAATTTATCTATGCATACGACTATAAAGACATCTAAACTTTTAAATAGCCAACGTTTATCCATCATCTTCGAATACAACTTGGAATCACTTATGTCGCGGATAATCCAAATAAGAAAATTGAATATGCCGAATCACAGAAAAAATAATAGTTTGTCGAACTGAGATTTGAAAAATAGGGCATTATAAATTATAAAAGTGTGCAACATTTTTCCTCATAACTTGTTTGTAAAATTTTTGTAATAGTTAATAAAAATTGGAAACTCGTTTATTTGGTACATAAAATCCGATTCAAACGGGAAAAAACTATAGTAAAATTTTAGACTCATTTTAGATCATCTATTAATTATATTATGTAGTTCTTTCTTATTACCCCTAATGTATCAAACTCACACCTTTAATATATTGACTAGGTTGAAATGTCTTTATATAGCCTTGGATATACTGGCTAGAGCATAGACAAGGAAGATAAATAGATATCTCACTTGCAATATCACTGGCGAATATGACGCGACTGCTGGGATGACCTAAGAACTAATATGTATAGCTCGCGGTTTAAGTTATTTATTACTAAATAATAAATAATTAATGGGTAATTAATTAGTAATTAATTAGTAGTTTGTTATGTGAGGGGTTTATATTTTTTTTTCGTGCTTGTGCTGGCTTTACGGTTAAGCTAGCACAACCGCTTGTATTTTTTTAAAAAAAAGGGTAATAATTTTTTTTTTGCGTAATAAATTAGTAATAAATGAGTATTAAATTTGAATGTGAATGAATGTGAATTTGATGTGAATGAAATTTGGGATGAATTTAAGGATCGAATAATTCAGTGTGCGAAAGAAGTGTGTGGTGAAAGAATATTAGACTCGTGTTCGAAGAATGCATGGTGGAATGATCAGGTGAAAGAAGCAGTTGCTGAGAAAAAGGAAGCTTATTTGAATTATTTGTGTGTTAAAGATTTGCCTGGTAGTTTATGTGATGAACGTTATCGTGAATACAAGGAAAAGAATAAATGTGTTAAAAGACTAGTTAATAATTGCAAAAAAGAAATGGAAGAATGAGTGAGAGGTTGACGACTGATTTCAGTATGAATAGGCGACTGTTTAGAACGTGAACGTGAAGAAAATGAAAAGTGGTAGTGTAGAAACTGTTAAGGCGGTTAAAAGTACAAATGGTGATTTATTGTGGGATGAGTTGGAAGTAAGAAATAGGTGGTGTGAATTTTTTAAAGATTTATATGGTAGTGATAATGAGGCAATGAATTATGTTTCTGCAATTTTGAATCAAAGTGAGGTTGAATATGACATTGATGAAAGTGATGTGAGTGATGCTTTAATGCGTGCAAAATGTGGTAAGTCTCCCGGTATGGATGGAATTACTAATAAAATGCTGAAGTATGGAAGGAGAAAAAGTGTTTGAATGGTTAGTTTTTATATTTCGTTTATGTTTAAAGCGTTGTGTGGTTCCTGATGACTGGAAACGAGCTGTCATTTGCCCTTTATTTAAAGATAAAGGCAGTTCAAATGAATGTACTTATTTTTGAGCGATTAAATTTATTTGAATGATTTTGATGGTATACGTTTGCGTGGACGTCCGATGAGTAGTTGGAGTGGTATGATTGAGCGTGTTTTGCGTGAGCAAAAGTTTCCAAGTAGTAGAAATAAAAGAGCATGTATGAGAGGAATTATGATTGTGGATGAAGCGAAAGTTGCTTGTTTGGATAGGAATGTTTGGAAGCGACTGATTTCGGGATGATGAAAAGAATTTGTGCCTCACCCTTTTGGGTACATGGCGTGATTGTATATGTATGTATGTATGTAAATATGAAATACTATAGAAGTGTTATACATCTTTATTTTGTTACAAAAATATATTTTTGTATATTATAACATTTGCAATGGAGGTTAGTAACAAACCTTTAATGTCAACTATTACTTTTAGGATATTTCTAGGAAAAGGTGTAAGTTAAAAAAAAAATGTAGTCTTATTTACTTGGGCCTATGTTTTACTGAGATTATTCTAGAAGCAATATTATGAAGTTTGTTGATGTATGATGGTAGTGAATGTTAGGCAATGTTGGACTGGCCCACCGGGACACCGGGCGTTCCGCGGTGGGCAAAAATTTCAGAACAGATTATCTCAAAAATATCGATATATATTGAATGTCGGTATATATAATGACGTTTATTCATTAGATCCTGCTAGCTTTCCCAAAATCAATGGTATTAATTTGAATTAATGATAAATTTAATTAATAGAAAATTAAACATAAATATTAAAAATTCAATTTACAATCTGAGTTATTAGATTTAATTAAGAAAATGGGACACATTTATTAACATCTTAAATGATGAAAATGAATATTTTATTTATAATGAATCCGATGACGAACAAACTGAAATCTGAGAAGATGAAATCAATGTAACAAACTGTAGTAATATTTGTGGAAATAGTATTGTCTATTGTTTTTCAGTTTTACAAAAATTTAATCTCCACATATTGACATACGATAATTTATTCATTAAATTTGTGCTAACATTATTTTCCACTCAAATATCATGCGAACGAATATTTTCAAAATTTAAGTACATTTTAAACTGATTGCGAAATTGTTTAAGTCAGAATAATTTCGTGGCTTTTGTGCTCATTTCATGCGAGAAGGATATTTTGAAAAAATTTGATAATGAAAATGTCATGAAAAGACTTTCCGAAAAGTGACATTTATTAAATCGTTTTTTAACTTAGATTTAAATAAAAAATTATATTTAATTTTATATGTGACATTTTTACAATTCATCTTTATTTTTTGTAATGTCATTTCCATGTTTATTACAATAAAAAAATATAAAAACATCACGTATTTGAACAATTTTGGGTTGTAAGGTGGGCTTATTTCGCAACTTTCCCCTGGCCAATTTTTTTATCCAGTCCATCCTTGGTGTTGAATTTGAGATTCTAGTGACTAGAAGAGATCGGGTAAGAAATAGTTTGGTGTATGGGGATCGTGCAATTGGGAAAAATGTAGCGAAAATTGGTGTTAACCAGTTAATGATGGTTTGGTCATCTTTGGCGAATATTAAGAATATACGTAAGTGATATTAAAGGTGTACGTTTTTCCGATGTTTAAATGACCAGGTATTATTAAGAATATTAATAAATAAAACGGAATTCAGTCACTGTTGTCTTCTTCAGGATTCTACAATATGAACAAACATGTAATACATGAAAATAACAATATACACATACTTAATGATGAAATAAATATATTAACAATAATTATTACATACATAATCACGCCATGTACCCAAAAAGGTGTGGCAAAAATTCTTTCCATTATCCCGAAATCAGTTTCCTCAAAACATCACTATCAAGACAAGCAACTTTAGCTTCATCCACATTCATAATTCCTCTCATACATGCTCTTTATTCTTACTACTTGGAAACTTCCGCTCACATAAAACACTCTTAAGCATACCAAACCATTTTAACGGACTAACGCCAGCTTTTGTTACAACATTTTTGTTCAATTTCACACCCATTATACACAATAATTATTATGTAGGTCAATTATATTAAAATATCAAAAACGATCACGAATGAAATTGATAAAACATAACTTTCTCAACTCGTACACCGATTTTTTTTGGATGAGGCTATTTATACATACGGTATGTCTAAGCAATTGGCTATTTATACATACTAAAAAATAAAAACCTAAACCAACCTACTAACCTAACCTATCCTAAATAGAAAATTGCGTAAAAATACTGTATGTATAAATAGGCAATTGCGTATGCATACCGTATGTATAAATAACCACTTTCTTTTTTTTTGATATGGGGTAACAATTATTTTTTATCAAAAATTGTACTACTACGGTCATGGTTTTACTAGAACCTAGTATGAATGATAACCGCCTACATTATTAATTAATTAACATACATATATAATTTTATATTATGTATTTGTGAAATAAACCAATATTAGTATATTATGTTACGAGATTCTGTGGCCGAGGCCAAGCAATCTGGCCGAAACACAAAAAGAGCATTTCATTTCGAATGACATATACGAATTTTTCTTCAAGCATTCTAAACGAAACTAAACTAAAAATAAATAAAAATACAAGCTAAGTAACCTTAACCTTACTAACAGTTGTAGAATAGTATGTACATCTATATATTATTTATATCTGTTACGAGATTTGTGAGAATTAATCATTTCCTGGTCGAATATACAATTTCTGATAAATTTGGCGATATACATTGCATTTCTTACACTTCAAACATTTGCAAAAATTAAATTCAAACAAAAATAAACAATTCAATTCTCAATAAACTTAATAATTTTTATTATAGTCATCGAAGATGTCAAATTAAATACACTTGACCGTGTTTCTTTGGTCGAATATGTAGTTTCTGATCACCCTGGACTGGTGCACATTGCTTTTTTGCAATCCTTTACAGATTTTCAATAATCAAATTAAAATACAAGTTAAGTTAATAGTAACTTAACTTAAGTTGACGTAATAGTAATTTCAATATGGCCGCCGAAGTTGTCAGATTAAATACACTTGACCTTGTAGTCATGTAGTTATGTTTGATGGTGCCACCGGCGGTGTAACAGTAACTATTTAACTGCTGTATAATAATGTCATCATCATTTTACTAGTAACATAATGACCTCTTTCTACATAGGCAATATTCCTATGTAATATTAATATTATGATACTCTTGAAGAAATGTTTTTTTATCGGCTGTGCCCACTAGGTTTAGTACATTTGTAATGCATTGTTGTACATGGCGCTTAAATCTTCAATATAACTCCTGAAATTTAAATTGTTTTTATTTTTATAAATATAATAATAATAATAACAATAACATAAACTTTATTTAGCTCATTGCTATACAAACACAGTATAAAAGTAATATATCTGAAATTTTCTTACATCTAATATTACAATCTATTATAAACGAGCATATATCAAAAACTTAACTATTTCTAACTTGCTGTAAATAGTATACCTTTAATTCTTTTTTAAATTTTATATAATTCAAAGTTTTAATTTCGTTCGGTATGCTATTATATTTTATGATTACTTTGAAAAATATTACATTTTGCACATGTTTCGTATTTGTGTGCGTCAATATAAATTTTTTTTTATTTCTAGTATTATGTATATGTATATCTGAGAGAATGTACTTATTTACAACACTATTGAAATATTCAGGTAATTGACCAACTTTAAATTTATGAATAAATATTATTGCCAACATCTCCAAATGCTCTCGAACTGGTAACCATTCTAACCTGTTCAACATGTCTTTTATACTTTCATATCTATTACAGTGTAATATTATTCTCATGCCTCTATTTTGCAGAACCTGAAGACGATTTAGATCATTTTGTTGTAACGTATATAAGATAGTTCCACAAAAATAATAGTGGGGCAAGATTATAGTATTATACACAGTTTTTTGATCCACTCTGTCAAATATTGGCTGCACCTACGTAAAAACCCAGTTTTTTTTGCAATTTTTTTAGCTACCATTTCTACATGTTCTTTAAATAACAATTTTCTATCTATAATTACACCTAAATACTTAATAGAATTTACTATTTGGACTTCATCCGAGTTAATTAATATTTTAAAACTAACCGTATTTTTTAACATTCTATCTTTACATAATATCATTGCTACATAATAATTTGCTATGATATGTTAGCACACATTTGCCATTGTTTGATAATATTTATTCATGTTGTGCCATTCTAGTGCAATACCGTACGGAGCCATGCTAAGTCCGGCCACAATCACTAAATGCACCTTAATTAACAACAGTGAATCGATCAATTTAATTCCACTTTTGACGATGAAGCATCATCAAGGATCAGTGCTTATCAATGGTATAACGAATTAAATCGTGGCCGTAGTTCACTCAGCGACAAATTTCGTGATGGTTGTCCAAAATCGGTTGTTGTTAGTGGGACCAGCATACATTCAATATTGTATGAGCATTAGGCGGTCAAAAAAAGATTTGTTCACATTAGATCTCACATAATTTTACAATAACCCAAATGAAATACTCAAAAATTACGATCGCGGTGCTTAAGAACTTGCCTGTGACAGTTGACGAATCGTGGATCTACGCGTACGAGCCCAAAAATAAACAGCAGTCGACTGTGTGGGTTTTTTAAGATAAGCCAAATCCAATAAAAGTATTTCGGAACAAATGGTCGCCTGTTCTTTCGAAAAAACTGGACATGTCGCAATCGTACCATTGGCGTAACGTACATGATCAATTCTGAATGGTACAAAACTATTTGTTTGCCAAAAGTCTTCAGGGAAATAAGGAAAACCAACCGCTGAAGATGGGTCATTCTCCACTACGAAAATGCGAGCTCTCACACATGGGCTCGAACAAGTGAAGTTTTGAGCAATCAAAACGTCGGTTTGATGACTCATTTGCCGTATAGTCCTGATTTGGCAACCAATGACTGTTTTTATTCAAAAATAAAATGCGAAGTCAACAGTTTTCGACATCTGAAGAAGCGGTTGATGCATTCGGAAAGACATGTTTTAGAGGTACCTCAATCGGAGTGGAAAAAGTGCTTCGAAAATTGGTTCAAATGCATGCAAAAGTTTATTGATTTATGTAGAATATTTTTAAAGACAGTAAAGCTATTTTCGATAATAAATATTTGTTGTTGAATTGGTATCGACTGTACAGTTATGATTTAAAAGGTTATTGAAAACTCAGTCTTTCGGGTTTGAAATTATTTATTCATTTGCTCTTTCGTTGTAAACTCGACGTTTCGTGCTACCAGAGCACTTCTTCAGGAGAATTACTATGAAGATCAAAATCGTCGAGTTTACAACGAAAGAGCAAATGAATAAATAATTTCAAACCCGAAAGACTGAGTTTTCGATAACCTTTTAAATCATAAATATTTGTTTTTGTTCTCTAATTCCGAAATACAAAAGGTTATCCCCGTAAAGTAATATAAAATCATTAAATTTAAATGATAATTATTATCGATTTCAAGCATATTGTAGATATCTATATTAATGTACGTAATAAATATTCTTATAATATCAAATTAAATTTAAAAAAAAAATCGTCACCGGACCGGAATTCGATCAATCACACGTGTTACCAATTGCTCTACCATGGCAGTACAATTTTTTTTTTTTTCGAGAGTGAAACCACTTGTACAATCTGTGTACAATTAATTAAAATATCTGAAATTTCAGTAAATGCCTTTATAATCTTGGTGAAATTAATTAAAGATTTTCTTAAAATCATATCAAATCCCCACAATCTTTTTACAGTATTTGTATGAGATTCGAAAAATCAACAAAAAATCACTTCAAATTTATACACAATTTAAGAAAGTGATTTTTACTTTGATTTTATCATTTTAATATTCACAACGTAAATTAATAAAAATGAATTCATTAAATCTTAAAAAACGGAATATTTTTCAAAATATGTTTGTCACTAATAGTTCGCAATAGGTTAACATTATTCTGTAATTATGAAATATTAATAATGTAAATTTATAATAAAACTAGTAATATTTCATGGGTCGCAATTTGCACAAGGCATTTTAATTAGTGATTGAATAGATAATAATTTTTCAAATTGCTGATATCGGATATTCAGCCAAATTAGAAACCTGGATACCGGATAATAAATTTATTAATAAAGAAATTATAAATAACAAGTTTTAACATCTAATTTTATTAAAAATAAAAACAAAAATTATTGCTAGAAAAAGGAAATTCTGTCATTTTTACAGCATAATTTTTTTCTGATTGATTAACTTTTGTTATTAAAAATAAACAAGTATAAACAAGAAAAATTAGCTAATTTATGTACAATTAACAATTTAATAACAATTTTTATATTCAGACAGAATTAGCATATAAAAAAAATTAATCAAATATATAATTGTCAATATTTTTTTGTTTGTTTATTATTATTTTGATTTCTAAAAAATATATGTGTTGTTATTATTATTAAGATTAATCATATTTTTTTTTCAAATAAAAAACATGTGTGAGATAAGAGAAAATCGCATTTTTCAAGGAAAATGATGAAAATTATTTTTTTACAAATAAACTGCACATAAATAAATTCTGAAATTAATACATAAGTACTATAATAACAATTAACAACATATATATTTTTTGGCAATCAAAATAATAATAAACAAAGAAAATATTGACAATTATATATTTGATTAATTTTTTTTATATGCTAATTCTGTCTGAATATAAAAATTGTTATTAAATTATTAATTGTACATAAACAAGCTAATTTTTCTAATAATTAGTTACCATAAATATGTAGTATTAAACGAATAAATCGAATGTAAAATTATTCATTTTTGTATTCCCACCACCTGTCTGAATATAGCCTTTTGTTTGCCTTGAAATGGCCTTAAAGAAACTATTGGTATAAATGTACAATATATACCAGTATATGTTGCTGTATTCACGTTATTGAAAAACCAGGGACTCTCAAAATGTGTGACAAGACAAAATGTGATTTTAAATGTGTCTTAACGGTTTAAAAAAAAAAACTCCTACCTACAACCTACCTATCTAACCTACTCTAACCTAACCTAACCTAACCTAACCTAACGGACTTCTTAACATGATATAAGTCTTAAAGTCAATTCACACGGTTGTAATTGCTATTTTCAGACAGGTAGCTCAAATACAAAATATGTTGAAGTTAATATTGAATTTATTCGTTTAATACAACTTATTTATTGTAACTGACTGTTCGGAAAATTACATCAGGAATGTTAAATTAATAATTCAATAATAAATTTAATATTATTAATTGATTTATATAAAATAAAAAATAGTATACTTTTTAACTGGCTCTTGGCTTTTTTTTTAATTAAAAACAATGCATTTTTTTGTAGCGAACAATTAAAAACTTTATTATATTTAATAATCTTTATTAATGTTTTGTTCGTATTTCTAAATAAAAATACTTTTAAGAAATTATTTAGCAAAAAATATTTACTAGGCAGGTTAGTTTTTTTTTTATATGTAATAAATTTCAAAATTTTAATATATGGATTTATAATTATTAATAATTAAAGTAAAATCAGCTAATTGGTTAAAATTTGTCAAACTTTTATTCAAAATTTTTTATTGTTTCTACGCCAAAGATTATAGCTATTTTCAGACATGTAGTGCAAACAAAAAATTGAATTTATTCAAAATATTTCTATTTACTATAACTAATTATTCCAAAAATTATTTAATATATGCGCAATTAATTATTCAATAACAATTCTTATGTAATTACAGAATTTACATAAAATAAAAATTAATCAAATATTTAACTTTTCAAATATTATTATTTTGATTAAAACAAATTGTTTTATTGTTATGAAGATATTCATAATTTGTTTCAGATAAAAATATGTAAATAAATAGAAGAAACTATTTTTTTTTTTAAATTTCATGACCGTTTACAGTTATTAATTTGATTTGCTGATCATAGATGTCAGGAACTGTATCAGTGTATTTACTCTATCACTATAAATGTCAAATTCACGTGTTGGTAATTTGAAACATAACCAAATTTACATTGTATTTATATTTATATTAAAGTTTATTTAAGAAATAGTCATTTACTAAAATGACATTAGTAAATTCACAAAGTGAACGTATTAACGTATCAGGTATGTTAAAATTCATTTAATCATAAAACTGTATAAAGATTTTATTTCTGCTGATAGATTCTGATGAAGTTGAAGTAAAATCAGAAAGTGATTCCGGATCAAATAAAGAATCAAACGATGAATTATCTGATTTGGAAGATGGTGTTAAATCCGGCTGGGCAGATTCAGTAGCGAAAATTTTGAAAACAAAGAAACCGAAAGGTAAAAAAACATTGGTGCTATCGAAGGCAAGGAAGATTACCGACCTGAAACGTAGCGATCCGATCAAAACTGAGGATATTGGTTTTCAAATTGATGGAGAAATTAAGGAAGAGAAACCGACGCTAGTTGAATTAGACGGTCAAGGAATTAAGAGTGAGGAACCGGTTAAGAAAAAAGTAAGTAGACAAAGTTGACTCTTGTACAAAGAGTGACACTAGAAATTGATTGAAAATATTTGTGAGATAAATACAATTGGTTGACACTACGAGCTCGGTTTTAAATAATACCGATTTTAAAACGTAACTGTCATAAGAACAGGGCTAAGCAAATGAATTAAAACACCCAAATCGAGCTAATAGCTAATAGCAATTAGGTTAGAATATTATACAGGCTGTTTCAAAATAACTATTTCTAGTTTTTAGATCTAATAGAAGGCATGTAATTAAATACTTCTCTATAATACACTAGTTTCCGGAAAACAGTGATCTAAAGCTGAGTTTATTTTTAAAGTTTATCTTCGGATTCAGGTTTATTATGTTGATTTAGGTTCAGTTTTAAATTCAGGTTTACTAACAGAAAATATTTATTTTATATTCGTAATTACACAATTATTAAGTTATAGTATTTTGTTTTTGCTTAAATCGTCATTAATTTATTTTGATGAACTAATTAAATCATTAGTTAATTTTTAAATGAAAAAAAAAATACATTGACTTTTGCTTTCGGAGTAAGAGCTCCCCGGTTTGAATCACGGCAAGGTCAATCCATTTTTCTTCATTTAAAAATTAACTAATGATTAAATTATTTCATCAAAATAAATTAATGGCGATTTAAGCAAAAACAAAATACTATAAGAAAATATTTATCTTCAAGAACCTACATTTTACTCAGGCTCAGGTTTATTCACAACGAAGCTATAATTTGTTGTCAATATTAAGTAAAAAATCTAAATTATCTAACACGCGTTTTAAATAAAATTTTAATATATAATTAAAAAAAAAAAGATCAAATAATAAATTTCAGTCTGAAATAACAAAATTATTTTAGCTTTTAAATATTTCATCTTAGAGATGTCTAAATAATGAGTAAAAACAAAACAGAAATAAATTAAAGCACTGATACATTTGTACTGATTGATTATTTAAAATAATGTATTACTATATGATATTTAAAAAAGAATTGAGTTTTTAACATAGTAAAAATCTTTCAAAACTCATATTAAAATAATAAGTAAATAATTTTAATAAATAACTTCAACCTAAAGCAGCTCCATTTTAATTGAGTTTTTATTCAAACTACTTTTTTTTAATATTTAAAGCTTTTAAATAAAAATAAAATAACAATTTTAAAATGTTAAATATACAATAATTTTCCGTGGTTACCAGTTAATTATAAAAGGTTCGGGTTTAAATTTTGGTTATTTGCCCTTGAAATATAATGGTTCGGTTCGTTTCGGTTCAGATTTAAGAAATATAAAAGTATTTTTTTCGGTTTGGAATCGGGTTTTTTAAATTAAATTTTAATAATAATAATATCACTTTATTTAGAAAGACGCAAATTTACATGCGTAAAGTCACCGGAAATATTACAATTTTAAATTTTCAATTTAAATAATCGTCAAAAGTATAAAAATTATGTTTTTTTTTTAAAAAAATTTTACGTATATTTTAAACAATCTGCGCGTAGATTTGCTTTTAATTGTTTCCGATAGTTTGTTATAAATATCTAAAACTACATCATTAAAAGAGTTTTTACCGACATTATATTTTGTAAACGGAATTTTAAATAATTTTGCCTGTCTGATATTCTTATGATGAATATCTTGTTTAATTGAAATTTATATTTATTTTAATGTGTATGGATCTATTTAACAAATTTGCTTTCGGAAACTGCAATACAAATGTAACTACTTGATATTTGGACAAAAATAACATCGGGTGTAAAACATTCATGCGCTACTAGATTAACACATTCACTGCCCGCAACGCGCCTGGCGCGTTCACATGTACGACTGATTGGTGCCCACACCGCGCTAAGCGCGTTCTTGTTCCATTTGATTTCTATGATGAGTAAAGAGTGGGGGCATGAGTGGAATTGTATGATCATGTGGAAGGGCACTTAGTAGTGGTTCAGTTATCGTAAGAAACACGTGGTTTCGAGTTCTTGCCTGTGCTTTTAAAATAACGATTGTTTTAGTTAAATATTTGTGTTGTGGCGCTTTAAAGCGTAAGTATTGTATTTTACTTATATACATTAATGCTTAGGCTTAGATGCTTAACATTCACATAGTGTATAATAATAAGCAATTTTTTCTCAATATGAATGTAGATATCAGCTACTATGTGTCGACTCGTTAGATAACCGCGCCAGGCGCGTTGGTGGGCACATGCTGTGTGCATATTCATATATTATTGTTTTATTACAGTTTGCTATGGAGCAAAGGCCTAGTTCATCCAAGGAGAATGAACCACAGATAAAAAAAGTTAAAAATGACGCATACAGACATAAAAGACTGACAGATGCAGAACTCCTTGCTATAATC
Organism: Clivina fossor; assembly: GCA_963966155.1. Taxonomy (NCBI): domain Eukaryota; kingdom Metazoa; phylum Arthropoda; class Insecta; order Coleoptera; family Carabidae; genus Clivina; species Clivina fossor. The sequence continues at coordinate 36,247,757 of OZ014551.1, forward strand.
AAAGAATCAGATCAAGAAGATCCCTTCGTAAATGAGAGTGACGACGATTCCGAATTTTATTCTAGTAGCGATTCTGAAGAGGATATAGAGCCAACACCTTCACCACCAGATACGCCGGTTGCTAGTACTTCGCAATGGTCAGACCATGAGATGCTCAAGACTGACATCCCATTTACAGGAGTTTCTGGTTTTCGAGTCAACGTGGTGGGAGCAGAGCCATTGGATTATTTCAACTTACTAGCAACAGAAAAGTTTTATGACTTTCTTTGTACCAAAGCTAACGCACATGCTGTGGAATTACTTTGTAAAAGTGAAGGAGAGGAACCAAGGATTTGTCGTTGGAAAGATATAACTGTTGACGAAATAAAAAAGTTTCTTGGACTATTGTTTCATATGGGGACCATTCGTTTAAACAGAATAAACGACTACTGGAAAAAACACTATTTGTTTAACCTTACAACTTTTGCAACATTTATGAGCCGAAACCGTTTTTTATTGATATTGAGGTCATTGCATTTTGAAGATATGAAAACCCAACCTCGCAAACAAATGGACAAAATACTACCTCTTGTCAACTTTTTCAATAATAGGATGCAGATTATTTATTATCCGGGCAAGGAATTATCCATTGACGAATCTATGGTGCTATGGCGCGGAAGACTGAAATTCCGCCAATACATCAAAGGAAAACGTCACAAGTTCGGCATAAAGTTGTACGTCCTTTGTGAACCGGATGGGTTATGCCTCAAACTAATTGTATATGCAGGAAGCGCTGATCCCCAATTATCTGGCTCTCAGCACACGGAAAAGGTAGTTTTATCTCTTCTCCAGGAAAACTTAGGTGTTGGGCATTCAATATACATGGACAATTTTTACAATAGTGTAAAATTGGCTAAGTATTTATTAGAGAATAAAACATATGTTACGGGAACTTTGAGAGCGAACAGAAAAGGAAATCCTGCTGAAGTTGTGGCCAAAAAGTTAAAGAAAGGTGAGCTGGTTTGTCAATTCAGTACAGAAGGAATTTGTGTTATAAAATGGAAAGATCGCAGGGAAATTTTAGCAATTTCTACCGAATTTAATGGAGAAATTAAAGAAGTTACTTCACAACGTGGTAAACTATTGATGAAACCGCAGCTGATAAATGAATATAACAAATTTATGGCAGAAGTAGATCACTGTGACCAAATGCTGTCATATTATCCCTGCGAACATAACACTCTCATCTGGTACAATAAACTAGCTGTTCATATATTCCAGCAAATGCTGTTAAATTCATTCCATTTGTACAAGAGAGGAACTAGAAATCGAACAGGTTTTTATGAATTTAGATTAACAGTGATCGAGAAGTTGCTTGGACCCTTACCGCCAGATCCAATACCTACTATAAAACTTCAGCACCTCCCAGAATACTGTCCAAAAGGAGAAAACGGAAAGGCTAAAAGAAGAAGGTGTACTGTTTGCTGGAGCAATGATCAAAAACGAAAAGATTCCGTTTACTATTGCCCTCAGTGTCCCGGTGGTCCTGGACTTTGTCTTGCACCCTGTTTTAGATCATTTCATGCAAAAAAATAATGACTTACCTATATTACTTCTTTGTGTTTTTACAGTTTTATGTTGTAACTTGAATTTTTGTTTACTTTTATTTTATTATTACTTATTATTTATTATTACTTCTTTGTGTTTTTAAAATTTTATGTTGTAACTTGAATTTATGTTTACTTTTATTTTTATAACTATAAATACTTTATATAAATATATACGTATTATTTATAAACATTAAATTTTTTTTTTCATTTTATCAATAAAAACGCTCCTAGTGCGGTGATGGGCACCTAGCATTGCATATCACTTACCATGTGCCCACAACGCGCCTGGCGCGTTTTTGTTTTTTTTGCGAAAAAATGTATAAATATCTGTTGTAGAATCAGTTTCAAATCCCAATTTACTCATATTATGTTTTGTTTTTAAAAAAACACGAGTGGCTCCTGAGGCATTGCACGGTTTTGGAGCGGGCAGTGAATGTGTTAAAATATTAGTATGCTTTTTGATAGGGAAATAAATAAATTTTTAAGAAAAACGAAATACTATCGTAAAAAGAATGTTTTTAGGATCTCAATAATAATAAAAAAATTATGGCATCCCATTTTAAAAAAAAAAGTTGAACGTCGTCATTTTGAAATGAATCGTCCAATTGAAAATCTGATATCACCATCGTGTAGAGAATGTCCTGAAACATATTACTGCCAAATATTTTGAAAGTTGTACCCATATTGTGGCTAAAAAAAAAAATAAGGCGCTTACTCTGAAACAGGCTGTATATATTATTCTAAAATAATTCATAAAATAAATTAATCATATTAGAATATTGCTAATATAAAATGTAACACTAAAACAATATATGTGCAATTTTTTATAACGAAAATAAAGGTAATATTCTGAAAATAATTTATTGCTTTTTTTTGATCAAAAAAATATTCCAACAAATTTTGATGTTAAAACTTATTCTTTATTTTTTTCAATTAATAAATGTATTATCCAGCCGGATAATCCGTTATTCGGCTTTGAAATTTAGTCAAATATGCGTTATTTGGCTTTTAGAAAAATCACTATCTATTGCATCACTTTAAAGTCGACTGTAGTTGTGTTTGTTATCAAAACGAACCTGAATTTTTACGCACCTTTAATTAATATATGTTTGATATTTTAGAGGAAAGAACAAGCAAGCATTCGCATCAAACCAGACATCTTGGACAAGGATCTTGAACGAAGTTTAACGAAAATTGCAACACGTGGCGTGGATCCTTCATTGAGTACACGGAAACTTGCTGTTGTATCAGGAGTTTCACGGACTAGTGTTCAGCGCATTTTAAAGAAAAACAAATTCCATCCGTATAAAATAAAATTGGTACAAGAACTCAATGAAGATGACTACGACCGCCGTTTGCAGTTTTGTGAAATTCTGAGTGATCGAACAATAAATAATCCCAATTTCTTGTTTAACATCTGTTTTTCCGACGAATGTTCTTTCTTTGTGAATGGTACAGTCAACCGCCATAATTGTCGTTATTGGTCAGACAATAATCCCAGGCAATTCCATGAAGTACATACACAAAAACCTGAAAAATTAAACGTTTGGGGAGGTATTTATGGTGACCATCTTGTCGGACCTTTTTTTCTCCCCGATAATCTGACCGGAGAGATGTACTTATCATTGTTAGAGGATCACATCGATCCAGTTTTAACTGACATAATGGAAAATGATGAACGTTACTTAGAAGATGAGTTGATATTCCAACAAGACGGGGCTCCTCCTCATTTTGCATTGACTGTTAGGCAGTTCTTGGACCGTCGGTTTCCTGGGAGATGGATTGGACGAAGAGGTGCTATCGAATGGCCACCAAGATCGCCGGATCTATCACCTTTAGATTTCTTTTTGTGGGGTTATTTGAAGTCCAAAATTTATGCTACGCTACCCAAATCTTTAGAAGATTTACGACAACGTATTGTACGTGAATGCCGTCAGATTACACCACAAATGTTGCAGAACGTACGACTACATTTTGAGCAAAACCTGTATCATTGTATGGAAGTTGGTGGTAGTCATTTCGAACACTTACTAAAGTGATATTTTAGTTTCTGTTTGTTCCTCTGAACACTTAGTACACTTAAACTTAATTGATCGTCAATTGTTTAAGCCTACTTGTCTGTACTTTTTAACACTTAATAAACTTTGTTCTAAACGATTTTTCTCTGGAACTAATGATCGGATTTGAAAAATAAAAATACTTTTGAAAATCGAATTGAAAGGCCTTTAGAACGGTGTCATTTTTAACACCCCTTCCCATTTAAAATTTTTGGGGTGCAATCCCTCCTCCTCTTAGGGTTGATGTTAGGAAAATAGTACTAATCGATTCAGATATCCCCCTTCATACTAAAATTGACGTGTTCGAGCGTTTTTCGCAAAAATGATGTTAAGTGGCCAAAATTTGCATTTACTGTTTTCATTGGGCCACTCTGTATATGTAAATATGTTAAATATTGAACGATAATAATTTTAAAATCAAATGTTGATATTTTATATCGTACTAGTGCATTTTATATCTGCTGAACATATCTATGTTGAGAAAAAAGTAGTGGAGTGGGAGCATTGCATATATGTGTCTAATAATATTTCATTAGGGTTGGACTGGATAAAAAATTAGGCCTGTTCAAATACGTTAGGATTTTATATTTTTTTATTCTAATAAACATGGAAATCACATTACAGAAAAATAAAGATGAATTATAAAAATTACACATACAAAATTAAATATAATCTTTATTTTAATCCAAGTTAAAAGATGATTTAATAAATGATTCTTCGAATTTTTTTAATGATATCTTTATTATCTATTGATAGCATGAAAACCTTTAAATCATCCTGACAAACAATTTCGTAATCTGTTTAAAATATATTTTATATAATGAGAATGTTCGTTCGCATGATATTTGAGTTGTTATCGTAAATTTATAATCAATGAAAAAATTAGCGTACTCGTATGACAATGTGTGGAGATTAAATTTTTGTTAAACTTGAACACAACTGACAATGCAATTTATTGTCAGATTCATTATAAACATAATATTCATTTTCATCATTTAAGATGTTAATAAATGTGGCCCATTTTCTTAAATAAATCTACTAACTCAGATTTTAAATCGTTCTTTTTAATAATTATGTTTAACTTTCTAGTAATTAAATTTGTCATTAATTTAAAAGTTTCATCGGGAATATTTATTTAGGAAAGTTGTCAAGATCTAACCAATAAACGTTATTGTATATGTATACTGTCTTTCAATACATATCAAAATTAAAAACTAATTGATCCATTATTGCAATAAAAACATTGATTCTATAATGATCATGAGTATTTGAATTCACATTTCTCCACGTTTGTTCTAAATCGGTTTCTATAAAAACCTTTATTGTTCTTTTATCAATTTCCAAATTTACAGCTATAGTAAATTTTTGACTTGCTTTCCAAATATTCTCAAAATTTCGGGATATTTAACAAATATTATTATAAGTATTATCAAAACTATTAAATTTAGAAATATAGAAAAATGTTTAGATAATATTTACGTAAAATTCTATATTATGTGTTAAATCAAAACTTCCGAATATTTTTCATAGAATTCTATCTTTCGCTCATGATTATGTTTAGCCAATTATTGATATAAATTTATTATTGCTGATTTGACGTCAAACATTCAGTCTTTTCTTTGATTCTAGTACGAAAACTGTACATTTTTAAGAATACCAAATAATGTAATTGCCTCGATAGTGTTCTGTGTTGCATCAGTTATAATTAAATTTAAAACATGTGCATATAACACCGTGTATACGAATAAATCTGAAGAGGGGGGAAACTACTTTCCAACATTATGTATTAAAACTTTTACAAGGTCCTTGCATATTGCAGTATTTCATAATATCGGGCCACTAGAAAAGCTGTACTAATATAATTTGCTTTTCTACTTTTCTTTACAGTATAAAGTTTTGCTAGACTTTTTTTTAAATTTTCAGTTTTGTTTAAAAAAATACATTTCAAAATGTTATTAACTTTAACATTACGGGCCCTGTGGTGCTTGACAAAAAACCAAAAACCTAATAACCTGAAGTATTGATGTTATTTCTATAATACGAGTACGTTAAATTATACAGTAATTATAAAAAAAAGTTTGATTAACTTTATTACTTATCAAAAATGTTGTATCAAATTATTGACTATTTCACAAACTTGTATTTTGCTACTAGATAGTGTAGAAATTCGACAACAGATGGTTCTGTTATACGAAAAGTAAAACTACAATATATTTATCTATTTTCTATCATATATAAACGGTAAAACATAATACGCTATATTTACATAAAACAATAGTTTTATCTTCACAAATTTATAGGTAATTATTTAATTATGTACATAATTTCTAATTTTTTTTTAATATTTTACATTTATAGAAATATACAAAAATAGTTTTAAAATATTTCGGACAAACTCGTATCGTTGTTATGAAAGATAGATCAAATTTACAAATTTTATTTGAGATACAGAAAATATTAAAATTTAACATAATCTCTATACAAAACTTTGAATGTAATGAACTTATTTTGCAAGTTCAAAATTTATTTTCTAAATTCAATATGTTAGTTTTCATATTAATTTGTTATTTCATAAAGATATAATTGAAAATTTAATTAAAAACAAGTTTATTATTTACAGAGGTGTGAAAATTATTTCATATTTGTATTATATATTTTCAATAACTTTCATTTTAATTATAAATTAAAAATAAACACAGAGATAGCATGTAAACCAAATAGATATGATTTTTTTTTGAAAATTTTTCGTTTTATATTGAAGAATAATTTTATAAAAAAAATTTTCGTTTTATATTAAAGAATAATTTTATAAAAAAAACTTTTTTTTTTCTTTTCAAAATAATTAAATTTTGTAAGTTTTGATATAATTTAAAAATTAAATAGCTAGCCATATAAAAATTTCAATTTTGAAGAAGCAATTAAAAAAATTTCATAAACTATTTCGAACAGTTCGTTGTACAAAAGGGCAGGGTCCAGTTGGGTGCCGAAATACAAAAACTTACCTGATGTTCAAAAGGACTGGGTCGAGTTGGGTGCCGAAGTCGTAAAACATACCCGATGGTTGGATCTGAGATTTAATTTTTATTTATTGTTACTTTTCGTGATATATATTATTTTTCTGAAGTATAACCTAAGCAAAAATATATAATTACTAGATAAAATTTCTATATTTAAGTGTATTTATACTTGTTACTATATTAAAATAAAACTGCTTTAGTTTAAAGTTCTGTATTAATATTTATTTAAAATCGAGGTTTTGACGAAAAAAATTCAAGTGGACGTTAAAATAATTTTCCTCATGACAAAAAATTAAGTGAACAACGTTCTAATAGCAAAAATAAAAACCAACCTTTTAACCTAACCTATCTAGTAACAACCGCAACCAAAATTTGATTGATTGATCTTTAAACAAATGAAAAATTAACCTTTTGTCTCAACCTATATATTACAATAAAATTATTTTTTTTAAATATGTGATTCCCAGCTCTTACACAACGGTATATATGAAAGCTACCTGTAAAACACGGCACCCAACTCGGACGCTCCGAAAACTACCTGAAAATACGGCACAAAACTTGTCTCGTTCCGTACAAAATACTAATTAATTATTATCACATTGGGCCTGTCCACTAACTTTATTTAATTTGAAATTTAGAATCTACAAATCCTATAAACAATTGTTGGTGAATCAACTTAGTTAGCTCTCACGCTTTGTAGTTAGAAAATTGTTAGTAATTCTATGATTATGTAAAATGTGACAATAGCTGTATTCTTTTTACCTAAAATTTACTGAGATCTCAGCTCACTTCAGATAAACTCAGATCAACTCAGTTAATTCTTATTCTTTTTATCTTAACTGAGCTACGACAAACTGAGTTCGATACCTTCCCCCCTTACCGATTCTGCTCCATCCGCAAAATAATCTCAAAATGAAGTGAGATACTCAGTTAAGTAGTAGAGGTTAAGTTTGACGAAAAATTTCATACGAAATTGAATGATTGAATGATATTGGACTTTTAAATTTTATTTTTAATGTAAAATTTATCAAAGATATATTTCTTGATTCACAAATTTATGGTTGATTAGAAAAACAAACGTCAAAAAAGATGTCGAAGTGTTCTCTTGCTAGAGTTTGAATATCTTGTTCTTTTATAAAGCAACTCAACTCACTTCACTTCGTTTCACTTCACTTCACTTGCCAACTGAGCTGAGTCAATTTTTTGATAAAAAGAATACAGCTATTGTTTACATAAAGATTTTGTAGGATCTCTTGTTCAGTAGTTTTATGTTGGTGTTGTTACGACATGAATTAGTATACTTTGTGATATTTCTATGATTGTACGGCTGTCAATGACGTAGTTTATGATTCGTTTTTAATAAATTTAAAAATATAGGCCCGTATTCTCACCTCACTTTTTCGTGAAATAGTGCTTTTATGATTAATTTCAAAATAATTTTTTGCTTCTGTTTTTGATCAATTATAAATCATTTTTGTATTTTTGATCATTTTTATTATATTTGGTATTATAAAATTTAAATAATCTGTTATAAAATGCTTAATAAATAATTTTAAGTACATGTCAAAAGCACTTTTGGCAAAAATCACTTTTATAAATGAGGTGGGAATACGGGCCATGATTTTTGAAACTTTTTCTTAAACTGGTTTATCTTAATTAATTCTGTATTAAATTAAATGCACAGGCCCATTCTTTAAAATCAATACAGGTAATCTACTCCAATTAGAGGACGGATCAGAAACATTTCTTAACAAAATTTCGAATCATACAAACCAAACTTAATTACAATTAATAAAACATACAATTTAAAGATAATCCAAAACGACAGAGTTGTATTCGTTGTGTTTGTGTTTGCAGTACTAAGTGCACTAGCATGACAGCTCAGATCGTCTGCGGACAGATTGACAATTGGTACTCTTTTGCCAGTACGCACATTGGTGCAAGTGGCTTCTTTGAGTTGTTCGTAAAATCGGGAGAGTGTTGTCACGGAAGCTGTGTGGGCTTGGAGACTCTCGCGGACCCAACGACGTTGCCAATGTCCCAGCCACGCAAGATGGCAGCCACATTTCCATGGATTAGACGAAATTAGCAATCCACCTTTCAGAAAATTATATTACCAATTTTATATGATAATAAAACATTTTCAGGTTGTAGTTCTGTATTAATATTTATTAATAATTGACGTTTCGATTTACTCAACGTACATTTTCATCAGGAAAAGAAGATACAAATGACATTTACAGAGGATGTATTTTAAGTACGTTGAAACTTGAAACGTTGATTATTAACAAATATTAATACAGAACTACCTAAAGCCGTTTTATTTTAATATAATGAGTTGTGAAACATATTTACTTTCTTAAAAATATGAATATATGTAAACATATGAAACTTGTGTTGAATGTTGATTAGTACAAATTATTACTATTTAAGAAGAATGGAATGTTGGATGACTGAACGTAATATATCTGTTATAAATGTGCACGTTTAGAGTAGGTAGGTAAGTAGATGTGAGTTTGAAGTTTATTGTTTAAGGATAGTTGCACTGACCGAGAGATTGAAAGTAGAGTAAATGCTGGTTGCATGGTGCTTTGGGTGTTTTGAGTACTTTTGCTAGAAACGTAAATATTTCCAGAAAAGCCTCCCATCTGAGTTTATACAATACAGTTTTGATGTTTACATTAATGAAGTAAGTAATTGTTGAGTTTGGCTGTAGAAATATATAAAAAAGTGACTGTTATGAAAATGATATAATTATTGCCTGGGGTATGTTTATAACTAAATGGAAATGGATTAGTGTATGATGAGCGTGAAATTAGTAAAATTAGTGTTGTAAAAGTTGGTGGTAGTCGGTTCGATCATCTTGAAAAAATATCTAATAAATATTTGGTTAAAAGAATGAAGACGTCGAATGAGTAGCTGGTGTGGTTATAATTGAGAGTGTTTTTGGTGAACGAATATTTCCAGGTGGTAGGAATTAAAACGTATATAATATGAAAGATCATGAATGTGGATAAAGTAAAATTTGCTTGTCTGAATGGGAATGTTTGGAGGAAACTGATTTTGGTAAAACTTAGAAGGAAACTCTTTTGGGTCCATGGCATGAATAAAAAGATACAAATTTTAAATCAATTTTGATATAGAAGTTTTTAAAATTACTTAAAGTTTCAAATTACACAAAAAACCAAACATTTATTTTTCTGAAAGTATTTCATTATAAATATTAATTTTTCTATTAATTTGAGTACAAAATAATATAAAAAACTTCTAATGGTCTATGCATTATTTCAAATTCTTAATATATCAAACAACATTAATAAATTTAATAGTCATAAATCATTTTTTTATAAACTTAATGATAAACGTAGTTAATTCATTTGTAAAGAAGTGATAATTAAAAATATATATTTTTAAAAGTGTTTCAAGTTTCATTTTATGAAATTTTTATTATAATATTAAAATATTTACCAGATATCAACGTTGTTCCAATATTCTTCCAAGTAGTGGCATTCGAATAAAATATATCAGGACTTAAATAATTTAACATATTATTTCGTAAATCTATTGTAAAATGTGCCACTTTATCTAATCCTGTAAAAAAGAACTCATTAATAAATAAAAGCAAACATTTAAATGGTATTCATGAGATAGAAATAAATAACTATATATAATGGGGTCATCCAGCACTAAATGTTTCTTATATTTTTGATTATTTATTTTAGTAAAGTAGCCGGGTCACCAATTAAAGGGTACACACTTTATATTACAAAAATTAACTTAAAACCAATATGAGAGAAAATATTTATTGACAGACAAAACATTTTAAAAATAATAATAAAAATAAAAATATTTAAACATCACTGTCTCTAACCACCAAATTACCGTAGCAACGCCATTGCAACGTTGTCGCTACAGACGCTTAGTACTTTTTACTGTTAATATTACAAATTGTAATTACTTTAATACACATGTTTTTGAAGTATTTTTGTAAAATTAAAAAAAAAATTATTTTATGTTTAGTTTTTACAATATTTTTCCTGGCCAGTAATTTTCGAACGAATTAGACTTTTAGTAATATGTAATTTGTAATTTAATAAAGAATTCAAAACTAAATAATATACAGAGGTGTCATTTAAAAAAGTTAACTTTGGTACACTCTTTATAAATGAATAACTTTGCGTGTATTCAAAGGTATTTTAAATTTGCAGTTCAAGTTACTGCCTAAAATTTTTATTTAAAACTTTTTCTTGTAAACTTATCAGAAGAAATTCAATTTTCTGTACCTGAAAATAATCCAGCTGGTAATTCTTCAATTTGCGTATTCGTAATCTGAATGGAAATTTCTGGATTTCTCATAAACTTTGTAAACGCATCTCGATGTATATATTTTAAGTTTTCTCCAGTGATTTGAAGGAACTTTAATTTGTGACTCGTCACACATCGTAATTGTTCATTTAACATTGCTTCCTTGATATTGATTTTTAATGTTCGTAAACGTGTTAAGTTTGCGAAGAGGAAACACAGCTGTGGCCGAAAATTGTCCAACGCCGGCCATGTTTGCATTGTTAGGGATGATAATAAAGACAGCTGCATTATTGATGCACTGTCAAACTTTCGTATCTGACTTAAATTGTTTATGATTAAAGTTTGAAGATTTTCAAGACCGACAAAACTGCTTGCTGAAATTTCCTGCAATTGAATCAACATAAAAATTTCAAAAGTTATTTTATATATATATTTAACATGTGAAATGCTGCTTTATATTTGTTAATATTTAATAATTGCTGGAAGTGTATAAACAGTTGTTCAATATGAGTAATATGTTTTGAACTCATTTCGTAGATCCCATTTTCACAAACTTATTACGAAACAAACTATTATCACACTTTTTAGACGGTGTAATCTAAAATGCAAGATTAACAATTTTTGATAATTTAAATTATGTCTCATAAAAATAAATCATATATACATACAAACAAAATAAATAACATTTCACATGTTACGTTCAAAAATATTTTTTACCTTAATTGGATTATTTGACAAATCTAAAACCTTTAATTTTGGAAGGTACGTCCAAATATGTGCTGGAACTGCAACCAACTTGTTATGATTAAGATACAAATATTTTAATTGACGTAGTTCTTGCATCGAAGACTTGCTAATACTTTCCACATTATTGTAAGAAATATTTAAAAAAACTAAATTAGGCAACGGTAAATTCGGAAGATATGTGATTCCAATATTACACAAACGCAGCTCGTTCAAAGATTGAGCATAATGAAACATTTCCTTGAAATTTGCACGAAAAATATTCGTACTTAAATCTAGCTTTTGTAACAATCCCAAACTGGTAAAAACATTATCGGGAAGAATTGTTAACTTGTTGTTGGTGAAATCCAGATATTGGAGATTGGAAATTTCCAAAAACGTCGTGCTATCAACATGTTCAATATTGTTTGCGCGTAAAGCAAGATATCGTAAAGTATGTCCTACTTCTGATAATGTTGCACTTGGTACAACACTAAATGAGTTATAACTAATGTCTAGTTTTTCTAAGATTGTGCCACTAAATGCGTTCTTTGGAAGATATGTCACTTTATTGTGGCCTAAATTTAAAATTCTCAATCGCAGCATATTAGAAAATTGGTTTGAGTGTATCACTGCAATATGGTTGAAGGCCAAATTCAAAATTTGTAAATTTTGTAGTCCAAAAAATGCTTGTTTATTTACATTACTTATATTATTCTTTGTCAAGCTTAGAAGTTCCAGAGAAGTATGGTGCATTAATGCATTATGTTCTAACGACGAAATCTTATTAAAATTTAAATACAATTTCTTTAATGCAGATATGTGCTCTAGACAAGTAGGAACATACAAAATATTGTTATAACTTAAATCAAATATTTCAATATTTACAATTTTATTGTCTGATTCACAAGTAGAAATAAAATTTTTACTGACGTTTAAGATCAAAGGCGTTAAATTGGATACATTTATGAAAACTTTAAATGAAAATTCGCTTAGTCGGTTTGAATGTAAATCCAAGTTATTAAAATTTGGTAAGTTGGAAAAAGCCTGCGTTGATATATGATTGATCGTATTGTCAGCTAGTGATAAAGTGCTCAAATTTGTCAAGTTGGCAAAACTGTTCTTTTGAATTGACGAAATTTTGTTGCCTGATAATACAACCGTGCGCAAATTTGTCAAACTGTCAAAGGTGTTTGATTGTATTAATTCTAAATAATTATTCGACAGTCGAACATCGGTTAAACTGATGTGAACTGTTGACTTAAATAATTGTACTGGAATATTATCTAATACATTTCCCTCTAAATTGATATATTTTAATTGAGTTAAATCTGACAAACCATGGTCGGTTATAGTTTTAAAATTATTGTTATCCATTGTTAACCATTGTAGATTGGTTAAAGGTTTTAAAATATCTTGCGGAAATTCTTCCCAATCTAGACTAAACGATATTTCCAGACTCTCTAAATTTTGTAGCCCTTCGAATGCATTTGTGTCTACATATCGTAACGGATTGAAACTTAAACTTAATTCTTTCAATGATTTCAAACCAGTAAATATTTTTTCTTTTAAATGTATCAATCTGTTGTTCCTTAATAATAATGTTTTTAAATTGTTTGCCCATTGGAAATCTTCAGGTAATATTTCGTAAATTTCGTTGTAACCGATGTTGAGATATGATAATTCTGTACAATTTTCTAGTGCATCTTTGGGAATATTTATTAAACGATTTCCACTTAAACTAAGGGCTTTTAATTTTGTGCTAAATTCAGAAAAGGCGTGTTCATTGACGGTGCTTATCAAGTTTGATGAAAGATACAAATATTTCAGTTGAGTTAGTTGATTTAGTGCAGGTGGTATTCGTGATAAATGATTATGATCAAAATCTAGATACTCTAAAGTTTCATTCAGTCCTTGGAAAGCTAAAATATCAACAGTTTCAATCTCGTTGTGGGAAAGAATAATACGACCACAGTCTAATCCTTGAAAACTATCAGCTAATATATTACGAATGCTATTAAACGCCAAATTCAAATCACGTACATACAAAGAATTATTAAACGGATTTCTTTGTAAATTCCGTATAGAATTCTCACTCAAATCAATTTTCTCCAACCGTATACGTTTCGGAAAAGTAAATTTTGATAGAGCGGTGATATGATTGTCACGCAGATACAGCCACTGTAAATGCTGTAGGTCTGTAAGTAGATCATCCGGCATTTTTTGTAGGAGATTATGCGAGACGCTTAGCGTTTGTAATGCCGTTGGAACGCTGTAGCGTTGTAGGATTCTAATGTGATTCGAGTCCAGGTTTAACCAAACGAGTGATTTAAATTGTCTTAGACCGGAAGTAGATAATACATAATTTAAGTCTTCCGATAAAGATATGATGTCGTTTCCGCCAAGAAATAAGTTGGCTAACGTGTTTTTCACATTTTTCCAATCACCCGTTATTGAATTTATGCTGTTTCTGAAAATATACAATAAGTTTTTAAAAATATGTTCAATAAACATTTTTTTGTATATACAGTATCCACCAAAAAGTCTGCGTCATATGGAAAAAAAATTATTATTATTTTTTAAAAAAATACGATTACAGGACTCTTTAACGCTTGTCTAAAAATTAAAAATATGTAGAAAGTACAGATATCATTTCCGGTATAGATCAACTTCAAAATTTCTTTTTCTTTTTTTCGCCTTCCACATCATGTTTCTCCATAAAATTATTTTTTCAATTTTGTAGTTTTAATCTGTTTAAATTTTTTTAACTTTGTCCTGCCATTTTGTTTACGAGTGTCTATTTAAGTCTATTTAACCTTATTTTAATTATATTAATATCCTTGTGGATTTCATCCAATTCAAAGTTTATTCGAATTCTCTAACAAATATTTAAATTAATTGGGCCACAAAATTTCTGCAGAATTTTTCGTTCAAAAATAAGAAATGTATTCCGTTTCTACTTCCGGTTCTACTTATTATCTGTGTTCATTTATCTCTATTACTTTACAAATATTCTCACTTTCTCATTTTACAATCATAACCTTGGTATTGGATTCATTCACTTTTTGGCTTTTACTTTTGCCTGAAGCTTTTGAATTTATAAAACATTTACCATAACTTCTTTGCTTCTACGTATTTATTATAATTACAAACTTTACTCAAAAAAAGTTTCTTTTATTTAATGTAGAGAATAAGTTGGAGTTCGAATTAAATAATATTAAAAAATATTACAGGCAAACTTACTTTATTTATAAAAATTCAATTTTAAAATTATTTAAATAAATAATTTAGAATAACATATTAGGCACACATACAAAATATTAGTTTTAATAGTTAACTTAAAAATTTAAAAAAAATATACATATAATTAAACGAATGTTTCAAATTTTTAGCACTTATACTAAAAAAACATCAACGAAATTTCGATAAATATATATTATTTCCATTTAAATAAATGCTTTCCTCTTATTTGATATAAAATCTGTATTAAATATGATAAATTTAAACAACTTTGTTTCAAGGTTGTAACTCTTATTTATGAAAAATTATTCAAATTTTTTAATAACAATTAACTGTGCGATAAATTGTAAATGATTAGCAAATGATATTATTGTCAAATAATGATTAAATTATTAAAAGCGCGCATTTTTTATCAAAATATGATTGAAAAACATTTCAAAATAATTATTATTTTGTATTTTTAAGTTTTACCTAAATTGTTTAATTTAACCTATAGCGGCAGTGATATCAGTACTTCCGGCTAGTATATTTTTAGTTTTTAGGCAAGCATGAGTACATGAGTACATACTTTCATGATGCATTTCAAAAATTCAATAATATACATTTTTTTCCATCTGAGAAAATTATAAAACTTTTAAATGCAAATAACGATAATCAAATTTTATTTATAATTTTATTTTAAACAAAAAATTAATTTTAACACATTCTATACTAACACATCTAAAATTATAACATTTAATTAAAAAAAATATTCTAAAAACAACATACATATACCTACATACATAAAGCAAAAAGGTTAAAGCCCCATTCAGACTGCTGTTTTGCTAGCAAAATCAGTATTATATTTTAGCCTAGAGCTAGTGGTTCTGAACCAAACTAAATGCCCGATTTTAGTTTTTTAACCAAATTTTTTTCATCGCAACCAAAGTCTGGCTCTGGCCAAGGTTTCCTAAAATTCGCTTATGTTTTAAAAACGGTCAATCAGATATCAGAATCATGAGATGGCGATGTATATTTGTTTTTATCAAAGAAACGTCAAATTTATAATATATGAATGACCACTTTGGATGATAAAAATTAATATTATTTTTGAAACTCGTATTTAGTATAATAAAATAACAATAATTATTTTAGAAATATAAAGAAAATTAGATGATGAATTCATTCTATAAACCGGTAAAATTTTATTTAGGTCCTACATAATTCCAAATGTTCTGTTTCGCATTCGTATTTTAAAATAATTGTACAGATTTTTTTTTGTATAATAATAAAGTTTTCTTTAGACATATTTAACACAAAAAGACAACTCAACTGCAAGAAACTATACTGAAATTAACCAAAAACTATTTGGCATATATAAAAATTAAACAGAAATGCTGTGGTAAATTGTGAACCTAAAACTAAATCTTAAAACAGTTTTGGCAGTCTGAATGAGGCTTAACATTACAATATACATATATCCAAAAAAATTAATAATGTCTCAAGACATACATTATAATATAAGAAATAAAAATAAATATATAACAGCTAATCTGTAAATATAACACAGACTAGAAACAGAGCGTATATTTTTGTCACATGAAATATTTACGCAACCAGCATAATGGAGATATTGCTGTCTTTTTCTAGCGCATTTACAATAAAAATAAAAAATGCGCAGATGTTTTATTAGAAAAAGCAAAAATTTGGAAAACAAAAAGGATAGCAATATCCCATGAGAGTTTGCTGTATTAAAAATTTTAATTATCGGTTAACCAATATCGAAATCTATATTTTAATATCGGTTTTCGTTATTTAACCGGTTTTTTATATTCTAAATCGATTTTAAATTTTAATTAAAATTTTATAATTAATTTTGTAAATAATACATATATTTTTGGTCAGACTGCAGGTGTTTTGTTTTTAAATATTTCTTTTGTAGCCAAATAGTAAAATTATTAATAATTATTTATCATTATTTATTTTTTTAGAAAATTTAATTATGCATATAAAGTACAATGTAAATATGAATGTAAGTTTGTTCGGTTTTGAATTGCAACTTGGAAGTGAGTTATAAAGTAGAAATTTAGCACATAATTATGTAATACGACCACAATGCTGCAAAAAATCCAAAAAATAGTGATAAGTATGTACGAGCCGTATACAAACGATGTAATCGAAATAAAAAATTATTTGCTTATAATTTGGCATTCACTGAACAGCTGTTGATCTAAATTTAGTTAGTAGTTAGGCTTTTTCCAAGAAAAGTTATACTGTAAGACAATGCTGCGTGAGCCGAAGGCGAACGATAAAAATAAATGCTGTAAATGACGAAAATTGAAAATTGCTTATAAATTGAGATCCACGGAATATATTTTGATGGAAGTTTTATTGATAGTTGGGACATTTTTTGTGGAAGGCTTTACTGTGGAACAACGCAGCTTGAGTCGAAGGCGAACGATAAAAACTAAACTATAAAAATTGACTAAAAATTTTGTTTGCTTATAACATTCTTCGAACAGATTTTTATGGAAGGTTTTTTAATAGTTGTGTCGTTTTCGAGGAAGATGTCATTATGGACAATGCAACGTGAGTCACAAACCAACGCTGTAAACGATAAAATTGCCTGGAAACTCTATTCGCTTATAACATAAGATCCGAAAAATAGATTTTTATAGGAATTGCGTCGTTTTCAAGAAGTTTTACAACAGGGCAATGTAGCATAAGCCGAAGGCGATGTAAATGATGCAAATTGATAAAAATAACTCTGTTCGCTTATAAATTGACACCCACGGAAATTTCCGGACACTAGTTTATTAATAAAAAATGTTTCTCTAAGTTCACTCTATCATTTCTGAAAATTAGGAATAGTTATTCTGTTACACCCTGTATATATATATATATATATATATATATATATATATATATATATATATATATATAATTATGCGAAGACTATTCAATAAAATTAAGACAACTTTTTTTCTAAAATTTTTATTATAAAAATTGAAAATAGAATAATCCATTCACGAATCGTTCATTAAATACAAAAACATACATTCAAGTCTCTCAGACTGGCAAACTAACTCAAATGCTATGCTAATACAACTTTTAAACTAAAATATTCTGGTGATTTTCGAATAAAACTAAAGAAGGTATCCCATTTCCACCCAGTACGTGCAGATGCAAAGTTCTCGGGTAACTATTTGCGCACTCGTGCACAGACACAAACGTTAGCTAGCCGTAAATGAATTCCGCAGCACTTACCCATATAAGTTGAGCCATTGTAGATTTTTTAATTCTTGCACTGCGCTAAATGGTATTGCATTTAAATTATTATAACTAAGATCCAGTGACGATAATGTTTTCTCCAGCGAACTAAAATTAGTCATATAAATAACATAATGAACAATTTACTAATATGGTTTATCCATCACATCAGAAGGTTCACACCAACATTTTAGGAAACAACATATCAAAGAAATTTTTTGTTTACTAATTATTGTAATTTAATAATTTATTTACAAAGTTTGATAATTTGATAATTGATAATTTATATAAGTAAATATTTAATAATAATCTTCTTTAATTATTATAATTAATTATAATTGTTTTTTAAGCAGCTTTAGGTAAAACATAACGGTCAACAAATGTATTTATTTCAATCTTTACAAACTGTTATTTTAGCACAATTTATGAATATAAATTACAAAATTTTAGTGCGGAAATGATGTTTACAAAATTTAAACTGATTTTGAAAATTCGTTTTTAATATGTTGAACATTGAAAAACTACTGCTAATCTTTCCACGTTAACATAACTACCAGCAGATACTGTTATTTTTAATGATTTATGTTAAAAACAATTAAGAATTTTTCACTTGGCATAATTTTTTTTTAATATTAACAAATTAACGTTTTTATTTAATCTAAACTGAAGTGAGTGCAACTTATTTATCACGTACAACCAATTTATCCTACGTATAATCAATGTTAAAAGTGAGATTCCAAAATAAAGTTTTAACATTTTAAATATCATTTTCCCAATAAATTTTGTAATTTATATTCATAAAATAACATAAAGTAAAGCTTAGCCAAGATTTATACATATTTTTTTTGATTGACAACATTATGACAATGACAACTCATGTTAGGTTTATGTAAGAAGCTATGTTTTCCAATTTTGTTTACGTATTTTAGTCAGTAACATTCCAAAATGTTTTGCTTTTTTTTAATATGATTTGATTTCTTGTAATATTATTTTCATTTTATATATGGGTATTACAAAAAAGAATTATTATAACAAGCAAATAGAACGTGATGGATATATTGAAGAAAATATTTTAGAAATATAGAAAAAACCTTTAAACACTATAAAATCAGATATTTGAGAAAACTCTATTCAACATACATACAAACAAATAAATATAGTTATAATGAAATACAGAAGTTAAAATTAATATAATGGAAATGGAACCCCGACAATTTTAAACTTAAATGAAACATATAAAATGATTTAATAAAACTGATAATAATATTCTAATGTCGGGATTTTTTTACCAAAAATCTTACAAGTTACTCAATAATTGAATCGGCTAACCATATATATATATAATTTGTAAACCATATATATATATATAATCGGTAAACCATATATATATATATGTTTCGGTTTTTAGAAGCTCATTAGCATGGTGATTTGATCAATGTCCGAAAACACTGATGCAGGTATAAATATCTGGCTGACTTTTATGACAAGTAAATTACAAAGATGCAACTGAGAAGCAATAAATACAACCAATGTAATTAAAACTGACAATCATTAAAAAACAATGTTCAATATTTATTATTATATGTTGAGTTTTTAAAATTATGTTATATAATTCGTAGTAATAATTATGCATTATTATTTCGTAACAATATGGTTTGCCAGTGCTATTTCACAAATTTAGGCAACCTGTTTTGTCATCATATTTGGTATGACAGCCTTAGGAGAGCCTTGACCGCAAGTACGAAGTAATTATTCATTTAGACACCATTCGAAACTGCAAGTCATACGTTCGTATGGAACAACGACGAGGAGTCTAAACTACTGATATATTAAGACAAGCAGTTGATCAAACTTCTGTGTCCGATTCTGTTAAATTAATGCTTGACCGAATACATAATTTAAATTGTTGAATGTTTAAAGAATGTAAACGTAGTAAATATAACTTCACCGACTCTAGTAACTTTTTTGTTGACGTGCATCTATTGATGTGATGGATAAACCATACCAAGTTGCTTTGATAATGATAGAGTAAAATAAATTACCTGAACGTACCTAAACGATTTGTCCGCAATGCTTTGTAGTTTGTTATTGGCAATCGTTAGGGATTGAATTTGGACGTTTGCTGGAAAACTATTCCGTTCCAAACTCATTATACTGGAACCCTGGACTTCCATATGCGAAATTGAAATTGTATCCGGTATATCCGTAAATCAAAAAATTCATAAAATATTTAGAACATACTTAAAAAATGAACGCTGGTTTTTCATGATAGTGAAATGCTTTGAAACCGAAATCTTAAAAATGATAACATTGTTAAATAAATTGACAACGCGATTAAATTATCAATTAATCAATGGATCAAGTGTATATCGAAAGCTTCGATAATACTTAAATTAGGTTTCTTTTATTAAAAGTGGGGTTAGGGGTCGAGTATAATATCATTAGATAGCTTTTCTAAAAATATTAAATACGTATTTTTTGTTTTTTCGATTTGATGTGTATTTCTCGAGATATTTGACTGTTTCCAGACCTTTGGGACATGTTATATATATAGGTATATATATATATATATATATATATATATATATATATATATAAATTATATATATATATATATATATATGAATTATATATATATATATAAATTATATATATATATATATATATATATAAATTATATATATATATATATATATATATATATAAATTATATATATATATAAATTATATATATATATATATATAAATTATATATATATATAAATTATTAGTATAGTTATGTTTAGTTTGAGGCTTCAACTTTTATAGAGAAAATCTAAAATATTGTAAGTTGTAATGCTTACTAGGAAAGTTGTAGAACGGCACCGAAACGCAGCTGATGTCTGAAACTTTCTGCGTGTCGATGTTCGTGTTACAACTGCACATTGAGTTGAAAGTGCAGCGTGTTGATTCCAAAGTTTGTACGAGCCGAATTAATAATAAAATGCCAATTCCAGCCACATACCACTGCATTTCCACTGAAATCAAAACATACACAGTTTACACATTAGATCAACCATAATATAGATGGGGAACATAACACAAAGTTTTGTTATTGAGTTATTGTTTGTATCAGACTATATAATAATTTTTATAATTAATACAATAATATTTTTATGCTAATATTTTTCAAAACCGGCATTATTAATAACGTAAATAATTACGATATTAGATTTTTGTGATGAATAATGCCTCATTCAGACTTCATTTGCTAGAGATATCAGTGTTTTGTTTTGGCACAGTGCTAGTGGTCTTGAACTAAACTATAAGTATTCTTATGAAGATACACTGCACATTATAACAAAAAATCCATTATTAAATGATTTCACTATATTATTACTTCATTAGCAAGCAAACGTTCGGGTTCGAATCCCGGTTGGGTGACATAATTTTTTTTAATCAATATTAAAATATTGATCATGTGAATTAACATAGGTATCTATAATGTAGCTAGAGCAAATATAGCTTATCATTTAAACAATTTTTTTACCTATAAGAATATTTTTCAAGAAGAATTTTGCAAAATTTATTTATTTAAATTCATTTAAATTTAACTAATTTATATTACTTATTTTGCAAACTAAAATATATTTATGTGACAAAACTTTTTACAAAATTTGAATATCTTGCTTTAAACAATTATAGTTAAGAGTCCAACATTTGTAAATGATTTAGTCATCAAAATGAACTAATTTTAAATTAGTTAAAAATTCAAAAAATTTATTGACTTCCCATATTTAATATAAACATCTTACTTTGATTTTTAAGTTTTATTAAAATTAAGTAATTACTACAGTGACCTATTAAAAAAAAAAATGTTAATGCCTGCTGTTTTCAGGTGTAGCCTCAATTATAATGAATTCATAAATGTTTATTCATAAAAAATTGAAACAAATTATGACTGTCTAAGAGAGACTATTAAGAAATGTATTTGTAGCTGCAATAATTTCGTAGAATATAAAAAGAAAACGTTAATAGAAAGTAACCAGTGCTAGTATTTAATCTGTTACTAGATAATAGTATATTACGTTAGGAGAAGTAGAAAATGGTGATTGTTGTGTCGAGCTCATATATTTTTGGCCGAGACAAAGCCGAGGCCAAGCAATCTACGCGAAACACAAAAAGAGCTTTTTATTTCGAGTGACCTATCCGATTTTACTTCAAGCATTTTAAACGGAACTAAACTAAAAATAAAACAAAATACATGCAAGTAACTTTAACTTTACTTAACACTTGTAGAATAATATGTATGTAAATATATCGTTTATATTTGTTATTTTATTTGAGAGAATCAATTTTTGCACTTCTGAATAAATCTTCAATAATCTAATTCAAAATTAAGCAACAATGAACAATACAATTGCTAATTAACTTAATTTGACTTCATAATTTTTAATATGGCCGTCGGATATGTCAAATTATATACACTTGACAGTGTTGTTTTGGTCAAATATGCAGTTTCTGACAAATCTGACGGTGCACATTGCATTTCTTGCATTTTTGCACACATTCTCAATAATCGAATTAAAATTCAAGCGAAATTAAACAATGCAAATATCAACTAACTTAATTTGACGTATTAGAAGATATCAGATTTAATACATTTGACGATGTGTTATGTTCGGTGCTGTCACCAGTGGTGTATAAAGTAACTGCTGTATTGTAATGTCATTGTTGTACTAATAACATAATGACCTTTTTCTAAATAGCGTAACAATTTGCTATCTTTGTGTAACTTTAGATGACAAATTATCTTTTGAGTAAATTTAGCATTTATTTAAAATGAATCCTTTACCAGATTAGATAAAGTTGCACTTGGATCTTGGTTATTGAATAATTACGATAGTAAAATATAAAAAAGTATAACTTTACTTAAACAAACATTATAGGAAAATTACAAAATAATTACATATAAATTTATCGACAAAAATGTGACGGATAACGCGATAATCGGACAGGCACCGCTGAATAATTTGCTGCCTGTACTGCGAATGAGAGTTATGGTTTTAATTTAACGATCATTTATATATATATATATATATATATATATATATATATATATATATATATATAAATTGAAAGTTGTTACATCAGTTTCAAGTAACTTTTTAAAGTATTTTAAATTAGAAATAAATCATTAAAATATGTCGCTTAACCTAGCATTGAAAAATTACCCTGTTAAACAAAAAAAAAGATTCGATCACATTAACAAATCGAAATATTTAACCCTTTAAAACTCTTCCAGCTCCTTTTCAACATTTTAACTTTGAATCCCTTTTCTCTTCCCCGGTGCAGTATTTGGAAATATAGGTACAAACACGGAAAGACGGGTTTTGACTCGGTAAGCTCACGGTTGGTATAAAGACGGAAGCTTGCTCAAACGACTGATTTCAGATTGGAATCGGCCGGGATTATATATTATTCTGCTTGCTTAAACAAGTTATACTTTGATTTGAGTTTGTCTATGTTTGTATTTTATACAATAAAAATAAATACAAATTTGGTTTAATATGGAAATTAGCTTACCCGATTGAAAACTTAGCAGTAATTAATGTCATTTGATAGAATAATGTTCGCTGTTATTGAATAGAATATTAACGGCTAAAGTTATCACACATGTATTTTGTGAGAGTTCACTTCGTCACAGTATATATTTTTCCTGACAATGATATACGTTTATTATATCAAAACATAAAATTTTAATATAAAATTAAACAGAAGTTAAATCTAAAGCTTTGTTTATTTGAATAAAATGAGTTACGAAAGATGTTAAAAAAATAAAATTATGCAAAATATTAATACGGCTAATTTAAATGCGAGATTTAGTATAGTAAAATACAATAATTTATCACTTACTTTTGTTCAAATGTAGCATTCTATGCACTGTTTTAAAATGGTAGTAGCAATCGAATATATGGAATTGATGTAAAATTTAGCCAACGACAACTATTTCCGCATATCTGCAACAATACAAGTACCTCGTTAATCATATATTGGACAAATCCATATATATTTTTTATGGGTTAGAGTCAAAATCCCGACAATGAAAATCCCGACAATCAAAATCCCGACAACCAAAATCCCGACAAGTCAAAATCCTGACAGGTCAAAATCCCGACAGGTTAAAATCCCGACAGGTCAAAATCCCGACAATCAAAATCCCAATAGGTCATAATCCCGACTATGTAAAACATGGTTTTCTAGGTAGAATTTTGTATTTAATAGGTTGTGTATAATGTTAAATTAATAATATAATGATAATATTAAAAAAATTGTAAATTATGAATAATTTATAAAATTGTACATTTACAAAAATTCATGAATATATTTATTATTTAATTAAATGTAAATGATTGATAAATTTTCGCAAAATTTACACATTTTAAAAAAATATTACAAAAATAAAGATCAATTATTTATTTTGTTAATATTTATATATCTAATATTAAAATTAATTGTAAAGTAAATGCTCTACCATTAAATACTTGCAAAAACTGAACATTTTTAAAAAATATGTTATTATTTGTATTTAGGAAATATACAGATAATAAAAAATACGTTTATTTATATATATATATATATATATATATACACTTACAGTAAGGTACTTACCCAAAATTAAAAAAGAATTGTAAAAAATAATTTAAATAATTATGGAATTTATGAAATTATCTTTCGGGATTTTGATTGTCGGGATTTTGACCTGTCGGGATTTTAATTGTCGGGATTTTGACCTGTCGGGATATTGACCTGTCGGGATTTTGACCTGTCGGGATATTGACCTGTCGGGATTTTGACCTGTCGGGATTTTGACTTGTCGGGATTTTGATTGTCGGGATTTTGATTGTCGGGATTTTGACTGTCGGGATTTTGACCGCCACCCATTTTTTATAGTAAATTTTGTAGATTTGTAAACTTATCAGATGACGAGGTATTGACACGTTACATTATTTTTGTACACACTGTAGATGCATAAAACAAGCATAACATAGAAGGATGCACATTTAATAATAAAGAAAAGAAAAATTTTCTTCAAGTGTATCATAATATTAATATTTAGTTACCATATTGCCTATGTCGAAAGAGGTCATTATGTTACTAATGTAAATACTTAGTAGTAAAATTAAGTTAGTAAAATAATGACACACATTATATAGCAATTAGTTATTATATACTTATAGCAAAACTAGACATAACTACAACGTTAAGTATATTTAATATGACATCTTCGGCGGCCATATTGAAAACTGTTCCATTATATCAAGTTAACTGACAAATGCGTTGTTTATTTTCGTTTAAATTTTAATTTCATTACTGAAAATGTGTGAAGAAGCGCCAGCAGTGCAATGTGCAACGTCTTTGTTAGAAACTGTATGTGTTTGTGTGTCCTAGAAACTTTTATTTCCACCATAGTAATACTTCATTTACAACAAAAATTGAATTACTAAATTTATACTGTATAAAAAATATTTATTGTATGATAATCCCTAGATGACCATCATTAATAATCAAACTAAAATGAGCCTTTGGCAAATTCTAAGCAGTTTTATTTGATTGGGTGTAGCAATACACTCATGAATTTTTTTGTTACACAAATAAATTTGATAGCAAAGACCATAACCAATAGATGCTTAGATATCAGTTTGCAAAGTGTAATCGGATGATACAAAGACATCACAAACATCCATGCCCCAAGCGGGATTAGAACCCGGGCCCACACAGTTATAAGCGGTGTTAGACACACGTCTTAAACGGCTCGGCCATAAGAATTATACTGGTTTGCATAATCAAATTTAATTATTTTGCTAAAAAAAAATTCATTTTGTAAATGCGAATATAATTTATGTAAATTAATGTTAACAAAGCAAAAGTAGTATTTAGTTTCATAACTACAGGTTAAATTCACTGATTACTAAAGTTACGCAGTATGAAAATAAAATCATCGTTTTATTTTATTATATAATAATGATAATAATATATATATATATATATATATATATATATATATATTTAACGCCGATAAACTATTAAATCCATTATCATTATATTTGCAACAAAAGCCCATATATAGAGATAGATTTGATAACATTGCATATAGTATTGTAATATTATCTTGTATTCAAAGTGGTGGATTAACAATGGTTATAATAACTGTTGTTATAGTTGGTGTTAATTAGTCTCTCGGTTAGCTGTAATTTACCATTATCAGATTAACTACAAAAATAGATATGTAATTTCTATACCTAATACATGGTCTGTTATGTTATACAGATTACAAAACATATGCAAATATTGTTTATTTATATTTTATAATCAAATTGACTACGTGCCCTTAATCCGGTTAACAGTAATATAAATTGAATCCTACCTGTTGACACGTCAGTATTCTTTGACCACTGGGTACGTTGACTATTTGTGTAACCTTAGATCACTTATTAGGACTTTAGTTTTAACTTTTGCTGCTGATGATGAAAGCTTAGCTTCCGAAATACGTATTTAGCATTTTTAAATTATTTTGTGGTTAAGGTAAATTTTTTATTTTAACGTTTTGCTACAGTAAGATCATATTTTTATTTTTTATTTATATTATAATTACACGAAAACACAAGCTTTCTAATGTTTCATTTTTCGTTTGTGCAAAATTGTTGATAAGAGGAAAACTCTCAATTTTTTCTTTATCTTTGATAAAACTAAAGTAAATAGAATAAAAATTAATTAATTAAGTGACGATTTATAGAAATAAAGGACAAAATAAACTTAAAGGACAGTGCTTCCAAATGAAGGACTGTCCTATACAAGAAAAGGGAGTATGGTCACCGTAATTATAAGTTGTATTTGAAAAATCGTAAATTTGTATTATTATAGCAAAAGAGCTTAATAAAAAAAATGTTTCGATGGTACAGGATAGATCTTATAATTTTCAACTTTTTCATTTGAAACTTTTTTTTTTATTAAAAATTTCACTTTAAAAGTTATTCAAATATTGTATATATATCTAGTGACTTATAGAATTTATTTTGGCAAATACCTATTGGTATTGGTGTACATCTGAGAAAGTCTTATACAAGTGAACAAAAACTCCTAATTAACCAAAGTTGAAATTCCCAATAAACATTCAGCATTTTCTCTTTCTGTCGCTAAATATATATATACATATATAGGAAAAATAAGAGTGAAAAAGAGAAGAAACAAATTACAAAAACTTCAAAATCTAGCGACACAATAGTACTGAAATGTTATAAATATACTGGTATTAAAGATATGCTTCATACTTTGCACTAGCTAAATATAAAATAATTTATCGAATACAATGTATTGATATTTATATTCAAAATATTAACAAATAAATTACCTAATAATTTACTAAAAATATAAAACATGTTAGTGAATTTCAATCATATAATACTCGTCAAGAGACTAATTTATATGTTTCACGAACACAAAACAAAAACATGTTTGTCTGTTTATAATAAATGTTTGGTTATATTTAACAATTTACCGAATAATATTAAATGTTCTGTTTCAGTTAGGGAGTTAACACATTAAACAAATTAAAACAGTTTTGTAAATAAGTTACATTTCGAAATCAGTTTCCTCCAAACATCCCTATTCAGACAAGCAACTTTATATATTCTACATTCATTATTCCTCTCATAAATGCTCTTCTATTCCTACTAATTGGAAACTTCCGCTAACGCAACACAATTTCAATCATACCACTCCAACTACTCATCGGACGTCCACGTAAATGTATAGTTTCAAAATCATTCATATAAATTTTGTTAACCAAACGCTCATTAGACATTTACTCAAGATGTTTGAACCATCTTAACTGACTAACACCAACCAACCTTAACTAATAACTCTACTAATACCATAACCGTCGGAGATGTCAAATTAAATACCCTTGATTGTGTTTCTTTGGTCGACAATTCTGACAGTACACATTGCATTTCTTGCATTTAATCACATATTTTCAATAATCAAATTAAAATTATACCGAAAATAAACAATGCACTTGTCAAATAAATTGACATAATAGTTTTCAATATGGCTATCAACGATGTCAGATTAAATACATCCTTCGTTGTAATTATGTTCGGTGCTGCCACCAGTGGTCTATATATCAACTAATTGCTGTATAATAATATCATTGTTGTACTGGTAACGTAATGTAGTAAAATCCATTATTAGAGAAATATGATTGGTGACCCATTAAGTCACGTCTCAAGATATTCATGTTAAATAAATCCATCAATATTGACAAATGATCCTTTATCATAAATAATTCACTTTATACTACTTCCTATACAACAGCAATATGTCATCTTTGGTTATAAATATTCAACACGGGTTTTCGCTATAGACGTTAAGAACTTGTTCTTTCAGGGGTCCTCTTGAGCCCAGCATTGTGCCATTGTTTGCAATCTATACCCCTTGCAATAGGTTATTGACGGCTACTTGCCGGGACTAAAGTGTAAATATATGTTGGACTAGAGTACAGAGATGTCGAGGCTTATGATGTAAGTTAGAAAGTTTTTCATATACAAAGCTCGCAGCTTTCAACTATAGCAGGAAACGAGATTTTTCTGTAGCAGTACATAGTGGCTCTGATAAAAAGTGGCTATATTACACTAATTGTGTAAGTTATATATCTAGTTATGGTTATAGTATCAATCAATATGATTACTTAATAATTGATTTCTAAGACATTGTTTGCAGAGTTGGAAGATGGTGAACTGTTATTTTAGTAAAATTTTTACTAAACGAGACCGGATGTGTACATACATACATTATTTCTGTAATTGCTCAATTTTATCTGTGTAGTATTAATTATTCAGAAAAATCCCAGAGGCGCAGTTCACAGATAACTCAGTTTTGTCGATTAGTTTTTATTTAGTTTCGTGCATAATTAAATCTTAACAGCCATTTTAATATCCGATATTTTCAATAAAAGCACAAAAATTATCCTGTCATAAGAAATTAATTAGTATTTGTTATGCATTTAGTAGATTGAAAAATTTAGTTGATATTTCAGTTTTAAAGTTATTACTTGCTAATTTCCGGTAATTCTACCTCTGCGCATAGAGTTTTTCTAATTAAAAAAAGAATAATTAGATTATTAGCTAATATTAAACCATATAATTCTTGTAGAAATTATTTTAAATACTCCAATATTTTTCATACACCTGTTTATATGTATATTATCTTTTAATATATATTAAAAATAATATAAATTGATTTGATACGCATAAAAATACAAATTGTTATAAAAATAGAAATAAAGATAGTCTTATAATTCCAAAAATTAAAAAAAAAAAATTAACAACAAAAAATCTGAATTTTGCCGGAATTTAATTATATAATAAACTTCCTGACAATATTAAAAATAGTGATTTAAAATCTTATAAAACTGAATTACTTGGTGATATCAAATTGTTTTTATTCTGTTAATGAATTTTTGTATTATCACTTTTATATATTTACATAATTGTATGTTTGACTGTTTCTATGTTGAATTAAAACGAACAACAGAAATAAAGGTTATTATTATTATTATTATTAATCCACGGAATACTTTAGCTACATAACTACATATTAACCACAAATTTATGGTATTGCATCGATGCAAATGACAAATAAACTGCAACTGCGCATTGGTTTGCAATTTTGCAGTTACAAAAAAATCTATCGGATATAGATTTCAGTCAGTCCATACTCGGTTTAAAATTTTGGACTGGGCACTATTCCGGTTTCCACACATACGCTACGAAATAACTGTGCAATTTCGGCCTGCGCAATTAAAACTTTGCAATAAATTGAGCGAGAGTAGCCCGCCTAAATTTTTGTCAATTCCACACTAAATTTCACACTAAGGTGACGGCCTATTCGGTTTTATATTATAAACTAAAACACAAAAAAGTAACGAAAAACATAATAATTATTAAACACTATGACCCAGCTATTTCAGACAGCCCTTATAACCGAGAATTTTCGATTCAAAGTTAGTTGATGTGTATACAAAGTAAGCATTTCTATTTTGACAATGCATGTCACGAAACTATTACCAGAACCTTGTTGTTTTTTAACACTTGCTTGTTATCTGCATCATAATGGAACGGTTCGCTAATTTTCGAGGAAATAAATTTTTTGAAAATTTCTATTTTTTCCGCAAAGCGTCAAAAATAGCTTGTCGATTACACTTAACAAACTTGCCATTTTCTGAAATAAAATTAATAATAATCATGTATTATTTAATTTGTTGATAAATTTTAACACCAGAGGCTAATTTCAAAAGTGCGCTACTGATTTTTTTTCTAGACACTAATAGAAATGCTTATTTCGATTAAATAGTTAAATTAAATAGTTATATGTAGCTTTTACCTCAATTCCTTTTTAGAAGTCTTGTTACCTGTATATATGTAATTAGTATCGAAAATATAATAGAAAACTTGCAGATATTTAAAAAATAAAATGTTTTCTTCAAGCATATCAAAATATTGATACTACGATATTACTAGTGTAATAATGTACATTATTATACAGCAGTTGGTTACTTTATACACTACTGATGGCAGCACCAAACATGACTATACGATCAACTGTATTTAAAACTTACATTTCCGTCGACCATATTGAAAATTATGTAGTGACAATTGCATTGTTTGTTTGTTTTAATTATTGAAAATGTATGAAGAAGTACGAAAATGTAGTGCTCAGTGCCAGACTTATCGAAAATTTTATATTCGACCAAAGAAACATTAATTCTCATAAATCACGTAACAAATATAAATTATATATATACAGTGTGTCCCCGGATTGAATTCACTATAGGTGTAATCGACAAATAATTTAAGAAATTCATTTTTGTGTTTTGGGATTCCGCCCTGCTTTGTCTGAAAACAATTTTAAGCGTATTTTTAATTTTTTTAAAATTAAGGCGGCCATGAAAAATGTAAAAAACTATTTTAAATTCAGGTAAACGGCCTTTTTGGTCAATAATACGGCATAATGTTCTTGAGAAAAGTTGTTCAGAATATGAAATTATGGCACTGTGCAAAATTTTAAAAAGATCAGTTGAAAAAAAATGTGTCTGAACATATCGCCGACTGGACAAAACGCCGACCGGGGACATTACGCCAACCGTTCATTCGCATTTGCACAAGCTAAATAAACAAAAGGTTGACGTCTGCACAAGCCAAAACGTTGGGGTTGAGTAAAATCTGTCAATACATCAATCTCATGCAAAATATCTATCGCAAATGCGAATGAACGGTCGGTGTTTTGTCCAGTCGGCATTATGTTCAGACACATTTTTTTAACTGATTTTTTTTAAATTTTGCACGGAGCCGTAATTTCATATTCCGAACAACTTTTCTCAAGAACATTATGTCATATTATTGACCAAAAAGGCCGTTTACCTGAACATAAAATAGTTTTTTACATTTTTCATGGCCACTTTGATTTTTAAAAAACTAAAAATATGCTTAAAATTGTTTTCAGACAAAGCAGGGCAGAATCCCAAAACATGAAAATGAAATTCTTAAATTTTTTGGCGATTACACCTATAGTGAACTCAATCCGGGGACAGACAATTTCATATATATATATATATATATATATATATATATATATTATATATATATATATATAATATATATATATAAATGTTATATATATATATATATATATATAAATATATATATATATATATATATTGAAAGGAAAATTATTGGGATTAGAAGTCAAAACAGAACAGGACTCCACTAAGTAATAGTAACACTTTAGAAGTTCCACGTACTGAATTGGATATAAAAAAGAATATTTTCACACTTCCAAATTTACCTAAAATAACAGAGAAATTAATTAACATTTTAAAATCAGACAACATAAAAATAATTAGAAAAAACATCTTACCTACTAAGAAAATTTACACGAAACTGAAAGATGTCATTCCTATCAAGAAGCAGTCAAACTTGGTTTACAAGATTCCATGTGCAGATTGTGATGCGACGTACATAGGAAACACGAAGCGATGGCTAGAAGAACGGTTGGCGTTACATAGATCGGATTGTAGGTTGAAACCTCAAGCAACGGCATTATCAATTCATTCACATCAAAAACAACATAAGTTTGATTTTACGAACACGTCTGTGGTTTGTATTGAAGATAAATCATTTAAACGATCGCTTTTAGAAATGATCTATATTAAAACAGATAGCATGAGTGTAAACAAGCGTGCTGATATTCAACACCTCAGTATAATATATGACTTTCTACTTACGTTTGTGAATAAAAGTAATGGTTCATCTCGTGATATTACTTAGTTGTTTGGTTTCAGTGATAAACAATCTGACTGTTGCGCGTGTAACGCGTGTTGTCATCTAAATTCGTTGTGAATAAAACATAGGTTATGTTGTTATTGACATGAGTGCGTCGTTATATGTCACGTGACTAATATTAGGTTGGTTATAATTTTCCCTCTAAAAAATCAGTTGATAATAAAAAATTTATTTTTATCAACCTTCGTAGTAATTAAAAATTAATTCGTGTCTAACGTCTTTTACATTTGGTATTGTGAAAAAATTTAAGAATTTTATATTACTGACAATTACTTATAACTAGTTTTTATTTTTATTTATATATAAGAATACAATTTTAATTTTTGACGTACAAATTGTTATATATTTAATGGTATTTTATTTTTAATCTTATTCCAAAAAAACTGTTTTGTTATCTGGATTGGTTTTTTTCCATATGGACATAATTTCTAAATATTGTTGATAAAGAACACACAGAATTCTCTACCATTGTAAGTTTATTAAATCATTTTACATTGTAATTACTAATTAGATTTGATTGTATTTTAACATAATTTTGTATTTTACAATAAATAGGTCAGCCTGATGAAGGAGGCAAGCAACCTCCGAAAGCTCGCAACGTATACAATGAATTGAGTTATTAATATCATATTCTGTTTTGACTTCTAATCCCAATAATTTTCCTTTCAACATTTATATAAAGTCAACATTTTTTATTATATATATATATATATATATATATTTTATATAAATATATATATATATATATATATATAATATATTATTCTACAACTTAAAGACTAAAGACTGAAAGCGAAAATAATGCGCGTGGCTTAAGCCTCATGTAAACGTAGCTTTACAATTTTTGTCTTTAATCAAAATAAGAAATTTTGAATTGTGAAACCTTGGATGATATTAATTTAAATATAAATTTTAAAATTTTTGTGTCAGTTGCATAAAATATTGTTATACGCTTTGTACCCTTTTGTTTATTTGTCAAATAACACCAATCAATCAGATGTTTCAAAGAAAATTGCCGAGTTAACTTATTGATTAAGTTAATAATGTTTAATGCAACTAGGCCATAGTTTTATAGACAAATATAAAATATATTAATTTTAAAGATACTAAAATATTTTTTTTTTTTATTAAATTTAATTTAAAATCAATTTTTCCAAATTCATATCAAATTTCTTGTAAGAGTTCCTGTAAAATAGTTTGATATATTTGATTGCAATAAATAAAAATTGAAAACACAATTATATTGTTCCACGTTTATTTAATTTGTGGACATTTTGGTCTGGTCTAGGAACCAGAATCTATTCAGATATAATTATTGTGCTTATTTAATACAAAGTATTTGATTACCTACAGTAATATTATCTTTTTGTTACATATATGATGATTCATTACAATAATTAAATTTGGTTATTAAAATATAAATATATAAATATAAATGTCTTATATTTTTAAGAATTATAAAAAAAACATATAATATATAACAGAAAACAAGCTTAATAGTACCAAATCGATATTTATTTAAAAGATAAAAAAAATAGTTTTAGAAAATTTGCATTTAAAAATAATGCAGCCAGCAATGCACGTTAGTACATACAATTTGTTTCGCTATATAAATTCAAATTCAATTGAATTGCTACTGAAAAATGTTATTGGATTTATTAAAATCAGGTGGCTGACCCAGTTCGCAAACTAATAATAAGTTAATATTGACGGGAAACACAAATACAAACATTAGCCGACCGAATAATGATGTTTGTGTTAATAGCTAGGGTGACATATTTCGATTTTAGCAAGGCAGTAACCGAGGTATTACTATGCATATGACATATGAATGCCGGATAACCTGGATAAAATATCATATATTCAAAATGGACAACTGTTATTGGCCTACAAATAATTAAAGACATCAGTGCATTGGTGAAATTTTAACAGTTTGACATTATCAACATTTATACATATATTAATGCCGTATCAAATCATATTATTTTCCTTTACAATAAATATACAAGGAATGGTATAAAGTGTACGCCAAAATGTCTGCACTATATGAAAAAAAAAATAATAATTTGTTTTTTGAAAATAATTGCTGGAGAACTATATAGTGCTTATACAAAAATTAAAAATGCACTTACACGAAATATTGATATCACTTCCGGTATAAATCAAATTAAACAACTTAGAAAAAAAATTCAAGTAAACAAAAATTATTTGCAAAATTTTTGAAAAAAGGTATATAAATATTTACTTAAAAAAGTTATTTGAAAAAAAGTTTAAAAATACGAAACATTTTTTCAAATAATTTTTAATCGTAATTTCTAATTTATTTAAGAAATGCTTGTTTTTAATAAATTAATCAATATTAGACAATAATATCATTTGATTAATTGTATTCTTATTAAAATTTATGGTAAATTTTATAAATTTGTATTAATAGGTTATACAATTTTGATTCAAATTTGTTATATTTCGTAGAACTCATCATATTTAACAAAAAATTTGTCATATAAGAAAAATAACCTTTTTTAAATAAAAGTAATGCATATTTATTCAAATTTTAATGATTTTTTTTTTGAGGATAAATAAAACAAAGGAACATTTAATTTACTTACATCTATATATAACATTTTTTTTTATTTAAATCGACTATGTAAACTGAAATTATGCATAGGGCTTAAAATGTTAGTTTAAAACTTTTATCGAATAGCCTTTTTCAAAATTCTGACAAATAAAGTAAGTTTATCTGAAATATTTTCAATATTGTTTAATTTAATCCATGCCGGAAAAAAATCTCTGGCTGGCACCAAAAATTCCTTTATTAATAATTTTCAAAAAACTAATAATAAAAAATAAAAATAAAAAATTCTCTCATATGATGCAAATTTTTTGGATGACACTGTATGAGTAATACAAATTATATTAGTAAACTAATATGTAGCATGTATTGTATATTTAAGTAGTTACTATTATAAATATCTCAAAAACAACAAAAAATAATATATCCAGTCTTTTTGGCTTCATTACCGCTGATCCCCATTATTTTAAATGACTCTCACTAGCCACTTTTGTAATAATTATTTGAATATCGTAAAACCAAATAAGATTTAACTAATACAGGTTTTAAAATAATGCAACTGCTACAAGAGCAGAACTAAACAAATGAATTAAAATACTCAGAAACGGAGCTAGTAATATTTTAGGTTTAAATTCCTTTCAAATATAATAAAATATAATGAGTTTATAAGAAACTATATCAACTTACTATAAAAAAAATCATACCTTTTACGCGAGCTATTTAATGAATGATTCCTGTTATTTATATTACAGAATCTATATGTTTGATCAGGGCTTCAAATCGTTACATTTTTCGTTCTGGTTTTTGTTTCGGTTCAATTAAAAATATATGTATATCGGTTCGGTTCAGGTTTGCATTACGGCAAAAATAACGGTTTTTCTCGGGTTTCGGTACAATTCCGAGTGATTAATTTTTAAAATTTTGAAATATTTTCATTTGTATGAAAAACTTATTTTCTACCCTAATTTAAAACATTTTATTCCTAGTTTTATTATAAGCATGTTAAATAAATTAATACGATAATATAATATGATTAGTAATAATTATTAATTAATTAAAGGTATAATAATTAGAAGTATATAATATAGGATATTAATACAATTTGCCGGCTGGCATAGCCGAGCGGTTTAAGACGTGTTTCTCATGTTGTCTGAAACCGCTCGTACCTGTGCGGGCCCGGGTTCGAATCCCGCTTGGGGCATGGATGTTTGTGTTGTATTAATTTCGTTAAAATTAAATAATAAATAGCTCCTGGTCAATAGACGAAAGTCTAAGGCCCAAAAAAAATGAATTAAAAAAAAAAAAAATTAATACAATTTATTATTCAAAACATAAAATTTGTATGTATGCTTTAATAATATAATAATAAGATAAAAAAAATTGTATACAGGATTTTCATTTATATATAATTAGAAAAAATTATAATTATTTTTTATTATTAAAATATTATATGATTATTATAAATCTATTTTTATTTAAACTATTTAAAGATTATTAAAAGCAAAGTTATTATTAAAAAATACACCTTCCTCAAAGTGATCCCTTGTTTTATTTTCAATTTCAATAACTGAGTATTCATCCATAAAAACAAACCAAATACTCTTTCGCCCAAGACGAGTTGCGACTTGCGACTACGCTACGAGACTCCGAAAATGAAAAAAAAAGAGAACTGACATGGAAAGTAAGATTGAGTTAATGCGTGTGTTTCAATATTTATCGTAACGAAATAAATAGATTTTTTTTTCCGGTCCAGTTCCTATTCTCGTTCTAGTGAAAATAAGGGTTTATTTTTCGGTTTTCGGTCCAGTTTCGGTTTGAAGCCCTGTTTTTGATCACGAGATATGCTGAGTATTTGTGTAACTATAGATCTCTGACTAGCTATTTACGGATTAATGCCTCTTTCACATTAATGGTTATTGTATATTAATGTTTATTTTACTAATTTGCTAATGATGATGCAAGCTTAGCTTCCGCAATATGCATTTAGCTATACTTTAAATTAATTTTGCGGGTTTCGGAAATGGTTTTATTCTATTCGTTTAAAATTTTGCCACAGTAGATCATATTGCAATTAACAACAAAAAAATTTGTTTTATTGAATCAGTCCGAGAACTTTAATGGTAAACATTGCCTGTGTGAAATTAATAACATTACGCGAGGTTTGCGTGTTGCGAAAAACAAATTCAAATTACAAACCAGCTCAGGTGTTTCCTGCTGCCCAAGGCGAACAAATGAGCAAATCCTCTGTGTATCCTGCATGGCATTCCGACATCAAAATTTTTCATTTCGTTTTGTACATATACAAAAATAAATTAAATCATATGAAAAGTTTATAAATTTATATAATTCAATAAAGGATAACTTTTACATAAACAAATTATATTATATTAATTAGTTAATTATATTATATAATTCTCATAATTTTAAGTGACAAATTTATTAATTAATATATAGCAATTTATTTAGCCATGTTTATTTTTATTTTTGTTTTCGACTAAATATATTTTAATTCACATCATACCGTGCCTTATTGAATCATTTATATTGTATTGTATTGTCTCACATGCCTACTAGGAATCATCTAATTTATTCAAACAATCATATTAAAATGTTGTGCGTAATTTTTTAGTTATGCTAAATTTACCAGCCTAACATTCTATTGTTATTAATTTTACGTTTACTAAGAAAAATAGAAATATAAATAAAATTATAATTTTAGAATAATATCTTTAAATTAAAAAAAAAATTAAACGTATTTTGGCAGCTAAGCTTCTATCATCAGCAGCACATTTGAAATAATATATAAAAAGTTATAGTCCTAATTGGAGATTTAAAATTACACAAGAATCCAACAAACCTAGCAGCAAAAAAAGTAATGAGGAATAGATATTTTAAACGGCAAATATAGCACGATTAAATTGCTATTTAAAACGACAAAAATAGGAAATTTTACGACAAAATTAGTATGTTGCATGACAAATATAGTACAATAAATTAATGAACTATTATTTTTGATTTGTTCAAAGCTAGGTTTATTGTCAGGTAGGTTGGTATAAAAGGTTAATATTTTATTTGTTTAAGAGATCAATACACCTGAAGGTTTTTGTTGCAGTTACTGTTAGATAGGTTGGATTAAAAGGTTAGATTTTGTTTTTTCTTTCCTATTAAAACTTGGTTAGCTTATATTTTTATCGCAAGAAAATATTTTATCGTGCATTTGCATTTTTGTTTTGAGAAAAATATTTTGCCGTGTATTTCCATGTTCTGTCGTGAAACGCATTATTTGTCATGCATTTTGTTATTTTGTCGTAAATTATGCGCACAAGATATCATCCAAAAATAATATGATTTCTGACTAGTGGATTCTAACTTTTAGTTTCAGATATACATACTTGGCGTTTTTTTTGTATTTTAAAAATTAACAAAATTTATAGCCTAAACTTGAATTAAATTTTTTAATTTATATATTCATTAACTATTAGCTATTAAAGTCTGTTTTAAGTAAACAAAATAGCATCTATTTTAAATTTTATTAGCATAATTATTATTTTTGCCATTAAAATGTTGCCGATTTATAATTGACAATAATTAAAGTGTTATATTATAAACAGATCTAAAAAAAAATTACCCTAATTTGAAAGTATATGGAAATTATACACAAAACTTTTGTCTATATTTAATTTAAAAAATATGAATGATGAGCAGATGACGTGGTAAAATTGAGAGAGAGCTAATGTATAACAAGTGTCAGTCAATATGAATGTGGATGAAGCAAAACATTATTTGGCTGGACGTATAAATGTTTGGCGGAAAATAATTTTTGCATAAAATGAAAGAGTTTTGGCACACCATTTTGGGTACATAATTGCGTATGTATTTATGTTAACTACTTTGCTGTTAATATTCATTAAAATAATAAATAAACAATAATTGCTAAAAGAAGACAGACAAAACAAAGTTAATAACAATCTAATGTTGAAATTGTATCCCAAAAATTTCACTAATTACCCAAACAATGAATCGGTCTTTTAGGCTGTGCATCAATGTGCCAGTTAACCATAAACACGTGTTTCGCTCTTCGGGAGCTCGTCAGTATGGTGAATTGATCAGTGTCTGAAGACACTGATGCAGGTGTGACTGTCTGGCTGGCTTTTATGCCAAGCAGATGAGAAAGATAAGTTGAGAAGCAATAAATACCACGAACGTCATCTATACAAAAATGTAATGAATAAAATCGGGATAAAATCTCAACATTAGATTTATTACTATATCAATTTCACACAACATTATGAACTTTTTGTTCAATTTGTATTTATTAAGTTACTAGTATTTTAAATTATTCGCATAAAAATTCTAGTATACCGAAATTTATATACGTGGGATGTGGAGTCATTATACCGGTAATGATAATATTGTGACTATAAAAAATGTTGTGATATTTTTCTTCTGCTTTTTGTAACTAACTCTCAAGATAATTTTACAACAAATATTTTGAGGAAAAATGTATCTGACATTTGTAACCATATTTATATTTTCGTACAAAACAATTTTAAAATACGAGTACATAATTTGTAAAAAAAAATTTGTAACAGCATTTAAATTTTGATTTAGAAATACGAAACAAATTTTTTTCAAATGCTTTTTAATAAGAATTTTTAATATTTAAAAAAATATATATTTTTAATAATTTAATCAGTATTTGACAATAATATTGCTCACCTAAATATATTATTATTGAAATTTATCACACAGTTAAATTTTGTTAAAATTTTATTAATTGTACAGAAATAGATGTTATCACAATAGATGTAAAGTTGTTCTATTTTCTGAAATTGAAATAATGTATATTCATTCAAGCTCTATTTACGTCTTTTAAGAATAAGTGCTAGTAAATTTAATACATTTAAATTTTCTATAAAGACCTAAAATGTTGTTCTAAATTTTAAAAAAAAAAATAAATAATAAATGAGAAAATTAAATTAGTTTGTCTAACAGCTAGACTATATACGTTATGAATTAAATTATATAATTAAATTTTTACAAAAGATTTACATAAACTATATAATTTTAGTAAAACACAGTGCTGCCAACTTTCCGGGTATTTATTCCCAATTTCTCAGCATTTATCCATATACTTCTAATTTTGTTAATAATGCCACTAGCTTTCAACACCCGTTGCTTATATAGATAAATAGAAACAAAATGCATTAAGAATCTCTTTACACCAGTTCTGTAATAAAAAAGAAATAAAATAATATTTACCTTGGTTTTTGTTAAATTCGCTGCTTTTCATTATAAAATATTTATTAGTACACATTCAAATATCATTTGTGAACTATTAGCCTACAGCTGTGGCGTGCGATATTTTTCCAACGCACTAGCTTTCATAATTCA
Source organism: Clivina fossor (assembly GCA_963966155.1). Classification (NCBI taxonomy): domain Eukaryota; kingdom Metazoa; phylum Arthropoda; class Insecta; order Coleoptera; family Carabidae; genus Clivina; species Clivina fossor. The sequence continues at coordinate 36,288,284 of OZ014551.1, forward strand.
ATTGAACGCAGTTTTGCTAACTATAAATATACTATTACAAGCTACATAAGCTGGTAGTATTAAATCTGCTATATTAGAAAATTTTATGTTATTGAAAATATACATATACTGATTGGAAATATTATCGAAAACATACTATTAGTTTTTCATAAAATTTTATTTTGTATATATTTGTATTTTATTTCGAATTAGTAACGCGTGTTTATGACAATGTAAATTTGTGTCATAAACCGCTCGGCTGTGCCAGCCGGCTACGTAGTAGTGTTCTTTTTACTTTAAATTTATTAATTAATTATTAGACGACCATGTAAACTTGAACATAATTTTTAATTCCTATCAACATTTTCAAATGACATTTTGTCCCGTATTTATATTTACTCTTCAACATAAATTAATATTTTTGATTTTCCCTGTATTTCACTAAATATTTTACAAATTTGATTTTTGATTATTGATTTATATGTGATGCAGAGATTTTTATGAAAAATATTTTTTTTTGTAAAATTAATAATAAAAAATTAGCCCATTTGTTGCAAACTTTTTCAGACAAACTGTATATATATATATTATAAAAAAATTCAATACATGTATGTTACATATAAAATATAGTATAATATTAGAAGTCCCGATGGAGCGAGGAGAAACACCTTTATCAGAGCGACAAAATGAAATTATACAGAAAAAATTTGATAAGTATTGTATTTGTATTTATATTTTATTGATATGATATGAGTTTATAAAATTAGTAAAATATAAAATTTATAATGTCTCATTAATAAGGTGTGTAAGATGTTTTACGTGGAAAGTAAAATTTGTTTTAACTAATAGATATTATACCTATAACGTCTACAAAGAGCGACAGATAGACATCTTGCTAAAACAGTTAATTCATGTGTTACTGCAAGCCTAATTTTTGCTTATCTGTAAAAATTTATAGAACTCAAGTATGGTATAATTACAATACCTTCTTTATTATAGGTCACGGTCAATTAAAATCTTGTGTATATTTCATACAGAATATGCGTTTCTTATATATCCAAAAGTGATATATTCTGTACTTAAAATATAATAATTTATTGTGATTTATCTAAAATTTATACATATTAATCGTAATTAATTCTACATTCATTCTCTGCGCATAAAATTTATTGGCAAATAATTGAAACTAAAAATGTAATTCGTATGTTTATTTATAAAGACGATCTTTAGCCAGAAAAAGAACCGTAGCTGCTGACGAAATATATTGATGAATCGAAGCAACCATATGTGTTTGGTCATCCCTGCGGGAGCAACATGTGTTATTTTAAGTTATAAATCGGTTCACGTCATCCATGGTAGCATTTGGGGAATCAGGCAATCCGAAATTCACTCGATGGAGAAGATAGAGAGACAAACTATCCCAACATGTCTACGGACATATGTCAACTCAACTTTTGATATAGATAGAAAATTATCTGTTATATATATGGTTGGGGTTAGTTGTATATTAGAAATTAATAATAAATTCGGATTTGTTAGAAATTTTCATAAAGGAAAATTTTATTAACAAGTAAGTTTAAAATTTATTTACTGATTGCTCATGAGTTTTTGTATACTAATTTTAATCTCTGCTGAAAACATTATATTTTTGCCTACGAATTATATATCCAGGAAAATTATGAATTTTTCTGTAGAAGTTCTTATTACTTAGCTTTTGATATATGCAAAAAAATAACAATTATGCAAGAAAATAATGTAATTCTATGTAATGTATTTATATGAAAAAAAAAATTGATTTTTCTGTCACATACAATTTTTGTAAAGAAAAATTTATAAAAAAATGCATAGATAATCATATGTTTATTATAAAAATTTTGTATTTAAATAGAACATCTGGTATATACAGAGAACTTATTTTAATATTTTTTAATTAATAAACAAAAACAAAAAGGGATATTAGCATGCAGTATTTATATTAAATTAACGGAAATTATCATCAACTATGCCCTACAATTTTAATTAAAATAAACAAAAAGCATATCTTGCGTAATAAAAAAAAAGTATACTCCACTTTCGTATGGAAAACAGATAGTTTAACATGACGCAGTATTGTAGACGCACTAAAAGTAGAATATGAAAATGTAACGTTGAATTTAGTGTAAAAAGAAAATAACTAATGTGACGAGCTGTAGTAAGCAAGAATTAACGAGGGTTAAAAGCGAGGTTAAGTCATATCTGCGATAACAAAAGAATTATTATTCTGTTATTTCTAGGAAATGAAGACCCCCACTTAAATGTATCCCCCTTCTTCATGTTACTTCCTTTGCGTCTATCCTAACTTAACATATGCGGAATTTTAATTATTCATTTTCGTGTCCAGCCAGCCACGGCTAATTAGTATTATCATTCTCATTTTAATTTCTCTTACATTGTCTGTTATTGCGTTGGTATTTGTGCACCACCCTATTTATACAATGTGTTTCAGGAATAACCAGGTGTGTAATGTTAACAATGTCATATTTTTTCAATAAATTTACTATTGAAAGTTGTTGGGCTATGATAACATTTGTGTAAATATCTAGATATATTTTACAAAATTGACACTAATGATTTCGACAATAATAATCATAGTTTGAAAATTTAAATGAAAATGAGATTTTTAATTATGGAAGTAATTTTTTATATCCATAAATCGGATAAATAAAAAAATATTTTTTACATGTTAAGTCCCCTTTGTACATTTATATAATTATAAAATTTTGCTTACAAGTAAAATAGCATATTTTGACTATTAAAAAAAATGTGCATATTCAGTAGTAGATACATAAAAAACTATTTTTCAACAAATGCAAAAAATTTGTAATTTTATTAATTAAATTAAAAAAAAAATTAAACGTTTTATTTTGAATCAACTTTTCCTAATTTTATATATGTGAAATTAAATTTAAAATATTTTAAACGTAACTGAATCTAAATTGTAATACGAGTAAATATCTGTCGTTAATTTTCGAACACACTGTATATATTTGTATGTAAATATGTTGCATATGTTGGTGGATAAAATAAGAATAATCTAGTGAAAAAAAATTGTCTTTTTATTTAAGTGACAAATTCGAGTAACTAAAAATCTCTGACACCGTATCGTGTTATATTATACACTCGGCAAAAAAAGACACTCGAAAAATCAGAAAAATTACCGATATTCAAATAGGTATAACTTGGCCAATTTTGAATGAAATTGTATGAGATTTTTTGTACGAAAAAATTGGAAGTCTCGCCTTTAAGGTGATGCAAGATTATGAACCATTTGAGGCATTCCGCTCCCCACCACACACCGTAAAAAAAAACATGTTTTGACTTTAAAAATTGTCAAATTTTGATAACATGTATAACATGTATAGTATACAAAAAAAAAATTGACTCAATTTATCAAGCAGGCGTAAAAATTCAAATATTTTTACATACATTCTCCTTAATTTAAAGGAATTGTGATGCTTTGGCGCAAATTTATGATTTTTAAAAATTTACCTTGTATTTTGCGAGTTTTTGGGGCATAACTTGGTTCATTTTGGATGAAAATGGATAAATTTTTGAAAAAAAATAATTTTAAGCTTTCTCTTTAAGGCCTTGCAAAACAATGCAACGTCTAAGCCATTCCGCTTCCCACCACACCCGCAGAAAAAAAAATTTTGACTTAAAAAATTGTCAAATTTTGACATGTGTGATATACAAAAAAAAAAAATTGACAATGGTCTCTGTCCATTGATGCATAGCTTTGTAAGCCGATCCAATGACTGAGTAACGTGTGAAATTTTGAGAAAAAATTTCAACTTTAGAATATTATTATTCATTTCACCAAGTAATACTCATGAACAATTTTGTTCGACGTTATTTTTATATTAATGCTTACCGCATGTTTGTATAGATGGCGTTGGTAGTATTTTTTGCTACTCTTCGTTATTAGTTATTTTACTTGGTTTAAATAGCCAATATATTTTAATATTGAATTAAGTGGTTAATGTGGTAATAATGATAAATATCAATGCCCTACAATAAAAGTTCATCTATATTGTACTCTATATTATTGAAAATACAAATGATTGAGAGATAAAATAGTAATCATGTGGTTAATAACATATGCATTTCAATGCAAATTTGTTATTTGCTGCCTCTTTCATGTAGAGAGCATAGAATTACCCACTCTCTTAGAGGATAACGAGCAATTTTAGTAAAATATATGTGATTATTGTTTACGTAGCTCTGGGCGGCAAATTTGTAGTCGTGCGAATTTCCATATAAAAATAAATTTCCGGTCGATCGGCACCACCGCATCAAATCAAAACCGCACCGCGCCGTACCGGAAAATATACGAGGTGGTTGATATAAATTTACTTATTTTCACCAAAAACATCCCGCACACAGCCCTCTGTATACAGTGTGTACAAAAAGTAACGTAACGTGATAATATCGTCTTAATAAGTCTCATTTAAACAAAGTTGTAACTAATATAGTTCTCGAGATCCCAATAATGGCACCTGAATTTGGAACAATATATATATATATATATATATATATATATATATATATATATATATATATATATATATATATATAATTTGGTCTTTTATATAAAAAATACTTACATTCAGTGATTTATTCAAATGATGTGAGGTAAAAGATGCACTTACCTGAAACAAATGAACGTAAGTTTAAATTCAATACAAATTATTTTGAAAATATAAACCAAATTTAAATTAATATGATTACTCAATAATAAAACGTAAACAAAAATAAAAGAAAAGAAGACTTTCTTCAAAATTTGTTCAAAAAAATCTGAAAAAATTTAGTAAAATTGAGAAAAAAATTAGCTACTTAAGTAACTTTTTTCTCTAACTCATATTGATTTAGCAGGAAAAATTATTGAAAATTTTAAAAAACATTTAAAAAAAATTCTAGCGTCCAAACGGTACATGCTAGCAAATTGAAACTAAAACCAAATTATATAACTTTTTATTTCTTATCGAAAAATATTCTAAGTATTTCTCCGAATTTTACTTCAGAAAGTAGTATTCTGCATATTATCGAAATTCCATATTATTGCCCTATATCAACCAAGCGAACGAACATCCTGTATATACATACTAGGGTAGGTCGAAAAAAATAGATTGTGCCGGCTGGGTTCTAAAATGAAAGTATTTAATATAAAATATGCGTGGACGTCCGATGAGTAGTAGGAGTGGTATGATTGAGAGTGTTTTGCGTTAGCGAAAGTTTCCAAGTAGTAGGAATAAAAGACCATGTATGAGAGGAATTATGAATGTGGATGACGCAAAAGTTGCTTGTTTGGATAGAAATGTTTGGATGCGACTGATTTCGGGATGATGAAAAGAGTTTGTGCCACACCCTTTTGGGTACATGTATGTATGTATGTTTGTACTATACTTGTTTTGAGACAACCATATGTCACTGAAAATCGCACCTTATTAGCTGAAAATGCGGTAAATTGCAGAAAAAATGATTTTTAAGTTAGAATAACTCTGCAGCATATTATCTTGTTAGCTTTTCCATGTAACATTATTGTAGGGTATCTTTCTGGGCACAACATATCCAAAAGCCAGACATTACATTCAGAGATATAAGCGATAAACTAAAAAGAGTGTTAAAAATGGCATCTTTGAGGCCTTGCGAGCTTTTAAGTTTGTTTAATGTTTTATATCGAAAACCTTTATTTTAAAACTCAGCCGGAAAAATACGTGGTCTTTTAATCAATCATAAAAATTATTTACAATTGGCTATTCATTCAAATGATATGCGGTAAAAGATGCTATTACCTGAAACAAATGAGTTTAAATTTAATACAAATCATTTTGAAAATATAAACAAAATTTAAATAAATATGATTACTTAATAATAAAACATAAACATCAATAAGAGAAATGTAATTGCAATTATTGTAAATAAAAAAATGGAACAATTTTCAAAACGTAGCGATAAATAAAATTATGTCAGCGATTTTGCCCAAAAAAAAGCAACGACTTTAAACAATGTGTCTCTCATTATATTTCCGTTAAATGAATATAATATTATTATAAATAGCAACACATTTATGTGATATACGATTTTGCTGAATAATTGTACATAAATAAATATTACGTGCATTTTAAATCTCATTTTCAATATGATAAAAAAAAATTAATATGCCATTAAAAAAAATTAAAAAAAAAAGAATTTTTTTTCAGGTGTTACTATAATTTAATTAATCTCTATCGATTTTTAAATTTTTATTAATACGACAAGTTTTTTTTTTATAATTATACACCAGAAATAGAAGTCATGTTATTTTAATAACTGTTTTCGCGATATACTAAAATTACCGAACTCATGTTATATGGCCTATTTTTACGCATTTATTACATAATTAACTATTAAATACTTGTCAAATAGTGTTTGAAGGCGGGTTTATAGATTGACGCTGAGGCTGAGTTTGAGGTTGAGGCTGAGGTAGCGCTAGTTGAATCTACGCAACTAAATATGTCAATTCATAAATTAAACGCTGAGGCTGCGACTGAGGTTGCGAGTTGCGTAGATTCAACTAGCGCTGCCTCAGCCTCAATCTCAACCTCAGCCTCAGCGTCAATCTATAATCCCGCCTTTAACCTAAAAGATTTTTTTCGAATAGAAATAAATTCCTAAATTAAAATTTCTATACAATAATCAAATTACATATCCAAGTTTACTCTCAATAATTTTGCTATTGAACTATGACACAATTTTAATAATTTATTATAAATGAAAATCAATCAATACGGGAGTTTATAAAATAAATTCCCGAGGTGACAAAAGCACTCAAGCTCCACGAATTATTCAAATACATATATAGAAACCGGAGAATCAAATACATATATATTTCGAAAGCAATCACATACGAACTGACGAAGGTAAATACAGGCGAAGCAAATTCGTAATACCAATGTGTCGCGCATATTAGAATTGTGGTTGGTTACTAGGTTTATTGGTTACTGCCATTAATGAGATTCGAGCGGCAAAATGGAATTTGAAACGCATCGACTATTGATACAGTAATTGGTTTGATCATATATTCGTTCGAGTGCTATTTATGTTGATGCCATATTCGTCTAAACAACTGAGGTTGAATAAAATTGTACGACTTAATCGCTGGTATTACAAGCTCGTTTTTTAGCAACTTACAAAAAAGAATTCTTTGAGAGTATTTGCATATTTTACGATAATTATTTTATTCGTGTTAATTAAAGAAGCAAATCAGAAATTCGCAGAAGCACATTAACATCTCAAATTTATTCTTATTTTTTGTCCACAATATATCGTTTATGAAGCTAGTCTAGAACTCTAACTGTAACAAGAATAATAATTTAATTTTCATAAGCGCAAGTCATTCTATTCTTCATTAGCACGAGTATTCATTCATAATAAGTATATATGATATGACATAGTTAAACACGAAACGGTATACACAAAACTTTAGGTACGTATAAATACAAAACTCCATATAATAATAGTGCAACAATTTCCCCCTAATAAAATATTTGAATTATTACCTATAATTACAGTTCGTGTTTAAGGTAACATTTGTCACTTTGATTTATGTAATGTATGCTATTATAAACCCGCACTCACCACAAAGTTGAACAAAAAAAAAATGTTTTACATATCAAAATATTATTATTCTACACTGTAAATATTGTAATATAAATTTATGTAATTTTACATAGCTATTAACAGCAAAATAGCAGCATTTTGAAGTTTTACTGTTGACATAATATTACATTTTTTTCTGAAGAAATTCATCTGTAGAATATGAAAATTTACATCAAATTCTGTGCTTAAATTAAAATATTAATAATTAGTTTAACTTTTTTTAAAAAATATGTCAAAACTATATTATTTTAACCTTTAAATGTATAAAATAAATTATAATTTTTATATTATATATTGGCTGAATATACGTAGAAAATTTTTAATTTTCAAGAAAAAAGAATAATTTACCTGGAAAAGTTAATTACGAAGAGCAGAAAGCAGTATCTAATATGTTGAGTTCATATATACTTGTAACCGAGGCAAAGCCGAGGTCAAGCAATTTGAATAAAAAAGAAAATTCTGTTTCCAGTGACATAAACTAAACATAAATAAAAATACACACCAACAAGTATGGCAGCTAGACTTATCAGATTAAATATTCTTGTTTGGCGCTGCCACCAGTAGTGAATATAGTAAGTAACTACTATATAATAATGTGTACATTATTGTACTAGTATCTATATTTTCTATATATATATATATATATATATATATATATATATATATATATATATACAGTGGCGCAACCAAGGGGGGGGCCGACGGGCCTCGGCCCCCCCCAAGGCTAGCAGAATTAGCACAATTTTTATTCGTTTATTCATATATTTAGCAGTCACTTCTAACGCTACAATTATTTACCCCAAAATATTGAGCCAAAATCCATTATTTTAAACTATTAATTATTCGATTCATGTAAGATAAAGTGAAAATCTGGTTAGTATTTGCTTTTTTTTTGCTTCTCCAAGATAAAATCCTTGGGCCCCCCCCAAGACAAAATCCTGGCTGCGCTACTGTATATATATATATATATCTTATACTTAAGCAATATATCTTATACATAAGCAATATAATAACGTGAGGTCAATATTTTGATACGTTTAAAGAAAAAAAATAATTTTATGTGGAAATATTTCATTCACAAAAAAACTTAATTTAGATTTACAAAACTTATCACTTAATTCATATGAAAAAGACTTAAAGGTAATATACTCAGTGGTGAAATTATTTGGGTCAAAGTTGTTCAGGTGACACAGGTGCATATATAATATGAATAAAGTAAAAATTATTTGCTTAAACTGGAATGTTTGGTGGAATATAATTTCTGCATAAATGGAAAGAGTATTTGCCACAATTTTATGGGTTCATGGCAAGATTATCTAGTATATTGGTAATTTTAAACATATTTATTGTAATTTTTAAAATTTAGAAATTATTTTGTAATAATTTCCAACATAATTTAGCGAATGTATAATGAACGTTTTGTTAAACAGATTTATATGAATGATTTTGAAGGTATACGTTTGCGAGAACGTCCTATGAGTAGTTGGAGCGGTATGATTGAGAGTGTTTTGCGTGAGCGGAAATCATTTCATTTTCAACATATGTTTTTTTTTTAGATAAAAATACAAAATTATTAATAAATTTATAAATAATTGTCTATTATGTAACAGAAATACTTACCAATCTTCTTAAATTCAAAATTAGAAACAATTATTTTTGAATTTAATGCCAACAGCGTCTGATATTTTCAACATAATCCGATCTTACAGCTTGTATTTAAACAGTTAACAGTTTTAGTTTTAAAACAGACAAACAAACAATGATAATAACAATACATTGAAAAGATGCTAAAAAACAATCAAATCAAAAAACGTTCTTTAGAATGAAAGAGTTAATAAAAGTAATTGTGAATGTAATAAAAATGGAGTACTTGATAAAAAAAGTATTAAGTTTTTTCCATTTATCGAAAATTTAAGTATCTATCTAAGTATTTTTATCAAGAAATTCAACTTTTATCTTATCCTTTTCTATTGAACTTCTAATACAGATTTTTCTATAAAACTATGCAGAATATCATTATCAGTCAATCCTAGCTTACAATAAAATCGAAAATGCAACAGAACTTATATAGAAATTTATTCTAAAAAAGCCTCCATAAAACTTTACCAATATTACACAACACAGGAGTAATTGTGAATATAGAATGAGAAGTAGTATATAAATTAAAAGCATAGTCTCACCCAGTTTACTGTTAGAATAAGAAGTATTGTAAGTTTGCTGCAATGTGTGTATTTCGTACCGCTCCACAATTTAGTTATTTCTGTTTAATATCAATTGCTTTTTTTCTTAAAACAGATCTATTTGAAAGCGTGAGAATTTCTGACAAAATATATAATATGTTTATTTGCTCAAAACAAGTTAATTTTATATTTTTATTATCAACTTTGAAAATATTTTTAATAGTAATTTAAATGAGTTATATTTTTTAAAATTTGTTTTAATTTTAAAATGAAAAATATTCCTACCTAACAAATATACTACTAGTTCTTTCTATTTCTTTTTTCTAAAAAGGTCCATTAGAAGAGTGGTCTCAAACTAAAACTACATGCTGGCCGAAAACATATTTCAAATCATTCTGGCTGGTAAACAACGGCCATCCTTAGACAATAAACAATCTAAATACACACCTACTAATCTACCTGTTCTAAACGTGCACTATTAACAAATATATTATATTCAGTCATTAAATCACCCTACTCAAACCATGCTACTATTACTCTCGTTTCAAATTTTCGTCAAAAATTTTGTGGTAAAATCTATATTAAAAAATACTTGATGAAAATGTTCAATTGAAGAAAGACCAAAGCCTTTATTTGGATATTATAGATTTTTTTCATATTACTGTTTCTTCGGGACAAACATTAATAAAGATTGAAATATTAAAAACTCTAGGTAAATAACTTGCTGTAGCCGAAACAGAACCGACTGTTCATCGTATTAAATAAATTTATGGAACATAAAAATTTGTATAACAACTACTGCAGTCATGGTAACGAAAAACAAATCTGATTTGAGATAATTATGCCACCTATTTACAAATTAACAAAAATATGAAAAATTATAAAAATATTTATTATTTAGCCGTATCGAGAAAAGTTTCAAATAAAAGATGTTAGTTATAACTTGCTTAGCAATTTTTATTAATAATTTTTTTTCGAAATTTGTGTCTGTTGCGAAATATTCATAAAACACACAAAAGTGACATCAGCATATTATCATTTCCGGTTGGCAGATCTTTACCAAAAGTTAACTGAGATATTCAGCTCTGAAGCTTAAATATGAAATTTTATAACAATTTCTTTAACGAAGTTTGGTTTACACGTGTCCACGAACCAACAGACAGACGTACATTATTCTAAGAACAGTTGCTTTGAGTTACTATAGCCTAACTCGTGCTTATATGTAAACATTTCGATATGTCAAAGGTGGTATAATTACAATAGACATAGAAAATCTAGTTTCGAATAAGGTGATTTAATACCAAAACCAGTTAAGCCATATCATCTATTCTATTCGCCATATTTGATGACGTATGCATTGGTACAAATTATATAGGTAATCTGTAATACAATGCTAATAATATATATGCAACCAGGTACACATAATTATATTTATTATATTAAACATACAAATACAAATTTAACATTTTTGATATTCAAAAATAAATTGAAGAAAACTTATGATCAAACTTATAATAATAATAATAATAATAATAATAAATCTTTATTGCCCAACAGAGTGATCCATTAATAGGACAATACATAAAAATACATTTATTAACATATATGGTAGAATAAGAAAATACAAAATAAAATATAAACTATTTAATTTAAACTAAGAAAGAAGAAGAACTTATGAAAAATAAACACTAATTTCCCAATTGACAGAAAAGCTAATTAAATATTACCAACTTAAACAGTAATGTCAATTTAAATGGACAATGCTGACGTTCTCAGTTGTCTCTCCTCCCTCAGATGAAGTCAACTTTATACATTGCATTATAACGTAACTTAATATTAATTCACCTTAAAGCACATTAAAGCACGAAAAATGTAGGAAATAGCAGCGCTGAAGATAAATATGAAACGAAATACAGCTTTGGTAACAATAAAATAAATGCCCTATCCATTTAAATATTTATGACATCATATGAGACCCTTCGGATTCAGAAGTGTGTATATCGCTTTAAATAAATATAAAAGCCGAAAGACGTATAGGGAACTGAAACTGTAGACCAGTATATCGTATAAGAAGATAGTAGAGAATCTGGCTCACATACGGCAAAAATCTTAGAACAAACGGCTTTCTTTCTCTTTTATTGCCGTTATTTATTCAGTGTGAACTATCGGGGAGGAGAACTTTTTGTTTCAACCTCAAATATATACAAAAAATTTGATTATTTTTTGCAACTTTTAAGCCTCATTGAGAGCTTCGTATTTTTTGCTATTTCCCGAACTTAGTAGATTCAATTGTGTAACTACAAATTTTGCGTGAAATTTTAAAAATATACCTTAATTAATCACAATTTATAAAAAGACTATTAAAAAAAAAACCTCATTATAATATTTACTTATACTGTGTGTTCAGGTGCCAAAATTATGAGCTCGAAAACTTATTGTGCACATTAAATAACCATATTGCACTTAGTTGTACCATTACTTGCACAAAATTTTTATAATATATTAGATAATTGCGAACAACTGAATTTAATCATTTTGTTTGCTTCTGAATAACATTTAAGTAAAGTAAACTTTTATTAGAAAAAAGTTTCAAAAAAATAAATAGATAATTATAATATCTATTCAGTGGCGTCGCAAAATATTTTTTAACATGTTTTTATAAGATATAATACAAACTTATGCATAGAAACTATAATAAAAAAAGTTTGAGAAGCCTAGGTGCAATTGACGTAAAGTATTTTTTTCGTATGAGAAATTACGTTAATAAATGGTTTTTTCAGTTCTTAAACTGCATTTATTATGGATAAAAAAAAAATGTAAAATAATTCAAATAAAGAAATTGTTGACCTATTCTAATAATTTCTTGGATACACCTTCCAGCGCAACTAGTGTAGAGTCTAGGTAGAAATAAAAAGAAAACATAATTACCATTATTAATATTGTATGAAATAGCTATTTTTACTATATTAAATTTTCTCTCTCTCTATACAAATCAAAATATAAATTTATATGCGAAACACGGGCAAAATTATATTTACATGAGTCACATTTGTAATACATGTAATACATATTATATATTTTAGCTCTATATGATAAAGTTTTGCTCTGTTGTTCCAAACTGGCTTTGCTTTTCAATTTTCACTTTATTATCCTTTAAAATAGTTATTTTATGGAGGTATACGCTGTTTGGTTTTATATGAAAAAATATAATAATATTTTATTATTTTTCACTTTACTAGTTAAGCTGTATATGGTTTTCAATTGATTCGGTGTGAAGAATTTTAATATAGTTTTGATATTTGAATGTTTGCTGAAATTTGGTGACGATATGTTTTTTAATTACCTACAGATTCCATGTTTTTGTCAACTGTTGTACTGAGTAACTTCACTTTCACATATAATTCTATCAGAGACAATATTAATCAATATTTAAGAACTGATAATCAATTTTCTCGATTTAATTGTTATTAACATATTCAGGCTAGCAGAAAACATGCAAACGTATCACTATATGACCCAAAGTAGAAGTTACTGAAACTGTGATTTTTTTAACATATAGAGAAAATATTTTTCTCATTATTAAAATTAGGAGAAACGTAACTTAAAAATTTGATTAAACAAAAATAAATTATATAGCAAAATAAAATATTCAAAAGCTTATCCCTTTATTGTTTTGTTCTAAAGTTTGGCAACACTGTGCTAAATTTATTTTGAAAGTTTTATTATAATCCGATAAATAAAATATTGAAAATTTCTCAACAAATCGTACAAATAAATTTTTGAAATACGTAGACTAGGTGAATTTCTAAAAATTGGAATGAATTATGACAAATAGTGTAACCTAAACAAAACAAAAAATTTGTGAGTGTCGTACATTCATACACCTTTATAAACTGATATCAGATTCGTTATCTAGAGGCTATAATATAAGGTTTTCCATATATTTTTTAAAAATATTTTAAAATGTTACAGACACCGTATCGAGAACTATACCCCTTTTCCTTTTATTGAAAGTGGTAAAATTCATATATTATTTTAATTTTTAGAATTATATAATACACATTTGGAAAATTGTTATTATTATTTTTTAATTATCTTTATGGGATTTTCTGGTGCTTGTTTAAAAACTTAAAATGCATTAGTCAGAATTACTAATATCGTTTCCGGTATAAATCAATAACAACAGCTATAAAAATTTGTAGGTTGACTTACTACTTTTGTAAGAATTTTGAAAAAACGCTTGAAAAAAAGTTGTAAAATAACATAAATAAATAATTTTTCTTTTAAATACATGTATGTGTCTCAAATTTGTAGCATTTTCATTCAAAATATATCAACAAGATTTGGATAAATATACATTATTTTATTTAAATTTATTGATGAATTTAGAAAAATATAACAATTTTGCATCAAAAAAATTTTTTAAAAATTGTTCCATATTTTTGGATTTAATGTCAACCAAAACTATTTTCAATTTTTTTATTTAAAGTTTTAAAAAAGAAGCAATTTTACCTGCATTTTTTCTGTATTGTTTAATTGTAGCTATATCTAAAGTAATACCTGTAACGCATTTTCCGTTTTTAGACAGGTACCGGAAAGTTCGCAAGTAATAATTATTTTATAGTTTATGATGTAATATTGAAAGATATAATAATTCCAATAACCATCAATATTAAAAGCAGATTGATAAGAGAAGTAATAAAAAATTTAGAAAGAAAAAGATAACATCAAATATTGTAAAGGCACTGGTTTACAAAAAATTTGTTTTTTTTATTTAACCTTTTATAAATTTTATAATCTAGTTACTTAGTTTGTATCGCAGTAACTTGTTTCTATGTTCTGTTTATTTATTATATATATATATATATATATATATATATATATATATATATATATATGTAAATAGTATAATATTTTTTGATGATAATATATGTAGAGAACATCGAGATGATATAATGAATTCTGAAAGATTTTTACTACGTTAAATAATACAAATTTTGTCCGACATCCTATATACATATATGTAGTGACTCTGTTTTTTAATCTGTCCAAAATGTAAAATGTGGATTGTTAATTTAGTCTGATTGTTTCCCTCGATTATCATTTTCGCTAACAAAATGTGACAATTGTTGTTGTTTTGTAGCTGCGTCAGTAAAAATGCACGAACTAAATATGCATGCTGAAATTGGGTGACATTCGTGAATGCGGAAATTGCTACGGAAATTGGTGAAGCACTTATTTAATCGAACATTTAAATCTATTGATAGTGTCAGCATTTTAGGTAACTTCTATTTGATTTGCACACACTGCTTCTCGGCTTCGCCTGACAGATTTTCGTATAGTGAAAAAAATAATCAAAATCAACATTTTTACTATTAATGCAAAAGTTACGATATTTTTTATCTATAAATTGGATTTTTATAATATAAATAATTTTTTCCAAAAAATTAATAACAGTATAACTATTTTGGAACCTTTTCATACATTTTCTTGCTATTCTAGGAAAGAATATATACATATTTAAATTGAAAATTATTAATAATTTTTCAATTTTTTTTTACAGAAAAAAACTTTTCCAAAAAAGAAGTAAATAATTTCACACAAAACTTTCAAAAGAATTATACTCTAATTTGCTATTTATGTTTATGAAAATTTTTATTTTTAATAGAAACACAATTTTAGAGATTAAGAATATATACTCGTATATAATGTTGCATCAATAGTAAGAACTTTGGTTCTAAAGTATTATTTTTACAGTGTAGTTTGTTTGTATTTAAGTTCTGTTCAAAAACTTATTTTTATTTATATGTGCAGTTATAAACAACCTTAAGCAATAATATCTCATGCAGGGGGAATGTGGCTAAAAAAAACCAATTTTAAATTTAATTATTAGACTAAAAAACCAGTATGCTAAAAATCTACTGTGGCCACTACAGAATCGACTCCGATTCCCTTAAATAAATTTATGTAATAGAAAAATTTGTATAACAACTATAGTCATGCAGTAACTAAAAACAAAATTATCTTGATATAAATATGTCACCTATTTACAGAATTATATATGTCATAAAAATATGAAAAATTATAAAATATCATTCAGCCGCCTCGAAAAATGATCCAAATAAAAGTTGTTTGTTATAACTTTTTTTTCGAAATATATCTCTAAACACATAACACATAAAAGTGACCACATCCGGTAGGCAGATCTTTATTAAAAGTTGAACAAATTGAAATGTTCATTTCGAAGCTTAAATATGAAATTTTATAACTATCCGTTCAGCCGAATTTGTTCTATACGTGTCCACAGACAGACCGATAGACCTACATTTCTCCAAAAATAGTTGATTTGTGATACTATAAGCTTAATTTGTGCTTATCTGTAAAAATCTTGATATGTCAAATTTGGTATGATTACAATACCTCCCTTATCAGATGTGATTTGACCGTCGGTAAGAAAAATTGATAGTTAAAATATTAAAATATTGATATTACGTTAATTTTAATATATTTACTATGTAGAAAGAAGTCATTATATTACTAGCAAAATAATGTAAACATTATTATATAGTTGTTAGTTACTGAATACATCAATGGTGGCAACCCGAAAGATATGGCTATATTACACTACAATACAAAAATTTAAGCCGTCGAGCTATTCTGCTACTAACAGCGTTTTGATATTAATGCTTAATTTATTAATTAGCATAAACTTTTTATATCAAAAAAAGTTATCAATGTGAAATCGCAACTGTAGTCGAATATAAATAGAATAAAATCGACGTCAGTATTTCTGATGGCGTAAGTAAAGACGCAACCTACTTCATATAAAAATCGAGGTACACTATATTTATTTATTTATTACATGATCAAACATGTATACATATACCCAATTATAGAACCGGAAAATAAGTAAGTATACACATTAAATACAACTACAGAATAACTCAAAAATAAACAAATAGTGGTACAAATGTTTCAGGAAAAAGAGCATTACAGAGAATTAGTAAGACAATTATGAAATTTAGTTTTTGAATTTTGAAATATATCAATATTTTAATATTTTAACTCGTAGATTTGACACATCTTATAGATAGGAGAAGTATGCATGATGTTGGTGCGCGGAGTGGGTAAATAGTATATGAGCTACGAGTATGCATGAAAGGAACATGAAAATTTAAATAATTGAGACAGTGCGAGTTATCAACTAAGCCGTTAATTAATTTATATAGATAAGAAACTGAAATTGTTTCTCGAAGGTTTGTAAGACTACTAATATTAAAATTTGCAATCATTATGCAATATGAAATCGTTCTATCAGGGTAATTGTTATATGATTTGAAATAGATATATTTTAGAAGGTTTTTCTGAACACTTTTGAAACGATTTTCATACATTATATATTGTGGAGCCCATATGATACATATGTTCATATTCTAACTTAGAGCAAACAAGTGAATAATATAATATTAAAATAGTTTTTGTATCTTTAAACTCACGGGTATTTCTAATAAAAAAGCCTAATATTTTGGTAGCATGTTTGCATATATATTGCAAATAATATGAAAAAGTTAACTTACTGTCAACAATCACCCCTAGACCAGTAATCTGATTAGTACGTGACAGATTGATGTTATTAATATTGTAATCAAAAATTGTAGTTACCTTCCTGGAGTAATTGACAATTTTACATTTCTTTAATGTGTAAATATAAATTATGTAAGGAACACCATTGATAAAGGTTATTTAGATAATTTTGAAGATTATTGCAATCATTATGACTATTTATGTAATGAAATAAATATGTAAAAAATAAATAACATCGAACAAATTTGTTAATGAATGTCACTTGGTGAAATTAATTAATATTAATTAATTAATTATTATTAATTAATTAATATTAAATAAATATGTAATGAAATAAATATTGATTTATCAATGAAATTAATTTATATAACGTTTAAAACTGTAATAAGATAATCACTGTTTTGTTTTTTTATAGTAAAAATATAAATGTTATAAATGAAAAAAAGCTTTTAATTTTATAATCAGCTTGTGATATTGATGAAATACTCCTAAGTTAAATTAATTCGTTTTTTATTTGCAAATATTTATTCGACAATAAATTGATCTATTAAATTTTTGTTGTTTCACTCTCAACTTAATCGGCCTTAATTACCACATTGTTTTAAAATTTTACATTGCATTACAATCTTGTTTGTTTACATTTTTCAACGTATTTTTGTTAATTAGAAATTTTTTTTTCTTCGGGTTTTGTTGGTTTTCGGTTTTAATTAGAAATATATTTTTATTTGCAGTATTACGTTTCAAAATATCAACATCATATGGGGAAAAAATTATAAAAGTTCTTTTTAAATAAATTATTATTTGTAAATGTAGTTATTAAATTTATAGTATATTTTATTAAATTTGTTAAACATATTTTTGTTTCGTTTTTTAAAATTACTTTATCTACGATATATATTAAAAAGTGAACACCATGCAGGAAAAAAATGCAAAATTATTTTAGAAATATATTTTTTAAGTAATTATTATACAAGTAGAACAAATTAAACAAAATATCTAATTATGTTAGATGGATATACCAAACATAATCATTTAGTTTTAAGATTAGATATTTTTTCTAATATTGATAGAAGACTACAAAATCTAGATCTAATAATTAAAGTATTAGAAAAATTATCTAATAGTATATTATGTTCGAAGTAGCAAAAAGCGATCTCAATCTGGATGAAACATAAAGAAAATATTTTTCTCTGAGTGACACATGCAATTTTTTCAAGCGTTCCAAATGAAACTAAACCAAAAGTTATATATATATATATATATATATATATATATATATATATATATATATATATAAAACAGTTGTAGAACTGTATATTTGTGAAAATTTACATGCTACTTTGGTCAAATATATGCAATATAGCTGGCGCTGTATATTAGATTTCTTGCACTTTCTTTACATATTTTCGGTAACCTAATTTAAATTCAAGCGAAAATGAACAATGCATTAACTCAATAAATTGTAATATGACCACCGAAGATGTCAGATTAAATAAATCTGATCGTATCGTCAAGTTTGGCGCTGTCACCAAAATTGGTCAAATTACGCGTTTCGATTTTATCCATGTAGCTAGCGGCCATGCTGTTGGCATTGTTTTGCTTCGTGAGTTAATCTTCAATCATCCAAGCTGAGTAGTGCAAAATTTAGTGATTTTAAGTTAAATTGAGTATTGTAGTTTATACAATTTCGGTTTTTGTTAGTTTTTTTAGATTTCATAAATTTTGTTATTAGTAAAAGAAACCATCTTCTCAACGCACCAAAAATGCGTCGCTCATGCATCTAGATCGTGGGGTTGTTTTGTTTTATTTAATTTGACGTAGATTAGGTGCAAATTTTTATTATTTTGGGGTAAATTCTAGCCATGGGGTTGGGGTAAGGATTTCAAATTGGGTTATGGTAATATTATTACGCTGTAAACGGGTTATGTCAGCGTAGAGCGAGTTCGATGATTTACGTTCAAGTTGCTGTGTTTTTTTTCAAAATTTATAGAAATATAGTTTACTAGAGTTAATCTTGTTTATGTAATGTTACATTAAAGTTGCGAATGGAAAGATAATTTCACGAACAACTATTATTTTGTATTATAGTATACTTGTTTAGTTTTCGCGAGGGCCGCTTTTGTTATAGTAATGTTTAGTTAGTTTTTGGCCTGCGAGAGAGACGTGAAATTATCAACCACACATCATTAAAACTTCCAGTGATCACATATCTTAAATTCCTGTGTGTGAGTACTCTGTTTGTGTTCTTTTCATCTTCTTTTCTTAATTTTTCTTGATTTGAGTTAAGTAGTTTAAATTTCATGTAAAAATATAGTTGTAACATAGATTAGAGTTAAACCAATATATAAATATACATTCTTATTATTCATTCTTATTCTTATTCGACAATTACTTTACACCCAGTGGTCAAATCAAGTCGTCGTTATATAGGTATACTTTCGTACCAAAATTATTTCTAAGAATCAGTTTCATTAGTTTTGGTTAAATATAAAAATTGTTAAAGATTGATTTAGTTTGTTCTGAGTTTACGTAATTTTTTGGTTTAACTATTCTATTTTATTCTCTTGTTAATATAACAAAACATTCATATTATACTTGACTCTTTTATAGTTCTACCCGCATTTCTATATAAAGCATTTAATTACGTACATATGAAAAGAGTAAAAATTTAAATATATTTTTAGAACATTTCAACAAAGTCTGAAATTAGTTTCATTTTTCTTCAAAAATTTAATTAACCTTGGATATTATTTTTTAATTAAAATGTTAACTACATGTGAATTATAAATATTAAATCTAACAAATTCTATTCTTTTATTTAATATATATATAATATAATATACAGGGTGTTTGCAATCAAGGTATTTTATTTTTAAGGGGTGATACTACAGGTCAAAACAAGGCGATTAACGCCAAAACACCTTAGTAAAAGTTTTCTAATAAACGAGATATTCATTTTTTTTTAAGTAAAATGGTAGCATATGGTATAATTTTTATTATCCAGCTCACAAAAAAAATTATTCTTCATAATAGTTTTGGATTTGCTTGAAACGAATAAAAATGTAAAAATATTCCAGGTTTTAAATACAGGGTGACTCGGATTTGCTGATTTGTGTTTCAACTTTTAGGTAAAATACCCTTATTTAAAAAATTTGAATAATTTTATTTGAATATTATGTTTAGAATTACAATTTAAGTTTACATACAAAAATTTGTGCCGATCGTCGATTGTTAAAACACCTTAGCAAAAGTTTTCAAATAAACGAGATATTAGATACTGTTAACAATCGACGATCGGCACAAATTTTTGTATGTAAATTTAAATTGTAATTCTAAACATAATATTCAAATAAAATTATTCAAAATTTTTAAATAAGGGTATTTTACCTAAAAGTTGAAACACAAATCAGCAAATCCGAGTCACCCTGTATTTAAAACCTGGAATATTTTTACATTTTTATTCGTTTCAAGCAAATCCAAAACTATTATGAAGAATAATTTTTTTTGTGAGCTGGATAATAAAAATTATACCATATGCTACCATTTTACTTAAAAAAAAATGAATATCTCGTTTATTAGAAAACTTTTACTAAGGTGTTTTGGCGTTAATCGCCTTGTTTTGACCTGTAGTATCACCCCTTAAAAATAAAATACCTTGATTGCAAACACCCTGTATATATATACAAACAAAATTAAAAATATTATATCTAGTGTCCGCCAAAAAGTGTGGATCAAATGGGAAAAAATTTATTATTTGTTTTTTGAAAATTATTATTACAGAACTATCTAGAGTATTTTCACTTCTGGTATGGATAAAATTTATTTTATATGTAAAATTTAAGAAAAAAATATTTGAGAAAGTTTCAGAATAATATTTTTTGAACGAATAAACTAGAAAAATATAATAAAAGTTAATTTTGGTACACTTTTTACAAATTAATTACTTTGTATATTAAGAAGTATTTTAAATGTATATAGATTCAAGTTATGGTCTAAAATTTGAAAAGGTTTTTTTTGCTAAACTTATTAGAGACATTGACACGTTACGATATTTTTTGTACATTCTGTATATATAGTAATAGTAATTTTTTTGGCTTGTATGCCACAGTCGATCTATCTTCATCGCAGACGTTTTCTCATATATCGTAGATTGCATTGTCAGTGTTTAGTGACTGAATGTTAGTTTTTGTTACGCAATCTGGTATAGATACCTGTACCGCTACCATCCACTACAAGTGCCGTTATGCCATTGGTTGGCCTGGATGGCCCAGCTTTTCCAATCGGACTATACCTTCAGTTTCCGTTAAAGGTATATAAATTTAAATGTATTTAATACATATTATTTTTCTTAAGCATATTATTTAAAAAAACACAAATTTTGTTATTATATAAATATTAATGTCAAAAAATAAACTTTTGTTCTTGGGTCCTGAACCTGCGTTATGATTAATTATAACGTTCACTCGAGCCACAAGACAGACAAAAACCAGAAAACCTGAAGATGACTGAAAAGTCGAAACGCGTCCTTGTTAAAAACAATAACGAACCTGATAGGGAATTTAATAACATTATAATTAATTATTATATAAACTTTGTATGACTTTAAAATTTATATTTTATTTTTTACTAGGTATTAACTAATAATAAAAATAGTATTTTATATATTGTAAAAGCTTAGAAATTACTAATAAAGTTTCATAAAAGTCGAAGTAAAATTTAATATAACAAGAGTGGTAGACATTTGTAAGGTAAAGTATAATCATGAAGGCATAAGTGTATAACCAGATTATGAAAACAGGAGAACATAATTGAAAATAATTTTGGCACAGGGCCAATGCATGTTCCTGTGAGCGCGTGTGTAAATCGTAGGTTTCAAACATGAAATAAATCAGGTATCTCATATTGGAGTAATTTCTAAACGCGACAAACACATGTTTCTTTATTACACTTCCTGATGATTTTTTCACATACTTTTCTTGTCTTACATTGTACAAGTGAAGTTTTGTTTTGTCCTTGTTAATCTTTGATCTTTTGTGATAAACACGTTTAATATTTATATCTTTAACAGATTTTTTTTTTTTGCTTTAAGGATTCAACTTGATAATTTTTTCGGTTATACCTCTACGATGTAATTTTGAGGTTTTTAATTTAAAAAAATTATTTCCAAGTTAACATACTATAAATTTTAATTTTATATTAAATTATTGAGATATTATTTTAATTAAGATAAAGTATTATAAAGTATGTATAACATACAAACTATTTTATGGAATCACATAGTATATTTTATTTACGACCGCCTTTAAAGCTTACATTTTACGCACTATAAACATTGTGAAAAATTGACTTTTACCAAATGATGTTTGCGCAAAGAGTGATAGACAATTACATATTTTTAGTGAGGACAACATAATTAGATTTCAGTATAATGACCTGTATATTTCTTGTAATACATATATAATATTTATATAATCTTTAAATCTAGTGTGTATAACCTTAAGGATTATAGTAATGAATAAATTTCTACAATCTAATACAAATTTAAGTAAAAATGATACAAAAATTAAATGTAGTAATTTATCTACACAACATATTGGCCAAACAATTTCTCAATCATGCAACCCCCATCTACTCAATGGACGTATACCTTCAACATCAATCACCTAGATATTCTTTTAACCAAACACGTTCATGACCAACCCATCTTAACTGAATAACATCAACATTTCGTAAAAAAATTAAGCTTGCTGCAAAAGTCAATTGCAAAGCACCTACCATTATCCGAATCATTATTGTTCTCAGTTTAACAAGACATTGAAATCTAAGTGTGTACAAAGAACTTTGCACATTTAAAATTCAAATTGGCGTTAAATTAACATTCAGGTATTCGACAATAATTATAAGAACGCACTTCTATTCAAGCAGTTCAGCAAAAGCTCAGAAAAGTTTGCGTTTCAGATTAATTTTAACTGCGGGGTATGAGGGTGAAATTTTATAATGTCATTACAAAGCACAAGCATGTTAAATTTAACAGGAATTTGACTTGAACGGATTCAGGTGAGCCAGGAAGTGAGTCTTTTGGTACTCAATTTACAGCTGTAGAGGAAATCTAATCTTAACTGACATTCAAATCTGGTATAGTAGGACACATTATTTACGGCGGGCAGCTTCCCGGAATCTTGACAAATTGTTGGCCGTATTTACATATTGGAATCCGGGTTTATAAATTATGGTTAAGTTAGATAAATACAGAATTTACATAATGGTGACACTTTAATTGTTAGTAACAATACAGTGGATAAAGTTAAAAAAATATAGATCAAATTTTTACTTTTTTCTGTTTCTGCCGACCGTCATATCACATATGATAAGAGAGGTATTGAAATCATAACAAATTGCCATATTGAGATTTTTACAGATAAGCACGAATTAGCAAATTCGGCTTAACGGATAGTTACAAACTTTAAAACTTAATTCGGAATTTAACTTATCTAACTAATCTAATTACTTTTCACCAATCAATCAAATTTTTCATAAAAAAAAATTTATTTAAAATTATTGATTTATTTTTGAAAATTACATTTCCGAAGCCTACGTATTTTCGACGGATGTTTAAAACGTGTTACTGTATTATTAATATAAAATGGTAAAATAATAGTTATAAATATGTTAATATTAAAAACAAAATGGTATATGAATCACGATTGATAAAACTTTTACAGCCTCGCATTTCTTATTGCCTTTAATGCTTCATTTTTCGGAAAATAATACAGCTTGGATATAAAAATCTCTGTTCAATTTTAGTATATAATATAGTTAGTTAATAGTTATCATAAATTAGAGAAAGGACCGAAGTCAAATAATTATTCGGTATTCGGCATATTTGGCCATATTTGTGCAATTAGATGCCTAATATTTGTTTGAAATTTGGCCGAATATTCGATATTCGACTATTAGCGATGTTTATAATATGTACTGAGATATTGCTAAAACTTATAATTTATTTATGTATTATTTTTTTCAGAATGCTCACGAAGTAAGATTGTTACCATTTGCCTTACAGAGCTTATTTAATAAAAAAAACTTGGTCAATCTTCCGGTTAAGCTAGCGGGCTATATGCCGGAGGTACTTCGCGATGCTATCATCAACACCGACGTTACATTGAATGCTCTAACATCCATAACACTTCTTGTTTTTTACAGGCAAAAATAAAATTACGTTTTCTGTTTTATATATGTATGTACATCAGTGATATTTTTTACTTTATATGCAAAGCATATAATAAAGTGTTGTCTTCCTGAATAATTTTTGTTCCCGAGAGTTGTTTCAAGAATATACACACAAAAGACTTTTTAAGACATGATCTATTTTCAAACATTATGTTTTATCAAGTCAGTATACATACAAATCACGCCATGTACCCATAAAGTTATTATATAAACTCTTTCCGGTAGGCCAAATTTAGTTTTCGCCTGTCATTTCTCTCCAGTCAAGTAATTTCATCCACATTTCTGAAACGTTTCATGCATGCTATCTCTCTTCTGTAACTCTCAAACACAAGACATTAACATGTCATATTTAACATTTTGCAATTTCCCGCTTTCCGGATTTAAAAATTGTCCCCCACCCTCTTTGGGGGTGGAAAAAAGGAGTAGGGTTGAAATTTTTAATAAAAACAGCCAATTTCATTCAATTATGACTGACAATGGTTATTAATTGTTATTGAGGATAAGTTTTGAAATTTTTAATAAAAATATTTATCTGTAACGGAAAATCTGTATTATTTAAGATTAAAAGTTGATCCCCCCACCCGCATGCGTGGGGGTGAGAGTGGGGGTGTGGTTTTCAATTCCATATTTAATTTTAGATGGAGAATCCAAAAATGCGATGAAAGGTGATCGTTTCTGCAAAAATTTCGAAACTTTCCTCCTGTCTACCTCCAAGGCGGGTGGAGTCAGGGGGTGGGGGACGATTGTCAAATCCGGAGGGAGTATTTTATACAGAATCGAAAAATGCAATACAAGTGATCGTTTCTACAAAAAAATTAAAATTTTCCTCTTGGGGGGTAGGGAAAGTTAGCAAATCCGAAAACAGTTTTTTACGGAGAATGCAGCAGCACAATAAAAAGTGGGTATTTCTATTTAATTTTTTAAAACTTACCACCAGCTCAAGTTCCACGAGGATTGGGGTGGTTTTTGCGTATCATGTTTGAATAGATTTCTAAAAATAAAGTGTTGAAAACCACTGCTCAAAAGCGCATTCCCCACCACTTCACAACCATTCTATAGTAGTGGTTGGGAAATAAGGTAGAACATTTTTCTATTTTTTAATTGTTGTTAACATGCAGTTTGTCTATGCAACAGCCTTAGCCATATTTGTTCGCCACTTTATACTCTCTGTATTTTTTGTTAAAGTACGTTTAAAGAAATATCGTGTATCATTCCGTATCAGCGATGGTCTTTCGGGTTACATATTTAAAAAACACAAGTTGTCGGCTACAAGTCAATACACAACATAAAGAAACACATTTTTGTAACTTTGTAATCCGGTGTATCGTTCCCGAGATATTTAACCATTTCCACACTTTTTGGACAGTGCATTAGTTGCAATACATATTCAGAATTATATTTATCATATATATTATTTCTCTCCCGCACACAGTCAAACAAAATAATTTCGAAAATAAATGGAAAAAATTACCAACTAATTATCACCAGTTAATTAAATATTACCATCTTAAACATAATTAAAAACATAAATGTACAATGGGGAAGTTTAATGTATTTTTTTTATTTCTTTATTTGATTGGACCTGGCTTAAAAAGTGATGTTTAATTTATCATTTTTCTCAAAAATGCCCAGATTTCCTAAAAAATGCAAAAACATGTCGTGATGACGTCAGTAATGTCATCGCAAAACTTATGTTGACATCTGAATCAGACGCACATGTACTGCCATGGTTACCGATACAAGCTATTGGCTGGGCGTAACCGAATCAACAAAAATCAACATTTACTGCGACATATGTTTTCAAAATTATATCTCACCAACTCTTCTGCGCTTGCGCACAATAGGTTTGTGACGTCAGTAATGTCCTTACAAAAATTGTTAATAACAAATAAATGGAAACAATTATCAAAAATTTTAATGACAGTTTCTTTTATTATTTTATATATATACCGGGTGTCTACTTTTTTTTTGTTACATAGGGAATACAATGCTAAAATTTTCATTTGGTGATAAATTTTCCCCTAATTATTATAGAACAAAAGTACAAATACAAAAGTTGTTTAGAATTCAAAAATGCATCAAATGATGCCAAATTTATCAATATAGGATGTTCCGATCAAGAATTAGAAGCAAATTAAAATTTCCATTTTTGCGCTCTTTACATCAAAGTGCCAAGGAAATTAAACAAATAATTTCATTTCTTCTGGAGTTTGAGTTTGACAGATCGTATTTATTTTATTGTTACGTTCTGTATTATTATCATTATTATTGAAAATAATGAATAAACTTAAGGTAAATGAAAAAGTTCAGTGCGTAAAATGGTATTTTACTGGAAATTCGATACGACGAGTAAGAGATTTATTCAGCGCTTTCTTTGAAAACCGTCCCATACCTTCCGCTATGACTATTCGTAGGATAATTAAACAATTCGAAGAAACTGGAAGTGTGTTAAAACGTTGTAAAAATTGTAGAAAAATCAACGCAGAAGATCAGGAGGAGAATTTAAATCAAAATGCAATTAAAGAAAATACATTGAATATACTTTTGTGTGTAACGGAAAACCCAAATGTTAGTGTGCGTCAACTTGGTGCTGAATTAAATTTGCATCCTTCAACAATACATAAGGTACTAAAAAATGAAAAATATCATTCTTATAAATATTCCACGCACCAAGAGATATTTGAAGCGGATAAAATGGCTAGAAGCGAATTTAGTAACATTATTATGGAAAAATCCAATTTAGACAGAAACTTCTTGAAATCTATTTGTTTTACTGACGAGTCTACGTTTACTTTACACGGCGAACCTAATACACAAAACTTTAGAATATGGAGCCAAACAAATCCTCATTTAATGGTAGCAACACGTACCCAATATCCAGAAAAAGTTAATGTATGGGCTGGAATTTTTGGCAGGTGTATAATTGGGCCATTTTTTATTGAAAATAATTTAAACAACGAAAAATATTTGGATATGTTGCAAAATCATATTGGTCCGCAGTTAGAAGAGTGTGCAACTCAAGATAATGTTGTCTGGTATCAACAAGACGGATGTCCGGCACATTACAGCTGCAACATTAAATTATATTTGGATCAATGTTTTCCAAATTCATGGATTGGTAGAGGTGGTCCAATTAATTGGCCAGCTAGATCGCCCGATTTAGCACCGTGCGATTTCTTTTTATGGCCATATTTGAAGGAGAAAATTTATAAACGACATATCAAAAATCTTGTTGATTTGAAAAATGCCATTGTTGAAGAGTGCAATAATATAACACAAACACAATTAAGCTCTGTACGTCACGAATTTTATAACAGATTAGGTTATTGTTTGGCAGTTAATGGCGATTTATTTGAACATTTAATTTAAATTGTTAGTTTCGTTTTTGTTCTCCTATATCTTGTATTCATGAATTTTTCTGTTTTATAGGTATATTGAATATTGTAATAAATAAAGAAAGTTTTACGGAGTTCAGCTATTTACTATTTATTAAACTCTTATCCGACGTTTCACTGCACAACTTACAGCATCCTCAGGGATAAGTTTAAATTATTATAATAAATATATTAGGCATAATGCCAGTCATCTAATTCAAATATATTGTTTTTATAACTTGAAGTTAATAAATAAATTAAACAATTACTTAAAATTATAATGGAGACATTCACAATTTAAAACCACAGCTAGTACGTAGTGTACAGCCGAGTAAAATACCCTTTCATTGTAATAAATAATAAATACTTAATACTTTTTATACTTAATAGCTTTTCATTTACATTAAGTTTATTCATTATTTTCAATAATAATAATAATAATAATAATAATAATAATACAGAACGTAACAATAAAATAAATACGATCTGTCAAACTCAAACTCCAGAAGAAATGAAATTATTTGTTTAATTTCCGTGGCACTTTGATGTAAAGAGCGCAAAAATGGAAATTTTAATTTGCTTCTAATTCTTGATCAGAACATCCTATATTGATAAATTTGGCATCATTTGATGCATTTTTGAATTCTAAACAACTTTTGTATTTGTACTTTTGTTCTATAACAATTAGGGGAAAATTTATCACCAAATGAAAATTTTAGCATTTTATTCCCTATGTAACAAAAAAAAAGTAGACACCCGGTATATATGTATATATATATATATATATATATATATATATATATATATATATATATATCTGAAAAAAAATAATTTTACACTCAACTTCAATCACGCTAAACTTCCCCATTGTAACGTCAGCAATTTTTCCTCCTCTTCTAGATTAGGTACAATCTATAAACCGCGTTATTGCCCAAATTCTGAACACTGTACTGTTTTTAGCTAAAAACTCAATATTCCTTAATTGATGTTATTAATTTGTGTTGAAAAGTATACTAGTTTTTGAGTTTCGTTCTGGTTTCCAGTACATAATAAATTTGTAGCGTTGCTCGTACCGCAGCGCTAATGGAGAAAATGTAATTGAAAAACTTAGTAGAAGAGAAAAATAAGAGACATAGGTTTAGACTACTGACAACCAGGAATTGTCTTTGTACTTGTTCTGGTTTGTATTGTTTAAGTTTTCGGTTTTGTGCCGTGTGGACAACTTTCGAGATTAGTTTCACAAACCTGAACTACGAACGCTATGCGGCAGAGGCTTTTGCGCCAAGCTTGCTTAGAACAAAACAGCAGGAACAGTAAGAGAAATGAGATGTACAGTGTGTTCCAGGACGAGCTCACGATTTCTATATTTTAAAAACTATGTGAAATAGCAGGGCCCGTGCGCTTCGCTGCACATACCTATTAGGTTAACTGAAATTCAACAGTCTTGTCATAAAAAATTATTTAAATAAACAAAAATATTTTCAATTACCACTTTTTTAACATGTACTATAAAAAGCATAAAAATATTTTCTCTTGGTCCCCCATACAGATTTATAACCCCATACAGAAAAAACGTGGGACAATGACAGCTACTCTCTAACATCCTTACTATTATCTATTGCATGTACCCCACGTTTTTATTTTATATGGAGTTTTTAAAGTTTTCATTATTTTTTGGTTTTTTTTTTGTCTTATGTAACTTTATCTTTAACCTATTTAATTAATTATAATACAATAATTTTAATTTTATTAAATATAATTGTATGATTATCATTATAACTAATTGAGTTAATTAAATAATTTAAAATTTCTAATATTATGTATTAATTAATTAGTAAAAATTGTATTGTCATCGAATTCTTAGCTATGTTTAAAGTTTCAAGTCTCTAGCTCATCGGAAAGTTAGTTTAAAATCGATTGCAAAATTTGTACTCAACAGACAAACAGACAGATAGACAAGAAAACGAGTTAATAAATACGTGTTACAATGGACAAAAGTTTAAAAAACTACACTGTCATTTTGCTGAAAACATTATCATTCTAAATGTTAAAACTATCTTTTTATACGTAAATTTACGAGTGCTCCGCTCAAAAGATAAAAAAAAATTACCATATTGTTTTCAAACTTATAAAAATAGCAAATATATTCTGTAATTTTTGCGATCATAATTATAGTTTCTTGTTAATTTTCATTGTTTACAGTGTGAGCCACAGGCCTATTACCTGTTTCAAATAAAACAATCTAACAATTGAAATACGTCAATAACAGTTGTATTAAAAATTCATATGTAAATATGTAAAATTTACTCCCAAATTTAATGATAAAATAAAAAATGAGTATTCTATTTAAAATAAACTGGCCATATCATATTACTAATAATATTTTACTTCGGTCAAGCCTATCAGAATACCATGGATACACCAAATTTGGAACATAATTTTATACAGTGTCCGTCAAAAAGTTGGCATCATTTGGGAAATTTTTTTATTACTACTATTTGTTTTTTTGAAAATTATTATTATGAGGTTTTCGGTACTTGTCTAATAACTAAAAATAAACTAGCCGGAAGTATTGATGTCATTTTCGGTATATGTAAAATTAAACAATAAAGAAAAAAATTCAAGTAACCTTATAATTATACAAGTTTTGAATTAAAAAATCCATGTTCTTAATAATTGAATCAGTATTGGACAATAATGTTTAAATTTTGAAATTTCTTACACAATTAATTAATATTAAAATTTTTATGAATTTTTGTCAAAGAGCTGTTACCACTTTCATGCAAAGTGTTATGTTCCTTAAATTTTATCATATAAATTTATGTCAGATAAAAGAAAACCTTATTTGAAAAGACATAAAGCATATTTATTAAAATTTTATTTATATTTTTTGAGTATGTGTACTATGAATTTGAAGCATTTTGTTTACCTACATGTATATTTTTGGACTAATGATGATACGCAGATCATACCAAAATATCGATATTTAAATAAAATATATACAGAACGTAATGCCTAAAGTGAGCATAAAACCCGTGTCCCACTGTAAAAATTTTTATAAAAATTTTATAAAAATTTTTATAAAAAGAATTTGGACAGTGTGACAGCGCGTAGTTTTATAAAAATAACGTCACGGTAAAATATTTTTATAAAAACTTCTGAAATAGAACCGTTTCTAATTTGAATTGCCGCGCGAAACTTTTAACCAAAACATATCCAATTAAACCTATGATAACCGCACTCACTAGTAAATGCTGGTTTGTATTTAAACTTTCCATGATAAAAAATAATAAAATAGCACACTTTTTCAAAAGTTTTTAAAGTTTTAAGCACCAACCTTTTAAACACCAATCTCACAACATCAACCTCAGTATTGCATCAAACAGCTGATCAAGTTTTTATAAAAATTTTTACCAAAAAATTGACAGTGGGACATACCTTAAAATAATTTTTATGGTGGGTGACGTCATACCGTTTTTATAAAAAATTTTATAAAAAGTTTTTATAAAAATTTTTACAGTGGGACACGGGCATAATACTTTCAACTAATGTATAAGATAAGCATCAAAGAGTCTTATAGTTACAATTTTTAAAAAACAAATAATATTTTTTGGCCATATAATGCAGACTTTTAGCAAACATTGTATTACTTCGAATGATCATACTGGAATACCTTGGAATACCAAATTTTGCAAAATAATATTGCATAGTTTCCAAAATACGGATAGCGTAAGCTTATCGTAGAACACGTTGTACCATATATGCAAGGCTTTAGCTATCGAAGAAATGTTTGGCACTGGATAAACAAAACGGTTGTATCGGTTCACTTTATGAGTAAAACTTTCCGACATGAAACTTGTGCTTAGTTTATTTTTTGTCGCCAAGGAAAACTTCTTGTTTTACAACTTGACAAAAACATGATAGTGTTAATCGAGAATTTACGAAAACAGCTAACTTCGAACTCAAAATATTACAACTTGAGTTTCTGGAGACATTACTTTGGTGTGGCAATATGAAGAAGTTTTCAAATAATTTATTTTACACACTATTTGTGAAATTATTGCAATTACAATTACTAAAGCTACTTTAGTAAAACTTTTAGTTAAAAATAATTTAATTTTGTTTCCAAACGTATCAAAATATTGATATTAGGTTATTATGTTGTCAATATAGAAGCAGGTCCTTATGTTACTAGTACAATAATATAACATTGTTATACAGTAGTTAGTTATATGTACATTACTGGTTGCAGTGCCAAATATAACTACACGGTTAACTATATTTAATCTGATACCTCCAGCAAATATATTTAAAATTGTACAGTGACAATTACATTGTTTTTTTTTACAACACATTAAAAATTGCAATTTTCTCCTCGTAATATAATATACCATTACTTCTTATTTGTGAAATTATTGCTATTACAACCGGTTTTTAATAATACGTTAAAGTTACTTTTCATAAACTTTTGGTTAATAGTATATTATAATATACGAACTCAACGTTCATTTTCATCACGAAAAATAATATTTTCCCTGAAGGACGGACGTCGAGTTTGTCAAAACGTCCATTATAAATAAATATAAATACAGAATTTTAACCTGATGCAGTTTTATTTTAAGAAAATGAGTTCTGAAAGATTTTTGTACTATATTGAAATAAAATTGTTTTTCCATCATTGTATCTGTAGTCGCAAACGTAATAGAAGTAACGCCCAATGTAAGCAAAGTGTATTATTTGAATTTGCGAAATAATTATATTGTATTCAATAAAAAATACAATAATATATAATATACCTAGTAATCTCTACACATTTAATTTGAACTTCACTGAAGTAAGATATTTGAGTGTATGTATTTTAGTAAATTTAGCATGTAGAATAGAAATATTTAATTTTTGTATAAAATACTTTCATATTACAAAGTTTCAACCCTGCTTAATATATTAATTTTCCTAACAATATCATAACGATTTCTCACCTCACAATATATTTGTATCAATCTTGAAAATTTTTATATTAAAGCAAAAATCAATATATCTGTATCTAGATATAGCACCTATCTAGATATAGATGTATTTTTTTCAATTTATCTTTACTTATATGCAACACATCTATATCCCAAATATTAACTACTTATAATGAATATGAATTTAGAAAATATCAACTTGCATATTAAAATTAATAGCGCCATATTTCTTCGTAAAAATGAAAAAAAAAATCTTTGGTATTTCGATATGTATGATTTATTGCTATTTCAATAAATTATTAATAATTTACGAAATGATAAATAACCGAAAATTTCAACCACACACTTTTCTAATTAGTTTATTATTAGAAGCTTTGTCAAAGACTTGTATAGATATTATTGATTTTCGATATTTATTATTTAACAAATATTGCAATATGCTATTTTTCAGATATTGTAATTGGTAGAGATATTTCAGTAAATTAATTAATGAAAAAATAACCTGCATTGAAATACGTCGAAAAGCTAAAATTTATCTAAAATATTATATATTTTTTTAAAAAGTTATTCATTATTATTATTATTCCAAATTATTATTTTAATAATTAAATATACTTAAAAATATATACTTAAATTATTTATATGCTATTATCGAAACTATTAAAATAACTATTTACTGTGTGGACGATTTGCTTCTCACCGAGGTTGCTGTAGTGGAAAATGAGGGGGGGGGGGGTTGTCATAATGAACAAAATTAAACTAAATTTAAATAAAAATACAGACTAGAACATAAATTCGAGTAACTTAACCTTACTAGAAGTTGCAGATTATTATATTTATTACGTGATTTGTTAGAATTGATGTTTCTTTGGTGAAATATGCATATGCATTTTTGTACTTGAGGAGCAGACTTTCAAAATGCATTTTGTCCAAAATGTAAAATTTTTAGTTAGTGATGGTATTACGTTCTATGCGCAAACACGCATCTTTTAAGACAAATTCGACATTTAAAACGCATATTGTCCCGTCTGAAATACATATTAAAAGTTACTTGGACATTCAAAACGCGTTTTGTCCAATGGGCACGTAATGTACTTTCAGATTTAACCAAAAACGTTTTGCCTCTTTCTGAAAATTATGGAATTTGGACAAAACGCATTTTGAAAGTCTGCTCCTCACTTGTTCACACAATTTCAATAAACAAATTCAAACTGAAACATAAATAAACGCTACCATAAAATTAAAAAAAATTGTTATTACATAATTTTCAAAATGATTGTCGGATATGTCCATATTAAATACACTTGACTATGTAGCCATATTTAGTGCTGCCACAAGTGTGTATATAGTACGTAACTACTGTATAATAATGTTTACATTATTGTACTATTAAACTAATTACTTCATTTTACATAGAATATAAATATATATTATATCAATATATTATATTATATACCGGGTGACCCATTTTAATTAATCCACTGGAATATCTCGAGAAATATGTGTCGAACAAAAAAATGTTCCGAATAAAAGTTGGATGGTTTAGAGGGGGCCATCTGATCCTGTCACATTTTTTCACCCCCACCCCCTAGGGGGCGGGGGAGGGGGGCATGTTTGATATCTTAAATGGGAACCCCTATTTTTTATTACAGATTCGGATTCTAAATAAAAAAAACTATGAAGATTTTATTGGAAAATTTTTTTTAAAATCATAATAGGTGGCACTGTAATTTGATTTTCGGGGTACCATGAGTCTTTGTGTGCAACAAAAATATGAAAAAAATTACATCTTATTTGTTTATTATTGTTTGGAAAAAGTAAACTTTACGATTCTGGCGCCATCTATGAATAATAAACAAATAAGATGTAATTTTTTTCATATTTTTGTTGCACACAAAGACTCATGGTACCCCGAAAATCAAATTACAGCGCCACCTATTATGATTTTAAAAAAAATTTTCCAATAAAATCTTCATAGTTTTTTTATTTAGAATCCGAATCTGTAATAAAAAATAGGGGTTCCCATTTAAGATATCAAACATGCCCCCCTCCCCCGCTCCCTAGGGGGGTGGGGGTGAAAAAATGTGACAGGATCAGATGGCCCCCTCTAAACCATCCAACTTTTATTCGGAACATTTTTTTGTTCGACACATATTTCTCGAGATATTCCAGTGGATTAATTAAAATGGGTCACCCGGTATATTATATATTATATATATATATATATATATATATATATATATATATATATATTATATATTATATTATATATAATATCAATTTTTTGATAGGCTTGAAGATAAAATTTATTCTTTAGTTTTTTTTTATATTATAAAACAAACACAAAAAATGTACACAACATTATAGTAAATGCCAATAATAATAATAAATAATTAATAATAATAGCAATAGAAATTTATAAAGGAAAAGATAAAGACAGTCAACGTGAAAGCACTGTTTTAAATAAAATTTGACTTCCTTTAATTAAAAATTTATAAATTTTGTAATCTAGTTACTTATATTGTTAAATAGTAACTTTTTTCTATGTTTTGATTGTTTATTAAATATTAACATTTGTTTAATTTTTCTTGATGGTGATATATGTAGAGTATATTCAAACGTCGATTCTTAATTAAAATTTATATAGAAGTAAATCCTAAAACTTTTTTACTTTTATATACACCAATATGTTTATTATAACTTCATATTAATCTCATTCAATAAAATTCCTCTGACAATTAGCAAATAAATAATTATCCACGGTTATTGTTGCTAATATCCATCCATACACACAGGGTTGGATTGGCCCACCATTGCACCGGACTTTCCCCGGGGGGCCGTCTTCATTAAGGGGCCGTGACCGGCGCGGCGATAGTCAAAAAATGGAAACTGGTCTTTGGTTTTGCAAAAATTTAAGAATTGATTAATCTAAAAACATCAATTTGTGAAAAGAGTCATTTATTAAATCGTCTTTTAACTTAAATTTAAATAAAGAATTATATTTAATCTTATAAATGTAATTTTTACAATTCACTTTTATGTTTCTGTAATATCATTTTCATATAAATTAGAATAAAAAAATATCAAACATAACTTATTTGAACAAGTTTGGGATGTAGGCTTATCCTGCAACTTTCCCCAGGACTAATTTTTTATCCAGGGCAACTCTGTATACACATATTTAAATAATATATAAATATAAGCTTCAATAATACACAAATTTCGATGAATATTTTATACAAATTTTATTTATTTAAGTGACACAGTTTGCAATAATCGGGTCAGCGCATTCTATATTCCGGTTACGACAGAGGTGAAAATCTTAATTCAGTAATTATGGATGAAGTCCCGTATTCAAAAATCGATTAAAACAGATCTTTCTGTCATACTATTTCTCTACTAAGTTTTGCTTTTGATTCTGTTCCTGTCGAGTCAAAGCTGTCAAAATCTTGCTGTAGTAACGCCGGATAACAGCAGGAAAAATGTAATTTGGTGCTGCTGTTAAAATATTTACCAGTGTCATTTTAATGAACTATTAACGCTTGTAAAAAATGTTTATTTATTTATTGTTTTAAACACTGAATATATGATTGTTTATTTTACATATTTATGTGTGTATGCTGGTTTAAATTGTTTGTTTAAAATATTAACATTGATAAAAAAATTTACAGAACACATTACATCAAAAAAAAAGCTTTACGTTGAAATTATGTTTTATTTTATATTATAAACTCCCGAGCAATGAAATTGGCCCACCTTACAATTTTCGTTATAAATTAATTTTGTTTTTAAAACTATGTATCGGATTTTAATTTATGCCAAATGCTTAATAAAACTATTCATTTATTGTTGAAATAAGAATGAATTAATTTCAATATTTTGAAATAATCAGCTAATAAAAGTAAAAACTTAAGTATTGTTGATCTATGCATTAAAGACCGCTATTAGATTTTTGGGTATTTTGGAAAAGTAGGCGTAGATCGTTTGGTTTAAAATTTCAGTTGCATGTCAAACGTTCTAAAGTGATACGTGGTTATTGCAGAGATTATTAATAATGGATACGTCACCAATTGTAGCTGCACAAATCGTGGTTTTATGTGAAATTGGTTGTAGTAAGCGTAAAGAGGCTCAACAATTAAGTGAGCCGTGGTTCGGTGCGAAGGGTGTACCAGAGATATCAAGAGACAAATATCTTTCGTCGCTGACCAGAAAGCGGCCGTGTTCGGTTTAGAAAGAGATGATCGCTTTCTTATTTTAACAATGTTACGAAATCGTAAATTCACCGCCATTCAAGCACAACAACAGCTTTGTGATGTCCGTGGTGTAAACATCAATGAATGGACCGTAAGAAGAAGATTACGGGAAAGAAATGTGTTATTAAATTATTAAATCTCGAAACATTTTAATTTATGGTATGGGAGTTTTATATGCATTACTTCAATATATTTTGTTATTTTTAGAAAAATATCAAAAATTTAATAAAAAAGATTATATTATAAAAAATATTCTGTATTAGAAATAAACAAAATACATAATAAATATATAATACTTTATTTTTGAAAATTTTATTTTACGTTGTATTTTTTTTCTATTTATAAAAAACATA
Organism: Clivina fossor; assembly: GCA_963966155.1. Lineage (NCBI taxonomy): Eukaryota > Metazoa > Arthropoda > Insecta > Coleoptera > Carabidae > Clivina > Clivina fossor. The sequence goes on from OZ014551.1 coordinate 36,325,881, forward strand.
AAAGCAAATTTTTTATTTAAAATTATAAAATTTTGATGAAAAGCTTGGTTCTGAAGTGAAATTTTTTTATTGAAACTTGATACTGTAAAAAACAGTTTTTATCTTGAAATATTTGAAAAGATTCGGTTTATGAAAAAAATACGAACCGTATTAATATTAGCTGGTAATTATACTTTGCTATTTAAACGGAAAAAGTTTGTAGTTTGTACTCACCATGTAGGTATTTAAGTGAGTGTGTATGTACCTATGTTAAACTTATAAAAATTGTAGAAATTTTTAAGGTTTACCTGAAAGCAAAATGAAAAAAATTGCGAATAAAGTACAAGTTAAAATATGAATTTAATTTTCAATTACTATTCAACAGGAAAGAGCAATAAAAGGTAATGTTCTTGAATTTATGTACATATGTCTTATTTATTACTCCTATTATTTATAAATACACATTCATTAGCTTATATTTATTATTTTATTTTTAATTGTCGTAAATTTATAGCTAGAAATAGGTACGTCAATGCTTTGTAGAAAAATAGAGTGATAATAGTTGATTTAAATAAGTAATGCTGCCAGAAATATCTACATAAAATATTTTTTACTATTTCGCTACTATAATACTTTACAAGTTATTTAAATGTTTACAGATAGCGAGAACATGAGCAAATAATTGAGTAAGGAAACATTATGGTATTTTTATGGTAAGTAAGTGGAATGAATAGAACAATACGTGCTATAAGAATTTCATTAAACACCGCATGCATTTGACTTATCGTTAGTCGAAAGTTGAGGGTTAAAATTATCCCACATTTTCTCGCTCGCACTAATACGCTTCAGGAAGGGTAGTCATTAGTTAACAAATCGCTAAAATTAGCACACTATTACGCAAATGTATATACTTAACATCTGAATTAAATATTCCTTACACATACATATATTCGGATACTTACAGTTAAATTTACGGACACTATTGTCTTTTGAACAGAAACAATTTTTTATTCAATTATCTCCAATTTATAAACTCAATGCTGAAGGCTGTAGGTTCTCGGTGAAACATTATGAATAAAATATAAATAAAAACACTCGGTTGTTACACAAATTAAAGAATAATACTTTATTGCAATTTCGGCTGTTAGGCCATCATCAGAAGAACATTGAGTATATACAATGCAGTTTTGGTGCCTACGTTGATGTATGGTAGTGAATATTGGGTTTGGTTGCAAAAGCATAAACGGAAAATAACTGCTCTGGATTTGAGATTTTTACGTGGGGTATGTGGTGTAAATGGGAGAGATCGGGTATGAAATAGATTAGTGTATGATGAGTGTGAAATTTAAAAAAATGTTGTAGCGAAAGTTGGTGTTAGTCAGTTAAGATAGTTCGGACATTTTGAGCGAATGTCTAATAAACGTTTGGTTAAAAAGATTTATTTTAATGATTTTTATGGTATACGTTTGCGTGGACGTGCGATGAGTACTTGGAATGGTATGATTGAGAGTGTTTTGCGTGAGCGAAAGTTTCCAAATAGTAGGAATAAAAGAGCATGTATGAGAGGAATTATGAATGTGGATGAAGCGAAAGTTGCTTGTTGGGATAGGAATGTTTGGAGGCGACTGATTTCGGGATGATGAATAGAGTTTGTGCCACACCCTTTTAGGTACATGGCGTGATTGTGTATGTATGTATGTATGTATTATAAATATTCAAAAAATCCAAATTTAATTATAGGTTATAATATATTTCTTCCTTAATTTAGAAATAAAGGTGTGATTTTGTATAACAACTATTGCTATTTTTCGTAACAAAGTTTAAAATTTACAAATATCTTTCAAGAAAACAAACACTGTAAAAAAATAGCAAAATTACATAAATATAACAGTAACATTTTACTATAAAATATCCGTAAAATTTTACTATAAAATATCCGTAATTTCATTTTACCGTAAATATTCTGTATTTCCAACCTAAAGTTCTGTAATTTTTACATAATTCATAATAATCACATAAAATAAGTGAAACAAATGACCTAATTGTATGTAAAATTGGTCACTTTCTAAAAAATTACATCACATACTTAATGTAGAATTACATATTGTTGGTATAAGTTCTTAAATTATGTAAAATTACAGCATGCATATTAATATCTGTAATAATTGTAAAATACATCTCTGCTGTCAATTTAGAAATATATGTAATTATACCAACAATATATTACAGAACTAAACAAATTGATTTATGGAAAATTCCTGACAGCAAATTTACTGAAGTTCTGTAAATTTACTAAAACAAACTTTACTAAAAAACTGTAATATTACATATATATGAACTTTTCCATTCCGTTGTTTGTTTGTAATGGGTTTGATATTATGTATTTATAAACAATTATGTAAAATTAGAGCAGTTGAGTAATTATACCAAGAAATACTATGCATCATTGTGTCTCATAGTTTGCAGGTAAAATTATATATTTTTTTTAGGGTATAAAAATTATTTCATATTTCTGTTTTGTTCCCAATAAAACTGTTATTATTTTTAAAGTTACCGGTTTTTTTAAGTTTTAAAATGTCGGTTAAGGCTACTGTTAACAGTAGCAAATTATTTTCAAAAATATAGGTTAACCGATATAATTACCCGTTTCTTTATACCGGTTTTATATCTCGCATTAAACAACATAATTTTTTCAATAACTGAAAACGTATCTACTGCTAAAATTCTTCCGTAAAATTGAAATAAAGTTTCTAGTTTAGTTTGAACGGGTGCACAATTGATGTGTGACAAATAAAAATGGCCGACGTGTAAGTTTTGAAAATCGCTTGTTACTTTTAACAGATGTTCACCCTATAACGAAGGATGGCTCAGTTAAATTTTTAATCGGCCTGAAGTATGTTTGCTCCGGGCAAAATTTATATTGGTTAAACTGATATATTACATTTTATTCCATATACCTATATATTATGTAACTCATGAATGTGACAAAAAGAAAAATTACATACACACTGGGGGACAAAAGATATTTCATTTTTTTGCTTTTTTAAATGACCTACAATGATATCAAACAGTGTTTCTCAAATATGTATTGCAGAAAAAGACAACAGGATACTTGCAATAAAAATATATCAAAACTTTAAATAATTTAAAGTACTTTTACAGAAAAATTGTTTTAATTATGTTTTATTGTCAATTAATTTTTTATTATTTAGCATTAAAATTGTCTTTATATATTACAAATTCACAATCCATTATAAGTTTTATTTAATAATTCATAAGTTTCATCCAATCAGTAGTTGTAATGTTATGATTAAGAGTGTTGCGTGAGCGGAAGTTTACAAGTAGTAGGAATAGCAATGAGAAGAATTATGAATGTGGATGAAGCTAAAGTTGCTTGTTTTTATGTGTAAGATGTGCAGGAAACTGATTTCGGGAAAATTAAGAGTTTGTGTCACACCCTTTTGGGTACGTGGCATGACTGTATGTACGTATATAATTCTGAAATGGTCATATAAATTCCTATTTAATTGAAGTTGTTGCACTAGCTACAATTTGAATTTGAAACGAAGAGTATATTAATTTATAATATTTGCAGGCCACTGTAAATATTGTCAAATGTTACGTGGTTAATTTGATTAATTTTGTCACAAAAAATTGGATACGAAATAAATTAGGGTATGATGAATGTGAAATTGAAAAAAAAAATGTTGTAGCAAAAGTTGGTGTTAATCAGTTAAGATGATTCGGATATTTTGAGCGAATGTCTAATGAACGTTTGGTTAAAAAGATTTATATGAATGATTTTGCGTTTGCGCACATTCGCGTGGACGTCCGATGAGTAGTTGGAGTGGTATGATTGAGAGTGTTTATCGTGAGCGGAAGTTTGCATATAGTAGAAATAGAAGAACATATATAAGAGGAATTATGAATGTGAATGAAGCTAAAGTTGCTTATTTAGATAGGGATGTTTGGAGGAAACTGATTTTGGGATAAAGGAAAGAGTTGGTACATAGCGACATTACATGTGTATGTATATATATATATATATATATATATATATATATATATATATATATATATATATATATATATATATATATATAGAATCATATTAAATTAACCAGGAGACATAATGATTATTTTTAATAACTGGATATTATATTAATAAATTTATCATATTAACCGCAACATATATACTAAAAATTTTAATTCTCATATTAGCTTTGTTCAAAGAACCAGAGTATAACCAGTTTGATATTAACCGTGAGAGTGCATGTGTGGTTTGAAACTAATTACAAATGAAACTAGTTAGATTGTTTTGTGAACAGGATCATGGTACTAATTTTTTTAAAAAGCATTATAGATGAAGATTGATTTAAAGAATTATAAGCTCCACTGGAAACCGTACTATCTGAGAACTGACATCTATAATTTTAAATTACTAATGTTTATTACATTATTTCACAAAATTAAACTTACATTATATATATATATATATATATATATATATATATATATATTTCAATAAACCATTTATTTAAATCGAATAATTTAAGCATATATATATATATATATATATATATATATATATATATATATATTTTAATTGAGGCATAAACTGCTGTGGTCATTAGCCTTGTTGTTTGGTGTAATTAGTTTAGTTTATCAATATTTATGATCATTACTACCAATATTATTATCATTATTGTCTGCAATAGTTAAGTTAAGAATGATGTTAGAAAGTATTATATTAGCTGAAGTTCTGACTGTTTTTATTTATGCTTTTCAGGTAATTTATTAAGTTTTTAATTTTTTCTGTATCGTTAAAATTGTTCGCAAAATTATTTGAAATATTGAATAGGTTCCTTGAGTCCTTATATTTTTTACAATTTATTATTATATGTGAAACTGTCAGTCTAGACCCACAAGAATCGCAGTTTGGAAGCTATGTTTCCTTTAAAAGGTGACCATGCGTCACATTAGTATGACCCAACCGCAGTCTGTGTATCTTTACTTTACTTTAAGCATAATATTAACCAGCATAATTGTCAACAGCTGATGTGATCGTTGTCATCGTTATGCTCATGTATCAAACTAAAAATTTTCAACTAGGTTGGAAATTAATCTGATAGTTTCAAACTGGATTGAAATCAGTCAGAAAATTCCTATGAACAACAAACTAATAGACAGAGTTTGAGATTTGAAACTTTGTGAACACCTAAATCAAATTGTGCATGCTCATGCCCGTTTCCAATGGTTTCAAACTGATTTACGAACAAACTATTGGAAACCAAATACCAATAATTTTGCAGGGCGGAAAAGTTTTAGTATCGCTGATCTTTCTGCAGTCAATATTTCTTTTACTTTTCTTCCACTGACAAACTTATTTTTATTTCATTTCACTTCTATATTAAAAAGTAACTTTGCTTCATAAATATTAATCAGATTATTACAAAAAAATACAAAATATTACAATTTTAAATTTTTCAAAAATTATTCCTTTGTTATGCATTACGGTTAATTTTTTTATTATAACTTGTTTTGTCGTTTTTTACTTCAAATGCTTTATTATTAAAATTAGAAAATTTGAAGGCATAGTATGCAATTAGTCGAATATATATTTATACTTGAGAAAAATTCTCATTTTTACCAGTTTGACTGCAACGAAAAGTGGTGTAGTGTTCGATGCTGTGTCTATAATATTTTCAAGAATAAAAAAAATATATATATAAATTATTTACAAATCTGTAGGGAGACCGGGTTTAGTTGGGTACAGGGTCTAGTTAGACACAAGTTATTTTTTGGTCATCAAATTAAAATTCGTATTTTTTTGGTCATCAAATTAAAATTTGTGGAAGAAAACATGAACGATGCGCTCGATTGTCAGTTGTCTTTTGCCAGTAAAGCCAACTTTTCGACAAAGATATTACTAAAATGTTAAAAATTTATTATGGCTACATTATTTATCCGATTTTAATGTAATTTTAAAAAAAAAAATTGTTATAGTGCCCACATAAATTATATAATTTTACAAAAATTTAATGTTGCCAACTTTCCGAGGAAAAACTACTAAATTATTTAAAAATTTATTATGGTTACATTATTTATATATAGCCATATAATTTTATTAATGTACAGTATTGACAACTTTCCGTATTTTGAGTCGTGATTTTACATTTTTTGTTGTAAAAAATTATTTGTTTTACAAATTATTTTCTTATCGTGAATTATGCCAATTTTGTCGTGAATAATACCAATCCTGCCTTGCGAAAAAATGCTGCATTTTTATAATTTTATTTTTATTTATCTCATACAATTGCTAGAAAAATATACTGCTACGGCAGACAAGCTCTGTGATATAAATTCTAATTTTTTTTTTTTTTTAATTCAAGTGAAATATTTACCATTGTAAATACGTTTCACAGCAAAAAAAAATGCAGGTTTATCAGTCTAGGTAGATTTAGTGTGAGGATTAAATAAACTTGACCGTGTTTCTTTAGTCGAATATGAAATTTCTGACAAATCTAGCGTATGCATTGCGTTTCTAGCATATTTTCAATAATAAAATTCAATAATGATTTTCATTATAGTAACCAATATTTAATATTTGCCATTGTAAACAAGTTCCTCACACAAAAACAATTCACAATATTAGTTTACTTAGGTTTAGTCTACATCGAATTAACAAATCATACATGTTGCTCGTGTGCATAGATTTATTCACGCCGACGCAACGTGTAACCCAAAACCGATTTTAATTAGTTAATTTTTTAAATAAGGCTGTAAATAATGCATATATTTTTGTAAAATTCTAGATTTATTTTGATATTTTCGTAAAATAGACCAAATAAATTTTGTAACAATTATCATTATTTATTATTGTTATTTAGAAATAAAATTTCTAACATAAATATGCGTAGATCCTGTTTTTGTAAAAAATTCATAAATTTTGCTAAAAATGAACGTTATATAAAAATATTTTCTAACATAGTAAAAAATCTTTTAGAACTTATTATATTAAAATAAAAATGCTTTGGGTTAAAATTTTGTATTAATATTTATTTAAAAACGAGACGTTTCGACGAAACTCAATGTCCGTCTTCATTTCTTTTTTGATTTTGTTTCAAACTATATATATATATATATATATATATATATATATATATATATATATATATATATATATATATATATTGGATTAAATCCTCATTCTGTCTGCCGTTTTATTTTACGCAAAAGAACAATAATTTAATCATTCCAAACACTAGACAAAGTTAGTTTGAACATCAAGATTTGTCAAATTCTTGTGTAACTGTGCATAAAATAAAAATAGCAGCTGACTGTGGCTTAAAAGTTACCGGTTAAAAATTTAACTATATATTGTTTATGATTTAAAATTTACTTGAAAAATTTATATAATTTTTCATGTACTATGAATATATGTTTTTTTTTTAATTTAATACATGCTTACATGCTTTTCAGAAACTGTAAAAACTAAAATATTGATAAAAATTAGTCAGAATGGAAATATAGACAATATACATTCATATATCCCACTTTATTACGGGAAATTTTTAATAATGCGCACGCATTATTTGAAATGTGTTGAGATATATTTCGTGGTAGAGATTATAAAAAAATTAATCTAGATTACATAATAAATATTAAATTTATCTAAATAAGAGAAAAAACTATAATTTTTTATCTACATAAATTATCTAGTTAAAAATATGTATATAAATTTTAACATTGGTTAAAATATATCACTTGCCTTGCTAATGTTAAAATAAATCCATAAATAAAAACTCACTTTTCACAATTTTTAAATCAGTCTGATTTAACAAAAACAAACTTAACCAATTAAACTATCAAAACTATTAACCATTTAATTTAAATCAAGCCAGTATTTTCCATTTATTTATTCTTAAGATAATTAAAAAGTCATTTCTTATTAGCTAAAAATGTATCTTAAAAATAAATGACAACATTTAATTAATTAATTTTAAAATTATTCCAAGGATAAATTTATTCCATTATTTAGAAATACTTGGCATAAATTAATTAAAGAACCACACTTTTCCACATTTGTAGATACAATATTTATTACATATTTGTCGAAAACAATACGAAAAATTCACGCGCACGTGTAATATAAATGATTAGGTTATGTTTCGTAGCAGAGCTCGCGGCACAGACTGAATACGAGCCGAACTAGAATATTCGGAAAAGTGAAAAGCGACTGAAATGCGCTGAAAATTTCAGCGCGCATGATCCAAACATTTTCTTAGGGGGCGGTAGGACTGTGCATGAGTGTGGTATGTGTTTGTATTCAAGATACAAAGATATATTCTTGTGCTTATCTCAATAATATCACCGCTCCTAATAAACGGTTGGGTTGCGTCTAAGTTCATTCAAATAATTCAACAGGTCAGTTCTTGGAGGATGTATGTTCTCATATCGAGTTTTCAATTTTAAGTTTCTGACAATTTGTTATTAGGAAAATTGAAAATATTTTTTAACTTTATATATAATTTTAAAGACAGATTGTATACTTGTTTTTTTTTTTAATACATACATCGTTTATAATTGTCTCGTAGCTACATTGCATCTTGGTGAAATAATACAAATGTCTATTTCATTCGGTTTAATAAACATTTAAAAATTGCATTACATTTTAAACACATTTATGTGAAATCTATATATATATATATATATATATATATATATATATATATATATATATATATATATAATTTAATAGATTGAATAATTGTACCCTGCGGACATGCAATTACTATACTCGATATATATATATATATATATATATAATAGAATTTTTTATAAACTCTCTGTACATTTATTTCGATGCTTTGCATCTCAGTAAAATAATACAGCTTGCTTTCAACACACATTGCTTGTGTATATAAATAGCGAAAAAATATGTATACATAAAATAAACTACATTACTTTCAATATGGCTGCCGGAGATGTCAGATTAAATATATTTCACCGAGTAGTCAAGTAACTATTAGGTATAAGTATAATGATGTTCACATAATTGTGCTAGTAACATAATGACCTCCTTTTATATAGGCAGCATAATAACGTAATCAATATTGTGATACACTTAAAAAAAAATTTAATAAGAAAATATAATAATATGTGATATATCTGTATATATTTTACTTGACTTTATTGAATTTTATTTTAGCAATTTTACCTAAAAACCAGTTCATTAGATACTTGTATATTGAATTTTTTTTGCCTGGAAACTAAGAGCAATTCTCATTTACCGTAATGATCATTTAATTTTGTCGTGCGTCGAAGGTTAATTCAACTATAATTTACCAAGATACAAAACATACGTAAAAATAAGGGAAACTGAGTTTGCAATGTTTTGAAATATATTTCGGAAAGTAACAGCTAATAATGAATAAATAAAAAAGTAAAACAGAAGAAGAAGAATGCACAATTACGATGACAAAGCAGCTCAGCGGTGTAAATCAAGTTTTAAATATCTTATAAATGTGAAATTATCATCTGTTTTATCTTGCAAAATTTAATACCTCTGAAATGTATTATGCATCACACATTTTAAACGAGATAATGGATTATTTAATAAATTTAATGTGTTTCATGATTCTATTTCCGTTTTCCTGATTTTATTCAACAAAGATAGATCAGCCATCGAAAAAAAAAAGCCTAGACTACTTTTATACAGACTATTTTAATGCTTGCCTAGAAAATGTAGCAATATCATTTTTTCTAAAGATCAAATTTAACACTAATGAAAAATATCTCAGATAAACTTATTTTATTTGTGAACAAGTTATTTGAAAAACAGTTTTAGAATTTAAAGCATCTACACAAAATTTTAGTTTCAATAGACGACTTAAATATTGTCATTTTTAAATAAATATAGGTCAATTGAATGAATCAAAATTGTATTACTAATATTTAAAAAAAATATCAATACTATTTAGATAAATATACATTATTTCTATTTAAATGATTGTGTTCTTCTTATATGACAAAGTTTGTATTGAATATGATGAATTTCAGAAAAAAAATCCATTTAACGAGTATTACCTATTTATTATAAATTAATGAAATTTTCAATATCATTTAATTTTGTGACAAAATTTAAGTAATATTAACGTCATAAAAACACGAATTTCTTGAATAAATGAAAAATTACAATTAAAATATTTTGAATAAAATTGTCTTATACTCTTAATTAAAATTTTTTATAGATACCTCAAATGTCAGAAATTTTCAAATATTTACTTTCTTTTAATTTTAACAAATTTAATTTATTGGCAATTTTATTTATTATTGTTTAATTTGATCTATTCTGAAAGTGATATCAGTATATTTGGCTAGTGAATTATGAGTTTTTAGACAAGCACCAAATTAGTCTCGTAGCAATAATTTTCAAAACACAAATAATAATAATATTTTTTTTCATATGATGCAGACGTTCTGGTGGACACTGTATATATTTAACAATAGACTTAAACTTTTTGTTAAATAATGGAAGAAGACTGATCATTGTAAAAATTTAGCTGAACTAATAAATTAATGTGACAAAAACCTTTTCTAAACATGTGTCACATTTGACCTGAGGATTTCTGGCTTTGTTCGGATGCTGGGATAATCCAAAAGTTTTCGAATTGCTGACACTGTTTCGATCTTGAAACTTCATCTAAGTATTAATGTTCTGCTTTATTTAAAATTATATAACATCTGCTTTACTATTACAAATTATTACATCTGCCTACTGACGCATTGTGCTATAGCCAGAGATAGATACTCGTAATACGCATGAAGAAAAAAATAACTTTTAACAAAATTTTTAGTAGATTTTACATATATGTGAGAGAGTAAGTACATTTTATCTGTATATGTTGATAAATTGTTAAAGTGACGACTACACATGCTTTTTATTTTTAATATGCGACCAAATAACAACACCTCCGAACTATCAAACAAAACTCTAAAATAGAACGTACCCTACCCAAAATACATAGGTGCCTATATTTTAACGGCGGCGGCGGACTGTACTGTAAATAAGTTTTATAGATAAAACGACAAACATTTGTTAATTTTTACTACTTTGACTGCAAGGAAAAGTACTATAGCGTTTGGTACGGTGTCTGTAACATTTTCAAAAAAAAAAAAAATTGTATAGAAATCCTTCATATAGCCTGTAGATGACGAATCTGAACTTAGTTTATGAGGGTGTATAGATGTGCGTCGTCAGCTCGCTCGCTCGCTCGCTCGGTCGTAAGTCAAAATTTTGTGGCCGCAACTCCTCCTAGACGGTTCAACCGATTTTAATGAAATTTTCAGGATAAATTTGTCGTTTCCAAGATGGTCATGTGGTTTTGTTTTTTCCAGTGATGCCAACTTTCCGAGAAAAAACTTACTAAAGTTTTTAAAAATTCATATTGGCTACATTATTTATCCGATTTTGATCAAATTTTCAGAAAAGATTTCCCTAATGCTCCCATTAATTACATAATTTTATTAATATTTAGTGTTGCCAACTTTCCGAGAAAAAAATTACTAAAGTTTTAAAAAAATTATTATGGCCATGTTATTCAACCGATTTTACTCAAATTTTCACAAAAGATTCTCCTAGTATTCATATAATTTATGTAATTTTAACAAAATACAGTGTTGCCAACTGTCCGAGAAAAAAATTAGTAAAATTTTTAAAAATTTATTATGACCATTTTATTTAACCGATTTTAATCAAATTTTCATAAAAGCTTTTCCTAGTGCCTAAATAAATTATGCAATTTTAACAAAATACAGTGTTGCCAACTTATCGAGAAAAAAATCCCAAAATTTTTTAAAAATTCATTGTGGCTACATTATTTATTCGATTTTGATTAAATTTTCAGAAAAGTATCTCCTAGTGCCCACATAAATTATATGCCCCTATTCTGGTCATGAACTTTAGCTTAAATCTTTAAATTTAAAGAACTTTAAGTAAATTTCAATTCTGGTCACAACTTTAGCTTAAATCTTCAGCTTAAAGTCCTTTAAATTTAAATGTATATGGGAGGTGCTTTAACAGTTAAATTTGAGGTTACTTTAAGTAGTTGTCAGAAAAGGTTGAAATTTATATTGGTGTGAAAAATATTTGCATAAAAATGAATATAGAAATGTTTGCAGTTTTCCTATATCTAGATGATTTTGAAAAGAAAGTAATTAAATAATATATATGTTTCGTTAAATGTAGGCTTAATAAAATAAAATTATTTTTATAGGAACAATACAAGAATAGAAAGAAAAATATTACGAGACAATTTAAATACATTCGAAATAACTAACAACAAATTTTTAATTGATTTTTGCTTAAAAAAATTAGTAGTAATTAACATTATTAATAAATTGAAGCCATATATATATCCGCATCTGAACGATCCGATTCCATACCATTCCACCTAAAAGTGTTAATAGCAATTTACTATTATGCAAATGGACACGTTTTGACAGTTTTCCACTTAAAGATAACATACTGCGCATGTGCACAGCATTGCCAACTTAGGAATAAGATTCTTTAAATTGCTAAGCTTAAAGATGCATGACCAGAATTGCTTTATTTAAATTTCTTTAAGTCGTTAAGTTAAAGTTTGCTTTAAGCTAAAGATCTTTAAATTTAAATGTGATGACCAGAATAGCGGCAATAATATTATTAAAATACAGTGTTGCCAACTTTCCGAAAAATGTCAAAGTAGTCTATATATGGGTTGACCCATATACTTCTAATCTTGTTATAATAATAATTATTTACATTTCTAATTTCTATCATTACAAATCATTATGAATTATGAAGAGGGTAGGTGTTAGGTAGCTAGGTATAAAAAAAAAGATGAATTCTTGTTTTGATGTGCACTCGTATTTATATAAGACGACAGCGCGGCGGTGTCGACATTAATTGTTAGTAAACTTCGAGTCTAGAGCAAAATGTTTGGACTTTATCTTATATTTTTGTTTTGGTTGTTGCAGGGAGATGTAAGAAATTGTGGCTAAATTTAGTTTCATTTACATGTTCTGTTAAATTAAATGTTTAATTTTGTTATTCCACGTTTTTCTGAAAGTCTTTTTTAAAATTAAATTTATTAAAGTTTTTTACCTAAAATAATGGATCGTTTGCACAAAGAGAGATAGACATATACAACAAATATTAGTGAGGCAACACAGTTGCATACTATAATTTTAAATTTATAGTAAAAAAAATTGTCTCAAAATTGTAAAGCAGATTTAAATAAAAAATGATACAAATGTTAAATGCTACAGTTTTTCAACAACATATGTAGTATTATATCCATTTTGTATAAAACAAGTTTACTATATAATAATCGCTAGATGACCATGTTTATAATAAAAATAAAAAATTTTTTATTGATAACTGTTACTTTAAATTTGATACAGTTTTATTTATATTATAATTATGTGTTAGATTGTGATATTGTTTAAAACAGTAATATACAACACTATATAATTAATTATAAAATCAGAAATCTTACAAAGTAAGTAGATATTTTGAGTATTCCACAATGACGGTACGACGTAAGACATAAGCAGTATACAGAAATCTAATTATTTTACCTTTACAAAACAAACACGATAACACAAAAATTTTGTTATTATGTTAAAAATCTTATACCTGAATGTCGCAATCACCATCCTGTATCAAAATATAATTGATGTATTTTTCAATTTCAATAAAAAATTTAACAAAACATTGTTTTTCAAGAATGTTGATCAATAAAAAAAAATCCTAACTTCACTTTCATCAAAAATACTTTTGACGATTGTTTAAAATAACCTATAAAACATTTTTTATAGTTATTTATGTAATAAAAATGTGAAGATGGGTTTTATGACATTAATTCGGGAATTTCGTGCTGAGCCTAGCGAGCCCGAAAACATATATTCATAAAACTTACATAATATATAGTTTTATCTACGGCTCCAAATTACACAAACAAACAAAAATGTTTTTATGAAAGTATATGAATATGTAAAATTTTCTGAAAAATATAATTTACAATTAGATAAAACTGCTACTTACGATTATTAATTAGTTTTATTTATAGTTAAATTTACTCTAGATTCCATTCTATTATTTCAGTTAATTTGTTAACGAAAAATATCAACAAACCACAAAACACAATAATGCAACTTTTTCAATACATAATAACCAAAAATTGTGGTGATAGTTTTCGAATAATTATCTTAATTTAATATAATTTTTCATTAAATAAAAATTATATAGAATTATTCTGTTTAACCTAACACGTATTTCCTTCAAAGAGATAAACCTTAACACACACAGTTAATAACAAACTGCTGTATTTTTGACATTGGCAATGCTGATTCCATAACCTCATCGCATTGTAACATATCGTTTGGTAAACATCAATTTTTCACACAGTTTATAGTGAGGAAAGAAACTTTGAGGCGACTGTAGATAATATAAATTATTATGCATTTTCCTTTTATTTTATTACTTTTTTAAATAGCAATAATCGTTTTAAATAATAATTTTCCGGGTGAGAAAATTTGGTAAAACTTCCATAATAATATTCTAATGATTTGCACAGAAATTTTAAGTTTAACTATAGTGAACACAGAAATTAGCATTGCTGCAGTTAAACTTTTATATAGCGTTACTTTATAGATATTCGACATTTTTTCCCTTCTTTGAAAATCAGACGCTTAAACGATGAGGCTAATAATGTCATCCAGAGTTAGTCGACTTTACGAAATTGAATTTCACTTTTATTTTAATCAATCAATTTCCATCAAATTTACTTGTTTTTATTTATCGAAAGTTATTGCTACTAAAAACATCATGAAAAAGACATTCTCTGTGTCCACTGTGACTACCACGTGACTAAAAAACAACTTTTTCTTTAGCGGTAACCGCTTGAGTTTGCTAAGTTGAAGTTTGCCCTACCGTCTTGACTTCTAAAGCAAATCGCGGATCGGAGAATTATCACCGAATATAGATGAAACTTTGTCATAATACCGGCATATTTGTCTTAAGCATATACCTAAACGTTTTTTACGTTTTTATTATTTTTCAATAATACGACAATAAATCAGTTTTTTAAATTCATTTGATTTAGTTCTGACTACTGGATCCTACTCCACTAAGCTACCCTAAAGCGATCCTTTCTCTTTTTGCTATCTACCGCTTTGGCGCCTGAAGAATCAAGGATAAAGAGGATCATCGAAGGGTTTGTGATACTATCAACTGCCATTCGAGTCAAGATTTACTATATATATATATATATATATATATATATATATATATATATATAGATATATATATATATACAGGGTGTTTCATTGGTAAACGGAAATACTTAAACGGTGAATAGAGGTCACCGAGGCGGTTCTGGAAATACCCCATTTATTGGACCTGACGGTCTTTGTAATCGAGATACAGGGTGTTTTATCGATTTTGCTTATTTCTTCCTGAGGTCATAACTCTCGAACCACCCCGTATATTTTTTTGATATTTGGTACACATGTTTCTCATTCAGAGCCCAAATGAGCCACTTACTATTCACAAGAAAAATCCAGGTCCGGATTAACAAAAAAATAGATAGCAATCGTGACCTTGAAATAACACCCTGTATATTGAAATTTTCAAAATCCGTTTGCATATTTGGAAAGAGCACAAAAAACTAAATTAAAATGTGCACTTTAAATTTTTCCGCAGAAAATTTAACTATTCACATTTTGAACTTAAAGTAAAATTTTTAAGAACTTAGAACCAAAAAAATAGTTATTATTAACTTTTAATAATAAATTATAAAACTTTTGAATCCATTCTCATTTTAAAATTATTGAATAACTATTAAATACATTGGTTTCTATTTTTATAGTTAAAAAAAATAAAAAATAAAAAATTAGAAAATAGTAAAAAAAAAAATAAAAAAAAAATAAAAAAAAAAATAAAAAAAAAAATAAAAAAAAATAAATAAAAATAAAAACCAATGTATTTAATAGTTATTCAATAATTTTAAAATGAGTATGGATTCAAAAGTTTTATAATTTATTATTAAAAGTTAATAATAACTATTTTTTTGGCTCTAAGTTCTTAAAAATTTTACTTTAAGTTCAAAATGTGAATAGTTAAATTTTCTGCGGAAAAATTTAAAGTGCACATTTTAATTTAGTTTTTTGTGCTCTTTCCAAATATGCAAACGGATTTTGAAAATTTCAATATACAGGGTGTTATTTCAAGGTCACGATTGCTATCTATTTTTTTGTTAATCCGGACCTGGATTTTTCTTGTGAATAGTAAGTGGCTCATTTGGGCTCTGAATGAGAAACATGTGTACCAAATATCAAAAAAATATACGGGGTGGTTCGAGAGTTATGACCTCAGGAAGAAATAAGCAAAATCGATAAAACACCCTGTATCTCGATTACAAAGACCGTCAGGTCTAATAAATGGGGTATTTTCAGAACCGCCTCGGTGACCTCTATTCACCGTTTAAGTATTTCCGTTTACCAATGAAACACCCTGTATATATATATATATATATAGGGTGTTCGTTCGCCAGGTTGATATAGGGCAATAACATGGGATACGGATAATATGCAGAATACTTCTTTTTGAAATAAAATTCGAAGAAATACCTGGAATACTTTTCGATAGGGAATAAAAAGTTATATAATTTGGTTTTAGTTTTAATTTGCTAGCATGCGCCGTTGGGCGCTAGAATTTTTTTTAAATGTTCTTTAGAATTTTCAATAATTTTTCCTGCTAAATCAGTATGAGTTAGAGAAAAAAGTTACTTAGCTATTATGTAGCGATTTTATTAAAATTTTTCAGATTTTTTTGAGCAAATTTTGAAAAAAGTTATATTTTAAATTTTTTTTAAAAATAATTTTTTTTAAAATTGGTTTAAAAAAATCTGAAAAAATCAGTAAAAAAATTAGCTACATAATAGATAAGTAACTTTTTCCTCTAGCTCATACTGTTTTAGCAGGCAAAATTATTGGAAATTTTAAAAAACATTTTAAAAAAATTCTAGCGCCCAAACGGCATATGTTAGCAAATTAAAACTAAAACCAAATTATAGAACTTTTTATTTCTTATTAAAAAGTATTCTAAGTATTTCTCCGAATTTTACTTCACAAAGTAGTATTCTGAATATTATCGGTATCCCATGTTATTGCCCTATATCAGCCTGGTAAACAATCATTCTGTATATATATATATATATATATAGAAACTTTTCATATAATCTCTGTATAACGAATTTGAACTTAGTTTATAGTGTATAAATGTACGTCGCTTGCTACTCAATCTCTCAAATTTTGGGGTACTGTCTTCTCCTAAACTAGTTATGCGATTTGCAATATAAATATTCAGAGTAGATTCTGCCAGTTCCCTAAATAGGCATGTGGTTTTTTTTCCGTGTTGCCAACTTTCCGTAATAAACATTATTTATTCAATATTATTCATAATTTAAAAGAAGATTCTTCTTATACCAATACAGATTATATAAATTTACTGTTGCATAGTAAAGTCAATTTTCCAAGAAAAAAGTACTAAACTATTCAGAAATTGGTTACATTATTTATCCACTTTTTATCAAATATTTATGATAAATTTTTGTTGCATCAATAACAATTATAGAATTTTATTTCTACACAGTGTTACTAACTTTTTGATAGAAAAATATTAATAATTTGTTTTAACTATATTTTATCCAACATTAATTAAATGTTTAGGTGGTATTTTTGAATGCTTGCAAGAATTATGTAATTTCGAAGTTAGTGTTGCTAATTTTGCGGCAAAAATTATTTAAAATTTATTTTAGATGTAGTATTTATCCGATTTTAAACAAATTTTTAAAATTGATTTTTTTATATGCACAATAACTACAAAATTTTATTTTGAACAGTGTTGCCAACTTTTAGAGAAAAACATTTATATTTTTAAAAATATTTATGCTTTCAAACTTCTTTGATCTGCATAATAAAACAATCCATTTATTAAGTATAGGCTTTACTTATTTATGTTTATGGTTGATTTGATGTAGTAATGAACGTTGATAAATCTTAAAATGTAAATGTATTACGGTGTTTTTTAATGTTCACGGATGGAACACTGAGTTAGTAGATGGCTACAAACTTGACTACTATGAACGCACTCTACTACCGAGATTCCTTTTTAATTAAATTACAGAGTCGTGTTATGAAAAACTTTTATATGAAACCATCTTTATGTTTTAAAACATTGGAACCAAGTTTCAATTTATCAAATATCCTACAAGATGACTTTCAAATACATATTGCTTCAACTTTATTATGAATAATATTAAATTTTCTTTGCGAGTTTTTTCAAAAAGTTTGCAATTTTGCATTTGAAAGTTTCAAATATGTACCTTAATCTACTTAAGTATTATTATTTTGCTATGTGCCTAGCTGGTAAATATGTAGTTATATTTATGTTACATATATATTTTCTTTTTATTAAAATATAAATTGTAATACATAATAAAAATACTTATTTAATTTTAAAGTAACCTTAGGAGTATAATTATATTTTCGTATTTAATAATTATTTTTTTTATATTATATATATTGAGTTTTATGTGCACGTGTACCTTAAGAATAGGTGCCTATACATAATATATTTATAATTTTGTTATGTACCTAGTCAACAGTACAATATATTTATTGTTTATGTAATATGTTTTATCAATAGATCATTTGCCCAAAGATAGATAGATATATTAAAATAAAACAACTTTAAATTACAATGTCGTATCAATAATGATGAGCGCGAAATAGAAAAAAAATGTTGTTACAAAAGTTGGTGTTAGTCACTTGAGATAGTTGTCATCTCGAATTTAAATAAATGAATTTGAAGATATACGTGCGGGTGGATGTCCGATGAGTAGCTGAAGTGGTAGTAGGAGTGGTATGATTGAGTGTTTCGCATGAGCGAATCTTTCCAAATATTAGGAAAAGAAGATCATGTATGAGAGGTATTATGAATGTGGATGAAACTAAAGTTGCTTCTCTGAATATAGATGTTTGGAGGAAACTGATTTCGGAATAGTGAAAAGAATTTGTGTCACAGCATTTTGATTGTGTATGTATTTGCACAATGAGAGATATATACAGCGATTTATTAATGAGGGTAACATAATTAGATTTCAGTGTAATGGAATGTATATTAATTATGGTTACTTGTGCACAATACTAAATAGAAGCTAGTGTTAATTATAATTTTAAAGATTGTAGTAATAAATATTTTGCTCTGTTGTAAATTAAATTTAAATAAACATAATACAAAATTTAAATGTAACGAGGATCTCCTTGTTAACAAAGTATTTTATAAAGAAGCAATTTTTGGTTATAAAAATGAAAATATTCACAATAGTAATTATTTTAATAATTCATAATTAATTACATTCTTTTTTTACGAAAAAGGTTTCAGAAATTCAGTCAGAAACATCAAAAACAAATTTTCCGTGCTTTAACAAAAGCAAATTCTTGGATTATAATAGCAAAATCTAGCTATCTCGCTTTCTTGTACTCGATAGGGGCCCCCTTCCTTCAGTGGGGCCTGAGGAAAACTGCCCCAACTGCCCCTTCTATTCCCCTCTGAGCATGTTTCTTGTATTCTAAAATGTAATGTCATTATCATTTTAATTTTAATTTTGAAATCTATATGTAAATAAGTGTTCGTTTTTGCGAGGAGAAACTTTTATACTGGTAATACTGTATTTACTACAAAAAATAATTACACAATTATTAACTTAACTTTATATTCTAAACAGGTTTAGAATTGAAACAAAATGGTTGCTTGCCTTTTCTGATTGTGAATATGTTCGTGTAACAAAAATCACTTAACTTTTCTTTATTCTATATATACAGGGTGTCCCCGGATGGGGTTGCGCACTCTTGTAAACTTTTTTATTTTGGAGTTTTCGGCAAAATGTTATTTTTCATAAAAAGTTTTGCTTGGCCTGAAACTTATTTTTAGCCTACTTTCGATATTTTAAAATTAAGTGGGCCTTTACAGTTGAGCAAAAACTATTTTCATTTTAGGTAAAGTACCTTTTCTGTTCACAGAATGAAAAGTTATGGCCATATGCAAATTTTCAGGATGATAGTTCTACTTTGATAAAATTCGAAAAGTTATTGAGTTATGTAAATTTTCGTCGCAGAATTAATAATAAAGATCTTTTTGCTATTGTCGACGCCATATTGATTATTAACAAAGTACGGTAGGTCAATTACTGCTATTTGAACGATATTATAAAATTGAGTAAACTTCGCATGATGTAATGGAAAAATAGAACGAACTGCAGTAAACAATTGCTGTAACTGCATACATCATATCTAGGATATTTTATTCTTTAATACAACATAACAAAAAACAAATTAAATTCTAAATATTGAAATTATTCCACGTAATATCCTCCTCTTAGTACACATTTTTCTATTCGGTTTCTAAATTCTAGGTAGGTCGATGAAAGCATTTCTTCATTCACACTAGCAACAGTTTCTATGATTTTTTGTTTTAAATTTTCCAAATCGTTTTCTAAATTATTATTATTATTATTATTATTTTCATTCCGAACAACTTTTCTTAACAAGATTTTGGCATACTGTGAACAGAAAAGGTACTTTACCTAAAATGAAAATAGTTTTTGCTCAACTGGAAAGGCCTACTTGATTTTAAAAAATCGATAGTAGGCTAAAAATAAGTTTCAGGCCAAGCAAAACTTTTTATAAAGAATAACATTTTGCCAAAAACTCCAAAATAAAAAAGTTTACAAGAGTGGGCAACCCCATCCGGGGACACCCTGTATAAGGAGCTTACTCACACTAATAAATATATTCATTCATAAAATTAAGTATTATTAAATGTTTATTTAACAGAGCTGCATTAATTTGTCATAGAGACAAACTTTATGATGAACAAAAAATGCTTGAGAATATATTTTTAATGAATGGTTATGAAATTAATTTTATCAAGAAATCAATGCATCGTAGTAAATCTAAAGTTGTTGCTTGATAATGGGAACATAATCTATGCTTCTTTGCCTTTTGCGAAAAATGTTACTGATAAAATAGGGAAATATTTATCAAGAAAACAT
Source organism: Clivina fossor (assembly GCA_963966155.1). Lineage (NCBI taxonomy): Eukaryota > Metazoa > Arthropoda > Insecta > Coleoptera > Carabidae > Clivina > Clivina fossor. The sequence goes on from OZ014551.1 coordinate 36,347,021, forward strand.
TTTAAAGATTCCTATTTTCCACACAAGAAACTGTAACGCATTGTTGAAGAGTGTTAAAGATTTTATTTCTTTTCAATCTTCGGGTATATATATATATATATATATGTATATATATATATATATATATATATATATATATATATATATATATATATCTAATTGTTTAAATCATCCAGATGAATTTGCTATTGCTGAACATGCTTTAGAATATCTTCATGATGTAAAATTTCAAGATACAGTAATAATTACTAGACCAATCAATATTAGCAATAGATTAATAATAGAAGCAATAGAGATTTATAATGAAAAAATAAGATGAATTACAGTAAAGCCACTGAGTTAAATAAAATTTGGCTACTATTAATTAAAAATGTATAATATTTATGATCTATTACTCATATGTTACCTAGTAATTTGTTATTATTATTTACTTAAATATTATTAAGAAATTTTAACCTGATGAAGACGAGTGTTCAGTTTTCTCGAAACATCGTTTTATAAAAAAATTAATCAGAATTTTATCCGAATTCAGTTTTTACTTCAGGTTTATTTAAATCTTTGTTGTGATATACTCACGCTTGACATAATCATATTTTTAAATCGGTATTATGCAATATTCAATTAATTTACAATAAGAAATTATACAAAATAGGTAAATATTTCAGGCAATCCACAATGATTATACGACGTTCCTTAAGAAAAATAAAGGCTTGTATACTGAAATCTAATTATGTTACCCGCAAAAAATTGCGATTATGTTTCTCACTCGTTGTGCAAATGGTCTATTAATGTCTACAAAGAAAAAATAGTAATTAGTTTCATAAATACAATTTAAATTCACTGATCACTAAAGTTACGCAAATTAAAATTAAAATCACCTATTATAACATTATACTGTAATAATAATAAATTTAAACTATTGAATCATTTCAATATTATTATAGTTGCATAAATAATTTCGACAAATGTTCATATAGAAATAGATTTGATAACAAGTGCATATAGTATTGTAATATTATGCTGTTATCACAGAGACGGATTAACAATGACTTTAGTAGTTAGAGTTTCGAGTAAATGGTGTTGGTATTAATGAGTTCCGGTAAGCGGTAATTGCCATTTAAACTGGAATATGTTCAGCGAAACACGTGTGCTTGCGCCTAGCTGTGTCAAGGGTGTGGCAAATTCAGCTATTGAAGCTCAGGTGAAGAATGAAAAAATGCGATATATATATATATATATATATATATATATATATATATATATATATACCGGGTGTCTACTTTTTTTTGTTACATAGGGAATACAATGCTAAAATTTTCATTTGGTGATAAATTTTCCCCTAATTATTATAGAACAAAAGTACAAATACAAAAGTTGTTTAGAATTCAAAAATGCATCAAATGATGCCAAATTTATCAATATAGGATGTTCCGATCAAGAATTAGAAGCAAATTAAAATTTCCATTTTTGCGCTCTTTACATCAAAGTGCCATGGAAATTAAACAAATAATTTCATTTCTTCTGGAGTTTGAGTTTGACAGATCGTATTTATTTTATTGTTACGTTCTGTATTATTATCATTATTATTATTATTATTATTATTATTATTGAAAATAATGAATAAACTTAATGTAAATGAAAAGCTATTAAGTATAAAAAGTATTAAGTATTTATTATTTATTACAATGAAAGGGTATTTTACTCGGCTGTACACTACGTACTAGCTGTGGTTTTAAATTGTGAATGTCTCCATTATAATTTTAAGTAATTGTTTAATTTATTTATTAACTTCAAGTTATAAAAACAATACATTTGAATTAGATGACTGGCATTATGCCTAATATATTTATTATAATAATTTAAACTTATCCCTGAGGATGCTGTAAGTTGTGCAGTGAAACGTCGGATAAGAGTTTAATAAATAGTAAATAGCTGAACTCCGTAAAACTTTCTTTATTTATTACAATATTCAATATACCTATAAAACAGAAAAATTCATGAATACAAGATATAGGAGAACAAAAACGAAACTAACAATTTAAATTAAATGTTCAAATAAATCGCCATTAACTGCCAAACAATAACCTAATCTGTTATAAAATTCGTGACGTACAGAGCTTAATTGTGTTTGTGTTATATTATTGCACTCTTCAACAATGGCATTTTTCAAATCAACAAGATTTTTGATATGTCGTTTATAAATTTTCTCCTTCAAATATGGCCATAAAAAGAAATCGCACGGTGCTAAATCGGGCGATCTAGCTGGCCAATTAATTGGACCACCTCTACCAATCCATGAATTTGGAAAACATTGATCCAAATATAATTTAATGTTGCAGCTGTAATGTGCCGGACATCCGTCTTGTTGATACCAGACAACATTATCTTGAGTTGCACACTCTTCTAACTGCGGACCAATATGATTTTGCAACATATCCAAATATTTTTCGTTGTTTAAATTATTTTCAATAAAAAATGGCCCAATTATACACCTGCCAAAAATTCCAGCCCATACATTAACTTTTTCTGGATATTGGGTACGTGTTGCTACCATTAAATGAGGATTTGTTTGGCTCCATATTCTAAAGTTTTGTGTATTAGGTTCGCCGTGTAAAGTAAACGTAGACTCGTCAGTAAAACAAATAGATTTCAAGAAGTTTCTGTCTAAATTGGATTTTTCCATAATAATGTTACTAAATTCGCTTCTAGCCATTTTATCCGCTTCAAATATCTCTTGGTGCGTGGAATATTTATAAGAATGATATTTTTCATTTTTTAGTACCTTATGTATTGTTGAAGGATGCAAATTTAATTCAGCACCAAGTTGACGCACACTAACATTTGGGTTTTCCGTTACACACAAAAGTATATTCAATGTATTTTCTTTAATTGCATTTTGATTTAAATTCTCCTCCTGATCTTCTGCGTTGATTTTTCTACAATTTTTACAACGTTTTAACACACTTCCAGTTTCTTCGAATTGTTTAATTATCCTACGAATAGTCATAGCGGAAGGTATGGGACGGTTTTCAAAGAAAGCGCTGAATAAATCTCTTACTCGTCGTATCGAATTTCCAGTAAAATACCATTTTACGCACTGAACTTTTTCATTTACCTTAAGTTTATTCATTATTTTCAATAATAATGATAATAATACAGAACGTAACAATAAAATAAATACGATCTGTCAAAATCAAACTCCAGAAGAAATGAAATTATTTGTTTAATTTCCATGGCACTTTGATGTAAAGAGCGCAAAAATGGAAATTTTAATTTGCTTCTAATTCTTGATCGGAACATCCTATATTGATAAATTTGGCATCATTTGATGCATTTTTGAATTCTAAACAACTTTTGTATTTGTACTTTTGTTCTATAATAATTAGGGGAAAATTTATCACCAAATGAAAATTTTAGCATTGTATTCCCTATGTAACAAAAAAAAAGTAGACACCCGGTATATATATACATACATACATACATACATACACAATCACGCCATGTACTCAAAAGAGTATGGCACAAACTCTTTTCATCATTCCGAAATCAGTCGCCTCCAAACATTCCTATCCAAACAAGCAACTTTCGCTTCATCCACATTCATAATTCCTCTAATACATGCTCTTCTATTCCTACTACTTGGAAACTTTCGCTCACGCAAAACACTCTCAATCATACCACTTCAGCTACTTATCGGACGTCCACGCAAACGAATACCATCAAAATCATTCAAATATATCTTTATATATATATATATATATATATATATATATATATATATATATATATATATATATATATACAGGGTGATTTATTAGTAATTGGAAATATTTTAACTGGAGTATTCTGGGCTCACAATATGACGATTTCACGCAAATCACTTAGATAAAATGTGGCTCCTTACTGAGCTACAGGGTGTTTTATTTAAAAATTTAAAAACGATTTTTGCCCAGTACTTAAAAACTATTTGACGTATCCTTATCATACTTGGCAGGAAGTGTAGGTACCATACACCATACTAAATTATGTTAAATAAAAGTTTCTGGCTCCTGCCAGTGGCGTACAACAGGGGCAAGTAAGAGGTTGATCCTTCCTAAATTCTACGCTACTGGCGGAATTGTTATTTTATTACAATTTTTCAATTCTCCAATACTTTCTGTGTAAAAAACATACTCTTTCTTTGTAACGATAAAGTCACTATTTTTCGAGATATTTAAAGTTAAACATAAGCTGCACCCTTGGGATTTTCTAAAAATTTGCTGCAAAAAATCTGAAATAATTCAATAAAATAGAGAAGAAAATTAGCTACATAATAACTAAGTAACTTTTTTCTCTAACTTATTCTGGTTTGGCAGGAAAAATTATTGAAAATAAAAAATTAAAATGCAAAAAATATTAATTTTCATTAATTTTTCCTGCCAAACCAGAATGAGTTATAGAAAAAAGTTACTTAGTTATTATGTAGCTAATTTTGTTGTCTATTTTATTCAATTATTTCAGATTTTTTTGAGCAAATTTTGAAAAAATTCCAAGGGTGCAGCTTATGTTTCACTTTAAATATCTCGAAAAATAGTGACTTTATCGTTACGAAGGAAAAGTATGTTTTTTACACAGAAAGTATTGTAGAATCGAAAAATTGTGCTAAAATGACAATTCCGCCAGAGGCGTAGAATTTAGGAAGGATCAACCTCTTATTTGCCCCTGTTGTACGCCACTGGTAGTAGTCAGAAACTTTTATTTAACATAATTTAGTATGGTGTACGGTACCTATATTTCCTGCCAAGTATGATAAGGATACGTCAAATAGTTTTTAAGTACTGGGCAAAAATCGTTTTTAAATTTTTAAATAAAACACCCTGTAGCTCAGTAAGGAGCCACATTTTATCTAAGTGATTTGCGTTAAATCTTCATATTCTGAGCAAAGGATACTCCAGTTAAAATATTTCCAATTACTAATAAATCACCCTGTATATATCGCCTTTTTTCATTCTTTACTAAACTAAACTAAATATTAATAATAATAATATAATATTTTTTAAAATTCTTATTTCGTTTATCATTCAATTAGAATATATTAAAAATATGAGAGAAAAACAGATAAAGCAATAAAAAAATAATTGTTTTGTACTATAATGTTATTTTTCTAAGATGTTAAAAAAACCTATAATTTATATTACTTATTTTATTGTGTGGCAACGTGTTGTTATTTTATTGTAATATTATATACACAGGCATCAAAAATGCGCAGAAATTATTGAAACAAGTCTTGAAATTTTGACGGCAGATATATATTAAATTTCTATGTTCGTATAAATAAATTCTGTTATTTACAATTGCAGAGAATTGGTTTGTCAAAATGATTTTGCAGCTATACGTTTTTGCATGGATATCCGATGAGTAGTTGGAGTGGTATGACAGAGAGTGTTTAGCGTAAGCAAAAGTTTCCAAGTAATAAGAATAGAAGAGCTTGTATGAGAGGAATTATGAATGAGAATGAAGCTAAAGTTGCTTGTTTGGATAGGATTGTTTAGAGAAAACTGATTTCGAGACAGTGGAAAGAGTTTGTGCCACACCTTTTTGGGTACATGGAGTGATTGTATATTTATGTATGTAGAAAATATATTGTATGGAACTCCTACATAAAGTTTTTTGTTTTACTCAATAGTCAAATTTCATTTTTTTTATTGTACTATTCTTAAAAACATTCTTTATTAATAGTACATTCAAAACTAATGCAATAAAATGCTTTTTATTTATTTTTTATCATATACATCTAAATAAGTACTTTTTAAGATTTGGTGGGGGGGATTAAAAACAGTAATTTTTCTTTTTGATTTCACAATCAAAATCTTGGAGAAAACAGAGGTTAAATAGTATGAAAAGAAAAGATTTCCGGAAAATATTTAAAGTTGCAAATTTAAAATTATGTGAATCATTTTAATGTTAGTTATTTAAATCTTTTGTATTATATTTTGTAAATTATTATAAATAATAAAATTGAAAAATAATAATACTTGTACGACAATGTAATATATTTTAATTGATTTAGAAAATTATATGGGATATAAATTACTGAAAAATGATTAACCTAAACTAAAACAAATGCAGTTCCGCATATATTTTTATGCCAAAATAAGAATATCTCGATTGCCATCGAAATTAATGCTGCAACTGGAAGAAAAAGAAAACATTTAGTAAAAGCTGCAATAATAGAAATAGAAGTGAAACAGAGAAAAATTGTACTTATATCTAAAATATCTTAATGTTCCAATCTAGCCCTTAGCTCTTCAAAGCATGTCGAACAAACTTCGATAAATTTAATTAGCAGTACTTCCAATATATTTCATTATTTCTACCGAATATCGCAAACCACTGTGTATATAAATAATAATTTACTATATGAAAGTAGCAATTTGAATAATGTGCTGAAAATGGGCAAGTACATTAAATGTCATATGTATTCGTGATATGAAAACCATTTCATAATGTTTTAAACATTAATTAGGGCAGAACATAACTTTTCACTGAGTGATGTATTTGAATGTGTATTTAGAAATTTGCTAATCAAATTACCAAGTTAAAAATCACTTAGGAGTATAAAATAATTTCGTAATGGTTATATAGGTTATAATTCCTGGTCACTTATAATTTATTCACATATAAACTATATTTTTATATTTTTTATTAATATATAAGCATCTGGTTTATTATTTTCTTTTCTTTTCTGCTTTCTCTACGTTTCCAAATAAAAATTTGATATAAGCGTTTTTAAAAAAGGTTATGAAATCACATACAGGATCGCTAAAATGTCTGCATCATATGTGAAAATTTTTTATATTTGTTTTAAAAATATTGTATTTCTGTACTTTTCGAAAATCTAAAAATATATAAGTAGAAAGTACTAATATTACTTCCAGTACAATTAAATTAAATAACAATAAAAAAATTTCAGGTAAATTTATTATATTTGTAAATATTTTAAATTTTAGAATAACTATATAAATACAAATTTTTAACTAATAATACAAAACAAATTTTTCAAAACATTTTTAACTGTAATTTCTAATATATTATTGAAAAATCCATGTTTTCAATAACTTAATCATTATTTTACAATAATATTACTCGTCTAAGGCCCGGTATTATAAAAGCTGATTAACTAAATTACTTGTAGAGTAAAATTTACTTTAACAGTAAACGAGTTTATTCTGTAGATTTCTGTATTATAAAGGCTAAATAAATTTACTCTAATGGTAAATCTGCAAAGTAAATTACTCGGTAGAATTTCTAGGGTTTAAAATTTACTTCACAACTAAACATCTATAGTGAATAATAAAAACAATTTTTTTATCTGGAAAAAGGTAAGTGTGTGTTTATTTTGTTTTCTATATTACTATATAATATGAATATGTTTATTTAAATTACTTATTTTTTAAATATCTAACCTATAATATACAAATGTCAAATATATGAGAAAAATATTATTTATTTCTATATTTTATATTTCTAGTCAAAAATGTCGACCGTATCATCTGTAAGCAGTATATCCGATATAACTGTTACAAGCGATAGTGACAGTAGTGTAGAATATGACAAAAATATAATAATTCCAAGACAAGCACAGTGTTTTCAAAAACGGAATAATCTTTTTGAATTCTTTAATGATAGAGATTTTAGAGATAGATTTAGACTAACGAAAGAAGCTGTTTTACATATCTCGAGTTTAATTATTGAAGTTCAAATTGAACCGTCTACACGAAGAAGTTATTCAATATTAGCAATGAATTAATTACTTATTACACTTCGATTTTATGCATGCAGATCATTTCAAATAAATGTCGGCGACCACTTCAATGTTACAAAAGCAACAGTATCTAAAATTGTACGCAAAGTAACTTATGCTTTAGTTTCATAGGAAAAAGATTTATCAAAATGCCAAGTACAGCATTAGAAAGAAATCAGTATGAGCTGATTTTTTTTAAATCTCTGGTTTGCCCTTTCTGTTTGCGAAGCAATAGATGGTACACATATTCGTATTCAATCACCTGGAGGAGAAAATGCAGAAATATTTTGTAACAGAAAAGAATGGTTTTCTATTTACACTCAGGTAATATGCAATGCAAAATTGAAGATAATGGGCGTTGTTGCAAGATGGCCCGGATCTACTAATGACAGTCGAATATTTGATTATTCGTTAATGCGCACTAAATTCGGATAAATTTGGAAATACATATTTAGTTATCTATAACATTTGGGGTATTGAAAAGACAATTTCCCTGTTTATCTTTAGGCTTAAAACTATCACTAAATACTGATTTAGCTGCAATTTTATCGGCATGTATATTACATAATATTGCAATAATATATAATTTCTAAAAACTGCTCTATCACGCTCAATATAATTTTTACCTCTTTTCCGCACTTTATTCATTTCGTTCATTTTGACAAGTATAAAACTTCAAATGTCAAAAAAACCGAAAAAATCTGATAAATGATAGGTAGTGTCATCTATTAGAATATTTGTGTATCACTACTCGATCGGTAATTCTCTAGATAGTAAGTTACTTCGCTACTTTCTTTTATAATACAGAAATTTATTGTCAAAGTTATTTACTTTGGAAGTAAATTTACTTGGAAAGTAGTTATTTGACATTTACTTTTATGTTTATAATACCGGGCATAAATGTACTGTTACTTGATTTAGGAAATAGCGAAATATTATTAAATATTTCATTAATTTTTCAAAAACGGGTGTTACCGCTTTGATGCAAGGTTGTTATATTTTCTAGAATTTATCATATTCAATACAAAATGTATGTTTGATAAAAAAGCCACTCACATAAACAAAAATAATTTATAAGTAACTAAATTTAATTGATATTTTTTCAGTCAATTTGTTATTTGTCCCATATCACAAAACCATACTTTTGCAAAAAATTATGTTTAAAATTTTTGAATTTAATTGTATGTAGAAAAGATATGGAACAAATTAGAATTTATATTTCCGAAACTATTAAATCTATAACATCCACGATTATTAAAATATGTAGAAAACACACGATTATTGCCAAAACAAGCAATAACTTCAAGTTGAGCAAAAATGTTGTATGGAATAAACAAGAAATCGACTGAGAATTTTTGAAATATAAGTGCTACAAATTTGAAACATTCAGTATAAGTAAATAAAATAACATTTCTTTTAAGATATTAAACTATAAATGAAATTCAAAATAACGAAATAAAAATACTTTTATTAAAGTAATATGCAAAGGTAGGTTCAGTACTTATGGCGCCAAGCAAATTATAAATGTGTAGTCCCTGAGTTTATATGATAACGTTTCAATATAAAATGAGTTATTATTAAAATTTAATAACAAAATGTCAACTTATATTAAAAACACGGTGTGTCGCTTTGATATGAAAATTATACTGCAGTTATAAATTTATTTACAAAAAAACTTTGAAAAAACTGAAGCAAATTCAGAAAAAAATGCAGTTATATGTAACCGGAACTAACAATGAAATAATCGCGCTATATAAAAATCGCCTATTTCATGTGCAAAAAATTATAATTCTATTTTTTTATAATTAATTTTGATTTCAAATAGAATACAAATAAAAAAATTTGTTTGTCGGTTATTTTTATAATAATGATGTAAATTTTATTTTGAATCTAAATAATTTCGTCAGTATTATTATACTTTTATCAATTAGGTCAGGTTACATTAAAATTTTAAGTTACTAATCAAGAAATAAAATAATGATTATTAATTTTATCAAAAAAATTACACTTTGATTTTGATAATTAACTAACTTTAAATCTATCAGTTTTCAATCCTTTGGTAAGTCAGTCGGTTACTCCGAAATTTCTAAATAAAATCCATTATTAGAGAAATATTAATGGTTACCTATTAAAATAATAAGCACGTCTCAAGATATTTACGTCAAATATATCCATCAACAATGACAAATGATCCCTTTATGTATATTCACTATATGTATATACTCCTTCTCATACACTAACATATAGCACTGAAGAAGCTTTTTTCAACAAAGCACAAAATGGTTCTTTTTATAGACGCGTATAACCATACCAAAAACTTTTTTTCAGGGGCCCGCTCGAGGTCCTGTTTTCAAACGAGAACTGTGGACTACATAAGTAGCCCTGCGTCTAAGAGCTCGGAGCTACGCAATTGTTTGCAATTTATCCCTCTTGCAACGAGGTACCGACAATGACTCGCCGAAGCTAAAGGGTAAATGTATGTTAGACTAAAGTACAAAGATGTCGAGGCTGACATGATGTTGTAGGTCAGAAAGTTTCTCATATATAAAGCTCGCAGCTTTCAACTACAAGGGGAGACGGGATTTTACTGCGGCAGTACAAAGTTCTTTAGAAAAAAATGTCTATATTACACAAATTGTATGAGTTGTATATCTAGTTATGATAATATTATCAATCAATATGATTAATTGATAAATGATTTCTAAAACATTATTTGCAGGGTTGGAAGCCGGTTAACCGTGATTTTAGTAAAAACTAACCGAAACTGAATATATATATATATATATATATATATATATATATATATATATATATATTAGAGTGTTTGGAAAAACCAAAAAAAATTATGTAAGGCCAAAATCGATAATTTTACATCAAAACAAAATCAGAAATAATATTTTTTGCTGTTTTTACGAAAGAAACAGGTTCCTCCACACAACTGAAATTTTCGGAAAACGCGTGTAAATACATATATCGTTTATATCTCGTATGTATTAACACACGTTTTCCGAAAATTTGTAGAGGAACCTGTTACTTTCGTGAAAGTAAGCAAAAAATATTATTTCTGATGTTGTTTCGATGTAAAATTTTTACGAACAATCTATTATATATATATATATATATATATATATATATATATATATATACGGGTTAGGGTCAAAATCCCGACAATCAAAATCCCGACAAGTCAAAATCCCGACAGATCAAAATCGCGAGAGGTCAAAATTCCGACAATCGAAATCCCGACAGGTCATAATCTCGACTAGTTAAAACATGGTTTTCTAGATAAAATTTTGCATTTAATAGGTTGTTTATAATGGTAAATTAATAAATAATGTAATTTTTGATAAACAGTTACCTAACATTTAAAAAATTGTAAATTATAAATAATTATAATAATTACAAAATTGTACATTTACAAAAATTCATGAATATATTTATTGTTTAATTAAATGTAAATTATTGATAAATTGTCGCGAAATTTACCCATTTAAAAAAAATATTACAAAAATAAAGATCAATTATTTATTTCGTTTATATTTATAAGTATATTGTATCTAACGTATCTATGTACAAAGTAAATTATGTAATTTACTTAGGCCTAATGATTTCTACACCGTCACTACTTATTTACCAAAGAAGGTTTTATTATAAGGTTTATTTTAACACATAAGAAAAAAAAAAACAAAATGCAAAACGAAAATCCAATTAATTTTTGAAAAACTTTAATTTTATTAACGCAGTTTAAATTGTGCATTTTGCATGTTTTATTTCGGGATTGTGATGTCGGGATTTTGACCTGTCGGGATTTTTATTGTCGGGATTTTGACCTGTCGGGATTTTTATTGTCGGGATTTTGACCGCCACCCGATTGTAATAACTATTAGCAGCACAAACTATGTAAGGATTAACCAATTAATCGCGATAAAACGGTTAATCGTGGTTTGTTTTCACGGTTAACCGGATTCTATTTTTGACCATTTTTAACAGCATTATTTTAGCTATATAACTACATATTAACTACACGTTCTCAGGAAAATCGACTCCAATATTATTATGCTTATTTCTAGGTCAAGTAAAAATTTATATTTTCTTTTTTTAGTTTTATATTTTTCTTTTTTTAGATTGCTTTATTTCGATTTTTCTACTTTTTGAAATGATTAAATTGCTTTTGAGCTATTTTCTAAAAAAAAAACGAAATATTTTAAAACATAAATTTAAATTGTATTGAAATATTCACAGCTTACTTTATATTTTTATACACAAATTTTTATTAAAGAAATAGAAAAATATCAAAGCACCAATCTGACGAGATCCTAAAGATCTTGTAAAATTTTGAGAAAAATCTCAACTTTAGTTTTTTTTTTTACAATACACTAATGAACATTTTTTGTTCAATGTTAATAAAACAATTGCCTATCGAACAACAAATTCAGAAAAGAAAATGGTGTTGAATAGGGCACATCTTGAGAAGAGACCACAACAGTATTACACGTCAAGCTTTTGCTTGGAATGCCCCTCGGGAAGAAGGAAATTTGGCAAACCAAATTGACGTGAAAGCGATCCGTAGAATTAGAAGCAAGAAAGTATGGAAAAACATTGGAACAAATTAAGAACCTGGTTTAAAACTGTACTAGATTCTAAAGCTTCATTACAGCCCTTTGCTCCAAATACAAGCAATTTAATCAAATATGCACAAAGGTTTTTCTAGTGCCCACAAAAATGTTTAATTTTACTACCGTTCACGGTTGCCAGTATTCCGGAAAAAATAAAAAAAAATAATTAATTTTGGCTTTACTCTACAAACGAATTTTATAAAATTTACAGATACGATTTTTCTAATGCATACAAAAAATATATAATTTTACTACCGTACGAGATTGCTAACTTTCTGAAAAAATAATTTGTAAATTTTTTTTTGTGACACTATTTATTCGAAATTAATCAAGTTTTCAGAAAAGATCTACAAAAATTATTTAATTTATATATTATACAGTGTCGTCAACTTTCAGAAAAAAAATCCAAAATTTCTATTTAGGCCATACTAGTAATCAGAATTCAATCAAATTTTTCGGAATTATTCACCTAGATTTTAATCAAATTTTCAAGATAATTTTTTCTGGCATATCCACAACAAATGTATAATTTTATTTTGCACTATGATGCAAATTTTTGGAATAAAATTTATGAAATTTTTAATATTTTATTTTGAATATATTATTTATTTTATTTTAATTGAATTTTTAGGTTAGATTTTTCCATTTTTCAATAATAATTACATAATTTTATTTTTTTGTATAGAGTTGCCAACTTTTCAAAAATTATTAATGTTTTATTTTAGCAACATTTAATCCAGTTTTAAATAAATGTTTGTGCTTGAATTAAATAATTTAATTATTATGTAGTGTTTATAATTTTTCGGAAAAATTTATTCAAAATTTATTTTAAACCTACTGTTGTTACGATTTAAAACATATTTTCAGGTAGATTCATTTGTATGCATAATAGTAACAATATTTAATTTTTGAACAACTTTTGCTAAAAAATATAAATATAAATATAAATCTGCTTTTACTAAACATGCGTTAGAATATCTTCATGATGTAAAATTCGGAGTGAGTTTAATTTTTGTAAGACCAGTCAATATTAACAATGTAAATTTGTAAAGAGAAAGATAACATCAATGACTGTGAAGGCACTAGAGTTAAATAAAATTTAGCTTCCATTAAGTAAAAATCTATAAATTTTATGATCTAGTTATTTATTTGTTACCTAGTAACTTGTTTCTATGTTCTGTTATTTACTGCAATGTATCATTTATCCTGAAAAAGACGTACAATGAGTTTGTCGAAACATTGATTATAAATAAATATAAATACAGAATTTTAACCTAAATCATAGGTTATATTTGGTAACCCTGGATAGAGTGCTTCAAAATAATTCTTTTTATTTGTAATTTCTTTGATATTGCTGTACTTATCCCTTTCGATAATTTGACTAGATAAACAGGCGAGTTGCGTTAAGTTCATTTAAATATTTCAACATGTCAGTTCATAGACCGTATGTGTTCTTATTTAATTTTTTTTTGACTTTATATGCTTTATTAGGGGGGAAAAATATGCGTTATGTTTAGTGTGTTAATGAAGATATTTAACATGAAATTTTGTAGTTTATAATTTAGTTTAGCTGAATAAAATTCGGTAATATTTTATTTAAAGCTAGTACATTTACTGTGTCCACTAAAAATTCTATATCATATGAGAAAATTTTTTGTTATTTATTTTTTGAAAATTATTATTACGGGATTGCATGGTACTTATCTAATACCAAAAATGCATTGACCAAAGTCAAAATAAAGATTTTAAAATATTCAGAAAAAGTTTTGAATTTTTCATTTATTAGAAAATTCATGTTCTTTATAACTTAATCATTATTTAACAATATGGCTCGCTCAAATGTATTATAATATTTACTGCATAGTTAAATGTTATTGACAATTTTATTAATATTTCATAAATAAGTATTGTCATGTTGATGCAAAATTGTAATATTTTCTCAGAATCATCATATTCGTTTAAATGAAAATGGTACATTTTCATCCAAATTTTATTGATAGTTTCTGAACATAAGTGCTACAAATTTAAACCGTTCAGTTTATCTAGATGGATTTAAAAAAAGGTTTTTATAAGTCGGAAACAAAAATTTTGTATAGGGAGCTAAAATATTATTGATTTTTTTTAGTACAATTGTTACAAATTTTGAGTATTTAGCTTACCTATATGCATTTTTTAAAAATGTTTATTTAAGTTGGCTATAGAAAATTTTGTATAAGAAACTTAATATTATATTCCAAAACTTATTAATAACTTTTTCAAAATGTTTACAAAGTAAGTTTACTTGAAATTTGTTTTGTTGATTAATTTGACATATATTCAGACTAGTGTGTTTTAATTTTTTGACAAACAAGTCCTATAATAATAATATTTAAAAAACAAATAATACAAATGTGTACCATTCGATGCAGATTCTTTGACTGCTATTATACTGTAATGTGATTTACCAAAAATAAACATGCAGCCAAACACTATACCAAAGAATATTGTTCAATAAAAATATCCCTACATGTCAAAAATTACAATTTTTTTATTTTTTAAATAACTTTGGTTAATTTATTTTCTAATACTAATATAACATCTCTATAAGAAAATTGTGTTGTCTATATGACGTATATTTAAAATATGTGTTTTTTGAAAAAAGCCGCGGTACGAAATAAATAATAAGCATAGATAAAAATTGTGAAGCATATTTATGAGACAATGATATGTATGTGCATATTTCATTAGCTCAATTTTTTACTGCTATAAAATAACAAAAGCTCTCTATGTGTATAGTTTTATACAGCATGTTTCCATTATATTCAAAAGACATAAAAATATTTTATCTTCAAACATATCAAAATATTGATACTACTTTATCATGTATTGTCTGCGTAGAAATTATAAAATAAGTAAAAAGTAATAATATATATATATATATATATATATATATATATATATATATATATATATATATGTATATATATATATTATTACTTTTTACTTATTTTTATTATATTTTCGTTTGGAACGCTTAAAGAAAAAATAACACATGTTACTCGGAGCAGAATGCTCTTTTTCTGTTTCGCCCAGATTGCAGGTATTTTTGTATGTTTGGCACAATAAAGCTAGTAAAAAATTTACTAACCGAAACCGAATGCCTATATATATATATATATATATATATATGAATTTTTTCAGATTGTTTTGAGCAAATTTTAAAGAAAGTCTTATTTCGATATATTTACAATAAATCGAATAATATTTACTTTTTCAATTTTCTTATGTCAAAGACACCAATACAAATAATACTTAAAATAGATAACTGCAATATACAATTAAGCAAAAACAAAGAGTACACGGATGGATTTTAATATTTTCGTGCACAAAATTTGAAAATTCTTATAGAATTTACAAAATCGCTTTAGTGAACAAAATTCACCATGACCTTTAAGAAATGGAGTGGGAAAACTAAATTCTCTGTAGATTTTAAAAACTAGTAGAAATTATAGTTATAAAATCGCGGCCCTGTACAATATTTAAGAAAAATAAATGATTTAAATTGGCAATTTCCTTACTTTTATTATTAACAAAATTTGATTTATTATTAAAGCAAAAAAATATTTTGTTAATTTTTTTTAATTTTTGTAATTTATAGACACAGCTATACCTTAATAATCAGATTCATCAATTAAAAAAAAAAATTAAACAAAACTTGAATACGGATAATTTAACTACGAGAATTGGTATACGAGTTTGTAAACCCACAATTTATCACTTACGTTTGTTCCAACGAATCATTCCGGGTATTGTTATCAAATGGTAGCAATCGTCAGTGGCGTAGCCAGAAACTTGCCCATGGGAGGGGGTGTACTAATATTAATCAATAAAGATAATACTATAATTTGCATAAAAACTAAAGAGCAATAAAAATTATTTTTATAAAAATGAAAGTAAAATAACATATTTCATATTTCACATACGTATGTTTTTGGTCGTTTAGGTTCTTGGTGGGGTGTCAACCCTCCCTAACACCCCCCTGGCTACGCCACTGGCAATCGTCAAAGCGGAAGTGACCCAATATGTATCCAAACAACAACTATATCCACATATCTGCAACAATGCATGTATCTCGTTAATTATTTATTGAATAAATCCATATACGCAGTGGCGGCGTTAGACTTGTTAGAATTTTGAGTGAAGGGATGCTTGCAGGGATCAGAATTTTTTTTGAAGTAACATTTTTATGAAATTAAGTAGTAATTCTTGTATACGGAGAGGAATATATAGTGTGTAAATAACGTAATGAATAATATTCATATTTTTGTTATTATCGCTGTTTGGCAGAAAAGCTCGGAGACGTTGATTTAATTTTTTTCCTGCGGATTTTATGGATGTTAATTTTAAGTTTTTTATTTACTACTCTGAGATCTATGACGTCATCGACTTTTTTTTAAATAGAACTCCTTTACTTTTTGAACAGAAATAAAAAGTAAATTTTTTTCTGAGTTCAGCAATACCCCATATGTGTTATTTAAAATTAGCAGTTGTAGAGAAAATGGAGAATAAAAGTTTATAACTATGACGTCATCGACTTTTTTTTAATAGAAAACATTTTTTTTTTCTGAGTTCAGAAATTTTCCATTTGTGGTATTTAAAATTAGTAGTTTTAGAGATAACGGAGGATCAAAAGTATAACTTGAAGTATTTCTAGTTTAATTATTTTTGTCAAAATTATACCTTCGATCCTCCATTATCTCTAAAACTACTAATTTTAAATGCCATATTGCTGAACCCAGAAAAAAAATCTACTTTTTATTTTTGTTCAAAAAATGAGGAAGTTCTGTTTAAAAAAAAATCGATAACGTCATAGGTCCCAGAGTAGTAAATAAAATAATTAAAATTAACATCCATAAAATCCGCAGGAACAAAATAAAATCGAAGTGTCCAAGCTTTTCTTCCAAACAGGGATAATAACAAAAATATGAATATTATTCCTTACTTTCTTTACACACTGTATTATAATTTTTATTTTAAATTATTATAAAATTGCTGAAAAAGGTATGACCACAAAATATTACCAATTTTATAAAACATGTATTGTTAAAAAAATCTTACAATATTATTTTACTTATTTTAAAATAAATTACCATAAAATTATATATAATATACTATAAAAATACATAAACGCGTAGTGGTTTAAATAATTTATATAATATAAATAATACGCATAATAATTTTATTTTTCTTAACTAATTTTTATAATATTTGCAGGAAATAAAATTTTAAAAAATTATTCTAATTATTTTTGTTATATTAAGTTTTATAATAATAATTTTTAATACCTATGTATAATAAAAATTATCTAACACATTAATTATTTATATAACACATTTTTCTTTGTGTATGAAAAAGCAAAAAACTATAGCCCTCACCTTACTTTTAGAAGTGATTTTTGTCAAAATTACTTTGAACGTTTACTTAAAATTACTTATTAAGCAATTTTAATTAGTTTATTTAAATTTTATAATATTAGATTTGCAAAAATAGAAATACTATTCAAATTTGAAAAGAGGTAGTTGCAAAAATATATTTTAAACCAAAAAATAAAAGCATTTTTCCGTAAACAAAAGGGGTGGGAATACAAGCCATATTAATTTTACTTGTTCCTACTTATCTAATTTATTATTAATTTTACAGAAACAAATTACACAAATATTATGATATATTGTCGGCGTCAAGAAATTAATTTAATTATGTACATATATACAAACTATCAAAATTGACAACAAATAAAATAATTTTGAAAAACTTGCAAGCCACTTAAAATACTTATATTTTATAATTTTATATTGAAGAGCCAATCGACAGTCAGATCTTATTTTGGGGGAGTCAGGGCACTCTAGATTTTCCGATAGTGCCGCCAATGCATTTACATATACATACATGTACGCAATCATAAACTCTGTGTGTATGTGTGTCATTTCATTCACATTCAGTATACACGGTCTTTGTTTCAGGTTTTAGTCGTGATCATAGCCTGTGCTCATATTACAGTCAGAATATTGACAGTTTTTTATTTTATGAGAAAAAAAAATCTGCCGTGTGATTAATTGTTCGGTTCAAATTCAAAGCGATGAGAACACTTTGATGACTTAATTGAAATATTTTCGAGAAAACGATAGTTGTTCGCAGGGCCGGATTAACACTATGAGGGGCCCTAAGCACAAAAGATTTTGGGGGCCCCTCCCTCCCCTTTTTTGTACAAATTTTATTATAGAATAAAGTATTTTGTAGAGTAATTAAATTCTCTGATTCGTAGAGAAGGTTATTGCCAGGAAAATAACTACTTTTAGAAATGACCAGTCGTTAGACATACGCAAACTTTTATGTTCCAATAGTTTCTTCACTTCGTTTTTTTTTTTTTTCAGAAAAATTGACACTATTAGTTTTTTAATTTTTAATTTTTTACAATTTCCGCAAGGCCCCAAAATTTCGGGGCCCTAAGCTATAGCTTAGTCAGCTTATGCTATAATCCAGCACTGGTTGTTCGCTTTATTAAAAAAAAAAACTAATATATATATATTGTATCGGTAAATTGCGCCTAGTTGACACAAACCATTACATTTATTTTGGGTTATGTCGTCGGCCGTTTATCGTGACCTCGGCTTAGTTTGATGAAAAACTCAAATTTTTTTATTTACGGTAATCCAACTCGATATTACAAACTAAGCAAAAACTGTGAAACTTGTCAGGGTAAGATGAGCAGGAGCAATAATTTTAAAATTGGTAATTGTCAGGGCAACGTTTACAAGCATAAATAAAAACTAGACCGGTTTAATAGATATAATTAATCAATTAATAGTTGAAAATTAAAGCAATAACAATGGTTGAAAGATATAAATTTTTTGTTACTTATTAGTTACATTCAATTGATGTAAAACAAATTTAGTTAAACGGGATCCAAAGGAATAATAAATCTAATGGATTTGATTACTTAAATTAAATATCTATGATTTAATAATAAATAAGTAGTTTTCTGTGACTAATTAAACTTATCAAAATAAAAATAATGCCGTCATAATTAAGAAGAGAATCCTCGACGCGTTACGGAAAATTTAGCTGTAAATCAAAGAAAATTTAATAGCAAACGCTGAAACGCTTGCCCCGTCGACGAAAAATGGATATAAAAGTATTAAGCGACAGATTGCAATTAATTTACAGCTAATCGACGCTTTAGCGTTGCAACGCGGTAATGAACCAAATCAACAATTTTGTTTAATTATTATAATACGAAACAACCAACACCCAGTATAGTTTTACTGGGTGTCCCATTTTAATCTTTCCTATCTCGTCTAACGTTACCTGTGAATTTTCAATAACAAATTAGGGGTTTCTTTAAAGGTATCATAGTTTGCTTATTTCGCAAATCCAGAGGGATTGCAGATGTGTTCATTTTAAACGACCTGAGTATTTTTAATTTTAAATTGTCATTCAAACACTAATTTTATGTAGGTATAATGTAAAATAATCACATTTTGACGATTACAGCGCCACCTGTTACAAATTAAAAAAAGTTTTCAAATAAAGTCTATATAGTTTTTTATGCTCTTTCTGAATCTGCAATAAAAAAATGGAGGTTCCCATTTAAGATTTTAAAGTTACCTCTATTTTCTACACCCCCCTAGGAGTTGGGTGGTAAAATTTTGGAGAAAATCGGATGTCTCCCTCCGAACCACAAAACTTTTCATTCGGCAACTTTCTCGATTGAACGCAGTCATCTCGAGATATTCTGCTATAAAAATTAAAATGGGACACCCAGTTTACTTGGGGTTAAAGCTGTTTTGATAATTATTAAATATTTAATATTTAGTAAACTAAATAAAATAATATAAAAAAAAATAAATTTCTGCCTACAAAATCTACATCATATACAATCATATACGAAATGTATACAAGCTCAATAATATGATCTGAACAAAATAAAGCAAAATTCGTAGCTTTGAATCAAAATGAGAAATACAAAATGCAATTAAATATGTAGATTTTTTAAACAATAAAACTGATGTCAAAAATGTCGAAACACCAAAAAATTAATGACAGTTATTTGACAAGATTCTGATCTCAATATCGGCATCCACGGTGTCCACAGAGTCCCTGAATTTGCTCGATAAAATGTGTAATAACTAACTATAGTTTAATAATGTTCATTATTGTATTAGTAACATTATGACGGTAACGTTGCATCAATATTTTGATACGCTTGAAGAGAAAATGAAATAAAACAATCTAATTGGTTAACATAAGATATTTTTCTTAGTTTTATTTATATATACTCTCAATAGGAAAAACTAAAAAAAAAAGTTTAATAGTATAAAACTGAAAAAAATATTATAGACAAATTCTAATATAAACATTGAAGTAGAAACCGTACAATATTTAGATATTATGTACGTTAATAAAGTTGAAAGTTTCAGCTGTAGGCACTTGGTGAAACATTTTAAATAAAAATAAAAAATAAAACACTTGGGGTAAGTTTCACAATATTTCTTTAACTTGATCGATTTCGGCTTACTAGGCCTTCATCAGAAGTTTGTAACAGAATCTGTTACAAACTTCTGATGAGGGCCTAGTAAGGCGAAATCGATCAAGTTAAATAAATATTGTGAAACTTACACCAAGTGTTTTATTTTTTATTTCTTTATGTACGTTTATACATATATGTGGGTATTTCATAAGATGGTTGGTTGTCATGTGCATACCTACCATATGTTGATTTACATGGTTTTCCACAATCGGTTTTCCGTTTTTTAGGTTACTTTTATAAAAATGTATACAAAAGGGGCCCACCAACCAAGAATCCGTGCATGTAATACTTTTCTTGTATCATCGTCTATGTGTATCTGCAAGATTATTTGTATGTATCTTAAGTATATATCATTTTCCTGATATCACATGTATGAACCATTTATTTTTGCTTGTTTTCGAGTATATTAAAAAACTTATTATTTCTAATTATATTTTTCTTCTGGTATATCAAAACATTGATATTACATTACTGTATTTTCTACATGGAAGAAGGTTACTACGTTACTAGTGCATTATTATACAGTAATTAGTTACTACACATACCACTGGTGGTAGCGCAATATATGACTATACGTTCCAGTGTATTTCATCTGACATCTCCGACAACCATATTTAATTGATAGTTGCAGTGAATATTTTGACTTAAACTGATATATCAGAAATTCTATATTCGACATTAATTCTCACAAATTGCCTAACAAATATAATATATATATAAGGTAAAACCGTCAAACATTGACACATCTTTAGTTATTAATTTTTTTAAATTTTATTAAGATTTATAATTCTTTTTTTCTTAGCAGAAAAATTAGCTTCATATATTAGTTTCTAAAATGTAAAGTAATTTATTGATTATCATAAACGGTATTGAAAATATTTAATATATATGTATATACCATAATTAGTCAATGTTACCCTACATGTGGGTAACATTGACATGCCTTGTTTTTTCTTGCTTTATGCATTGAAATGGCAATGTTACAATATAGGAATTTAATTTTGACATAGAACTTTCTTTTTATAATTTGACAATTTTAAATTTATTTAAAAAAATTGGTCAAAAGTGCATTTTTATGAAACCAATTATTTCCTTAGTGATAAATAATTCTTCTATTCTTATTATAAGTAAATACTAGGTAGTAAATAAAGGAATAATAACATAAGAGTGAACTTTATTGTAATTTTAAGAAAATTTATAATATACATGCAATTAATTAACAATTAAAGAATTTTACTCCGCATCGAAAAAATTTGTTTGAAAAAAATACATGTCACGACGAATTCTTGGTTGAGGCAGCACGCGTACTATATCTGTAGCAAGAACGTAACTTTTGTCTGTAATGTCCGGAAAAGTAAAATGACCTCCTCGCTTTCTTAAAAAAAACGAATTGTGCATGAAATGGTACGCGAATTGCAGGTAAAAACCTCTTAGAATGGAAGTTTCAAACACGAATTGTCACCGTAGAAAAAACAACACGTCGGTATCCATACGCCATAAGCCCTAAGCTTCGAGCAACGAACGATGGATGGTGATATTATCTACAGTAGTCATATACATTATTTTTAGAGCTAATCAACAGCGTTCTGTGACTCACTATAAAAATTTTAAAAGCCGTTTTCAAAGATGTGTCAATGTTACCCTACTGTCAATGTTAGCCTCCTTTACCTTATATATATATATATATATATATATATATATATATATATATATATATATACGGTGTTTGTTTGCAAAGTTAATATAATACAATAGCATTTGATATCAATAATATGCAGAATACTACTTTCTGCAGTTAAATTTTGACAAAATATTATTAGAAATATTGAAATATTTATAAATAAAAAATTTCGACATAATAAAAGCATTTAGTTATTAGTTATTATTTAAAAAATCGTGTTTGAAATAATATAGTTTTGACATAAATATTATTATTTAATATTATAACACTAAAATACAACATTTCGCAATATTTCAGTTGGTAAGATTCTGGATTGGCAATGTAGTAGTCATGGGCGATAGACCGGGATTCAAATCCTAAATCATGCAGGGGATATAAGATAGGACAACAAAATAAATAAAATTATAACAGTATTTTTAATCAAATAAATGCAAAATATTAATTGGAACTGTCATAAATTTTTATTCTGTATCGTTATTCAAAAAAATTATTTTGAATAAATTATTTGACTTTATTAGTATTGCCATGACTATATTTAAAAATTCTAGTAAATAATTATTAATTAGTATTATTATTAAGTATTGTGCTATTTTGTAATATAGTCATTATAATTTGATAATTATTAAAAATAAAAATAAGTCGATAGCTGGGGATCGAACACTGGATAGCTGGTCTCGTACGCTAACCACTGTACCAGCAGAACAGAAAATAAAAATAAATAGTAATATTGTCAAACAGTTCATTTTTAACTCGAGAAAGAAGTATATATATATATATATATATATATATATATATATATATATATATTAAGGAAGCCTTATGAAAAAACAATATTGAGTAATAAAATCGATAATTTTACATCCAAAAACATCAGAAATAATATTTGTTGCATGATTTTAAGGAAGTAACAGGTCCCTCTACACAACTGAAGTTTTCGGAAAACAAGTGTAAATACTTATATTGTTTATATCCTGTATGTATTTATACGCGTTTTCTGAAAATATTAGTTGTGTAGAGGAACCTGTTGCTTCCTTACAAACATGCAAAAATATTATATCTACAGTTTTTACAACATAAAATTTTCGGTGTATCCTTACTGGATTTTTTTTTTATAAAGCTACCCTAATATTTAATTTTAATATTATTTCAATAACATTAATATATTAAATATTAAATTATTTTCCCTACGAATATTTAATATTTAATTAACAATTTCACAAATGCACATTTGAACTTTGTTCAAAATTGAATATTAATATATATATATATATATATATATATATATATATATATATATATATATATTAAACTTAGTTATATAAAAAAAAATTGTTTACATACTACGAATTCAGTTTACACTATCTATACGAATTGCAAGTTTAACATTCTTTTTAATTATAAAAAGAATGTTAAATTAAATTCATATATGCTATTGTAGCTGTCTGAAGATGATATAATATATGAGCCGTTATTTTGAAAGTGAAGTCTATTTTATATTATATGGAAATATTAGTATCATAGTGTGCGGGTTTCTGTGTACTTCTTACTGACATCATCATCTGCCAGCCAGCGACAAGGACGTGAGTGCAGTTTGCAATTTTGTGCATAGATATGTGGTATGCATTGATTATTGTTTCACGAATATTAAATTTTAGTTCATACAAGTTTAGGAATATCATGTCGGAATGTGGCAAATGTAAAAGACAAACGAGACAATTATAATTTTGTGAGCTGCGAAGGTCAATGCCTTCTTCTATACCATGTATCATGTGTGAATGTGTTTGAATCCAAGTTTGCTATTCTTCAACAGAATCGCAATTTTTATTTTCTTTGCGAAGACTGCAAATGAACATGCAAAACTGCGAAAAATCTAAAAATCTAAAAATCAATGAAATGAATAAAAATATCTCTTCAATTAATACTAATTTAAGTTCCGATTTCTTAAATCCGATAATTGATAAATTTAAAGAAGAACTCTTTTCATTTGGTTCGCGTAAATTAAATATATTTGAAGTATCGATAACTGACAAAATCTCTGAACTGGACGATAAAATTGTAAATAACACTCAAAATAGCAGTACATCAATTCCAACTTTTGCTGATATTATCAAAAATCCCGAACCCGTCGTTTTAATTAAGTCCAAAGCATCTCAATCCATTACATTATACTATATTACGGCGGTAAATCAGAAAATTTTAATGAAAAATCTAAATATATTATGGTGCTTTTTAATCTTCCTGGATGGTCACAAACTCGACTACTTTAAACGCACTCTACTGCCGAGGCTTCTTTTTAATTAAATTACAAATTCATTTTATAAAAAACTTTTATAAGAAACCATCTTCCAGTTTTTTTCTTTATGTTTTTAAAACATTGAAACTAAGTTTAAATTTACCAAATATTTTATAAGACGACTTTCAAATACTTATCGTCCGGCAAAAAGTTGGTATTATATGAGTAAAAATTATTATTTGCTTTATAAAAATTATTATTACGGGACTTTTTAGTGTTTGTATGACAACAAACAATATACAAGCCATAAATACAGATATCACAGCTGTATCAAGCTGGCAAAACCATGTCAGCTCAACAAAAACAAAATAACAAACATTTTTAACCATTTATTAACTAACTAATTACCACATTTTTAATTTTTTAACCATTTTTTTTTTTAAATACGGTGCGCGGGCAAGCTTTATATGAAGCCAGAACAACCATATAATATATTAAAGCAAAACCATAAAAAAACATAACAAACACATCGTTAAAATTTTTTTAACTAATTAATTACCACATTTTTAAATTTGTAACCGTTTTTTTTTTTTTAAATACGGTGGTCGAGCCAGCTTGATATGAAGCCAGCTCAAATATCCTAATCTAATAAAGCAAAACAAAAAAATAACAAAACAAACATTTTTAACCATTTATTCACTAATTAATTACCACATTTTTAAATTTATAACCGCTTTTTATAATAAAATACGGTGGTCGGGCCCGCTTGATATAAAGCCAGCACAACCATGTGATAAAATAAAGCAAAACCGTAAAACAACATAACAAACATTGTTAACAATTTATTAACTAATTAATTACCACATTTTTAAATTTGTAACCGCTTTTTTTAAAAAAATAGGGTGATTGGGCCAGGTTGATATGAAGCCAGCTAAACCATATATCTAATAAAGCAAAACAAAAAAAAACATAACAATCATTGTTAACCATTTATTAATTAACTAATTACCACATTTTTAAATTTTTAACCACTTTTTTTTTTCAAAATACGGTTGTCGGGCCAGCTTGATATGAATCTAACATAACAATATAATATAATAAAAATTTTGTGTTTCTCAAAATAAAACGTTATATTTATTATCTTATCTTAATTAAACATTTATATATTGTTATCTGTTTCTGCATACATAGTTACATATAACATAGTTACATAAAATTTACATACTATTAAATATAATATCAATTAAAACAAAAATACTTTAATAGCGAAAATGATAATACTAGTTCAAACTGATGACAGTGCTGCTACCATGGGTAATTATGTTAGGTCTCAATATTACCGGTTTCAAATAGTTGATATGTTCAAACTATCAAAATGCATAAACTGGGAAAAAATTAAATAATTTTGTAAAATATGCAGGTTTCTTGAATGTCGAATAGGGCAGGTAATGTCGAATACCATCATTTCTCCAAAACCAGCAGGGTTATCTGTTAGTAAGTAGTACAAATTCATACCTAAAGTAGCTATTTTAAGCCCATGAGCTCATGAGCATGCAGCGTCACTTCATTTAATTCCCAGACAGTGATAAGTGATAAGTGTTGCAAATATTTTTATTGTAATTTACTCATGATAATCTCAGCGACAAACAAGCTTTATTTCGTTAATATAGGGTTCAAAGAGTATATAGCAGTTAATTTGGATTTAATATATGCAAAACATAACCTAACCTAAACTAACCTAATCTTAATCCCTAGTATTCGACAGTATCGACCGATTTTTTGATTTTGCAAATTTGCAATGAGTTAACTAATTTGTTTATAACAATGGATTTTTTTTAAACAGTTGCATTTTGTATGCTGGAAATTAAATTACTGAGCTTATAATTACTATATTTTATTGATGTTCAACAAAGTAGTATTTGACATTTCCTTACTTTACTATATACCAAATTTTTTTTTTAAATATTTGGTGGAAGCACTTGAAGGTTATACTATATTACCATGGCCCCTTCTGACCACTAGCTAGCGACGCTTCTGAGCGCAGCACGCATATTTGAAATTGTGTTGCTGTTTGAGATTAAATAAATTAAAATTTACGTCATGGCGTGCCTTCTTGAATCATTTATATTGTATTGTATTAGGCATTCCCAGCTGTTCATTTGGTTAAAAAGATTTATTTGAATTATTTTGATGGTATACATTTGCGTGGACGTCCGATGAGTAGTTGGAGTAGTATGATTGAGAGTGTTTTGCTTGAGCGAAAGTTTCCAAGTAGTAGGAATAAAATAGCATGTATGAGAAGAATTATAAATGTGAATGAAGCGAAAATTGCTTGTTTGGATAGGAATGTTTGGAGGCGACTGATTTCGGGATGATAAAAAGAGTGTGTGCCACACCCTTTTGGGTACATGGCGTGATTGTGTATGTATGTATGTATGTATATATATATATATATATATATATATATATATATATATATATATAGATATATATATATATATATATATATATATATATATATATATATATAGATATATATATATATATATATATATATATATAGATATATATATATATATATATATATAGATATATATATATATATATATATATATATATATAGATATATATATATATATATATATATATATATCTAATATTTTAGTATATTAAGATAGATAAATGTCCAATATTTTACTGAAATTTGAAAAGCTAAATTAACCCAATACGTCCAATAACAGCCTAACCTAATCTAAATATTTGATGAGGAAAAGTGTAAGGTTTTATTAAAACCAATAAAAGCCAAAACTAAATATTTCATAAGCTAGGTAAGTAAAAGAATAAATTAATTCTTTTGTATTTGCTTTTCTGAAGGTGATTAATCGCTCTTTATTAATTAATAATAACCGATTAATATTAATAAACCAAACAGAAAGATAAATTATAAGAATTAATACTAAGAAAATTTAAAGTAGGTTAAATATGGTTAAAAATAATAATAACAAATTGAACTTTTAACCTAACTTATCCTACAGTAAGACCCTCCACATTTTTCAGAGAATACATAATTCTTAAAATATTAATAACTAGAATGTCACGTATATAATAACTTTATGAATATGCATTTATATATCAAATACGATTTTCTATACTAAAATTCTGGAAAGTGGCTATTTTTACATACGGTATGTATACGCAATTGGCTATTTATACATACAGTATTATTACGCAATTGGCTAGGTTAGGTTGGGTTAGTATGGGTAGGTTAGGTTAGTATGTTGGTTTAGGTTTTTTTTTGTATGTATAAATAGCCAATTGCGTATACATACCGTATGTATAAATAGCCACTTTCCAGAATTCTGTGATACATTTATTATCTTACCACTTATTATATTATATTTGTATATTATGGTTGTTTGCGAATACTAAGTTTTTCTAAATACACAACGCCCTAAAAAGATGTTTATTAAGTTTTACATGTAAAACAATGTAATATTGTTTTTAAAATATTTGCATAACTATAAGTAAATATACATAAAAAGCTATATATATTAAAAACAACAAATAATAAAAAAATCATAAAAACACATTTATTATAAAAATAACAATACTATTTTAAATTCATGACGGTTTTGCTAATATAGGCATTGCGTTATGCCATATTCTTGTGGCGTAGACTATAACATATCTTTTACAGTCGATACAAATTCAACAGTGGTAGACTATAAAGCTTGTTATTCGGAAATTCGGAGTGTGTATGTGTAAGTACAAATTGAAAACGGTTTTCACGCTCCTCAAGTTTTCGTCTTTAAAATCACATGCTTTAGTTTCCGTTTCCACTTCTCGACTAAAATACCCAGAACACTCTTCAATTATGCAGAAAGCATACTACACATACGGTTTCAACAGATTTAGCACCTCTCCTCACCAATACGTAACTCAGATGCTGCACAGATTGCTTTACGAACATTGATAAATGGATCTCTCTCTCTCTCTACCAGTTACAGATTACACAATTGTTCAATTGCTATTAAATTAAAATAAAATATATTAAACATGTGTTAGTAGTTAAATATAATAATAGTTTTTAATAATATCGCTTAGAAATAGATTTTTTTATGTTTGATGTGTTCAATTGTTAAATTTGGGACATTGTTTATAAAATGAAATATATCTTCATTGTTCAGTATTTATAATTTTCTATTTTAACAAGAATAAATAGAAATTAGAGAATTCAGATACATATTTATAAATGGTACAGCATTCATAAAGTTTGCAGAATATTCAAATCATAAAGTTGATAAATAATAACAGATCAATTAGTTTTTTTTTTATGAATTATGAACTTCATGATTTGTATATTCTGCAAATTTTAACGATTGATGTATCATTTATGTACTTGTTTTTCAATTTTCTAAAAAGGACATGTCCTGAAAAGGTGGAAAATATCACCGAAAGTTTGATACAGAATCATTAATAAGATTTTGATTCGAATACCTAAACAACTGAGATTTGTTTATGATTAAGAATTTTGTTACTTTTTGGATTATATTATTGGTTAGATGTAAAAAACAATTTCCTGTTATTTTTTCTTCGGTTTTTGTAATTGCAATAATTTATTAGCAAAGCGATGAAAACTATTAATAAATTAACAAAATATGTTTTGTGTTAATTAAACAAATAATACAAGAGTACAACATTATATTTTTTAAATAAAAAAACTATAGAAATTTGCTATGTTAGCAGATTAATTTCTAAAATTGGTATAATTTCAATACCTCCCTTATTATATAGATGACGATCGGTTTAAACATTGTGTATATTTCATAGAGATTATACGATTTTTATATATTCAAAAAACATTATACATTATCATGATTTACCTAAAATTTATATGTTAATTGCAATTAATTCTGTATTCTCTTAATGCGCACGAAACAAATTGGTGAATAATTGAAATTAATACTATAAAATTTCGCGTTAACAAAAAAAAAGGCCTGAAAGCTGTTGATAAAATTTTCAGTGTCTTGAACAAAACATGTGTTTGGTCAACTCTGCAGGGGTAACACGTGTTATTTTCAGTTTCGGATCAGTTTGAGTCACTCGGGAGATAGCATTTGAGGAATCCGGAAATTCGAAATTTACTCGATAAGAAAAACAGAAAAACAAATCTTTCCAACTTGTCTAATACATGTAAACGCGTTTTTTTTTTGTAGTAGATAGAATATCATTTGTTATAAACTGTTGAAAGCAGTTGTATATCAGAAGTTAATAGTAATATATTCGGCTTTGCTAGAAATTTTTATGGAGGAAAATTTCTATTAATAGTAAGTTTAAAGTTACTTTTTGTTCATGTGTTTAATCTGATAAATAGTTTTAATCTCTGCTGGAAACGTTAGATTTCAGCCTGTGAATTGTACATCCAGAAAAACTATGAATTTTTCTGTAGAAGTACTTCATATTACTTAAATTTTCGACATATCCAAATTCAAATAAATAAAAAGCATATCTTGCATTATAAACTATTTATTGTCATTAAACAATAATAAACAATTAAATAGTTTGAATCAACACCACAAAATATATAAAATATAAATTAATAACTTAGTAATCGCAAATATATGCAAAATATATTTTGAAAGCTTAATTAAAATTAAATAATTTTTAATTGCAAATAAATGAAATCGTATCAACATATTTTGGAGATCTAATAGGTAAATCAGATAATAACAAATGTTCATGTTAATAACACAAATAAAAATTTACATTTGTTATTACATGTAAATTAAGTGATTAAGTGATAAAAAAGAGACGATACAAGTTTCGTATATACAGTGATATCTAGTCTTCTGATAAGTTTATAAGAAAAAATTTCAAATAAAAAAATTAAACTTTTTTTAAATAATACACCCCTTATATTTTTCTAGTTTTAGATTTTTAATTAATTTACAATTTAAACTTTTACATGTTTCTAAGTTTATTCGTCCAAATATTTCAGGCCGCAAAAATATTTAAAACATTTAAAAAACATTGAATATATAGAATTTTCTGAGCTAGTATGCCGTGGTCGATCTATCTTTGTCACAGACGTTTTGCCATATATCGTAGATGGTTTCTTTAGTCCTAGGTGACTGAGGATGTCATTTAAGATGTATGGCGAAACGTCTGCGACGAAGATAGATTGACCACGGCATACTAGCTCAGAAAATTCTATATATTCAATGGATACCAGCTGTAAAATCATGAAAACTACAATTTAAAAAACAAATGTAAGAAATAAATTTTAATTTATATTTGGCCCCATGAGTTGACCGAGAAAAAGCAGATGGCAGTCTTATCTGTCAATGGGCAGTGAGTGCTGCCACCTCTGTAATAGTAAGAGTAAGAAAAAGAAATATATCGATGGTCCCCGTGAAAGGCAGACGAGGAACACACACTTATGTTCTGTTGTAAAACGACCGATGTTCAAAAGCTGAACGTCTTACGTTTTGTATTCGAGAGATTATACATAATAGTTATATTGTATTTACGTGTATGTTATGGTGTTCTGTCTGACATATATTATTGTGTAGTATTATCATCAATATATTTATATCTATTTAATCTGACACCACGCTGATTATTTCAGGCGCGCGAATCCAGGCCAACCTTTTCTCCCACACAAGTTAATTTTGGTATACGTGTACTCCTTAGAAATTAATCACTCTGGGTATATTTAAAATATTTCAAATTTATAGCTCAAGTTAGTGCTTAAAACTTTTATTTGAAACTTTTTCTTATAAATTTATCATAAAACGAGATATTAACATTAAATATTATTATTTGTACACTCTTTATATACATAAAAGAACATAATATAGAAGGTTACACATTTAATAATAACGACAATAGAATTTAATACTGGCAAACAAAGATATACAGACATCTATGTAATGTTCTTTTCACCCCCTTTCTACAGGCTGAGATGAAATATCTTACTGACTTTTGCGTTAGCTTTAATATAAGGAGGGTGCGTTTGTTAAGGGTTTGAATTTCCGGATTTATCCTTGTTCCAATAAGTAGTAGAGTTGTCGGATATGTTATTGCCTTTTTTGACTTCACTAAAGTGTGATTGTAAATTGTAACTTGTAAATTTCTAACAGATTTACAATTATACAGAGGCTTTAACGTTTAAAATTAAACATTTGATTTCAAATTATCAAATACTTTACTTTAGTTGTTTTCTGTAAAAAATTTATTAATTTTCAGCTAAACAAATGAGATTAAATTTCTAATGAGAGTAGCCAAATGTATTTAGTATATTAATCTAATATAATTAGATATTTTTCCTAATTTGATGTATATTTATATATAAATAATATATAAATTCATGTAAGATTCTATAAATAAGAATTAGTTGTATTCTATCATTTAAATTTACGCATTAATATTTAGAGTATGTGGGATTATATGGAATACTTAGATTTTATATTAATAGTAGGTAATTCTGATAAGATTCATTTTTACAAATGACTAGAGACTATTAATTTTTCACTAGCTTTCAATCTCGAGATTCGAGAATTCTGATTGGCAGTATAATTTTCAATCTCAAAATAAATTTTCTTCTATAGTGTACATATAAATTACAATTATGGAGCAATATGACAATAAAAATAATGAAATAAATTAAAAAAAAACGAAAATTCCATTTCTACAAATAATGCTGCTTTGGAAATTTATTTCTTTATTGATTTTATGATATAGATACTTTCACATGATAATTTTAATGTAATTAATTGTCACGAAGTATTACTGAAGCAAACTAATTGTTGATATTTTACTAAAAAATTTAATTTCGACCACAGTTTATTCCTGTAAATTATTATAATATTTTGTTTATAAAAAATGATTTTTAGAATGGACTTACTTTCGCGGACACCCGGTATATAATTATAATTACATTATCTTAAAAGTAATATTCATCATTGCATTTTGTTAAATACTGTATATAAAAATAATCACATTATATTTTTGCTTATAATTTTTCAACCTAATAATAAAGTGAAAAAACCACGATTTAATAATATTCAAAATAAGTAAACTTTACATGCGTAGAGTACAGTATAGTAGAAACATTAAAATTAGAATATGAAAATGTTACGTTGGAATTTAGTGTAAAAAAAAAAAGATAAATAAATAACGCGACGAACTGAAGTAAGCAAGAATGAACGAGGGTTAAAAGCGAGGTTAAGTCATATCTGTTATAACCAAAGGATTAATTTTGTGTTATTTCTAGGAAATGAAAACCACACTTAAAACCCTCTCTCTCATGTTACTGCGTTTGCGTTTATTCTAGTCCAACTGGTACGTAATTTTAATTATTCATATTTGTGTCTAGCCCGCCACTGCTAATTAGTTTTATCGTTATCATTTTATTTTATCTTATATTGTTTGTTATTGTACTGGTGTTTGTGCACCACCCTATGTATACAATGTGTTTCAGGACTAGTCAGACATGTACGTAATGTAAACGAAGTCATATCTTTGTATTAAATTTATTATTTAAGACTGTTCAATTATGATGATGTCAATCTAAATTTAGGAATATGTTGTATACAATTGATACTATTTTGTGACCAACTTTAAATACTTTTAAACGTTGAATTTTAATATAAAATTAAACAGGACCTCATCCTACATTTTTTTTTAAATATAATTATTTCTTAAATATTTTTTCTATATTAACAACACTAATAAACAAAGTTTAACTTCTTAATAAATTCAATTTAACTTAGAACCATTATTTGAAATAAGTTTATTTTTGAAGTAATTTTATAATTAACCAAAGAACATTTATTTTGAACATATATTTTTAGCCAGTTACATTAATTTTAAAAGAACAGTTTAATCCTACAATAATTAATCAGAGAATCAAAATCTTTATTATTACCAGAAATAACCTATTAATCGAATTGCAAATATTATGTGCAACTTTTTACTATTGTCAAATAATATATTTATTATAGTAATTTGATTTATAATGTCCAGATGATATTTCGTAAACTAAAAATATTAGTAATAAAATATTTTTCAGAACTCATTGTATTAATATAAAAACTGCCTTAGGATAATAGTCTGTTAATTGTTTTTATAAAACGACGTTTCGACGAAACTGAACGTTCGTCTTCATCTAGTCAAAATTTATAAATAAATTTATTGATAAATTTTGACCTGAAGAAGACGAGCGTTCAGTTTGGACAAAACGTCGTTTTTATAAAAATAATTATCATAAAACAGTTTTTATATTAATAAAAATATTAAAATAAAAATGTTCAAATAAAAATAATTTAGTACTACGCATTTTATATTAGAACATAAAATGGCATACTATATTTCGAGGATCAAAAAGCGATCTATATTATGTTGAGCCCAGATATTTGTGGTCGCGGCTGAGCGAAATATACATACCAAGTAACCGTAGTCTTACTAGAAGTTGTAAAATGTAAGTATATTTATATATGATTTATACATATATCTATATATATATATATATATATATATATATATATATATATATATTACATTATTTGTAAGAATTAATGTTTCTTTGGTCGAATATACATTTTCTGACAAATCTGGCGGTGTATATTGCATTTCTTGCACTTTTTTTAAGCATTTTCAAGAATAAAATTCAAACTCAAGCAAAAAGTAACAGTGCAGCTGACAGATAAGTTGACTTAACTTAAC
Source organism: Clivina fossor (assembly GCA_963966155.1). Classification (NCBI taxonomy): domain Eukaryota; kingdom Metazoa; phylum Arthropoda; class Insecta; order Coleoptera; family Carabidae; genus Clivina; species Clivina fossor. The sequence continues at coordinate 36,381,626 of OZ014551.1, forward strand.
AATTTTACATATGGTCGTCGGAGATGTTAGAGTTAATACATTTGATCGTGTTTCTTTAGTCGAATATAGGTTTTCTGACATCTGGCGGTTTACATTGCATTCGTTGACACAGTTTCAATAATCAAATTCAAAGTCAAGCGAAAATATACAATGCAACTATCAATTAACTTAAGTAATATAAACGTATTGATACGCTTAAGGAAAATAACTATTTTACAAAAAATATAAGTGAAATTAATTTCATAATTTTATTAATTAAATTTCAATACAATTTTATTTTAGTTACATTTTGCATTAATTTCTTAATTTTACACATATAAAATAAAAACTGAATCTAAAAGTAAAAAATATGTCTCATCAAATCTCATACATTTTGTATAATATACTTGTATATAAATATACTGCATATGCTGGTGAATGAAAAAAAATTTCTTACTGAAAAATTGCTTTTTTATCTCCATGACAAATTCAGGCAATTTAAAATATCTGCACCACAACTTGTTGTAATATTCACTTTCATAATAAATATTTATGGATACTATTATTGTATTTTATAAATTCAGTTAGATGTTTATTTTTTAGTAATAAATATTTAAATATTAATATTGTTGACAAAACGTGTAATTTCAAATAAATAAATAAATATAATTGTGAAATAAATATTTTGAATTCCAAAAATATTTTTATTTCTAATAACATTCTCGCTTTTGTTGTTCTTTAAATTTTTTTAAACCTGTCAAACTACGAAATTTAACACATACTAATCGAATAATGAGATTTTATAGATAAAAAAGTGTATACGTTTAAATATAATAAGAATATATTTTGTTATTTTGTTATTTTGTTATTTTGTTATATTGTTATTGAGACAGTTCGCAGACAGTTGACAATTTAATGGCCTAGTTAACTCATTGATAAAGTTAATAAAGTTTTTACCACTAGAGCTATAGTCTTTTTTCTGGGAACATGACGGAATGGTTCAAGTAGTTTTGCGTTAAATCTCATGTAAAATTGTAATGCAATTAACTAATAATATGTACAATTAATCACTTTGTGAAACAAATTAAATTCGATAGCAGAGGTATAGCAACAATAGTAATGAAGTTAATTATGTTAATTAAGTTAATAATAAATAACAAGTAAATTAAAGGACCGCAAATTAAAAATATATAATTGTAAAGCATTTGTAATTGTGAAATAAAATTAAAATAAAACAGCTTTAGGATTAAGTACAATTAAGACAATATCTTTACGTACATCATCATAAGGAAAAATATAAAAAAGATATAAGTAATAAACAAACGAATCATAAAAACAAGTTACCAGGTAACAAATACAAGTATATTAATTATGATATTTATAAATTATTAATTTAACAAGATTAGAAGTATATGGGTAAACCCATATATAGACTACTTTGACATTTCTCGGAAAGTTGGCAACACTGTATTTTAATAATATTATAATTTATGTGGGCAATAGGAGATACTTTTCTGAAAATTTGATCAAAATCGAATAAATAATGTAGCCACAATGAATTTTTTAAAAATTTTGTGATTTTTTCTCGATAAGTTGGCAACACTGTATTTTGTTAAAATTGCATAATTTATTTAGGCACTAGGAAAAACTTTTATAAATATTTGATTAAAATCGGTTAAATAAAATGGTCAAAATAAATTTTTAAAAATTTTACTAATTTTTTTCTCGGAAAGTTGGCAACACTGTATTTTGTTAAAATTACATAAATTATATGAATACTAGGAGAATCTTTTGTGAAAATTTGAGTAAAATCGGTTGAATAACATGGCCATAATAAAATTTTTAAAACTTTAGTAATTTTTTTCTCGGAAAGTTGGCAACACTGAAAATTAATAAAATTATGTAATTAATGGGAGCATTAGAGAAATCTTTTCTGAAAATTTGATCAAAATCGGATAAATAATGTAGCCACAATGAATTTTTAAAAACTTTAGTAATTTTTTTCTCGGAAAGTTGGCATCACTGGAAAAAACCAAAACCACATGACCATCTTGGGCACTAGGCAAATTTATCCTGAAAATTTCATTATAATCGGTTGAACCGTCTAGGAGGAGTTGCGATCACAAAATTTTGTCTGACGACCGAGCGAGCGAGCGAGCGAGCGAGCGAGCTGACGACGCACATCCATACACCCACATAAACTAAGTTCAGATTCGTCATCTACAGGCTATATGAAGGATTTCTATACAATTTTTTTTTTTTTTTGAAAATGTTACAGACACCGTACCAAACGCTTAACTACTTTTCCTTGCAGTCAAAGTAGTAAAAAAAAATCATCCAGATAAATCCAACATTGCACTTTGCGCAACTTGCGTCAGATAATCTTCATGGTGCAAAATTCGAAGATACTAAAATAATTGAAAAGTCTCAACAATATTAAAAGTAAATTGATAAGAGAATCAATAGAAATTTACAAAGAAAAAGATAACATTAATCAGTGTTAAGGTATTGATTTAAATAAAATTTGGCTTCTTATAATTAATTATTTATAAATTTTATAATCTACTTGCTTGTATTTGTTACCTAGTAACTGGTTTCAATGTTTTGTTTGTTTATTATTTATGTTATTTTTATATTTTTCGTGATACGGTTGGTATATCGAAACTTCGAATTTAAATTAAAATCATTTAGAACCTAATCCTAAAAAATAAGTTCAGAAAGATTCTCTGCTATGTTGAATAAAGTTCAGATTTGAGAAATTCTAGGAATTATTTTTGCTATATTTCTCTCTCTCTCTCTCTTTCTCTCTCTCTGCTTGTGAGTATGTGTATGTGATATTTGCTGAATATTTTATGAGACTTTGGCAGTTTAATGTCGGTTCGGTTACCGGTTGAAAGTTAGAATAACATCGAGCTGGAATAGAATATTGCAACCTTTGCTCATACCTGACACAATCAACCATGATCGGAATTTAATTTGCAAATTTGCCAATTACATATATATATTTGTAGTATTTCCGATTCACTACGCATATTTTTAACAAATTCAAATAGGTATATAAACATTTTTTAAGTTAGATTTTTAACTTTTATATTTGTCAAGATTTTAGATTCTCTTATAAATGTAATTACTTTTTTATACTTCTGTTTAATAAAAAAATATTTATTATAAAGTAGGTATTCGTTATAACGCCTGCATCGGATGGCAGAAATTTTTGTTATCAGTTTTCTGAAAATAATTACTAGGGAAATTTTGTATTGCTTGTCTAAAGCTAAACATGCACTATTCTGAAATACTGACATTATTTCCGGTGTAGATTTAATTAAGTAATAAAGAATAAAAATTTCAAGTAAACTTCAGTTACTTGTAAAAATTTTGGAAAATCTAATCATCTAGTTTTGAATTAGATATTTTATCTAACATAAATAGAAAACTGAAAAATTATCTATTATTTAGATAAACCAGCTGAAATATTTTAAAAATAATCTAAAGTTTTTTTTATTTGTATAAAGTAACTTTTGAGACTATGTTGCAAATACAAGAATAACAAAATAAAAACTGTTTTATTATTCCTCTTCAATCTTCTAGTACATATAGAACACTTTGTGAATGCGGTAAGGTTTATGTTGGACAGACTGATAGAACTGTTTCAACTAGATTGACAGAACATAACAGAACAGAAAAGGTCAATTCGTGTAAATGAACATGCTGAACATGCTTTAGTTTAGAATATCTTCATGATGTAAAATTTTAAGATAGAAAAATACCAATCAATATTAGAAGCAAATTGATAAGAGTAGCAATTGAGATTTATAAAAAAAATAAGTTAAATAAAAGTTGACTTTCATTAATTAAAAATCTATAATACTTATGATCTAGTTACTTATATGTTACTTAGTAACTAGGTGCTAGGTAGTAGGTACTCTTATTTACTTTAATATCATTGATAAAAAAAATTGACCTGATGAAGTAAGCGTTCGAAACGTCGTTTTTATAAAATGATTAAACAAAATCTGATCCTACTACAGTTTTTATTTTAATACAATGAGTTCTGAAATATATTTTACTGTTAAGATAACAAAGTTTATTACTAAAAACATTTAAGAATTTTGTTTCACAAAACAATTAAAATTATAGAAACTACATTAGCTTTGTATTTCAATTTATTTTAGTTTGTTGAGAACTACTGAAATTATTTCTATTTTAATATGCAATATAAATGGTCTTTTTTACAGTAACTTTGTAAAAAAAGAATAAATGGTTGCAAGTAGCAAATCCACATTTGAACCTTTTTTCTAATCGTGAGCTCAGAATTTTTTTTTAAATATATACATACATATATACACAATTATGTCATAGACTCAATAGAGTATGGCCTAAACTTTTTCTAATATATTAAAATTAGTTTCCGCCAAACATATTCAAATATGTAATTTCTGCTTCATACACATCAACAGTAACATAATAATAGTATTATTAAATTGTTATCGTATAACACAAATTTTATATTTTCTCCAAGTATGTTTTTGTGTGGAAAATTCCAATCTCTAATAAAGCACATTTCTAAGTTAACAAAATTTCTGTAACTTTGTCTCGCTTTCCTCCGTTTTCATGTTCTCGACAAATGTAAAGTCATTGTTTGAAAATCTGTCAAAATTATTACAGAGCGAAGCTTTGTATTAATTGCAAGTCTTGTAGCTTGATTCTTTTATTTGTATTTATTTGTATTTATTTTCTCTTCTCCTTTCACTTTGCTTATGGTTCGTTTTCAACTCAATAAAATACGTTAGAGTGTTGGCAGCAATGATTTAATAAAGCGCCTTTCATTTCTGATGCATGCTGCTTGTGTTAATGTATTTATTTTTGTTAAAGTCGGTATTTCTAACTTTAGATTAGGTAGGAAATAGTTAACTATTAAATGTAATGTAAAAATGTATATATTTATTCTGAGGATAACTATTCCATATTTTATCTGAAGTTTTTTTCCAAAGTGGTTTTTTAAATTTCGTTTTTTATTAAATTAGATAGAACATTTTCTATTACTCAATTATTATAATAATGTTTTGTTTTCAAGTGTATCAAAATATTGATATATTAACTAGTCTCCCTATTTAGATGAAGGTCATTATGTTACAAGTACAATAAAGTAACAGTAATATCATACAGTAGTTAATTACTTTATCACTATCACTGGTGCCATAAATCACAAATATTTAAGCAAAAGTTTAAATTCTGTCTAATTTAATATTCTTTGCAAAATCATTAATTTTCATGATTACATCATATTGAGTAAAACTTTCTATAAGCAATTTTTTACCATTTTTAATTTCAAGTTCTAACTTTTTGTGTTTAGGTATTATCAGTAATTGTTAACTAATAATTTTAATATTTTTTGCTTTTCTTTTAAATTAAATTATATATATATATATATATATATATATATATATATATATATATATTTCTTATAACAGATTTCGGCATTTTCAGAGATAAGTACTTTTAAAAATTCTTGTAATCTCTGGAAATTAAAATTTAAAAGTTTTATAAGCAATTAATATTTTACTGGTGCTTTCTAAAAGAGTGCCCTAAATTTACTGTGTTACATAAAGTTTTCTATAATGCAGTTATAACATCAAAAAAGCATTAAAATAAAACAAAATTTATGGGAAAGTTTGTCGTAAGTTTAATAATATTTAATGTATAAAATATTATTGTAACACAAACAAAAAAAAAATTTTTCTGAAATTTTCTTGTAATTTCTACAAATAAAGTTTAGTTCAATAAATTTGTTTCCAGAAGTAATGCTTTCCCAGAAATATTATTATATAAAAAAATCAGAAGTACAATTTTTGTATTTTTGTATTTTGTATTTTATCTTCGTCCGCCTCTAAAGTTTTACACTTTACACACTATAGACACTGTAAAAAAATTGAACTTTATCAAACGGTGTTATAATGCAATGCGGTAAAATAACCAGCATTGCCAATGCCAGTGATACAGTAGTTGAATAGAATACAGTAGATTTATAAATTTAATTTGATCAGCTTTTACTTTGTGATACATATTGAGTAATAAAATAAATAATAAAACACAATTATTTGTAAAACATCACAATATTTATTAAAAGTTATTTACTATAGTTTCAACCGTTAGATCATCTTTAGACTAAGTGAGTAACTGACAAAATATTTGTTACTACTCACTAAAGTTGTAGATTTATTATTATTTCTCTGTAAACATTTGTCTTTTTGAAGAGTAGTTGGAGTAGTATGATTGAGAGTGTTTTGCGTTTCCAAGTTTCCAAGTAGTAGGAATAAAAGAACATGTATGAGAGGAATTATGAATGTGGATGAAGCGAAAGTTGCTTGTTTGGATAGGAATGTTTAGAGGCGACTGATTTTGGGATGATGAAAAGAGTTTGTGCCACACTCTTTTGGGTGTATGTATGTATGTATGTGTGTATGTATATATGTATGTATTTTACTGAGCTACAAACGCCACCAAAATTCAAACAAATTTTTTGCAATTAACATTTATTTTCACTTAAAATAAAGTTGACCAAAAATAATTTAATTATTTTCTATAAAATATCATTACAAGCTTATTACAATTACACCAAGATATTTCTGTTTCCTTCAAATTTTGCTGTAAATTGAACAAATAAATTTTCATTAAAAATGTGATTACAAATAATTTTTTTTTTTAAATATTCTTATAAAAAAAATGATAAATAAAATCATATTTTCTGAAAAATATTTCATTAATTTTTTGTGTAAAAAAAATGACGGGGAAAAAGATTTTCAGTCTGTTTGTATGATTTTTTTATGAACGACTTGATTTTGTTTTTATATCCTGCCTTTTGTCACCAGATTAGCTTTTGTTTCAAATACTTAACCATATTGTTTGTTTATTAACATATATATATATATATATATATATATATATATATATATATATATATATATATATATATTCATATTGTTGTTTTTTGTTAGCCTTTTTACAGTTTTTTTTTCTTTTTTATTGTATGACGCGTCATACAATAAAAAAGAAAAAAGAACTGTAAAAAAGCTAACAAAAAAACAACAATATGAATATACAAGTTCAGGAAAATAAAAACAAAATAAATTATATATATTCATATAGTTAAGTTCGTTAAGTTCGTTAAGTTCGTATGGGCGTTTAACATGCAATTTTGATAATTTGCGATATACTTCTTTCTCGAGTTAAATTCGGAGAAATACTTAGAATACTTTTCGATAGGGCATACAAATTTCTATAATTTGGTTTTAGTTTTAATTTGCTAGCATGTGCTGGTTGGGCGTTGGATTTTTTTTTTGATTTTTTGCTTTTTATTTTTTTTCTTAAAAACTATGAGATGTAGGAAAATAAGCATGGTATGGAAAAATGCGGAACATTGAGAACATTGATTTATAGCATGAAATTAAAAAAAATACAGGTAAATTTGTATTTCGACGAACTTTTAATTGTGCAATAATAAAAATATCAAATTTTATTACTCAATGTAGCGTAATTTCAATTAAAAGGGTCAAATTTTCCATGTCAGTCCCGGTCGCCACTAAAAAAATTCAAGTTTGAATGAGATTTTGAAATAAATAAATGATATTATAGAGCAAAACAGTCGTGGATGTCGAAAGGTAAACATTCAAAATAAAGTATACTTATACGCAAAATGTCAAAATTTGTATCAGAATCTCGCTATTCGTCATAAGTGTTGTGTCTCCAGTTTTCGTTACTGGTCAGTCCCGGCAGGATAAAATTATTTGTAAGGGTTAAATAATAATGTTTTAATTATTATTATAGATTGTGTACATTATTTAATATATATCCAAAATAATTATATTAACGGTAAAGAAAAATAAAACCATTTCTCTGATTTATATGAAATTATATGTTTGCATGTCATGCTGTAACCTCAAAATTTCCATGTCAGTCCCTATTGTTAATTTAATAAATAATAACTTTTAAAGGCTCTATTGTTTCATATTATCATCTATTAGTTGTGCATTAATAAAAAACCAGACCAACATCCAATTTTTAGAAAATAATACAAAATTATAGATCAAAATGTGAAAAAAACGTTTGAACCGAATTTTCCTGGTCAGTTCCGGTCTAATCAATAGACGCAAAATATGAGGTATTTCGTTTTGATAGATAAATTATTTTATTCATTAGTATAAATTTACAATATGTAAGTAATAGTAATATAATTTTAAGTGAAATGCAATAATTTTAGACAAATAAATTTTGTTATTATCAAAATTTAAGGGACATATTAATGTACATTGTTATAAAAAAAAAAAAATTTTTTTTGATACAAGTATTATATTTGTACTCTAATAGTGAAAATGTAACATATTTTAACAAATAATTTTAACTTCAAATTGTAAATTTTTTTCAAATCCCAATGTTAAAACTATATCAGACTAAAGTATTTTTTTGTTTTTAGACAAACACCAAAAAGTCTTGTAATAATATTTTTTTCCCTACGACGCAGACTTAGGGGGGAGGGGGCACTATATGCAGTGTCCACCAAAAAATCTGCATCATGTGAGAAAAAGTAATGATATAGGTGAACGAACGACGGTCATAATTACAAATGATCAAAAATTGGCAATTTTTAAGAAAAAAAATTTTATTTTCAAAAATTTATAGCTTTTTTTCTTGGTTGATGAAAAAAGCTAATATTTACAGGAAAAATAGTCTCTAAAATCACTTTAATTACCTGAAAATATTTCAATAAATAATCGGTTCCAGAGATATAATCATTAAACGTCAAAAATCGACTATTTTTAAAGAAAATGATTATTTTCAAAAATTTATAACTTTCTTCTAGGTTGTGAAAAAAGTTGATTTTTGCGAAAAAAAAAAACAGCATTTAATTAGCTTTAAATATTCTGAAAATATTGGAAATTATATATATATATATATATATATATATATATATATATATATTACACTCTAAAAAAATATTTAATTATACCTACAAACCATGAGACACTATGATGCCCAGTATTTCTAGGTATAATTAGTAAACTGCTGTAATTTTACATAATTGTTTAAAAATACATAATATCTGAACTATTACAAATAATATTATGCAATATGATATTTCAGTTTTTAGTATAGTCTATTTTAGTAAATTTACAGAACATTAAAATTGTTGTCAGGAATTTTCCATAAATAGATAAAATTTATTTAGTTCTGTAATATTGTTGTTGGTATAATTACATTTTGGAAATTTATACAGTGTGGAAATTAAGTAGGGAATAAATTCAGTAATTCAATTGATATTAATTTTTTGGAAAAAATCTCGAAGAGGTATAGCAATTTTGACTACAGCGGATATTTTCAGCCTATTTTCAGTTTCTTATGTCATTTGTTTTTCATGTTATTGACTTTTTTTTTAAATGACTACCTATATTTTTATTATTGGTTTTGGTAATACTTTTTGTTCCGTGTCCAACCATATAACATTTTCAACATATTAAAATTTTAAAAAAATTGAGAAAAATTGTCTTAAAGTTCAAATATTAAAAATTAATTAAATTGAGAAAATGAATCTAGCTATCGGTGTATAAAATAAAAAACATTAGCTATAACTGTCAAAATTATACAATTTATAAATGTCACAATAGAATAACACTTCAATTCTCTGTATTTCGCTCAATTGTACCATTTTTATTCATAAAATAGTTTTTTTAATTTGGCACTGAAATATAGTAATAACTGGAACGCGCACTGGCCGCTCAAATGCGAGCCGAGAGAGATAGGAGATACGTGGGATTCGCGTCTTTGTCTTTCTAATGGCGTAGCATTGCTACTACATGATAACTTAGATAGCTATGAAAAAAAAGAATCTCACTGCTATATGTCAAATTAATATATCAAAAATGATAAAAATACCTTTTATAGAGGAATTCCCCAATAAAATCTCATTACGTATCGTTTAGCCGATGAATTTAGCTACAATTTAATATGCAACAACATAAGATTGTCGCATTTTTACCGCAAGAAATCGCATTTGAATTTCAAATGCGCAGAAGTGTAAGACAGTGATAGAGATCCCACGTATCTCCTATCTGTCTCGGCTCGCATTGGCGCTACTAGAACACATAGGCAGTGCACATTCCAGTTATTACTATATTTCAGTGTAATTTGGAAAAAGCAAAATAATAACACTTATTTTAATGTGATTTAGATTTATTTTTCCAATTTAATTAATTTTTAATATTTGAAATTTAAGACTATTTTTCTCAATTTTTTCAAATGTGATATACTGAAAATTTTATACGGTTGGAAACGGAATAAATCAATAATAAAAAATATAAATTTTTTAAAAAAAAGTCGATGACGTCATAACATAAAAAACAAATGCTATAAGAAACTGAAAATAGGCTGAATATATTCGATGTAGTCAAAATTGCTATAGCCCTTCGACATTTTTTCCAAAAAATTAACATCAACGGAATTATTGAATTTATTCCTTACTTAATTTCCACACTGTATAAAGGATGTATTTTACAATTATTACAGACATTGAAATGCAAGCTGTAATTTTATATAATTTAAAAAGTTATACCAACAATATGTAATTCTACATTAAGTATGCGATGCAATTTGCAGAAAGTAATCAATTTTACATACTTGTTATAGGTCATTTTTACTTACTTTACGTGATTATTATAGATTATGTAAAAATTACAAAATTTTGAGAGAGAAATATAGAATATTTATAGCTAAATATAATTATAGATTTTTTATAGTAAAATTTTGCTACTATTTTTCTGTAATTTTGCTAGTATTATTTTTACAGTAAACAATTTTTGATTTAAATTTGTAACACATAATCATGTATATTTAGTTGTCTACCCTTTTCTTATAATTTTCTATTAAAGATATGAAAATCAGTCGCCTTTAACCGACTCAATATTTAGAACAACATCCTGCAAAATTTAATTTACTACCTATATGCTTATTGGATTTTAATTTTATACACGCAGAAATATGCACGAATAGTTAAACTGTACATGCTGATACTGAACGCAACTATGTACATGCGAGAACGGAATTTTTAATTAACGCGTTTCGATTTTTTCGCACGTTATTTAATTATTATTTTTCTATCAGCAGAATATCATTTTGTTACTGACGATGAGAAAGCAATACACTTCAAACCACAACATTATACGTTGCGTTTTATTAGCAGAGAAAATCTATATAATAACATCAAATTTTTGATTAATTTATGAAAGTATGTTCATAATAAACAATAATTAATTATTAAATTTAATTGACAGACAATTTTTAATGAAACGTAAAACTCGGTTTTTGTGTTTAGTAGTCGATACACTGAATAAATGAAATTGTAGTGTAAACGTATTTTACAAAAATGCATTAGAAATTATTTTAGTTTACTGCTTTTGTTTTACATAATATGCTGGGGCTGTGAAGTTGTCGCAGGAATTGGAGTCGTGAGGTCGGAGAGTAAGAAAAATTTCTGAACATTGGAGTCGGAGCAGGGATGGGCAGTTTAATATTTTTTACTCGTAAAAACCTATTCTTACATTATAAAAATGTACAATTTTTTTTATGTAAAAAATGTATAATATGTGAAACAGGATATTTATATTTGATCATATTTATTTCTGTTTAATTATAAAAAATATTATAAAATCAGATATAATTACTCTATAAAAAAAATTGGAATATTTCAAATAATATTAATAATATATACTTATTACTCTTCAATATTTTAGATGACATTTTTTTACTATTTTTAACTAATTTATAATGAAATTATATATATATAATTAAATTATTATTAAATTATGCTAATAATTACTAAAATTAATTATTGCATTTAATAAAATTAAAGAATTTTTAATCTAATAATTTCTTAATTTTAATTTTTTTTCAGTTAGTAGCAATGATTTTTCAGCTAATATTTCTATGCTATGTTTATACATATAACTGTTCTGGCATCGTTGTGCTTTTAGTGTTTTCTTTGTTAATTAGTATCAACTTTTCACGTTCAAAACTTAATCAGTATAACTGTTTATTCAACGGAAATAGTATATTGAAAATATGTTTACTGATTATGCAACCCATAGTGGACTAATACTATGTCAAATCGCAACAGTAGTCGAATGTAAAAAGAATAATTTGTACATTATTATTAATTTCTTTATATAAAAGATGAGTTATATTACCCAGATAAGACATCATACTTATAAAGTGCAGTAAATAATGCAAAAACAATTATTTCTTAATTTTTAAGAATATTGTAAAATATTTTAACTATTCACAGATAAAATCTATTTTAATATTATTTTCTATTTTAATCTTAATGTACCATAAAACTGGACGTCGAATCTAAGTGGTTAGAATGGTAATAATAACAAACAACAATGTCTTACAATAAAAGTTCATCTATATTGTAATCTATACCATTGAAAATACAAATGATTGCGATATAAAGTAGAAAACACGTCAATAATAACATATGCATTTCAATGCAAATTTGTTATTTGTTTTCTCCTTCATGTAGAAAATATGGCATTATCCCCCCGTCTAGAGGCTAGCGAGCTAACCAACAACTGTATATATATATATATATATATATATATATATATATATATATATATATATATATATAATTATTATTTACGTAGCTCTGGGAGGCAAATTTGTGGTCGTGCGAGTTTCCACATGAAAATGAGTTTTCGGTTAAACTGCAAACATAATCAAACACTAAACTGCTTCGCGCCGCGCAGTACCGGAAAATATACGAGATGGTCGACATAAATTTGCCTATTTTCATCAAAAATTGCAAGCGCACAGCCCTCTGTATATAGTGTGTACAAAAAATAACGTAAGGTGGTAATATCTTCTGCCAAATTAAATTATTTTTCTGATGACAAACGTGTAGTGCATTTAAACGTCCAATTTTATTATAAAATAAAATAGAGCTTCAATCAAAAGCTTTTTATTTTAATTTAATTTAATTTTATAACTGTTTATTTATTTGCTGTCAATTATTTTTCGATTTTTTTTATATATATCAGAGCTGGGCAGTAGTTAGGTACTAGCTTAGAACTTTTGTTGGTAGCTGTAGCTGCTACAAAAAATTAAAAGTAGCTGTAGCTTATAGCTTCAAGTTTTGACGCAAGTAGCTTAAAACTAGTAGCTAAAATAAAAAACTACTATTTAAACAACTTTTAGTAACTTATATCTACATTCAGTAGCTTAAACTACTTTTGGTAGCTTATAGCAACTTTCAATAGCTTAAGCTACTTTTAGTAGCTGTTGAATCAACAAAAATTAAAATTCGCATAAAAGCGTATTCTTGTTTGCAATACAGTGTGAAGAAAAATAAACTGAAAATTACAAATTTATTATACAATTATACAATATGATTAAATCGAAACTCAAAGTTATTGACATTAAACCATTTTCTTATAATATCCAAAAATATATAAACACAAATCTTCAATGAGTAAAAATACGTAAAATAATAAATAGGTTTTGCAATAAACAAAAAATCAAAAATTAAGCAAAATAATATTTCAATTAAATTTAAAAAATAAATATGTAATTATTTTATGATAGAAATAGGTTCAGTACCTCTTGAATTTGAAAATACTGTTGCGCCTGATGGGCGCTAACTATTTTTAATATTGTGATTAGAGAGAGATAGTAGAATTAAGATAGTTTTTACATATAACCATTAACCAGAGTTTTATTCAGTTTGCTTAGAAACGTCGTTATAACAATATATACATTTTAGCAGCACGTCGGTTTTGTTTCTAACATACGATTTACAGATACAAATACAGATATGAATATTATACAGTTAATACTAGTTAATTATGAAATATACAAGTACAAGACACAACACGATGCACGATACGCGAATCCGGATTGCGGTGCACTGGGTGGTGATTCTATAACATGCGTGAGCACTTACGACACTTATACTAACACAGATTTGTCACATGTATACAGTAAACCAACTATCGGGAATTTGACGATTTAATGGGTGTGACGTCATATGTTGCGAGATACGCAAATATATTTGCGTAACCTACAGAGGTCCTGTTTCTTACTTGCGACACTATCTGTGTCATTCTAACATTATACTTGTCTTTTTTTTACTGGCGTTTATGACCAAAAATTTAAATTTTTTTTCAACTAGTTTACAACTGAATTAAAATAAATTATTCGCAACAGTAAATACATTATAATTCTATATTTACTTAATCAACAAACAGTAATGAAACTTTTCTTTAGTTTTTTTGTTATGTTTTTGTTGACTTACTAGCGTTAACTTTTAGTGTAAAATCGGCTCATATACTATTAAAACTTATCGGAATCTATAGTCATTAACATTTTTTTCAGATTATCATTATTATGGTTTTAGTTGGCATTTTTGCAGCGTTAGATGAAGCGAAGCAAGAACAAAACAAAACTTATGTGTGACAGTTATTACAAAACCATTACCAACGCTAAAAGTAGCGCGAAAACCTATTGCACAAAATTCCCTATGAATGTTACTAGATAGAAAACTATGACGTCATATATTGCGTTCACGCAAATTTGCTCACGCAAGTTAAGGAATCACCACCCTGTTCTTGGTGGAGAGTGCGTGGTTAGGTGTCTTGGTTTCTCCAAGGGCGGTTGTCGTTAGACGGTCGGACTGGCGCGCCGTGCGCCGTTGTCTGGAGGTGGAAACGTCTCTGTAGAGTAGTATCAAACAGAGAAGAACCTATGACGTCATATGCGCAGAAACCAAAATACGTTCAGATGAATATATTGTTCGTGACGAGGGGTGTTTCGAGGGATGCTGACGCGCAGTTTTTGATGAGTCATAGGTTCTTCTCTATTTATTACTACTCTACGCGTCCGCTTGGTCAGCGGTGGAGAGTACATGCGATTGATGAGAGCGTGCGATCGGTGAGAGTTGCGATCGATAGTGTGTGCGATCGATGAGAGCATGCGATCGGTGAGAGCGTGCGATCGATGAGAGTTGCAATCGGTAACAGTGTGCGATCGGTGAGAGTTGCGATCGATGAGAGTGTGCGATCGATGAGAGTGTGCGATCGATGAGAGCGGGCGATCGGTGAGGGCGTGATGTCGGCGAGAGTGTTTGCGTGGGTAGTCAGTGGGTGATACACACAGCTGTCTAATTACAATAGGTAATTAATAACATTTAAGTTGCTTAGAAATTATTTGTATTTCTGGAGCATTTCTGTAAAACTCTACAAAATACACAATATATGTTTAGTTTCTTTCAATATATTTGTTTTTCGGCTTGAAATTTTTGGATGAATAAACTCAGAATCATGCGGTTTTCACAGTTCAATTTACAATTTAATAGAGAATTACAAATGAATCAATTAGTGAATATTCAAAATTATTTCAAATTCACGCTACTGCCAAAATTTTTTACATAAAACTTTTTTCTTGTAAATTTATGTTACTTTCTCTATTTACTGTATATTATTTTTTATGTATAAAATAATTATTTTATTTTTAATAAATTATTTTTTTAAACTTTAAACAAATCACCATTTTATGATTTCATTTTTTGAAAAAAAATACAATTTAAGTAAATTTGATATTTAAAAGCAAAAAAAAAATAACATAGAAAAACTTGCAAATATGTACTTCGTTACGTTTTGTACATGCAGTATTCTCAGAGTGATTAAGATCGATATTCATTTTACCGTTGTTACCGCTAGTGTTATAGGTTTAAATATTTATAACAAATTACTCGAAACGATTAAAAGCAAACTAACTCTTTGGTTGTTTAAAATGAATGTAAAGGAATTTTTGAGGGAAAATTATTTTTATACTATAGACGAATATTTAAATTGAGAATTTGATATTGTAATATATTGTGACTTTTTCTATATACATGTAAATCTGTGTCTTTTGAAATAAAGTGCTTTTAGTATTATTATTATTATTATTATTATTATAAAAAGTTATTTTGAAATTAATAATAAAAACACTTTTTCACGAATAAGTGAGGTGAGAATACGGGCCCGTCTGTTTATAGACTGGACACGTATTGTGTTAAATGAATATAAATACATTTATCTTTTGATTTTTATATGAAATAAATGATATTTTATCCTGTTTTAGAATATTGTTTACTCGCTTTTTTACACAATGTTAATTTTAGTATTAGCTCAATATATGTCATTTAATTTTAAATTATAATTTACAAACTTGTTTGTAAATTTTAAATGATCTTATTTTCTGATACTTCTGGGAAATTGTTTCATTACGAATATAAAATTTGATATTTGTATAAGTAAAAATGATTTTGAAAAGTTGCTGTAAGGACCAGTTGCATAAAAAGTTGTTAATTGAATCAATTAGGTAACTAGAAAATTACATGATTAGCAAACCAATGAATAAACCGATATAAAGCAGGACATACAAGTAATGGTTAACAGTTAACGAGTATTGAGAACTCTATTTTATATTGTTTTTTGTTATTTAACCTAGATATCTTTATATTTTTGTTGTGGTTGATTTTTTGGTTAGTTGTATAAATTAAAATTGTGTAATTAATTTTGCCTACTATGTAATTATTTACTAATAATTTGTCTTTAGTCATCATATAACAGGCATGTCCAAAATTTTTTTATTTACAATTTAAAATCTATTTCATAAATAAAAGTATATTACATCACAAAGAGCAGAAAGCGATCTTTATAGTGTTGAATTCAAATACTTGCGGCTGAGGCACAGCGGAGATTAAACAATCTGGGCGAAACATAAGTCTATTTTGCTCAAAGTGATTTATGTTATTTTTTTCAAGCGTTCCAAACGAAACTAAACTTAAAATAAATAAAAATATATACCATGTAACCTTAAATTTACTAGCAGTTGGAGAACATTATATATGTAACGCGATTATTAATAATTAATGTTTTTTAGATCAAATATGCAGTTTTTGAAAAAATTGAGCGGTATATATTGCATTTCTTGCACTTTTTCTAACAATTTCAATAATTAATTTCAAAGCACAAATATATATAATTTTCAATTTAATTTAATTGCATTTTCTGGCTTAGATGAATTTTTCAAGTTACTGTAAACAACACAAATAACTTTCGTACGCCAAAGCATTCTGAGTCGTATACTGTCAAAAATTTTAAACTTTACGATAGAGACGTCAGTTGTCAGTTGGCAGCACTAGGATTATCCAATTCCGACACATAAAGGCAACCCTCGTAATAATGTTACTTATTTTTACTAGTAACGGAATGGCCTGCTTCTACACAGGCAATATGGTAATATAATATCAATATGTTGGTAAGCTTGACGAAAAAATAAAACATATTTTTTTATAAAACTTATCTAACTTATACCTTACTAAAATGAATAAAATTTTGAAAATTTTTGTATCATTTGCTATTTCTCGTAGTTATATTTGTCCGTACTTATAACGTGACTGTGGCTATCAGGATATACTCATGCGGGTCCGCGACATTTTGCCGCCGGACATTTTGCCATAAGACATTTTGCCACGGACGTTTTGCCGCCGCGACATTTTGCCGCCAGGACATTTTGCCGCCAGGACATTTTGCCGCCAGGCAAGTATTAGGCGTAGAAGACAAACACCTACAAACAACCTATTAACCTAACCTAACCAATATTTCATCGAATTATTTCTTGTTTTGTTTTCTACCGATAGCTACGTCTAATACTTGCCTGGCGGCAAAATGTCCCGGCGGCAAAATGTCCCGGCGGCAAAATGTCCCGGCGGCAAAATGTCGCGGCGGCAGAAGGTCCGTGGCAAAATGTCCGGCGGCAAAACGGCGGCGGCAAAACGTCCCGGTCCCTACTCATTCTCATCTACATGTACTTTACATTTCTGGTGTAATACGAACATACGCGTATCGGGCGTTTTTAATGTATTGTAGAAAGTGGCAATTTAGCTCTAGTCACTTGCAGTCATTTACTTTTAAATTTTTTTATTGCTTAAGTTAGGATCTTGTATTATCTTTTGTTCAGTATTTTTGTTTTGTTTTTACTGTTACGGCATGGTTACCGTACAATTTCTCTATGACCAATAACCACAATAACGTATTCTATGTTACGTAGTGGGAAAGTGTTTAAATATTTTAAAAGTAGAATTTTTTTCTGAAACCTTTTTTCAGATTGAATTATCTCAATAAATATTCATTTTTAGATCACAACATGTATATGCAATTGTCTGTAGAAATTGGCTGCTATTATATAATTATACAGTGTATGCTAACATTTCGTTTGGTTCAACCAGTTATTCAGAAAAGTAATTAACTACTACAATATTAAAATGTAATTGCTAGAGTTTACAGTTCTGTATTAATATTTATTATAATCAACGTCCGTGTTCATCAGGAAAAATGATACAAATGATATTTACAATAAATAACAGATTATAGCAACCAGTGGCGTAGGCAGAGGGGTGTTAGGGGTGTTGAAACCCTCCCCAAGAACCTGAACTACCAAAAACATACATATGTGAAATATAAAATATGTTATTTTACTTTCATTTTTATAAAAATAATTTTTATTGCTCTTTATTTTTTATACAAATTATAATATTATCTTTATTGATTAATATTATATCATTTCTTCAGTAACCCTTCCCCCCCATGATAAGTTTCTGGCTACGCCACTGATAGCAACACGTTACTAGGTAACAAATAACTAACTAGATTATAAATTTTTTTAGTTTTTTAATTAATGGAAGCCAAATTTTATTTAACTAAATACCTTCACAGATATTTATGTTACCTTTTTCTTTGTATTCTATTGCTTCAATCACTGTGAAGGCCTTGAGTTGAATAAAACTTGGTTTTCATTAATAAAAATCTACAAAATTTTATGATCTAGTTATTGATTTGTTTACGTCTAGTAACTTGTTTCTAGGTTCTGTTATTTATTGTAATGTTATTTCCATAACTTTTCCTGATGAGGACGGACGTTGACTTCGTCATAAAGCAGTTCTATTTTAATGTAATAAGATCTGAAAGATTTTTTTACTATGTTACTATAATATTGTTTACATTATTGTACTGGTAACATAATAACCTCCTTCTACATAAGCCATATGGCAATAAAATATCAATATTTTGATACACTTGAAATATATATATATATATATATATATATATATATATATATATATATATATATTGTCCTATATTAAAATTTCCATACAATAACCAAATTATATATCGAAGTTTGTTCGGATAATTTCCGTATTGAACTCTCGTCGAATTTCAATAATTTATTATAATTGAAAATCAATCAAACGGTCGATATTGAGCTAAATTTTCGAGGTGACGAAAGCACTCAAGCAGTACGAATTATTTACGTACATTTTAGGAACCGGAAAACCAAATATATATTTCAAAAGCAGTCGCATATATACGATTATTAGATCGACCATATATAAAGTTACGTAATGCCTATACCTAATACATGCATTGTTATGTTATGTACATTAAAAAATGGATGAATATAGTGTTTGTTCACATTTTGTCACCTGACATCTCTGTTGCTACTATTGTGTTCACCACATTTAAAGATCTTTAGCTTAAATTATGTGACCTTAACTTACAGAAATTTAAATATAGCAAATATAAGCATTCATTTTTAAGCGTAACCATTTAAAAGATTAAATTTTTATATTGATAATGTATATATTTAATTTCTTATCTTCAAAATTTATTTAAATATAAAAAATTGCAAACATTTCTATATAATTCAAGTAGGCTTAGCGTTACTTGGGACATCCCAGATATTCTGGATTTTCCAGAATCTAGTGACTTTTTTCAATTTTGCAAGGTTGGTACTGTTATAAACGATAATCATTATTCATTTAATCAACTTATGGTACGTTTATGTTGGAGCTGCGATAAACAATAAGAGCGACAATACTAGCGACGGAGCACATAAATTGCACACCGCCCTCGTAAATACCAAATTTGAATAACAAAATTTCACACCGGTAAACCGTTGCGGTGTGCAATTTATGTGCTCCGTCGCTAGTATCGTCGCTCTTATCGTTTATCACAGCTCCATCATAAACGTATCCTTTGTGTTGTAAACATTGTAACTTGAAAAATGTCACTAAATTCAGGATGTCCCAAGTAGCGCAAATTCAAAGTCACTAGATTCAGTACTACCAACCTTGCAAAATTGAAAAGTCACTAGATTCTGGGATAACCTAGAAAAACTAGCGTGTCCCAAATAACGCTAAGCCTACTTATTCATATTATCAATTTTTCATCTAAATATTTTTCACATTTTTTTCTGAAACCTTTTTTCAGATTGAATTATCTCAAAAAATATTTATTTTTAGATTACATGTATATGCAATTGCCTGTAGAAATTGGCTGCTATTATATAATTATACAGTGAATGCTGACATTTCTTTTGGTTAAACCAGTTCAATCAGTAATTTTTTAACGAGTTTAATCTCAAAATTAGTATTTAAAGTACCTACCTCCAAAAACCATTTCAATTTAAAGAAATTTTAGCAAGTTTTACTCTGAAAATATTTAAGTAATGAACAGAATTAAAACTTACGTAATTTAAATTTAATAATTTAAACTGAATATAATTACAACAATAGACACACATATATATATATATATATATATATATTATATATATATATATATATATACATATATATATATATATATATATATATATATATATATATATATATATCTAAAACGGACTCGCTAGCTAACACAGAGAGACATCGAAGCGAATGTATTTCTGAAAAAAATTTCTTTCTCTTATCAAATATAACAAAACATTGTATTGTGTTCAACATCTATATTATGATTGATCTAATAAGTCGAAGAAAGTAAATACAGGTGAAATAAATACCCGTTACCAGTGAGTCTCGCATATTGAGACCGTGGTTTGTTTCTCAGTATATTGGTTGCTGCCATTAATAAGATTTGATTGGTTCAATGGAATTTGAAACACATCAACACAGAATCAATACGTGCAAACGAAACTGTATTTATACAGCAATTGGTTTGATAGTTTAATCACATATTCGTCCTAATGCTATATTGAGATTTTGCTTGAGTTAGATTCACACTTATCAAAACGGCTGAGGACGATTAATGACTAGTTAGTGTTTGAGAGTATTGCAGTTAGTTAGTTTAGTAGTCACTAAACTTCTAGAGGTCTAAAAAGTTAATAAATATTAAAAAATTATAAAGAAAATTATAAAAAGTAAAGAAAAATACATGTTAATATTTTGTTTGCTATTGTAATATTAAAACTTATTTTAAATTTTTATTAGGTATATTTAACATGCCCATCATATTTTCATAACTTTCTAAATGAGTTATTATAAATAACAAAAAATAATGTACTCATTTGTAAATATATAAAAATGCTTTTCATAAAACATTTATAAATTTTAATAAATTTTCAATTGAAATTGTAATATTTTCAACCTAGAGTTTAAATATAGCTTGGTCCCATAGAAAATTGCAATCTGGATCGGAAACAGCTTGTAGGCCGCCAATTTGAGGACCACTACGTTAGAGTGCCAATGGCATATGTAATCTCAAGACACCTATATCTCCACAACTTTCCTTCTTCAAGCAGCGATAACGAATTTCTATGAAAATTTTACTATACATATTTATTTGGTAAAAAAATAACTTTCTAAATTTAACTAAATAAATTTACTATTTTTTAACATAATTTTTCGTATTTAAAAAATATTAATATAAATATAATGTATATATATATATTCAAATTTCATAGAAGGATGATTTGAAACATCTGCCCCGAATGTAGTTTAAATAAGCAAATCACAATCATTGAAAGAGAAAATATTTTTTTCCTATTCTAAATTTTCACATATACAACAGTATAGATATTTATAGATGTCCATTTATTACAATTGTCAATATTCACACGAGAGAATATCGCCTCAAAACACAAACACACCCAAAAAATACAACATAATAGAAGGAAAATAAAAACAAAGAGAATGAAAATAAATGTAAAATATATTCTAGTGATTTAACTCTTTCAAAGCGCGCGCACCGTCCCGTTGTTAAAATTACATAAAATATAAATTCACTTTGTGTTTCTCTTTAGTACAAGCAGTGGCGGCGCCAGTAAAAGTTTAGGGTGTCTATGTCCCCTTCAAAATATGCTCTGATTTTATACTGACGCCCCGAATATTTTTAAAGAAAATTTTGAATTTGGGTGCTTTTGCTATTTACGAAAAAAGCCACCTGTTTGAGTTTATACAAATGCTGTTTTGGTGCCTTCATTAACGTATGGCAATGAGGGTTGGGTTTTGCTGCAGAAAAATACAAGGGAAATGATTGCTGTGCGGATTGAGATATCGGGTATACGGTGTATCGGTGAATCGGGTACAAAATATCATACGAAATCTAGAGAACAAGAATAAATTATTCTAAATTTGAATTGCTTTTTAAGTTATTAAAAAAAAAATTTCCAGCCTTTGCCTAGATACTGGAGCATTTGCTTTAAAAACTATAGAAAGTATTTACTCTACTTTGCACACATAATAAGTTTGTGGATATTTCTGTAGTAGTCTTTATTAATGACTAATCTAATGTAGTGACCATTAAAGTTTATTCTCAAAGGCTATTTACTTTCTAAATTTTACAATATAAATTTTCATTCCCCTTTCGAATTGAAGTATAAATTGAGATCGCGTTGCATCTTTTTCGCTTTTTATAAACGCAATCAATAAATTGCTAAAATCCATTTGATAATATGATAATAAACACTTGATTTTGATTTATATTACGTTTGAATGGGGTACTTACAAAAATATACTTTATGTTAATGTCATTTTTCTTTTATTTTTATTTAGTCAAACCCAATAATCATTACTATACATTAAAGTAGACATCAAAAACAACATTGTGTGTAAAACAGTGGGTCCTTCTGACGCATTTTACGATTCAAGCAAATGCAGTCAAAACACCCAAAATACCTTGCTACTAGATTTACCCTTTTTAATATCTCGTTCACCGTACGGCCGTCTTTAGACAATAAATACACATCTATTCGTATACCTGTTCTAATTGTACATCATTAACAACTATATTACATACAGTTATCAAATCACTCTTTTCAAATTTTGCAACAAGCATTTACTCACGTTTCAATATTTCGTCCAATAGTTTCTGATAAAATCTATATTAAAAGAATACTTGTTAAAAACGATCAATAGAAGAAAGTTCAAGCTCTTTATTTGGGCTTTTATAGACTCTTTCATACAATTTTTTTCGCCTTTGTAAACATTAATGAAGATACAAATATGAAAAACCTTCGTAAATAGAAATCTAGCTTTAATCAAGGTGACTTAATACCAAGACAAATTGCACCGACGGCGCTATTCTGCACACCGTATTTGAAAAAATGTGTATTGATATAAATTACATATAGGCAATCTGCAACAAAATATTTATCATATATGAAATCGAATACTAATATTTATATTTATAATTTGTATCACACACTATTTCTAAATACATAGAAAACTTAAATTTGACGTTTTTGATATTCAAAAATATATTGGAAAATACCTATAGTAAAATAATATAATACTAATATAACCAGGTTGACCAGATTTTAGTATAGGTAAACCCTGAGATTAAAAATAATTAGAAAATAGAGGTTTCTATCATAAAAATCAATACAGACATAAAAAATACATATATATGTTCTTGAAATATCTGAAATAGAAATTCTGTATATAGTGACATAATTATTAAAAACACTTATAATAATAAAATATAAATAAAACAAAATAGGACAATTAAATTAGGCACTAGGTATTAACCAATATTAAGAGTAATATTTCATGAATTTTTGAAAGCTTAAAAGTTACTAATAAACCGAATTAAGCAACAAATATTCATGTTCCATATAAATTGAAGAAAAGCTTATTGGAAGTAGTGGTAGATATTTGTAAGGTGAAGTATAAGCAGAAAAGCATAAGTGAATAACTAGATTATAAAAACAATTTTTTTTTAAATAATTTGGGCACAGAGCCATGGAATGGTCCTGTATGTGTGTAGACAAAAATCGTAGGCGTGTTGTCATGTCATTAGCTTTTAATTTACTTTAAACATGAAATAAATACACGCACCTACAAATCACGTATCTCAAATTGGGGTAAGTTTTACAAGCGACAAACACATGTTCCTTTATTGTACTTTCTCATGATTTTTCACATTCTTTTTCAAGCGTAGTTTTGTTAATAATTCTTGATCCATTGTCATAAGATAAGCACATTTAATATTTATATCTTTAACAAAAACAAAATTGTTTTTATTTTAAGAATTTAGCTCTATAATTTATTGATTCTTTTTCTAGTAATTTTGAAGTTTTATATTTAAAACAAATATTTCCAAAATAATATATTGGGAATTTTAATTTTATATTAAATTATTAAGATTTTATTTTTATTGTAATATTTGTGATTCTGTGCAATGCTTGACATTTATAAATTATAACATGAAAACAGTATCAAAGAATTTCATATCATATGTTTTATCTAGGACCAACTCTAAAGTTTACATTTTACTTACTATAGAAAATGGCAAAATTGGTATTTACCAAACGATATTATAATAAATCATTTGCAATAAAGAAATAGACATATACCACAATTTTTTGTGAAGAAAATATAATTAAATTTCAGTATAATGTCACCTATATTTCTTATGATACATATACACTATTTGTGAAATGATTAAAATATGAATTTTTGATGCATATATTTTTTAAACATATCTTTAAAGTTAATGTATATAGACTTAAAAGATTGTAGTAATGAATAAATGTTACAATATAAAACTAATTTGAATAAAAATGTTACAAAAGTTTAATGTGACAGTTCGTCGACCAAATATTGAGCAAACAGTCTCTCAATCATACCACCGTTGGATGTACATATACCTCCGATAACGTTCACCTAGATATTATTTTAACTAAACGTTCATTAGATATTCGTTCAAAATGACTCAATTGTTTTAAATGACTAACATCAACATTTCGCAAAAGAATTAAGCTTGCAGCTCCTAATTAATGAAATGAATACATAAATTAATTAAAAAATCAATTGCAAAACACCTACCATCATCCGAATAAATTCTATTCTCAGTTTAACAAGACATTGAAATCTCAGTGTTCACAAAGCGCTTTGTATATTTACAATTCAAATTAGCATTTAAACATTCGACAATGGTTGTAAGAACGCATTCTGACTCAACCAACAGCACACTATAAGCTCAGAAAAGCTTGATTAGATTAGTCTTAATTGTGGAAGGGGCAATTTTATAATGTAATCACGAAACAGAAGCGTGTCAAATTTAACACGGATTCGATTTGAATGATTATAGGTGATCTAAAAATATAGGAAAAATATAGAAAAGTGTGAAAGAAATTGATTCCAAATAAATTGAAAATAATTATAATATGTGAAATGTAATTGATTTTTTTTGTAATACAAAAAAATCATTAAAAATTTAATATACACATTAACATAAAGGCAAGACAACGTTTGCCGGGCCAGCTAGTAATATATATATATATATATATATATATATATATATATATATATATATATCAGGTTACAAAATGTAAACAAAAACCATATTTATCTCTTTTTAATTTGCACAATTTAACAATGCAGGTATTAGATATGGATATTACGTATCTCTATTTATGGAATGTGATACGAAATTGTGTTTCTAGCTACATATAATCTAGAAACTAATTATTACATTTCAACTCGTGTATTACATTTTTTGTTGATCAAATATTTATTGCCTACTAGATAAAATTTCATTTCTATTCGAATGCAAAATATCGCTTTATAATTTAACTAGTTTTTGTGATATTTATTGATTGTTCATTTTTAATAAAACTTTTCATATACAACAATAATTATTTATGTATTTATCTAGCCATGTAAATGATAAAAAAATAACAAATATTGAGAACTATATTTTAATAAAAGTTTTCGTTATTTCCAGGTTATAATGTTTAAACTAGTTTTAACCGCTTAATTTTACAAAGTAGGACTATCTAGATAATGTGCACTATTATAATTATGTCAAAATGTAAGTTTATTTTTAGGTTTTTCAAAATATTTGTTATGATCAAATAGTAAAACAATAATTATTATTTATTTTCGGAAAATTCAAATTTAACTATTGGTTACAAAATGGTTTGCTTAATTTATTTGCTTTAAAACTGCTATATATATATATATATATATATATATATATATATATATATATATATATATATGCGTTAAGGATAACGGATGTGCGGTAATATATTGAATAAAAATCAGATTACATTTATTCAATTTATTGTTAATTCCAATATTTCGCCTCCAAAATTGTTATTATAACAATATATAATTATTATAACAATTTTGGAGGCGAAATATTGGAATTAACAATAAATTGAATAAATGTAATCTGATTTTTATTCAATATATTACCGCACATCCGTTATCCTTAACGCATATATATCATTACGGTAGTGAAAAAAATTAAAACTATATATATATATATATATATATATGTGTGTGTGTGTGTGTGTGTGTGTGTGTGTGCAGATGTCGTTTTTGGTAATAGAATTCAAAAATTAAAATTTTAACTAATAATACATATATCATGAAATGCCCGCCAAAAAATCAACATATGAGAAAAAATTTCATTGTTTTTTTTTTTTTAAATAATAATCAGTACGAAAAATTTTGGTGCTTATCTGAAAAACTAAAAACACACTAGCCGGAAGTACTGATGTCCCTTCAAGTATAAATTAATGTAAATAATAATATTAAAAATTTAGATACACTAATTCTATTCGAACTAATATGCATTATTTCCATTTAAATAAATGTTTTCTTTCGATCTAGTAAGAAAATAATATTGAAAATGAAAATTATATGAACACATAAACACTTAGCATCAAAATGGTAATACCAATTTATGAAAAATCACTAAAAATTTAATAACAATTATCTATTTCATAAATTTTAAATAAAAATACATTTAGGCGAGTGATATTACTCTCAAATAATGATTCAATTATTAAAAATACGCATTTTAAAATGAATGATTGAAAACAAAGAGGAAAAAATATTTTATATTTTTAACCTAAAATTCATATAAGAGCTTAAAATGATATTGTGAAACTTTTTTCAAAATTGCTTTCTTCAAAATTTTTACAAATAAAAGTTAACTTGAAACGTTCTTCTATAATTATTAATTTTGACATAGGTACCGGAAATGATAGAAATATTTCCGGCTAGCATATTTTTTATTCAGCAAAAGCACAAAAAAGTCCAGTAATAATAAAAAAAAATTTCCCATATGATGCCCACCGTTCAACGGACACCGTATAATAATAAAGTTATATTTTTATTTGTTAGAAGTTACGTTTGTAAAGATTTTGAAATATCGGTTAATTATTGCAGTAGTTTGGTTCAATTAATTTTTATTTTCTATTTTTAACAAAAAGTAATAATTTTCAATTTTTGCAAATTATTTAAAAACAGTTAGTATTTTTTGTAATACCTGTTTAATTAATTTATTAATTTTTGTTTATTAAAACGAACGTGGTAGTTATCCAAGATTTTAATTTAGTTAAAGTGATAATAAATGAATTCAGCGACATTTATAATACAGAGAAATTACAAAAACTTATAATTTATTTATGTGTTATTTTTTTCGGAATGCTCTCGAAATTAGTGTACGTCACCATTTGCCGTACAGAGCTTATATAATAAAAAGCTCTATCAATCTTTCGATTAACACCAACAACATCGATGTTGAACGCTCTAAGGCCCAAAATATTTCTTGTTTTTCTCCGTCGAAAATAAAAACACGTTTTTTGTTTTTTATATGTGTGTATGTATCAGTAACTGTGATGATATTTTGTACTTTATATGTAAACTGTAAAAGAAAATATTAATAATATTATTATTATTTTAATTCGAAAACTATTTCAAGTTAAAATTCTAAAATTATATAAAAACGACGTTTTGACGAAAGGTGAACGCTCGTCTCTATCAGGTCAAAATTTATCAATGACATTAAAGTAAATAACAAATACATATCATCAAGTTACTTTTTTTTTGTAGGAGAGGAAGAGAAAAATCTTTGAAAGACACCACCAGTGCCACTGAATTTTATACTGGCTGGTAGTGTCGGATTCTTACCGACTAAAAACCTCTTTTCCTGCAGCTCTACCGACACCCGGGGACCATTTACGGAAAAGATTACTTTACGAGTGCCGGCTTGCATACAAGCCATATTTTTCCTCCATACATTCTTGTGCTTCAATATACGCGCATATATATATATATATATATATATATATATATATATATATATATATATATATATATATATATGCACAAATTCATCCTCACACAGAAAACATTTATCCCTTCTTCTGCCTATCATCAACCACTTGCGTGTCCCGATGCCGTTTCTAGTCCCCACCGCACTGCTCACTACAAGTACAGACATAGTTACCCAAAAGAGCTGGAATTGCCCTTTGCCGGTCACCGGCGCAAGCATTGGCGGTAACTCCATCCACGCACACAGAAAGATGAAGGGAGCAGCGTTCCTCTAACATGCCCTCTTCTTGCTCGTACCTACGACTCTTCTGGTAACCTATCACAAAACAAAAGGTTCCACAGGCACACTTACAACGCACTCTCATATTTACACACAACTAGGCGAGGGAGAGGGGGCAGAACATTACTCTGCCACCTCTCTCTCATCCTGCGTTTTCCTAGGCAACACCTGGATGACAAAGCGCTGGAAACTGTCCCACCCGCTCTGATATGTGAGCATCATACTCAGTACCGTTGCCGGTGAGACGTCCCCAGCGTTCTCATTCATTACCCCACGCCACAAGCAAAAAGTTACTAGGTAACATATAAATAACTAGGTCTCAAGAATTATAGTTTTTTAATTAACGGAATCCAAATTTTATTCAAATCAGTGCCCTCACAGTTATTTATGTTATTCTTTTCTTTACAGCTAATACTAATTAGTCTAGAAATTATTACAGTATCTTCAAATTTTACATTATAAAGATATTCTAAAGCATATTCAGCAATGGCAGATTTGTCTGGATGATTCAGACGAATTTACTTTTTATGTTCTGTCAATTTAATAGAAACAGTTCTGTCTGTCTGACCAACATAAACATTACCGTATTTACAAGGTGTTTTATATATACATGAAGATTGAAGAAGAATAATATCTTTTACAATCTTCAACATGCAGTTTCATGTGTGTAAAATAGGAAACTTTAATAAGTTTTCTTGATAAATATCTACCTATTTTATCAGTAACAATTTTCAAGAAATTCAAAAAAGCGTAGATTATCCGCGGTGCTGCTGAGGCATTGTATCTTGCGCCGAGCTTGTTTAGAATAAAACAGCAGGAGCCAGTAAGAGAAATGAGAAGTACAATGAGTCCCAGGATGAGTTTACGTTATCTGTATTTCAAAAACTATATAAAATTAGCAAAATTAGAGCGTTTCGCTACACATTCAGATTATGTTGACTGAAATTTAGCAGTCTTATCAATAAAATAGGCGAAATTTAAAAAGAGCATGAAGTTATTTTGCTGTAAAATTTAACATTCCAAATGCTACGACTATTGTTTATTCACTTGAGTGCAACTAATAAGTAGAAACAATGCATCTTTTTATATGTGCGATGAATTTAGCCGCGTTCCGCTCAGAAATATAAATAATTTTCCGTATTATTACAAAACTTAGCAAAACATAGCAAATACACTCTGTTTTTGATCAATTTCTATCGTTTGCAGTATAAGCTGCATGTCTCTTATATATTTCACACAAAAAACGCAACAAAGTTAAAATAAGATGCTTAAAGATGAAATAATTTTTTTTTATTTGTTTTATAATTTTTTTCTTTTAAATTTAATGATGAGATAAAAATGGAGTTTCCTTTAAAATAAAAAAAGTTAGGAGCGTCTTCCGGTAAAACCAGAAGTACCACCTAACTGACAATATTCTACTTCGACTGAGCTTATCGTAATACTCTTATATACCAAATTGTTTACAGTATCCGCCAAAAAGTCTGTATCGTATACAAAAAAAAAATATTTGTTTTTTAAAAATTATTTTAAGGGACCTTTTGGTGCTTGTGTAAAAACTAGAAATACCAATATCAATTTCGGCATAAGTAAAATTAAGCATTAAAGAAAAATTGAATACAAAATTGAAAAAAAAGTTATTTGAAAAAGGTTTGAAAATGATATTTAAGGCCGCTATACAAATTCTGAGTTAAAAATACGAAACAATAATTTCCAAAAACTTTTATGATAATTTCTAATTTATTCAAAAGTATATGATTTTAATAATGGAATCAATATTTGACAATAATATCATTTGCATAAATTTATCACACAATTACTTGAAATTTAATATTTTATTAATTTCTTGTAAACAGTTACACTTTGATGCATAGTAATTTTATTTTTTCAAATTCGTTATATTAAATACAAAATCTAAGTTAGATAAGATAAGCACGGTAGCCGAATTTAATACTAGATTCGATGGTTCAAATACGCTGGCCCGCGTTTCTGTTTGCCGTAAAATAAAATAAAATTTACATTTCTTAAACAGAACCGAACACAACAGTTTGATAAATTGTTTGTCTTAAAAACATCATTAGTTTCAGAAAAGTGTCTAAATGAAAAATTACGAAACAAGTATTTGGGTACTTGAAATACGAATTTTGCATCTCTTAGGTACATACGCTGAAATTTGTTGTTAGTGCGTTATATATGTATGTGTAGGGACACAGTAATTGTCCGTTAAGAAAAATATGAATGTGGTTAAGTTGTAACAATTCGTTTTGAACTCTCCACGGAAATGAATGGAAATTGCATCTTCAACTCATAAATCGATATGTATAGTATTCAATTTTTATTCACCTGTATACTGTGCAGGAAGCGCATTACGACAAGAAAAACCTTGCAGCCATGTGACCCGCTAGAACTAAACAGGAGCAAGATGTTCCATTAAATCAACCATAAATTTAGATACGTGTTGCCTATACCTAATACAAAGATTGTTTTTTTATGCAGATCAAACAAAGATGAATTATTAGTAATGACACAAATTGACACGACTAGTAAAAAAATTAATTAGTTCAATTAATACTGTCATTATACTACCAAAAAAATCAGTGAAACAAAATTTATTAAAATATACGAAATAAAAAATATAATTCGTGTTATAATCAAAATCAGATAAAAATAAAACTACAATTTTTTATTCACAAAATTAACAAATGTTATTAATACACAAATTTTAAAGCAGATAATTCCAGATATAAATGTACTTATAAAAAACAAACAAAAACACTTTAAAAATGAAGTTTAAATAAATATTTATTATTCAATAAATCGTTATTACTCAACAGAAAAAATATAATTTACTAATGCAGAGTAACAATAATCAATAATTATAAAATGCCTACAAAAAAAAAATTATAAAAGTACATTAAAAACAATCCACTATAAGAAGTAATACGGTATAGGAAATACTATCATAAGTACATAATTTTTAAAATTTTAATAAAAAAAATGTCACATATAGAATGTATCGAACTGATAACTTTATGTATATGTTTAAATACCAAATATGCGCTAAAATTGTGGGTCTCTAAAATATAAAATCTTATATTTATTTTCTTGTTATTTTTTGTATCATTTGTATATTATTGATATTTATGAAAAATGACTAATTTTACATACATTCAAAATTACGCCATGTACCCAAAATGTATGGCATAAACTTTTGCCATAACAATACATTAATGTTTTTCTTAAATATTACTTGTAAAACAATGTAATTTTACTTTTAAAATATGTATTATATAATTATAAACAAAAATACATGAATAATTAAATATATTAACAATAGTAAACAAAACAAAAAAAATCTTAAATATACATAAATTATTTTGAATTTATGAGAATGCTGCCACTGTCGAAAATGTGAATATGAATTGTGTTGTTATGTAAATACAAAAAAAGAATAAATATAATGTTTGACACAATTTGGAATCTGGCACCTTTATTTCTATAAAATAAACTCGCCAGCTAACACAGAATCATTGAAGCAAATATAAACACAAACATGTTTCAAAAGCAATTTCTCTCTTTTATTAATTTAAACAAAACAATATGTTGTGTCTTCCGATTACATTTTGATTGATCTAATATTGTATCACACACTTCTACATTACAACAATGTAAAACTCAACAATTCTCAAATAAATCAACAATGTTTGAATTTGGAATTCGAAGAGGGTAACCCAATAAGCCTTTTCCCTATTTATTCTTGTGGATTATTTATTACCCGTTTAAAAATATGGCGGCTGTCAACCATTTAATGTATATAGACATTTCCTCTCAATCATTTTTCACAACACAAGTAACACCATTTCGAATTGCGTAAACATTATTAATTAATCAAATTTCTTATGATCATTAATTTTATTTCTGAAGTAATTCGTTTCTGTTCTTATAAACAGAAAGATTTGAGTTTTCTTCAACCATTTTCCGTTTTCCATTAGTACTATATATTATTATTTTCAAAGGTAATGCAAGGTACTATGAACTCTAGTATATGAAGAGCGTGAAATAAAAAAAAAGTTGTTACAAAAGTTGGTGTTAGTCAGTTCAGTTGCGTCGGTATCTCAAGCGAATATGTACCGAACGTTTAGTTAAATAAATATCTAGTTGAGTGATATTGAAGGTATGGTGCGTTTGGAGATATATTATAATGCATTAGCTTTTTTAATAGAGAGATTTGTTTTAATTTAATAGGGCGTATAATAATATGTAAACAGATATGTATTTCTTTGTATTTAGTGTAATAATATAAGATTTAAATTTATTTTTATATATTTGACGGAAACTATTTGTAAATAATAAAATAACTAACAGTTTTTCTGTAGAAGAAAGTTATTTAGCAGAATGGTTAGTTTTTAACTACAAAGGTCGCCTTTTATATTTCGGAATAAATTGAACAACCCTAGTACTGACATCTGGAAACTGACATCTCTATCGTAATGTTTCACATTTGTGACAATATACGTATTCAGAACGTTTTGACGTACGAGCGCTATTCGTGATGTTTACAATAACTTGAAAAATTCAGAAAAAATTGCAAACCATACTAAATCTGGAGCACAAAATTAGCATAAAATTATTGCGTAATTGGTTTTTCAACAAACCCTGAAGTTCAAAATGGCGTTCTTTTTTGACTTTTATAGGTATCGAAAAATGCATGTATTCGATTAAAACAGAGTTTGCTATGAAAAAATTGCAAACCCGACTAATCCTCGAGCACAAAATTAGCACAAAATTATGGTATAATTATGTTTTTCGAACAATTATTAGATTCAAAATGGCGCCGTTTTTGTCTTTTCCAGGAATGGAAAAACGCATACATTCAATTAAAACTGAGTTTGCGATGAGAAAAAATTGCGAATTCGATTAATTCTCGAGCACAAAATTAGCACAAAACTATGGCGTAATAGTGGTTTTCGAACAATCATTAGATTCATATTGGCGCCGTTTTTGACTTTTCTAGGTATCGAAAAACACATATATTTAATTAAAACTGAGTTTGCAATGAGGAAAAAATTGCAAATTCGATTAATGGACAGTAACTTTTAAAGTATAATTCTCTCCAACTTTTACATTACAAAAACATATTAAGTGATTATCGTGATAACATGAATATTATTTATTATTTAATTTCGTATTTATTATTACGCATCCATTCTTTTACATTAATTTTAGGCTCGAGAATTTGTGGGGTTTACAGTTTTTTTCTCATATCAATTTTGTTCTCATATTTCAGAAAAAATTAAAATTGGCCGTCTTTGTATAAATGTTACTATGTATATTTTGGAATTAGGGAAAAAACACAAATATTTGTTATCGAAAATGTCTCTTTTGTTTTTCAAAATATTCTCCATGAAGATCAATACACTTTTGCATGCGCTTGAACTAATTTTCTAAGCACGTTTTCCACTCCGATTAAGGTGCTTCGAAAACATACATTTTGAACGCATCAAGCCCTTCTTTAGATGTCGAAAAACGTTAACCTTAAAATTTATTTTTGATGTGCGGGAATAAAAAAAATCGTTGGTTGCCAAATCAGGCCTGCACTGTGGATGACCAATCAAATCGACGTTTTGAGTGCTCAAAAAGTCACTTGTTCGAACCGATTTGCGAAAGTTCGCATTATCGTGGTAGCGAATAATCCGAATTTAGCGGTTAATTTTCCTTATTTCTGCGAAGACTTTTGACAAACAAATGCTTGATAGTTCTACGTTGCACCATTGGTACGATTACGACATGTTCAGTTTTTCCGAAAAACAGGCGACCATTTTCTTTAAAGTACTTTGTGCGCGAACAACTTTTGTTGGATTAGGCTCATTTTAAAAATTAACACAGTTGACTGCTGCATATTTTCGGGCTCATACGTGTTGATCCATTACCTGATATGATGTCATAGACATGTTTTGAAGCACCACGATCGTATTTTTTAGCATTTCTTTTAACCAATTGACGCGACACTGTTTTGTGGGATCCAACACGAACAAATCTTTTTGACAGTTCATTTAATATTGAATGTAAGCTGATACCACTAATGCCCAAGGATGTCTCAATCTCACGATAAATAACATGATGATCTTACAGTATCAGTTCACTCTAGCATTAATGTTTTTCGGAACAACAAACAATTTATATAATTTAAATTGGCATATTAAATTAAATATAAAACAATTTTTGTAATTATGAAACACTGTGTATCATGGCATATATGCTATTATAATATTAATAACAATATTTTTCCACTATAACAATATATGATCTCAATCGACCCACAACCCCACTGGCCAAATATTAAAAAAATATATTGAAAAATTAGGTGTAAAATAAGTGTAATTTAGATGTACAATTAAAAAATTGGGTGTAACAATAATTTCAAAAATATTAAAAAAAAGCTAATTGGGGTTGGGAGTCTACATAGACTGACAACCCCGCAATGTAAAAATTATCAGAAAAAAGTAAAAAATTACTTGGCTATGGTAAAACTAGGTGTAAATTAAGCTTAACACATCTGTTAACACATTCACTGCCCGCAACGCGCCTGGCGCGTTCACATGTACGACGGATTGGTGCCCACACCGCGCTACGCGCGTTGTTGTTCCATTTGAATTCTAATGAGTGGCGCCTGAGGCATTGCACGTTTTTGGAGCGGGCAGTGAATGTGTTAAGGCAAAAGTTAAAATATCATTATTAATTAGTCAAAAGTAATGAAAATGGTAAACCCTATCATCTGCGCCATTGTTGCCTTAGGGTAGGTTAGGTTAGGTTAGGTTGTTTAGTTATGTTTTTCATCAATATAGGCGCTTATCTCATCGGCGCAAATGATAGGTATCCACCTCAAGCAAAATTTAAAATATTGGGGGGACAACTCGGCCATGCGCTGGAGACAATTCGGACATGACCTTTTTTCGTCACAGGTACAATTTCAAATTTTGGGGGACAACTCGATAATGTATTTCAACTTTTGTCTTAACAGATGTGTGACACTTAATTTACACCAAATTTTACCATAGCCAAGTACTTTTTTACATTTTTCTGATAATTTTTAACCTTGCGGGGTTGTCAAGTCTATGTACACTCCCAACAACAATTATTATTTTTTTTTAATATTTTTGAAATTATTGTTACACCTAATTTTTAAATTGTTCACCTAAATGACACTTATTTTACACTTAATTTTCCAATATATTTGTTTAGTATTTGGCATCAGTCGGGTTGTGAGTCGATGTAGGTCATACATTGTTATAGTGGGAAAATATTGTTACTAATATTATAATAGCATATATGCCATGATACACTGTGTTTTATAATTAGAAAAGTTGTTTTATATTTAATTTTAAAGAATTAAAGTATATTTTTAAAAAATATTACAAATGGAAAATGATTCATTTATATAAGTATATATATATACAGGGTGTTCGTTCGCTTGGTTGATATAGGGCAATAACATGGGATTTCGATAATATGCAGAATACTTCTTTCTGAAGTAAAATTCGGAGAAATACCTGGAATACTTTTCGATAGAAAATGAAAAGTTATATAATTTAGTTTTAGTTTTAGTTTGCTAGCATGTGCCGTTTGGGCGCTAGAATTTTTTTAAAATGTTTTTTA
This sequence comes from Clivina fossor, assembly GCA_963966155.1. Classification (NCBI taxonomy): domain Eukaryota; kingdom Metazoa; phylum Arthropoda; class Insecta; order Coleoptera; family Carabidae; genus Clivina; species Clivina fossor. Next base: position 36,417,982 of record OZ014551.1, read on the forward strand.
AAATTTTCAATTATTTTTCCTACTAAATCAGTATGAATTCAAGAAAAAAGTTACTTAGCTATTATGTAGCTAATTTTTTTTTCTATTTTACTATTTTTTTTCAGATTTTTTTTGAACAAGTTTTGAAAAAAGTTATATTTGTAAAAAATTTGAAATATAATTTTTTTCAAAATTTGCTCAAACAAATCTGAAAAAAATCAGTAAAATAAAGAAAAAAATTAGCTACATAATAGCTAAGTAACTTTTTTCTCGAACTCATACTGATTTAGCAGGAAAAATTATTGAAAATTATAAAAAACATTTTAAAAAAATTCTAGCGCCCAAACGGCACATGCTAGCAAACTAAAACTAAAACTAAATTATATAACTTTTTATTTCTTATCGAAAAGTATTCCAGGTATTTCTCCGAATTTTACTTCAGAAAGAAGTATTCTGCATATTATCGAAATCCCATGTTATTGCCCTATATCAACCAAGCGAACGAACACCCTGTATATATATATATATATATATATATATATATATATATATATATAGAAAAAAATTCAAGTAATTCCGCCAAATATTACGATCCAATCAAGTAACAGTTTGCTTTATACTGACTGAATCTGTCATTCATGCTCTTCTGTTTGTACCACTTGTATGTATTCACTCACGCAAAAGACTCCCTCAATCATCTACATCTACATACTAATCGGATGCACACGGGTAGACGTGTACCTTCAATATAACCGACCTAGTTATATTTTTTTAACCAAATATTCAACATTTTTTCCTATTTCACTCTCTTCATACACAAATTTAGGAATAATAAAAATTTAATTTAATTTTTTGCAAATTTAAGATTATAAATCATGTTGTAAATTTTACCATATAAATTTTAATTAAAAACAATTTCTTTTTAAACGAATTTTTTCATTAATAATCTTTCTTTTCTAATTAAATTTTCGTTTATGTTGTCGTAATATGGGTATAACATTAATATCAGCTAAAATTGAACTCAAAATTCTATTTATTTATTAATAAATTAATAAATAATTTAAAAGGATTACCCAAATGTCACCAGATTTATAGAGAAAAACAATGGAAGATTGAAACTTGAAAAGCTAATTATAGAACTCATAGATATTTGTGTTAGTAATATAAAAATTTACATAAACAAAACTTATTTTCCATTTGGAGAAATAGAAGACTATGCATAACAGAGTAATAGTATTAATATAGACAAAGCAAAAGTCTGCAGATAGAAATAAATCACCCTTTATGTATGTTAAACTTATAAAAATTGTAGAAATTTTGAAGGCTTACTTGGAACGAAAAAAGGAATTTGTAAATAAAATACAAGTTAAAAGTATGAGTTTAATTTTCAATTACTACACAAGAGGAAATTGCAATAAAAGGTAATGTACATATGCCTTAGTTAATTACTTTTTGATTATATTTAAAATTAAAAATAAACATTGATTAGCTTTTTATTTATTTATTCATTTCTAAAATGAAAAATAAATTATCGTAGATTTTAAGCTAAAACACATCAATGCTGTGATGCCAGTTTTAAACAAATATATATGCTTAAAAGTAAATATTATACAATATTGCTAATTTTCTGGAAAAACTATTCAAATTTATTTTAAGCATTCCCTTTGTACTTACGATTTAAAAAAAATTTTCAGGATAGATTCTTTTTTATACATAATGATTACAAAATTTAATTTTTGAACAATGCTCCTTGAACTTTTTGTGCAAAAATATGAAATATTTATTCCTATTTCTTAATATTTATGTGATAATATCAAAATGCTCTATATATGGATTTACCCATATATTTTTAATATTGTATTTTTTTTGATATTTGGAATGTAATCGAAGAGTAATATTCTTAAATATTATCATTATTTATATTCAAAAAATTACATTAAGTTATAAATTATTAACATTCTTTCCTAAGTTTAGAAATAAAACTCCGTTCTTGTCTAACTACTAAAGCTATTTTTGGAAATAGTTTAAATTTTACAAATTTTTCTTAAGAAAATATATACTTATAAAAAAATATTTTCATATTCCAGTTTTTTTTCTTAGGAAAACTGGTATTATTTTCTTGATGAAATATTATCTGTATTTAAAAATTATAAAATGTTAAAGTTACTGTTAGGCAGGCCACACACCAAAGAAATATGAAACATAAAACGTGAAACAAGAAACATGAAACATGTTTCACAAAATAGCAACACATTGTTTTAAATGGGAATCCGCATATAATCGAAATACATTTCATGCGTGGTGATAAGAGGAACAAATGCTGTAAAAGCATGAAATAGAGCCTGTTCTATATTTTTGTTTCACGTTGGGCGTGGTTTCAGGCACTGTGCATAAAAATAAATAAATTTTGTTGATATTTAAAGACGCGTAGTTTCTAAACCGCAAGCGCTATAAAAAAATGATGCAAATAAAAGTTGTGGGAAATTTTATTGTCTATAATTTTATTTCTATACAATTTTTTCATAAAATGCGTATTTAAGCCCAAATTGCACTAAATATAGAAACACTTAACATTTTTATTTCTGTTCATTAAAATTAATAAATTTCTTGATATTTAAAAACGCGTAGCTTCTAAACCAGAAGCTCTATTAAAAAGTGATGCAAATAATAGTTGTAGGAAATTTTATTGTCTATAATCTTATTTCTATATAATTTTTTGATAAAATGTATATTTAAGCCCAAATTGCACTAAATAAAGAAACATTTATCCAAACTATCGTCGGTGTTCGAGTATATTGTGAATTGAAACCAATTTAATTTTTATTTCTTCAATTTGTGTATCAATGTACAAAAAGTTTCATATTTCGTGTTTCATATTTTCAGTTTCGTATTTCATATTTCATGTTTCACGTTTCTAGTTTCTCTGGTGTCTGGCTTAGCTTATCGTTCATAAAATGTTTACAAAAATATCAGTTAACCGGCATAATTAACCTTTTTTTTTACAAATTTCATGCCCTGCATTAGACAACCCAATTTTCTTCAGTAATTTAAAATGTGCGTAGCGCTAAAATTCTTCCTTGAAATTGAAAAAAGTTTAAGTATAGTTTAGTTTGAGCGAGTGCATTAGTGGTGTGTGACAAATAAAAAATGGCCGACGTGTAAGTTTTGAAAATCGTTTTCAACTTTCAGAGTTGCTCGCCCTATAAGCTAAGCTAACTTTTCAACCGTTCTGCAGTATGTCCGTGCTGGGCACGATTTATGTAGGTTAAGCTGATATATTACTTTTCATTCCACGTATGTATTATATAACTCATAAATGTGACAAAAGAAAAATTACACACACACACACACACACTGAAAGACATAAGAAGCTTCTTTTTTGCTTCCTTAGATGAACCTCAATTTTAGAAAGCGGTGTTACTCAAATATATATTAGAAAAGAAACATGGGGTACTTGCAAAAACAATGTTTGTTTTCTATATATATATATATATATATATATATATATATATATATATATATATATATAGGTATATCAAAAATTTAAATAATTTAAAGTACTTTTACTTAAACATTATTTTATTTATTTTTTTTGTTTTTATTGTTCAGCATTACAATTACGTCAATAAATTGTCAATGTTTAGAACGATATATATTTAATTTATCCAAAAAAATATTTTTAAAAATTTATATAACATCTATTGTTTTATATCATTGAAAAAAGAAAAAAAATATCAGTCTTCTTAAGATAAAAATTCATTTATATTTAAGAAAATATGTTTGTGTTACATCTCAAAAATATGTTAATAAAAAACATTTCTTTACAACACTGGCTAGAATTTATAATTTTTATTTGTAACTTTTGTCCATTTCTATGCAATTATCTAGTGACCTGTAGAATAGAAATAGTAATTTGAGATGGTCTTACAATTTACACTAAAAGTCTTGTGTTTTAGCTGTTATAGTTCTCGAAATCCCAATAGTAGCACCTGAAATAGAAAAACAATATATATATATATATATATATATATATATATATATATATATATATATATATATAAAGTTTATGTTGAACAAATAGGTAAACTGCTACTAAATAAGATATTCATAAGTTGAAACCATTCAGATATAATTACAGTATTATTAACTTTTTCCATAATACAATTACACATATTAGTAGAAAGTGTAATATTTTGTTAAAGAATTTTGTGGTAATGGTCGGTTCTGTGGCGACCATAGAAGAAATGTTTAAATGGCAAATATAACAATAAAATTTTTTTAAATAACTATCAAAAATAATTTATTTTTTAATATTTATATAATAATTGCGTATAAGAAAATTGTGTTTTGTCTACATTGAATGTATATTTGAAATTTGTATTTTCTGAAAAAACAGTGCTACGAAATAAATATTGCAAACATGGGTAAAAATGGTAAAGCACCTTCCTCAAACAATGAATATATGTGCATATTTTATTAGCTCAATTCTTTGCTGCTATAAAATATCAAAAGATCTATGTGTGTGTGGTCTTATACAGCATGTTCCCATTTTAATTCAATAGACACAGAAACATTTTTTATTTGCAATATAATATATATATATATATATATATATATATATATATATATATATTAGGGTGGTCCTTATTTTTAAAATTTTTTTTTTCTTTGCTCCAGGTGGATAAAACGAAAGGTTATAATAAGAAAAAATTTTCTGCCAAGTCTCGTTGGAAAATATTAACATTAACCCGTGCCCCAAGACGGTTGAAGTTTAAATAGGAATTAACATGGGATTTACATACTTGCGGGTATTACAAGGTATAACTCGATTAGTTCTCAATATTTTGACCCCAACTCGACTTATATAAGGTACTTGACATCGCTGAATCCGAATATGATAGCGAAAACATGATTAGGATACTTGACAACTGTCAAAACGGCTGTCATTGTGAAAAAAACCCTATTTTTTGCCGTATTTTAGGTTTTTTCAATTTTTTAGGTTTTTTAAGTTTCTGTATACGAATATGGCGTTCAAAAACAATTAGAATAAAGAAAAATTTTCAAAAAATTGTGCCAAGAAGCAATTTTAATGTAAATTCGTGGTTTTGACAATTTTTTACCCTATTTTTATCATATTGTCGAGTTTTAACCCATTAAGGCCCAAGCAAAACTAAGCCTTATTACAGCCAAACTAACTGCACAGTTCATATCACAGGTGAGAAATACCTGTGTTTTGTGAACGCCATATTCGTATACAGAAACTTAAAAAACCTAAAAAGTTGAAAAAACCTAAAATACGGCAAAAAATAGGGTTTTTTCCACAATGACAGCCGTTTTGACAGTTGTCAAGTATCCTAATCATGTTTTCGCTATCATATTCGGATTTAGCGATGTCAAGTACCTTATATAAGTTGAGTTGGGGTCAAAATATCGAGTTATACCTTGTAATACCCGCAAGTATGTAAATCCCATGTTAATTCCCATTTAAACTTCAACCGTCTTGGGGCACGGGTTAATGTTAATATTTTCCAACGAGACTTGGCAGAAATTTTTTTCTTATTATAACCTTTCGTTTTATCCACATGGAGCGAAAAAAAAAAAAATTTTAAAAAATTAAGGGCCACCCTAATATATATATATATATATATATATATATATATATATATATATATATATATATATATAACAGTGTGTCCCCGGATTGAGTTCACTATAGGTGTAATCGGCAAAAAATTTAAGAATTTCATTTTCATGTTTTGGGATCATGCCCTGCTTTGTCTGAAAACAATTTTAAGCATATTTTTAGTTTTCTAAAAATCAAGGCGGCCATGAAAAATGTAAAAAACTATTTCATGTTCAGGTAAAGTGCCTTTTTGGTCAATAATACGGCATAATGCTTTTAAGAAAAGTTGTTCAGAATTTGAAAAATTTTCAAAGTTGCAAATATTTTTAACAAAATACTTCAAAAATACAAATATAAAAAATTTAAAGTTTAAATTATACAGTGTGAGCCACAAAATCTACAATAGCCAAAAAAAAATTGTAATTGTTTTTTTTTGTGACAATCGCATATATTTATTTTAAGATTAATATGCAATAAAAATACATAAAAAATATAATATTCTATTAACATTTTAAATTTTTGAAAATTATTATTAAGAAAATTTATGTAAAACAAATATAATTTACAATAAATTTTAAATGCTATTTACGATTATTCATAACTTTTTTTAATAGAAAAATTTACTCTCGATTAAGTTTTCATTTCAATTAACTTGTTTATGACAAATATCAACAAATAACAAAACGCAAAAACACAAAAATGCAATTCTCATTTGCTATTTATAGAATAGAAATAAGTTGTGGCCATGTTAAAACAATGGCCTAGAAATATTTAATCATGTATTAACAGCTTTCTAATAATTATCTTTTAATTGGCTTTAAAAAATTATCCGCATTTGAAAATAATATAAAAACATTATTTTTACACTAATATGTCTTTTCTTCAAAGAAAAAATATCAACATAATAATAAAATAAAAATAAATCTGATCTGATTTTAACTGCTGTATCTCTGACACATTATAACATCTTTGGGTAAACATCAATAGTGTGTAAAATGTAAACTTTAAAAGCGGCAATAATAAAAAATTCAATTTAATTTACCATAGAATGTTTTTTAAACTTTAAATATATATATATATATATATATATATATATATATATATATTTAAAGTTTAAAAAACATTCTATGGTAAATTAAATTGAATTTTTTATTATTGCCGCTTTTAAAGTTTACATTTTACACACTATTGATGTTTACCCAAAGATGTTATAATGTGTCAGAGATACAGCAGTTAAAATCAGATCAGATTTATTTTTATTTTATTATTATGTTGATATTTTTTCTTTGAAGAAAAGACATATTAGTGTAAAAATAATGTTTTTATATTATTTTCAAATGCGGATAATTTTTTAAAGCCAATTAAAATATATATATATATATATATATATATATATATATAGTATGTTTTCAATAAAATATGCTTTTTACATTCAATAGTAAAATAACTCTGTATTTGTATTTCCAAATGTTGGACATCAAATCATTTCGTACTTATCTTAAGAATAAATAAAATTTAAAATATTGGCCCTTAGTAAATTTTTGCAACTTTTATGAAAACGGAGACACGCTGTATATGCGTAGAAGTAAACAACATAAATGTTTAACACAAATAAAAAATTAATCCAACCCGCGTATCTCGGTAGAAATGGCGTCATTTCAGTTATAAAGCAAAACATAAAAAAACAGGACACGTAGATTTGGACTGATACGTCAGATCAACCATAATATAGATGAAAAATACAACAAAACGTTTTGTTATATTTTATATGCCATATTTTAGGGTGTCAGGTTATAAAATATAAGCAAACACTATTTCCAACCTTTTTGAGGTGTATGAAACCAAACAATCCATGTATTAAGTACAATAATTACGTATCTGTAATTATGTTTGATCTGATATTATACAACCGTATCTATAGCTACCCGTTTGCTACATTTTTTATAAAATTATTTTTTTTATCTTTATTCTAAATGTTTATTAATTAATTTTATTAAAATAAGGCATCCGACTACTAATTAGAAATTCTTTAATTTAATATAGATAGTAAATAAAAATATAAATAAAATCTTACCGTGAAAGTTAATAAAATAAAATAATTTCTGTTATACCAAAAAATAATTAAAAAATTAATTAAAGCAAAAAATAGTTTATTTATTTTTTAATTTCTTTGAGCAGCGACGAGTAACAACTAGTAATATAAACTACTGATGGTTTTCTAAGAAAAAAGTTGATCAAATTCTTGTGCCCGATTCTGGTTAATTAATAATTGACTTTGCGATATATTTTTTATGATAAATAGAAACGTCAGCCAGCGGTTTCAAACCACCGAATCTAGTATTATATTCATTCTGTAATACATAACGCTTAAACATGCTCGGCTGCCGGAATGGTTTACTATATGTTAATCGGTAGATGCCCAATTTAAACTGTTTTATTTAAATTTGTATAGTATTACTCTCATGTAGTAAACTGTGATATATTAGAAACAGTATTATTTGTTTAATTTTAAATCAGAAATGAAACAAATTAAATAGGTATTTTGGAAATTTCAACGAATGACAGTAAGATTTTGTTGCCTACAAAATAATTTGCAACAATGTTTCTCACTCGTTGTATAAACAGTTTATTAAATAATTATGGTTGTTCCTAGAATAAGAGCTTAATGGTAACAAAATTTTATTTAATATTTTAACGATGTATACATGTTACAAACATGATTTGTAAGAGTGAATATTTTTATTTTCAAATATTAAGTATCTAAAAAATCTGGCTCGTGTACAATACACTTGACCGAGTACTTATGTTTGACGCTGCCACCAATGTTGTATATAACAACTAACTATAGTACAATAATATTCAATATTGTATTAATAATATAACAACAGTAACGTTATATAAATATTTTGATACAAGAAGAAGATAAAAGAAATCAAAACAATCTCGTTGGTTAACATGTGACATTAAGTATAAACCGTACAATATTGATATTATTTACTTATATACAAACATATATGCAAGGGATTTCATATGAGAGTTGGTTATCTTATGTATACCTACCATATGTTGATTTACATAGTTCCCACAATCTGTTTTCCGTTTTTTAGGTCACTTTTGTAAGAATGTATACTAAAGGGGCCCGCCAACTAGGATTCATGCATGTATTATCTTCTATTTGCAAGATGCTTTGTACGTAGCTTAAGTATATATATATATATTGGTGATATCGGTACTTCCGTCTAGTGCATTTTAGTTTTTGGAAAAGTACCAAAAAGTTACGTAATAATCGTTTTCAAGAAAACAAATATTACAATTTTTTTTCTTATAACTTTTTGCGTATATATTTATAAATAATCATGTCATGTAGACAAAATAGTGTGGCACAAACTCTTTCCATTATGCGGAAATTATTTTGAGATAAACGATCTATCTTAACTAACAATATATTTTGCAACATTTTTACATATCTCAAGTAGTTGAAAATTACGATTTAAGAAAATTAAAAAATTTGTATTAAAGTGTACAATATTATCCTAAAATTTATCTCAAAATTTAAAAAAGTTTGTTTTTCTTAGTAAAAAATCTTCCAGAACTCATTGTTTTAAAATAAAACTAATAATAATATTTGTTTAATTTTACCAATACCAGAAGTGATATGAATAGTTTGGTTAATGCATTTTCAGTTACTAGATAAGTATCACAAAGTCCTAGTAATAATTTTTAACAAACAAATAAAAATTTTCTTATATAATGCAGACTCTTTGACGAGCACTACATATATATGTAAAATGTAATTTTATTTTTGAAAATACTATTACATATATCTTGATTTTTTGTTTAAAATAAATTTCTAAATAAATTATTTTAATAAAATTAAATAACTCCAATATGTGAAGATGATAAACATATATAGTAATTTCTATATAGTAATTTTACTAAAATATGTTTTAAAATAAAAATTTATTTAATAAACTTAGAAAATATCTTGAAGTGCTGCAGTTTCTGTCTTTAATCTCAACGAAAAAATTTGAATTGTAACACTTTGGATGTTATTAGTTTGATTTTTTTTATTTTGAAATTTATAGATATGTTGTGTTAAATATTGTTATATGCTTTGTCAGTTAACTCTTTCCTTGCACTTTCTTTTGCCAACTATCCGCAATCAATGAGATGATTCAAAAAGTCGCCTAGTTGTTTTGTGCAACTGGTCCATTATTTTTATAGACAAATATTATATAAATTACATTGCTTTTAAAGAAACTGGGATATTTTTGTTACTAAATTTAATATGAAATCTATTTCTCTATATTTCTCTAATTTCTTGTAACATAAGAAAAACAAATAAAACACACAATTTTGCTATTCCCAGTTTATTTAATTAGTGAACATTTCAGCTGCAATTATTATGCTTATTTAATACAATAATTTTATGCAAAGTATTGGAATACATAAAATAATATACAGGGTGGGCAAGATAAAAGAGGCCCGGAGTCATACTGTACGTGATATTTGAATCGAGCGCTCGAGAAGGATCACGTGATGTCCAGCGACCATCTTATGACTGTTTTTTTACAAGGTTATGACTGTTTTTTACAAGATTATGAAATTTTTCACAATATTATGTCTGTTTTTCACAAGGTTATGACTATTTTTTACAAGGTTATCACTGTTTTTTACAAGATTATCAAGTTTTTCACAAGATTATGTCTGTTTTTCACAAGGTTATGACTGTTTTTTTCAAGGTTATGACTGTTTTTTACAAGATTATGAAATTTTTCACAAGATTATGTCTGTTTTTCACAAGGTTATGACTGTTTTTTACAAGATTATGACTGTTTTTCACAGGGTTATGACTGTTATTTACAAGATTATGAAGTTATGTCCAATATTATGTCCATCTTGTGTTAACAGTCATATTGTGTTTGTCAGTGTTGCGTTGTCAGTTGTTAATGGTGGTTGTGAATGTTCGGTTTGTTGTTATTCATAATATTCTGTATATACTACTTTTAAATGAAAATTATAATATATTAGTAATATACTTTTCTGTAAGTATTTGTACTTCTGTATTCATACCGGGCCTCTCTTATCTTGCCCACCCTGCATTTTTTGTTATATTTGTGATGCATTACAACAATTTAAGTTAGGTTATTGAAATTAAAGTATAAATGACTTTTATTTTTAGAAATTTACTTGTAAAAGAAACATATAATACTTGTATATAATAGAAAACTTGCTTTATAATACCAAATCAATATCCACTTAAAAGTTTAAAAAGATTTTTTTTTTAAATATTTATTTAAAATAAATGCAGCCAGCGGCCTGCGCTAGTACACGATTTGTTTCAGTTTTTCAATTCAAATTCAGATCAATTGAATTGCGACCACAAAATGTTACTGGTTTTATTAGAATCAGGCGACTGACCAACTTTAAAAAGTTCGAAAAGTTTATCATTTCACAAAGTAACGATCAGTCGCGAAATTGACGGGAAACACATACACAATGACCGAAATATTAATAAATGTTTGTTAATTGTTAGCGCGACATATTCGATTTTATACAAATAGATTATATTTCGCCAGACAGTAGCCAAAGTATTACCATATACCATTATGTAAATACTGGTTGAGATATCATATATTCAAAATGGACAACTGTTATGTGCCCATGCATAATTAAAGATGTCAGTGCATTGGTGAAATTTTGCCGGTTCGACTTTGTCAACAATATTTATACATTAATTCCGTACGGATGGATAACCAAGTCATATTATTTTCCGTTACAATATTAATTAAATAAATAAATAATTAAACACATATCCACAAAAAAGTCTGCATCATATAATAAAAATGTATTATTTGGTTTTTGGAAATTATTATTACTAGATATTTTGGTTTTTGTTTAACTAGTCGATTCAATGATTGAGTAACTTGTAGAATTTTTGGGAAAAATCTTAACATTAGAAATTTGTATATGTTTATGATTTTAATTTTGTTAACCTACTTTATCTACTAACTTTTTTCAAATAAATAAATTTAAAAAATTATAGAATTAGTTAATAATTTTCATATTTTGTTCCTATTTATCAAGTGATAAAAATTTAAAAATATTTTTAAAAATATATTTTATGTAAACCTAGAATTAAATTGAAACAAATGACGCAAAGAAAAGATTTCATTTAAAATAACAAAATAAAATTTTGCAGTTGATAAAGAGACAAACTCAGCTAGTAGGAAAAACAAAGACAATAAAACAAAACAAAATAAATGTAGAAAAGAAAATTCTGTACTTATAGAACGGCTGTTCTATATAACACCGGATGTTCTTAGAAGAATATCTGAACGATTTTGATGTGGCGTAGCTGCCGAAACAAAAACCGACTAGACGTTAGATCAACTATAAACATAAGTTCGTAATATCTAAATCTATGAGAGTGGTTATGCTACTCGCCTTGCACGACTGAGATCTCTGGTTCGAGACCTACTCGTTCCAGAAATTATTATGTGCAATTTCCCGTCCGCTGGTGTGGTTTTTCTCCGAGTACTTCAGTTTCCCAATCGGTAGATACACAAATTTAGTACACACATCATGTTCTGGCCGCTCTGGAACACTTTCCAAACTATCACTTGGTATGCAGTCCACCTGAATTACTTATATGGTTCACGGCGGTAGTCATGCATTCACAACAGAGCACATTGACAACTCCCTAGTAGTTCCCTACTCACAACACAATACAAATACACTGATACCCCTAAACTGTACACTGACACAACACAACACTTTGAAAAGGAGGCAAGTGGTCAACCTATAGCAGAGCAAATAAACATTTAATTAGGAAAAAATAATAAAATTTATTTATTTGTCTTGATTTCCACTCGTATTTTTTCTTTTTTTTTTTATTAAAAATTGACGACCGCGGTTTCAACCAATATATTGGCCATCATCGGGTCTGGTACAGACTAGAATACAATACAACACAATAAACCATTATTCTACGACAAATAGTTTTATTATATTGTTATTGTTTATTATTATATGAAAAAGACAAAAAATTCGTTCAGAATGTGGAAACACACACATGTTTGTTTTTCAATTAGAATATGACTTCCTGTAATTAATGTAAATAAAAAATTTATGTTATATAGGTTATAAATATTTTTTAAATGTATTTCAGTTTAATTATTGTTGTATCTCTTAATGTAATTAATATAATTTATATTTTTATATTGTTAAAATTATAATGTTAATGTTTTGATCTGAATATTTAGAAAATGGCCTTGAATATATTGTGTTGTATTGTATTCTAGTCTGTACCAGACCCGATGATGGCCAATATATGGTTGAAACCGCGGTCGTCAATTTTTAATAAAAAAAAAAGAAAAAATACGAGTGGAAATCAAGACAAATAAATAAATTTTATTATTTTTTCCTAATTATCATCAACATTTCCACAGTGGGTGTTTTAAATAATTTTCATCAAATAAACATTTATTTATTATACCTGGTACATGAATTGTCATGTTATTGAGGAATGATATAAACTAACACAACTAGTGGGAAACAATTTAACTGTTCAAATTAAAACTTGCTTATATGCACATTACATTATAGTACCGAAATAATTAATAAAACAAGTTTAAAAGCTGCGTTAAGTGTACGTACTAAGAAATAGAACTTTTATAATATATCTAACCTAAATAAATAGTTTGAACTTTGTATTTATAAAGTATAGCGATTATTTTAAATCGATAACAATTATTTATATACAAATATTAAAGTAGAATAATAAATCTAAAGATTTTTATAAATAGGCAAGATAAAAATTACTTTAGGAATGAAGATTCAGTCACAAATAATACATAAGTTTTAAAAACATTAATAACAAAAATGCTAAAATTTTATGTTTCTCAAATATAGAACGTTATCTTTATTATATTACCTTTATTAAACTTTTGTATATTATAATTATATATGAAACTCAGGTGTATATACATAACCCCATAAAAAATTATTGTTTTCTAATGTTTCATGCAAAGCAAAGTAATTTCACTTTGCAAATATGTACAATATAGTCATAAATAAATATACATAAATAACTGAATATATTAATAACAATAAACCAAACAAAACAAAATTTTAATAACAGTGCTTTCAACATCGGTCTCAGTAGTGCATGTTCACAGTTAATAATCCAGAAACGTATTTCTAAATGTAACTTCTATCTCTTATTAATAAGTAAAACAAAAAATTGTGATGTGTTCTCCATCTTCATTAATGGTTGATCTGATGAGTAGATATACCGGCTCATTCGTTATATGCATAAATATTTACGCTCAAGTTTATAATTAAATGAACAAGTTTCACAGGTCGCACTATAACTAGATATTGGCAATGTCGAACTGAAAACTTCCCGAACACAATTTTTTACTATTGTTGTTTTTTTTTTTAATGAAGCAGAACTATAAATATATACTAGAAATGGCACACTTTTAACATGTTTTGTATATCATATATCATTATTATCAGTCTATAGAAAATTCTAGCTAAAATATTTGGTAAAAGAATAATATATTTGTTATAAATTTAGAAAGTGGCTATTTATACATACGGTATGTATACGCAATTGGCTATTTATACATACAGTATTTTTACGTAATTGGCTATTTAGGGTAGGTTAGGTTCGTAGGTTGGTTAAGTTTTTTTTTTTTTTTAGTATGTATAAATAGCCAATTGCGTATTCATACCGTATGTACAAATAGCCTCATCTATAAATTTATTACAAATTAACATATCAAATTACAAGTCAAGATGCTCAACCTGAAATTTCGAAAAACTAATGAAACTTTGGCGACAAATATATTATGATGGAACATAACTAAATCATTTTTTAATTGCACAAAAACAGTTTGACGGAGTAAAATTGGCGCCAGAAAATTTATTATTTTTGAATTTAATCTATAGTATTTTCTGGTAAATTAATGACAGAAATTGTACACTTACAAAGTCAGCGTACAAGTTAGAATGTACTAACCTAACCAACAGCAGTAAATAAACCATGCATGGCAATCTCCATCAGCCCAAAAACTACATCGAATTGCTTGGTAGTTAACTCTAGTAGATAGTAGATGGCGTAAATACATACAAAAAAATTCCTACATTATTGGCAATAAGTTTAAAATTATGCATTTCAATGAAACAAAAATAAATATATATTCTGTTATATTCCTAATATATTTAATTATAATTTTATTAATTACAACTTAATTATCTGTAAAATATGTTACTATTATAAAGCTTAAAATTTTATATATTATTTCGCATTCCAAATGACAACTTACTTTTATTTAGTAATGCTGTACTTTTTAAATCATCAATAATTATTTACTATTTAGCGAATTAAGGTATGGACTGGCTATGTGTAAAAGTGTATTTTAGTTTCATTGAAATACATATTTTAAAACTTATTGCCAATAATGCAGGCATTTTTTTTAATGTGGTTGCGCCATCTACTATCTACTAGAGCTAACTACTAAGCAATTTGATGTAGTTTTTTTTTTCGAGCTGACGGACATAGACAGGGATATTTTCGACCGGACCGGACCGGACAGACAGTGATTTTTGGTGGCGTGACATTCGACAGCATAAACAGGCAGTGCTTGGGATGGATTTCGACCACATGGCTTTCTGATGGCAAAACCTTTCGGTCGGACGGATTTCGGCCGCGCGGATTTCGGGGGCGTGGCATGCTTTGATCCAAAGAATATAAACTGACATAAACTTAATCAATAGAACTACAAGTTATTTGAAAATGTTTTTAAATATGATGCGTTTAGAAAATATTTTAGGTACGAATTCCATTCAAACATAATACAATGAAATGAGTTTATAAGATATGGGTAAACTATATGAAATTAATAAAAAAAATCATATCTTTTACGCGACATTTTAGATGAATAATTACCAGTATGTATTTATTTGACACAATGTATATTTTTGATCAAAGTGTATGTTGAGTATTTGTGTAACTTCAGATCGATAATTAGGCATTTATGTTTTTTCACATTACTGTTTATTTTATTTTAATGTTATTTTTACTAATTTGCTACTGATGATAGGAGCTTACCTTCCAAAATACGCACTTAGCTATACTTGAAATTAATTTTGTGCTTTTTGAAATTTGTTTAGTATATTCTTTTCATTTAAATATTCACCACAGTAGATCATATCGTAATTAAATAAAAAAAATTTAATATTTTATTGAATCAGTCCTGGAACTTTAATGGTAAACTCTGCTTATAGGTGTAGATTTGTGTGTATATGTAAGTTTGCAAGTGCGAATTGTTAAGAGTACGCGTGGTTTGCGTGTATGTCACCGTTGCGAAAGACAAATTGAAATTACGAACCAGCTCTTTTGCTTTATGCTTCCCAGGGCGAACAAACGACCAAACCTTCTGTGTACCCTCCATGGCATTGCGACAAATTCTGTATTTCATTTTGAACATACACAAATATAAACTAAATCATATGGAAACCAGCGCAAGCATTAGCGGCGCCAGACTTTTAAATTTGGCGGGAGGGACACAGAGACCAGAAATATTTTTAATGGGGGCATACACTTATGATAATTGATTAATATTCTATGCACGAAAAGATAACAATTTTATTAATTTTTACTTATATATTTCATCAAAAAAATTATTTTACATAAAAAAATTATATGTCAAATTTTTTTTTATTTTTAAGTGAAAAATTTATCAATGATTTTATTGCAATCTATTAATTTAGCTACGTCTATTTCTATTTTCAAAATATTAATTTTACTGAACATCCTCGTGCTTATGTATAAAATTTTTTAAAGAAAAAATTTATTTTTTGTAAGATACAATAGACACTGATATGTTAACGTAATTCTTTAATAAATTTTAGATGTATAATCATATTGAGAATTGACGCAAACTAATACGACAACTAACGGTAAAAACATTAAATATTGAAATTAGTACTTGTTTATTGAGCAACTGTTACATGATATCAAAATCATTAATAAAACAAGTTTTAAAATTTTTCAATTGTTCGTAATAGAAAATATAGCTTTCAGAGTATATATAAATTAAATACTACTATTAAATCGATGACATGAATATGTGAATATTTAAATATGAAAACAGAAAACTTCACATATAATGGTTTTTATAATTAAACAAAAAAAATTGTAATTTTATAAATAAAGTTTGTCTCATAATAAATACATAATTTTTAATATTATTTATAACTAAATTGACAAATGAAACATGTCAAAATAACTTTATGTACATATTTCAATATCAAATATGTTTCTGTACTACATTTTTTTGTTTCTTTCAAATACAACGTTTATATATATATATATAGCTTTATAGGTTTTTTTTTTAAGTTTTCTATATAAAACAATGTAATTTCAGTTTGAAAATATGTGTAATATATTTACAAACAAATATAGATGGATTGCTAAATATGTTATAAATTACAAACCACAAAAATTATAATAATACTTCGATAACGAAAATGATAGTACTATTTCAAACTCACGACGATGCTGCCACAATCGGCAGTGTTATGTCTCAGTATTGCCAACTTTAAAAAATTTGATATGTTTAATCTATAAAAAATTACAAATTGCCAAAATATAAAATTAATTTTGGAAAGCTTACAGGCTATTTGATATTTAATCTATAATCCAAAAGTTTCTATAAAATATTTTGAGGAAGCAGTCGAAGGCTAGAGTATATTATAAGGGCCACGGCCCCTTTGGACTGCCAACTAGCGCCGCTGCTAAGCGCAGCGTGCATATTTGAACCTGCGTTGCTGTTTATATTGTATTATATTAGGCATTTCCACTTGCCTACAAGGAATTGTCCTATTTGTCATACAATTGTATTAAAATGTTGTGTGCAATTTTGTTAATTACGTTCAATTTACGAGGCTAATGTTTTATTGATATTAATTTTACCTTTACTAAGCAAAATTGCATATTAATAAGACAATAAATTTAGAAAAAATTCTTTAAATTCAAATAAAAGTAAATGGTATTTGGAAATATAAGCTTTTATCATCAGCAGCACATTTGAAATAATATATAAAAAATTGCAGTCCTAATTGGAGATTTAATATTACACAAGAATTACGGGCACCCAGCAGAATAAAAATAATAGAATATTTATAATTGCACGACATTGGTATTTCAAACGATACGTATAAAACGAGAAAAATGATATTTCAAATAATAATACAGTAGATCCTCGCTTAACGAGCACCTCGCATAACAGCTTTCCAGTAAAAAGGAATTAGGTATGTTACTAAGTATTTAGATTTTTTTTGTTTTCTGCAAATCGAATTCTCATTCCAAGTTGGTTCATTCCGCGATAGAAGAAAAGAAGAAGATGAATCACGATCCTTAACAATTAATATGTAATTTTCTTTGAATAAACGTTACACATAACTTTTTTTGAGTATTTTTTTTTAAAATTTCATTTTTTGAGTATTTTTTTTTGGCATGGAACGCATTATCGTATTTTACATTAATTCCCTGGTAAAAGTTGAATCCGGGCCCGTTATGTTTGCCCGGATAACTGTACGAGCAACGTATAGGCCTCACTTAGTACAAATTATAAAAAAACATTGACTGTTATATTCATGTAAAATAAAAATTTAACTAAAAAGGTGATATTTTTGCAATACCAGATTGGTATTATGCAGGATGAAATCAGAATAAATTAAACGCTATATTGAAAAAACAAAGACTATATAGATAAGTTATATTGAAAAATGTCATTGCTATAATAAAAATACAAGCGCTATAAATAAGCAACCAACGCTATATATAAATAACAAATGCTATATTAAGTAACACACGCTATATATAAATGACATACGCTATACAGAATTAACAATCGCTATATATAAGTGACATATGTTATACAGAATTAACAAACGCTATATATAAGTAACATATGCTATATTAAAATTACAAATGCTACATTAAATATTACTTAGATTTGCAAAATAACCTCAACATCAATAAAAAAGTTTAAAAAGACGGATTTAAAATTATAGGGGAAATTTACAATAATCAAACGGATACAAAAAAACATTCTGTATTTTAACTTTATAACCAAATATGAATAAGATAAAACAATAATAAGATAAAATTTATTGAACAATTTAAGCCTTCTTTGCCTTGGATGGGCGACCCACATTTTTTGTTCCTATTGGAATATTTTTAGCCTCAATTGGAGGAACAATTAATTCCAACCTGATTGCCAGCCCCAAAATATGCTTGCACATATAGTTTTTAAGAAATGCTGGACAATCACAACCACAAGTACTTTTTAAATATTTTTCTGTATTTAATACAACTTTATATTGATCGCAACACGAATTTTGAAGCAATTGCAATTGAAGACAAATATTTCAGACGCATGTGCTTCGATTCAGAGAATCGAATGTTTATATGAATATAGCAGAAATCTATAAGTTTAATAAAATTTTATATATAGCAGAATTGTTTTACATATATAGTAATATGTATTTCAATTTATTATTGAAGATTTATAGCAAATTGTTTTAATTTTTATAGTGTTTATCATTTCATAATATAGTATTTGTAAATTTCTTATATAGCGATTTTATATATTATATATAGCGTTCGTAATTCTTATTATAGCGTTTGGAATTTGCATATATAGCGGTTTATTGGTACCCGGATGAAATTGGCATAATTTAAAACAGAAAAATAAAATAAACGACAAGAAACGTTTTCCATGGCAAAAAATGTGAATTTACAACAAAATATTTTACTTATAACAAAAAATTGTAAAATGTTTCAACAACAAAAAAAACTAAAGGTTTTCTTTAAACCCAACCAACCTAGCAATAACCGCAAACAAAATCTGCATGTGAACAAATTAAAATTAACTTTAAATCAATTTACCTAGCAATAAGTTTGATTAAAATCTTAAAGTTTACTACTCAATAAATAAATAATATAATAGTTTATTAATTTGTCGTACTATATTTGTCGTCCAATATATTAGTTTTGTCGTAAAATTTCTAATTTTAGTCGATTGAAATAATAATTTTGTCGTGAAATTTTCCATTTTCGACATGCTGTACTTGTCGTTTGAAATACCAATTTTATTGTGCAATTATGTATTCCCCTATTAAAAATTTAAAAAAATCAATTTGCCGAATGAAAACTAGTTTTCAATAATATTTAAATATAAAGAAACGTATAAAATTCCAGTATAATATAATAAACGTGAAAATAAAATTAATTTATCTAGGTAGCTAGATTGTGTGCGTTGATTGCGTTGTGTCGTTTTTATTGGCATATAGTGCCGGGAACAATGAAAACCCGGTATTATAAAAAATGGACTATTGGGCAATCGAATAAGTATAAGGCAATAAAAATAACCTAATCTGGCTAGTGCTAACCCCCTCTTCTGCCGAGAAAATTTAATGAAAAATTAATTATAAAACGCTAGTACGTCACAAACCATAATTCAACTACGTGTTACTAACTGTATACGTATGTTACTTATAAACTCATTATATTGCATAATGTTCAATGGGAATTTGTAAATCGTTAATTACTAATGTATTTAAAAATACGTGAATTATTGCTTAAAATTTATGAAACAAGTGTTACTATATTTTTTCGTAAATAGATATTACTACACTTTTATGCAAAATTACATTTCTAAAATTTATATATTCAACTCAAAATTCATGTCAGAGAGAAATAAAACATGTATTTCAATAGAAATAATGTATATTCATCTAAACGATATTGATGTCTTTTGAGTATAATTGCTACAATTATTTAGTTTATCTATGTGTATTTAAAAACATATATTTATTAAGTTATAAAAGCATTTTTTCATATAGGAGCCTAAAATAATATTCTGAAACTGTTTTTAAATAACTTTTTTCAAAACTTCAATTTCAAAATTCTTTAAAAGCATTGCAAATATATTTTTTTAAATCACCCCGTACAATTATTTCAGTTCAATGCTTTGCACGTCGGTGAAATACAGCTTATTGGATATATAACTAAATAATTGAACGAAAAGAAAAAATATGCATTTAAAATCTCTTTACACCAGTTCTGAATAAAAAAAAAACTGTAAAATAAGGGTACCAATAAACCGCTATATATTCAAATACCAAACGCTATAATAAGAATTACAAACGTTATATATAATATATAAAATCGCTATATAAGAAATTTTCAAATACTATATTATGAAATGATAAACACTATAAAAATTAAAACAATTTGCTATAAATCTTTAATAATAAATTGAAATACATATTACTATATATGTAAAACAATTCTGCTATATATACAATTTTATTAAACTTATAGATTTCTGCTATATTCATGTCTAGTGAAATGTCCCGCGTCCTAACCTCACAAACTAAATCAAAACATCGAAGCACCTGCGTCTGAAATATTTGTCTTCAATTGCAGGATAGAATATATTCACAGGTATGTTTAATTTAATTATTTTTGTAAATTTAATTTAAATTGCTGTAATAAAATAATTTTACATCTAATCCTCTACTAGATGGAAGAATATATTACGGAATATATGTCCGATGAAGAAGTGGAATATATGGACGGCATCATATAACTGGGCTCGTGAAAATAAGGATATTAAAATTGTAAAATTATTAAATGCAACTAATTATCTTGTACCCGGTAAAAAATTGAAACATCTATCGGAAGATAAATGTATGACGGATATCTCAACATTCGATCAATACAAAAATTTGTGTTGCGATCAATATGAAGTTGTATTAAATACAGAAAATTATTTAAAAAGTACTTGTGATTGTCCAGCATTTCTTAAAAACTATATGTGCAAGCATATTTTGGGGCTGGCAATCAGGTTGAAATTAATTGTTCCTCCAGTTGAGGCTAAAAATATTCCAATAGGAAAAAAAAGGAATGTGGGTCGCCCATCCAAGGCGAAGAAGGCTTTAATTGTTCAATGAATTTTATCTTATTATTGTTTTATCTTATTCATATTTGGTTATAAAGTTAAAATACAGAATGTTTATTTATTTGTATCCGTTTGATTATTGTTTTATCTTATTCATATTTGGTTATAAAGTTAAAATACAGAATATTTATTTATTTGTATCCGTTTGATTATTGTTTTATCTTATTCATAATTGGTTATAAAGTTAAAATACAGAATGTTTATTTATTTGTATCCGTTTGATTATTGTTTTATCTTATTCATAATTGGTTATAAAGTTAAAATACAGAATGTTTATTTATTTGTATCCGTTTGATTATTGTCCATTTCCCCTATAATTTTAAATCCGTCTTTTTAAACTTTTTTATTGATGTTGAGGTTATTTTGCAAATCTAAGTAATATTTAATGTAGCATTTGTAATTTAAATATAGCATATGTTACTTATATATAGCGTTTGTTAATTCTGTATAGCATATGTTACTTATATATATCGTTTGTTAATTCTGTATAGCACATGTCATTTATATATAGCGTGTGTTACTTAATATAGCATTTGTTATTTATATATAGCGTTTGTTGCTTATTTATAGCGCTTGTATTTTTATTAGAGCAACGACATTTTTCAATATATAGTCTTTGTTTTTTTTAATATAGTGTTTAATTTATTCCCGTAAAATAATATCTGTTTTTATCTATTAGCTGCTTGGAGCCGTAATATATTTATTCACATAATATTTATAAACTGTTAGCCTGTGGCCATGGCGTAATAGATAATAGGTAGTATATAGTATATAGTTATGATTCAGACGTCAGCTCATGGCCACCGTGGCGCTAAAATCGACTTTTTTGATACGGTTTAGCCTATCCAGTTGTATGTGCATACAGATCAGTGCCTATAACAAACTAACATTATCAAATTATTTGAGCTTATGAGGTAGGTAAGTAAGGGAACAACTTAATTCATTTGTATTTGACCTGATGTAGAAAATTATTCCTTCGTTATTACTTAATAATAACCGGTTAGTATTAATAAAACCAAACAAAAATATTAAATTAATACTTAAAAAAAAAGTCAGGGTAGGTTTGGTATTGTTTTCAATAATAATAACAAATTAACCTTCTAACCTAACCTGTCCTACAGTAAGCCCCACCACATTTTTCACGTGCATTATCAACCCTAAAAGATTATTATTATTCTTCTATGTTTGTATATACATTTACTATTTTCATATAACGTTTGTTATTTTTTCTGCATAAAAAACTTTAGGTTTAAAATTAATATTGTACAATTAATTTGCTCTGATTTAAAATTGTAACTTTGATTGAATTCCTTGAAACTCCAAGAAGCTAAAATGTCAGAAAGAAAGAAACAAATAACTGAAACGTAAACAGTTTAATGCGAACGACCAATAAATGAAACGGGAGAAAAATGCAATGTAAGAAGAAGAAGAAAAAGAAGAAGTGACGCATTGTACGAAATGGTACAAGAACACGACGATAGTTATTACTCTACGCCACGAAAATATGATATTGCGCAAAAATTGTACGTTTTTGCATTATAATACTGTTCCGCAAATTGAAATGTTATATTTTAAAATTATTTAACTAGAAGATATGCAATATTGTCCCACTTAATACTAATATTGAATATTGATTTTATTTGTAATCATTTAAAGGAAATAAATACGATTTCAAAACATAATGATTGATATAAATTAAGCATTGTAAACCTACTAAGGATGAACTATACAAATATTTCCAGATAATGCTGAGATATACGACACATTATAAGTAAGTTTGTTAACTAATTGTTAACATACACTTACTATTGAAAACTACCACAACTATTGGTAAAAAGTGAACTGTCCTGTAGTTATATAAAACAAATTTTAAAGTTTTTCTAAATATACATACTAGAAAATATAGCTTTCATTGTATAACTAAATTAAATTAAACTAATGTTACAGTTTTATATTTACAAAATATTCACTTATTCCGATTATTATAAATAAAAACAATTATAAATATGCAAGTTTTAAGACGAATATCTTTAACTTATAAAGGTATTTATAAATATACAAGACGAAAATCACTTTAGAAATGGGGTTTGAATTATAGTAAATATATAATTTTTCAAACACTTTTGACAAACAAGTCATAGTTAGAATATCTTCTAATGATAACTTAACGTAAAGGTTTACATATATTTATATATGTTTATATAATATATAATATATATATATATATATATATATATATATATATATATATATATATATATTTCTCAAATATAAAATAATATATTTATTATCGTAGCATTTATTACATATATTTGTGTATTGAAGTTATTTATTTATAGTTAATAGTTATGCAGGATACATAATCTCACAATAAGGTTTTTTCTTGAATTTTCTGTGTAAAACAATGTAATTTCATTTTGAAAATCTGTATAAAATAACTTTAAGCAACTATACATAAAAAATTAAATATATTAACAACAAGTAAAATAAATCTTAAAAATACATTAATTATGAAAATAGCAATATTACTTCAAATTCATGATGGTGCTTCTACCATCAGCGGCATTAATTCTAATTTGCGCAATACCATATTCTCGTGACATAAACATAGACTATAAAACTTGTTATTCGGGAATCCGGTATGGTTGTGTGTGCAAGCACAAATTACGAATGGTTTTCACGTTCACTAAAGTTTTTTTTTTCAAATCACTTGCGTTCTTTTCCGATTACACTCCTCGACTAAAATACTAAGAAAACTCTTCAATTATGTAGAAAACATACTACAAACGAGGTTTCGATAGATTAAGCACTTCCTCTCCAATATGTACAGACGCTGCACAGATTGCTTTACGAGCATTGACAAATGAATTTCACTCTATCAGTTACACAGGGCCGGATTTACGTGCAAGCGGAACAAGCACGTGCTTGTGGCCCCCAAATCAAGGGGGCCCTTGGTCAACCTTTTTTTTTATTTATTTTTTATTTATTTTTTATTTTTTTTTAAAAGGAAGTTCTCTACACGGGTTTTTTTGCTTGATACATTTTTTTAAAGTAGAGATAGGGGCCCCATTCCTACCTCGTGCTTGGGGGCCCCGCAAGCTGTAAATCCGGCCCTACAGTTACAGATTAGACAATTGTTCAATTGCTATTCAATTAAAAGAGAACATACTAAACAATAAAAAAATTACATTTGTTAGAAGTTAAATAAAAGTAACATAGAAAGATCACATTGACATGATTTTTAAGAAGTTACACACTGCTGCTTTGGGAATTCGTAAAATTCATGAACTTTTTTAGTAAAAATATTTTAATAACTTATTAACATGCTTATATTTATTCCAGAATTATTTATGGTATCATATGCTGGGGTAATTTAAATCATACTAATAAAGTTTTTAAAGCACATAAATAAGAAATAAGAGCTATGTTAAAATTATCTCCAAGAACTTCAGGTAGACCACTTTTTATTAATATTAATATTTTGCGCTACCTTGTATTTATATATTTAAATGTACTTTGTTTGTAAAGAAAAGTAATGGTATATATTTCATACTGCCTAATGATATCAATGCATATTATAGTACTAGACAAAATTATGACAAAGATTTATCAAGTCATTGTACACAGTGTTTTGATAAAAGTGTGAAATGTATGACAAATAAAATTTATAACCATTTACCTATTTATTAAAAAAAAATTGCATCCAATGTATTTAAATATGAACTTAAATATGTTTTACTTAAATATAGTTTCTATTCGTTAGAAGATTAATTAAATTTTAAATAATCGAGATTGAGTTTGTAGTCGGTTCTTGGTGAAACATATTTTTTAATTATAACAAAGGTTAAAAATTAAAATAAAAACTACAAATACTTGATTGTTTCACTATATATATATTTTAATATACGTAACGATCGTTTCGTCTTCGCAGACATTATCAGACTGGTGTACAGAAATATTATTATTATTACAATGTTAAATACATTGTAATAATAATAATATTTCTGTATATATATATATATATATATATATATATATAAATATATATATATATATATATATAAATATATAAAGTACAGACTTATACATTGGTTTATCATCTTTATGTTTATTTTTTGTTGTTGGGTTGTTTCCAAGGCATATCTGTTTATATTTACTGTCAACACCTTAATATGTTACCATAGCATTTTATTATTTCTATGCACTTGTCATATATTTATGTCATATATTTATTTTTATAATTTTAACTCTGCCATTTGCCTGATGAAGGAAATAAATTTTTTCCGAAAGCTTGCACTTTGAATTGAGTTGTTTTTATTTTTGACTCAAAATCCCACGAAACTAATAATATAAATATTTACAGTCACTAAAACTAATATATATATATATATATATATATATATATATATATATATATATATATATATATATATATATATATATAGTGAAACAATCAAGTATTTGTGGTTTTTATTTTATTTTTAACCTTTGTTATAATTTAAATTTTAAATTATGAATGTTTTTGAAATTATTATTTGATATTCTTTGATTATTTTTTTATTATTTGATTATTTTCCGTTGTGTGAATAAATTTATTAATATTACTATTGTTATTGTAATATTGTTATAGTAATAATTTTCATTGCATCTGTATTGGATATATATTATTATTTTTTATAATAATTATATTACATTTTGGCTTAAATTTATTCTACCTAAGATAAAACTAGCAAAAATCCACAACTTAATAATATGCAGAAAAAACGAACACCACTTTCAAATGAGAAACAGATAGTTTTACATGACGTAGAAACGTAGATGCACTAGAAGTAGAATATGAAAATGTGATGTTGGAATTTAATGTAAAAAGCTGCAGCAAGCAAAAATAAATGAGGGTTAAAAACCAGATTAAGTCATGCATGCAGTGACCAAAGAATTATTTTTTTGTTATCTCTGGGAAATTAAGGCCCCACTAAAATTTACACAAACACCCCCTCCTATATTGCTTCAACCGCATTCATTCTAGCACATTTGGAATTTTAATTATTCATTTGTGTGTCCAACCAGCTAGAGTTAATTAGTATTATTGTCCCCATTTTATTTTTTCTGCATTGTTAGTATGCATTGTTTCAGCACCATCCTGCGTACACAATGTCTTTCAGGACTAACCAAACGTGTAATATAAATGATGCCATATCTTATCATAAAATTTATTATGTAAAGTTGTTGGACTATGATAACGTCTGCGTAAATTTCTAGATATGTTGCTCAAAATTGATACTAACGAACTTGACAACAATAAACAGGGTTTACCCACTTAAATGAAAATATATTTTTTTATACATCATTTTTATATATCGAGAAATCGCCTAAATATATAAAAAAACTATTTTTTATTGTACATTATGTGCTTATAGGATTATTTTGAAATATTAAATTTTGATTATATTAAAAAAATGCATATTCAGAATTAGATATATAAAAAACCATGTTGCAACAAATGCAAAAAAAAATGTAATTTAATTATTAAAATTTTAACAAAATTTTAAATTTAACACTTTATTTTGAATTAACTCTGAAATTTTACATATATGAAATAAAATTCAAAATATTTAAAACCAAACTGAATCTAAAGTGTAATAAATATCTGATACTAATTTTCGAACAAACTGTATATATTAGTATGCAAATATATTGAATATGTTGGTTGATAAAATAATAACAATCTTGTGCAAAATTTAAGTGACAAATTTGAACAATTTAAAATTTCTAACACCTTATAGTGTTCCATTATATTTACGTCCAAAACAAATATTTATGGATATTGAAAGAATTACTACGATATTTTTGACATTTTTTGCATAGGAATAAAATAAATACACATGCAAAATTTTTATAGAGTAACATTTTCGAATAAGTTAATATCAGGAAGATCAGGCTACGCTTGTTTAAGAGGGACTGAATATCTTGACACACTGCTAATTGATTCCAATTAATAATCAAAAACATGAAAGACGCTTTCTAATTCGAACTGTAATATTAAAACTAATAATCATTTTAATACTGGCATTTCTGAAGTATTTTTGTAAAATTTTAAGAATATACATTGTATTTCGTTTTTTACAATAATTTTTCTTCCTAACTTTTCTCGTCCGTAATTTTCGGTCGAAAAAGACGAATCTATAACAGTTAAAGTTTAAAGTAATGTTTTAAGTTCTTATCGTGTATTCACAACCAGTACAAACTGATTAGTATTCCTGTGGTACAATTTCTTTGTTACTAGTATAAAAAGGACGGACTAGAACTAATGCTAGCATTTATGTTTTTTACGTAGGTGTGTAATATATATAGATTGCTCTGTTCAAAAATTTCTTGAAGTTAATGTACTTAGAAAATGTTATATTAATTTATTATTTTTTAATTAATTAGTATTATTACTAATGTAACATAACTTGTAAATTAACGCCCTTGACGATAACGTGTTATTGATAGAATATTGTGCACTTGCCGAATTTTAATTATATTTTAATGTCATTTAAATAATATATATATATATATATATATATATATATATATATATATATAAAAAGTGTGTTGTTAAAAAGTGTGTTTCGATCATCGATGAATTTTAAAAATACTATATATGTTTTACCCATTGAAATTTTATACTCAATTTAATCATTTATTCATCCATGTAAGTTTTTATCAACTGTTTTTTGTATTTTCATTATGTAGTTATTATTTAAATTTGTACATGCTCATTATTATTATTTAGTGTTCTCCCTGAAGAAGCCAACAATTTTGGAGGCGAAATATTGGAATTAACAATAAATTGAATAAATGTAATCTGATTTTTATTCAATATATTACCGCACATCCGTTATCATTAACGCATATATATATATATATATATATATACCGGGTGTAGAAATGAAATGTGAACCATAGGGATTTCAATGTTGTTTTTTAAATACGGCTGTATCTCTTTCCCTATTGACTTTAGAGCAAATATTTAAATAAAAAACTTGTTCAAAATGTAAAAATGCATGGTATAAAGTCATTTTTTTTTACATAAATATTAATATTTTACGATATACAGGGTTAACCACTAAAAAATGAGCTATAACATTGGGAAACGGAAATGGTATCGAAAAATGCGGAATAATGAGTTCTATAATTCGGTGAAAAATCATTGTTCTACGATACTTCGTTTAAGAAAAAAAAAATTAAAAACTGATTTTTGCCAATGGTCCCCCCTTATCAACTTTTCGAAAAATCAGAAAAACGTGAATAAAAAATTAAAGAAGAACAGGAAAAAAAAGTGTCCGGTACAAAGAGTAGGATAAAAGAGAAGACAACGAAAGCCAGTGTTAAAATATCCAAAATCTTTTTTTTTTTTAAACAAAACACAAAATTTTTCAAAAATCAGTTTTTAATTTTTTTCTCCTAAACGAAGTATCGTAGAACAATGATTTTTTCACCGAATTATAGAACTCATTATTCCGCATTTTTCGATACCATTCCCGTTTCCCAATGTTATAGCTCATTTTTTAGTGGTTAACCCTGTATATCGTAAAATATTAATATTTATGTAAAAAAAATGACTTTATACCATGCATTTTTACATTTTGAACAAGTTTTTTATTTAAATATTTGCTCTAAAGTCAATAGGGAAAGAGATACAGCCGTATTTAAAAAATAACATTGAAATCCCTATGGTTCACATTTCATTTCTACACCCGGTATATATATATATATATATATATATATATATATATATATATAACAAAAAAATATTATACTAATTGTAAGTAATAATAAATAATGTGTGCAGTGCTCAAAAACTCTCTCGTTCGAGCTGATGTGTGAGAACTCGAATTGTCGTGGTGGAAAATAAATGATCCAAATTCAGCGGTTAGTTTTCCTTATTTCTTCAAAGACTTCTGATGAACAAATAGTTTTGTATCATTCAGAATTGACCATTCTGCGATACACCAATAATTCGGTTGCGACATGTCAAGTTTTTTCGAAAAAAACAGGCTACCATATGCTTCGAATTGATTCGTGCGCCAACAACTTTTGTTGGATTTGTCTCATCTTAAAAACTCACACAGTCGACTGCTGTTATTTTCGGCACTATTTTGATTGCGCAATTTTGTTTTGCACAAAGTATCAATAGCGCAACTTGTTTATTGCATATTCAATCTTTTGCTAAGTGTTTGATAACAGAACACACGATTTTGAACGTATTTATCTACACAACGTACGATTGCGCAACCTATCTGATGCACAAGTTATTTTTGATGCAACGTATGTATTGGCAAACATTTACATTTACAAACGTACAATGTGCAGAAGATTTGAGCAATCGTACGTTTGCTAATCGAACATTGAGCAAAAGATATAATAAAATGCATAAATAACCGGTTGCTGAACGATACGTTGCGCAAACGTACAATGTGCAAAAAATACGTTGTGCAAACAATAACTTGTGCATCAGCTACGTTGTGTAATCGTATGTGGTATAAATGAATATGTACACAATCGTTTGTTGTGTTATCAAACATTTCGCATAAAACTGAATGTGCAATAAACCAGTTGCGCTATTGAGACATTGTGCAAAAGAATATTGCTCAATCGAAATCGTGCCTCATTTTCGAGTTCACAAGCGTAGATCCACGATTCGTCATTTGTCAGGATGTCATAGACATGTTTTGAGTATTTCTTTTGACCAATTAACACGCTTAACGCTTAACAAACGTTTACGTTTGTTACAGTTACATGTTCCTAAATTATATTTGTTTATTTGTTATTTATATTTATATTTATTTTCATAAATCAAATTTTTGTCTACTAATCGACATGTCCAATTTTAACTAAATTATGTAAAACTTTAAAGCCTTCGAATTTTAATGTATTGAGTTCTAAAAAGTTTTTTTACAATGATAGATTAAATTAGTACAGTTTTAAATGAAATCTTGTGAACTAAAAGTGAATTTTATACTATTTACACAAAAAATAAAAGTAATAAAAGTAAAGTAAAGGTTTTAGGCAGTAACTTGAACTAAAAATTTTAAATAGTTTTAATATAGGCAGAGTGATTCATTTGTAAAGAATGTACCACTAGTAACTTTTTTTATTGAATAGCTCACCCTGTATATTTTTTTAATCTTTAATTCTCTAACAACAAAACAAAACAAAAGCTGTGGCCTGTGTATTTATTAGCTGGATATATATTTTGTTAAACAAATATAAACACGTTTATTTTTTGACTTTTATTCAAATAAATGATATTCCTTTATCCCATTTTTGCACTGTTTGCTCGCTTTTGTACACATTGTAAATTTTATTATTAACCCAATATAAATAAGTCATTTAATTTTAAAACCATAATTTACAAGCTTATTCATTTGAAACGATTTTATTTTCTGATATTTCCAAGAATTTAG
Organism: Clivina fossor; assembly: GCA_963966155.1. NCBI lineage: Eukaryota > Metazoa > Arthropoda > Insecta > Coleoptera > Carabidae > Clivina > Clivina fossor. The sequence continues at coordinate 36,449,076 of OZ014551.1, forward strand.
TTATGAAATTTTATTTATTTGTATTGGTAAAAATGTTATTGGAAAATTAGATCTAAGGGCCAGATGCATAAAAAGTTTCCTAGAAAACTTCATAGTCAGTAAACTAAATGTAGTATGACACTTGGTAAATATATTTTTATTTTATCATAGTTCATTTTTGAATTATATTTTTTAATGAAAAAATTACATTAAATATTAAATACGTGTTTATTATTTGTTACAGATTAATTTTGAAAAACATAGACTGCGTTCGTGTAAATTTTTTATTAACATAAGACTTTTTTGTATATAAATCTCAAATTTGTGTTGAGAGAGACAGAAACAAATAAAGTCATAGATAATCGATTAAAGTCACAGACAGAATCTAAAAAGTCCAAAAGCGATAGCCAGCTCAACTAATTGTAAGATCTAGATCTAGCACTTGAAATGCAAGTTTCATAAGTTAAATATATTTTATTTATTTTGTTCATGATAAACCGTCATTTTTATTTTGTTAAATTAATCTTTGTTTGTTACTTTCGTGTTTGTAAATTCTTCGAAAATTTATATTCCATTTCACTTTATACAATATATTTTGTTATTGAAACTTTGTTTATATGTCTCAATAAATTCCCTAAATTCTGCTACTTCTTAGTACGTTAGATTTTCCTTGTGGTATTAAATATTTAGTGGAAGAAAACCTATCCCTTAATTCCATTATCTCTCACCCCTGTAAACCTACTTTTCACCTCATCCACGTTTGAAACATTATACAATTTATGAGCCACATCAAAGTAGGGAATGAAACCAATAAAAGTTATGGTTAACGGTTAACCAGTACTCAGGACTGTATTGTAATATAAGTTTTTGTTATTTAACTGGCTTTTTTACCACGCTTATATTAACTCACTCTGTTGTTGTCATGGTCAAATTTTGTAACCAATTTTTAGACCACTTCCTATCATTTGATCTCACTGAAATTTTGCATGTAGTTTCATTCCAGGAGACAACACAATATTATATAAAAAAAACCGATTGCAAGATATGACACGCTTATATTTATTTTTTTAATACAACTAATGACATCTGTAACATGAACTATTTATTTGTTCAATTAACAATTGAATAATGTAAATGACAGATAAAAAATTTTCCTCTTTTTAGTGCATTTAAATATAAGCGTGGTTTTTAAAAAAGTTTTTTTATATTATACTTATTAGATTCTAAACTGGATATTTTTTTGGTTAGCTGTATAAAATAAACCTATGTGATTAATGTACATGCAGGGGTTCATATTTTGCATTTTATATAATTATTTATAACTAATTTTTTTTTAGTTACTTATATAGTAAGCCTACCCACTATTTTTTAGCAATTTAAAATTTACTGTGTAAATAAAAATTGTATATATTTTTTTAATAAAATTTATTTATCAAATGCCTTAAAAAAATGATTGAAAATTTTAGTATTATTCGTTATATCTCGTAGCTATTCGTGTTAGTATGTATTGCGGGACTGTGAAAATCAGAAAATGTACATGCTCGTCAACTAATGAAATCAAGTTTTTAAATTTTTTACTTTGTATTTCTGATGTAATACGAAATGTATTGTAGACAGATACAACATCTGTGTAACTTATACAGAGCTATAGTCACTTGCAGGTATATGCTTTTAAACTTTCGTAATTTTTACTTAAGGATTTGAAAAAATTGTTTTTAATTATTTTTTGTTGTTATTGTTATTACTGTTATGGCGTATTAATTTACTATGACTAGATTCAGAGACGTAGTCTATACTTCTTAGAGTGAGAGTGTTTAAATATTTAAAAAGCAAGATTTTTTTTAAATCTTTTTCAAATTAAATTATCTCAATAAATATTATCTCAATAATAGAATAAAATAAAATAATGGAAATAAAAAAATTCAATTAGATTGGGCAGGACAATTATTAGTTTTTTTTTATATCTATTGATGATGCACGTTTAGACCAGCTATGCGAATTTGTGTATTTGAGTAGTTTAATATCTAAGGATGGCCTTTTTGATCATGAAATTGAAAGAAGAGTTAATGATAGTTGTAAGAATTTGGATGCATTTGGTACTTTTGCTAGGAATGTAAATGTTTCCAAAAAAGCCCGTTTGAATATTCACAATGCTGTTTTGGTGCCTACGTTGATGTATGGTATTGAATGTTGGGTCTGGTTGCAAAAGCATTAAAAAAATTACTGATGTAGAACTGAGATTTTTACGTGGGGTATGTGATGCAACTAGAAGGATTCGGGTACAAAATAGATTAGTGTATGATAAGCGTGAAATTGAAAAAAATTTGTAGCAAAAGTTGGTGTTAGTCAGTTGATGGTTCGGTTATATTGAGCAAATGTCTAATTCACGTTTGGTTAAAAAACTTTATATGAATAGTTTTGAAGCTATGCGATTACGTAAACGTCTGATGAGTAATTGGAGTGGTATGATTGAAGGTGTTTTGCGTAAGCGAAAGTTTCCAAGTAGTAGAAATAGAAGAGCACGTATGAGAGGAATTATGAATGTAGATGAAGCTAAAATTGCTTGTCTGAATAGGGATGTTTGGAGGAAACTGATTTCGGAATAGTCGAAAGAGTTTGTGTCACACCATTTGGGTATATGGCATGATAATGCATGTATGTATGCTTATTATTAGTATCGAAACGTTAACATTTTATAAATTATACAATTTTTCTGTAATATTTATTAAAAATTTGTAACACTAACTACAAAAAGTATACTTTCAAATGCAGCTTTCTGAAACATAACATAAAATTTTCGATATATTATTCTCGAGCGATCGATTTTATTTTCATTCTAAAAGAATTTTCAAAGAGAAAAGTAGCACCAACCACAAAACAAATCAGCCGAAAATATAAAGAAAAACGATTCAAAGAGAAGTGAAAACAGGAAGAAAGAAAAGTGTAATATTATATTTATATATAAATTGTTGAATAAAATTCTATGATATTGATACCATTTTCTTTTTCTCAAGTTAAAATTGAACATTTTATTGTTTTGAATCTGTCTCTCTTTTTTTATTGGTTTCGTAAAAATAAAATGCTTATTATTTTCTATATAGTACAAATTCTTATATTGTAATTTTCTTGGATTATAATGATACATATTTTAAATATCTTGTACTATTATTTACCTTCAAGCGTACCAAAATATTAATATCACATTACTATATTACATTATGTTATTATAGTAGATTAATGTAAACATTATTATACAGTAGTTATTTACTGTATACATCACTGGTGGCAGCACTATACATGACTATATCACCAAATGTATTTAATCTGACGTTTTCGTCAGCTATATTGAAAATTATAGTGAAAATTGCATTGTTTATTTTTGCTTGAATTTGAATTCGGTTGTTGAAATGTATGAGGAATGGCAAGAAATGCATAATACACCATCAAATTTATCAGAAATTGTATATCCGACCAAAGAATAATTAATTCTTGAAATTTGAATATCAAATAAACAGTTCTACGACTGTTAGTAAGGTTATTGTTCCTTGGTATGTATTTTAATTCATTTTTAATTTAGTTTAGTTTGGAACGCTGAAGAACAAAATAATATATGTTACTCAGAGCAGAATGCTTCATTGATGGTCTGCCTCGACTGTAAGTAACATAATATACTATTAAGTTTTCAGTCTAAAAAAAAAAACTTTTACATTTGCTATTATAAAATTAAAGATAGGTTAGAGTTCTGTATTATTTTTTCTTGATAATTTATGTTTAAAAATCAAAACGTCATATTTTAATAAAAATAATAGACAATTTCATTCTGAAATCTTTTATTTTATAATTTATGTTTCTTATTGTTTTATTTAAAATAACATAGTTTTGTATTTTTTGTTTAAGTTTCTTAGGTTTTCAATTTAATCAAAATAATTATTATTATTTGTTTTTGTTAATTAATACAGGTAATTTAAAATAATTTTTTTTCTGAATTTAAACATTGACTATTATTTATATATTGAATTTATTGTTAATTGTATTGAAGTAATTGTAATGCTAAACAATAAAAAATTTAATGACAATAAAAAATATTTAAATTATTAGTTTGTAATGTATTTATTTACAATTTTGTGAAAATAAGAACCACTAACAATAATTTTTAATTACTGTAATTTGAAATTTAGGTTTGTGTTACATTTCACAAATGTATTAAGAAAACAAAATTCTACACTAATGAATATATTTAATAATTATCAATTTTTTATTTTAAATCTTTTTCTATTAAACGCATGTATACCTACAAAATATACCACATTTAATTTTTTTGTATTTATCTAGTGACCTATGGCATTTGTTTCATAAGTAGTGGTGCACATGAATTGGCCATATAAATGTACAAAATAAGTCCAATTTAATCGAAATTGTTGCTAATATGTTGTTCTCGAGATCTTAGTAGTGGCGACTGAATGTTGAATACATAATATATATATATATATATATATATATATATATATATATATATATATATATATATATATACTGGGTGTCCCATTTTAATCCGCCACTTGCAATAACTTTAAAATCGTGCATCGGACAAAAAAATGTTCTGGATAAAAAGTAAACGGTTTCGAGGGGGACATCTGATGCAGGGACCCCTGCTCCCCTTGAGCCTTCTGGGGGGCGGGAACGGGGTCAACTTTGAAATCTTAAATGGAACCCCCTATTTTTTTATTGCAGATTCGGATAGACCATTAAAAAGTATGTAAATTTTATTTTGAGACTTTTTTTTATCTTTGATAGATGGCGCTTCAAACAGTATTTTTTTTCTCAGTTTATCAATCTTCAATTTGAAAAAAAAAGATGTAACTAAGTACGATATTCAAGTTTTTTTCAGTTTTGTGAGTGGAGGGGGGGCAAGGGTCATTGCATCAGATATCCCCTTCGAAACCATTAACTTTAAGTTAATGGTTTCGAGGGGGATAACTTTAAGTTAATGGTTTTGAGGGGATATCGAATTCAGTGACCTTTCCCCCCCCCCCCTTTTTCCAAAGAACCGAAAAGAACTTGAATATCGTACTTAGTTACAACTTTTTTTTCAAATTGAAGACTGATAAACTGAGAAAAAAAATGCTGTTTGCAGCGCCATCTATCAAAGATAAAAAAAAGTTTTAAAATAAAATTTACATACTTTTTAATGGTCTATCCGAATCTGCAATAAAAAATAGAGAGTTCCATTTAAGATTTCAAAGCTGCCCCCCGTTTCCGCCCCCTAGAAGGTCCAAGAAAAGCAAGGGTCCCTGCATCAGATGTCACCCTCGAAACTATTTACTTTTTATCTGGAACATTTTTTTGTCCGATGCACGATTTTAAAGTTATTGCAAGTGGCGGATTAAAATGGGACACCCAGTATATATATATATATATATATATATATATATATATATATATATATATTGTGTCATATCAAACTATTTTCATAAAATATAAACAAAACTTACATTAGGCAATTCATTCAAATGACATGTTGTAAAAATGCACTTACCTGAAACAAATAAACATAGATTTAAATTCAATACATTCAATTCGCAAATATATGAGTAAATCGTTGTTAAAATATAAACAAAATTAAAATAACAATAACAAAATAAAAAAGGGAATGTTATGTAAATATTGTAATTACAGAAAAAAGCATCTTTTATATAATCTAGCGGTTAATAAAATTTTGTCAGTGATTTTTACTGTTTAATAACGAATTTAGACAATAAAGCTATCAATATATTTGTGTCAAATTAATTTAATATAAATATAAATAGTAGCAAATTTATGTAAAATGCCATTTCAAAAAAATTACAAAAAAAATAATTTTGCTTTAGATCTTAATAAAATTTAATTAAATTCTATTACTTTTTAAAATTTTTACCAATTGAAAATAGATTATTATTTTAATACTGTAGCAGACATGAAAGTAATATAATTTAATTTCATATTTAATGTTTATTTTGGTTTTTCATTTCTGTCTATATCACAATATGTACATAAATTGTACATAAACTTAATATAATATTATTATTAAAATAGTGACATCAAATATTTGAAAGTGCACGCATTTATCTTAATGAGACAGTATTTTCGTATGTTCCATTATACGTGACCATTTCTAGATAAGAAAATCCTAATCACAGCGAAGTATTTATAATAGATAATGTTTTAAAATGAAGATTTAAATAATAACAAAAAATTCATACAAAATATTATTTATCCGCAAATCAATTCCATGAACACATAGTGTGGAAAAGAGAAAAACCAATGTAAATGAGACAATTATATGTATAATTCTTTAGAATACTAACTGATTATTTTACAAAATCCTGACAAACAAGGCCATCGTATTTTTTTGGAAACAGGACCATAATGACGGAGCTATGGAGTGGCACCCTTTTCGCGACATTTATATCACCAAAACAATATTACTAACATAGCAAGGATACAAACTTAGAGATTATACGGTAATAATCGATAATCAATCAATATTCAATCAATCTATAATCAATCAATAATTTATCGAATCGACTAAACATAAAACGTGCCGCCAGGTGTGCATATAACATCTGAGCTGATGGAGGCATGCTTCAAAATATTCCGGGTAGATCAAAATTCCCACGCTTCGCAAAATTTTCCCTCCCTCAAGTTCTTCACCCCTACTTGTACGTATATAAAAAATAATTATTCTATTTGTGGTAATTAAAGAAACAAATCAGAAATTCAAAAAAGTAGATTAACATCAGTAGATTAGTATCAGTTGCCTTTTAGCAACTGATCAAAGCACGATACTGACGAGGTCCTAAAGACCGAAACACGTGTCTATGGTTAATCTGGCCAGTCATTGATGCATAGCTTAACAGCCGATTCAATGACTGAGTAACCTGTGAAATTTTGAGAAAATGTCTCAATTTTAGAATTTTATTAGATTAACATCTCTATTTTTTTTTTAAATAATATATAGTTTATGAAATTAGTTATAAATTGTGACTGTTACAAAAATAACAATGTAATTTTCATAATTAAATGTCATTGTATTTTTAATTATTACAAGTACTCATTTATAATATGTACATAGGTAAAACATGACATAATTTTAAAAGCAATTGTATACGCAGAGCTTTCATTACATACAGTACTCCATATAAAAATAGTGCAACAATCTCCCCTTAATAAAATCATTATCTATAAACATAGTTCGCGTGTAAGGCGATAGTTGTCGCATTGATTTATGAAAGGTATGCTATTATACACTCGCACTCTCACTCTCACAGTTTAATGCTAGTATACATGGTGGAACAAAAAGAATGTTCTCATTATCCAAATGTTATTATTCTACACTGTAAAAAAATGTAATATTAACTTATGTAATTTTCCAGAACTATTAACAGAAAAATAGCAGCATTTTTTAGTTTTACTATGATAACTGATGTTCAATTACAATCTTTTCTTAAACAATATATTTATATAATATGAAAATTTACATAAATTTTAATACTGCTTGAATTAAAATATTAAGGAGTAATTAACTCTAACTTGTTTTTAAAATATGTCCAAATCATATTATTTTAATATTTTAATTTATAAAATAAATTAAAATTTTGAAATTATATGTAGGCTTAATTTATGTAGAAAAAATAATTTACTAAAATAAATTCAGCTAGAAAAATTAATTACGAAGAGCAGAAAGCAGTTTTTAATGAGTTGAGTTCAGACACTTGCGGCTGAGGCAGAGCCGGGGCCAAGCAATCTGGGCAAAACAAAAAGAAAATTCTGCATCGAGTGACATAAATTACTTTCTCTCCAAACGTTTCAAACGGAAAGGAATTAAACATAAATAAAAATACATATCAAATAATCTCAACCTTGCTAACAGTTTTGGAATAATAGGAAGGACCCTGGTTCGATCCCAGGTCGAGGCGATATGAATTTTTCATTTTCAGATTATTTCTTTATGATTATATTTGAGTATTAACTGTATTTAAATGATATATCTATCAACTAACCAGATTAATGTATTATATATGATTGCACTATTGCACGAACCAGCACCTTTCATAAGTATAGTTCTTATATGCATTTAGACATTAAAAATTAATGATATTGCGTATTTGTTGACTATGAAAAATTATGAATAGAATGTGTACTGAAAATGATTAGGTTTCATTCGCTTGATCTGTAATGTCCTCGATAGCTCAGTGGTAGAGCATTCGCCCGGCAAGCGGAAGGACCCTGGTTCGATCCCAGGTCGAGGCGATATGAATTTTTCATTTTCAGATTATTCCTTTATGATTATATTTGAGTATTAACTGTATTTAAATCTATCAACTAACCAGATTAATGTATTATATATATTATATATATATATATATATATATATATATATATATATTATATATATATATATATTTTATATATATATATATATATATTTTATATATATATACATATATATATATTATTTATATTTTTATGTTAATAATTGTTTGACTGAATATGCAGTATTTTCAATAAACAAATTCAAATTTAAACAGAAATATACAAAACAACTGCCAATTTACATAACTTAATAAATTTCAATATGACTGCTAGAATTATCAGATTAAATACACTTCACCGCATAATCTTGTGTGGCGCTGCGACTAATTGTGTATATGTACATTATGTAACTACTATATAATAATGTGTACATTATTGTACCCGTAACATAATGACCTTCTTTTACATAGACAGTAAGGCAAAGAAATATTAATATTTTAATACGTTAAAAAAAAAATTAAATAGAAATATTTCATTCAAATGTAAAACTAAATATAGACTGACAAAATTTAATTAACTCATACAGAAAAGGTTTAACTCTAATATACGCTAATATACTCTATATACTCAGCAACACTCTTATATGTATATGGTACAATTGTGTATGTATGTAAATACATAAGTTGGTAATTTTAAACATTTTTTTTGTAATTTTGAAAATATTTCAGATTATTTTACGATAATTTCCAACATAATTAAAAGACGCTAGTTTGAATGAAAATATCTTAGTGGTGCAATTAAAAACATCTTTTCATCATATCTAGAAACGGGAAGGCAATGATTTAGTCACACTTTGCATACACGACAGTAATATTATTTTAATAAAGTAGAATGATTTCTACCTATAACATAAAACTATATTTATTTATTTACATACAAATAATTATATTAGTTTTTTGGATACGTTATCTTGTAAGAAAATAATTTTCTTATTTACGACTAACTTGTGCTACTTTTCTATTTTACTAATGGCTCAAAATTAAATAATTTTCTTTACATTACTGAAGAAATATAGTTGTAATTTTTGGCATTATATCTAAAATGATAAGTTATATACGTTATATAAGTTGTAAAAAAGAGCACAATTAAATATTTTTTATATACATTACTAGTTTTGACTAGAAATTCTAGTGAGAGACTTGAATGAGCATCTAGATGAAATATCATGTAGAAGCTGTGTCCTACAATCGAATTTCTTTATTTCAATTATTTTATATTATTTTTTCATCCAAGATAATAATTACCATATCTCACATATTGTATTGTAAAAGATAAGATTAAGATAAATTAATTGAAAAAAAAAGTCTTAAAAATCCATTCTTATTTTTTAACACATCATATCACAAGACGATACTATAACATTTATTGTTTCATATGCAAAAGTACGGCATACATAAGAATATAAAATATGCATAACATACACATTCACACTGTAAACTCATAAGTTTGTGGCACAAACTTTTTTCAATTAAATAAAAATTAGTTCCGCTAAACATTTCTACCCAGACAATCAACTTTTGCTTTATCCACATTCCTAATACCTCTCATAAATACTTTTTTATTCTTACCAATTGAAAACATTCGTTCACTGAAAATATTCTCAATCATACGTTTCTATCTACTGATCGGATGACCACGCAAATGTATACTCTCAATCATACACCTATCTATTCTTTAAACCAAATATTTTTTAGATATTCATTCAAGATAATTGAACAATTTTAACTGACTAACACCAACATTTATAACAATATTTTTTTAAAGTCACATTCTTTATAACCACCATTAACTTTCATAACCGAATCCTACTAGTTTCGGCACATATCCCACCGAAAATCTTATTTCTACAGTAGTCATATTCCTTGTATGTTTCTACAGCCAACCCCAAAACTATATACTATACGTCAATATAGGCACTAGCACAGCATTGTATAAACTCAAACGGATCTCTCAGGATATAATTTTGTGCATTTGACGCTAGTATGGGAAACCCCCTTTCCCCTTTTATAGCTAACTTCTTGCACAACCACGGAAACAAATATGAAAAATAAAACTAATAATTCGTTTTGGCGTAGATATGTAGATGATATTTTTGCAATAGTAGATTCAGATTTCAACATTCCATTGTTTTTAGAGCTCATTAATTCACAATACCAGTCTATTAAATTTACCTATGAAATTGAACAAAATAATCAGTTAGCCTTTTTGGACTTACTAATAATAAAAAATCAAAACAATTTATAATTTGATATTTATAGAAAAAGTAAAGACACGAACAATTACATACACAACACATCATACATACACCACAAATATAAGTTATCAACTTTCTACTATTTTATACATAGATTAATTAACACCCCTCTCACAGCTGATAGATTTAATAAAAACATTAAACACATTAAAAAACTGGCAACAATAAATGGATACGACGAATACATTGTAGTTAACATATATAAAAAACAAATTTATAAACAACATCTCAAATTTAACACAACACTCACTAACACAAATACCAAAGATAACATATATTTTGGCACAAGTATAAAAATATTCAAAAACCTCAATATAAAAATAGCTTTTACAAACAAATTTAAATTACGTAATTTACTAAATAATAACTTAGATCCGATCACCAATTCTGAAAAATCGGGTATTTATGGTATAAAATGATATAATTGTCCAAAAGTGTATGTAGACCAAATGAAACGTAAATTTATTACTAGATTCAAAGAACACCAATATCACCTAAAAAATAAAAACATTTTCAGATCATCACTAGCATTCCATAAACATGAAACAGAACATAACTTTAAAGTAGAGAATTTAAATTGTTTAACAATTTGTAATAATAAGAAAAAATTAAATATATTAGAAGCTATACAAATGCATAAAAATAGAACAAATTTGTTGAACACGGATCTTTCACCAATAGAAAACCGTTTGTTAAGATTTTTCTGAATCTAGTAATAAACGAACCCTCCTTTTTAAAAATAAGTATTTCTGACGAACAGCATCTGTGTAACACATTTTTACGAAAAACTGAAAAAAACCGAAATTGTAATAGTCAGTCGTAACTGAAGATGACCACAGTGTGGTCGAAATGTACATTTTATTTAAAAATAAATAAATGAAGTATAGATACTCAAGTTTTAATTTTATTTGAACTACTTCATGTACTCAACAACAAACAATAAAAAAATTTATTAGCTTTTGTTACTAATCTTTTAATATTTAAGGCTAGTTTACGAGGATTAAAAAATATTATGTCTATCGATGCTGAATATATATATAAATATATATATAAATATATATTTTTTAAATTTTAAAAAAATTAAATGAGAGTGTATGCGCTGGCTATATCAGAATTTTTATCATATCATATCAGTGCTGTTATTAAACAAATCGTGCAGTATTTTGTAAAAATTCTATATGTTTTTTCTATATTATTTAGGCTAGGCTATTCTGTAACTTTTGACAGAATAAACATGTTAACTTTACACAGTAGTTTCATGAATGTAGGTAAGCAAAATGAGATTAGGAAAATTTCAAACCTGAGTACTGTTACAATAAATTTATAAATAATTTTATAATTTATATTTTTCGTGGCGATTTCTATCCGTAAATATTCAAAATGGCGACTGCCGGCAACGATTCATTAAATACTAGGTTGCCGTCGACGGCAATGGAGACAGTCCCTAAATTAATTAGAATTTAAATGCATTTGCAAAATTTCGGAATTATTTCATGAGACATGTTTATATAGTTCTGTTATGTCATCTATAATAGTTATGCAACGGATAACAAATCATAAAGGATTACATTAAATTTGTTGAAATATATTTCGGAAATAAAAGAAACAATTTATTGACAAAATAAGGACTTTATATTCGTTAATAAAATTTAGAGACATATTGATTTAGTTTCACATTTTATATTGACAATGTTCTAAAATAAAATTTATTTTATATAGTATTTGGAATGTACATATATATATATATATATATATATATATATATATATATATATATATATATATATACTGTATATTCTAAATTTAGATGCCACTATTTTAATCTCTAAAGCTACAACTTCGGTAAAATGGAACTTATTGTGTATATTTATATGACCATCGCAAATTACTTATTTAAAACATTTCCATGGGCCACTAGATAACTGCAAAAAATTAAATTTGTACATTTTATTTCCGTCTGAATAACTATCAAAAAATAAACATTTTTTAAAAAATGTTTTAAATAGAAAAGATAGATAATTATAAAATCTATACAATAGCGAAAGAACACATATTTTTATTAACATATTTATGAGATATAACACACACTTATAAAATCATTTCCTTTAAACTACAAACATAATATTAATAGTGAAAAATCTCTCAGAACTCGTTATATTAAACTTCAAGATGAATAGAAAATACTTGGAGATATATTTCTTATAAACGATAACGATACATATTTTATTAAAAAAGTAATACAATCGAGAATACCTAGACTTGTTGAAAATTTGCTTAATAATGAAAATATAAGAAAGAATAATAATAAGAAAGAATAATAATAAGAAAGAATAATAATAAGAAAGAATACTAAAGATTTCTATTTTCAACACATAAATTTTCAACGCATAATAAGAGGTGTAAAAGATATTATTCCTTTTCAATTTTTGTGTATATGTAGAATTCAGGGCGAATGCGGTAAGGTTTACGTTGGACAGATAGGTAGAACTATTTTTACTAAACAGTAAGAATAAGAATGTAAGAGGACAATAAGTCTAAACCATTAAGATATATCTGCTATTGTACATCATGCGTTACAAATTTGTTATGATACAAAATTCAAAGATATTATTATAATTGCAAAACCCAACAATATTAACACTATATTGTTAAAAGAAACAATAGAAATATATTAAGAAAAAGATAACATCAATTAATATGGAGACAATGATTTAAATAAAATTTGATTTCCCCTAATTAATAATTATAAAATTTTTTATTTAGTTATTTATTTGTTACTTTATATAATTTTTCCTGTTGTCGATGTACATTGAATACGTCGACAATATATTTCTTATTATAATATAAACATTACTGAATCCTAAAGCCTTTTTATTTTAACAATACATTAGATAGACAAACAGTAGAATTTTTTCTTCATGCTAATTAAATTTTCTCGCTTTCACACATATCTTCTCTCATATAAACACAAGTCAAATTTATTTCTTGGCATTTATAGTTGATACATTATTGTCACTCGTCGGGATTTTATTATTTGGTGTATTGTATTTTACTATTATTTCAATCTGAATATATTTGACTACATTATTCTGTTAATTAATTAGATTCATACATTTTAGTAAATTTATATTTTAACATGTAAAGTAATAATTGCTACAGTTGTTTTTGAAGTAAGTAATTTTGAACAGAGAAAAAATTTCTTTGAAATTAATAAATACATTTCAGTAATATAATTGTATTTCTTTATTTTAAAAAATATTAGTTTGTAATAAATAAATATTTTAGAGTAAAAAATATATTAAAAAATATGTATGTATTTTAATAAAAATAATTTTCTTTACTCGAAAGATATCTTCTTCTCTGTGTAATTTTTACCGTCAAAAAGCTTGCAAAAGTAATTTAATTTATTGATTTAGCTATATAATTCTATACATTTATTTGTTGCTTTTTTGCCTAAAATAATCAATCAAGAAAGCAGGATATACAAAACTATGTGTAATTTTATCTGTTAAAATTTTATGTTCGAGAGATGCGGTCACCACCGTGTATAATTTTAAAATTACAATAACTTGGTAAAACATATTGTTTGAATATAAAAAGTTATCATATCTTAAAAAGTCTGCTGTGTGTATATCCTTAAAAAAATCTCAAGAATAAAATTTATGCAACAACACAATACTTTGTTTTATGCTTTGCATATAAAGTAAAAAATATTATTATAGTTACTGATACATACACATACATATATTGAGGGTGTACACGTAAACCAGAAAAACCAATTTTATTTTTGTCGGTGATAAACAAGAAGCGTTAAGGGCGTTATGGCATTTTACGTCGGCGTCAATGTTGGATGATAAGATCGCGCGCACTCCCGGCATGTAGCCCGCCAGCTTAACCGGTAGATCGATGGAAGCTTTTATTAAATAAGCTCTTTATGGCAAATGCTGACATACACTTTTACTTCGCGAGAATTCCAAAAAGATAAATTATAAGTTTTAGTAATTTCTCAGTATTATATGAACATCTGTGGATTCATTTATTATCATTAGGAAAAATAGAATTATAACAAAATGAAAATCTGAAGTAGTTTCCACATTTATTTTTAATGTACTAATAAACTGTTATTTAATAAAAGTTAAACTATAATAAAACTAGCAATGTTAGTATATTTTATATTCCTAATTACACATGGCGCTATTATTTTATTTTGATGAAATAATTAAATCATTAGTTAATTTTTAATTACATCACATAATGTATCTATAAATCTAGCAATGTTAGTGTATTTTTTATTCTTAATTACAAATGGCGTATTATATTAAGTTAATGTATTTTGTTTCTGCTTAAATCGCCATTGATATATTTGATGAACTAATTAAAATATTAGTTAATTTTTATATGAAGCAAAATGCATTGACCTTGCCGGGGTTTGAACCCGGGACTTTTTGCTTTTGCGGCAATAGTTTATGATTAGGCTGATAAATTAGGAAAACTATTAAATCAGACAAATATTTTGTTTGTTTGTTTGTCATCTAAATCATTAATTTGTCTTTTGTGTCTAGATGAAGAAAAGTAGTAAACATAAAAAATTCGATGTTAGTTTGTCCCAGAAAATATCCAAGCAATTTAGTAATCTATTCCAATGGGATTATAAATCTTTTGTGCGTTTACTAAACTAAATTAAAAAACAAATTTATAAATATCTCGAGTTAGCTATGCCGGCAGCAAACCCACATCGCCGCTTGAAGATGAAAATTTCCCATCTAAGAAAAAACCCAATGCATAACGTATATGTTAAACTAACTAAAACTTTGCATTTTTGATGTACGGAAAGAAAAGTTTTTACTCGCTTCCATTATGAACATTCAGAAACATGTCCCCGAACGGCCCAAAATGAGTTATTACAAATGTTTTGTTTAGAGAGAATGAGAGCGCGAGAGAGATAGTGGTGTGTGGGAGTCGAAGGAAATATATAAGCAAGAAAGTTGAGATTGGGGGCATTGAAATATGTATCGAGTAACTTCAGTTTCTTGAGAGAGGTAAACTGTAACAAATGTTTTTTCTTGCCCGCCGCACCATGTGACACAACTGTTTGCGGAATTGTTGTTTACGCCAAGTATTCTTACCACTAAATCACGCCGGAAAATTACTGTTTTTTTTGTTGTTGTTTCTATCCTGGGCTGTATAGTTTTGCAATACTGTGTTGTGCTATAAATAATTATTGTATTTCAATCTGTATTTACAATTTTAAACATAATATATTTTTTTAAGAGTATTGAAATATTAATATTACATTACCTATATACAAGGAGGTCATTATGTTATTACTATAATAATGTACATTATTATACAGTAGTTAGTTACTATACACATCACTTGCGGCAACACCATACTTGACTATCCTTGCGCGCAGGAAAAAATAGGAAAAAATGGGTGTGTGCGAAGCACATACTTCAAATTATATGCGAACTGTATATACATATAGGTACTTGTTGCGTGTTTATATATACTTTGTGTGTATGTTGGTAGAAGCTAACATATTGCTTCGGTACAAATGCCAATTTCCGTTTCTATTGATCGAATGAAATCATTAAGAAGAAATGATTTTTTGCTGGTACTTAATGGTGAATAAATTATTTACTTGTTATTAAAAGAAAATGTATTAAAAAATGTATGGGATAATATTTTTTTTTCAAGCATATCAACATATTAAATATTACGTTACTGTATTACGTGTGCAGCACCAGGTCATCCTGTATAATAATGTACATCATTATTACCACTTTGACTGCAAGGAAAAGTGGTATAGCGTTTGGTACAATGTCTGTAACATTTTCAAAAAAAAAAATTGTGTATAGAAATTCTTCATATAGTCCCTAGATGACGAATCTGAACTTAGTTTATGTGGGTGTATGTGTGTGCGTCGTCAGCTCGCTCGCTCGGTCGTAAGTCAAAATTTTGTGGCCGCAACTCCTTCTAGACGGTTCAACCGATTTTAATGAAATTTTCAGGATAAATTTGTCTAGTACCCAAGATGGTCAGGTGGTTTTATTTTTTTCCAGTGATGCCAACTTTCCGAGAAAAAAATTACTAAAGTTTATAAAAATTCATATTGGCTACATTATTTATTCGATTTTGATCTAATTTTCAGAAAAGATTTCCCTAATGTTCCAATTAATTATATAATTTTATTAATAACCAGTGTTGTCAACTTTCCGAAAAAAAAATTTCTAAAGTATTAGAAAATTCATTATGACCACTGTTTAATCGATTTTAATCAAATTTTCATATAAAAATTTCCTAGTGTCTAAATAAATTATCCAATTTTTACAAAATACGGTGTTGCCAACTTATCGAGAAAAAAAATTACATTTTTTTTTTAAATTCATTGTGGCTACATTATTTATTCGATTTCCATCAAATTTTCAGGAAAGTTTGTTTTAGAGCCCACATAAATTATAATTTTATTAAAGATATTGTGTTGCCAATTTTCCGAGAAATGTCAAAGTGGTCTATATATGGGTTTACCCATATACTTCTAATCTTGTTATATTGGTAGTTAGTTTTGCTGCACCAAACCTAACTATACGATCAAGTACATTTAATTTTATTGTTAGCTAATTCAGTATTACAAACTTAAACAATATTGATAACAAAAATACAATAGATACATCTATAAATTACATAATGGCGCAACCTGTTCTGGTACTAAATCAGCCACATTGATACAAATAAAAAAATTAATTTCATTTATATCCAATAAAAACTACAAATTTTCTTCTTTTCATTATTTTTTTTATTGAGTATACATTTGAAAGTGACAACTGATAATTTTCAATAACATTTTTATAGAACCCCCCCTGATTTAATGTAAGCAAAGTAAGACTTTTAAATACATTCAATATATACTAAAATGTTTATATTTTAACATAAAAGAAACGCCAACTAACAACAATTGAGTTTGTTGATTATATGATAAAATCTTTTTTATCGTTACAAAAGATATTTAATAATTGCTGCATTTTTAAAGGAAATTATGTTTTAATACTATGGCAATATGTCTATTATTTTCCTAAATACTTTCAACTTGTTTTCTTTATCAAATAATTACTTTTAATTACTATATAAACTTTGCTTCTAATCTTAAACTGTATTAAAATATATGAAATGCATATATTCCATGTTAAATCACTATTAATTAAATTAATCTATAATTTTTAATTGCATTTTTAAAATTTATAAAGTTGCGTTACTATATAATTAATTTACACTGAAAATGAAATATGTATAAATTGCACGAGAGTATACTGTTTTGCAAAAGTTATATTTATCAAAAATATATGCATATTTTACTAATTGTTTATATATATATATATATATATATATATATATATATATATATATATAAATTTTAATTTATCGACTGGAATATCTCGACAAATATGTGTCGTACAAAAAAATGTTCTAAATATAAGTTTAATAGTTTTGAGGGGGACATCCGATCCTGTTATTTTTTTCACCCCACCCCCCAGGGTGGAGGAGGGGGTCAACTTTGATATCTTAAATGGGAACCCCTATTTTTTATCACAGATTTGGATTCTACATAAAAAATTATGAAGCTTTTATTCAAACAATTTTTTGAATTTGTGATAGATAGCGCTGTAGTCGCAAAAATAAAATTAATGAAGCTGAAGAAAACGGGTTCCGCAGTAACAACAATAAAAAAATTGTTGTTTCTTCACTGAAATAAATCTACATATTTGCAAATGTAATTTTTGACTCAAAATTAGTATAACGGACAAATAGTATAATTGTTCTGAAATCTATTTTATAAATAACTTCTTCAAAAATTTTGCGAATAAAGTAATATCAGTACTTCCGGCTAATGCATTTTTAGTTTTTAGGCAATCCCTAAAAAGTCTCGTAATAATAATTTTCAAAAATCATAAAATTATACGCTACTGTTTTAATGTTATCGATATAAAATAAAATTAATATATATATATATATATATATATATATATATATATATATATTTAAAATTTTTTTGATTGTGAGGGCGAAGCAGCCAAAACAGTAAGATGATTAAGGATAAATTAAACACTCATTTTAAATTTTGACGAGCTTTCGACCAACGTTCGAGTCTTTATCAAGTCGTTAATATTATGAGTATTTTTGTCAAAACATATAAAAATAAATGTAAAATACATGTATTAATAAGTAAAAATATATATAAAAATCTTTTTAAAGAAGCTATTGTCACTACATATATATACCAAAAAATACGGAAAGTAATTATTGCTGTGTAATTTTTTCAAGGACCGTTACAGAAAAACAAATGCGCTATAACATGATATCATGTTATAGCGCATTTGTTTTTCTGTAACGGTCCTTGAAAAAATTACACAGCAATAATTACTTTCCGTATTTTTTGGTATATATATGTAGTGACAATAGCTTCTTTAAAAAGATTTTTATATATATTTTTACTTATTAATACATGTATTTTACATTTATTTTTATATGTTTTGACAAAAATACTCATAATATTAACGACTTGATAAAGACTCGAACGTTGGTCGAAAGCTCGTCAAAATTTAAAATGAGTGTTTAATTTATCCTTAATCATCTTACTGTTTTGGCTGCTTCGCCCTCGCAATCAAAAAAATTTTAAATATATATATATATATATATATATATATATATATATATATATATTAATTTTATTTTATATCGATAACATTAAAACAGTAGCGTATAATTTTATGATTTTTGAAAATTATTATTACGAGACTTTTTAGGGATTGCCTAAAAACTAAAAATGCATTAGCCGGAAGTACTGATATTACTTTATTCGCAAAATTTTTGAAGAAGTTATTTATAAAATAGATTTCAGAACAATTATACTATTTGTCCGTTATACTAATTTTGAGTCAAAAATTACATTTGCAAATATGTAGATTTATTTCAGTGAAGAAACAACAATTTTTTTATTGTTGTTACTGTGGAACCCGTTTTCTTCAGCTTCATTAATTTTATTTTTGCGACTACAGCGCTATCTATCACAAATTCAAAAAATTGTTTGAATAAAAGCTTCATAATTTTTTATGTAGAATCCAAATCTGTGATAAAAAATAGGGGTTCCCATTTAAGATATCAAAGTTGACCCCCTCCTCCACCCTGGGGGGTGGGGTGAAAAAAATAACAGGATCGGACGTCCCCCTCAAAACTATTAAACTTATATTTAGAACATTTTTTTGTACGACACATATTTGTCGAGATATTCCAGTCGATAAATTAAAATTTTATATATATATATATATATATATAAACAATTAGTAAAATATGCATATATTTTTGATAAATATAACTTTTGCAAAACAGTATACTCTCGTGCAATTTATACATATTTCATTTTCAGTGTAAATTAATTATATAGTAACGCAACTTTATAAATTTTAAAAATGCAATTAAAAATTATAGATTAATTTAATTAATAGTGATTTAACATGGAATATATGCATTTCATATATTTTAATACAGTTTAAGATTAGAAGCAAAGTTTATATAGTAATTAAAAGTAATTATTTGATAAAGAAAACAAGTTGAAAGTATTTAGGAAAATAATAGACATATTGCCATAGTATTAAAACATAATTTCCTTTAAAAATGCAGCAATTATTAAATATCTTTTGTAACGATAAAAAAGATTTTATCATATAATCAACAAACTCAATTGTTGTTAGTTGGCGTTTCTTTTATGTTAAAATATAAACATTTTAGTATATATTGTATGTATTTAAAAGTCTTACTTTGCTTACATTAAATCAGGGGGGGTTCTATAAAAATGTTATTGAAAATTATCAGTTGTCACTTTCAAATGTATACTCAATAAAAAAAATAATGAAAAGAAGAAAATTTGTAGTTTTTATTGGATATAAATGAAATTAATTTTTTTATTTGTATCAATGTGGCTGATTTAGTACCAGGACAGGTTGCGCCATTATGTAATTTATAGATGTATCTATTGTATTTTTGTTATCAATATTGTTTAAGTTTGTAATACTGAATTAGCTAACAATAAAATTAAATGTACTTGATCGTATAGTTAGGTTTGGTGCAGCAAAACTAACTACCAATATAACAAGATTAGAAGTATATGGGTAAACCCATATATAGACCACTTTGACATTTCTCGGAAAATTGGCAACACAATATCTTTAATAAAATTATAATTTATGTGGGCTCTAAAACAAACTTTCCTGAAAATTTGATGGAAATCGAATAAATAATGTAGCCACAATGAATTTAAAAAAAAAATGTAATTTTTTTTCTCGATAAGTTGGCAACACCGTATTTTGTAAAAATTGGATAATTTATTTAGACACTAGGAAATTTTTATATGAAAATTTGATTAAAATCGATTAAACAGTGGTCATAATGAATTTTCTAATACTTTAGTAATTTTTTTTTCGGAAAGTTGACAACACTGGTTATTAATAAAATTATATAATTAATTGGAACATTAGGGAAATCTTTTCTGAAAATTAGATCAAAATCGAATAAATAATGTAGCCAATATGAATTTTTATAAACTTTAGTAATTTTTCTCTCGGAAAGTTGGCATCACTGGAAAAAAATAAAACCACCTGACCATCTTGGGTACTAGACAAATTTATCCTGAAAATTTCATTAAAATCGGTTGAACCGTCTAGAAGGAGTTGCGGCCACAAAATTTTGACTTACGACCGAGCGAGCGAGCTGACGACGCACACACATACACCCACATAAACTAAGTTCAGATTCGTCATCTAGGGACTATATGAAGAATTTCTATACACAATTTTTTTTTTTTGAAAATGTTACAGACATTGTACCAAACGCTATACCACTTTTCCTTGCAGTCAAAGTGGTAATAATGATGTACATTATTATACAGGATGACCTGGTGCTGCACACGTAATACAGTAACGTAATATTTAATATGTTGATATGCTTGAAAAAAAAATATTATCCCATACATTTTTTAATACATTTTCTTTTAATAACAAGTAAATAATTTATTCACCATTAAGTACCAGCAAAAAATCATTTCTTCTTAATGATTTCATTCGATCAAAAGAAACGGAAATAAAAAAAAAAAAATTTAAAAATAAATCTTCCAGCCGTAAACTTTATTATACTATATATATATATATATATATATATATATATATATATATATATATATATATATATATATTAATGTATATTAATAAAATTAATTGCTAACAAAAATACGAAACAAATAAAAATAATATTAGTTTGTGATTCCTGTTTCCGTAATTGTCTAAAACGAAAAAATAATTTAAAAAGCATGTTAATTTTAAATATATGTATATATATATATATATATATATATATATATATATATAGTTATTATAATTTGTTGCTAATAATAAACAACTAAACTTTTTACCTAATCTAGTACCTATTTATATGGTGTAACTAAAAAGGATCAGGTAAGTTAATCAGTTAAAATAGTTCGGTCATCACGAGTGAATGTCCAGTAAATATTCAGTTAAAAGAACATATCTAGATGAGTTATACTGCAGATATGCGTCTGCCCGTGGACGTGGATGAGTAGATGGGGATGGTATGATTGAAAGATTAGTTTGCGTGAGGGATTATTTTCGCAAGTTGTAGTATATGTATGAATGATAGAGTATTTGTATGAATGTAAGTAAAGCAAGGCATTACTTTTCTGGATATATGTGTGTTTAGAGGGAACTAATTTCGGCATAATAAAAAGAGTTTCTGCCACAGCTTTTTAAGTCCATGGTGTAATTGTGTATATATGTTAAATATGGTAAAAATTTAGTCTATGTTTTTTAAACTTTATCCCCTGTATTGACAATTTACAATGTAAACGTCACCATTATTAGCAGCCTGTGTTTAATCAATTTAACTATAATTGCTAAACTCGGATTTCAATATGTAAATACGACCAACAATTTATCAAGATTCGTAGCAGATTCCGGAAAGCCACTCGTTGGAAGTGACGAGTCTGTAACTAAGGCTCATTCACAACTCTAGTTTCAATTTTATCTAGGAGTATATAGATGTATATTAGAAAACGTATATAACGAATACATAAACTTCCTTAAAATTTCACAGTATACTCAGGTCCACTCGTACCTAAATTTGACAGTGTACTATTGCTACTACTCCCTATTAATTGGTCATGTGCAGTGATACATTTGAAATCAAGCACGTACATGTTCGATATATTAACATAGCTACCACTAAGTGCACTGACAAAATATATTACAAATAATAATTAATATATTTTTGCCATTTCCTTCTTACAGTCCACGTATTTGCAATGAATATTTGAATTTGATGTATCTAAGATAAAAAATAGATAGGTTATAGTATTTTGTTTTTGCTTAAATCGCCATTAATTTATTTTGATGAATTAATTAAATCATTAGTTAATTTTTAAATGAAGAAAAATGCATTGTCCTTGCCGGGGTTTAAACCTGTGACCTTTTGCTTTCGCGGCAAACGCGCTAACCAACTGCGCTTAGGGATCCCATAATTATGAAATATAAAAAAGGGACACTTCAAATTTCATTTGAAAAAATTTTTTTTTTCTTGGGGTGTGTATTTCTACTTTAATTCTAAGAAAAAATTAAAATTATACATTGAATTCTAATAAAAAAAAAATAATATTTATAAACAAAACATTCAAATAAATTAAACATTGAAAATACATTTACATTAATGTAGTTTCAAACTAATTGTTGCACTGAAAATAATAGATAGACATAATTTAAATGAATTTACTAAAATATTAGGTTTATGATTAATATTTTATATAAAACGGGACATTTTTATGTTCCGGTGAATTCTGTGGGGACACTGGGACAGTATCCATAAAAACGGGACTGTCCCGGTCAAAACGAGACGGATGGGATCCCTACTACATGATCACAACGACAAGGTAATACATTTTCTCTATTTGACTAGTCATGACAAACTCATGAATTTAATCCAGTCAAGTACATCACATGATTTGTCTATAAATATAGCAATGTTAGAATATAAATTAATAAATACAGCTCCACCAAGCAAACAAGTCCATCGGAAAATATGCCAACTAATTTTAAAAATTCGTGGCGGTAAAAGTTTTAGCCAATAAAAACAATTTCTGCCGCCGTTGTACATTCCGTAACAAAAGTAAAAGTAGCTAGCAAACTGACAGATTATCGCGTGTTTGTTTTTCTTAATTTTCTCTGCTCTTGCTCATCTTTATAAAAAAAAATCAGTTTTTTTTAAGACTTAATCTTATTTGAAATAAGGTAGGCATATATTTTATAGATAATTTAAAGTATTTTTAAAATGAAATTATCGCATAACCTCAAAATATATATTTTATATGTCAAAGTACTATTGACACTGAGTGTACCTCTAGAATACAGAGACAACAAACCACGCCTACCAAAGAGACTTGTTTGCTTGGCTTGACTATAAATAAATAGCGATTTAAGCAAAAACAAAATACTATATCCTAACATAATACACCATGTGTAATTAAGAAAATAAAAGAGATAGCTTGTTTGTATAATTATCTCTTTTCCGTTGTATAAATTTAAGTGTTTCGTGAAATATTTGTGCGATTCAAATGTTTAGCGATAGGTAAAACTTTGTAAAGCTATGTATAATAATAATAATAATAACAATTTTACAAAAACCATCTTAATTTTCTTTATTATTCAATTATTTTAATATTCAGTATTAAAAATGCTTCAATATGTTACAAATTGGAACTAGAAATATCAGATTTTTACAAAACATATTTTATTAAATTTATTTTACATTTAAAATATATCATGTCCTTATGTCATCAAAAAGAGCAAAAATATATTTGTGTTTAGTGACGTAGTAAGAATGCTCCTTATAGTAAGCTTGCGTTTATACTTATAAAGTAATCCTATCAATACGTAAAACTATATAGAATTAAAACCAGAATTGTAAATGAGCCTTTAACATTGTTTGAATGCCAGTTAAAGTTAGTCTCCCCTACAGCAATAAACTGTGTGCCACACGACCTACAGCACGCCCAACCAAACAAGATAGTCGGAAAATATGCGAACTAAAAGAATTTTATTTAAAATATTTTAAGCGGCAAGATTTCAAGCATTCACATCGCACAGACGAATCTCGGTACACTCCTTAGAAAAGTATAAGCTGTCATACTTGTCATTGTCAAAGTCAAATTTGCAGTTGTTGTGTCGTTTGAGGTTGTGTCGTTGTATTTTCCTTGTTATTCTGCAGTACTCTACTTAAAATCTGTCTTTTTCAAGACAAAATTACTCGTTTTATTTGTGAATATAGGTATGTACAGATATTTTAACTTATCACCCCAGGACTTTCTTATACTTTATACTTGTAAATAATTATTATCTGAAAAATTTATATCATTTATAAATATGAAATTATTATTACATGTAATTATTTAAATTAATAAGTTATTTATTTTATAAAATTCTGATATGCATTTGGAATCGATTATTATATCATGTTAGTAACAATGTGAAGCAACTTTTTTCTGTAATAACATGTGCATAATAAATAAATATACTTATTTTGCAATAATATTTTTAATTTTTTCATTTCCTAATTACACTTTAAATACTGCTAAAATGACAAATCCTCCTTTGTCAAATATTCAAATTGCCGCCGAAATACTTTTTAACCTGAATGTATCATGAAAACGACAGTGGCTCTTTGCCACGCCCCTCAACTATCTTCTTTGCTTGGGCGTGCTGTAAATCTTAGATCACCTGTGGACGTTTAAGTCAAACCCGTGTTAAATTTAACACGTTCCTGCTTCGTAATGACATTATAAAATTGCTCTCTCACCCATCCACAGTTACAGCTAGTCTAATCTGAAATGCAAGCTTCTCCAGTCCGGAATTTTGCTAGGCAGGTTAAGCAGGATTGCGTTCTTACAATCATTGTGGAATGTCTGAATGTTAAGAATAAGAGTAATACGGACAATGGTTGCTGCTTTGTAAATTAATTTTAAATTGGTTTTTATGTGTTTATGTGTAAGCTTAATAATTTTACAAAATATTTTAATATATATTTATAACCTTGATATATCTTATTATAATAAATTTTGATTGGTAAAACTAAAAAATTTTTTACTGGAAATTAAAAAACTGATTGATACGAGTTATAAACAATATTAATTATTTAAAAAAAAACATATAAAAAAGATTTATCTTTAATTTATTATTAACAGTGTGTTAATATTTATCTCTTTAAATAAAAGGCGTATAATGGCGTATATTATGTTACTTCAAGCAAAATCTATCTTTATTGTGTTGACTAAACAATTTGCGTGAAACATAAAAAAGCCATTCTGCTCCGAGTAACATGTGCTATTTTTCCTCACGCGTTTCAACGAAACTAAACTTAAGTAAAAAAATACGTACAAAGTATTCTTAACCCTTAGTGACGGTTGTTGAACATTATATTTGTTACGTCATTTGTAACAATTGATATAATTTCGGATAGATCTAGCGATGTACATTGCATTTCCTGCACCTCGGATATTTTCTAAATTCAAATTCAAAGAAAAATAAACACCGCAATTGTCACTACACAATTTTCAATATAGCTGTCGGACATGTCACATTAAATACACTTGACCATGTGTTCATGTATCTATGTATATATATATATATAGTTACTACAGTATAATAATATTTACATTATTTTGCTAGTAATTTAGTGAGATTCTATCATAGGTAATATGGTAATTTAATATAAATATTTTGATACGTTTGAAGCGAAAATAACTTATAGTAAAATAAATTTATTATTTGAGAATTGTTAACACTGATCATAATTATTCACGTTATATAATTGTCAGCCATTACTACAATATGATAGCACTTAACTCCTACCTGCACATAGTTGAGAGTTGTATTTTTGTGCTTTTGCAATTTGTTGTTTTTTGATATATTTCCTAAACAAATTAATTATAAATAGACTCTAAAGAAAATTTAACTATTAATAAAATTGATTAATAAAGTTATTGTAAAAAATATTTATGTAACATATTCATATAAACATATTTTTGTTTATTTGTGTAATTTGGGGCCATAGTAACCTGGAACAAATTTTCCGAACTTATGTCATAAAATCCATCTCTACACACTTGTTACACAAATAACTATTATTTAACACACACAAAAAATGAATATTTCAGATTACAAAATTATATCGTAGAGAAATAACCGAAAAAATTATCGATTTAAATCGTTAAAGAAAAAACAATGTTTCTGTTAACAAAATATAAATTAACCTTTACAGGACCGGAAGACTAATTTTATTAATGATGGATTTATATTTTATTTTTTATTATTTTTTATTTCGTTTTTTAATTTTAATTTTTTATTTTTTTTATTTTTATTTAAATTTTTTTTTTATTTATTTTGTTTCTGAAAATACCACACCGAGCGAGATTATTAAATTATAGCGTATTATTTATAATGTTGACAATTAGTGTATTATGACCAAATAATTTGCAATAAAATTATATTATTTTATTTAGCAAAATTTTACTGCCTTTTATGCCACAACTACATAAATTTATATAAAAAAAACCTGAAAAATAATAAGCAAAAATTTTGAACAAAATTAGAACATTTTGTCCGCCATTTTGTATCCACAATATTGAATCTGCCATTTTGATTTATTGTTTTTTGACTTCAAAGTTAAATAGAAATTTGTGTCTGCTATGTTTTCATTTTTTGATTTCAAATTTGATTTCGGCGACGCAAAAAACATGTGAGTAACCATTTTTATCATAATTAGAATATTTTTATCCGCCATTTTGAATGTACCATTTTTTTTTTTATTTTTTTACCTCAGATTTGAATTCGGCGACCTAAAAACATATAAACAACCATTTTATCAAAATTAGAGCATTTACAATTGAAAACAATATTTTTTTTCGAAAGTTTCGTACAAGACCGGAAGACTAAAAATAGTCTCTAGACGACCTCCATATTTGTGTGTGATTTATCCATTAAAAAAGCCCAAAATGTAGTGTTAAAACTTGAAAAAGTTGCCAAAAAAAGGTGCGGTCCTGTAAAGGTTAAACATGTTTATGTTTATGATAAAAGCTCAAAGATTAAACAAGGACAAAACAAAAGCTCAACTGTACAATATGAAATGCGAAATGATGGGGAGTAAAAAAGTATGCGAAAAATAATAAAAAAAATAAAATAAAGGAACATCTGTCCGTCGCGTGTAAGACTTTCTCTGATATGGCTACGTGATTCGCACGTGCGTGTGTTTATTTCATGTCTGGAGTAAATTGAGAGTTAATGACAGAAAAACATGCATAAGATTTTCATCCATACACACACACACACTTGAACATACAATAGCCCTCTACCTAAATTATTTTCAATAAATTCTACTCAGTTCTCATAATCTAGTTATATAACTACGCTTTCATACTCATACTTTACCTTATAAATATTTACTACTTTTGCTACATTAAGCTTTACCTCAATTTTCATGAACATTTATTGCATAATTAAGTTGATTAGTAGTTTTTTAAGATTTCAAAAATATATTAAAATACTAATTTTCTTACTGGTTGAAACCTAATACAAAATAAGGTTCAAATTTTATTTATATAAAATTGAAAATAAAAGGTTTTTAGGATTTGGTTTCGTAGAATATGTTGAAATGTCGATTTATAATTAAATTAACACAAAACTAAATCCTGAACCCTTTTTGCTTTTAATATATTGAGTTCTGAAAAATATTTTACTATCTTAAAAAATTTATAGTATTTGCCAAAAAATCTTCATTATGAAAATTATTATTGGGAGACTTTTTGTTTCTTGTCTCAAAACAAACAAAAAATGCATAAGCCGGAAGTATAGATGTCACTTTCAGTACAAATCAAAATAAACTCTAATAAAACAATTTTTGGTAAACTTGACACAAATGTAAATTTTGAAGAAAGTTATTTGAAAAAATATTTCAAAAATATTTTCAATCATTTAATCATTATTTGACAACATACTTCACCTAAATATATTATTACTTAAAATTTATAAAACAGTTAAATGTTATATATTTTTCTTAGTAATTTTTAATAAATAGATATTACCATTTTAATACAAATTTATTATATTTTGTAGAATTTACCATATACAATAAAAATAATTATTATTTAAATAGAAATACAGTAAGACCCCGCTTAACGCTAATACGCGTAGCGCTATTTCGGTTTAACGCTGTTTTTTTTTAAAAGTGCACGCAGTTTTGGGCACGCAGTTTTGGGCTTCACCGAAAAATTACACGCAGTTTTGGGCTTCCCCGAAAAATTACACGCATTTTTGGGCTTCCCCGAAATCCAAAGTTTATCTGCATTGCTTCTTCCCTGCGGTGTTACATCACGGTAGTATAAGAACGTGTATTCAGCTGAATATCTGGACAATTTGATATACAATTGACGCGTCAGCGCGCAGTCGCATCATTTCACGTCACATCAGGCCATTGTGTTTAGTGTAATTAGAACATTACATCACGTCACGTCATATGTGTGTAGTCGGCTTTTACTCAAACGTATTTTTATTGTTTCAAATATTTGTTGCCGTTATTGTAAGTATAAATTTATGTAATATAATGATTGATGTGGTGATAAATATTATAATTTTTAGTTTTTTTTATGGGTGATAATAAAAAACACTACTAATTTTCTACCTGTTTTTTCCTAACCCCATTATTTACATGATGAGATGACCTCGTTTAACGCTGTTTTGTATAACGCTCAACTTTGATGGAACGCATACCCCGCGTTAAGCGGGGTATTAGTGTAATGCATATTTATACAAAATTTATTGGTATCTTTTATACGGGCTACCAATTTAAAATATTTGGTTTATCTATAAGAATTTTTTAAAATGTTAATTAAGTTGGCTATGAAAACAAAAATATTGCATAAGCACCTGAAATATTTTTCTTAATTTTTTTCAATTTTTTTTTAATTTTACTGATTTTTTTTATTATTGTTAGCAAATTTTTTATTTATCTATATCGAATGTAATATTAACACTTCTGATTAGGATATTTAGTTTTCAGACAAGCAACAAAAACAATAGAAAATTTTCCATATGATGCTGTTTAACGGGATACTGAATGTAATATTTTGAGTTTGGTTCGAATATAATATTATTCTAGTTTTTTCTTTAAAAAAATACGATTTATTATTTCTGTTATTGAAAGGAAAAGGTCCATAATTCTCAATACGGTATTTGTACCATTTAAAAAATTTAAAAAAATTTATATAGAAATCGTTCTATAGCCTCTAGTTGATGAATTCAAACTTAGTTTATGTGGACGTATAAGTGTACATCGTTCGCTCGCTCGCTCGTTTGTATTTTGTAATAGTTATCCCATCTGACTGTTTATCCGATTTGCACCAAATTTTCAGGGTAGGTTTAGTTAGTACCCAAGATAGGTATGTGGATTTATTTTTTTCAGTGTTTCCAATTTTCTGCCAAAAATTTACTAAATTTTAAAAATTTAATTACGGCTACATCATTTATTCGATTTTAATAAAATTTTTACAAAAAATTCTCCTAGTGCCCACAAAAGTTACATGGTTTCATTAGCGTAAAACTTTTCTAAGTTTTTTAAAATTTAATTTCAGCTTTACCATTTATCTGAAATTAATTAAATTTTTCTTAGTGCTCTCAAAAATTATGTAATTTTACTGCCGTACAGAGATGCCAACTTTCCAAGAAAAATTGCTAAAATTTAAAATTTTTTATTTTGGTTAAAATTAAATTTTTTATTTGTATTTCATAATATTCATGTGATAATACCATAGTGATTTATAATATAGATTTACCCATATATTTCTAGTCTTGTTTAATATTCATACTTTCAATGTAGTTATATAAAGCAACATAAGGGAGTGTTATACAGGTACAGAGTTGCTTGCTACTCTCATATAAGTTCCAGTCATATTTCATACAACGAAATTGCGCATAAAAAGCAAAATAGCACATTTGACTGAAAAACAATCCAAGGTGAGTACAATACACATATAACCATATAAATGTATGTATTCACACGGTAAGATGTTCAAATATTTCTACACTGAATCCAGTTTCTAAAGTACTATATAAAAATCTAAAAACAAAGTAAACAAGTCTACATTTAATAAATTCATTAAAATATATTTGAAATTTTCTCAAATAAAGACATTGAATTGTAGCACAAATAATTAATCTAATTAGAGTAGAAGCATATGAGTCAAATAATTAATTATTTATAATATTTCAATAACGATAAACAATATGAAAAAGTAATTAAATATTAATTCACAATGTAAAACAATTTTAGTACGCATCCAAATATCAAAACCCTATTAAAATGAATTACTGCAAATCTATTTTAAAGCTTATAGAAGCTTAACTAGTAAACTGCAAAATAATACAATTTTATGAAATTTCTTCATATAAAAAACAAACAGTTTATTTAGCAAAATTGGCATTTAATGAAGTTACGTCATACTAAAACGTCATCAATTATTTATTTGTGCAATGGACATGTGTATATAGTACAGCAATTGTATAATAAAAAAAAGATAGAAAATAACTTTGTTATCGTAAATTGAATCAAGAATTTATGACTTAATTTCAATAGATGGTTATTTTTAACATAACTCCATGTTTAATAATTATTTTAAAGGATAATTATATGAAAATTGAATAGTAACATTAGCTTGGCACAACAAAGCAAAACTTTATCTTACAGTGTTATAATATGTAGTAGCAAATTCACACGTGATATAAATGTAAATTATGTAAATGTAATTTTGCCCATATTTTGCATATAAGTTTACATGTTGACGTGTATGGAAACAGAGAGTAATAAAGTAAAAATAACTATTTCATACAATGCTAATAATAAAAATATTGTTTTTTATTTCTGCCTAGAATCTAGATTTGGTTGTTAATTAGGTGGCTGGAAGGTACATCCAAAAAGTTATTATACTAAGGCTGTGTTTATGCATATTATCTTAGTCTTAATCCTAGTCCTAATCATAGGCATAAATCTTAGTTTTAATCTTAAATATACGAGATGTATATACGGACAATTTATCCTATGGCTTAATGTCTTAATACACGTGTCAACTGTCAGAAAATAATTGGAGATAAACAATTGAATTTAACGTCGTTTTGTTGTAATAAAAGTACTTTTTCGAGTTTTTGTGAAAATTTTTGAATTTTACAGAAAATTTCCTGTAAGACCAAAGAGCAACACTAATTTGTTTTCGAGAAAAACAATTTTTTTGAAAAAAGGAATTGAATTAAAATCGATTAAATCAACGGAACTATTAAAAATGAATTTTCACCCATCAAACATGGTTTCCCCAACGAAAATTGTAGATAACGTCAAAGTTCAACTAGTTTAGAATAGATTTAGCGTCATAACGAGTAAAAAAATTTATATACTCATATAGAAAAAAAATTTGAAAAAAATAATAAAAAAACAACGAAAAATTGCATTTTTCACATTCCAGATGATGATTTTGCAGTTTTTGATAATTTTTTCAGATTCTACGTTTAATTTTCAATAAGAATCATGTGCGACACTTATTTTTTGAACGAAAACATTACTATTAAAATAAAAAGACAAACTCAAAATCAATAAAAAGTAATTGTTATTGTACATGTCAATACAATAGTCGAAAAAATCTGTAAATTTAGATTTAGACTAATTTTTAGGCGTAGAATCCGAAAATGTTATCAGTTTTTCGAAAAAAATTCGGTCCATTGCATGTCATGCCGAGTTCGTGTGGAATTACCCATGAGGTAACGTGTAAAACTTATGAACCTATCTACGCTGCATTTGCCAGGAACATTTTTGGTCTTAGAAGTAATAATATGGAAGTGTCCATCGCCTATTTAAATAAACTTTCATTATTCAACTAGAACACTAAAAATTAAGTGAAACATATTTTTTGTCGGCAACCGTCATGATTTAGAGGTTAAAAGTTACCCCCAAAATTTTAATTAAAATTAATTTTAATTTTTTTCTCGTAAACCATGCATATTTGCCGATCAAAAAATACACGTTGCATAGTTTTTAGTATTCTACTTGAATACCAAAGTTCATTTAAATCGGCGATGGACACCTTGATATAGTTGCTTGTTCGTCGTAGTTTTAAAGTTACATAAACAGTATAACGGCAAGTTATATAATAAAAACTTTACCTTTACCTTTAACTTTATATCAGCAAAAAATTATTGATATTAAATTTTACCAGCAAAACATTATTGCTGTTAAAAGAACGATAGTTTTTTTGTAAAATTTTAAAATTTTTAATTCCAATATTATTTGTTGTTTCCAATAAACAATGTTTTTTTAGTCGGCTTAAGATCGAATTAGTTAAAGTGTTCATTATGAAACCGACCGTAATTTATTTTAATTTTTCAACTTTTAAGACTACCACTAAAACTGGAACTAGAACTAACACAAGATAACGTTGCATAAACCAGGCCAAAGTCAACAATAAAACTGTTTTATATATTTTTACCTTAGCACTATTTTTTTTATAAATATAGCTTTTAATAAATGTTTATTTTTATTATTTAAATATAAGGGACTATGAAAGACAAATCACTTTTGTTTATAAATAGGAAGTGATTTTATATTACACATTAATCAACATTGTTATCTAATTTACCAATGAATAACTAGTCATTAAAATTTTGATAAACATAAATGATTTCTATTTAAATGAATGCTTTATTCTTATTTGACATAAATTTTGTATGCAGTATGATGAATTCAAGATTGATGATATCCTCTTTATAAGCTAAAAGTATTTGATCTCGAATACGGATGAGATATAAATGTTTTTTTTTAATTGAAATATATAGCGGTTTACAATAACGATATTTAATATACAAGATTAATCATTTTTATTTGCGCTTGATAATAAAGTGTATTTTAAAAAACAGATAAAATCAAAATTATCTATCAATACATTTTTGTTATATCGATAAATTGGTATATCAATATATCAATATATCGATTTATCGATATATCAATTTATCGATATATCAATTTATCAATATATCAATTTATCGATATATCGATTTATCGTTATATTAATATTATCGATATATCGATAAATAGATACATCGATATTATCGATATTTTTTAAATGTCAAATATCGATATTAAAATTCCAATATTGCCCAGCCCTATATCTGAAACTTTCTGTTAAATTACTTTTTCAAAATGTTCGCAAATAATATAAGTTTTTCTTTTATTGTTTAATTTGACTTATACTGGAATTAATAACAGTACTTCCCGCTAGTACATTTTTAGACAAGCAACAAAAAGCTGGGTAATAATAATTTTCAAAAAGATACCATAAATTTTTTTCACATATGATGGCGAACACTGTATAACAACTCACACCAAAAGACGACAATAGATTCTCATACAATTTTTTTATTTTCTATTTTCTATTCGTTTAATTAATGTAAGCTTACATTACACGTAAGAATAGAAAATAAATTAAATTTATAATACACTTTAAATAGCTAATATTGAACAAGATTGTTAAACTTTTCTTATAAATAGGATTAATAAACTCTGTTACAACAGAAAATTTATAGTTACGTAATTGAATCTCAGATCGGTAAATTGTGAAAAATATGAAACGCCTCAATAGGGCTTAAAGTTAAAATAAATACCCAAGTTTTTTCGTCTGCATATGAGGTTGCAATAAAAATTAAACCTCACCAAATGTTCGCAATTAATAATTAACGGCACAAAAGAGAAAAAAGCCTTCTATTTTACGATTGACGACAATTATATCTGGGTGAATGTTTTACTATCTCTATGTACAGTATAGTGACCTACAGTTTCAATTTTCTATACGTCTTTTGGTTCTTATATTTATTTAAAGCGGTGTACACGTGTCTGTGCTTCAAAAGACCGCATGTAATTTCATAAATATTTAAATATGTCACGCTATTTATTTTATTGTTACCTAAGTTGTATTTCATATTTCATGTATTTAACCTAATCGGTAGTTTTTTTTCCACATCTCTAGAGATTTATGTCCAGTGGCCTTTGACTGGCCCCCCCGGATATGTTTTGAGAATATGTACACTTTTTTCTAAGAATTCAATAACATACACCGTAGCATAAAATTTACACTTGAAATTGAAAAGAACAAATCAATTAATTTCCCAGATTTAACAATCTCATACGACAATAACCCAAACGAATTCAGCATTAACAGAAAACCCACAATCACTGATACAATCATACACAACCACTCACGCCATCCAATACAACACAAACTAGCAGCCTTTCATATCAATGATACACAGATTACTATATATTCCGTTATCACAAGACAAATTTAATCAAAAAATTGAAATTATAAAAACTATAGTAATTAACAATGATTATAACTACAAAACTATACAAAATAAAATAAATAAGAAAACAAATCATATATTACACAAAGAAATTTATGCCATCATACAACATAATAATGCAAGATCTATTCTGCTATAAAATTATAGTCAGAAAATGCCTTTTCAATGCTAGATAACAATATTAAAGAAATCTCATAATACTAACATACTAATATCCAACTTTTTCCATTATATTACAGAAAAAAAATATTTAGCTGTATCATTATTTGATAAAAACTTATTATTCCTTATTAATGTTATATAGTAATTCAATGAAGTTTTCATGCAACACATCATGAATTATTCTTGAAGTAGAAATTTAATTTAATCGGGACTTTATGACGTACTTTAAGCGAATGGTTATTTTTACTATAACATTGTATAGAAAATTGTATGCATGAAAAATATTAATAAAAATTTCTTGAGTTGCGCTGTTTTCCCACCTAAAAAATTATTTATAGTTTTGCTCATAAAGCAATGCTAATGGAGAAAATGTAATGAAGAAACTGAGTGTTAAAGGAAAATAAGGAACCGGTAAAAAGTTAGGCTGATAATCACTGATTTATGTGTTTAAACATGTCCTGGTTTGAGATTAGTTTTGAGATTAGTTTTACAACCTCAACTACAAACGCTGTGCGGCTGGAATTTGATATCCCAAGTCGTGCTTCCACTTAGAAGAGTGGTTCTCAATCTTTCCCTCCGTGGTTTACTTTAAGAGCCTTTTATCATATACCATACTTACGACAATTTTATAATAAAATTTTTCTTTAAGCGCATCAAAATATTGATATTACGCTGCTATTGCTTTTGTAGAAAGATAGGTCATTATATTACTAGTACAATCATGTGAATAATATTATACAGTTAGTTAATATACACCATTAGTACCAACAGCAAACATAACTACACGATCAAGTGTATATAATCTGATAGATCCGCCTGCCATATTAAAAACTATTACGTTAGGTGGTAGCAGCATTACTTATTTTCGCTTGAATTTGAAATCGGTTATTGAAATTGTGTTGAGCAGTACAAATAATGTGACGTACACCGCCAGATTTTTAGGAATAATATATTCGACAAAAGAAATATTAATTTTCACAAATCAATTAACAACTATGTACTGTTCTAAATAATATTAAGATTTGCTTGATAAGTATTTTTATTTATGTTTAGTTTAATTTCGTTTGGAACGCTTAAAGAAGACTTAGCATATGCCAGACTAGGAGCAGAATGGCCATTTTATGTTTCGGCCGAATAATAGCCTTGTTTCTGCCTCGGCCACAAGTATCTGAACTAAGCACAATAAAGATAGTTTTCCGCTCCTCGTAACACAATATACTAATTAGTAGCATCTGCTGAGTTCCAGGTTTTCAGCTGAGGACCACTGGGTTAAAACAAAAACAACATGAGCTATGCCAGAGATGTAATGTACTACAACTTTAGCCGTTGAGGGAATTTTTGGCACTAGATAAATACAACGGCCACATTGGCTCACTTTATGAGCGAAACTTGCCGATATGCAATTTGCGATTAGTTAGTTTTTTCGCGGAGTAAAACTTCTTGTACTCCAGGCTGATAAAACATAATAGTATCAACCAAGGATTTACAAAAATAGCTAACTTTGACATCAAAACATTACAACTAAAATTTCTCTCGAGATTATTTTGATATATCAATATGGAGCAGTTTTCAAATATTATACAATTACAATTACTTTTGTAAAACTCTTTATTTCACTTATCTCTTGTTTTCTAATTAAAAATAATTTATTTATTTATCTTTGTTATGTTTATTATCTATTATTCTAACTAAAATTAAAATTAATTAAACACGGAAATTTGTTTGGTTGTATGTTTTTTAGGTTTGCACCTGATGTAGTACGTTTGCGATGTATCTGTATTTTGTATGCACAATAGCAGATTTCTCACGGATCATTAGTCAGCTGAGTTCCTCCATAGTGCTTTTAAATTCACAGTGCCATATTAAATTATACTAAATATAATTAAAATTCAAAAACAATATTCGAGGCATATGGGTAAATCCATATATAGACCACTTTGACATTATTACATAAGTAATAAATAATTATTTAAATAAAAAATATTTTAATATACTACATTTTTAAAACGGACTAAAGAGTATAAAATAATTTCTCCTAGCCCCATACAGATTTATAAGCCCATACAGATTCCTGACCTCATACAGATTGTCTTGAAAATTTGTGAGTATGCATTTTTAATAGCTATGAGAATAATTGTAAGATTTAAAACGAAAAACAAGGCACGCATGCAATAGATAATAGTAAGGAGTACACATATAGGGAGTAGCCGTCGTTGCAACCCACGTTTTTCGTTTTAAATCTAAGTATTATCATAGTGATTAGAAATTCACAACTACCGATTTTTAGGACAATATGTATGTGGGTTAGGAATCTGGAGGTGGTTATAAATGTATATGAGGCTAGGAGAAATTATTTTGTACTTTTTAATCCGTTCTAAAAACATGTTATATAAAATATTTTTTATGTAATTAATTATTTTCTACTTTGTAGTTTTGTCTGTGTGTTTTGTATTTTCTGTAGTTATTTTGTGTAGTTTCTGTATTTTGAAAAAAAAAATGTTTGCTGCACTAGGTAAAAATTAATATTTCTAATATTATTAATTAGTTAATATTGCACTGTCATCCAGTTCTGAGCCATGTTTAAAGTTTCAAGTCCCTAGCTCATCAAGTAAGTTAATTTAAAATCGTTTGCAAAATTAGTACCGAACAGACAAACAAACAGACAGACAAGAAAGCGAGTTAATAAAAACGTGTTAAAAATAAAAATTAAAAAAAAATATACTTTTTTGCAAAAGTTGCCAGCACTGTTGAAAATTAAAACTTATAATTATTGTGCATGTACATTGCACAATACCCTTAAAATTTGTTTCAAATCGTATAAATAGTATATCCAAAATAAATTTTGAATAAATTTTTTGAAGCACTAAATAAAACCCATTCTAAAAATTTAATTTTTTTTAGAAAGTTGGCAACACTGTAAGAAACTCAAGTTATATAGTAAAGCACTAAAATCTTTTGTGAAAATTTGATTAAAATCAAAAAAATAATGAAGTCATAATTATTTAAAAATTCTTGTGTCACAGTTTTAGTGTTTATACTCCTCCGAAACGGCTTGACCGATTTTGATGAAATTTTATATGTATATTCAGTAGGTATGAGAATAGGGTTATAACTAATTTTTATACCCCTAAGTGTTAAGGGTGGCTCACCCTAAAAAAAAAATTTTAATTTTTTGGAAAAATTTTTTTTTGGTTATTTTTTTATGATGTGATATTAAAAAATACATTTAGTCCTAAATTTTTACCCTCCTACCATCAACCCCTACTTTTTGATAGCATTTTATATTTTTTAACCCCGGTCAATCTCAAGAAAATAAAAATAAATAAATAAATAAATTTGTAACTTTGGGAAGTTGTTGAGTACACCCCCGCAAAGGATTCTAGGGCCCTGGGGGGCGTAGCCCCCCTCGGGGGGGGGGGCAGGAAAAATATAGAAAAGTGTGAAAGAAATTGATTCCAAATAAATTGAAAATAATTATAATATGAGAATAGTAATTGATTTTTTTTGTAATACAAAGAAAAATTCATAAAAAATTTAATATACACATTAAAATAAAGGCAAGACAACGTTTGTCGGGCCAGCTAGTTATTTATAAAAACTTTAGTAAGACCATCTGAACATTATTAAAAACTTTTGAGACATCCAGGAAAAAATGCGATCTCAAAATTTTAATAATAAAAATGAAATAGCAGTTCTCGTCCCTTAGGTATAGAGGTATAGGCTGAAAGTTGTTGTTAGTGTATTTTATATATATATATATATATATATATATATATATATATATATATATATATATATATAGCGACATAGTAGTTGTCCGTAAAGGAAAAGATGAATGTAATAAAGTTGAAACAATTCGTGTTGAATCCGCCAGGATGGAATTGAGTAGAAATTGCCTGTTCAACTCATAAATCAATAGGTAAAGTGTTCAATTTTCTCTCACCTGTGTGCTGTGCACAAAATGCGTCACGACAAGATAAACCTTGCTGCCTGGTTGCACGCTACAACTAAACAGATGCAAGAGAGCACATTAGATCAACCACAAATATGGATACGTAATGCCTATACCTAATATATGTACTGTAGTAACCTTATGCACATTTAAAAAGAATGAATATAGTGTTTGTTTACATATTACAACCTAACACCTCTGTATTTCTGTGAAATAAATTCATTAGCTAATACAGAGACATTAAAGCGAATGTAAACACAAATATGTTTTTACACAAAATTTCTTTCTCTCATTAATATTGAGACTTAACACTACCAATGGTGGCAGCACTGTCGCGAATTTGATATAGTAGTATTATTATAACAAAAGTAAAAATAAAACCACTAGTACTTGGTTGTTGTATATATATATATATATATATATATATATATATATATATATATATATATATATATATAAGTATATATTTAATATACGTCACGATCGTTTCGTCTTCGCAGACATCATCAGGCTAGTATACAGAAATATTGTTACAATATATTCAACAATGGTGAGTTGCTTATATCTACTTGCACGTTTACATTTTTTTTAGAATTGATGGCTTTCCTAATCTCAAAATTTTCTAGTAAATTCAATCGCTAACCTTTATTTGCTGTGTGGATAATATGAAATTCATTAAAATTATGTTTATTGTCTAAATATTGGCAGGAGAAGCCTGTCACTTTTTTTCTTTTTCTATTGATTTTTTCCAATATATATTGCATATATGCATATATCCAATATATATATATATATATATATATATATATATATATATATATATATATATATATATAGTTGTTTTCAGTACCAGATCAGACACAAGAAATGTCATCTACGTACCAACACCAAAATTTAATAGATTTTTTTATATTTGTTGTTTTTCAAGATAATATTTTCTATGTAGTTCATGAATATATCAGCGAATAATGGTGACAACGGTGATACCATTGGAAGTCCTGACTTCGATATATAAAATTTGTTGTTGTATTTAAAATAATTTTGTTTAAACATTCGTCTATTATTTATACATATTCTAATTTTTGCAATGAGTTGATATGTGGGTTATTGTTTAACATATTACGTAATATCGACTTCAGTTCTTTCGTAGGAATCGACATAAATAAACTGCTTACATCAAATGACACTAATTTATTATTAACATTAATTTTAAGATCTTTAACTTTATTTATTATTATTATTCTATATTATTATTCTATAGAATTTGCAAATAAAGTTAATTCAATATAAGTTAATTCATCAAATCAACAATAAATATAAATACGTAGTATATAGAATGTTTTGTAAAGCAGATTTAAAAAGGATGAATATAGTGTTTGTTTACATTTTGTAATCTAAC
Organism: Clivina fossor; assembly: GCA_963966155.1. Lineage (NCBI taxonomy): Eukaryota > Metazoa > Arthropoda > Insecta > Coleoptera > Carabidae > Clivina > Clivina fossor. The sequence continues at coordinate 36,489,671 of OZ014551.1, forward strand.
TCCTTACTATCTCAAAAATGAACTAGCCAGTTAACATAGCGAATATTTACGTAAATGTTAACAGAAACGTGTTTCTAAACGGAACTTTTCTGTCTTAAAATATAAAAAAACATTGTGTTGTGTGCTCGCCATTTATATTATGTTTGATCTTATAGTAGAATACACAACAATAATGTAAAACTCTACAATTCGCATATAAATCAACAGTGTTTGCATTAGGAATTCGCAAAGGGTAACCCCATTCCATTTTTCCTTCTAGATTATTTATTATCCGTTTGTAAATATAGCGGCTGCCAACAACTTAATGTATAGAGATATTTACTCTCAATCATTTTTCACAACAAAAGTAACAGCATTTCGAAATCCGTATAAATATTCACTAATGAACCATATTACCTGGGATCATTAATTTTATTTCTGCAATAATTTTTTTTTTTTTTTATAAATATAAAGATTTTTATCATTCGACAATTTTAGAATTTTGATTTTACATATATAAATACATACACAATCACGCTATGAACAAATGCAGTTGTGGCGCAAACTCTTTCCACTATATCGAAATTATTTTCAGTCAAACATTTCTATATATAATTTTTCACTTTCACACGACTGATACTCTGTCTTACATGTTCTATTCCTACTGCATTTGGAAACATTTATTCACGTAAAACATTTTCTCAATCATACCATTCCCATCTACTCATCTGGTGACTAAAAATAAGACGTATTTTTACAATATCACTCAACTAGTTTTTTCTAACCAAACGTTTATTAGATATTCTATCAAAATTACCAAACCATCTTAAGTGACTAACACCAACTTTTACAACAATATTTGTGTGAATTAACATAGTAAAACATTTTTCAGAACTCATTGTATTAAAATAAAAACTGTTTTAGGATTAGATTCTGTTTAATTAATTTTATAAAAACAACGTTTCAACGAAACAAAAGGCTTGTCTTCATCAAATCAAAAATTTATCAATGACATTAAAGTAAATAACAGTACGTAGCAACAAATTACTAGGTAACATATAAATATCTAGATCATAAGAATTATAGATTTTTAATTAAAGGAAGCAAATTTTATTTAACTCAGTGCTTCACAGTGATTTATGTAATTCTTTTTCTCTAAAATTTATTTTTTAGAATAATGTAATTAAGCCAATTCTAGAAAAATATCAGATATAAATAGAACATAGGCATAAGCCTTAATAAAATGGATCTAATAGCATATTTTGTTACAAAGAGTAGAAAATAATGTTTATTGTGTTGAGTCCAGATACTTGCGGCCGAGACTAAGCAAATCGGGACAAAACATAAAAAAGCGTTCTGCTCCGAGTGACATATTCTATTTTTTCTTCAAGAGTTCCAAACAAAACTAAATTAAAACTAAATCAAATTACATACCAAGTAACTTTAACCTTATAAATAGTTGTAGAATAGTATATATCTCTTTCGAGATTTGTGTGAATTGATGTTACTTTTTTCGAATATGCAGTTTCTGGCAAATCTGGCGGTGCACGTTGCATTCCTCGCAATTTTCACACATTTTTATTAAGTAAATTCAAATTTAAGCGAAAATAAGCAATACAACTATCAATTAAATTAATTTTATAATTTTAAATGTTCCTGCAGGAGCTGTTAAATTAAATACACATCGTGTAGTCATAATTGGTGCTGTCACAAGTAATGTATATATATAAGTAACTATTATATAATAATGTTCACATTATTGTACTAGTAACATGATGATTTCCTTATACATATTCAATATAATAACGTAATATCAGAAATTTGCTATGGTTGAAGAAAAAAGCACTTAATGATTTATTTTGTGATTCTGTTGTGGCAACCATAGAGCCGAAGGTTATCATATTAAATAAATTTATTTCATAGAAAAATGTGTGACAATAAGTACTATAGTAATGGAAATTGAAAACAAAATTGTCTTGATATAAACATGCCACCTATCAATATAAAAAATATAAAATATTTAAAAAAATTATTTAGCAATATCGAAAAAAATTACAAATAAAAGTTGTTAGTATTTTTTTCAAAATCTATCTCTGTTGCGAAATATTTGTAAAACATATAAAAGTAATATCAGTAAATTACCATTTCCAGATATATATTTACCAAAAATTGATAAATTTGTGGTATTTACCTTCGATATTTATATATGAAAATTAATTAAATAATTTGAGATATACCATTTTTGATTCAAGCTTTTTAATATGGGTTACTTCTTTTGTACAATGATAACCGAATTATTGCATGATTGTAACTCAGTTTATGATCTAATGATATATTTTTTGAGTATGAACTTAAATGACGATACGCAGAAAACTACAAAATGACTAAGATTAATTATAACAATTTCGTTATTAGCTAGTGCCAAACGTTCATTTTCTGTGCTAAAAAGAATAAATAATTATTCTAGAAATAAAATAGGCAAAAATGGATAATAGTTTACGACTTAAATTAGCATCAAAAATGCTCTAGTGAAATGATTTCAAACCACGCCAACATGGTATTACTTTGCAAACATGAAAGAAAAAATATTGAAGCCGACTGAAGTACCTATTTGTTATAAAACCAGATTTAATATATTAAATTTTCGGATTATATAAAATTTTTAAAAAACTAAACAAAAACTTCTGTATGTAGGTGATGACCTAAATTATTTTAATTAAACAAAATTTGTAAAAAAATAATGAATTAACTTTCATTATGATATAGTGCAATAGCGTTCAAATTTTTTTTAAGTAAAACTCGCTTTTCTAAATTTTTTTCCTGAATATTAAAACTTAAGATGATAAAATTAATGTTGCACTCTCAACTTTTACAATATTTAAAAACAGAAAAATAAATCTTTTGTCATTGAATCTTTTATGAATTCCAGATTACTAGAATATGACGAGAGTATTAAACAAAACGGAATTAATTTGACTGGAGAATGGTCAAAGATAAACTTATTGCAGCAAGCGACTTTATTTCTTATTCAAATTAACATAATGGAAACTAATAGTAAATTAAGCTCTTTCTACCATTACGTTATATTGCCTGCGCTATCTATTTTCGCACATACTTTATCAAAAGACACTTTTTTGCGATTATGTAGTATTGATATACAGTGCTACTTCGCAGAGATGTTACAAAATGACAAATAAATTAAAATTTTATCGTATTTTCACCGAATTTTGGAAACTAGCCCCGCTTGACATAAAACTAAGATTAAAAGTTGGCTTAATATCATTTATAGTTGGTCCAAAATTTTAATTATTTAAAATTATACAGAAGATACTTTAAATTCTTAAAATTTCCAAAAATATTTGTTTTATTATATTAAAAAAAAAAATTATAATCTAGATGAATAAAATAAAATTTGCAAGCTCAATTATATTTGTATTGTATTGTTCATATACAAAATTTACTAAGGCAAAACTTTGGATTTATATTCTATATGACAATATGAACAAATGTTACAAATTATAGTTTTGAAAATTTTTTAAAATTTATAGAATATTTTTTTCTTTCTATTTTCGGCTTGTAATTTTGAACGCAACATGCAGTTTTTATAGTACAATTTGTAATTTAATAGAGAATTTACAACTAGAAAAATATATAAAAAAATATATATAAAAATAAATTAAAAAAAATTAAATTTAGCACATTTCTTCCAAATAATTCAATCTGCCAGAATTAAAATGTATTTTAAATTTGAAGTTCAAGTTACTGCCTAATACTTATATTTGTAACTTTCTCTTGCAGACTTATCAGAAAACGATATACTGACACGTTACTTTACTTTTTGTACATAATTTTTTATATCAATAAAAAATATTTGTAAATTGTTGATCTAAATTAAAGAAAATGTTATAATTTTTAAAAATTTATTATTATCAAGTTATTTAACCAATTTTAATCATATTTTCACAAAAAATTCTCCTAGTGCCCGCATAAATTATACAATTTTAACAAAATACAGTGTTGCCAACTTTTCGAGAAAAAAATTACTAAAATTTTTAAAAATTCATTGTGGCTACATTATTTATATGATTTTGATCAAATTTTCAGACCAGTTTCTACTGGTGGCCACATAAATTATAATATTATTAAAATGCAGTGTTGCCAACTTTCCAAGAAAAAATTAATAAATTTTTTAAAAATTCATTATGCCCGCATTATTTAACCGATTTTAATCAATTTTTTCAGACGATACCCTAGTGCAAATAAATTATATACGGTGTTGTCAACTTTTGGTGGGGAAAAAAAAAAAATTTATTCCTATTTCTTATCATTTATGTAATATGTCAAAGTGGTCTATATGATGATGGGTTTACCCATTTACTTCTAACCTTGTTCAAATAGAACCGTTTATGGGCTTTTATTACCACTTTGACTGCAAGGAAAATGGTATAGCGTTTGGTACGGTGTGTGTAACATTTTGCAAAAAAACATTCTATTGAAATCCATCATATAGCCTCTAGTCTAGATGACAAATCCGACCTTAGATTATAATATGTAGTATAATATTTACAAGTGATATAAATGTAAATTAATTAAATATAATTTTGCCCGTATTTTGCATATAAATTTACATGTTGATGTGTATGGAAAAAGAGAATAATAAAGTAAAAATAACTATTTCATACAATGTTAATAATAAAAATATTGTTTTTTATTTCTATCTAGAATCTAGATTTGGTTGTTAATTAGTTGGCTAGAAGTTACATCCAAGAAGTTATTATACTAAGGCTGTGTTTATGCATGCTATCTTAGTCTTAATCCTAGTTCTAATCATAGGCATAAATCTTAGTTTTAATCTTAAATAATATATGAGATGTTTATGCAGACAATTTATCCTATGGCTTAATGTCTTAATACACGTGTCAGCTGTCAGAAAATAATTGGAGATAAAACTACACTGAATCAATAAAGCAGCCTCATCACACCGGTTTTTCAGTACAATCAGAACGTTTTAAATATTTTGTAAAAGATAATATGTTACATGCACTACTTATGAGACCAGAAATATATGAGGTAACTTGTAAAACTTATGAACTCTCCTATTTACAATGCTTGCTACATTTGCCAAAAACATTTTTGGTGTTACAGGCAACAATATGGAGGTGCCCATCGCCTATTTAAATAAGCTTTCATTATTCAACTAGAACACTAAAAATTAAGTGAAACATATTTTTTGGTCGGCAACCGTCATGGTTTAGACTGTTTAGAGGTTAAAAGTCACCCCCAAAATTTCAATTAAAATTAATTTTAATTTTTTTCCATGCATATTTTCCGATAAAAAATACACGTTGCATAGTTTTTAGTATTCTACTTGAATACCAAAGTTCATTTGAATCGGCGATGGACACCTTGATATAGTTGCTTGTTCGTCGTAGTTTTAAAGTTACATAAACGGTATAACGGCGAGTTATATAATAAAAACTTTACCTTTAACTTTATATCAGCAAAAAAGTATTGTTATTAAATTTTACTAGCAAAACATTATTGCTGTTAATAGAAAGATAGCTTTTTGTAAAATTTTAAAATTTTAAATTTCAATATTATTTGTTGTTTCCAAGAAACAATGTTTTTTTTGTCGGCTTAAGATCGAATTAGTTAAAGTGTTCATTATGAAACCGACCGTAATTTATTTTAATTTTTCAACTTTTAAGACTACCACTAAGACTGGAACTAGAACTAACACAAGATAACGTTGCATAAACCAAGCCTAAGTCAACAATAAAACTGTTTTATATATTTTTAGCTTAGCATTATTTTTTTTATAAATATAGCTTTTAATAAATGTTTATTTTTATTAATAAAATATAAGGGACTATGAAAGATAAATCACTTTTGTTTATAAATAGGAAGTGATTTTATATTACACACTAATCAACATTGTTATCTAATTTACCAATGAATAACTAGGCATTAAAATTTTGATAAACATGAATGATTTCTATTTAAATGTATGCTTTATTCTTATTTGGCATAAATTTTGTTTGCAGTATGATGAATTCGAAGTAATATAACAACTTTCAATCAAAATAAAAACAAATATTAAAAAAAAATTGTAAAATTTTTAATACAATTACCCGTGTAAAAAAATTAGTTAATAATACATTTTAGCGAATAACATTATTGTCAAATAACAATTAAATTATTAGAAACACGTATTTTTTAAATAAATTAAGATTTGCGATCTCGATATATCGATAATTGATATTAAAAATAAAAATTATCGATATATTGATATATCAGTTATTAAGATTTTAAAAAATATCGATATATCGATAATATTGATCTATCGATATTATCGATATATCGATAATATTGATCTATCGATATTCAAGATTGATGATATCCCCTTTATAAGCTAAAAGTATTTGATCTCGTATACGGATGAGATATATAAAAATGATTGGCTTTAATTGAAATATATAGCGGTTTACAATAACGATATTTAATATACAACATTAATCATATTTACTCGCGCTTGATAATAAAGTGTATTTTAAAAACAGATAAAATCAAAATTATCTGTCGAGAAATTTTTGTTATATCGATAAATCAATATATCGATATATTAATATATCAATATATTGATATATCGATATATCAATATACCGATATATCAATTTATCGATATATCAAATATTGCTATTGAAATTCCAATATCGCCCAGCCCTATATCTGAAACTTTCTGTTAAATTATTTATTCAAAATTTTCACAAATAATATAAGTGTTTCTTTTATTGTTTAATTTGACTTATACTGGAATTAATAATAATACTTCCGGCTAGTACATTTTTAGTTTTTAGACAAGCAACAAAAAGCTGTGTAACAATAATTTTCAAAAAGATACCATAGAACTTTTTCACATATGATGGCGAACACTGTATAACAACAACTCACACGAAATGACGACACTAGATTTTCATACAATATTTTTATTTTCTATTTTCTATTCGTTTAATTAATGTATACAAAATAAATTAAATTTATAATACACTTTAAATAGCTAATATTGAACAGGGTCATTAAACTTTTTTTATAAATAAATTAATAAAGTCTGTTACAACAAAAAATTTATAGTTACGTCATTGAATCTGAGTTCGGTAATGTGAAAAAATGAAACGCCTCAATGAGACTTAAAGTTAAAATAAATACTCAAGTTTTTTCGTCTGCATATGAGGTTGCAATAAAAATTTCACCTCACCAAATGTTCGCAATTAATAAATAACGGCACAAAAGTGAAAAAGGCGGTATTTTACGATTTTTGATGTCATTTATATCTGCTTGGATGTTTTACTATCTCTCTCTCTCTCTCTCTCTCTCTCTCTCTCTCTATATATATATATATATATATATATATATATATATATATATATATATATATACTATAGTGACCTACAGTCTCAATTCCCTATACATCTTCTGGCTCTTATATTTATTTAAAGCGGTGTACACGTTTCTGTGGTCCGGGAGACCAATGTAATTTCATAAATAGTTAAATGTGTGACGACATTTATTTTATTGTTATCTAAGCTGTATTTTATTTCATGTTATGGTTGTTTTTTTCACATTTCTCGAGCTTTATATTCTGTGGTGGTACTAATATATTCTGCTTTCGACTGGCCCCCCGGATATGAAAATATTCTGGATTATGACTTAAATTTAAAAATCTGCAAATTATTAAAAATGTAATTGTTTCTATATTTTTATTTTTATTTCTGTAAATTTTGACACACTGAACATATTATATACATAGGTTGAGGTTTTTCAATTTTTTATACTCATCAATGTATTATTGTATGTATATAGTGTACCTCATAAAAAATCTTATTTTTAATAAAAATTTAAAATTATTTAAACACCAAACTAAACGATATATGTATTTTAAATATAGAAAAAACATAACTAGAATCATAATGAAATAATTAATAAATTTGACATTTTAAGTAAAAAAATAGATAAAATTGGTATACGTAATTTGTTTATGTGGAATCATTAAACAATAATGTAATAATAAGTAGAAACCTAGAAACTAGTAAAAATATTATTTTTTTACTCTTCGGTACAATAAAATAAATTTCCCGAAATCATAAAAAAAAAATTGTGCCCTCCTAAGGAAAATTTAATGCCGCCACTATTAGCTATTAGATTTTTATTTACCACGGTTGCCAAATTTTTTTATCTTTAATAGTGTTTCTCTAAAAAAAGCGTTTCCATGAAAAGCCAAATAAAGGCTTTGATCTTATATTGATCATTTTCAATAAATATTTTTAAATATAGATTTTTACAACAAAATTTGTACGAAAGATTGCAAGAAGGGCAAATGCTGGATGCAAAGTTTGAATGCTTTGAGTATATTTGCTAGAATATTAACGTATGCAGAATTTACGTTGATTAATGGTATTGATTGTTGAATATAGTTGCAGAAGCATAAAAAAATTACTACTGTGAAAATGAAATTTTTGCCTGAAGTACTTGTTTTAACTAGAAAGGATCGGTATGAAAATGTAAAATTAGAAAAAATATAATGGCAAAAGTTGGTATTTTAATTATTATAATAATGTAGTTTAATAAATATTATAAAATTAATTTATTTGTTATAATTGTACATTATTTCAATATTTTTAAGAACGTAGGCAGTATATTCAAAAATCTATTTTTTTGTAATATGTATCGTAGAAAGAGAAATAAACAGAAATCGCTTGACATCAACATATTCTATCAAACTTTTTCCATTGTATTACAGTGAGTTATCAAACTATATTATTATTTGATAAAAACGCAATATTCTTTAATTGATGTTACTGGTGGAAATGTTTCTACTAGATTGTTCGAATATAAGAAGTCGAAACCATCTACATACAAGCTACAGCAAGCTTTATCTTCGTCTTCGTCTTCATGATGTAAAATTTCAATATAATAAAATAATTTGCAAGATCCAACTATACTAACAGTAGATTGATAAAAGAAGCAACGTTTTACAAAGATAATATGACCATTGTAAAGAGAGTGATTTAAACAAAATCTGGCTGATTTAAACTTATATATTATAAAAAATATTATAATGTAGTTAGTTACATTTTTTTAAGTAATAGCTTTTTTTGTTTATTTATTATCTACGTTATTTGTCTATATATTTTCCTGGTAATTTTCAGTATATCGAAACATCAAATTTTAATATAAAATTAGACAAAACTGAAGTAAATTTTTTAAATTTTAAATGAGTGTTCTTAAAGTTCACTAAATTTCATCAAAACGGTTAGAGCCGTTAATGTATAGTCAGTCCTATTGCACAAATAAGATATATGTTTAATTTTAGCTCGTTTTATATTTTTAAGAAAATAGTATATTTAGAAAAAAATTAGAGTCAGAAAATGCCTTTTTAATAATACTAACCATACTCGATCCAAATTTTTTCATTATATTACAGACAAAAATATCAAGCTGTACCATTAGTTGATAAAAACTTATTATTCCTTAATTAATATTAGTAGTAAAAATACCCATTCAATGAAGTTATGTAATGCAATACATCATGAATTATTCGTGAAGTAAAAACGCGTTCACAGTCCAGCTATTGCATCATAAAAATTATATGAGATAATAACTTTGTTATCGTAAATTCATTCAGGAATTCCTGACATAACTTCAGCGTAGGGCTATTTTTACTATAACATTGTATAGAATATTGTATGCATGAAAAATATTGATAAAAACTTCTTGATATGCGTTTTTTTTTTTTCATCAAAAAATTTATTTGTAGTTTTCCTCAAAATGCAGCGTTAATGGGGAAATACAATGTAAAAGGAAAATCCAAAACCGGTAAAGAGTCTAGATGACAATCACTGATTTATGTTATTAAACTTGTTCTGGTTTGTATTGTTTCAGTTTTCGATTTTGTATGTACAACTTTCGAGGTAAGTTTTACAAGCTCAACTGAAAACGCTGTATGCCTGTAGCTTGATATCTCAAGCCGTGCTTTCCTTTTAGAACAGTGGTTCTCAACCTTTCCCCGTGGCTTACTTTAAAGTCATATTTTACATTAAGAGCCTCCTACCGTATACCAAGACCAAACATAACTACACGATTAAGTGTATTTAATATGATAGATCTCGCCACCATATTGGAAACTATAAGTTACTTGGTAGTAGCATTACTAATTTTCGCTTCAATCTGAAATTGGTTATTGAAAATGTGTTAAACAGTACCAATAATGCGACGAATACCGCTAGATTTATTAGAAATAGTATATTCGATCAAAGAAACATTAATTCTCACAAATCACTTAACAAATATGTATAGTTCTACATAATATTAAGATTAACTTGATACGTATTTTTATATATGTTTATTTTAGTTTCGTTTGGAATGCTTGAAGAAGAACTGGCATCTCAGATTCGGAGTAGAATAGTCATTTTAGGTTTCACCCGAATAGCTTAGCCTTGTTTCTGCCTAAAAACAATAAAGATAGCTTTCTGCTCCTCGTAACATAATATATTAATTAGTAGCATCTGCAAAGTTCCTGGTCTCTCATTGAGGACCACTGGTTTAAAACAAAACAACAAGTCTTATGCAAAAGATATTACAAGGCTTTAGCCGTTGAGGGAATTTTTTGTACTAGATAAATACAGCAGACACATTGGCTCACTTTATGAGCGAAACTTGCCGATATGCAACTTGTGCATAGTTGTTTTTTTCTTTGCGGAGTAAAACTTTTTGTATTCCGAGCTGATAAAAACATAAGAGTGTCAACCGAGGATTTACAAAAAATAGCCAACTTTGACATCAAAACAGTACAATTTATCGAGAGATTATTTTGATTTGTCAATACGGAGAAGTTTTCAAATAATATACCATTACTTCCTATTTGTAAAATTATATTACGCTAAAAAATATTACGCTAAAATTACTTTTATAAAACTTTTGACTAAAAATAATTTAATTTATTTATCTTTGATATGTTTCTTAATCCGTTATTCTAACTAAAGTTAAAATTAAATAAACATGGCAAATGGTTTGATTGCATGGTTTTCAGGGTTTCAAACTAAAACAAAACGTGGTACCGAATCCAAACCGAACCGGCATTTTTTTCTAAATCAAATCTATGAATTATTCCACCTATCTTGAACCGGTTTCCTGAACCAAAACCGGCTACTTAAAATTTCTGAATCGGTTCAAAACCTCTTTATATCTGATGCAGTACGTTTGCGCTGTAAATGTATCTTGTATGTACGATAATTTATAAATATTACATAAATAATAAAAAAATATTTAAATAATAAAGAAAATATACCTCTTTCCCCAAAGTTACTGTTAAAAAATGCATTTCTATAATTATTGTGTCTATACAAGAATCCATTCTTAAAATTTGTTTCAGATTGTATAAATACTATATCTAAAATAAATTTGGACTAAATTATTTTAGGCACTAAATAAAATCTATTTTAAAAAATTTTTCATAGGAAGTTGGCAACAATGTAAGATACTAAAATTATATAATTTATGATAGCATTAAAAGAATCTTTTGTAAATATCTGATTAAAATCAAATAAAGAAGACCCCTTGAACATCTTGGATACCAAATAAACGTACCCCGTCCAATAGGAGCGCAATAACAAAATTTTGATAATAAAAATGAAATATAAGTTCTTCGTCTCTTAGGTATAGGCTGAAACTGGTTGTTGTGTGTGTGTGTAGCGACACAGCAGTTGTCCGTAAAAGAAAAGATAAATGTGATGAAGTTGGAACAATTCGTGTTCAATCCGCTGGGGTGGAATTGAGTAAAAATTGTATGTTCAATTCATAAATCGATACGTAATATGTTTTTTCTCTCACCTGTGTGCTGTGCGCAAAATGCGTTACGACAAGACAAAACTTGTAGCCCCCTTACACGCTGGAAACTGAATTGAAGCAAGATAGCATATCGGATCAACCACAAATAATAGATACGTAATGCCTTTACCTAATTACAATTACGTTATGCTCATTAAAAAAAGGATGAAAATAGTATTTGTTTACATTTGATAATCTGTATGTCTGTGAAATAAATTCGTTAGCTAATACAGAGACAATAAAGCGAATGTAAACACAAACGTGTTTTTATACAAAACTTCTTTCTTTCATTAGTATTGAGTCCTGACACTGCCAATCGTAGCTGCACCCTCGTGAATTTGAAATAGTACCATTATTCTCGTTATTAATATATTTTTATGACTTTTTGCATCGTTGTTATTATATTTAGCTATTTACGTATATTTGTTTATAACTATCTCACATATTTTCAAAATAAAACTACATAGTTTTAAATAGAAAATTTAAAAAAAATTCTTTTTTAAGTTATATATGTAGAAACACTTGATTTCCCTTAATATTTTACAATTAAAAAGTAGCTCACTTTATCCAATATAATATATATATATATATATATATATATATATATATATATATATATATATATATATATATATATATAGCTTATTTTGTTATGCAGGTGAAAAGAGATGAATATAGTGTTTGTTTACATTTTGAAACTTAACTTATTACTATGTATAAAATGAATCAAATATTTAAGTAAATATTAACATAAACGTGTTTCTAAACGCAACTTCTCTCTCTTAAAATATAAATAAAAAATTGTATTGTGTACTCTCCATCTATATTATGGTTGTTCTAAAAATAACATACGCAACAATAATGTAAAACTCAACAATTTTCATATAAATCAACAATGTTTGCATTAGGAATTCGTAGAGGGCAACCCAATGAGCCTCTCCTCTCCATTTTTCCTTCTGGATTATTTATTACCTTTTTTTAAATAAGGCGGCTGCCAAAAACTGAATGTATATATATATATTTCCTTTCAGTCTTTTTTCACAACACAAATAAGAGCATTTCGAAAAGTGTATAAATCATATTACTGTTGTTGGTTTTTAATTTTCCTTCTGCAGTTCTTTTTTCTTTAGTTTACGAAGCGTTTCGATCTTGCAATCATTATAAAGTGTGTTGGTCTGTGCGTTGTCCTGTCATTTTATACTTTCAATTAACCAATCAATAATCAACCAATCTTCACCCCCCACCAAAAATTGAAAGTATAAAATGACAGGACAACGCACAGACCAACACACTTGATAATGATCGCAAGATCGAAACGCGTCGTAAACTAAAGAAAAAAAACTGCAGAAGGAAAATTAAAAACCAACAACCTGAATATGTAAGTTCAGGAGAATAAAAACGAAATAAATAAAATCATATTACCTATGGTTATTAATTTTATTTCTGCAGTAATTTTTTTTTTATAAAGAGAAACATGTTATTTTTTTTAGAATTTTTATTTTAGAATTTCAATTTTACATATATATATATATATATATATATATATATATATATATATATATATATATATATATATATATATATATAATTCATTAATCTGGTTAGTTGATAGATATATCATTTAAATACAGTTAATACTCAAATATAATCATAAAGGAATAATCTGAAAATGAAAAAATCTTATCGCCTCAACCTGGGATCGAACCAGGGTCCTTTCGCTTGCCGGGCAGAGAGTGGTAGAGCATTCGCCCGGCAAGCGAAAAGACCCTGGTTCGATCCCAGGTTGAGGCGATAAGATTTTTTCATTTTCAGATTATTCCTTTATGATTATATTTGAGTATTAACTATATATATATATATATATATATATATATATATATATATATATATATATACACGATCACGCCATGTACACATGGAGCTTTGGCACAAACTCTTTCTAATATATTGAAATTATTTTTAGCCAAACATTTCTATCCTGACAAGTATAATATTAGAGTCATTCACATCATACTGACACTCTGTCTTATATGTTCTTCTATTCCTACTGCACTTGGAAACATTCATTCACTACTCATCTGAGGCCTGCGGGTAAGACTCATCTAAAAAAATTTAACCAAATGTTTATTAGATAATTCTCTCATAATAACCATTTTAACTGACTAACACAAACTTTTGCAACAATATTTGTATCGATTTCATACTATTCATATAGGCTTAGCTTACTGCTTAAGAGCGTAGTTTGGACTTGGTTCGATTTTCAAGTCAAGTCTTGAATATTCCAAGCCAAGCTTTGAAAATATCAAGCCAAATATTTATTTCTTTTTAGCTTCGAATTTCGAGTCAATCCAAATGTTTGAATGTGAGTAGCTTGCTCAAACTAAGCTGCTTCACTTGTCGTTTTAACAAAAACTAAATTATTACTTTTTGATTAAAAGTAATTAAGTTAATTCTAGAAAAACTTCAGATGTAAATAGAACATAAAAAAAAGTTTACATAAAATTGATTTAATAGTATATTAGTTTACGAAAAGCAAAAAACTATTTTTGATAAGCAAATCTGGGTAAAACAAAAAAGAATATTCTGCTCCGAGTGACATATGCTATTTTTTTTCAGGAGTTTTAAACTAAACTAAAATAATACTAAATCAAAATATAAACCAAATAACTTTAACCTTATACATAGCTGTAAAACAGTATATATTTGTTAGGAGATTTGTGAGAATTAAGTTTACTTTTGTCGAATATGCAGTTGCTGGAAAATCTGGCGGTGTACAATGCATTTCTCGCAATTTTTACACATTTTTATTAACTAAATTCAAATATAAGCAAAAATAAACAATGCACTTATCAATTAAATTAATTATATAAGTTTGAATATGGCAGCCGTGTAGTCATGATTAGCGCTGGCACTAGTGATGTATATAGTAAGTAACTACTGGTATAATAATGTTTACATTATCGTACTAGTAACATAATGACTTCCTTATACATATTCAATATAATAACGTAATATCAAAATTTTACTATGCTTGAAGAAAAAAGCACTGAACAGTAATTTAAGTTTTTTTAAAATTCTAAACAATCTCAACTCTCAATATTTTCGTACCAGTATATACTAAAACAAAAAAGATAATAAATGGATCACCTATCTATATAAATATATATATATATATATATATATAAACTATAATGAATATGGATTTATCAACATGTATATTAAAATTAATAGCGCCATATTTCTTCATGAAAATAAACAAAAATCTTTGCGTTTTCGTTGCAAATATTAATCATTTACGCGATGATAAATAACAACACCTTCAAAACATAGTTTATTTTAGATTTATGTAGATATTATTGATTTTTGAAATTTATTATTTAATAAATATTGCAATATACTGTTTGACAGTTTATTTGGATATTATAATATTGATAAAGATATTTTATTAAATTTTAGTAATGATGGCAAAATATGCATTAAAATACGTCGAAAAGATATTATAATTTATTTAAAAGGAAAATTTATTTTATAAAAAGAAAGATATTCATTTTTTTAATTCTAAGGTGATATTTTAATATTTACAGAAATTTCTCGATTCAAATTTGCAAAAACTGATACAGCCAATATTAAATATTGGTAAATATAAAGTAACTACAACATTGAATTATTTGGTAATTACTTAAAATTATTATTACTTAATTATGTTTAAAATAATATTTTTAACATTATTAATATTTATTACAACACAAAAGCTTGCGTAACATTCATACCATAGTTTAGGGGGTAAAGTAACGCATTGAGATTCCAATAAATATATTTCACTTCCCACCAAGTGCATTTTCGTTTTTTTATTTTATTTTTATTAACTTTTTATTCCTTTTTTAAATTAAAATAAATTATGATAGTATACATTTACAATAAATATATTAAAAATAGTTATTATGCTAAAATAAATAATATCTAAATAATATTGTCTATTCATTTGTAATGAATAATATATATATATATATATATATATATATATATATTTATATATATTTGTTGTGAATGTACAGTTAAATCATTATTATAAGCAAAAAAATTAATAAAATTACAATAAATAAAAAAATTAATGAAAATGCAGTTAGTGGGAATTAAATCCGCTTGGCAATTGCTTGTTAGCCTTGATTTCAAGTTTGCGCAAGCATTTATATACTGTAATATATATATATATATATATATATATATATATATATATATATATATATATATATAATGCTAAAAAAATAATTTTACACATGAATTTTCAAATAATTACAGATAATCAAATGATTTTATTGGCAGATAATGGCAGTGTTAGTTTATGTAAATTTAAGTGGAGAAACTTCTTCAGTTAATATTATTATTTTAACATGTCATCTGTCTATGTACATCCTATAAATGAAGACCTGGTATGTATTTCGATAACAAATTATAATAAAATAATACGGATTTGCTGGTTATATCAGTCAAGTACATAAACTTTAAATTTTATTATTAAACTGATTGATTAGTTATCCATTAAATATTAATATTTAAGATAGTGTATTATGCTACGAGAAGCAGAAAGCGATCTATATTGTGTTGTGTCAAGATATTTGCGGTCGAGGCAGAGCCGAGGCTAAGCAATCTGAACGAAACATAAAAATGGCATATTGCACAAGTGCTAATTTTACTCAAGCATTCTAAACAAAACTATATTAAATATAAACAAAAATAGATACCAAGTACAATCCTATGTAATATACATATATATATATATATATATATATATATATATATATATATAATTTTTATTTGTTAGGTGATTTATGAGAATTATTGTTTCTTTGGTCAGATAATAAATGTCTAATGTGTATATTGTGTTTCTTGCACTTTTTCACAAATTTTCAATAATCTAATTTAAGCATAAATAAGTAATTCAACTCTAACTTAACTTAAGGCTGTACTGTAGCAATCTTAAAGTTTCTAAGGGGTTTGTAGGTGAGGGACGAAGTAGCTTATAGGCGTGGCGTTCAAGTTCAACTGATAAATTTAGGAATTTTTTCTTTTTCTAATGAGAAAGACAGCCGTCAATCCAAAACAACTGTGTAGAATCGAATTTCTAAAGCAATGTTTGTGTTTTGTAACGCTTTAGTATATATTTTTTGAATACATCATTTTAGAGGAATTTTCTGCCCGATCTGATGATGACTAAACGTACTTTTTATTTCTTTGAATAATTTCAAAAATCCAGTTTTTCAAAAAAAATTTAAAAATTAAATTTAATTATTTTTTAACTTAACCGATCATATCTCGGTTACTATACAAGTTATTAGCATAATTTTTTTTAAATTTCTTTATTATCTATTTCTGTGTACGCTTCTTTAAAAAAAGAAATATTAATATAGTTATAAATTAACATAAAAAATAAATAAACAAATTAATGAGCAATATTTGTTCAATTTAAAGGCAAATTTTTCTCACAGTTAGAAATTTTTCTCACAGTTAGAAATTTTTCAGCTTTAAGGAATAAGTAGATATAATAAGCGACAAAGTTTTAGAGCCAATGTCCATAGAAGTTTTTTTATTTAAATTTCTTTTTCATATTTTGTACAATTTTTGAGTTATGTACTTCTAAACGTGAAACATGAATTACTGGCAGCTGGCGTAATGCTCTATATATACGAATATACTCGTATTTATTATGTTGCATACTTATAGAACTTTGTAACATTTAATATAAATCTTAAATTAAAGGGATTCTATTTTGAATATATTATCAATCGATAAAAAAATACAAAATTATAATTTCAGGGCATATATTGTAATAAATGTAAAAAAATAAGCAAAAAATTTTACACTAATTTTGGATTTTCTATTTTTAAGTTTGTGTAGAAAATGCATTATAAAACATGTCTTTCTAAAATTTGAATGTTATAAAACTATATTTGTTTCATAATTAAAAAAATAATATGTTGTAAAAACTTTATTATATGTTGCGTATTTACTTAACATATTACATTCAATTTTTTTATCAACTTTCTTTGAGTTATTTTGTTTAAATTCTTGTTTTTTAAAATTAATCAAATATTACATAGTTTTTTAAGTTTTTAATCATAAATGCCTTCCCAGATGTACAATCCAGAGGTGTTGTGCGCCAAAAATTATCGAAAATATTCCGTTAGCTTTGTTGTTTTGATATTTAGTATCAGAAAGCAATGGCACATAAAAATATAGACTTATACACTTATAAATAGTAGCATATATGTATACAAGTACCACGTTCTGATGATAATGCAACGGCCGAAGAAACATCGGCCCGTATTCTTTCTGCTTTGATACATACATACATACATACACAATCACGCCATGTACCCAAAAGGGTGTGGCACAAACTCTTTTCATCATTCCGAAATCAGTCGCCTCAAAACATTCCTATCCAATTTCACACTCATCATACACTAGTCTATTTCGTACCCGATCTCTCCTACACTGTAAAAAACGTCTGTGAATTTACATATATTTTCATAGTAAAAATCACAATAACTTTTTATGTAACGCAAATTTACTACATTTATTCTGTAAATTTCATGAAACTATTATGGAATTAAAATATTACATAAAATATAATAGCAAATTTACATATTTTTTGTAAATTTTCACGAAAGATTATGTAAATTTTTGCTATAGCAGCTAATATTATGTATTTTTACATGTTATTTGTGTAAAATTACTTAAAAAATTATGTATTAGACTGTACGCATGCGCATTGAATGAAATTTGAGACTTTGTATGTGCATCAGATAACGACAGTATTAGTTATACAATCGAAGTGTTGGTGTTGACATCATTTTGTAACGAAGAGATTAAAGGTAAGTGGTTTATTTATACGATAATAAATGCAAGTATAATTTAATAATAATTAACAAGAAAACGTATATTGTTTAATGAATTTTTTAGATGTTTAGATGTTGCAGTTGTTTCAAATCATTTAATTCTCTTTTGATGTATAACAAACATCAATATTTTCATAAAAATGAAAACAATATACTTTTTAACTGTTTATTCGATTTCTGTGGATTGATATTTAAAAAATATAGTACATTTGAAAGTCATTTACGACGTAAACATAATCCAAATATATAACAATAACAATTAATCTAATAAACATATTTTGTAACTTTACATAGTTACATGTACATTTACATAATTTTGTGTAAATTTACATATATTTTAGTAAAAATAAATAAATTGCGCAATAAATTATGAATGAATTGTAAAATGTAAATGTTTTTATTTTAGTGTACAATTTGAGAAACAACAAATTTGTATGTCTTTATGAATACAGAAAATATCATCTGGCATTATAATAAGTTAATGGATTCTGATATTAATCAAGTATTCTTACAGGCAAGACCTAAAATTTTAAATACTTTTTCTTATCTATTATCAATAAAAGAAACTAATCAGAAAGACAATAATAAAGAAAATGAAGTCCCAGAATGCCATTTAAAGGATTGTTTAAAATTGATTGCCAAATATTTTAAAGAAGACATCGAAATAATTATTCAAGAAATACGCAATACTACATAGGATGAAGTACTGAAAAAGGCAACCTATCCCAGTGTGGGCATTTTTGGTATGTTTCATATATTTATCAATTTATATATATATATATATATATATATATATATATATATATATATATATATATATATATATATAATTTATTTTTTCAGATGAAATATACTACGTGTTTGGGGATAAAACTGTTGTAAACACCAGCTCCAAATCATTTTCTGAAGCCTTTATTCAAGTGTACTGTTTATATTTCATTTGTAATATTGAATATCCTACAAAATGTACTGCAACTTTGGAATTTGTTCAACGGTACTTTATTAAACATAATCCTTGTAGAGGATCAAAGGTAATAAAAAAATCAAAAATATGTAAAACGTTAACATCCGTCTTGGGACTTATAAAAAAAATAAAAAATATGAGTTAAAATTTGATTCAAAAAACATTTAAGCGTTTTTGTAAATTCATCTCATAAAATCAGTTCATGTTCTATATGTATAATTAAATTATAATTTACATAAAAATTACATATGAAAATTAAATATAAATTAAAGTATAATTTTAATTTAATTTACGTAATGATTGTCCGATGAAACAATGAATTCATCAGGTGAATTAATAAAAACGTTTACTTTTGATAAGAATAAGATATTGTTTAAGACTATATTTTATATTGAAATTTATTTTTGCTATGATAAATATTTATTTTATTTTATTATTAATGCTTTGTTGTTTAATAGTCATTATATACTTACATACATACTCGAGTTAGACATTACATTATTTGTTTAATTTTTTTTACTTCTTTAATGAGACATTATTTTAAATTTTATTTTATTTTTTTAAATTAATATAATAAAAAAGTCATCCCGTGCATATATATATATATATATATATATATATATATATATATATATGTATAAACAGCAAAGTATGTTTTTGTTAAAAATATATTATATACATAATTATATTTTTTATGTACAATTTTTTACTATTAATAAAAAAAAGATAATAAAATTTTGTGTATTATTATTTACTGATTTAAGCTGTAATTCGTATTAAAATAAAATTTATCAATATGTAAATTTACATAAATTGATCTGTAATTTTATGCTAAAAAACTGTGTATATTTCCAGAATAATTTATTTTATATTTACTAATATTATTAGTAATTTTTTAAGAATTTTATATGTAATTTTACTTATTTATATGTACATTATCCCTAACTAATCTGTAATTATAACCAAAAAATTAAGTATTATTACATAAGTTTTTATGACATATTGTTCTAAAAATTATAGCATTTTTACAGAATAATTTAAGTAATATTACAGATAATATTCAGTAAAATTGTAACTTCTGTAAAATTACATTTTATGTAAAATTACACAATATGACAAGGCAGTTTTGTTACCCTTGGCTTTTTATGTAAAATTACAGAAAAATTTTTTACAGTGTAGTTACACCACATACCCCACGTAAAAATCTCATTTCTACAGCAGTCATTTTCCGTTTATGCTTTTGCAACCAAACAGAGCCGCACCAAGGTATGTTGGCGCCGGAGTGCCAAGTAAAAGTTGCCGCCCCTAATAAGCTAAATTTATTCTAGCCTAAATTTAATATTTTTTATAATAAAACAAATACATATATACATAAAATTACATATTTTGCATACATTTTCAAAACAAATAAGTACATACACAACGTTACAAAAGAAAAAATAATGACAACATATGAATAATACTGAACAAGCAAAAGAAAATGTATTCAAAAGTTTATTATAAAAATAAATATATAGTAAAAATTATATAATAAAATATATATTAATATTAAGTAAAAATTAACTTTTTTTGCCTTTTTGAGCGCAAATTCATTAATTAAATCTGATGTGTCTATAAATCTACAGCTATTTTATTTTCAATACTAATTAAACTCAAGTTTGTTAATCGATCTTGTGACATAGTAGATCTTAAATAGTTTTTTATTAATTTAAGTTTAGAAAAACTTCTTTCACCAGAAGCCACTGTCACAGGCATTGTTAAAAATATTCTTAATGCAATTGTTATATAGTTAGTTTTGATTATTGTAAATTGTTTATAATATATTTATGTAAAATGTAAAAAATTGGAAACTGACAAGTAAATTTATAAAAGTTATTAAAATTTTACTGTTGTAAAAAGTTTGTGTTTGTAAACAAGCAATAGTATGAGTTGAAAGCGATAAGAACAGAACGACAGTGACAGACATATTATACTCTTTCCTTTACGAAATAAATAAGCTCCTCCCATTCGCAATATTCAATTGCTTATCCCTGTAAAGTAGGCAAATATACACGTAAAATAGGTTTTGTAATAACAAAATCACGGTCGTATTATTAAAAATAATGATACAATTTTTGAATATGTTGTTAATGAAGAAAATTTGCAGATATATTTGAGAGTACTTTTTACATTTTTTTCTCTAAATTGCGTAAATATAACTGTAAAGTATAGTGATTTTTGATAATAAATTACTGAAATATAGTAATTAATTTCAAAAAATTAATTTCAACCTTACCAAGAGTAACTCTTTATCTTTCTAAAAATACCAAATTTGTTAAAATATCTTAAAAATTGTGAACACTGTTTTGTTATTACAAAACTGCTTTTTTTAGCTGGCTTCAGTACACCCTTAACTTGATTGAATAATTTTTAATATGGTCGTCGGAAATGTCATATTAAATACACCTAACCGTGTGTTTTTGGTCAACTAAGCAGTTTCTGATAAATTTTGCGGTGCACATTGTATTTCTTGCATTGTATTACACATTTCTAATAATAAAATTTAAATTAAAAAAAAACAATTAAATTGTCAATTAACTTAATTTAACGTAATAATTTTAAAAATGGCCGCCGAAGATATCAGATTAAATACACTTGACGTTGTAGTCATGTTTTTTGCTACCATCAGTGATGTATATAGTAACTAGCTTCTGCATAATAATGCTCTTATTATTGTACCAGTAGTAAAATGACCTCCTTCTAAATAGGACATACAGTAACGTAATATCAATATATTAATACGCTTGCAGAAAAAAAGCTATTATAGATAATTAACCTATTATTCAACGAGTATGGAATGAATATGATATTTATCTGATAAAAATGTTGTTATTTATCCGAACGAGTAGAATAATAATCTAAGAATACTATATTCAAAAGAAAATTGAGAAAAGCAATTGAAATTTATTTGGAATACAAATTTATTAAATAAAATTCATTCTATAATATTTCTAAATTTTAATTTTAAAATTTATTAAAAGTTCATATTATTATTTCAATTTTTTTTTTTTGTAAATTTACAAAAAAAAATATTCACAATTATTAATGCTAACATGTCCATCCATTTGCACACATATTTAAATAATGTATAAATATCAGCCTCACTAATAGATAAATTTCGATGAAAATTCCATATAAACATATTTTATTTAAGTGACAAAGTTTTCAATAAATCAGGTCAGAGCATTCCACGTCTGTGTATCCAGGTAAGGTCAAATAAAATTGTAGTTCGGTACTTATGGATAAAGCTCCGTATTAGAAAATCTATGAGAGCAGATGTTCTAACTTCCTGTTATTTTATTTTCCTGCTAAGTTTTGCTTCCGTTGCTGTTCCTGCTGCGCAGACTGTCAGAATCTTGCTGTGCTATCGCCAGAGAATAGCAGGAACAATACAATTTTGTGTCGCTGTTAAAATATTTACAAGTGATATTTTAACAAAGTAGAAACTCTTGTAAAACGCTATAACTCATTTCATATTTTGTTTAATTACTTATTGCTTTAGCATTCAATATATGATTATTTATTTTACATATTTATGCGTATATTGGACTAAATTATTTATTTAAAAATATTTAGAACTTATATTAAAGTTTGTTCAATCGCTATAAAATGGAAATTTTTCATAATTATTGACTATTTTCAATGTTATTCTACATAAAATTCTGTTGTGCCCACCATAGAGCCGTAAGTTTTCATATTAAATAAATTTATCTTATAGAAAAATTTGTAACAATTACTACTATAATAATGAAAACTAAAAACAAAATTGCCTTGATATAAATATGCCACCTATCAATATCAAAAATATAAAATATTCAAAAAAAATATTTAGCAATATCGAAAAAAGTTACAAATAAAAGTTGTTAATATTTCTTTCGAAATCTATCTCTGTTGCGAAATATTCGTAAAACACATAAAAGTAATATCAGTAATTACCACTTCCAGTTATATATTTACCAAAAATTGATAAATTTGTGTATTTACCTTCAAAGTTTAAATATGAAAATTAATTAAATAATTTGAGAAATACCATTTTTGATTTGAAGCTTTTTAAAATGGGTTACTTCTTTTATACAATGATAACAGAATTTTTGCATGATTATAACTCAGTTTATGATCTAATGAAATATTTTTTGAGTGTGAACTTAAATGAAGCTATGCAGAAAACCACAAAATTAATAAGACTATTTACAACAATTTCATCATCAGCCGAAGGTTCATTTTCTGTGCCAAAAAGAATAAATAATTATTCTAGAAATGAAATAGGCAAAATAGATGATAGTTTACGACGTAAAAGTAGTTTGCAAAAATGCTCTAGTAAAATAACTGGAAAACACACCAACATGGTAATATTTTGCAAACATGAAAAAAAAAATATATGGAATCAAAATATAAATAATATAATTTAGTTATTTTTATTATACATATATATATATATATATATATATATATATATATATATATATATATATATACATATATATATATATATAATATATATATATATACATATAATATATATATATATATATACATATATATATATATATATATATATATATATATATTTACGCCCATAGCTACTACACAGATTTTTTCTAGTTATATATATATTTGTATAAAGCTTGGATTCCATTGCATTCAAAGCTCAGTAGCGCCAATGCTTGAAGCCGACTAAAGTACCTATTTATTATAAAACCAGATTTAATATATTTAATTTTCGGATTATATCAAATTTTTCAAAAATTAAACAAAAACTTGCTTATGTAAGTGATGACCTAAATTATTTTTAATTAAAGAAAAATTTGTAAAAAAATAATATATTAACTTTCATTATAATACAATGTAAGACCATTCAAATTTTTTTTAAGAAAACTCGCTTTTCTAAAAAAATTTCCTGAATATTAAAGCTTAAGACGATAAAATTATTGTTGCACCCTCAACTTTTACAATATTTAAAAAATTTAATTATATTGACATTAAATTATCTATTACTTGACATTTAACTAAAAAGTTTCAAAATATAACTGTTAATATTAATACAGTGAATTTGTATTGAAACCCGTCAATAGGTAGTGAAATTTATTTTCAGAAAAATAAATCTTTTATCATTGAATCTTCTGTTAATTCGAGATTATTAGAATAAAACGAGAGTATTAAACAAAACAGAATTAATTTGACTGGAAAGTAGTCAAACATAAACTTATTGCAGCAAGCGACTTTATTTCATTTTCAAATTAACATTTTGGAAACTAATAGTAAATTAAGCTCTTTCTTCAATTATGTTATATTGCTACTGCGCTATCTATTTTCGCCCACACTATCAAAAGATACTTATTTGCGATTATGTAGTATTGATATACAGTGTTTCTTCAAATAGATGTTACAAAAGAACAAATAAATTAAAATTTTTGCATATTTTAACCGAATTTTGGAAACTAGCCCCGCTTGACATAAAACTAAGTTACATCAAAAGTTGGCTTGATATCATTTATAGTGTGTCCAAAATTTTAATTATTTAAAATTATACAAAAAGTACTTTAAATTCTTAAAATTTCCAAAAATGTTTGTTTGTTTTGTCATGTAAAACATGAATTAAAAATATTAATATATTTAAAAAAAGGCATATTTTTTTATAATCTAGACTAGATGAATAAAATAAAATTGAACATAGAATATTTAAAATAAAATTTGCAAGCCCAATTATATTTGAATTATATTGTTCAAATACAAAATTTAATATTTAATGTTACAAATAATAGTGTTTAATGTTATAAAGAAAGTGGCTATTTATACATACGGTATGAATACGCAATTGGCTATTTATACATACAGTATTTTTACGCAATTGGCTATTTAGGGTAGGTTAGGTTAGTAGGTTAGTTTAGGTTTGTTTTTTTTTTCAGTATGTATAAATAGCCAATTGCGTATGTATACATAGTCTCATCCAATTTTTAAAATTTATAAAATTATTTTTTCTTTCTTTTTTCGGCTTGTAATTTTGAACGCAACATACGGTTTTTATAGTCCAACTTGTAATTTAATGGAAAATTTAGAACTAGAAAAATATATAAAGTGTACCATTTAAAAAAGTTAGCTTTAGTACGCTCCTTCCAAATAATTCACTCTGCCAAAATCCAAATGTATTTTCAATTTGAAGTTCAAGCTACTGCCTAAAAAATATATTTGTAACTTTTTCTTGCAGACTTATCAGAAGACAAAATACTGACACGTTACGTTACTTTTTGTACATACTTTTTTATATCAATAAAAACTATTTTTTAATTGTTGATCTAATTAAAGAAAATGTTATAATTACAATGTAAGAATTATGTGTTTTTTTAATGAGCAAATAAAATTTTAACATGTGAATTTTTTAAAAGGTGTTAGCTATATAATAAGTAACAGATAATTGCATTTGTAGTATAATATGGTGTTGACTGTTATATCATTATCAAGCAAATAACATAACAACCGAAATTAGCCGATAAAATATATAATTTGTAGAATTTTCATCGAGAGTTTTATTATTTTTTACATCCATATTTTTATAAATATTCTGTCAAGTGCCGACAATATCAACAATTAAAAGTATTTATTAGTTTACACTTTAAAATAATTATTAATTCTATATAAATTTTGTATTTTTTTGTAAGACAATATTATTACTTTAAAATTAAGTTTGTATAATATCATGTAACATTAGTTTATAGTATGGCTATTTGATATGTACTATTTCTATATATTTCGCAGTTTTTAAGAAAATATCGGCAGTCAATATAAAAAATATTATTCTGTATTTGAAACAAACAAAATAACAAAGATATAATACATAATATTTTTAAATTTTATTTAGAATATTTCACGTTGTAATTTTTTATTTATAAATAAATATAAAAGCAAAACTTTTATCTAAAGTTTAAAAAATTTGATAAAAATGAAAAAAAAAAGTAGCTCTGAATTAAATTTGTTTTGTCAATTTTTTATTAAAACTTGATACTGTAAATAAACACTTTTTTACCTTATATTTTAAAAATATTCAGTTTATGATAAAAATACAAATCGTATAGATATTATTTATAAATTAAACTTTGCTATTTCAACGGAAACAGTTTGTAGTTTTTACTCACCCTGTGGGTATATGACGTGAGCTTGTATGTAGGTATGTTAAACTTATAAAAATTGTGGAAATTTTTAAGGCTGACCTGAAACGAAAAAAAAAGAAACTGTACAAGTTAAAAATATGAGTTTAATTTTCAATTACTTTACAACAGGCAACCGTGTGCCAGTGGTAGCGTGTTGGACTCCCAAAAGTCTCTGGTTTGAACGAAATAGTGCCCGTTGCGTACGTGCCAGTTGCGTACAGTCATTAAATAGTGCCATTTGCGCACAAATAAAGGTCGGGTCAAACCCAGGTAGTGAAGGATTTTTTATTGTTATTGTGAAAATTTAACCGAATGTTTTAATTTACATATTTCCAAAATGATTACGGAAAAGTGTGAGGAAAAGTTTATGTAATTATTATTACAAATTTAACATCACGAATTTAGGCATAATTTATCCATAAAATAGTAAAAAGTAACGAAGTTGGTAAACGATATGAATTTATTAAATATTAATCTACACAAATCGAATTTAAACCAATAAATATAAACTTGGTCAATTTTAAAATTAAATACTGACTTGATTATTTGTAAAAATTATGTGCGATGATATTATAGCGTATTATAAATATTATATAACAGCTGTACGCATCTGGCACTCGGCCTAACTAGCTTCACTACCTGGTTTTGACCCGACCCTTATTTGTACGCAAATGGCACTATTTAATAACTATACGCAATTGGCACGTAAGCAACTGGCACGACACCGGTTTGAACCGCGCTCACACCAGGAATTAATTTAAATATAATTTCTGATATTAAAACTTTCTACTACTGAACTGATATCGGCTGAGTCTAAGTGGTTCGGAACTTACTATAAACTGTAGGTTCCATGGCTATAGGATAACGACGTGTACCATTGTCAATGCAAGTAAAAATGATTTAAAAACTATATGTTCAGTTTCTCGAGTATATAGTTCCATGTTCCACCTAGGAATTACGGGTACTGATGCTACAATAGGAAAGGTTTTTAAATTATGTGCATATGTCTTAGTTAATTACTTTTTTATTATATTTAAAATTCAAATTAAAAATAAACATCCATTAGTTTATATATATTATTTTATTTTTAAATTGAAAATAAATTGTCGTAGATTTAAAGCTATAAATACGTAAATGCTTTGTAAAAAATAAAATGAAAATAAATAATTTAAATAAGTAATGCTTCCATAAACATCTTCATAGTATATTTTTATATTATTTATTTTGCTACTATAATACTTCACAAGTTATCTAAATGTATACAAATAGCAAGGACGTGAGTAAATAATTGAGCAAAGAGACATTATGGTCTAATTATGGTAAGTAAGTGAAATGACAATGTGCTATAACAAATTCATCGAACATCGCGAGCATTTGACTAGGTCGAGGTTTGAGAGCTGAAGTTGGCCCACACCATCTCGCTCGCCTGGAGACAATCCAGGAGGCGAACTCATTAGTTAAGTAATAGCTAAAGTTAGCACACTATTACCCAAATCCATATAATTACAACTGAATTATACATTACTTACATAATACATATATTGGGATACGTATAGTTCAATTTACGGAAACTACTGTTCTTTAAACAGGAACAAATATATATTCAATTATCTCCGATCTAGTAAAATTAAAAGAAAAAATGTTTCAATTAAAAACAAATTCCTTGATTTTTAAGCTACAAGTTTGTAGCAGTATGTATATGTTTATCTCTTATAGACAACATGATTTTTTCTTAGTCTACATGATGAAATTATTTTTTGTTAATATTTAATTATTTTCATTTTGTTATTAATTTATAATTTAAAAAAAAAAATATTGCCTAAATACTAAAAACAATTAAAGATATAATTTCCAAAATTAACTAACGATTTTTACGATTTTTCGATTTTTTAAGAACATTTGAGTGACGAATTTTCTTACAAAAAATGAAACTTTTTTGAAAGCTGCCATATTTGTAATTTTTCAAATTTCAAAAAATCGCTATGCTTCCTTTTAGATAATTTCATATAGTTTGGGTTTTTCAAACCAAATTGTTCTGCAATGTTTCAAGGCTTCCCGGTGCAGGCGGCCAGCGAGGTGCAGATTTTAGCAGGCAACCCGTGCGTACCCGTGCCACGGAATTACGAATAAATATTTTTACGAAAAAAATTGTTCATGAAAGATAAAATATAGCTAAATATTATACAAAAAACCCCGAAATATTTGCTTCATTTATAATACCAAAAAAATAATCATGAAAATCGCTTATTTTTTGACTCTCCAGGGTGCGATCCCCCCTTAATAGTATTAAAAAATATGACCAATGCCATTTACATGTATGTTTTCTCACATTTGTTCTGATTTCAGCTCGAATTTAAATCTATTTAAATAATTTTGTTATTGTTATTTAAAGAAATTTAAAAGGTTTACGTACACAATTAAAAGTTTTTTTATATTGTGTCATATGGTCATACAAAGGTTGCTTTTTATATTTCGGGATTAGAGAACAAAAACAAAAATTTATGCGGAACGTAAAAATATTGCGTGCTCCACTGCTCCATTTTCAGCAATATCGAATTTTTCATATATTTATTTATTTATTTTTTTTCCTAAATAACTTAGCTTTATATCTTTTTAATCTTTACTTTTAAAATGTATTTGAAAAATTGCGCTCGACGAAACTTGCTATTTTGCTGCTCCCAAGCGCAGGAGTTTGGCAAAACGAAACCCCATTGATCAGCTATCGACCGGGGTTAAAAAATATAAAATGCTATTAAAAAGTAGGGGTTGGTGGAAAGAGGGTAAAAATTTAGGACTGAATGTAGCTTTTAATGGCACACCATAATAAAATAACCAAAATAAAATTTGTCCAAAAAATGAAACAATTTTTTTTAGGGTGAGCCACCCTTAACACTTAGGGGTATAAAAATTAGTTATGAACCTATTCTCATACCTACTGAATACACATATAAAATTTCATCAAAATCGGTCAAGCCGTTTCGGAGGAGTATAAACACTAAAACTGTGACACAAGAATTTTATATATTAGATGTATTAACACGCGTTTTCCGAAAATTTCAGTTGTGTAGAGGAACCTGTTATTTTCGTAAAAACTAGCAAAAAATATTATTTGTTTTTTTCGATGTCAAATTATCGATTTTAACCTTGCTGGAAAAAATTTTTACGGACGCCTAAATATATACTTACATAATTTTATATTAATTATTTTTATTAAATAGTCTCTATAAAAATATTTGTTAACGGTTAACGGCCGGTTTTCGTAATTTATTCGGTTTTTATATTAGAAATGGGTTTAGCCAGTTAATTTCTCATTGTCAGTTAATTCTTTAAAATAAGACTGTGTAAGTGATGTATATATTTTTTGTCAAAATATAAGTCCTTTTGTATTTTTTTAATGTTTTTTATGTAATCAAATAGCAATATTTATTAACAATTATCAATATTTATATCTAAAAAATTTAAAATTTAATTATAGGTTATAAAACATTCTTTCCTTAATTAAGAAATAGAGATCCGTTTTTGGTAACAAAGTTTGAAATTTATAAAATTCTCCTAAGAAAATGTATATAAAAATTTATTTCATTTTTCATATCGTCCCAAGAAAACTGGTGTTTTTTTTGCGATTAAAAGTTACCGAGTTTTAAGAATTTTAAAATATCGGTTAATGTCACTGTTAACGATTGCAAGTTATTTACAAGAATATCAATTAATCGGTTTAATTACCCATTTTTACCGCTTTTAAGAACTGCATTAAAAAATCGAATTTTTGCCAAAAATTTAAAATGTACATACCATTAAAATTATTCTGTAAAATTGAAATAATATTTATGTAGTTTAGTTTGAGCGGTACCATAACCAGTACGCGACGAATAGACAATGACAAACGTGTAAGTTTTAAAAATTGTTTTCTAAAGCTAAGGATGGCTAAGCTAACATTTTAACCGGTCTGCAGTATGTTTGAGCTGGGTACGACTTATGTAGTTTAAGCTGAAAGCTGATATATTACATTTTATTCTACATATATATTATATAACTCATGAATGTCACAAAAAGAAAAATCACACACACACACACACAAAAAAGCACAAAAAGTTTTTTTTTTTTGCTTCTTTACATGACTTTCAATGATAGCAATTAGCGTTTCTCAAATATGTATTTCAAAGGAGATAATGAAATACTTGCAAAAAAGAACCTATATCAAAAATTTAAATAATTTGAAGTACTTATACATGAAAATTATTTTAAGTATTTTCATTGTAAATTAATTTTTTATTATTCAACATTATACAGTTACCTTAGTATATTACAAATATTCAATATTTAGAATCAGAAATATTTGATTTTTCCACAAAAATAGTAAACGTAAATGTATCATGTCTCATATCATTTAAAAGAGAAATAATATCTGATTCAAAAAAAATATTTAAAAAATTATAAGTTTATGTTATATAATATTCTACGGCACTGGATGAAACTCATAATTATTTATTTTCTTTTATTTGTAATTTTTTTTCATTAAAAGTTTACTTTAAGATTCGAAAGTAATAAAAATGACCAAATTTAGTTTTTTATAATTATCTAGTAACCTATGGAATTTTTTGACAAGTAATATTATATTTAAAATGATCATATAAATTTACACCAAAACAGCTCATTTTATAGTTCTAAAAATCACTATAGTTGCACCTAAATTTGAAACATACATTTCGGTTTTAAAATGTAACTATATTTTATTCATGATTTAAGATATGTAATCTTAAGTTATAGTTTCATTTAAAGCGCATCTAAAATATTACACCTTCAATTGATATCTGATATTGAAAATTCTGCCATTATCAATTCATGCTTTTCATAAAACTGTACAAACTAAAATATTGATAAAAGATTGTCAAAATAAAGTTAGCAATGTATATCCAACACTGTGATAGAGATATAAATGACTGTAATTTTTTTCCTGCTTTTGAAAGCTGATTTACATGTTTTCACAAAGATTTTTTAAAGAAAGGGAAATCTTTTTATAACGTATAGGTGCATATATAAGATGTACTAGGACGGGTTTACGCTCTCCGTATTTTAAAGTAAATCGAAGTAAAATATTGGCAATAAGATGTCACTTCATCACGTCACCACATCAGATATTTGCAATTTGTAAACGGGCTTTGCGCAACTTCTCATAAAAAATTAAAACTATTTAAAAATGTGACTAAAATATTGCTTGTAAACTTGAAGTACAAAAAAATTAAAATTTTAAAATAAAAACCCCCATTCTCTTGATAGTTGATAGAATTTTAGTGAAATAGAAAATATTTGATTTGGATAAGTTATTATTACTATTGTTGTTATTATTATTAAATATGTCAAAAAGAGTTCAATTAAAGTGATGTTATTAATGTATCATATGTAAAATTTACTCCTAAATTCAATGATAAATTTTAAAAAAAGTGAATTTCATTTAAAATAACGAAGTTATAGTTTTTACTTTAACCGAGTATATCGAAATACCCCTGCATACTAAATTTCGTGACGCAGTATTATATAATTTTTAAAATAAGGATAACGTAAGCTCGTCCTGGAACACCCTTCATAATCAACTATCACGCTCATAAACTGAAATTTGATATGAAAATAAAATATCAAAATCGACCTGGGAAATTTAGCGCCTTGCATTAAAATAAAAACGGGAAGCTCTAACTCCAAACTCAACTATACGAGATCTAGTTTTACTTGTCCTAAAAAAACTTATTTTGTATTAGGTATCACATTGCATATAAAATGATTTTTCTTTAAGGATATCCAAATATTACTATTATGTTAGTATATTGTCTATGCAGGTTATTATGTTACTAATATAATAATGTAAATATTATTATACTGGTAGTTAGTTACTATATACATTATTGGTACGTAGGAGCACCACAAATGACTACACAGTCAAATGTATTTAATCTGACATCTGTGGCGGTCATATTGCATTTTATTAGGATAACTTTAGGTCAGTTAACTGACAGTTATAATATTTATTTGCAAATGTATAGACAAGTGCAAAAAATTTATTATACATCACTAATTTTATCCAGATAAATATAACTGTAGCTTACTATAATAATATAATTAACTAAATAATGTGGATTAGGAAATAAGACAAGCGCAAAAGCGTTCTATGGCAATTTTGAAAGAAGAAACAGCAAAAACCCGTGGCACTCAAACGGTAAATCCTTATTCATACTGACAGAATCTGTCATACGAGTACATGCTTCTTCTATTCCCCTAATGTAATTGGAAACATTCGCTCATGCAAACCACTCTCTCAATCATACTATCCTCATCTACTCAGCTGATTTTTGTAAAAATACAATCTGGCTTGTATTGTTTTAGCTAATAACTTGTTTCTATGTTTGGTTTGTTTATATTACTTATGCAAACTAAAGCCCGCTTCACAATCAAACGGGAACGGGAACGAGAACGGGAACGACAACGATAAAAATGTTAAAACACATGTATCTTTATGTATAGCTACACAATAACTTGCGGGGACCGGTAAGCTTACCGACGCCCGGCAACGGTCAGAGCATGCGCATTACAAATTCAGCTGTCAAATTGGGTTATTTTTTAGGTTAGTGTTTGTGATTATTTACTTTAATAATGGAAAGAGAAAAATTTGACGAAATTCTCATTATGTATGTGGAAAAATATCTTTGGTAATTCTATCTTCATGTATTGGTCTCACCCACCACCTATTGATAAATTGTATATAAAATTACATGAAGAAGTGAATAACAAATATTTTACCTTCTTTCATGTTTTTGCAACAAATATAAATTTGATATTAAAATAAATTTAAATGATATAGTTGTTGACTCGTCATTTGTATCCATTTTACTTTTTTTGACAGACGTTATTGCCGTTCAGTTGTGAATCTAGACGTTAGTTATCGTTCCCGTTCCCGTTCCCGTTATCGTTATATTTCTCGTTCCCGTTTTATTGTGAAGCGGCCTTTAAGATTTTTTGCCTTATAAAATTTTTGCATACACCTACATAAAATTCTGTTTATCAAAATAAATATAATTTTTCCCTTGTATTTATATTTGTTTAATATTTAAATCACCATTAATGAACTAATTAAATCATTAGCTAATTTTTAAATTAAGAAAAATGTATTGCCCTTGCCGGGATTTGAACCCGAGTTCTTCTGCTTTCGCGACAGCTGCGTTAATAATTACGCCACAGAATCGAAGGCAAGGAAAATATATTTCTTTATAAATGATTTGTCATAATAAACTTATGTACTAACCTGGTTGAGTACAATTTATTAATTTAAAAACATATTTAGCAATGTTAATATTTTATATATATTTATTATACAAAAGCGTGTAAACGTGGATTATTTCAATATTTAAATACTAATATCGAAATTAATAAACTAATTAAATCATTAGTTAATTTTTGAATTAAAAAAATGTATTGACTTGGCCGGGATTCAAATCCGGGATCATCTGCTTTCGCAGTAGCAGCGTTACCAAATTATTATTACTCTGTTTAAAATTTTATTGAATTGGTTTGATTTCTTGTACATATATAATTTTACATTATTATAACTTTCTGCAAATAACCATATTTCAAAATTAAATGTTTTAATACCTAACATAGTAAAAAATCTTTTAAAACTTATTATATTAAAACATAACAATAATTATAATAAAATTAATTTTATTTAATTTGTTTTATTGCCAGAAAATATTTGAACTTGTAGTTTACAGCTTTCAAACTTTTAATAGGATCACCGCAACTTATAGAGCTACAATTAGCAAGACCAAAACCGAAACAGAATAAAATTTAATTAGACGAAACATTACTTCTGTTGCGTAATTCTATACTGATTTACAATTTCTGTTATACTATTGCCCAGCGTGTTCGAGGAAAACTTAAAAATTTAATTTCACTGCATTTTATATTCTCTCATACAGCACTGCAACGGTCGAAAAAGAGAATAAAGTTAAAAATACCGATTATACAAATTTAATCTCTTCGTAACTAACAAAATGTACTGTGCTCACAGTGCTCACACTAACTTTTATATCGCTATTTATTTCGCGCTTTTTAATTTTTTTAATAATCTACTTAACAGTTAATCTATTTTTAGTTTTTTAATGAAAAAATTAAATGTCATTCAAACTTTTGTATTCCTATTTGCTTCATAATTAGTTATAACTTAAATAACTAAGCAGAGCATAATCGTAAGAGAAAAAGATCTGCTGTGGTCAGCACAGAACCGAACGATATCATATTAAATAAAACTATCTTGACATAAATATGCAATCTATTTATAGAATATCATAAAATTTAAAAAATTGTTTATCCATATCGAAAAATGTTACAAATGACAGTTGTTAGTTATAACTTGTTTAGTAAATTTTGTTAATTAAGTTTTTCAAAATACGTCTCGAGTGTTGCGAAATATTTATAAAACACATAAAAGTGACATCAGTAAATTACCATTTCCGGTTGGCAGATCTTTACCAAAAGTTATTCAAATTGATATATTCACCTCCAAAATTCAATTTGAAATTTTATAAAAATTTGTTCAGCCGAATTTGCTCTACATGTGCCCACAGACAGACCAACAGATAGATATCACGCTAAAACCAGTTGATTCGTAATAAACCTAATTCTTGTTTATCTGTAAAAATCTCGATATTATGTCAAATTTGGTATGATTACAATACCTACTTTATCATATGTGATATGACAATCGGTAAAAAATACACGGATATATAAATGCGGGTTAAAATTTAACTCCAGTTAATGTAATTAAATTTGTTAATGTCTTAAATTTGAAAAGCTGTTCTGTTGCCTACATTGACGTATGGTAGTGAGTATTGAGTTTAGCTGCCGAAGCTAATAAAAAATATGACTGTTATTGCAATTTGATTTTTACGTGGAGTGTATGTGATGTAACTAGAAGGAATCGGGTACTAAATAGATTAGTGTATGAAGAGTGTAAAATTGGACAAAATGTTGTTGCTAATGTTGATGTGAGTCAGTTAACATGATTCGGTCATTTTGAGTGAATATCTAATAAACGTTTGATTAGAAGAAAATGTCTAACTAACTGAGTGGTAATAAAAATATAAAATGGATAGGTATAACTGAAAGAGTGTTTTGCATGAACAATTGTTTTCAAGTAATAAAAATAAAAGAGCATGTAAATGTAAATGAAACAAACGTTACTTCTCTGGATAATCTTGTCTGACAAAAACTAATTTTGGCATACGGGAAAGTGTTTGTGCCACACCCTTTTAGGTACATGGCGTAATTGTGTATGTATATGATAGATATATAAAATAGTTTTACAGAATATTTATTTAAATATAAAAAATAGACGATGAAAATTAACAGAAAAATATTATAGTTCATTGAAATATCAAAAATTAGAAAATAAATTAAAATGTAGTTTATATGTTTAAAAAAAATATCTTTAATATATCGACTGTGACTTTAAATATAGGTAATAAAACTATTACCTGGGTTTTAGCATTTTTTTGAGTTTTAATTTGTTTTAATTGAAATGGTTGGTTCAATTTTTTTTATATTTTTGAAAAAGTTGTAACATACATTTTCGTAATAAAAATAAACTCAAGACTCTTTATTTTTTGTTTAATTATTTACTTTATACATTTAATATAGTATATTGGTTTCGTATAGATGTTGGCGTAAAACAGGGCTGTGTAATGTCTCCTTGGCTATTTAATTTATATATGGATGTTCTTCTCCGGAAAGCTTTCTGTGGTAATGATGGTATACAAATAGGTGATTGTGTTGTATCTGCTTTAGCGTATGCTGATGACGTGGTTGTTTTGGCTGAATCTGAAGAACAACTGAGAAGGATGATTGATAGAATTAATGTTGTTGGTAAAGATATGAAATATCTTGTGTTGAATGTTGATAAGTGGAAAGTTTTAGTTTTTGAGAAGGGTGACTTGATGACTGAATGTAATGTATATATTGATAGATCACGTTTAGAGCAGGTAGATGAATTTGTGTATTTGGGTAGTTTGCTGTCTAGACATGGCCGTTTTGATCGTGAAATTGAAAGGTGAGTAAATGCTGGTTGTAAGGTTTTGGGTGCTTTGGGAACTTTTGATAGAAATGTAAATGTTTCCAAAAAAAACCGTTTGAGTATATTCAACGCAGTTTTGGTGCCTTCATTGATGTATGGTAGTGCATGTTGGGTTTGGTTGCAAAAGCATAAACAAAAAAATGACTGCTGTGGAAATGAGATTTTTATGTGGTGTAAATAGGACAGATCGGGTACGAAATAGATTAGTGTATAATGAGTGTGAAATTGAAAAAAATGTTGTAGCAAAAGTTGGTGTTAGTCAGTTAAGATGGTTCGGACATGTTGAGCGAATATCTAATGAACGTTTGATTAAAAAGATTTATTTGAATGATTTTGATGGCATACGTATGCGTGGACGTCCGATGAGTAGTTGGAGTGGTATGATTGAGAATGTTTTGCGTGAGCGAAAGTTTCCAAGTAGTAGGAATAAAAGAGCATGTATGATGAAGCGAAAGTTG
Organism: Clivina fossor; assembly: GCA_963966155.1. NCBI lineage: Eukaryota > Metazoa > Arthropoda > Insecta > Coleoptera > Carabidae > Clivina > Clivina fossor. The sequence goes on from OZ014551.1 coordinate 36,527,152, forward strand.
CTTGTTTGGATAGGAATGTTTGGAGGCGACTGATTTCGGAATGATGAAAAGAGTTTGTGCCATACCGTTTTGGGTACATGGCGTGATTATGTATGTATGTATATATATATTAAAAAATTAATTTGAAACAAAAAATCAATAGTCTTGTGTTTATTTTTATTATTTTATAATTTTGCAACAAGTACCTACAACCGTGTCCGTCCAAATTATATCTTTTCGTATTAATCATTTGATTACTTTTTTATAATTTATCTATTCATTTATTATTTTTATCTTTGCTGATAAGTAACATATTATACTATATACTGATCAAAATGTTTTGAACATCATTCATATATTTCGTATATATTTCCCACAATAAAAATTTGATGGTTCCTGAGATTTAAATCTGTGAAGTAAAAATATTGAATGAACCATATATGTATTAAAATAAATTAAAATTAAAAAAAGACTGATGCCAAAATAATTTTTATTACCAATATATGTTTAAAACTTGAAAAACTCAATCTTTACATAACATCCTTAAGGAAAGGCCAATAAATACGCTTACTAAAAGTAGAACTTTTGTCAAAAATGACTAAATAAAGTTTAAATTCTAATTTCCCATATGCAATATACATATACATACATATATATATATATATATATATATATATATATATACCGGGTGTCTACTTTTTTTTTGTTACATAGGGAATACAATGCTAAAATTTTCATTTGGTGATAAATTTTCCCCTAATTATTATAGAACAAAAGTACAAATACAAAAGTTGTTTAGAATTCAAAAATGCATCAAATGATGCCAAATTTATCAATATAGGATGTTCCGATCAAGAATTAGAAGCAAATTAAAATTTCCATTTTTGCGCTCTTTACATCAAAGTGCCATGGAAATTAAACAAATAATTTCATTTCTTCTGGAGTTTGAGTTTGACAGATCGTATTTATTTTATTGTTACGTTCTGTATTATTATCATTATTATTGAAAATAATGAATAAACTTAAGGTAAATGAAAAAGTTCAGTGCGTAAAATACGATCTGTCAAACTCAAACTCCAGAAGAAATGAAATTATTTGTTTAATTTCCATGGCACTTTGATGTAAAGAGCGCAAAAATGGAAATTTTAATTTGCTTCTAATTCTTGATCGGAACATCCTATATTGATAAATTTTGCATCATTTGATGCATTTTTGAATTCTAAACAACTTTTGTATTTGTACTTTTGTTCTATAATAATTAGGGGAAAATTTATCACCAAATGAAAATTTTAGCATTGTATTCCCTATGTAACAAAAAAAAAGTAGACACCCGGTATATATATTATATATATATATATATATATTATATATATATATATATATTATATATATATATATATATATATATATATTATATATATATATATATATATATAAATAAACTAATATAAAATTTGCGTAAACTGTAAACTTCTTACGACGATAATTGCATTCTAGTGTTATATGTATATATTGTGATATAATAATGTGCTTTAACAATAGATTAAGGGAGGCTCCATATTATAATGTAAAATATGTGTTGCTTCCATACCCGAAGTATATAATGTTAATCCGAACTGATATAGCAGAGACTTGCGCAAGAAAATTCTGTATACCTTTGCTTACGTATATACTCATATCATATAGGTAGGTATGTTAGTATTAAATATTATAATAATTTAACGTAAATAATTTAGTATGAGATAACAAAACATAATTCAAAACCGAAATAATATAAAAAAAATATTAATATAACACGATATTTATTTTAGAATGGCTCAAAATTGTATGTTTTTGTAAGAAATATTTCACGTTATTTTATATTAATTTCAATGAAAATAAACTGGAATAAATATTGTTATAGAAAATAGAATTTTTGCATTATTTTTAACATTACTTTTTATTATATTTCTTTCCTTTTTCAATATATTTTGTTTTAAACAAATTTAATATACTAGATAGATTTTCTTTAATAATTCATTTTTATCAATAAATTTTCAAAAAATAATTATTATATATTTGATACATTAACCCTCGTATTTGTTACAGGAAACAAATAGTTGAAATAACTATTATAGAATTATGTAAGGTGGTTGCTAACCATATTGGGATTGAACTAGCTAATTTTATCTAGATAATTCATCTAGATAAAAAAATTATCTTTTATTTCATACAACAAAATTTAAAATTTTATATGCGTTATATAATCTCGAGTATAATCTAAATTAATTTTTTTAGAATCTATTATAAAACCAGAAAGATAAAGTTATCATATTTAAAAGTTTTCCTTAGTAAAAAATTGTAGCTGCCAATGCGTTTGTAATGTTCACATTTTTCGTTTATGTATTTTTATTTAGTTCACATATTTTTCGTTCAAATGAATACAGAATAAAATGTAGAATTTTAACATATAAACTTATAATTTCAATTGTAACAATTATCTGTTTTGTAATAATTTAATGCATATGAAATTTAACTAAATTTTCTATACTTTGAAACGTTTAAACTATAGTTATTAATCGCATATTAAAAATATGTTTTTATGAATAATTAAAATAGAAATTTATACATATAAAACTTTTAAAAAATATCAATAATCATATTTTTAATTAAAAAAAAGTATAAATAATGTATATAACTAAATAAAAAAGCTATAGAATTATCTTCGGTATAAATTTTAATTAAAAATCAACGTTTTGAGTTTTGATATACTCTACGTATATAATCAACAAGAAATATTATACAATATATATTTAAAATAAATATATTATTTAAAATAATAAACAAAATATTGAAAGAAGTTATTAGGTAATTAATTAAGTAACTAAATTATAAAATTTATTAATTATTAATTAAAGAAAGCCTAATTTTATTTAAATATGTGGCTTCACACTGTTTTATCTGACACTATCTTTTTCTTTATAAATTTTTATTGCTCCTCTTATCAATCTATTGTTAATATTGATGGGTCCTGTAAACTTTTAAAACTATTAAACAATAGTATATTAATCTCATTCTAAAAATATATTTTTATGTAAAACTTTTAAAAAGTATCAATAATTATTTTTTAAACATTTAAAAAATAAAAAGAAGACTATGTAAATAAAGTACATATCAAAATAAAAAGCTTTAGGATTTAGTTCTGTATAAATAAATTAATTTTAATTAAAAATAGAGGTTTCTATGATATTCTACGTAAAATTTATAACTTGTTAATTAAAAGTAGTCATAGTTTATTTAAATCACACCAATTAATGTTATCTTTTTCTTTTTAAATTTCTTTTGCTTCTTATATCAATATACTGGTAATATTGTTAATTGTTGCAATTATTATATGACCTGGGAATTTCACATCATCTTACGTATGTTGTGCAATAGCAGATTTATCTGGATAATTTAGATGTATTAACCTATTAAGACACTAATTTAAATAAAAAATGGCATCTTTAAATTAGTAAATAATAAATTTTATAATGAAGTTACTATTTTGTTACCTAATACCTTGCTTCTATATTCTGTATATTTATTATATACACCATTTGTATAATTTTTATTGATGATGATATACGTAGAGTATATCGAAATATCGATTTCTAATTAAAATTTATACAGAAATTAATCCGAAAGCTTTTTCATTTTAATATAATGAGTTTTGAAAGTTTTTTACTAAGTTAATATACATATATATATATATATATATATATATATATATATATATATATATATATATATATATATATTAGACTGTGCCAAAAAAAAAATCCTGATTTCACTCTCTTCTTTAAGTATATGTTACAATATATAAAAACATGACAGTATGTCGGGTTTGAGCCAAATCGGTTAACATTTAGAGGTCGCTCAAGTGAGTTAGAGAAAAAAGTTGCTTAGCTATTATGTAGCTAATTTTTTTCTCTATTTTACTAAATTTTTCTGATTTTTTGAGCAAATTTTAAAAAAGTCTTATTTTAACCCTTTGCACTCCGTTGTCGCCGCATTTGCGACATTTCGTATGTTAGGAATAAATCCGTTGTCGCCGCATTTGCGACACGCTTGTTTATCTCACTCAGCGCTCTTAAGTCGTAGATAATCAAAAGTGTTTGCGTTCCAATGTGTGTGATCTTCATTTTATGTTTATACAATGAATGGTAAGTGTTTTATTTTGTTTCGTTTCGTTATAATTATTACGTTATAACCCCTCGTGTAGTGAAGATGGAAGGCGAAAATTTTGAGAGATTGAGAGATTTTCAAAAATTCAGTTTTTAATTTTTTTCTACTAAACGATGCATCCTAGAATAATGGTTTATTCACTAAATTATAGTACTCATTATTCCGCATTTTTCCATATCATGCTTATTTTCCTACACTTCATAGTTTTTGAGAAAAAAAATAAAAACCAAAAAATCAAAAAAAAATTCTAGAGCCCACACGGCACATGCTAGCAAATTCATTGATCGCCTTATAGGATCAAGATATTTAACCGCGGTTTAGACAATCGTGTTCCCCAAGAAAAGGGCTACATTTTGTATTTGCAACTTTTTTCTACATCAAATACAACCTTAGAAAACACGACTTTTATACGAAAAATATGGTATTTTAAAAGTCATGCACTTTTTACTAATATAGCTCTGGAGTTACTGGTTCCTACTATTGCTTATTAGGCTGGAGCGCAAAGGGTTAAAAAAAATCTCAAGGGTACCCCGTTGAGAGATTTTCAAATATTTAGTTTTTAATTTTATTTTACTAAACGATGCATCTTAGAATAATAGTTTTTTTACTCAATTATAGTAATCGATAATCGATAATCGTTGTACTCAATCAACTAATTGAATATCAATTCACAATTAATTATTATTATTTTTAGTTTTACTTCGGAAAAGCATAGGTACGATTTCTCAAGCAATGTAAATAATTATTTTTTGGTAGATATGTGTTGGTTCTAATGAAGAAAATGTACATTTAAAACAATTTATATAACATGTATAAACTGAAAAACATTACATGAATTATAAGGATGCATGCAGGTGAAGTGGTTGCAGCTATTATTATAAAAAAACTGAAATTTTAGCTCAGACAGCCAAGTAAATAATTACGGTACTTCAGTAATACTCAACTGACGTTGACTAAAATCGTTCTGCAATCTTTCTAATACTGGTTTCGAATACAAAAATATAAATTATTGCATAAATAATGAACAGACGTGAATAAAAATTAAGAAGTCTCCATAATCGATAATTTATAGGAAACGATAACACGTTTTCGACTTGAGCGACCTCTAAATGTTAACCGATTTGGCTCAAATCCGACATACTCACATGTTTTTATGTATTATAACATATACTAAAAGAAGAGCGTGAAATCAGGAATATTTTTTTTTGCACAGTCTAATATATATACATATATATATACACCTTTTGTCAAACTGTACATTTACTTTTCAAAGTTTTTAAAGATACCTATTTGTTGTGTGAGCAAATATTAAAAATATAAAATATTAACAATAACGTTATAAAACATTAAAACGTTAATTTATAACTAAATATCTATTTTTGCAAAAAACAAAGTTTAAAATTGAATTTTGTTAAAAAAAATATATACGCTATATAAAAATAATTTTGTGTTTCACTTTTGTTCGCAAAAATAACCGGTATAACTTTTTTGATTAAAAGTTACCGGTTTTAAAGATTTTAAAATATCGGTTCAGGTTGTGGTTAATGTTTGCAAAACATTTATAAAAATATCGATTTAATTAACCGGTTTATTTTACGGTTGCATGGCTTAATTCAAATAAATTACTTACCTTATTAACATTAAAACAAATCCATGAATAAAAATTCTCTTTTCACACCAATCAGTTTAATTGAATAAAACCAAAGGTAACCAATAATTAGTTTATTAACTGTAAAATTAATGTCCATTTAATTTAAATCTCCATTTAATAACAAATCATTAAATTAATGAAGGAACCACATTCATAGATAGAATATTTATTAAATATTTGTTGTAAGAAATACGCCAAGTTAACGCGCACGTATAATTGAAAAGTTTAGTTAGGTTATGTTTCGTAGCAAAGCGCGCAAAGCACACGGCACCGACTAAATACAAGCAGGCATAGGAAATTTTGAAAAGCGACTGAAACGCACTGAAAATTTTAGCGCGCATGATCCAAACACGGTTTCAGGGAGACGACAATGGGACTTTGTGTGTGTGTGTGTGTGTGTGTGTGTGTGTGTGTGTGTGTGTGTGTGTGTGTGTGTGTGTGTGTGTGTGTGTGTGTGTGTGTGTGTGTGTGTGTGTGTGTGTGTGTGTGTGTGTGTGTGTGTGTGTGTGTGTGTGTGTGTGTGTGTGTGTGTGTGAATGTGTGAGTGTGTGTGTGTGTTTGTGTTCCTCTGTGAATGAATTTAGAATGCAAAAATAGATTTTTGTCCTTACCCGTACCACAATTGGGTTGTTGCACATTTTTTTTTTGTATTTTTTTTGTTCCGTTGTGGATTGCGCTTTATTGTCCCATCGTAATAGCAGATGATCACTTGTTTCTTTATTAAATAATGTCCAAGCTTCAATTAAACATGATCAGCTGACTATTAGTATAACTTTATATTTTTTCTACTTTGACCAAAATACCCCCTCCCCCCCCAGCTGACGGGCAATGTCCCGTTGGAGAACCAGTTGATCAAGCTTACCCTATCAAGCTTTTTTTAAACAACAAATTCACAAAGTTTCAATCTCATTAGGATAAAAAAAAACACTTCTAGTTCGCGACAATCATGGCGCCGGCGCCGTGGCGCCCGAGTGTCCACCATAGTGAACCAGCTGACGGTCACAACACGTCTTCTACTAGCCTAAACAATATGTTTATAAAATATTAACGTTGTTAGTATGACCGACCGAAATTTATTCAAATCTATTACCGAAGATGGTCCATGATACAATGACCAAAACGTCCAAAAATAAATAAATAAATGTATTGCATATATATTCAAGATCACGACTAGGAAAATTATATTAGTGAGTATTAATTATAATAATCGATTGGTTAGGTGTTGATTCAAATTCTCATTTTAGATTCTTTGTCAAGCTTTCGGTGGTATTTTCCACCTTCTTCAGGACCTACGTTTAATATACAATACAATTATATACAACAACAATAAAATAAATAAATAACATAAACTTACATGCTCTTTTTTTGAGAAATGGAAACAGTTAAGTACATGAATAATACAGATACAACAATGATGAGATGAAATGTGAAAATACAAGATACATAAAGTCATGAATTAAAAGTAAATAATTGAACAAAATTTGCACGTCTGATAATAAAATAATAAAATATGTAATAATAAATATTTAAATATAACGATGAAACAAAGATTAGAAGATATTTTACTTCGCTGTTATTTTCTTGTTTTTTTTTTAAAAAAAATTTTGTTATAAAAACATATGGTGTAGCAGAAACAAAATTACTGAAAAATTAATTAAAAATAATTTCAAAAAGGGTTATTTTTAAGTATGTGGAGCCAATACTTAGAATACTTTTTGATAGGGCCTAAAAAGTTATATAATTTGGTTTTAGTATAAATTTGCTAGTTTGTGCTGTTTGGGCGCTAGAATTTTGTTTTTATTTTTGGTTTTTATTTTTTCTTCAAAAATTATGATGTGTAGGAAAATAAGCATGATATGGAAAAATGCGGAATAATGAGTACTATAATTGAGTGAAGAAATCATTATTCTAGAATACATCGTTTAGTAGAAAAAATTAAAAACTGAATTTTTGAAAATTTCTCAAGGGAGATTTTTTCAAAATAACACTTTTCAAAATTTGCTCAAAAAATCTGAAGAAATTCAGTAAGATAGAGCAAAAATTGGTTACATAATAGTTAAGTAACTTTTTTCTCTAACTTATACTAATTTTTCCTGCCAAACCAGATGAGTTAGAAAAAAAGTTACTTAGCTATTATGTAGTTAATTTTTTTCTCTATTCTACTGAATTCTTTCAGATTTTTTTGAACAAATTTTAAAAAAATCCCAAGGGTTTCACCCCTTTGAGAAATTTTCAAAAAAATTTTTAATCAAACTCTTATTAGATATTCTCTCAAAATGATCGAAGTGTGATAACTGACTCACACCAACTTTTGTTACAATTTTTTCAATTTCACAGTCATTATACATTAAACTATTACGTATCCGATTAATTCTTGTTACACCACATACGCCAAGTCAAAATTTCATTTCTACAGTTTTCATTTTTCTTTTATGTTTTTGCAGCCACACCCAACACTCAACACCATACATCAAGGTAGGCACCAAAATAGCATTATATATATATATATATATATATATATATATACTAAAACGAGCCGCTTTGGAAACATTCACATTCCTAGCAAAAGTACCCAAAGCACCCAAAAATCTTACAACCAGCATTAACTCTTCTTCAAATCTCACAATCAAGGCGACCATTCTTAGGCAATAAACTACCCAAATACTCAAATTCGTCTACATACTTTGCGCAAACCATTTATGTAATTTTAACATAAACGGTATATGTATTATCACTTTTTTTTAGTGTATGTATGGTTTACTACACGGTATAAAAAAGTAAAACAAGTATAAAAAATTTTATTTTAGTTTTACATACAAAAAATTCACAACTAAAGATGGCCAAGCAAAATTTAATTAAATTTTGTCTAATTAACCAAAATCGTATTATTTCCTTTAGTTCCAGAAATCCTAATAATATATAACACTATATAATCTTTATATAAAAAAAATCTGCTGCTACCACCACAGTATTAAATAAATTTATGGAATAAAAAAAATTGTATGAAAAAATCTACTATAATCATTGTAACTAAAAACAAAACTCTTTTGACATAAATATGCCATCTATTTACAGAATTATATATAAATATATATATATATATATATATATATATATATATATATATATATATATATCATAAAAATACGAAAAATTATAAAAAATTATTTAGCCGTATCGAAAAATGTTCTAAATAAAAGTTGTTAGTTATAACTTGTTCAGTAACTGTTGCGAAATATTCATAAAACACCTCTGTAAGTGATATCAGTAAATTACCACTTCGGGTGGGCAGATCTTTATAGAGAGTTGACCGAATTGAGATATTTACATCCGAAGCTTAAATATGAGATTTTATAACAATCCGTTCATCCAAATTTGCTCTACATATATCCACAGATCGACAGACAGACCGATAGGCACCGATAGTTGATTCGTGTTACTGTAAGCTTAATTCGTGCTTGTCTGCAAAAATCTTGATATGTCAAATTTGGTATGATTACAATCCTCCTCAATCAATTATGTGTGATATAACGATCGATAAAAATGCAACATATTCCGTAGTTACTTCAGCTGGAATTCATAAACAAACACACAAAACATACGTAAAAATATTGGAAACTGAATTTACATACATATATACATACAAAATTACGCCATTTACCCAAAAGGATGTGGCATAAACTTTTTCCATTATCCCGAAATTAGCCTCCTCCAAACATTTCTATCAACAAGCAACTTTAGCTTCGTCCACATTCACACTTCCTCTCATACATGATCTTCTGTTCCTACTATTTGGAAACTTCCGCTTACGCAAAACACTTTTAATCATACCACTATAACTACTCATCGGACGTCCACACAAACGTATACCTTTGAAATCATTCATATAAATCTTTTTAACCAAACGTTCATTAGACATTCGCTCAAGATGTCCAATCCATCTTAACTAACTAACACCAACTTTTGCTACAACATTTTTTTCAATTTCACGCTCATGATACACTAATCTATTTCGTACCCGATTTCTGCTATTTACACCACATACCACACGCACAAATCTGATTGCAACAGCAGTCATTTTTCTGTTATGTTTTTGCAGCCAAACCCAACATTCACTACCATACATTAACATAGGCACTAAAGATCATTGTATACACGCAAATAGGCTGGCTTCTTTGGAAACATTTACATTCCTAACAAAAGTACCCAAAGCACCCAAAACCTTACACCAGTATTTACTCTTCTATCAATTTCACGATCAAAACGACCATCCTTACATATCAAACTATTTAAATACACAAATTCATCTACCTGCTCTAAACGTACACCATCAATAGATCATTACATTCAGTCGTCAAGTCACTCATTCCTAAAACTAAAACTTTGCACTTATCAACATTCAACACAAGATTCATATCTTTACCAACTACAATGTTTTAAAATATATTTTCAAAAGTAGCAGCTAATAATAAATAAATAAAAAAGTACCAAAAGAAGAAGAAGAATGCACAATTCGACAGCAGTCAATGGCCTAATCAAGTATTGAATAAGTAATAAATGTGAAAATTTCACCTGCTACTCCGTGAGAAATTTAATACCTCTGAAATGCATCAAGCATTCCATATTTTAAACGAGAAAATGAATCATTTATATTAATACAAAGATAAATCGTCACTCCAAAAAATTCTGGGGTATTTTTTAAACTTTTATAATTACAATAATCACATTATTAACGGGGTGTTTATACAGGATGTGCCAGGACAAGTTTACTCTATCTGTATTTTAAAAATTACATAAAATTTTGTCAAGGATATTTCATATGTAGCAATAAGATACAATTTCAGGTTTAACCGGATTTCTACCCTAACTTCCGTGTTTTAAATGGAATACTCTTCTTTTTATTTTATCATTGAATTTAGGAGAAAGAAATGTTAAAACATTTCATTTTAGTTCAACAATTTTTTTAAAATATTTTAATTTTTTTTTGATTTTCTATTTATAATCGACAACATTTTTCTCAGTCCGTATCCCAAGAGTGTAATCAAATATTTACAATCTTTGAACGGCGTCTTATTAGGAAAGATTTGGGTTATCTTTTCATATACTTGAAGTTCAAAAAACATAAAAATATCTTTATAAATTTCTATTGTTTCTCTTATTAATCTGCTGCTAATATTGACTGGTCTTGCAATTATTACAGTATTTTCGAATTTTATATGAAAAAAACGATAACAGGAGTCAGTGTGAAGTCACTAATTTAAATAAAATTTGGTTTCCTTTAATTAAAACTTTATAAAATTTTATGATTTAGTTACTTATTTCGTTACCAAGTAACTTTTTTCTATGTTCAATTTATTTACTATAAATGTTATTTGTATTTTTACCTCTTATTTTCAACCTCTTATCAAATATAAACAGTAATTCTATTTTTAGTACATATATATATTTATGTCTAATATTGTAAAATTCAAATAATCTAATTAAAATTGCTTATTCAATAATTTTTGACAAAAATTACTTTTAAAAGAGAAGTAAGGATACGAGCTAACCATGCTTCTCGTGACATTTTAAGTAGCTATAACTCCTGATGAACAAAAGATAATGAATTTGGTGTGGATTGAATGATTGACATTGCATTAAGGCAGTAGGGAAATTCAATTTGGTAAAGCCGATTAATTGCGTACGACGTTATTAGCCTCAGCGCTTCAGTGTCTGAGAAAAGAAAAAACGAAGAATATTGATACACTGAGAAAAGTTTTGCTTTAAATCCAATGCTTAGTTTTAACTTAAAAAGAAATAGTTTTTGAACTTATATTTCCCTAATAGATATTTTGAATTAAAAGATTGCGTAAATTTTATATAAACACATAGTCAAAATATTCATTTGACGCTTGTCAGTGTCGTGCACATGTAATATCAAAATCGAGCAGTTTTTCTGTTTCTTATCTATAATTTTTTGTTTTTAAAATAAAATTTTGTTGCTAATAGTATATTAATGTGTATTTTTATATTATTAGTTATTCTTGTAAAATATATACCGTGTGTTGACTTGGACCGTCGTACATAGGGATTTAGCATGTAAAATCAGATATGTGCGATTTCCTGCTTCCCAAATTATTTTACAAAAAAAACCTTATGATAAATGTTTTAGGGCATACTTTCATGCATGTAAATCAATTACTAAAATTTTTTTTGGAACCTTCCTAACGTGAAGAATTACGTCTAAAGTTGTTAAGAAATTTACTGGAAAATGGCAGTAGCCGTGAAATAGCATATAGCATTTAGCATTTGTTTTATTTTTGTTCGAATTTCACGGCTAATGCCATTTTCAGTCAATTTCTTGACAACTTTAGGGCTAATTCCTGACGTTGGGATGGTTCCAAAAAAAATTTTGTTGATTGATTTACATGTAAAAAAGTGTTTCCAAAAACATTTATCCCAAAGTTTTTTTTGTAAAATAATTTGGGAAGCAGGAAATCGCAAATGTCTGATTTTCACTGCTAAATCCCTATGTACGACGGTCCAAGTCAACACACGGTATACATATACAGGTGATTTGTAAGTAATTAGAAATATTTTAACTGGAGTATCCTGGGCTCAGAATATGAAGATTTGACCCAAAACACTTAGATAAAATGTGGCTCCTTACTGAGCTACAGGGTGTTTTATTTAAAAATTTAAAAACGATTTTTGCCCAGTACTTAAAAACTATTTGACGTATCCTTATCATACTTGGGAGAAAGTGTAGGTACCGTACACCATACTAAATTATGTTAAACAAAAGTTTCTGGCTAGTGCCAGTGGCGTACAACAGGGGCAAGTGAGAGGTTGATCCTTCCTAAATTCTACGCCACTGGCGGAATTGTCATTTTAGCACAATTTTTCGATTCTCCAATACTTTCTGTGTAAAAAACATACTCTTTCTTCGTAACGATAAAGTCACTATTTTTCGAGATATTTAAAGTTAAACATAAGCTGCACCCTTGGGATTTTTTCAAAATTTGCTGCAAAAAATCTGAAATAATTCAGTAAAATAGAGAAGAAAATTAGCTACATAATAACTAAGTAACTTTTTTCTCTAACTTATTCTGGTTTGGCAGGAAAAATTATTAAAAAATTATTAAGAAAAAAGCAACGTCTAACAGTGTGAATGCCCTGATTTAAATAAAATTTGGTTTAGCTTAATTAATAATTTATAAATTTATAATCTAGTTATTTAATTTGTTACCTAGTAACTTGTTTCTATATTTCATTTATTTATTGCATGTCATCTGTATTATATTTCCTGATGATGATGTATGTAGAGTATGTCGAAATATCTGTTTTTAATTAAAATTAATAGAGAACTTAATCCTAAAATCTTTTTTTTAATTTTTAGTATAATGAGTTTTAAAATTTTTTTTACTATCTCAATACATTCTTAAATAATGTTGAAGTAAACAAATGTGTGCATGAAAATAAAATGTTAAATCTTTGAAAATAGTTATACTATTATACTTAGTATTATTTTTTAAATTAAAATTAAAATTTTTATTAAAAAACATAAGTTTATAGTTCAACATGTTTACTTTTGTGTTAAAAGTAAAAACCTTGGATCTAAATCAAAAATATTCTCAGTGTAAGATAACGAATGTTATTTAAATGTATTTTAAATTAAAATTTCTCTGGAAATCATTAGAATATAATTGAAAAAGTTTTGCCAAATTTTCTCAACTAGAAAATTCAGATTTAAAAGGAATACTGCTATTTAGAAAAGTAATAAAAATAAATGAAAATCTGGCATAATCAGTACATCACATCAAATCAAATTAATATATATTGTGACAAAAACACTTTTTGTCACGAGTCAAATTTTGTATTTACTTTTTAGTGAATTGGCAATATTGATTAAAATGTGTGAAATTAGCACGCACATAAATATGCTTGTACCAGTGAAATATCTCTCTCTCGTCCGTGAGCAAGCCGTCCCGAACCATAATCTACTTGTATGTCGTCGTTGTATCTGTGATGAGTTTGAAGGTTAATTACCATGCGGTATTGAAAAGTAATATATTCAAGGCAGAAATTGTTTGTTTGGATTTGAAACGATGTAAGTTGACAATTTATTTATTTTGTATTATGTTTGAATTGTTATTCATGAGATTTTATTAGTATTTGGATTATTTTAGTAACGTAATTTTGCTCTCGTGAATACAATGATGGTCAACTTACATTTGATTACGTTTTGTATATTTTGTAAAGCCAATTTCTTTCTTGAATAATTTTGTTAGTTATTTTGTTTTGAGTTATAATTTGTAGAGTTCAATTTATTAGAGTTTGTATCGTTATAGTTTATTTGAAGATTAGTAATTTTGAGATGAAAAATTAACCTTGAAGCAGCACAGATTCCCGTTCCAGTCCTCATTTCTTTCTTTGTAAATACTAGTAGATTTCCTTCCCGTTTTCCGTTTGTGAAAGTTCTTTAGTGCGTATCATTGTCCGTATTTGTAAATTTCGAGCCCTTGCTAGATCGCGTTATGATCTTCAAGTTTTTTTGTGCCGTGCTGCGACCACGGATTTGATAATTTTATTCGCGTATTAAAACGACCGACGTTTTAATGTTTGAACTTTTGTAGAGTTCGGGATTGTTGCAATACGAGTTATTTTGAGGCCACGTGCCATTGTTCGTGTTGCGATGATTTTTTGATTTATCGTATCGTATATTTTTGCTATTATCACAGCGCTTAAATTTTAGGCTGAAGAAGCTATATCGGCTGTGATGATATTTTGTTTGTAGTATATTTTTTGGTGGCCACGTCGTAATTCTCGGTGAAATACCCTATGTTTTCGTGGGCTACTCCTATAAGATCAGAATGCGTTCATTGGCTTCCGGATTTACAAATCACGGGAAAGACATTCTGTCTAGATCGGCTAAAGTACTTTCGTGTTTTGTCTCTCCCATGCGCGCGACCCCAATTCGTTCCCAGTTCCTTGTTCCTTCTTTCCGATCATTATTCGTAATCATTTTCTTGTGTCGTATTTTATTTTGTCGTATACTGTAAGTAGCAAATTTTTGATTGATTGTACTATTTTGATATTGAAGATATTTTTTTTGAGCAAGTAACTTTAACTTATTTAGCTAGAAAATATCGTTAAGTCATTTTATCGTATTATTGTTGAATTTTCTTTGAGTTATGTATTTTTTGTTTCTAGTTAAATATTTTAATTTTACTTGCATGATTTTGAACTATGTAATTACCGCTTATATTTTGTACTTTGAGATTCATCTTATTTGCTAATTGAATTTTGTTGTTATCGCTTAAATTTTGTACTATGATATTTCTTTTGATTGCTAAATTTATTAACGTTGCTTGAGTTGATTTATGATTTGTGTAATTTAAATTGTAGCTGGTGAATTATTTTGATTCTGTCTTAATTTGTTATATTGATGATATTGTATGAAACTATTGCTTATCGTTGTCATTTCGATTGTATCGACTTTTATTTCAAGTTCGATTTGTTTGATTTTATCATGTTTGTATGTTGGATAAATCTGCTGTGCCCCCTCATGTTTAGATGAACAGGCTGTCGTTTTCAACGGTGTCCGAGCGAGATTCAGATGTATAGTAGCACCAGTTAATTGTGGAAACCGAATTTGGATCAACAAATGAAAGATATCGACCATACTCTAAATCGAGCAGGAATTATTGACTGGATGATTTTTTATGACGTACTAAAGCCCGCGGGGCGTATTCCGATTACGAGGGCGATCATTCTCATGATGTCTCCATCCACGATCATGCCGCCTTGTTGCGCTGTACATTCTGCATCTCCTCGGCGCTGACGAAAACGCAGAAGAAGATCTTCTTTAGCTAGACCACCCGCTAACCAGCAGACATCAAACAAAGGACGTTCATTATTCTGTAATTGGTATATCATGCAATATAACGAATTATCTTTCAAAAGCATGTAAGTTCTTTTTTTATTTAACTATATTATCGCATTTCCGAAACAAATTCTCGAAAAATGAAATAAATCCCTATCCCGTTAAGTTCCTTTTTGAGATTTGTCAAAGCTTCTCAATTTTGCGTCAACATTCCGCTTTGACTGGCGCCCACCTAATTTACCAACATCACAAAATAAAGTTCCTACCAACCCCACCTACGACCCAGCTCTCCTCCAAACAACTGACGCCGTGCCAATTATGGGTGACAGGTAGGATAAAAATCAGATGAATAAAATATTTCAAAATTTGAACACTTTGATAAAATTTAACTTTAACATCTAATATTTTTCTTCATCTAAATGTCACCCATAATTTTGGCTCGCCAACGTGGGGCCTTGATTGATTTGTATCTGCACATAATTTTTTGTCTTCGAATTAGTCCATTCCTTCCTTTCACTTTTCCGAGAATTTGAGTTCGAAAATTTATTTAGTTCTGATTATTTTTTGTAATTGCTACTTACATTTCATGTTTAGTTATGATGAGTATTTATGATTTGTATTATGTTATATTTGCTACTTACTCTTTTGATTTATGATGTTGATTTATATTATTTTGTATGTGATTGAGTAATGATTTATATTTTGTTTAGTATACTGAGGGAGATAGATTTCACAGTTTTTGATTGATTAGTTTTTCTTTGATTTGAGTATTTTATTGATTTACGAATATTTCTTTGTTGGAAAGTTTAAAATTTTTTTTGTAAATAAGAAAAAAAATTTTTTTTGGTGGAAGGGCTGTGTGACAAAAACACTTTTTGTCACGAGTCAAATTTTGTATAAAAAATGATATTTTTATAGAGTATTTACTTTTTAGTGAATTGGCAATATTGATTAAAATGTGTGAAATTAGCACGCACATAAATATGCTTGTACCAGTGAAATATCTCTCTCTCGTCCGTGAGCAAGCCGTCCCGAACCATAATCTACTTGTATGTCGTCGTTGTATCTGTGATGAGTTTGAAGGTTAATTACCATGCGGTATTGAAAAGTAATATATTCAAGGCAGAAATTGTTTGTTTGGATTTGAAACGATGTAAGTTGACAATTTATTTATTTTGTATTATGTTTGAATTGTTATTCATGAGATTTTATTAGTATTTGGATTATTTTAGTAACGTAATTTTGCTCTCGTGAATACAATGATGGTCAACTTACATTTGATTACGTTTTGTATATTTTGTAAAGCCAATTTCTTTCTTGAATAATTTTGTTAGTTATTTTGTTTTGAGTTATAATTTGTAGAGTTCAATTTATTAGAGTTTGTATCGTTATAGTTTATTTGAAGATTAGTAATTTTGAGATGAAAAATTAACCTTGAAGCAGCACAGATTCCCGTTCCAGTCCTCATTTCTTTCTTTGTAAATACTAGTAGATTTCCTTCCCGTTTTCCGTTTGTGAAAGTTCTTTAGTGCGTATCATTGTCCGTATTTGTAAATTTCGAGCCCTTGCTAGATCGCGTTATGATCTTCAAGTTTTTTTGTGCCGTGCTGCGAGCACGGATTTGATAATTTTATTCGCGTATTAAAACGACCGACGTTTTAATGTTTGAACTTTTGTAGAGTTCGGGATTGTTGCAATACGAGTTATTTTGAGGCCACGTGCCATTGTTCGTGTTGCGATGATTTTTTGATTTATCGTATCGTATATTTTTGCTATTATCACAGCGCTTAAATTTTAGGCTGAAGAAGCTATATCGGCTGTGATGATATTTTGTTTGTAGTATATTTTTTGGTGGCCACGTCGTAATTCTCGGTGAAATACCCTATGTTTTCGTGGGCTACTCCTATAAGATCAGAATGCGTTCATTGGCTTCCGGATTTACAAATCACGGGAAAGACATTCTGTCTAGATCGGCTAAAGTACTTTCGTGTTTTGTCTCTCCCATGCGCGCGACCCCAATTCGTTCCCAGTTCCTTGTTCCTTCTTTCCGATCATTATTCGTAATCATTTTCTTGTGTCGTATTTTATTTTGTCGTATACTGTAAGTAGCAAATTTTTGATTGATTGTACTATTTTGATATTGAAGATATTTTTTTTGAGCAAGTAACTTTAACTTATTTAGCTAGAAAATATCGTTAAGTCATTTTATCGTATTATTGTTGAATTTTCTTTGAGTTATGTATTTTTTGTTTCTAGTTAAATATTTTAATTTTACTTGCATGATTTTGAACTATGTAATTACCGCTTATATTTTGTACTTTGAGATTCATCTTATTTGCTAATTGAATTTTGTTGTTATCGCTTAAATTTTGTACTATGATATTTCTTTTGATTGCTAAATTTATTAACGTTGCTTGAGTTGATTTATGATTTGTGTAATTTAAATTGTAGCTGGTGAATTATTTTGATTCTGTCTTAATTTGTTATATTGATGATATTGTATGAAACTATTGCTTATCGTTGTCATTTCGATTGTATCGACTTTTATTTCAAGTTCGATTTGTTTGATTTTATCATGTTTGTATGTTGGATAAATCTGCTGTGCCCCCTCATGTTTAGATGAACAGGCTGTCGTTTTCAACGGTGTCCGAGCGAGATTCAGATGTATAGTAGCACCAGTTAATTGTGGAAACCGAATTTGGATCAACAAATGAAAGATATCGACCATACTCTAAATCGAGCAGGAATTATTGACTGGATGATTTTTTATGACGTACTAAAGCCCGCGGGGCGTATTCCGATTACGAGGGCGATCATTCTCATGATGTCTCCATCCACGATCATGCCGCCTTGTTGCGCTGTACATTCTGCATCTCCTCGGCGCTGACGAAAACGCAGAAGAAGATCTTCTTTAGCTAGACCACCCGCTAACCAGCAGACATCAAACAAAGGACGTTCATTATTCTGTAATTGGTATATCATGCAATATAACGAATTATCTTTCAAAAGCATGTAAGTTCTTTTTTTATTTAACTATATTATCGCATTTCCGAAACAAATTCTCGAAAAATGAAATAAATCCCTATCCCGTTAAGTTCCTTTTTGAGATTTGTCAAAGCTTCTCAATTTTGCGTCAACATTCCGCTTTGACTGGCGCCCACCTAATTTACCAACATCACAAAATAAAGTTCCTACCAACCCCACCTACGACCCAGCTCTCCTCCAAACAACTGACGCCGTGCCCATTATGGGTGACAGGTAGGATAAAAATCAGATGAATAAAATATTTCAAAATTTGAACACTTTGATAAAATTTAACTTTAACATCTAATATTTTTCTTCATCTAAATGTCACAATATATATATATATATATATATATATATATATATATATATATATATATATATATATATATATATATATATATATATTAATTTGATTTTAACTGTCAATTTCGCCTCGTTACAATATTTTTGAATAAGATGCCACTTCCGCTTAAACTGAAAATTGTCCCTAAAATTGCATTCTGCCTGCCAAAACAGTTTTACTATTTAGTTTTAATTTTACGATTTAATACGGTCTAAAACTTGACCTTGACTGTATATATATATATATATATATATATATATATATATATATATATATATATATTTGTAATAATATTTTGAGTTAAGTATGGTCGTTTATTTTAGATTTAGTATAACTAATTTCGAATCACAGATTTCAATTATTTGATTGATTAATCAGTAACAGAATTTTTCTAATCACAAGTTGCACAACGCACAATCTTTTGCAGTCAACGATGATATCAATTTTATTGAGTTAGTTGCCTAATAATATTTCATTGCTACTTATTTAATTTAGTTTTTGTTTTTAGTTTCAAAAAGTTCATTTGTTTATTGCAGTTAAATCTTTTTTGTTAAAATCACTGCTCGTACACATACCGCTGTTCGGATCATCTCCTGCCAAGAGATTTCAAATAATGTATTTCAGACAATTTCATTCTAAATTTATAAATTTTGTTCTGTTTTAATTTTATTACCACAAAATTCTTCATAAGCAACAAAGTTAACATCGCGCCACTTCAAATTAAATTTGGTACAATCAGACATAATTTATATTAAAATGCATAAATGACATGTAGATGTATTTGCAAACAAGAACCGAAGAAAAAAATATATATTTTTTTAACTGGTTCTGTATAGTATTGATAGAATGTACTAATAGCTTAGTACGAAACCGATTAATTAGAACCAATTAGTTATGCACGCAAAATGAAGCAAAAACTTTCAAAAATATTTGCCAAAGAAACAGCTGATTTTATGAAATTCAATGTAAAAAACTCGAAAATTACTTACCTCAGGCAGGGCGAAGAATATACGAATATCAAAACCGAAATACCAAAATATCATGAATCAAATAATGTTAAGCTTTCTTTAAAATAATACAATAATAATAAAAAACAAAACAAAAAAAAAATAGAATTTATAAGGATGGAATATGACCACTTGCACCATGTACGATGTACGAATTCGATGTTACATAACTAACTATTTTTAACGTAAAATTTATAAAAATATTAAAAAATAGGGATTTCTATTAGATAGAAATTGAATTATGATGTTTTTGTTTGTAATCTCAAGTTAACAACAATATTCCAAACATACTTTTAAAGAGTATTAATATTTTTTAACTAATAAGGTAGCCTGAAGCTTTATTAATAAAAATCCTTTTTATAAATTTAATATGTTTGACTCAGTTCGTGACATACATACTCTGAAGTTTATTGTCAATTTTAAACAAACAAAATCTAAAAGTTGAACTAGGTCGAAAACTGATAAACTGAAGTAAAATGATAGTGATGTTTAATATGTAAAACTTACTCCTAAATTTAATGATAAAAAAAAGTATGTGGTATTTTAATTAAAATAAAAAAGTTTGGTTTATTTTCCAGTAAAATCGAAAACGGCATCATATTTGCAATATTTTATTTAATTAATAATATTGGAATATCATTAGATACTAATTTTGTTAAATAATATTAGAAAGTTTTTTAAAAAAAGATAACGTAAGCTCATCGTGGGATATCCTGGATTGGTTTTGTTTCCGGGTAAATGCTGAAGAAAGAAAACATAAAGTAAAATTGTATTTTTTGTAATTTTAACAAAGGGACGATGCGCGCTTTGAAAGGGTTAAATCGCTAGAATATTTTTTTACATTTATTTTCATTCTTTTGTTCTTCATTTTCCTTTTATTATTTCGAATTTTTACGGGCCTGCCTGTCTCTCTGTGTGTTTATGTTGGCGCGTTTTGCTTGCATGTGAATTTTTTCAATTGTAATAAGTGGCCCATATATATATTATTGGGTATATGGATATTTAGTATTGGACAAAAATATGTACTCTTTCAATGATTGTGAATTGGAATACGCACAATATATATTTGTTCATTTAAACTACATTCAATCATTTTATTTCTATCAGCTTTTGCATTACATTTATTCTTTATATACTAATTTCATATCTTAGTTGATGTTAAAATATTATCCCTTATTATGCATAATTATACCCAAGTAGAACAAATTACCAACTTTGCACTATTTTTAGAATTAAATACTTACATTAATTCATTCGAGATAAAAAAGGTTGAAATTTTTTGTTTGAAAAATATTTTAATAAAAGCATAGTATATGCCATGAGGAGTAGAAAGCAATTTTTATAATATTCCGCCCAAATACTAGCAACCGAGGCAGAGCAGAGGCTAAGCAATGTGGAGGAACCATAAAAAAAACATTTTGCTTCGAGTTACATATCGACTATTTATTTTTTTTAAGCGTTCCAACAAAATTATGTAACATTTAATCTAACAGTTTTAGTATAGGAAGTATATGTATATTGTTAACATTTGTTACGTGATTTGTGAGAATTAATATTTTTTTGGTCAAATATTAAGTTTTTGGCAAATCTGGCGGTGTACATTAAATTTCTTGTGTTAATCATTAAAATCAAGAATCTCGGAGCAAAGTAGTCTTAAAATAAACAAACAAAAGCAAACAAAAATAATTATTATTGAAAAGATGCCCACATTTCTACACAAATTCAATAATCAAATTTAAATTTAAGCGAAAATAAGCATTGTGACTATAAGTTAATTTAATTTATTTTAATCATTTTCAATATAATCGGCGAAAATGTCAAATTAAATACACTTGATTCTGTACTCATGTTTAATGCTACCACTGATGAATATTAACTACTGTATAATAATGTACACTATTTTTCTAATAACATTAATAACATTCCTTCTAGATATGGAATAGAGTAACGTAATATCAACGTTTTGATACCCTTCAAACAAAACTTTATTATTTAAGAATGCTGTAATTAATTTATTTAATTTTCATTATATCTGCAATTATTTTCATAACATTCTTAGAATTTTACTCTAATGCGTATAAAACATGGTAGAATTAAATAGCAAAATTCTAGTTGTTTCGATTTGCATTTGTTTGTCGTTTTAGCATCTTTTGTTCTTTGTTTGTCTGGTTTAAGACTAAAGCTTTGTTCCACAATTCTTAACTTGATTGTTCAAACACAAGTATTTATATCGAATTATGTTGAAATTATCAAGCGCTTTTATTGTTAAATATAAATTTTAGAAGATTGTTAGTTACACAATAGATAATTTTATTTTGGAGATACTCAGTTGAAGTAGAAAAACAGCTTATAAAATTAGTTTAAGCGCATGCAATTCTTCATGGAGAATATTTTTAATAACGATAAAGCCATTTTAGATGATAAATATTTGTTTTTGTTCTCTAATACCATCATACAAAAGGCATATAAATAGCAGATCAATTAAAGAAAAAATCGAAATAATCCAAGAAAAATATATATCAGTCAGTTTTAAGGCACTAAATTAAATAAATTGATTAATAATTTCTTATAACCCAGTACTAGTTCCTAAATTTTATTAAAAATACAATAAAAATTTAATCTGAAACTATTTATTAATTATGTTGAATTATTTTATAAAATGTTTTTTTTTAATACAGCGTAGTTAACATAAATTTATTATCTCAAATATATTTTGTATTTCTTTGTCTTTCTATTCAATGGGCACATATGATATTACAGTTCCATTGAATTCCAAATAATTTAGTTTGCCAAAGATTTTGATATAAAGTTACATATTGTAAATTGTAATACATATTTTCCAAATAGGATTTTTTTAAAGTTATTTTTAAATTAAATAAAAATACTAATAATATTAATATTAATAAAACATTTGATCACTTCTTCACTACAAATGTTTATTAATTGTAAATACATGTTTCAAGAGCGATGCTGTCCTCATCGGTAAAATATAATACAAAAAAATGCATGTTATTTTCTGCATATTAATAGAATGTTTAAAATAAAAATCAAGTTATTGTTATATATACAGAATCGGTTTTTCTTATTAAAAATAAAATGGATTATATTACATGCTGGATTTAACTGAAGCTAATAAAACAATGCAACTGTCATAATACTAATAACCGAGCTTTCGTCAGTCATAATTTTATATTATTACTAGTTTTTCTTAATTTATAGCAGTGCTTCAAACCAAAAACCGGAAAATGAAAAAAACTCGTTATTTTTGCTGGAACGAAAACCGAAACTGAACCGAAAAAATCGGTTTATTGCGGTTAGATACATGTTGAAACACGCGCGTTAACACAATCTTACTTACTACCCCAGGTAACTTTTTTTTTAATTTTGGGAGTTTCCTAGCTTGGTCGCATGTCCCAACTCGTTCATGCGAAAGTATATTTGATTTTTTTTGTGGATCAATACTCAGTTATTGAAATTGAAACTGATACTAGAGATCACTTTGAGGTAGGTGTGTTTTTTAATAATTTTTTTTTTAATAATCTTTAAATAGTTTAAACGAAAACACTTTGGGAAATATTTTTATAATTATAGGTAATATCCATTTTTTCCAAATTATAAATAAATAATAATTTTATATACAAAAATTATCATATATCATATACCCTTAATTATTATATCTTTAATTAATTTATAATTATTATTATTCATATTATATTATTGTAGGAATTTATATAGTATGCTTATTATAAAAGTAGAAATATAATGTTCTAAATTATTGTAGTAAATAAGATTTTAATACAAATAGAAACATTTAAAAATTTTAAAAATTAATTACTCGAAACTGAACCGAAAACGGAAAGAACCGTTGTTTTACCAGAACCGAAGCAATATATAATTTTTAAATTGAACCGGAACGAAAACAGGAACGAAAAATATAACGGTTGACAGCCCTGATTTATAGTTAATATGTAAGAAATTTCTATATATTTTACAAAATAAAAATATATTTTCGGAATAACGTACATTTTAATAATTAAGTTAATTTATGAATAAAATTTGTATATTTTACAAAAAATAAATTTTGATACAGATCAATTTATATCAGAGTAGCGTACTCTATTAACAAACTTTTGCACCAATTTTATTGATTATATATGTACTCTGTTGCCGACAATCTACTATATACGTTTAGTTTTTAAAATTCTCAAAAGATGGTACTTTAGTAGTTTAGAATATATTTTGGGCGCAAAACTAGAAATTTGTAATTTCATTTGTTAATCTACAATATTATTTGAGACTGATTTTAATTTCCATTTTAATAGTTTTGATTTTACTAATAGTTAACTATAAATTATTTTTATCTGTTTTGAATTTTACGTAATTTAAGACGTTCAAGTTCAATTTCAAAATAATTTATATTTAGGAATTGAGGGACTATTTTTTTATTTAATTTACCGTAAAATGCAAAACAAAGCCATAATTATTTACTGTCTAATAAAATCAACAATAATCAAAAAAATTCTAAACAAAAACTCAAATAATTTAGCAAATTAAGATAATCACTGATAAAATAAATACTATAATATTAGGTTTTTTTAATATAAAATTTTAATATATTTAGTTATTAATTATTATTTTACAATGGAAAATATTTTAAAATTAAATACACTTAACCGTGTTTTTTTCACCGAATATGCAGTTTCTGAAAAATCTAACTTCTTCATAGATTTTCAATAATCAAATTCAGGCGAAAACAAATAATGCGATTGTCAATCAATTTAACTTAACTTGACATAATAGTTTTTTTTTTAATATGGCCGCCGAAGATGTATGATTAAATACATTTGAAGTTGTAATTATGTTTGTTGCTGCCACCAGTGACGTATATAGTATCTAACTACTGTACAATAATGTATATTATTTTACTAGTAACATAATGATCTATTTCTACATAGTCAGTATGGTAACGTAATATTAATATTATGATATGCTTGATAAAACTAATATATAATAATTATAGTGCTAGGAATAGAAACAATTATAGTTTGTCGCATAAAAATAAAACATCTACTAATAATTCGATTTTTAATAAAGGTATATATGAGTACAATAAGTTACCAGTAGAGATAAGAAGCATCAGTAATATAAAGAAATTTAAATATAAGTTAACAAAATTATGCGATAAGCAAGTATAATACTAGGACATTGAACAAATAAATGTTCGTATTGTCATTGTGAAATTTAATATAATAATACTCAAAAATATTGAGATTTTAAATTTTTCCCAAAATTTCACATGATCTACACAATAATGCGATAAGCAAGTATATTATATTATATTATACTTGCTTATCGCATTATTGTGTAGATGGCGTTGGTAGTATTTATTACTACTCTCCGTTATTGGTTCAAAGTACTTGCCATAAAAAGGCAGCCAGAACTAACACCGGTATCAGTCGCCTTTCAGCAACTGATCAGAGCACCGTACTGATGAGGTCCTAAAGACCGAAACACGTGTCTACGGTTAAAACTGGCCAGTCATTGATGCATAGCCTAACAGCCGATTCAAAGATTGATTACCATGTGAAATTTTTGGGGATAAAAATTAAAAATCTCAATATTTTTGAGTGTTATTATATTAAATTTCACAAGACAATACGAACATTTATTTGTTCAATGTCCTATATTATATTATATTATATTATACTTGCTTATCGCATTATTGTGTAGATGGCGTTGGTAGTATTTATTACTACTCTCCGTTATTGGTTCAAAGTACTTGCCATAAAAAGGCAGCCAGAACTAACACCGGTATCAGTCGCCTTTCAGCAACTGATCAGAGCACCGTACTGATGAGGTCCTAAAGACCGAAACACGTGTCTACGGTTAAAACTGGCCAGTCATTGATGCAAAGCCTAACAGCCGATTCAATGACTGATTATCATGTGAAATTTTTGGGGATAAAAATTAAAAATCTCAATATTTTTGAGTGTTATTATATTAAATTTCACAAGACAATACGAACATTTATTTGTTCAATGTCCTATATTATATTACAATATTATTACATATACTGTAAAAAAATGAATATAAATTTAAATTGATAATCATAGTAATTTTACTAGATTTTTTATTGTAATTTTATATTTTTTAGGTAAATTTCGTATAACTTGTAAAAATTAAAACATAAAACATCGTAAAATTATTATTGTTTTAATTACTTAATGTATTATCAATCGAAACTTACATTACATTAGTGCGTGTATTTTTAAATCTAAATACTAATTGAATTTATGCAATTTTGCGTCTGTTTTGTATTTTACAAATAGTCCTAATAAAATTAACACTAGAACTACCAGGATTTGTTCTATACCTATTTCTACCAACAGGTCAAAATGACCGGTTTGATGTGTAGTTGCATGTGTAGTTACTGAATAAATATATAGAATATTATGTATATGATAAAAATATTTGTTCACAACTTACTTA
This sequence comes from Clivina fossor, assembly GCA_963966155.1. Lineage (NCBI taxonomy): Eukaryota > Metazoa > Arthropoda > Insecta > Coleoptera > Carabidae > Clivina > Clivina fossor. Next base: position 36,553,719 of record OZ014551.1, read on the forward strand.
CAATATTAGCAACAATGGTAAAATATTTGCCAAAATATTGTTCACTTTTTATATATATTTCACCTCGCACCAGAAGCACCAACAAGAAAATGAAACTACTTAGCCTCAGAAATGTGAACCATGAACAAAGCACAGAATCTTTTTATTCGTGGGACTCCCCGTATTTAGAGTAAAAAATATGTTTTGTGTATGCTACAATGTTGACAGAGTGTGTTGCTAACGCGTGTTTTAATTTTTTTTGCATTTGCACAAGCAATCCTAAACTCTGGTAATGTTTTTATATGACGGTCAGAATGACCGGTTGGTATATTTAGGTATACCACATATTTATCTCTGTAAAATGAAATCGCACGAATCTAACATTTTGTAAAATTAAAAAATTTAGAAAAATACATAGTATTCTAAAAACAATATTTTTTGTAATTATGAACAAAAAGTGGTGATGAACTGATGCAACCGGTCATTTTGACCGGTTGGTAGTTCTAGTGTTAAAATAATACATTTTGAGGTACTTAACATTTTCAAAACGAATATAGTAACTAAATAATATAAATTTATGTTAGATATATTTTCATATGGTTTTTGTATTATCTGATCTTGTATTAATTAGAAACATCAGAAAGGAAAATGCAGCATGCATAACCTAAAAATTAGAATTATTGAATAGAATAAAATATAGTACAATTAGGTAGAGTTACATACCCGCCCAAAACTGATAATATTTAGATCTAATATGCCGCCAATCGAAATTACAAGTGATTTTTGACTTTGTATCATTATCTGTAATAAACTCTTTTGTACGACACCGTTATCCATATCATACCATTTGCAATTGTATGCAGCATCACATACCTTTAGTCCCTGAAAATTCATTATTTAGAAACAGAATTGTGACTGATCTAGAACTAGATCAGTAAGATCTTTGATCTGATGTAGATCATTTTATTTTTACAAATCTTGATCTTGATAAATGATCTATGATCTTAAAAACAGATCATACGCGCACTTGCATTTGTAAATTATAACTTGCATAATTAGTTACGTTGCGTTTAATCAAATTTAACATCTCATTGCCCTTATCTGCTCCAGTAGAACGACTATTTATTGTGGGTTCGGCTATTAATTCAGAATTGGAGTAATTTTGTAGTTACGTAATCACAGAGTTAACGGAAAGCCGAACGATAAAAATAATCTGTCACATGTAAAAATAATATTCCAATGAAAAGTAATTATTTTAAATATAAAAGAAATTTTATTTGATGATAACGACGAGGACGAAAAAGTTCAAAATTGCTTTAGAGAAGGTTGATGATAACTATATGCAGAATTTATGTTCAAATGACACTTTCGAATGCAGCCCGATATTTTCCATTCTTTACTCCATGAAATGCACATAACATTATTTATATTTTACAACCGTCAAGATTGTTCCGGAAAACAGTTATAATTCAAACATTTAATGCTATTGCGCATGCACACTCTTAAATCCACTCTCTACGAGGCAGGGTAAATGGAGTTTATTCTTTTTACTCCACACAGTAATAGCCGAACGACAAAAATTTCATTCTATGCACTACAAAAGCGGTTACAGAACACTTCAGAGTAAAATGATTAATTCGAATGGAACGAGTAACGCCGAACCCATCTTGAGTAGTGGTAGAAGAAGATTTGACTATATATATATATTTTATAAAAAAAATTAGTATTTTATAAAGTATTTAATTTTTAGTAGAATGGCATTACTAATATGCCGTGCGAAACTTGTAGTGGGGATAAACCACATTAAAACGCGTACAAGGTGAAAACTCTCTCTCTTACGCTCTCTTGGTAGGGCCACTGCCCGAGCATCTCTCTGCTAGTATGTTCCGTTGCGTCTGTTGAAAATTTGAGGTTAATTTTACCATGCGGTTTTATAAAAAAGTATTTATTCAAGGTTGGAATTGATTTATTTGGATGTGAAATCATATAAGTTGACAATTTATTTATTTATGATAACGTTTGAATTGTTTATTCATGAGATTTTGTTGATATTTGAGATATTATAGTAACGTGAATTTTAGTTTCATGATAGCAAGTGCGTCAACTTATATTTTACATTTTATTACATTTTGTTCGTCAATTTCTTTCTTGAAGAATTTTATTAGTTAATTTGTTATTGAATTATAATTTGTAGAGTTTAATTTAGTAGAGTTTGTAACGTTAATATTTCTTTTGATGATTAGTAATTTTTGAGATGATAAATTAACCTTAGTGTTGCAACAGATACCTTTCCCAATCCTTTCTCCTTTACTTGTGCATGTAAATTTCTAGTAGAGATCCCTTCCGTTCTCCATTTGTGAAAGTACTTCAGTTTGCGTCATTGTTTGTAGTGTAAATTTTGAAGCCACGTGCTAAACCGCGTTTTGATCTTCAAGTTTGGTTGCAGTGCTATGGCACTGATTGATTTAGATAATTTTATTCGCGTATTGAAACGCGCCGGCGTTTTAATGTTTGAGCTTTTGTAGAGTTCGGATTGTTGTAACGCGAGTTATTTTACGGCCCAAAGTGCCATTGTTCGTGTTGCAATGATTTATTTCTTATCGTATCGTATTTGTTTGAATTATCGAAGTGTATAAATCTATGCTGAAGAAGCTATGTTCGGCTGCGATGATATTTGTTCGTCGTATTTTTTTTTATTGTCGCAGTGTATAAATCTATGCTGAAGAAGCTATGTTCGACTGCGACGATATTTATTGTTTGTGGCCCCGCGTATAAATCTCGATGAAATACTCTATGTATCGCGTGGTTATGATTATAAGATCAAACGCGTTCGACGGTTTCAAGGTTTGCAATTACAGGGAGGACATTTTGTCTTGGTCGGCTGTAGTGCTTTCGTTGTTTCGTCTATCCTGCGTACGCGACCCTTATTTGTTCCATGTTCTACGTTCCTTCTTCATGATCCTTTTCTTCTGTTATTATGAATATAATTTTGTATCGTAAGAAGCAAATCATCGCTTTATTTGTATTATTTTTTGTATTGAAGATTTTATTATGATCAAGTAAATTTAACTTATTCGATTTGGAAATGTGCTAAGTAAGGTTATTTTGGTGCTGTTGAATTCTTTTTGAATTGTGTAAGCCACATTTCTAGTTTAATACGTTAGTTTTGCTTGAGTATTTTTGAACTGTGTTATTATCGCTTAGATTTTGTATTATTCGATTATACTGTTGATACTTATTTTGTTTGCTAAATGAATTGCGTTATTATCGCTTAAATTTTGCACTATGATATTTATTTTGTTTGCTAAATTCGTTAACGTCACTTGAGTTATTTATGAGTTGTGTAATTATCTCAGATTTTTTGTATTACTCTGTTATATTGCTGATATTTGGTATTGTCCGAAATTACCGTACGATTGGTACTTTGTAGTGTATTACTTTTGTCAATTGAATTGTATTAAAATCTATTTTTGTATTATCAAGTTCTTTGTTCAAGTTCGATTTGTTTGAATTATATCACGTTTGTTATTTCGAATAATTCTGCTGTGCCCTCTCATGTTTAGATAATCAGGCTGTGACTCTCAACGGTGTTCGGGCGGGATCAGTTGTATAAGCAGCATCAGTCTCTCTTTGAAGCCGAGTTTTGGATCAGCCACCGAACGAGATCGACCATACTAGAAATCGAGCAGGAAGTACTATCTGGACGATTTACTGATAAACGTGCTAACGCCAGCTGGGCATATTCCGATCTCAAAAGGCGACCATACATCTGCTATTCTCAACGACGACCACGCCGGTCGGCTGCAAGTACAAACTGACTTCCCCTCGACAGCGGCGAGAGCACAGAAGAAGAACTTCCGTAGCTAGTCACCCGCTAACCAGCAGATATCAAACAATCTGTCAGAAACACAATACTAATTTCATACATTACACTGTACTGGAATACATTTTCTCAATATAACAACTTGTCTTACACATTCATCGAAAGTTATCTTTTTATTTATTTAATAGTATCATTTCTGAAACAAATTCTCGAAAAATCAATCCCAATCCCGTTAAGTTCCCTTTGAGATTCGACAAAGCTTCTCAGTTTGCATCAATATTCCGCTTTGTCTGGCGCCACTATTTTCATCATCAAACGGTTCCTATAACCTCGAACCACGACCCAAGCTCTTCTCCGAACCCCAGAGCCCGGGACAAATTGGTGTGACAGGTAGGTAAGATCAGATGAATGAAATATTTCAAAATTTTGATATCTTGATAAAATTTAACTTTTAACATCAAATGTTTTCATCATCAAATTGTCACAATATATACAGGGTGTAACAGAATAACTATTCCTAATTTTCAGAAATGATAGAGGGCACATAAAGAAACATTTTTTTATTAATAAACTAGTGTCCGGAAATTTTTTTTTTTTCGGCAGTCGATTGTAAAAAACACAACTTTATGTTATAACCCGAGAATTAACGGAGATTTATAATATCCGTTAAGACCATTTCATTCTACTCAAAAAGTGCCTTAAGAATGTGAAAATTATTTTCATCTAATTTCAAAAACCATCGAGATATCGCCATTTATCAAAATACGGAAAAAGCGAACTTTTCGCCATAACTCGAAAACAAAAGATGATAGCTAATTTTTTTTTCATAATTGAGTTTCTCTAAAAAAAAAGCGATCGAGGATGCGCGGTCCATTTTTCCATATCTCTTATAGTTTCCGAGTTCCCCTATGAAAACGTCCAAATTTGCCCACCCTGTACATCGTTACAATTTGTGTATCGAAAATGGTGGTCGTAACTTCGAACAATTTTTATAAAGTTTAATGCACTATTTTTTCTAATAAAATGTTCCTTAACTTAACTACTGTTTGACGTTGTAATAACTAAAATTGTTTTTAACGATATCTAGTGTATCTTGACACCGAGAAATCTTCGGACACTTATTTATTATTAAAAAATGTTTCTCTAAGTGCACTCTATCATTTCTGAAAATTAGGAATAGTTATTCTGTTACACCCTGTATATACATATATATATATATATATATATATATATATATATATATATATATATATATATCAAGATTTCGGATTTTGACTAATAGTATTTTAAATAATAATCAATTTTTGGGAAAGTAGTCAGAAAACGGGTAGGTGTAAAATCAAAAACTCATATATGCTTAACTATCTAGCTTTCGATGGCATTATCCCATCTTCTTCAGGATATTATCAAATAAAGTTTTGTGTAAACACACGTATGAATTGATAGTTGGCGAAAATTTAAATTCTAACATTCGTGGTTAGTATATATAATTGAAAAGTTGTATACTTAGAGATAAACATGAAGCACAAGTAATAGTCAAAATTTAAATAAAATATATAATTTCACAGACTGTCAATAATTAAAATAATCTATTAAACTTGAATAAAAAATAATAAATAAATAAAATAATAAATAATTAAAAAATTTTAAAAATCAAAGTTAGTTATGTTAAAACAGTAAAAGCCACAAATCAAGTTCTAACCAAATTTGGTTAGAACTTGATTTGTGGCTTTTACTGTTTTAACATAACTATCTTTGATTTTTAAATTTTTTTAATTATTTATTATTTATTATTTTTTATTCAAGTTTAATAGATTATGTTTATCTCTAAGTATACAACTTTCCAATTATATATACTAACCACGAATGTTAGAATATAATTTTTCGCTAACTATCAATTCATACGTGTGTTTACACAAAACTTTATTTGATAATGTCCTGAAGAAGATGGGATACTGCCATCGAAAGCTAGACAGTTAAGCATATATGAGTTTTTGATTTTACACCTACCCGTTTTCTGACTACTGTCCCAAAAATTGATTATTATATATATATATATATATATATATATATATATATATATATATGTATATATATATATATACATATATATATATATATATATATATATATATATATATATATATATATATATATATACATATATATATATATATATATATATATATATATGTATATATATATATATATATATACATATATATATATATATATACATATATATATATATATATATATATAATCAATTTTTGAGACAGTAGTCAGAAAACGGGTAGGTGAAACAATATCAGAGTATATCAAATATAAGCATGAAATAACTATTAAACTGAAAATGAAAAAACTCATATCACCTCGACCTGGGATCGAATCAGGGACTCTTCACTTGCCGGGTGAACGCTTTACCACTGAGCTACCGAGTTGACAACAGATCGTAGTGACAGAATTCAATCATTTTATTTTCAGTACAATGCTTTTTTCATATTTTTATATATCGTACGTAAAGTTACAATTTTTGTAATTTCTATACATACGTTATATTTGATATACTCTGATATTGCAACCACTAATTCTCACTTATTTATAATATTAATAGCTCACGGCGGCATTAACCTTCAAATATTCTTTCAACGTTTATATGTTATAAGGTATATATAGAAATTACAAAAATTGTAACTTTATGTACGATATATAAAAATATGAAAAAAGCATTGTACTGAAAATAAAATGATTGAATTCTGTCAATACGATCTGTTGTCAACTCGGTAGCTCAGTGGTAAAGCGTTCACCCGGCAAGTGAAGAGTCCCTGGTTCGATCCCAGGTCGAGGTGATATGAGTTTTTTCATTTTCAGTTTAATAGTTATTTCATGCTTATATTTGATATACTCTGATATTGTTTCATTACAACCATTAATTCTCACTTATTTATATATATATATATATATATATATATATATATATATATATATATATATACAGGGTGATTTGTAATTAATTGGAAATATTTTAACTGGAGTATCCTGGGCTCAGAATATGAAGATTTGACCCAAAACACTTAGATAAAATGTGGCTCCTTACTGAGCTACAGGGTGTTTTATTTAAAAATTTAAAAACGATTTTTGCCCAGTACTTAAAAACTATTTGACGTATCCTTATCATACTTGGCAGGAAGTGTAGGTACTATACACCATACTAAATTATGTTAAATAAAAGTTTCTGGCTAGTGCCAGTGGCGTACAACAGGGGCAAGTGAGAGGTTGATCCTTCCTAAATTCTACGCCACTGGCGGAATTGTCATTTTAGCACAATTTTTCGATTCTCCAGTACTTTCTGTGTAAAAAACATACTCTTCCTTTGTAACGATAAAGTCACTATTTTTTGAGATATTTAAAGTTAAACATAAGACGCACCCTTGGGATTTTTTCAAAATTTGCTCAAAAAAATCTGAAAAAATTCAGTAAAATAGAGAAAAAAATTAGCTACATAATAACTAAGTAACTTTTTTTTCTAACTCATTCTGGTTTGGCAGGAAAAATTATTGAAAATAAAAAATTGAAATGTAAAAAATATTAATTTTCAATAATTTTTCCTGCCAAACCAAAATGAGTTAGAGAACAAAGTTACTTAGTTATTATGTAGCTAATTTTTTCCTTTATTTTACTGAATTTTTTCAGATTTTTTTGAGCAAATTTTGAAAAAATCCCAAGGATGCAGCTTATGTTTAACTTTAAATATCTCGAAAAATAGTGACTTTATCGTTACGAAGAAAGAATATGTTTTTTACACAGAAAGTATTGGAGAATCGAAAAATTGTGCTAAAATGACAATTCCGCCAATGGCGTAGAATTTAGTAAGGATCAACCTCTCACTTGCCCCTGTTGTACGCCACTGGCACTAGCCAGAAACTTTTGTTTAACATAATTTAGTATGGTGTACGGTACCTACACTTTCTGCCAAATATGATAAGGATACGTCAAATAGTTTTTAAGTACTGGGCAAAAATCGTTTTTAAATTTTTAAATAAAACACCCTGTAGCTCAGTAAGGAGCCACATTTTATCTAAGTGTTTTGGGTCAAATCTTCATATTCTGAGCCCAGGATACTCCAGTTAAAATATTTCCAATTAATTACAAATCACCCTGTATATATATATAAATAGGGTGCAGCAAAAGTATGGAAACGATCAAATATCTCGCGAAGTACACATCAAAACAAAAAACAAAAAACTCGTCTTTAATGCTTTTAAAAAACTATCCAATGATACCACACTCGACTCTCTGTTCCCACCCCCAGGGGGTGGGAAGAGAGTCAACTTTGAAATCTTAAATAGAAACCCCTATTTTTTTAATGCAGATTCGTATTCTATGGCTAAAAATACGTAGGATTTGTCTGAAACATTTTTTTTCTATTCATGATAGATAGCGCTGTTATCGAAGGACACACAAACACATAAGCGCACATATACCGTGTGGTTTAGATCAGCCGTCCACCTCTTTTATAATGCAGGGGCTTGATATTTTTTAACAAAACATTGCATTTTCCGCCATCTCACTCGGGGTTTAGAGGCGTGCAATATTGTTTACAATTGTAAATATCAGTTTTTCCATATGGATCAAGTGTGGTATCATTCTAAAGTTATTTTTAAAAGTATTGAAGACGTATTTTTTGTTTTTTTGATTTGATGTATATTCCTCGAGGTATTTGACCGATTCCATACTTTTGCCGCAGCCTGTATATACTGGGTGTCCCATTTTAATCCGCCACCTGCAATAACTTTAAAATCGTGCATCGGATAAAAAAATGTTTCGGATAAAAAGTAAATGGTTTTGAGGGGGACATCTGATGCAAAAACCCTTGCCCCCTCTGGACCCCCTGAGGGACGGAAAAGGGGGGCAACTTTGAAATCTTAAATGGAACACCCTATTTTTTATTGTAGATTCTGATAGGCCATTAAAAAGTATGTAAATTTTATTTTAAGACTTTTTTTTATCTTTGATAGATGGCGCTGCAAACAGCATTTTTTTTCTCAGTTTATCAATCTTCAATTTGAAAAAAAAAGTGTAACTAAGTACGATATTCAAGATTTTTTCAGTTCTTTGGAAAGAGGGGGGGGGCAAGGGTCACTGCATCAAATATCTTCCTCAAACCCATTAACTTTAAGTTAATGGTTTCGAGGGGTATAACTTTAAGCTAATGGTTTCGAGGGGATATCTGATTCAGTGACCCTTGCCCCCCCCTCTACCCAAAGAATTGAAAAGAACTTGAATATCGTACTTAGTTACACCTTTTTTTTTCAAATTGAAAACTGATAAACTGAGAAAAAAATGCTGTTTGCAGCGCCATGTAACAAAGATAAACAAAATGTCGTAAAATAAAATTTGCATACTTTTTAATGGCCTATCAGAATCTACAATAAAAAATAGGGTGTTCCATTTAAGAATTCAAAGTTGCCCCCTTTTCCCGCCCCCCAGGGGGTCCGGAGGGGGCAAGGGTCTCTGCATCAGATGTCCCCCTCAAAACCATTTACTTTTTATCCGAAACATTTTTTTGTCCGATGCACGATTTCAAAGTTATTGCAGGTGGCGGATTAAAATGGGACACCCAGTATATATATATATATATATATATATATATATATATATATATATATATATATATATGTATATACTGGATGTCCCATTTTAATCCGCCACTTGCAATAACTTTAAAATCGTGCATCGGACAAAAAAATGTTCCGGATAAAAAGTAAATGGTTTCGAGGGGGACATCTGATGCAGAAACCCTTGCTTCCCCCGGACCCCCTGGGGGGCGGGAACGGGGCGCAACTTTAAAATCTTAAATGAAACTCCCTATTTTTTTATTGCAGATTCGGATAGACCATTAAAAAGTATGTAAATTTTATTTTGAGACTTTTTTTATCTTTGATAGATGGCGCTGCAAACAGCATTTTTTTTTTCAGTTTATCAGTCTTTAATTTGAAAAAAAGGTGTACCTAAGTACGATATTCAAGTTATTTTTAGTTCTTTGGGAGGAGGGGGGGACAAGGGTCACTGCATCAGATATCCCTCTCGAATCCATTAACTTTAAGTTAATGGTTTCGAGGGAAATAACTTTAAGTTAATGGTTTCGAGGGAATATCTGATTTAGTGACTCTTGCCCCCCCCCCCCTCCACCCAAAGAACTAAAAATAACTTGAATATCATACTTAGGTACACCTTTTTTTTAAAATTGAGGACTGATAAACTGAGAAAAAAAATGCTGTTTGCAGCGCCATCTATCAAAGATTAAAAAAAAGTCTCAAAATAAAATTTACGTACTTTTTAATGGTCTATCCGAATCTGCAATAAAAAATAGGGGGTTCCATTTAAGATTTCAAAGTTGCCCCCCGTTCCCGCCCCCCAGGGGGTCCGGGGGAAACATGGGTTCCTGTATCAGATGTCCCCCTCGAAACCATTTACTTTTTATCCGTAAAATTTTTTTGTCCGATGCACGATTTTAAAGTTATTGCAGGTGGCGGATTAAATTAGTATATGATGAGTGTGAAATTGAAAAAAATGTTGTAGCAAAAGTTGGTGTTAGTCAGTTAAGATGGTTCGGACATGTTGAGCGAATGTCTAATAATCGTTTGGTAAAAAAAAATATTTGAATGATTTTGATAGTATACGTTTGCGTGGACGTCCGATGAGTAGTTGGAGTGGTATGGTTGAGAGTGTTTTGCGTGAGCAAAAGTTTCCAAGTAGTAGTAATAAAAGACCATGTATGAGAGGAATTATGAATGTGGATGAAGCGAAAGTTGCTTGTTTGGATAGGAATGTTTGGAGGCGACTGATTTCGGGATGATAAAAAGAGTTTGTGCCACACCCTTTTGGGTACATGGCGTGATTGTGTATGTATGTATGTAAAAATATATTTAAAATGATAATTTACCTCATCTTGAATAAACTGACCAGCAAAGCAATAAGCAAGTGGTTGTACCAAACCACAAGCCGTTACACACGCACATACAACTTTGGTATTGCTGTAATAATTGAAAATATTAAATTTATCTGGTAAATATAATTTAAAAAATATTACTTACAATTCTTCTTCTAGTACAAGTCCGTACAGTGCTATACACAGAGCTATAAAACTTGTAACAAGTGTAGGTAAAAATAATTTTGAATAATTGTCTTCAAACGAGTTTAGAAACCTAAAGTTAAAAATTAGTAATAAATTAAGGTTTGAAAGCGTACGCCTCTAAATGCAAGACAAATCTAGTAGTTTGTTAACCTTTAACTACTCGCGCTGGTGTAAAAAATACACCAAAGTTATTTACAACGCTGTATTTCTACAGCGCGATTACCCCCACCTTCCTCCTGTCATGTAACCTACGACCGATTCGTGGACTAGTAATACCCTCAGTTTCGTTACGATTGCCTGTTAGAGCAGTGATACATTGTACAAAATTTGTTGTGGTGTACAAAATACACCGGCGCGAGCAGCTATGTAAGTATATTTTACAGATGTATTTTCATTGGATATTCTGTATGTGTGTTTGAAATTTGTATAAAACAACTGCTCACTGAGGTATCTATTTTATTTTAGGCATCGCATCAGTGGCGTAACTAGGGTATGGCAGGCATGGCACATGCCATGGGCGCCAACTGAAGGGGGCGCAAAAAGCGCCTAACGTAGATATAAAAAATATGTGTATTAAAAGACTGCGTAGCAAAAAGAAAATCCAAACGCACAAGGAATAAGGCATGCATTCGTTTTTCGTTTGCTTGTCTATGATTTCTGGGTCTCTAGTTCTCTACAAAGAGATGCATAATAGTAGCGTGTGCTATGTTCTGTGTTGAAGCCGTTCGGAATAAGGGGAATCCCCGTCGCGTAACTCTTGCATCGGTTATACTTACGCGCATCTACTGCTCTATCGCCGTAACACCGCCTACTGAGTGACGTCACCCGAAACACGCTTGTATTCAGGACGCTGTATATTATATTTTTATATTATTTTATATATCTTACGTAGGTACGATAAACGAAAGTCAGTCTTTTTGAAGTATGTTGACTGTTGTAATGTGTTTTATTTTTGTTTTTTGTTGTTGCTCAATTCAAAATTCCGAATAACGTTCGCATTTGATTTTCGTTGATATATAGTTGATAGTTTCCCGATCCTGAATAATATCTTAATAACGTTTTAAACGGCAAATTTGTTAAGTGTTAAAGTGACCAGTGTTTTTTTTTTATAAATCTAAGGGATATTAAGGTAAATATATATTGTCATTTTTTGGTTTTCTTATTTGCAGTTCTTTTTTCTTTATTTTACGACGCGTTTCGATCTTGCGATCATTATCAAGTAAATTGGTACATGCGTTTTCATGTCATTTTATATTTTCTAGTTTTTTGTGGGGGGTGTAGATTGGCTGTAATATCGTGTTTTATTGGCTGTTAATTTGCGTGTTCATAATTGGAATTTTTTTCGATAATCAATCTAGTTTGGAGCAAGAAAGCGGATTTAAACAATGGAAAGCACCTGAGAGAATGAGTGTTCATGAAAATTCTAAAAACCATCGACAATGCTTTACTCAGTGGAAAGAAATGGAAAGAAATTTGCTTAACAACAGAGGAATAATTGATGTAGAATTTCAAGAGCAAATTCAAAGAGAAAGTCAGAAGTGGTGTGATATTTTGAAAAGACTTTTACACTGCATCAAATTCCTTGCGATACAAAACCTGGCATTGCGAGGCCACAGAGAGTCACTTCAGTCAGATTTTAATACAGGAAATTTACTTGGTTTGTTGAAATTAATTTCTAATTTTGACCCTGTCGTAAAAGAACACATAAGATTTGCGGAGAGCCATCCTGGATCTACTTCATATCTTTCACCGAAAATACAGAACGAGTTTATTCACATTATGGCATCCACTGTTTGTGATAGTTTGCTAGAAAGAATACGTAAAGCAAAGTATTATGGACTAATGTTTGACTCTACTCCTGATCTAGCTCATCGTGAACAAATGTCTGAGGTAGTAAGATATGTTGACATAAATTTTGAGAAAAAAACTGTTCAGATTCAAGAATCATTTCTCGGTTTTATACAAATAAGCGATAAAGACGCTGCAAGCTTGGTTCAAAAAATATTGGAGCAGTTAGAGAAAGACAATATGAATTTACAAGATTGAAGATCACAATGCTATGATAATGCTGCTGTTATGGCTGGACACAAGAGTGGTGTTCATCAAAGAATCAAAAAAAAAACAACATGGCAATATTTGTGAATTGTGATAATCATTCACTCAATTTGGTAGGCGTCCATGCAGCCAAAGAAGAAGTAATGATGGTAACTTTTTTCGGAACCATCGATGCACTTTATGTTTTTTTCTCTCGCTCAACCCAGCGCTGGCAAAAACTCAAAGCTGTTGTGCCTGTGGCTTTAAAGTCTGACTCCGATACCAGGTGGAGCGCAAAAACGGAATCGGTAAAACCTCTTAACAAATATTTCGAAGAAATAGTGGAAGTTCTCCAGAACATAATGGACGATGAAAGCGCGACTAGTGAAACTAAAAGCGACGCAAAGCAACTGTATAATCGAATATTAACATATGACTTTCTAACGTTGCTAGGGTTTTGGAACAAGATCTTAATTCGTATTGACCGCGTTCAAAAGAGGTTGCAGGATCCTAAAATGAACTTTCACGATGCAGCTTTAGATTTAAAAGCTCTCCAAAATTATTTTCATGATGAAAGAGAAGTATTAGTTACTGACTCACTGAAAGAAGGAATTCGATTTTGCAATGAATGGGACATTAAATTTGAAAGACGTCAAAGAAGAAAGAAAAGAATGGACGGTGAAACATCGAGAGATACTGGTTTATCAGCTATAGAAGAAATGGAAAGAGTCATGAAAGGGACTGTCGACCGTCTATTCAATGAATTAAAAAGTAGAAGCGTTCGTTTACAAGAAATTGATGAAAAATTTGGATTTCTTCTTGATGTGGAAGGGTTGTGTTTTAAATCTGAAACAAGCTACTTGAAAGAGCGTTGTAAAAAATTTGGAAAAGCCTATAGTTGTGATGTGGATGGGCAAGAATTATATGAAGAAATTTTGGATTGCAGAACGCTGCTAATAAGCCGTACCGAAAAAATATCAAGCCCCGAACAATTACTTAATTTTATAGTTCAGTATGGAGATGAAAACGTTTTTCCCAATATGCGTATAGCATTGCAAATATTGTTGACGATCGCGGTTTCTATTGCAAGTTGCGAAAGATCATTTAGCAAATTAAAATTGATTCTTTCATATTTGAGAGCGTCGATGGGCCAAAGTCGATTATGTGATCTTGCTTTACTGAGCGTAGAACGAGAAATGACCGAAGAAATTGACTTTGACAAAGTAATTAAACAATTTGCGTTAGCTAAAGCAAGAAAAATAAATTTGTAATAAAGTGTTAAAAATTTAATTTGTGTGCTTTTTTTACCCAATTTTAAAGTAGTGTTTTAGAAAATAAAACGTAAGCAACGTATCGTTAGAGAGGGGCGCAAGATAGGTGTTTGCCATAGGCGCCATTTACCCTAGGTACGCCACTGCATCGCATACAAATAAAAAACCCTAAAACACTGACCCCTGCTGAACTGGAAGCTATAGGAGAGGTCATATGTAATACGGATTCTGAAGAAGAACTACTCGGCGATCCGGATACTTCAGAAAATGAATCGGTAGAAGAAAGTGGACATTATTCTGGTTTTGAAGATGAATTGACAAGCTCGGATAATTTGGAAGAAGAATATTGCGAACAAGAAAGTGATACTTATGTAGGAAAAGATAAAAAAAACTATTTGGTGCAAAACTCCAGCTACTAGTTTAGTAAAAATAAGGCCAAAAATATAATAAAAAAATTGCCTGGGCCAAAACAGTGTGCTAGGGATATAACTGACGAAGCATGCTCTTTTTTGAAAATCTTTTCGGAAGATATTGTAGAACATATTTTGCATTGCACTAATCTTCAGATTAAACAAGTTCAGCCAAATTATGAAAGACAACGCAATGCCCGAGAAATTACTAAAACAGGACTTCTAGCTTTTATTGGATTGTTGTTCTTATGCGGATCGAAAAAGCAAAACCATACTCACTTTTTGGAACTATGGACAAATGATGGAACAGGGTGCACAATATTCCGTGCTTGCATGAGTTATCAGCGATTCCTTTTCCTACTTTCTGTTATCAGATTTGACGACAAAACTACGAGAAACGCAAGGAAAACAACAGATAAGCTAGCTGCAATACGCTTTGTTGTGGATACGTTTGTGAAAAACTGCAAAATGAATTATTCTGTGGGTGAGTTTTTGACAATAGATGAAATGCTAATTGCATTTCGAGGACGTTGCAGTTTCGTCCAGTATATCCCTAATAAACCTGCTAAATACGGACTAAAGGTTTTTGTGCTCTGTGACAGTAAGACTTTCTATGTTAGCAATCTGGAAGTTTATTGTGGGAAGCAACCAGACGGTCAATATAACGTACCAAACACACCAACTGCAATAGTTCATCGATTGCTGAAAGAGCTAAAAGGAAGTAACCGTAACTTAATATGTGATAACTGGTACTCAAGCTATCCTTTAGCAAAAGAATTACTCCGGAATAATATAACAATGATTGGGACACTGAAAAAAAATAAACGGGAGTTACCACCCGAATTTTTGCCCAACAAAAAAAGACCGGCAGGCTCATCTTTATTCGGATTTCAAAAAGATGTAACTATTGCCTCTTATTTTCCTCGAAAAAACAAATCGGTATCGTTGATTTCCACAATGCACGATGACTCAGCTTTTGATTCAGCAACGAACAAACCTGATATTATAATAGATTATAATTCGACGAAAGGAGGAGTCGATACTGTTGATAAAATGTGCAATACTTATTCTGTAGGCAGAAGAACTCGTCGATGGCCTCTGGCGATATTTTTTCAAATATTGAACATAGCAGGTATCAACGGTCAAGTTTTGTACAATGCTACTCATGTTGATTCTCCCCATAAATACAGAAGAAACTTTTTGAAAGTACTTTCTTTAGCCTTGATGAAGCCCTATCTTTCTGAACGATCTCTAATAACGTCTTTGCCTACAGATATCAAGTTATTTTTGTCAAAATACAAAGAAAATGTAACGCAAAGTGATGAAGAGCCACCTACAAAAATTAGAGCCAGATGCTTTCTTTGTGGCAGAAGCAAAAACAGAGTAACAACCATTACCTGCAATAGTTGCAACAAATCAGTTTGCAAAGAACATATGGATACAGTAGTTACGTGCCACAACTGCAAAGAAGTACCTTCTAGTGAGTGAACAATTTTTTGTTTTTATTTTTTCTGTGTTGACTGTAAACGATTTTTTATTTTTATGTTTGTAGGTCTATTATTTGTATGTTTCTATGTTTCATGTTTATTATTTGATTTAATGAAGAAAACGTTTATTTACTTCCGTCACTTTTTGTCCTTATTATTATATTAGTATTTATTATTTTTAGAAAAAGTTTTTCAGTTTTATCAGTGTTTAAATTTATTTCACTGCCAATAATAACAATATGTCTTATTATTTTGTACAATCAGTGTATATTTTTCAATAAAAGTTTTGAACAATTAATAATAATTTGTGTTTTAATTAGACGTCGATCATAGTTACCAAGTACTTACAAAAAATCTGAAAATACATGTGGTGTACAAAATACACCACGCGAGTAGTAATGTAAAATTTTGGGGCGCCAGTAGTTAAAGGTTAATATATATCAAAACATATGTTACATTTTGCTTTTGGCGACGAAGCATGACAAACACACGACACACGACAAGGCACGAAGCAATTTCTTTACCCAGACATGGACCAGTGCATGTGTCCAGAGTGTGAGTTCTTACGGTAAATCGTGGGTGCTGTGTTCCTTTGGTTTTGTGCAATTCGGTGAACCCACAATAAACAAATAACTATGTTATAATATATATATTTATATATATAGTGGAACCTCGAGATACGAGCACATCTATATACGGGAAATTCGAAATACGAGGAAAGTACGAACGAAAAATTCGTTTCTAAATACGAGCATTGACTCGAGTAACGAGCAATAAGCCAGGCTGTCTGTATATTCGGCTCGAATCGGGGATTCACCGTAGCGGGCAACGTGTGCGCTTGTGATATTTTTGGGGGTGCGGAACGGATTAACTGGATTTCCGTTATTTTCAATGGGGAAGTTTGCTTCTAGATACGAGAAATTCGCTATACGAGCTCAATGCTGGAACGAATTAAACTCGTATCCCGAGGTTCCACTGTATATACAGGCTGTAACAGAATAACTATTCCTAATTTTCAGAAATGATAGAGTGCACTTAGAGAAACATTTTTTATTAATAAACTAGTGTCCGAAGATTTCTCGGTGTCAAGATACACTAGATATCGTTAAAAACAATTTTAATTATTACAACGTCAAACAGTAGTTAAGTTAAGGAACATTTTATTAGAAATAATAGTGCATTAAACTTTATAAAAATTGTTCGAAGTTACGACCACCATTTTCGATACACAAGTTGTAACGATGTACAGGCTGGGCAAATTTGGACGTTTTCATAGGGGAACTCGGAAACTATAAGAGATATGGAAAATGGACCGCGCATCCTCGATCGCTTTTTTTGAGAGAAACTCAACTATGAAAACAAAAATTAGCTATCATCTTTTGTTTTCGAGTTATGGCGAAAAGTTCGCTTTTTCCGTATTTTGATAAATGGCGATATCTCGATGGTTTTTTAAATTAGATGAAAATAATTTTTACATTCTTAAGGCACTTTTTGAGTAGAATGAAATGGTCTTAACGGATATTATAAATCTCCGTTAATTCTCGGGTTATAACATAAAGTTGTGTTTTTTACAATCGACTGCCGAAAAAAAAAAATAAATTTCCGGACACTAGTTTATTATTAAAAAATGTTTCTTTATGTGCCCTCTATCATTTCTGAAAATTAGGAATAGTTATTCTGTTACACCCAGTATATATATATATATATATATATATATATATATATATATATATATATATATACTGGGTGTCCCATTTTAATCCGCCACCTGCAATAACTTTAAAATCGTGCATTGGACAAAAAATGTTTCGGATAAAAAGTAAATTGTTTCGAGGGGGACATCTGATGCAGAGACCCTTGCCCCCTCTGGACCCCCTGAGGGGCGGGAAAGGGGGGCAACTTTAAAATCTTAAATGGAACACCCTATTTTTTATTGAAGATTCTGATAGGCCATTAAAAAGTATGTAAATTTTACTTTAAGACTTTTTTTTTATCTTTGATAGATGGCGCTGCAAACAGCATTTTTTTTCTCAGTTTATCAATCTTCAATTTGAAAAAAAAAGTGTAACTAAGTACGATATTCAAGATTTTTTCAGTTTTTTGGGAAGAGGGGGGCAAGGGTCACTGCATATATATATATATATATATATATATATATATATTTTATATACTGTTAATGTATTTTGATAATTTATTTAAAAAGATATAATACATACGTACCTCAATATTTTGACATGATGAGCAACATTTACATAAACAATTTTATTGTTTTCTTTATGACTGTTTTGTGGTCCAATTTTTTGTAAATTTATACAAATCATTTTAAATTGTATACAAACACTACATGTCAACACAATAAATAATCTATCAATAGAACTTATTAAACAAGAAATTGTTAGTACAACTGATATTGATTGAAAAGAAAATATTATTTCATAATATGGTGATATTTTTATATAATCTTTGATGAATGGAATCCAGATTTCTATTACTAATGCATGATTTCCTTTCATACCGGCTCGTAACGCAAGAAAACAACCTGCTGTTGTAAGTAACACATAATATATTCTGCTGACTGCATTAGCTAGTTTATATAGCGACTGCATCTTTTGTTTTGATTCATTGTCTAATGTGTCAGTTAACCAAAACTCATTCCAGACTGTGTCTAACATATTAGACAAATGTTTTGCTTCTCTAATGACAAAATAATATTTTATGGTTATCTGAAATGATATTGTGCATAAACAGATTTTTAAAAAATGCTTAATATAAATATATAATAACCAAAATTTAAGTGTAATTATATCTTTCCAGATAAAAAATTAATTTTATAAAATAAATGCTCGGCGAAATCCAAATATTAAAACATACATACATTCACAATCACGCCCGAAATTAGTTTCCTCCAAACATTTTTATCCAGACAAGCAACTCTAGCTTCATCCTTATTTATTATATTCATCGTCTTTACCTACTACTTGGAAACATTTGCTCAGATAAACCACTGTCTCAATCGTACCACTCTAACTACTCATCGGACATCCACTTGTAAACGTATACCTTCAAAATCATTCACAAATATATTTTTTGACCAAACATTCATTAAACATTTGCTAAAAATGAACGACACATCTGAACTGACTAACACCAACTATTGCAACAACATTTTTTTCAATTTCACACTAATCTATTTCGTATCCGGTTCCTTCTAGTCACACACACACACCACGTAAAAATCTCACAGCAGTCATTTTCCTTTTATGTTTCTGCAGCCAAACTGTACATTCACTATCATACATCAACGTAGGCAATAAAACAGCATTGTTTATACTCAAACGGGCTTCTTTGAAAACATTTACGTTTTTATTAAAATAAAACGCCTTTAGGTTTAACTTCTGTATTAATATGTATTAATATGTATTAATATGTATAATATGTATGTATGTATTAATATGTATATATGTATATATGTATTAATATCGACGTACTCCACGTACTCTACGTACGTTTTTATCAGGAAAAAGAAATATTTACAGTAAATAACAGAACATACAAACAAGTTACTAGGTAACAAAATAATAACTAGATCATAAAATTTGGATTCTATTAATTAAAAATTAATAAATTTCATGATCTAGTTACTTATTTTGTTACCTAGTAACTTATTTCTATGTTTCCTTATTTACTCTAAATGTCATTTGTATTTTTTTTTATGAAGGGTATGTCGTTTTATTAATAAATATTAATACAGAACTAATATAATGAGTTCTGATTGATTTTTTTACTATGTTACTTGTGTTTCTAGCAAAAGTACCCAAAGTACCTAAAACGTTACAACGAGCATTAACTCTTTTTTCAATTTCACAATCAAAGCAATCAACCTTAGAAATAAACTACCCAAAGAGACAATTTGAAAAAATTTTTCTTTAATAAATAATCATTACCTGAAGAGATCCAACAAGTAATACACCGTCGTCGATAATCATACTAAATGAGTCGTATGTGTTGAATAGAAAGTATAAAATATTTAATATATGAAAAACAAACATCGTTATCCCTAGGAAAGTACCAATTACATTTGCAGCTGGAGTACGAATTTTCGGATTGCATCCGACGTATGTCATTGATTTTATTATGTCTGTAGTTAGTTTTTTTATTGTAAGCTGAAAATATTATATATCATTATCAAAATCCACATTAATTAATGCACATTATACCTCTTCTTTTTGCGGCATTTTTTTTTAAATATTAAAATGTTTCGAAAAATATTCCAAGTTTTACTTTTGTATCTAGAATTATTGAAAATTTTATGAATGTTTAAAAATAATAATTAAATTTTTCAAGAAATTTTAGTTAATTTTTTTCAAATAAATTATAATTTTGTACTGCGTATGACTATAATGTTAGTTTTAGTTTGTATTGACAGGTACATACAGGATGATATACAACGAGTGTACCAAACTTTACCTGATTGTTAAGGAAGTCATTTCGAGTAAAGAATGTCATATAAAAAAAGGTCTTACTCTATCTAGTTGTGCAACTACAAGAAATTAAAGTTTTTTTCGAGATGCAAGTAATATTATTTTTTTATATTTGACAACAAATGTTCAAAGCGAGCTCGTTGAACGTATATACAGAGATGACACCGGCGAATCAAAGAGTGGTACACGCGAATCATGTAAATATTATAAGGAATTTGATTTCACGCTACCATAAATCATTCTTGCAATCAACTGTTCCACACTGTATACGAGCTGATTTTAAATGTCACTAAAGATAATAATCTAAATGTATTAAATCTGCGAATCTTACTGACTCTGCGACAGGACCTCCACGCCCAATCCATCTATTTGAATAGTTAAAATATAGCCAATGAGGTCACGTGTCTTTCGAAATGGGATTATGCACCATCATATTGGAATTACATGCGTTATCAAATGCGTAGTGGATATCTTCAGGGCTGGACTGGATGAAAAATTAGGCCCGGAGAAAATTGCAGGATAGGCAGGATCTCAAAAATGTTAAAATAAGTTATGCTTTTATATTTTCTAATTCTATCTCACTTAGAAATGATATTACAGAAAAAAAGATGAATTGTAAAAATTACACATATAAAATCAAATATAATTTTTTATAATAATCAATTCGTAAATTTTTGCAAAACTTAGAGATCAGTTTTATTTTTTGACTATTGCCGGTCACGGCCTAAAATTATGACGGCACACAGGCGAACGGCCGGCGCCTCGGTGGGCTAGCCCAACTCTGAGTATCTTCTAACATTTCTTGAAGTCGATTCTTAAGAAAATTTGCAAATCCTTCATTGAATACTTCACTATCAAGCAACTGTCCGTGGAAAATACTAGCTCAATTATTTACACTGAATCAGGTCTAAACATTTTATGCATAACTATCTATTATTTTATTTCGTTTTTCTATGATAACTAATAAGTATGCCACTTTAATTTCTTGTAGTTGTGCAACTAGATAGAACAGGACCTATATTCATATGATATTTTTCACTCGAAATACCCTATCTAATAAACTGCTAAAGTTTGGTTCACTCGTTATAAATAACACTCTGTATAATATTTTATAAACAAAAGAATGTTTTTTATTTTATAATAAGATAGATATATATATATTTTGATAGTTTTAATATTTAAATGTTTTAATAAATATTCCAAATAAATTTAACTTATATATTACAGATTATTAAAAATTTTATCAATTTTTTTAAATTTTCTAATGTTTGCAATATACCAAAAACTGCTGTTTAACAAAGTCAAGACTTTATCTTGTTTCAAATAGAACTATACTTTCGAACTACATGTACAACTTCAAACTGATTTTAAATTGAATCCAATAATTTTTCATAAAAGAATGATTAATTAAAATTTTATAATGACAAGTTAATTATAAGGAAGAGAATTTGAATTTTATTAAAAGATATAATAATATATACATAAAAGAATATTTGATCATAATTTATTAGTATATCACTCACAAGTTCTTTTTTTTTTCGTTAATTAAAAGTTTATTTCAAATTTTTGTAAGTTGAGAAATGTTTTATGCATTATTAAATATTTCATTTAATATTTATAGAAATCGATTGTATGTTAGATACACAAAATATACTTCAAAAATTGAGAAAAATATTTTAGTTTTGTACTTTATATAATGGTAGAGAGACACCGCTGATAAAAATCTCTAATAATAGTTCAAAATATTTAAATTTTGAATACTGAAATAAACAAATTGTCAAATATTTTATACAGAATGATTTATAACGAGTGTATCAAACATTAACAGTTTGTTAGGGAGGTCATTTTGAGCAAAGAATGTCATATGAATGTAGGTTCTATTCACTCTAGTTGTACAACCACAAGAAATTAAAGAGGCATAATAAATTTACAGGTTTAACAACAAGTCACTATAGAAAAACAAAATGAAACAAGAGATAGTTCTGCATAAACTCTTTAAACCTGATGTTTATTTTGGTTATTTATTTAATTGTTGTAGGACAATGGATCGTTTTACTGCAGCCGAATATGCTTGATTATTGAAGTTTTAAATGATGGTCCGAATTCTGAATGATATGCAAATTTTCTTAAGAATACGCTTCAAAAACAGTTAGAAGATACTCCACTTTATATTCGACAACATATGATGGTGTACAATACCATTTTGAAAGGCAAGTGGCCTCATAGCTAAAGATGCATTGGACGTGAAGGTCCTTTATCTATCTATTATCTTTCGGGACATTTAAAGCAACTTGTATACAGTCTGGAAATAAACGCTCGAGAAAAGTTGATGGAAAGAATTATGGTAGTATTAAATCATATTAGTTATAATATTGATATGATTGGCGTGTACCGTTCTTTGATTCGTCGGTGCCATGCGTGTATTCAAGTTCAACAAACACACTTTACATTTGTTGTAAAATATCAAATAATTTTACTTGCCTCTCTCGACTTTTTTATTTTGTTTTTCTACGGTAACTTGCTATTAATCTCGCAAATTTACAATGCCAGTACTAAAACACTTTAATTTATTGAAGACCTATATTCATATGCCATTTTTCACAGGAAATGGTCGCCCTAACAAATTATTAAAGTTTATAAATCACCCTATATAAAGACAATGTAATAAAAATATTAACTCGTTCAGTATTACTGTTATTCTCTATTAGGTTTTAAACATATTTTACTTTATTTCAGCAAATATAAAATACAAAAAATTAAAAATTATAATTAATCTTTCCATTTACATTATCGGAAAGCACTTAGAGGCCAGTTGTATAAAATATTATTAATTGAATCAATGAGTTAACTATGCAACTCTCTTTAAAGTACTATATTCATTTGTCAGTTGGCAACTTAACTAGATAATTAACTTGTAAAATATTTAAAATTGTTTTATGCCGCCGGCCGTTCAAAATATATTTTTTTTATTAAATATTATCTGATTATCAATAGTTATATTATGTTACGAGGAGTAGAAAGCGATCTTTATTGTGTTGAGTCCAGTTACTTACGGCGAAATCAGAGCCGAGGTCAAGCAATCTGGGTAAAACACAGAAATAAATCATTCTATTCCGAGTGACATATAGAATTGTTTCTTCAGGCGTTTTAACCAAAACTAAACTAAATAAAAAATACATAATAAGATTACCCTAGTAACAGTACTAACAGTTGTAGAACAGTAAGTATACTTATATTATTGATATATTTTTCATGTTTTATTTGATCGAATATCTATTTTGTGACAAATCTGTGCAGTGTACATTACATTTCCTGCACTTTTCGCACATTTTCAATAATCAAATTCAAATTTAAGCAAAAATAAACAATGCATGTGTCAATTAACTTGATTTAATAATTTTTAATATGGTCGTCGGAAATAACAAATTAATTACATTTGACTATGTTTCTGTCAAATACGCAGTTTCTGACTAATCTGACGAAGTACATTGCAATTCTTTACACATTTTCAATGATAAAAATTTTATCATTGAAAATGTGTAAAGAATTGCAATGTACTTCGTCAGATTAGTTTTATCATTTTTATCATAAAATTGTCAATTAACTTTACTTGACCTAATAATTTTTAATACGGTCGTCGGAGATACCAAATTAAATATACTTGACCGTGATTCTTTAATCGAAATGAATAATATAATACAATGTAAAACAGTATATCAACCAAATTTCTACATAGGACATTTGCGTAACAAAAATATAAGAAAACAGTTATTAAAACAACATACGGTATGTCTATACCTATACCATATATATTCAATAAAATAAAACAAAATAATTAGTTTTTCCATAATATTTATTATATATAGTGACTGGCGTTTCGTCCTTTCGAACATCATCAGGCTAAATACAAAAAACTTTTCATGGCTATTTATATGTTTAATAACGGTGCATTTACCGCTCTCCTAATTTCAAAGTTTTTCAAACAGTTCATTCTTAATCCCTTATCTACAGTGTGTGAAACTTTAAATTCTCCATTCATGTTTATTTTTAATACACTATTTCGAAAATTCTGTATTAGCTGTTTGCATCTTAATTGCATTTAGATGTTCTTTAACTCTTATTTTAATTGATCTGCCATGGCATCGCAATCTTGACATTTAATCTGATAAATTCCAGGTAATTCTTTAATTTAAGATTTTTCTTTATTATTTACAAGTAAATTTCTAAGGTTGGTTTTATTCACTAATATAGTTTGTTTTTCGTATTTATTTAAATTTTGAGCTATCTTAACTGTACATTTCGGTTAGTAATTTAGAAAATACCAGCGGGGATTAAGTTTTATCTGTTCAGAATTACATTATATTTGTTCCATTATTAATTTTTTACATTTCTTTTTAACCATATTATCTATTATAACTGAATTATATCTATTATTAGCTGCTATTGTTTTTATAGTATTGAGTTCAGTATGATAATAATAATTTTTATCTACAACTGCTTTGTTATATGGTCATTATATATATAAAATCAGATAAATAATATTAGTCTTTATAGCCCAAGGGAAATAAAATACTAGTCTTTATTAACCAAGGTTATTAAAATATTAGTCATTATTAATCAAGGGAAATAAAGAAACGATCTTTATTAACTTGATTTCCGTACGCACGCTTCGTTGCTAGGCAACATCAACAAACTAAATATCTCTACGCCAGATGGCAGCAATTATCAGTCAAAGTAATAAAATAACAGTTGTAGTTAGTTAGTTAGTTAGTTGTTGTTAACATCATAGATTTGCATAAGTAAGTACAATATTAAAAATATGTAAGCAGTTGTAGATAAAGTATAGTATTTGACTTGCAAATAATGCCTACAATGTACTAGGATGTTTTATTCCCCTCGCTACGCTCGTGGACTAAACAACATCCTCGTACATTATAGGTGCCATTATTTGCTTGTTAAATAATATACTATTATTTAACGGTATCATTTTGAGTCTGTAGATCAAACTATGTAAAGCGGCCATTTTTACTGAATATGATTAGTTGGAGTGATTCGGAATAATAATATCAGAGAATGTGGGTTTTATATAAATTTTAAACTGTAATTTATTATTATTAACACTGACTGTAAGATCTAAAAAGTAAATAGATATATTTTCTTCAATTTCCATTGTACATTTAATTTTGCTATTGATATTATTTATTAAATAGAAAAATTGATTTAATTGTCTTTCTGTACTGCTCCATATACAAAATACATCATCTACTTATCTACACCACAATTTAATGCACCTGAATAATTTTGAATTTTTGATAACACTCTGTTCTATATAAATAATCCATATATGTATATTTCAGCTAATAATGGAGATAGCGGTGAACCCATAAGAATCCCTGAATTCATTCTATAAAATTTATTGTCATATTTAAAATAGTCATAATTTCTAGTTTGAATGTTTCTGTTAATTCTGCATTTTTGTTTAAAAAAATTAATATGATTGAATATAATTCTTCCGTAGGTACAGATGCAGATAAATTACTTATATCAAACAAAACTAAATTATATCCTGTATAAAGTTTATTAACTTATTAACGAAATCTATAGAATTTTTTATTCCAAAATTTGAATTAAATTTAAGCCTGTCGGGTAATAGCTTACTTAAATGTTTACATATTTTATAAGCTGGTGCATCTATGTATGATACAATCGGACGTACATGACAGTCAGGTTTGTGTAGTTTTGGTTGTGCAAATAACTGTGGTGGTCTGGGATTCATGGTCTTTAGCTTTTATTTATCAGTGAAAGTGATTATTTACAGGTACTGGTTACAAAAAGTTGAAGCTGATATTACATCCATCAACGAGCTCAACACGCAAACAACAACGTATAATCGTTTAATAAAATTGATTGTTACATAAAATACATAAAAAATACATACAATTAAATTTCGAGATTACGCACTCTGGCGCAAATAAATATTTGTTAAATAATATTAGAATTAGAGAATGATTAGATGTTATTGACAATTCAGAAAGAAATTTTGAACCGGTAAATATTTAAATATTTATTTGTCTTTTTAATACATTTACATTTTTATTATACAAAATCTTATTTAATATTAGTTTATATATATATATATATATATATATATATATATATATATATATATATATAAGAGTAACACTTTTGTAATATTTTTATAATTAATTATGTTTTTGTATTAATTTACATTAATGTATTATGTAATAGCACAACTGTCAATAAAGTATGCAAGTGTGATTAAATATTTTCATTTATTAATATCTATATATTTATATTATTTCCAATTCAACTATTTTTGTATAGCTTTGCAGTGAAAGAAAATTATGTATTAAGGCATTCTATAGTATTTCACACTGATTCAAACGCATCATTTAAAACTTTACATTAAACAGCATTTGATAAATACAATATATAAATATAAAATATATAAAAATAAAAAATTTCAGGCCTCTATCTATATTACCTACTTTTTCTAAAGTCTTAGAGATAGCATTAAAAGAGAGAATAGAAACATTTTTAGAAAATATAATATGTATCACAACAGTCAGCATGGATACAGAAAAAACAAATCCACAACAACGGCTTTACTAGAAATGACAAATAGCATTATAACAGCAAAAAAATTAAGATAAAAAAGTACAAATAACCTCATGTGATTTATCCAAAGCTTTTGACACGGTTGATCACGATATATTGTTAAACAAGCTTGAATATTATGGATTCAGAGGTATATGGCAAGAAATACTAAAATCTTATTTACGAGATAGAAAGCAACTTGTTACTTATCAAAATATTTCATCGCAACTAAAAAGGATCAATCTAGGTGTACCTCAAGAGTCGGTATTAGGACCATTGCTATTCAAGATATATATAAATGACTTACCAGTAAATATACATCCTGACATGTCATGGATATATGCAGATGATACTTCATTTCTAGTAAAATTAAATAATCAACAAGAAATAATAGTAAAATCCAATTGTGTACTACAAGAATCAGAAGAATGGTTCAGTACAAATAAACTGAAAATAAATATAAATAAGACGCAACATCTAAAATTCCATGGTAAAGAAGAAACTGGAGCTATAAAATTCTTAGGAATAACTATTGATAAAAAGTTAACGTGGAAAACACATATAGATAATTTAAAAGTAAAATTGACAACAGCACTATATTGCATACGCAGAACTAAACAAATCGCCTCGTACGATTGTGCTAAAACTGCTTATTATGCATTTTTCCACAGCTGTCTAAATTATGGAATTTTGATATGGGGTTCTTCTGCAAGTACAGAAAAATTATTAATCGTACAAAAAAGAGCAACACGAATATTATGTTCCTTGGATTGGAATGAAAGCTGTAAGGAATATTTCAAGAGAGAGAAAATATTAACTGTTACAAGCTTGTTTGTACATGAATGCATCAAATAAGACACTTTACTTGAAAAATTCTGACAAACACAATTATAGCACGAGAAGAAAATCTGAATTATCGATACCACTTTGCAAAACAAACAAGTGTCAAAATTCAGTGTTGTATTGGGGACCGAAACTGTACAACGTTCTTCCCAATAACATTAAACTCTTGAACAGTAAAAAATTCAATAGGCGCACTAAAGATATACTTCTGCAAAAAACTATTTATTCTTTTGAAGATTATTTTAATTTTATAACTTGATTTTGTAATGTATAATGTATTTGTAATGTATAATTGAAAAGTATGAATAACCTATCATGTAAATTGTTTGATGATTAATAATCATTATTATTATATATACAGGGTCCTGCACCTCACCTCCCGTCTTCTGTAGCTCATTTATTAATTAAGTTAGGATTTTGATATTTTGCAGGCGTTCTCTGTACCTCCGAGTCTATTTCAGGAAAATATTTTTGATTATACAGGATGTCCCAATAAAGTGCTACGCTTATTGGGACATCCTGTATAATCAAAAATATTTTCCTGAAATAGACTCGGAGGTACAGAGAACGCCTGCAAAATATCAAAATCCTAACTTAATTAATAACTGAGCTACAGAAGACGGGAGGTGAGGTGCAGGACCCTGTATATATATATATATATATATATATATATATATATATATATATATATTGTTTAGATTTTAATATAAATAAATTATAAATTAATTCAATTAAAATTAACAATTTTTTTTTCGATTTTTAGATAGACCATTATCAATCTTTGATCCTTGGAAGATAGTCTTGTACATTTGCACATTGGGTGGGCTTATTGCTTTATTTCTGGTACTTTCGTGCTCCGAATGGTGCTGTTTGAAGAAATGTGCTGCACTCCAAGCGACTGAAGCAGAGCAAAGAAAACATCAAGTTCCTCCAGTTGTAAATCAAACGAGAAAGACTTGCGAAACACCGCAACCAGCTTATCATTTGTTTGCACTGCCACCGTATGAAGATCTTGTTTACGGCGAGCAGAAAGACCGGATTGATGTCTTTATTGTGCCTGTGCATGCATGCAAATGTGTTCCAGTATCCTTCGATGGTTAATAGCACCATAAGATATGATGAAATATCACCGAATGAATATAGTGCTATTGCTTATGTTGCAAGAACTTTGAACTTAAGTGAAGAAGAAATATTTAGGCAAAATTTGTTGCTTGTTTATATTAATGTGCTGCAGAATGCGCTAATGGTAAGTTATTTGTGAAATAAAGAAGATTTTCGAAGTCAGATGAAGAAATTTTGTTACATTTTATAACAATTCAAATGCTAATGTGATAGGCGCCAACGATTAATAAAATGGTTGAAAAGATATTGCAAGATTTTCAGAATTAAGTGAAGAAATTTTAGTAGATTCTTAGACACTGAAATTTACGAGTATAAAAACAGTGTTTTTATAATACGTAATCATACAATTGCAAATCTTTACAATCAAATTGAAGAAATATTGAAAGATTTTAGTTGTTGAATTGTGCCCTTTTAATACTAGTTTGAAAATTGAAAAATACCACTATTGCTATGTACCAAGATCTTTAGACTTAATTCTTACTTTAATATTTCTTAATTAAAAATAAAAAATTGTTGAATGTTGACAAGTGTCGTATTCGTTTTTGAGAAGGGTGATTTGATGACTGAATGTAATGTATTTGTGGGTGGTGCACGTTTAAAGCATGTAGATAACTAGATGTGTATTTTTCAAGAAACATAATTGTTTCCTGAGCTGAAGCTCATTTAAATCGACGTTTAACACCTCGATATGTTTGCTTGTTAGTGATGATGTCATAAATTTGGTTACGTTTTCGGATGACGTACAACGAAACTTATTTTAATCTGATTTTTTCTACTTGATAATAAATAAACAATTTATTTTTCAATTATATAGTTTTCATTTGCATTGACAAAATAATTTGGTGTCAGTTTCTAGCTCACTTTGTTAGAAATATTCTATTTTCTAGTGATTGTTTTTATTATTTCATATATTTTTTCTTTACAGTGTGTAGAAAACTAACATTTTTGCACACTATATGAGAAAAAAAAAACAAATTTTTAAGTGAAACAAATTAAAAAATATATATTTATTTTATATCTGTTTTGCTTCAAGCATTTTACGAAATTGAAACACTTACAAATTTATTATTGCTATATAATATACTTATATTTTCACAATTATTTTGAAATTCATCAAAACAAGTTGAAATTTTAAAAAATTTAAATTTAAATAGTAGCAGTAGACAATCGGTGGTTTATCAAACCTGCAAAATAAATTTTAATTTTAAGTTATAGTTTCCGAGAAACTCCATGGCCTGTGTTTATGAAAAAGGTTTTATTTCTTGCTTAAAAATAAATTTTTGCTTCTAGCTGTTATCAAATACGAATAGTATTTTTATTTTTGATATATTTTTATATCTATGTAATAGTATAAAATCAAATAAACTAATTGAAACTGCTTAATAAGTAATTTTAAATAATTACAATTACAATTAAAAATTTAAGTAATTGACAATTCAATTTAATTCTTTTTTTTTTATTTTTTATAATACAATCTACAAGGTTACTTCGCTAATATAAGAAATTTAAATTTAAAAAAGTTAAAATTGAAATAATGTAATTTTCACGAAATTTTGACAAATAATTAGTTCTACTGATCCTAAATATAAATGTAACAACTTTTATTTTATAGATTGATAAGAACCGACTATATTAAAAACTTAAAAAAAAAATAATTAATACATTTTTATATATTTTAATTTAAAAATACTTTATCAAAAAAATTTCAAATAAATTTTAAATTTATTTAAAATAAATTTCAGTATAGTCTTCAGATTTCTAGAATCTATTTCTGATGACAAATACGATTAAAAGACATTTTTAAAGTGCTAATATATTTATTTTTTAATGATTAATATATTAACACGTTATAAAATCGATTGCTACTAATAATATATAGCATACTTAATAATACACAGAACTTATTTCAACTTACCTTTGTGAAAAACAAAAGAAAACAAAGCAAAACTTTTAGTATCGCTATGTAAATAAAAAATAACTAAACTTTTGTAAATTATAATGAAATAATAATGCAGAATCTTTTAACGTTACATAAAAAAAATTCTTATACTTAAAATGCATTCAAAATTGATTTGGAGGGTTTTTACAGCTATTATTTATATTAAATAATGAATGTTGTTACAACAATTTATCCAATAATGAGATTTTTACGTGGCGTATGTAGTGTAACTAGAACAAATCAGGTATAAAATAGATTAGTGTATGATGACTATAAAATTGAAAATAATGTTGTTGCAAAAGTTGGAGTTAGTCAGTTGAGATGTTGCGGTCAAATTTCTAATAAACATTTCGTTAATAGAATATTTTTGTGATTGATTTTGAAGGTATGCGTTTGCCTGGACTTCCGATGTTTAGATGAAATGGTATGATTGAGTGAATACAGCATGAGCAAAAGTTTCCAAGTAGTAGGACTAGATAGAAGAGCATGTATTTATGAGCGTGTATGTATATATCATGAATGTGAAAGAAGCTAGTAGAGTTACTTGTAAGGCTAGGATTGTTTGGAGAAAATTAATTTCGGAATAGTGGAAAGAATTTCTGCCACACTATTTTGGGTACATTGCGTAAATGTATACAAATAAAAAACGCGCCATTTGAAAAATCAGAAAAACAATCGATTTTCAAATAGGTATAACTCAGCCAATGTTGAACGAAATTGAATGAAATTATAGGTCCGAAATAATTTGAAGTCTCATTTTTAAAGTCATTCGAACTATTCTGCTCTCCAACACACTCCGCAGAAAAAAACATGTTTTGACTGTAAAAATTGTATAGTTAAAAAAAAAAATTTTCGACTCAATTTACCAAGCAAGCGTAAAAACTTAAACATTTCTACGTAAATTCCGCTTAATTTTAAGGACTTGCAATGCTTTGGCGCGAAGTCATGATTTTCTGAAATTTACCTTGCATTTTGAGAGTTTTTGGGGACTAACTCGGTTAATTTTGGATGAAAATGGATGAATTTTTGAAAAAAAAAAATTTGAAGCCTCCTATTTGAGACCGTGCAAAATAATGCAACATTTAAGCCATACCGGTCCCTACTACACCCCGCAGAAAAAAAAGTTTTTAACATCAAAAATTGTTAAACTTTGACAATATGTATGGTATACAAAAAAAATTTCGACGCAATTTACCAAGAGGGCGTAAAAATCCAAACATTTCTATGTAAATTTCACTCAATTTTAAGGACTTACGATTCTTTGGCGCAAAGTTGTGATTTTTTGAAATTTACTCTGTTTCTTGCATTTTTTTTTTATTCAAACACGCAGGTTTAGCATTATCATACATGCTCTTTTTATTTCTAATACTTGGAAACTTTTGCTTACAACAACAATTTCACTTATACCACTTCCTATACCCATCAGACGTACACGCAAATATATACCTTCAAAATCACTCACAAATATTTTTTAACCAATCGTTTATTAAAATAATAATTTTAATTAAAATTTTTTTTGAAAAAATCTGGTGTTTAAACTTTTATTTCGGCTAAACTTTACTTTACGGTTATGTAATCGACTCTTCAAACTGTACATACCGTTAATTTTTCAAATTTTATAAATATAAATCACAAGATTTTAGTACGGAAATGATATCTACAATGTTTGAACTTATTTTGAAAACTCGTTGTGATTGATAGAATTAATGTTGTTGGTAAAGTTATGAATCTTGTGTTAAATGTTGATAAGTGCAAAGATTTAGTTCTTGAGAAGGGTGACTTGACAACTGAATGTAATGTATATATTGATGGTGTACGTTTAGAGCAGGTAGATGAATTTGTGTATTTGGGTAGTTTGTTGTCTAGAGATGGCCGTTTTGAACGTGCAATTGAAAGGAGAGTAAATGCTGGTTGTAAGGTTTTGGGTGCTTTGGGAACTTTTGCTAGGAATGTAAAAGTTTCCAAAGAAACCCGTTTGAGTATATACAATGCAGTTTTGGTGCCTACATTGATGTATGGTAGTGAAAGTTGGGTTTGGTTGCAAAAGCATAAACGGAAAATGACTGCTGTGGAAATGAGATTTTTACGTGGGGTATGAAATAGATTAGTGTATGATGACTGTGAAATTGAAAAAAATGTTGTAGCAAAAGTTGGTGTTAGTCAGTGAAGATGGTTCGGACATGTTGAGCGAATGTATAATGATCGTTAGGTTAAAAAGATTTATTTGAATAATTTTGATGGTATACGTTTGCGTGGACGTCCGATGAGTACTTGGAGTGGTATGATTGAGAGTGTTTTGCGTGAGCGAATGTTTCCAAGTAGTAGGAATAAAAGAAAGTTGCTTGTTTGGATAAGAATGTTTGGAGGACGCTGTTTTCAGGATGATGAAAAGAGTTTGTGCCACAGCCTTTTGGGTACATGGCGTGATTGTGTATGAATGTATGTTTTAAACATAAGTTATAAGTAAGATGAATTGGTTGTACTTGACAAATATGGTTGTTCTCATTGCAGGACAGGAAAAGTAAAGAGGTTAATTTGTAAATGTTTAGTAAAATCAAAGCAATGTAAAAATTTTTTGTTGTTTTTAATGTAAAAAATTCAAAATAACAGTATCTGCTAGTAGTTAGGTAAACACGGAAAAATATGGCAGCAGTTTTTCAACATGTTGAAAACGAATTTTTAAAATTATTTTAAGGTGTAAATACCATTTCTGCACTAAATTTTTGTTACATTCATAAAAATATTCATTATTTAACATAAATTAACGGTATGTAAAATTTGAAAAAAATCGGTTACATAACCGTAAAGTAAAGCTTTACCTTTGTTTCAAATTGTTTACTGGTTTCTAGCAATTATATTTAGCAACTGAAAGTTGTCGTAATATCATCTAGCGGAATTTGACAATACTTTATGTAACGTCATATAGCAGCAACAGAGGCGACCAAAGTGAAGCAACTGCTCTCGAGCAGTTGTTTACATTTGATTGATAACTTTTTGATGGTTAACTTAAATATGTTTGACTTTGCAATATAATTTTGAATTTCAACATATTTTCAATGTAATATCAACTTGCAGAAAATAAATTTCTTAAACTAGTTCTATCTTTAAATCATAACCAAATAAGTCTCGCCGGTTGCTAACTTTATTTGCTAGAAATTAGAATAGGCACATATGTATATCAACATTTTTTTTTCTGATCAAGCTGTAACTGTGTTATTATGAACACATAATATTTTTTCTAACGAGTCGTTCAAATTGAAATATTTGACTTTTAGTTATAAACGTTTGAAAAAATCTGTATTTCAGAGCATCACAACAAAAATGCTAATTTCGGTAATTTTCAACCGACAGTTTTCTAGTATTTAATAGTGCTTAAAAAATATTAGTTAAGGTTCGGTCAGATAAAATATTGATAAATCATTTATCAACATTTTATCTGACCGAACCGTAAATAATTTTTTTTGGCCTAAACATTTATCATAAATGTTTAGGCCATTATATGAAGAAAGTCCAAAAAATGGTATTTTTAAGCGCTCAGTGGGCCCTTTAGATTTTGTTTAATATTTGAATCGGCTTGCGTAAGAACTTCAATTTTTTTAATTTTTATAAATTCTTTTGGTGTAAATGTTTAACTATTTTTATTTTTTGCATTAAACACCATTAATTTTATATTTATTTATCTAATTAAACATTAGACAATTTTTCTTTAATTTAAAAATTGTCTAATGTTTAATTAGATAAATAAATATAAAATTAATGGTGTTTAATGCAAAAAATAAAAATAGTTTTCAATTTTTTCTTTACACTCATATATTTATATATTACGTTCATTAAATATGACCAACTTAAAAACTATTGACAACATAAATAGACAATGGTGACAATTTCTACACCACCCCCAGTTTACGTAATTTCTATAAACTGGGTTATCGCCTTACCTGTATTGATATTAAGTCACCTGATATTACACTGCTTTTGTTTGCAAATAATGCATAAATACATTTTAATGTACGTGTTACAGTTTATTACAGGTTTAATTTTAAAAATAAATAAATATTATATACTAATATATTCGTACTTGTTTTTAGGATAAACCATTAAAAATCAATTTACTGTAATTGCGTTGTAGTTTTTCATTAATAAAAATTTCCATATCAATAATACGCAGACGGTAGAAAAATCTTAATAATTTCTAGAATTTCACAAAAATTATAGTATAAAATGCATGGTAAAAATTAAACAATATATAAGATTTTTTTACTAACAATTCATAATAATTAATATTTTCTATATTTGCGTTACAATCGTCTAGAATAAATCGAATTGCCAATCGTATTTTAGTTATTTTCTGGATTGTTTTAATTAAAAATGCAAATATCCGTAGACTGTTCCACTGCTTTTTATTAATTTAATAAAACTATTAAAACCGTTTTTAATTAATTTAATTTATATATCTATGTTCTTTTTCGGAAACCCTTATGTGGTAATGATGGTACTCGTAGATTAACAGAATATTAACAAAAAATAGCACAATTTAAAATTGCATTGTTATTAAACTAAATACTATGTTACAATAGAAAATTTCAAAAGTTTTATTTTCTGAAATAAACCTAGAAATGTTTTTATTAATTTTAAGAAATAATACCAAAATTTAAATTTGTCAACACCAATCTCAAAATAAACACATTCTATCTATTTACATTACGTAATTGTTTGCTGGTACCGAAAAATAGTGTGTTAAATTTTAATTAATTTTAAATTTGTGTTAAATTATATTTATTTACAACTCAAATTATTCTAAAATTTTTGTCTTTTTGAAACGTCTAAATTTTTGAATAAAAAATTTATTTGTAATTTGATGACAAATCTTGAATATGTAAATTCAAATTTGAACTTATATTTTTTAAACTTTTATTATTTTAATATTTATATTTTATGATAAATAATTACTTTATATCTGCATAAAATGAAATCAACGAAATAACTTTGAATATATATAGGAATATATTTTATAATTATTTAATAATATTAAATTTTATTAAAACAAAATATTAATTAATTAAAATAATAACAGTTTATTACTATTTATTTGTTAGATTTTTATCAATACATTAGAAATAGTCCATAGGAAATAAATTAACATTTTTAAATATTTATTTCCACAATGCACTTGTTTAAATATTTATTTAACTATTATGGGATTATATTCTAGTTTATTATTTATATAACAAAAATAATCTTTTAACTTATGTGACTGAATATATTGATAGAATTTATAAAAATAAACGAAAACTATAAATAAAATTTAACTTTTATTATTTTATATTAAACAATTACTTTTAGCTTTTAATTTAAAGAATTGTTATTATGAAATAATTGATTTACAAATCTTAAAATAAAATTTAAAACAAAAATATACATATTTGAGAAAGTAGTATCTGAAAAAATATTACTTTTTTCTTGATGATTGTGTTGAGAAAAAAAAATGTTTTTGATTATGTTTTGACAAACTATAGAAAAATTAATTAGATTGTTATTAGTTAAATAATTACTTGTTATTAGGCTAAAATTCGGTTACATTTTAAAAATATTTTTAATATTTATAACAGCTAAAATAGATTATTTTTAAAGTAATTAACATAAACAAAAATGTAATTTTAAATGTGTTTGTTATTTTAATTTGCCTTTTTATATTGTTATTAAACTAAAATTATATGTTACAATACAAAATTAAGTTTTTGAGTAAAGTATACATAAAAATGTTTTAGTAATTTTAAGATATAATATATAAATAAATTTATAATCTACATTTAAAAGATTTGTTTGATTCAAAAATATATATTTTTAATTCATTAAATAATTTTGTTTTACAATAAATTATATTTTTTTATTAAAATACACAAATCTTTTAAAATGAAAAGT
This sequence comes from Clivina fossor, assembly GCA_963966155.1. Classification (NCBI taxonomy): domain Eukaryota; kingdom Metazoa; phylum Arthropoda; class Insecta; order Coleoptera; family Carabidae; genus Clivina; species Clivina fossor. Next base: position 36,590,786 of record OZ014551.1, read on the forward strand.
AACAAATTAATGTTGTCAATTAATTAATAAAATTGTCACAGTTAATATTAAACAAAATTTGATTATATTTTATATTTGAATATTTTATTTAATAAACAGAATATATATATATATATATTATAGTTTCTAAATAGGCTAAAGTTTTCTTAATTAATCCTAAACAAGATATATTCATAATAAATTAAAATATAAATATATTTTTCGTGGTTTAAGAAAGATTATTTTATTATATTACGAATACTAAAAAATATATTTCTGTTTTAGTTAGTAAACAATGATCGTGCAAATAATTATAAATAATATTAAAGTATTATTTCTTGAAAAATATAAATTTTTATTTCATTAAAGAATTATCAATTTAATACACTGTTATAACTATCTGAAATAAAGCATTTCATATTCACTAAAATATTGTAATATTTTTATGAAAAATTGGACTCATTTTTATAATCCAATTTGAATATGATTTTCTTGTAATTCAAAAGTTTAAGTTATATTTTTAATGTTAATATCTAAATTATACTGTACGTGTGTATTTTTCATTAAATACTAAATCAATAATATATTCATTATGACTACTATAATATCTATCGAAAATTAATTACCACCACCTTTAATCGAACAAAATCTCAATAAATTTAAATATAATTTATATACGAATAGAAAAGAAATCATAATAATTAAATGTAATTTATATACGAATTAATATAAATTAAAATAAAACAATTTTAGGTTATAGTTCTCTATTAATATATATTGTATATTTAACTTTTTTCATGTTTGTCTTCATCAGAAAAAAAAAAGATACAAATGTTTATTTAAATTAAACGTTGAGTTCGTCGAAACGTCGATTAATACTAAAAATATTAATACAGAACTAGAACCTAAAGCTGTTTTATTTATATATAATGAATTCCAAAAGATTTTTTTACTACGTTAATATAAACCAGTTACGAACTTTTTTAAAATTAAATCAATAATAAAATTATAATTGTTTACATATAAACGTAAACTTACTCACTCAGACAATAATAGTAGAAAATGATCACTCAATTAAAAAAATTCGCTGGTCATACACAAATACATCTACTCTTTAAGATGTCTCATGGGCAAGAAAATTTTTTCGCTACAAAATGCATGTGCATTTTTGCACATGCGCTACACTCACTGTAAATTTTTAAACATTTTGAATTAAAATTTCATTTAATATGACACGGAACAAACATGTCACAATGTATTCTAAAACCAAATTAAGCCGACCATAGAAATAAAATTGTTGAAATGTCCTAAAATGTTCTTTTTTCATATAACTATTTTAAAAATGTTTCCAAGTAAAGTAATTTAATCTGAAAATTTTTTATTATTGCTTAATTTGACCTGTACCGAATGTGATACCAGTACTTTCGGTTAGTATATTTTTAGTTATTAAATAAGTATCAAATGTCCTGTAATAATAATTTTCGGAAAACATACTAAAAATTTTACCCATTTAATTCAGACAATTCCCGGAAACCAAATAAAAATTTAAAATTTTAATTTAGTTAGGTATTTCTTAAGATAGCAACTGGCAAATATTATGTAGACACACAATAAACTGTAGCTAACTATACTCTCTAAACGCTGAATAAACAGATTTTACTGTGGAAATGCTGTATGAGAGATAGTTTCATCATTTTCATATAATTTTGACATTTTTCAGAAGACGAGATTCAATAATTCAGCGAAAAAAATAAACCATTTATATTTTTTAAATACGATTATTTTTTGCATTTAATATACAAGTTACGTAACTTTACGTATTATTTCACGCAGTAGCAGAGTACATACATACAAAATCACGCCATTATTCATTATTCCGAAATCTGCGCTATTCCCAAAGGCTCAATCATTGAATCGGCAATCGGCTATACATCAATGACTGCGCACAAAAGAAAAATAAGACTTCCGTAGAATCTAATAAATTTTAATCTTTATTACTCGTAAGTACATACAGATAACATATGTAGTTTATGTTTATCATTGGGTTTAAAATAATAGAATCTAGTTTGGAAACAAGGCATATTATTTTTACATTTTTTTGAATTTAATAACATATTAAAAGCAAACAATTTCCTTAGATTTTTATTGTAGTTAAATGTAAGGGACCCGGACGTTTTGCCGCCGCCGTTTTGCCGCCGGACATTTTGCCGCGACCGTTTCGCCGCCGGACATTTTGCCGCCGGACGTTTTGCCGCTGGACGTTTTGCCGCTGGGTAGATTAGGGTAGGTTAGATTAGGTTAAGTTAGGTCAGGGTATGGTAGGTTAGGGTAGGTTAGGTTTAGGTTGGTTTAGGTTTAGTTAGTTTAAGTATACTTGCGGAAAAATACCTGGTGGCAAAATGTCCGGCGGCAAAACGTCCGTGGCAAAATGTCCGGCGACAAAACGTCCGTGGCAAAATGTCCGGCGGCAAAACGGCGGCGGCAAATGGTCGCGGATCCAAATGTAGTTACCGGTGTCGTGCTAGTTGCGTACGTGCCAGTTGCGTACAATCATTATTTAGTGCCATTTGTGTACAAATAAGGGACCGGGTCAATCCAGATGCGTACAGCGGTTTGGGAAGGGTCGAGTTGTGCTTATGGTCAAAATATAATATTTATAATACGCTATAATAACATCGCACATAATTTTTACAAATAATCAAGTCAGTATTTAATTTTAAAATTGACCAAGTTTATATTTATTGGTTTAAATTTGATTTGTGTAGATTAATATTTAATAAATTCATATCGTTTACCAACTTATGATAAATTATGTTTAAATTCGTGATGTTAAATTTGTAATAATAATGTGTGTGAGTGTGTAATATATCTGATGATGGTGCACGATTAGAGCATGTAGATAAATTTGTGTATTTGGGCATTTTATTTTCTAAGAATGGTCGCTTTTATCCTGAGATTGAAAGAACAGTTAATGCTAGTTGTAAGGTTGTTTAGGTTGCATTGGTTATTTTTGGTAGGAAAAAATGTTCCCAAAGAAATCCGTTTGAGTATATGCAATGCGGTTCTGGTGCCTATGTTAATGTATGATAGTGTTGGGTTTCGCTGCAAAAGCCTAAAAAGAAAATGAGATTTTTACATGATGTTGTGGTGTAACTAGAAGAAATTGAAAAAAATTTGTTGCAGTAGTTGGTGTTAGTCATTTAAAAATGGTGCGGTCATCAAAAATATATATGTGAATGATTTTGAAGATATACATTTACATTGAGTGTGTTTTGCGTGAGTAAAAGTTTCCAAGTAATAAGAATAGAAAATCATATATGAGAAGTATCATAAATATGGATGAAGCTAGAGGATATGGTAGGGATATGTGGGAAAAATTAATTTCGGGATAGTAGAAAGTGTTTGCGCCACAGCCTTTTGGATGGTGTTGTTGTGTATGTATGTAATCGTTTAAGATAGTCTGACCATTTCATTTGGCAACGACAATAATGGTTTTTCTGTAATATAATTTTTACCTCATCTTGAATAAACTGACCAGCTAAACAGTAAGCAAGCGTTTGCATTCAACATAAAATACCAAAACCTGCACACGCAATTTTTTTATTTCTATAATCAAACAAAATACTCCATTTTCATTTCAGGTATAATTCCAAATAAAGATATAAACTTATAAACTTTCTTCTACTATAAAACCATACCATGATAGTGCGGTGGCTATAAAAGTTGTACAAAGTGTGGGTAAAAATAATTTTGAATAAACAACTTCAAAGTCTAAAATTATAAATTATAAAATTTTTGCATTAATAATCAGTAAGCTTATCGTAATTTTAAATGATGAGAGGCGGTTTGTATTTCACACACAAATAATTTGATATTAGATATTTTTAAAATATGTCACATATGTATTTCATTAAATTGTTATTTTTTGTTTTTGTTACTAATGTAATAACATGATTCTTTTAACGTAAAATTGTCAATATACACAGAGCGTATGCAGGAAAACGATAAATTATTTTAAATTGATAATCTGTAAAGCACATGCGCAAATGTGTAATTTTTGCCTACTTTAAGTTGTATTAGTACACTATCAAGAATTTTTTCTAAATTCCGGATATTAACCGCATCCATTGCATTCAAATATTTCACAGTGTCCGACTATTTTTGGATTATTAATTTGGAAAATATTAATGAAATTTCTAATATGCATAATAAGTATATTGGAATTTTTTTTAATTAATAATACATAAATAGTTTGAAATAAAATAAGATGCACGTGTAAATGTGCACAATAATTCTCATTTTAACAATGTTGTAAGCGATTATAGTTCTCGAAATCCTAATTTTGGCATTTGAAATTGGAACATAATATACATAATATACGGTTTTCTCTGTATCCTTTTAGGGAGCAATAGTATATCTCAAAAAGAATCAATAAACCTTGAAACGCCTTAGTAAAAGTCGTCTCATAAACGGGACAATAATGCTTTTAGTTTCTACTGGAAACGATTAATTTGTTTTAAACTCAGCATTCTTCAATACTTATTACGTTTGTTATTTGATAGATAAAGTTGTTATCAGCAATTCACTTGTAGTATAATTTTTGTTAGAAATTGTTTTTTTTTTATATATTTTTATCTTATTCTTTAAAAACATGATTTGTGTCTTGTAGAGTATGTGAAGTCGTGGGTACGTCATGCGAGACGGAATGGACCTTTTGGTGTATTAAGGCGTTTTATTATTTATTGACTCTTTTTCAGGTGTACAATCGCCCCCTAATATATATATATATATATATATATATATATATATATATATATATATATATATTATATATATTATTTAAAATACAACAAATGCTGAGATTGTTATTAGAAATAAAAACAATCTTTGAATACAACATATTTATTTCACAATTTTATTTATTTATATTTTTAATTATTTATTTGAAAGTTTTCAATTTAACAATATTATTTATATTTAGGTATTTAGTAATTGAAATATGACAACTGTGAATGCCTAAATACATGTAAAATAAATGACTTGTTAATATTTTCCTTAGAAAACCGAAAGTGGAGGAAACTGGATGTAACTTTGAAATTTGAAATGAAAAAATAGGTTATATTTAGTATCGTTAGATAGAGTTTTTTTTTTAATATTTAAATAAATGAAAAAACAATAATAATAAAATTTGATTGCTCAGCCCAAACGAAATTTAATGAAACCATACAAATAACAAACCGTTACTATAACTCATATTCTCCTACTAATAATACCATGATTAGGACTAACAAATAAGCGATACAGCCTAATAGATCTAGTACTCTCCAACCAAACAATTCAACAAGGATCTATAATAATAAATCAATATAAACTTAAAACAATGACCATATCAACGTAAAACTCATTTTAAACTAAACCCAGTCCTTCTAGACCCTTCCCATTTAATATTGAGGGAAATACAGAACCTGCAATAAATCCCAATCTCGATGATTCAATTAACTTTGAGTACTCCTACAACGACGAAGATAATTATTGTCCTAAAACTGAAAATTAAGAAATTGGCGATGACTATGTTTTAGAGTAAACAACCATGATCACAATCCAATTTTCAAAATAGCACCTTTAAATTTAATAACCAAATAATATTTTTCATACATAATATTTTCCGAAATGGAAGCTCGAAATATTTCGTAAAACCTGAAATTTATCAAAAATATGAAAATTTGGCCATATCTGATCTTTTCAAATAAAAAAACGCACACGGAGCTTCAATAGAAAGAAAAACACAGTACAGTAATTCGAGCTTTAAAAAATATTTAAACTAAAACAAAAAAAAAAAAATTAAAAAATTTACATTTTACAAACTCATGACACATTCAATCTGCTGATAGGTGTATGGATAACTTGAAATTATTGAATATAGTTGTTGACATTGACAAAAATTAAATTAGCATACCCTACATAAAAATAAATACTGGTAACTAAGATATCAATACTAATATTTTAAATATCGAGAAAACACAAACCGTAAACCAAAAAGAGGAAAAGTTATAAAAATGTAAATATAAAGATTGAAAAATATTAATTTTTAGTTCAAAAATAAGGTTTGACTATTACTGGATGTGTCAAACTATAGCTGACAATTTTTGTGTTTTTTGTAAAATTATTAATCCAATTGATTTTAAAATTAATAATCCAGTAATTGAAAATCGTTCAATAATTTTAACCGCATAATAAAGAAATCTTTCAGAACTCATTGTAAAACGGCTTTAGGTTCTAGTTCTGTAAAAATATATTAATAAATCAACGTTTCGATGATCTAAAGGTTGATTTATTAATAAATTATTACGCAACTTAACTTAAATCTGTTTTATTCTAATTTTAACAGCTTTTATAGTCCAAATCTAAATTCTATAAATTTAGAAATTTTCAATTTTGATATTGCGTCTATTCGAACATATCACATGAATTCAGATGTAAAATCAGCAATAAATAATTTACTAAAAAATAATGCTGGCAAATTATTTATTTAGAAAGTAATAAATTCACTTTCGTAAATCAAATCAAACACGCAATAAAAACTTTCCATTTATACCAAATCTTGTGGATATCCGAAAGTTCACAAACATTAGGTTAAGACAGAACTTAAAAAAATGCTGGAACAAAATATTATTGGGCCAATATTATTGTTCATCATGGTCATCATCTATTTGAGTCGTGCCAATAAATTAGATGGCTAAGAAAAACAAAAGTGGCGCGTAGTCATCGACTATTTTAACTTAATGAAATACCCTATACGGCTATTGATTTAGCTTCGAGTTTCCACCGAATTGAATATGAAAATGACGACATATCTAAGACAACCTTTAATACTAAAAACGGTTACTACGAGTTCTTACTTATGCTATTTGGGATAAAAAAAAAAATGCGTCAGCAACGTTTCAACGCGTAATAGATAACATTGTCAGAGAGTTAACACAAACAATTTGTTTACTTTACATGAACGATATAATCGTTTTCTCAACTAGTTTGTAAGAACATGTCACCAATTTGAAATTTGTTTTTATAAGATCTAAACATGCTAAATTTACAATCCAGTTAGATAAGTCCGAATTTTAAAAATTTCAACAATTTAAGAGAACATTTTCCTAAAATTCCAAAAAAACTGTTTGTAACAAAACAGATAAAAACAAAGCAAAATCAAAAATAGATATAATGTCGAAAAAATTAAAAATGTAAATAAAAACTTGCAAACAACTACTATTTAAACTTGTCACTGTCGAAAAAATCCATCTCTCTAATATAAAAAAACTCCGAAAATTATAAAACTTTCGATAGTTCAAGACCTTCCACTTCATGTCCACACTCAGAGCAGAAATAAAGGATATTACCACTAACTCGGGACTATTAACGTTAAATTTAGGACCAGCAAAACCGCAAAAAACAAAACACACGTACATTACTACTACTTACAACCTATTATTAAACAATATGACAGTCAAATAAACAAATATCCTATTTTACAAAATACTGTTACACACGTTACATATATATATATATATATATATATATATATATATATATAAATTATATTATCGTGGTAAAATATAATAAAACCAATTTTATATTTACTTCAACACAGGTTTTTATTTAGCAGTTATAAGTTTGAAGAACGCAGCAAGAGTGAACGATATTATAATATTCAACTCTTGCTTATAATAATTATCTTAGAATAATAGAACGAAAGGAATTTTGCTTATCTCGAATCTGTTTATGCTATCATCTATTATTCTTAAGGTGTTTATGCTATGGTATCACCATCACGTAAGCAAAGTGATACAGTGCTATATAATATCTCCCCATCTAGATGATGGCCAAGAGACGAGATAGAAAAGAGATCTGATGTTTTATTTTATTAATTAAAAGTGACAAATAAATATACCCTTTTTTTTTCAGATATCTTTCCTTTACATATTTTCTTTTTACATTTTTTTTTATTAATTTATAACATATTTAAACATAAATAATAATAGGTAACAATATATGATTACATACTTAATTTTATAGTATTAATTCTACAATAATATTGCTTATTACTAATTAAATAATTACATATTTTAAATTTTCAAAGATACCAAACATACATTGAAAATATTGAATCTTAAATTTATTGATGTGACCTTTTTTTTTTATACATTCATTACATTAAATACGTTAAAATTTAATTTTACAATTAATAATAAAGATATCATAGTTTGTAATAAATTATAATTTTAATTTGTCAATTTTTACTTTTCTTTTATGCAGTTTTCCTTTTACATCAATAGTATGATTTTTATCATTATAATTATCAATTTTTACTTTTTCAAATAATAGTTTTTTGAATTTTGTTATTAATCTAGGATTTTGTTTAAGAAATGCTTGAGAGGCGTTTTGGAATTTTGTATGGGTTGTATTTGGTTTAAAACGTTTTAACTTTTCATTAACGATTTTACTTTGTAATTTATCGTGTTCGTTTTGTTTATTAATTAAATATGTCATTATCTGTTGTTCGTCTGACAAAGTCATTTTCGGTCGGATGTGCGAGTAATCTTTACCGTATAATATTTCGTTTGGTGATAACTTTGTAATAGAATGTATAGTATCATTATAAGCTAGTATAGTTATTGTTAATTTTTCGTCTAAGTTTTTTTTTGAATATTTTTGCGATAAAATTCGTAAGTGTTCTATTAGAGTGGAATGTAGTCTTTCTATTGCGTTTGATTTTGGGTTACCAGCAGATGTAATATGTAAATTTATTTGATTATTGTGGCAAAATGTTTTAAACGTTAAATTGTCAAATTCTTTTCCTGAATCACAAATTATTGTTTGTGGTTGTAATCTTTCTCTAATAAAATTTGAAACTATGTTAATAATATTATTACAAGTTTTATTTTTTATAAAATATATTTGAGCATATTTCGAAAATTGATCAAATATTGTTAAATAATATTTTGAATCGAGGGTTAATATATCTAAGTTTATAATTTCAAACGGTCGTTGAGGGGTTGGTGTAAGATGATCTTCTAGTTTCGGAGGTTGTCTGTCATATTTACATTTCTTACAAATTTCACATTTATTTATGAATGTTGTTATAGTTTCTACCATTTTTGGCCAGTAATATTTTGTTTTTAATTTATTGTAAGTTTCTAATATACCACGGTGGTTAGTTTTTCCATTATGGTAGTTAAATATTATTTCATCTTGTTCATTCTCATTTTCTATGTCTTCTACTTGTTGATTAACTCTTATTAAATTTATTGTTCCAAATTCAAAATTTTCTTGTATGATTTTATTTAAAATATTAGCAATTTTATCATGAAAAATGCAATAATAACGTGTTTTAGGTACTATATAATTTTGAATAAATTCTAACAATTGTGTTTCTATATTTTCTGGTTCTAATAAAAATATAATTCTTAATTTTTTATGATTAAATAATCTTTTTATTTTTACATTATTTTTTTCATTTTCCTGTATTATTATTTGATTATAAGCTACATTTACTCGATTTTCAAAAATTTTTAAACCATTTATAGGTTCTTCTGGAGAGGAATGAATAGTATTAATTGTTGAATTTTCTAATTCTCTTTCTATATCTGCGGCATTATTAAATAAACTATTTACAGATTCATTTGAGTGTTGTGTAACAAAATTATCGATTTCTTGTAAATTTGCAAAATTTTCGGGTAATTCATAAATATTAATTTGAATATTTGTGTCTTTAAAAATATTGTGTAATAATTGAATTAATTTAGATTTTTCTAATTTATCTAATCCGCATGATAAATATGGCATATTAATTTCAAATAAATCATTTTTGATTAAATAATCTCTCAAAATAATTAGGCAAAGTTTTAATTGTTTAAAGTTAACATTCTCATTGTAAGTGTCTTTTGTATATAAATGTAAAATAATTTTATTTTCAAAATTTTGAATTATCATATCTTGATTTTTGTAGTTATTCTGACAGTATTTTTTACTAGAAAATTGTTTGTCTATTTGTGAGGCTAATCCTTTTCCAAAACAATTGTCTTTAGAAACGCAGTGACAAAATATGTTTGTTTCAGTTACATCTCCAGTTAAGTAATTAATTTTAAAAGGTTCTCTTATTCGCGATAAGTAATCAGCAATTTTGTTAGTTTTTCCTGGTAAATATTCTACTTCAAAATTGTATTCGGTAAGCTCAATTTTCCACCTCATTAATTTTTGATTTCCATTTTTCATATTGAATAACCAAGTTAAGGGTCTATGATCAGTTCGAATAATAAATTTTCTACCGTATAAGTAGGGTCTAAAATTTTGTATTGACCAAACTATAGATTTCAATTCTTTTTCTATTGTAGAATAATTTTGTTCTTGATTATTGAAAGTTTTTGTGGCGTATGCTATTGGCTTTTCTACATTATCATGAACTTGTAAAAGTACTGAACCCATGGCGTAATTTGATGCGTCAGTTGTCAAAATAAACGTTTTAGAAAATACCGGAAAATTTAATATAGGAGGATTACTAATTAATTCTTTAGATTTCTGAAATGCTTCTTGATATTCTATATTTGTTATATCAATTGTTCTATTTTTCTTGAGGCATTCTGTAAACGGTTTTGTTAATTTTGAAAAATTTGGAATGAAACGTCTATACCATGATAATTTTCCTAAAAATGATTTAATTTCTTTTTGTGTTTTTGGTATTAAAATTTTATTAATTGCTTCTATTTTTTTTAAATTTGGTTTAAGTCCCTGTTCTGATATTAAGAATCCTAAATATTCTATTTCTGTTTTCATAAATTCACTTTTATCAATTTGTATTTGTAAATTTGCATTTTTTAATTTTTCGAAAACAAGTTTTAAATTTTGTAAATGTTCTTCTGTTTTGCTAAAGATTATAATATCATCCATATAAACAAGACAAATTTTGTTAATTAGATCTCCTAAAATTTCATTTATCATTCTTTGGAATGTCGCTGGCGCGTTAATTAATCCAAACGGCATTCTAACAAATTCATAGTGACCTGAAGGGGTGCTAAAAGCTGTTTTTTCTATGTCATCTTTTTCTACAGAAATTTGATGAAAACCTGAATGTAAATCAAGAGTTGTAAAGAATTTTGGTTTGCCAATCTTATCTAATAATGTGTCTATATTTGGGAGGGGATATTTGTCTTCTCTAGTGTTTGAATTTAATTTTCTATAATCAATTACGAGACGAGTTTTTCTCTTTCCTGATGCATCAGCTTTCTTTGGGACAATCCAAATAGGCGAATTATAAGGACTGTTTGATTTTCTAATTACACCAGTTTTTAATAAATTTTGTACGTGCTCTTCAATATCGTTTTCATATATCTGTGGAAGTCTGTAGTTTTTTGTATTGTCTTTAGTCAAAATTTTATGTTTTGAATAAGTAGTACATGATAAATTTTCACCTTCTTTTGGAAAAAGTTCAGGATATAATTTTAATAATTTATTTATTTTTTGTTTTTGAGTATTATTTAAATGTTCTGATCGAAAATTTAATTTGCAGAAATTTGATTCTGTTATTGGAATAAATGAAAATTCTATATTTTTTATTTTAATTTTTTCGTTAGCAAAATTTATTTCACATTTCAAATCTTTTAATATATTTATACCAAATAATAAATCACAATCTTTATTAAAAGTATGAATAAAAAATTTATGAGGTCGATTAAAAATTTTTAAAGTTATAGAATTTTTGCAATGTACTTTTGAATTTGCTGTTTTAAAGGTCAAATTTTCACTAATAATTTTTGATTTATATAATTTTGACATATTTTCGCTTATAAGATTTACATCTGATCCTGAATCTATCAATACTTTATAATTTGATAAGTTAATAATAGGAATTTTGTTTATAATTGAAGTCATAACTATATTTTTTGGTTTGGAGGCTCTACGAAATCTAAAAAATTATTTTCACTTGACTCGTTATTTTCAAAATCTAGATTTTCGTCAAAATTTAGATTTTCTTGTAAGGATGTTTCAAAATTTTCAGATTCAAATTCGACATTTTCTTGTAAATAATTTTGTTTTATTGTTTGTGTACTCATAGGAATTGTACTTTTTGTTATTCCCGACATAGGTTGAGGTTTAAATTGTTGTCTGGTTCTAACAGCATTGTAAGCATTTTGTTTAGGAGCAAAAGACGTACTTGGTTTGTTAGAATTATATTGAACATTTATGGGTTTTGAAGGAAATTGTTGAGTTGGAAATTTTTGCGATGGTATATGAAATAATTTTTGAGGTTGTTGAGGATTATCTGATCTTAACAATGAATTTTTAGAAGTTTGCAATGCATAATTATAATCATTTGTTAATAAATTTTCACACATTTCTAGTGTAGTAGGGTTGTTTGTAATAAAAGATCCTCGAATATGAATTGGTAATAATGTAATGAAATGTTTTACAACTAATTCTTGTATTTCTTTAATTAATATAGTTTTCTGATCTGCATTATAATTTAATAAATAAACTTTAGATTTATATTTTGCAAAATCATTTTTAAATTGTATTAAAGTTTCATGTATTTGGTTTGTATCTTTAGTATTTAAAATCTTTAATAAAATAGTTTCTTTAGTAAGTTTATCTTCGAAATTTTCTGATAAATATTTTTTTAAATCTGTCCAATTATTAAAAGTATTTTCATTAATGAGATTTATAGCTTTATCAGTTAATTTATTTAGGACTAATGAAAAAGCGTATTTCGTTTGCAACGCTTTTACAGTTGTTGAATTTAAAATTTCATAAAACAGATCTATTTGAATTATAAAATTTGGTAATCTATTTACATCACCATTATATTCAGGAATGATACTAGCAAGATTTTTAATATCTGCGTAAGTAGTCATTTTGATTTCTGAATTATTTGTATTAGAAATTTGAATATTATGCAACCTATTTGGTTGTAAAGAAATTTTGTTAAATAAGAAATTTAATAATTCAATTTCTTGATTTGTATCAGATGACTGTAATTCGTTATCTGACATGAAATTTATAAATAGTAATAAACAACAATGAGGCTTACAGACTAATTATGAGTATCTGTACCGTTGATGTCTCCGTTGTTTGTAGGGGCTGATAACGTTCAGTTGACGGACTCCTTTTTCTGCGAACTGCTTGGCCTGGTGAACTCGATGGGTCGTATGAATAGACCTCTGGTGCAACCACTGTTTAGGTTGATTGTTGATAAGGCGAAGACTTATTGGTATAGCTTTGCTTTTGCGAAGGCTTCTTGCTTGTTAGGCTTTGAGTTTCTTCGTGGTAGTAATTATTACTCGTATTAGTTCAATCACACGAAGCAACAATTGAAATTGTTGAATAAAGCGTTGTACAGACTTACGGCGAATTTTTCAAACACACTATACTTCTTTATTTGTGATTCTACGCGACCGCGCCAATTATATTATCGTGGTAAAATATAATAAAACCAATTTTTTATTTATTTCAACACAGGTTTTTATTTAGCAGTTATAAGTTTGAAGAACGCAGCAAGAGTGAACGATATTATAATATTCAACTCTTGCTTATAATAATTATCTTAGAATAATACAACGAAAGGAATTTTGCTTATCTCGAATCTGTTTATGCTATCATCTATTATTCTTAAGGTGTTTATGCTATGGTATCACCATCACGTAAGCAAAGTGATACAGTGCTATATAATATATATATAATATATATATATATATATATATATATATATATATATATATATAAATATATATATATATATATATATATATATATATATATATATATAACTGTCGAAAAATAACGAAAAAATCATTATATATTAATAATATGGGTTTTTATGAAAACATCAAACGTGACTACAGTGAAGAAATATGTTACCAATTAAAACTTTGGTCAAACTATAACATAAAACTAGCGTCAATGAAAAATAGAATAACTTTTCTCATGAAATTCAAACAACAAAAAATTTTTCCAAAACACATCACACAAGGAATACAAGGAATTTATAACATTCTAAACACCAATGATTCAAGAAATAATAAAAATATATTAGATTTTAATGAAAAATTAAAGTACAATATTCTAAAGATGGAAATTAACACAACTAACGAAGAAATAAGAAATTTAAATAACAACATTAAAAACACTATTGCTAGTATAATGCTAACTAACTTACCTAGAGAATTAATTTACAATTACCGTAACACACTACAAATAGCATACAATAACAAATTTAATAAAACTAAACAAGAAAACATAAATAAATTTCAATCGCTAAAATCTAATATGACCAAAAACAAAAAAAAATTCGTTACTCAAGAAAAATGGATAAAGAATGTTTCAGGAATAGATGTACCTAAAGAAATCACTAATTTTCTAGCCTTAGGACCAGAATTCGGTGTAAAAACATTAAAAACAGATATAAAAATCCCTAATTTGCTAGCAGAAGTAGAGATAGCTATTACCAAAACCAAAACAGATAATAATATAATAAGAGCTCAAGCAACAAATATAATCACTAATTATATACAATCAAATGATGAACAGACAGATTTAGACAACAACTTATACAAGAAAACAAAAACTTTTTTAAAACTGAATCCCGAAATAATAGTAACCAGATCAGATAAAGGAAACGTTTCTGTTATAATGAAAAAGGAAGAGTACAATAAGATGGCACAAGAATTAGTACAAGATAAGAAATACTACAAACAAATTAACACAGATAAAACAAACAGCATACAACAAAATAGCAATAAAATTATAAAAGAACTTAAAGAAAAAAAGTATATCAGTAAAGAAAAAAGCAAACAACTAACAAAATATAATTCAACGGAACCGAGATTTTATGCGTTACCAAAAATTCATAAACCAGGCTTGACAGGTAGACCGATCATAAGTTCGACGAACGCACCAAGTGAACCATTATGCATTTTAATTTCCGAAATTCTAACGAATACTTGTGAAGAACTGGATATATATAACATCAAAGATAGCTTTCAGTTTGCAGAGAAAATACAGAATTATCAGTTGCCGGAAAATCACGTCATCATAAGTCTCGACGTAGTCAGTTTATATACGAACATACCCTTAGAATTAACTAAGGATATAATTTCACAAAGATGGACAGTAATTCAAAAACACACGAATATAGATAAAACCAGTTTTATGAATATTATTTCATTCATATATAACAACAACACTTTCACTTATAATGGAAGTCATTTTCTACAAGTTTTCGGAGTAGGAATGGGTAACAAACTTTCTCCTATACTTAGCAGATTAGTTATGGATTATCTGTTAGAAAAATGCATAGAAAAACTACCATTCCAAATAGGATTTTTATATAAATATGTCGATGATCTAATACTCTCAATTCCAAATAATAAAACTGATGAGACGTTACAAATTTTTAATAGTTTTAACATACACTTGCAATTTACAATAGAATTAGAAACAGAGAATGCTGTACCGTTTTTAGATACTAAGGTAATAAGAAACACTGACAACAAGATTATTTTAGATTGGTATACTAAACCCTCATCTTCAGGCAGATACATTCATTTTCAATCTGATCAACCTTTAAAAATAAAGTTCAACACTTGGATCGCAATGAAGAACAGAATAACAAAGATTTGTCACCCCACGCTACTTTCGAAGAATTTAAAAAAATTACAAGACTTATGTATCAACAACGGTTATCCTGCCAAACTAGCCAATAAACTTATCTTCCAATCTACAGATAATAGAAACCATAACACGTCGTCTCAGAACCATAGCAGTACAAATAAACAAGAAGAAAAAAGATATGTTAGTTTTTCTAACATTACAAATCTAACACCGAAACTTATTAAAATATTCAAAAAAACCGAACCTAACTTATGTTTTACTAGAAAAAGCTTTAAAAAAATTAATAAATTATTCTCAAGATTAAAAGACAAACCGGATAGGAAACAAATGATCAACACAATATACAAGTTAAACTGCAGCTGTGGAAAAAGTTACATCGGACAATCATCTCAAAAACTTATGAACAGAATATATCAACACAGAAGTGACGAATCAAAAATTAATAAAACTTGTGCTTTGGCAGTACATGTACGTAAAACCAAACATAAAGTTGATTACGATAATCCTGAAATTTTAGCAACTGAAAACAACTATTATAAAAGACTTTTTCTCGAAATGTGTTTTATCATGAATAACGGTACGCATACATTAAATGAAAAAACAGATACGAAAAATTTAACTAATATTTATGCTTTTTTACTTAAAAATAATAGTACGGAATAAGTTTTGTATTACCGCCAATAAGTATAACGCAAATAATAATGAAAAAATAATAAGAAGAACAATACAATTGTACGCGTTTTAACAACTTACGTAGTATATTTTTATAATTTTTTATATTTTTTTTTATATTTTTGATCTGCGTAGTAATTGATAGAAAATAACCTTGAAACAGAATATTTCTTGACAAGAACAAGTGTTAAAAAAGTTTTTATTTTATTTTATTCTTAAACTATTTATAATTTTTAATAATTGACTATATTGATTTTATAAATTTGACATATCTGTTTAGATCATGGTAAAAATATTTGTGTTATTTCTAAGTCTATATTTTAAAGTTAAAATTATTTTGAAAAGAAAACAATTCATGAGAACATATGACCTTCCTTTGTTACAAAAAAATTTTACGAATTTGTATTAACCATGTAAGTTTTACAATATTGAAACATATATTTATGTATTTAAGTCTAATAATTGTTAACAATATGTAATTTCTAATGTAGTGCGACTTCCTGAGGAAGAACCAAATCTGGTTCGAAATATCGAAGCAATAAAATAATACCAACAACTGTTAAAAAACAAGGAAATGTGTATAATTTAATTTCCTTTCCGTAAATTTGATGACTGCATACCTGAATAAAATATACTAAATTAATATATATATATATATATATAGATATTTTGAAAATAATAACAAAATTATTAATTGCGCTATAACTATATATAAACAATAAATTTAATCATCTCAACATTTACTCAGAAAACCTTAGATACAAAAGTGTATTAGTTTATGGATAGGGGTTCTATAATTATATCTATTACCGAAAATCTAAATACCAACAATGAAAAACGGCATTGAAAAATTCTCGATTATTTACAAAAGAATCAACACAAATTAAATTTCCAACTAAAACAACAATATTCAGTCAGTAATAAATTAATAGAATATTTGAATTCAACAATAAAAATAAACAACAAAGAGCTACAACTGAAATAATAAATTTAAAAATGATTTCATATTGTTATCGTTAGAGCTCAAAACCAAGATACATTTTTTATTTACTGCATATATAATCAATTATTATTATAACTTAACGCATAGAATATTTAATACATAGAATATTGAAAACAAACTTTAAAGTCTGCATTATAAGTAATGTTCAAAAATAATATATAAGTATCATTATACGATAAACGAATATAATGTTATATATAAATTATACCTCTTAATAATATTTAACTTAAAACTTGTTTGATGGTCTATACATTTCCATTAAAAAAAAAATTAAATACTGTTTATCTGTATTTTAGAATATTTAAAAATTTGAAATAATTTGGGTTATAAATTATATATATTATTATCGAAAATATTATAATACTTAAAATATCTAATGAAGAATAGGTATAATAAATATCTAGAAATTAACGCATTTTTCACAGGTAATAAATTTGTTTCAGCTTAGAACAAAAAAACTAATAGAAAATGTATTAAACTATTTGTAATATACCGGTTGTAATCCAAAAATTCATACCTTTGCTACAAAATTAGTTAGTTTGTTTCTAGGAATTACATAATTTGTTTTTGCTGTATTAAATATTTTAAACTTTGCTTTTGCTACTAATGGCTCATTTAGTAGCATTATGGATGATGGTGATATACCTTTTGGTGCTATTCAGATAACATTTTTTTTTAGCAAAATTTTTTTTCTCATTCTCTGAAAGGTTGTTAATTTATTTATGTTTCTGCTGTTAATTTTTCTTATTTAAATTAATTTCAGATTAGTATGAGATTTTATTTTATAATTAGAGAAACAACAGTGTTATCTAATTTGTTAGACATACTTTGGAATCAGTTCTGACTGACTGATACATTAGACACAAAATCAAAATAATACATGCAGTCATTATACAAACTAACAAGTAACAATGAGTAAAACATATAATGTAATTGGTACAGTGGGTACTTGTTTTCTTGTGATTCGAGCTGGTATAAATCACAGTTTAATGTTGGAAATTTGGATTCCGTTTATCAATAAATATTTAAAACAATCGCCATGTTTTGAAACAGTTTTTGTTTTTCAAGCAGTAGTATTTCTAGTGACAATATTATGTTTGGTTAGTCCGACTCATAGATTATTTATTGTATTTACCTGCAGTGTCTGTGTACAGTTCAAAATGATTTACATAATTTTATTAAAAATTGGACCACATAATTGTGATGAGCAAAATAAAGTAATTCAAGCAAATTCAAGCAAATGTTCAGCATCATGTTACAATATTAAGGTAAGTGTTCCTAAGTATTTGAAAGTATTGACAACTACTCGTAAAGCTGGATTCAAAATTAACCGAGAACGATAAAACGGAAACGAGAAGGGTAACGAGAACGGGAACGAGAACGTGAAGCCTTTCCATATTTGATATTTTAACTACCCGGTAAACAATCTTATTTTTAATGTAATTTAATGTGTGTAAAATAGATTGCATATTTTGAACTTATAAGTTATTGTATTTTAATCCAAAATAACAGAAGGTAAACTCTTTTTAAAAATATAATTTATTTAGATGATGGGCGAGGTGAGTTATTTGAACTATCCATAATAATTTTCATTTAATACAAAAAATTAATAGGAACGGTTGTACGGCACACAATTGAGTGGCTGGATGTTAAAACTGGCTGAGCGCTCAGATTAAGGGTCAATATGAGTAGAGTTCCGGCGGAAATAATGGTCATGAAAATTTTTTTTTGCATAAAACTGAAAGAAAAAATATATTCTGATAGACCATTATAAGGCGCATATTTTTTGTTATTACAGTTTTTATTTTCAACACATCACTTTTCGAAATATAAAATAAAAACTAATTTAAAAACTATTCTCGTCCTATTTCATCGACATATGCCCGAATTGCCTTCAAACTCTCAGAATATATAACTCAATTATTAGTGAAGCCTGTGGGCCAACTAAAATTACTTAATGAAGTAATTTGTTATAAATATTTATTAACAACGATCGCGCGCCAAACCACGTTTTTCGTAATTCGCGCGTAGAAAGTGTGTTACGAACTTTTTCGTAGAGATACCTTTAATTGGCAAAGTTGTTCCTTAATGTTTAAGAAAGCTTTTTGTGAAGTTTCAAATAAATCGGTTTAAAATTGTACTATATATGAATTTTTAAAACAAAGCGCTGGATTGTCGCGGCAGCCGTGCGCTGTATATTCCGCGGACGTCAACTTATCGCGACAGGTTTGCATTGTTTAACGAGTTTTCGCAACGTGAGATTTGTTTCTTTGTAAATAAATAATACTATTGCATTAGAAAATATTTTTAATATTATAGATATTGCATGAAATATTATTACATACATGTAATTACATAAAAGTTCACCGCTTTTTTCGTGACAGTTTTTTTCGGATCATTTACGAAATCATTTTGCTTATTCTTATCACCTATTGCATGCTTATTTGAACATTTAATTGCACTGTTCGTTAATCTTTCAAAAAAATGTTTACCCGTATCACTTACATAACGCATTAACAACGCAACATCATTGAGCTTTTGTTCGCTTATACCGATAGACTTTGCCAACGGTGACTTTAGTAAATCATCAAACGATAATTTCGTTTCAATGACATAATTTTTTGGTTTTTCATCATATCTCTAATACACATCATTGCTACCATTTCCGTAGTATGTTATTTTAACCGCATCGCTGATTCACAAATATTTTGGTAGCTTAATTTGCTTTGGGATGATAGTTTCATAGTCATTCATACTGTAATCAGACTCTTTAACTATAATAAATGGCGGTGTCCTCGCATTTCTGATAATCTCGAAATATTCCTCATCTGTTTCAATAGTTTCGATATTCTTCTTCTTTCGTCCGTACATCCCGAAGTTACGATCGCAAGAGCAATATGAATGCCCTCTCACGGGATACAAGTGATTAATTTCCACTTGTAAATGCCGTGCCAAAAGCGAAAGAAAGCATACAACCAAATAATTTTTATTTTGATCCCCACAATTATCAGAAAGAAAAATTGATTTTGTTAGAAACATTTAACTGATATTCTCGTTTAATGGAATCAAATAAAAAATTGCAAACTATATTTGCACCCTTTTTAAAATTGCCTTCTATGAAAAAGTACATATAGCTGCGCCTGTGGGGGCAAGTTTTGACCAAAATCTAATTCCACGCACAATGCATTTTTGTCATTCAACATAAGTTTCTTTACAATCGCGTGTTTTTCAAATAATTTTTCATGATTTTTGTATACCAAACTATTTTTATCGTTTTTATGTTCATAACAAACATCACATACATCTGTACGCGGTTTTGAAAAGGCAAAATTAACATTCACAAAACGGTGTTTTCAAAATCGTTGCTTTGTTCGCATAATATGTATTCTAAAAATAATATGTACATTGTAGTTATATTCAAGTCTGGATGATTAAAATACTGCAACGATGAATGTTCCCGATTATAATGAGACTCATTATGTGGAATTGACAAGCAATGTTTAAGAATCATTTTCTTAATATCTTCAGTTAAAACGATTAAATTATTATTATGAGAGCCCCTTATATCCCCCAGTGACTCGTTATTTTTCAACTTATTTTGTACAGTATTAAACCTGCCTTTTCCAATTTGTAACAAATTACATAAAAATTGTCGACAAACTATTTTATTCTTTGTATGAATGTGAAATCAGTACTCCCAACGAGTAAGAGTTTTACTTGACGTATTTTTTATAGAATCGTTCGGTATTAAAATCATAAGTCCACTAAGCAGCACAGTCTGCGATGTATAATCTCCACTCGATTTCCAAAATCCGTCAAAAAAGTCTTCTTGGTCCGAAATGGTGATGTCTTGAAAACAGTTCTTTGGACAGCAAATTGTAGTTTTCGTGAATTGTTTTGCAAGTACTGATTTTCCAGAATGTGAAGTGTACTTTTAACCCTACATTTGTCGAATAATATGAATAACAAACATATATACACTAATAAGAAGTTTTGATTTACAAAAAAGCATTGTTACCTTATTTTTGGCAATTTAAATAATGTTTCTCTTATTATTCTTCTCATTTGGTTCTTTCTTTTTACCTTTATTCGTTGGACGATCTTGATTCATGGTAAATGCAAGAGATATCACGATACAACTAATTATGGTAATTGACAAAAGCCGAATAAATGTTACAAAAACGCGTTAAACAAGTGCAAACCTGTTGCGATACGTTGACACCCGCGGAACATACAGCGCACGGCTGCTGCGGCAATTGAGCGCTTTGTTATAAAAATTCATATGTCCCTACAATTGTTAACCGATTTGTTTGAAACTTTACAAAAAACTTCAGCATTAAGGAACAACTTTGTCAATTAAAGGTTTCTCTACGAAAAAGTTCGTAACACACTTTCTACGTGCGAATTACGAGAAACGTGGTAAGGCGCGCGATCGATTTTGTTAATAAATATTTATAACAAATTAATTCATTATGAAGGCGATTCGTATATATTTCGATGAAATAGTACGAGATTAGTTTTTAAAAACACTGATTTTCCGCAGTAAAATATTTTTAGTTTTTATTTTTATTTCGAAAAGTAATGTGTTGAAAATAAAAACTGTAATAACAAAAAATATGCGCCTTATAATGGTCTATCAGAATATGTTTTTTTCTTTCAGTTTTATACAAAAAAATTTTTCATGACCATTATTTCCGCCGGAACTGTACAGGTATTGACCATCAAACCGAGCGCTCGGCCAGTTTTAACATCCAGCCACACAATTATAGTAATAAGACCATAAATAAATACAAAACTGACAGATAACATTCATGTTAAGAATACTAGCGTTGTGCGCATGTGCCATTAAACGGAATTTAATTGGTTCCGGGAAGCTACGAAAACGGAAATGTTGAAAGTTGATTAACTTTCGCGTTTCTGGTTCTCGGTGATTCTCGGTGAAAATCATGTTTCATGTGCATTTTATATCTATCTCATATGATTGGTAAATATTCAACAGTTTCCGTTTCCGCTCTTGTTACCTTTTTCGTTCTTGTTACTGTTTTCGGTCAATTCTGAATCCATCGTAAAATATTTACTGTCGGGACAATTCCGGAGTCTGGGTCTCCTGAAAAGCAATAAAAATTAAATGTATTTTATTGTAAAACGTAAAATTGTTTTTTAAAATTAATGTATTTTAATTAATAAATTGAGTTTTACAATATAACGATTATAGATTTAAAATTCTAAAGCAAGATCTGAACTAATTGTAAAATTCTATCTAACTGTGTACATGCATTTTACAAGATTGTAATATAAAACTGAATGCTGAGTCGATAGTTTATTTTACTTTGTATGTTTGTTTGATGTGTGGAAACGTTTTATATCTTTATTGGAACCATGAGTTCTATTTTGCTTTCTAACAATAAGGTATATTGCTATTAATATAGCAAAAATTGAAAAAAAAGTGATGTACAATATGATAACTAAGTATTTCGTGACGTTGTTGATGATAGCGTCATCGTCGATGTTCTTGTATTTGTTTATCGGTATTCTCAATTCTTGAATATTGTGCAGTTCTATCGTGAACTTTGATTCTTGACTCTTGTTTAGGTGAATATTGTAATTTTCTAAAACAATTAGTTTTCAAAAATTTTGTCTTCGAAATTTAGATATTGATTTCCGAGTTTTAACTTACATTGATCTTTCTTGACGACAAATATACTCTGTAACTGTTTCATTTAATTTTTCAATGTGATTTTTTTTATATTGATTTTTATATATTGGTAGTTTTTATTGTCGTTATATAGAATGATATTACTTTCACATAAGTCATTGCTGACTTTGTTTATATTATTCGGACATTTAAATTCGATTCATTAGTTGTTAAATAATATTGTTTTTTTAGAAATAATAGATATATATTGTTTAGTGGGGACAGGCATATAATGTAGTAGTTCTAAATCAGAAATTTTATTTACATTTTACAGTGATTAATTTTTCGAATTTTTCCATATTTTCAGTACTGGACTCTAGCGAAAATTTATTTCTGTATTTATAAATTATTTTCATTTAGTATTGAAGGCACCGAATTTTGATAATACTAGGATGCATGACACGTATTTTACGAAAATAAAAATAAAGTTGATAATTAATTTGAGTACAGTTTATAAATTTAATTAAATAATAATGTTTATTAATCATCAAACAATTTACATGATAGGTCATTCATACTTTTCAATTATACATTACAAATACATTATACATTACAAAATCAAGTAATAAAATTAAAATAATCTTCAAAAGAATAAATACTATTTTGCAGAAGTATATCCAGGGACGCGCCAAGCCTGTCTGGCGCCTTCGGGCAAGTCGCCCTTATGCGCCCCCCCCCCCTCCCAAAGGTAAATATTGAGTAAAGTTTACGTGAATTTTGTTACTACAAAAAATACACTGGACATTTTGAGAAACATTTTTTATTGAGTATACAAATTTAATGAGCACTCTAACAATTAAAAAAAATCTAGGTACAATAAAATAATTCATTTAATCTAATATCACTCATGATACGCAGATCAAGTTACAAAAATTACTAATAATTAAGTGTAACTTTGCGCGTTTTATTTTTAGCAAATTGCCCTATTAACTCTTGCACATTTAAAGTATTCAATAAATCTGCTTCAATAGAAATGATAGCCAAATTTTGAAGACATTCTTGAGACATTTTCGATCTTAAACAGTTTTTGATAATTTTTAATTTTGAAAACGATCGTTCGGCAGTAGCTACTGAAACCGGCATAGTTAACAAAATACGCAGTGCTATCTTTGTTTAGTTCTGCGTATGCAATATAGTGCTGTTGTCAATTTTAATTTTAAATTATCTATATGTGTTTTCCACGTTAAATTTTTATCAAAAGTTATTCCTAAGAATTTTATAGCTCCAGTTTCTTCTTTACCATGGAATTTTAGATGTTGCGTCTTATTTATATTTATTTTCAGTTTATTTGTACTAAACCATTTTTCTGCTTCTTGTAGTACACTATTGGATTTTACTATTAGTTCTTGTTCATTATTTAATTTTTCTAGAAATGAAGTATCATCTGCATATATCCATGACATGTCAGGATGTATATTTACTGGTAAGTCATTTATATATATCTTGAATAGCAAAGGTCCTAATAACGACCCTTGAGATACACCTACATTGATCCCTTTTAGTTGCGATGAAATATTTTGATAAGTAACAAGTTGCTTCCTATCTCTTAAATAAGATTTTAGTATTTCTTGCCGTATACCTCTGAATCCATAATATTCAAGCTTGTTTAACAATATATCGTGATCAACCGTGTCAAAAGCTTTGGATAAATCACATGAGGTTATTTGTACTTTTTTATCTTAATTTTTTTGCTGTTTGTCATTTCTAGTAAAGCCGTTATTGTGGATTTGTTTTTTCTGTATCCATGCTGACTGTTGTGATACATATTATATTTTTCTAAAAATGTTTCTATTCTCTCTTTTAATGCTATCTCTAAGACTTTAGAAAAAGTAGGTGATATAGATAGAGGCCTGAAATTTTCTGTTAAAGTTGTTTTTTTTTTTGTTTAGGAAGTGGAATCACTTTGGCCACTTTCAATTTTTCTGGAACGCACCCCTCTTCAAAGCATTTATTTATTATGATTACCAAAGCATCTGCAATTTCTTCTTTTACTTTGTTTAATAATATTGTAGATATTCCATATATATCTTGTGTGGCTTTTTTCTTTATTGACGAAATTATTTGTTTTACTTCATCCTCTGTAATATTTGTTAGAAAACAGGAGTTGACATTATTTATTTTTGTATTTTTTAAGAAAGTATTATGCATTATTCTAGTATCTGTTATTGAGTTTTTTATAGTTTCACCCACATTTATAAAATACTCATTGAAATCATCTGCATTTATGCTTTCATTTAATTGTTTTTTTTTTTTTTACTTACTGCTATTCCAGATTTTATTATGTTCCATATAGCTTTCTGTTTATTATCATTTTTACTTATTTTAAGTGAATTTTCTTTCTTTTTTTGTTCTTCTATTTTTATAATATAAATTTCTTTCCACTTTTTGTATGCTTATATTGAGTATATGTCCTTTCTTACTCGCATTATTGTTTCTAATGCATCTAATTTATTTTTCATTTGTTTTAAATTATTATCTTTTATTACCCGACGCTTGATATTGTTCTTTTCCTTTACTATAAAATACGATTCATAAGCTTGTAAAATTGTGGAGTGAAAAATATTGTATGACATTTGTGCATTTTGATCTCTTAAAAGTTCTTCCCAATTTTCTTTCTTTAAACAATATTTAAAATTTTCAATAGCAGTATTGCTGAAGCTTGTAATCTTCTTTATTGATTCATCTTCATTTTCATTTGCTTGTCCTATTTGAATTTCAAGAAGTTGTGCGCTATGGTCCGATAAATGTAAATTTAATGTTTTAACACTAAAACAATATTTACCAGTTACAATTATATTGTCGATACAATTTTGCAATCTTGATGGTTCAGTTGTAGTTATTTGGAGTCCGAATGTATGAATCAATTCCATAAACAAAATACATTCTTTTGAGTTACTTCTAAAGTTAATGTTAAAATTTCTGGCAATAATTATTTTCCAATTGAAATAATTATCTTGAACATACGCTAATGTGTCGTTCAATTTTTGCTGAAATATGTCAAAATTTCCATCTCCATTTCTGTACACTGTTACAATTACAATTTTATGTGATTTTATTTCAATTGCACATAATTCTATTACTTTTTCGGAGGTTAAAACTCTTATTTCTGGTATATCCTTTGTTTTATAATTATGTTTAGATAACATGAGTACTCCACCATCTTTATATATTTTTCTACAGTATTCACTACCTATATTATAATTTGGAAATTTTATTTTACCTAATATTTCGGCAGTTTGCCAGTGTTCTGTAATACACATTACGTCAATTTTTTCTTCAGCTAGAATAAAGTTTATGCTATCAATTTTGTTTGCAATACATTGTACATTGTAATTCATAATTCTAAACTTATTTTTAGTAATATGACTTTTCTCGAAAAAACTTATATCTTTTTACAGTTATGTTTTGAGGCCAAATTTCTGGTTTAGTCATTTGTTCTAATTTATCAAAATTAAAACCTACTTTATATGACTTATTATTGCTTTTGTTTCTTTCATTTTTCTTTATTTCTTCCACTGTAAAATCCGAGTTTGAACATATTGATGCTAAGTACTTTTCTAATGATTCTGAAGTTGTATTTGAATTTGCTTTTCCAATATAGAGCCACGCCTTTTTCTCAGCTGCTGCAAAGCATTTAATTCAATTAACTGTTAAGTTATTATTGTTTTATTATTGTGGTGTTACGTTTGTTTTTTTATGATTTTTATTGTCTTTAAGATTTGTTTGATTCTGTACAACTTTATTTAATTCTGAACATTTTTTATTTATTTGTTCAGTTCTTATATTTTCCTGTGTTGATTTCCCGTTATTTTCCTGAAAATCTTGCTCTGTTATATTAATATTATTTGGTGCTTTCATTTTTGTGCTTGATTTAGCTTCGTCAAATTTGGTTATGTTTTTGTTTATATTACTAACACGTGCTTGACAAATTTTTTCTTCTTTTTGTTTAATGGTACTATTTATTGTTACCGACCGGTCATTACTTATTGTTTTTTCTGTTTCTTTGTTAGGTGTCTCCACTTGTTTGTTTTCACAAGAATTACTAATTAGGTGTATTTGCTGTTTCAAACTATGAACGAGGTCATGTAATGTATCAATTAATAAATCTTTTTGTTTTAACATTTCTTTTAAATATTGATTTTCTATCTTTACTGCATTGTCAATATTATCTGTACTTACAAAAGTTTCAGCACTATCAGAAGACTGATTTAAGTCAGTTTCTTTGTCACTATCTTTTACACAACAATTTATTAAGTTATTGTCTATCTTTATAACTTCTTTAAGATATTTAATACATCCAGGATGATTAAGTGATGCACAATTTATACACTTTAATCCACTTTTTGGTATAATTTTGCAATATTTACACAGATTTACTGCAGACTGACAATTAACATTTTTGCTCATTCGCCGCCATTTTTATATATATATATATATATATATATATATATATATATATATATTATACTAGATAAATATTATATATATAAATCCGAATTGCAATCCGAAAATTTATGATTACCCGTACATTTCGAACAATATTCTTGATTTTTACACATTTTTATGTTGTGATTATATCAACAAAATTTGTAACATCGCCAAATATTATAATCTTCATAAACTGCTTATCATTGTAAAATATTGCTTTATTTTGTGAAATCAATTAATTGCTAATGTCTTTTCACTTTTCACTCATTCCGACAATTTTAATTCTAGGTTTCTTTAGTTCTCCATATTTAACTACATATTTATCACCTAAGTTTTCTAACATCATTTTTATTTTGACATTTAACTACAATTGCACCGTTTTTTGCATCAATCATATTTTCAATTCCTGCAGACAACTAAGATGGTTTTATTTTTTCATTAATTTCTACCCTTAAAAGATTGTTAATTTTGTTTTCTGATTTTTTTTAGGTGTTATAATAATAGTTGGTGTAGCTATTTCAGCATATAAAGGATGTGTATATTATATATACACATATTGGTAAAAATTTTCGGCGGTGTTTGAAATTCTTTCAACGTGTGATAGAATGACGCATTATTTCCGATTTTGCAAAACCAACTTCGGATGATATAAAGTATTAGAAAAATTTCTTGTTAAAAAATTTGATATTAGTTTTTATAGATTGTTTTCGTTAGGATTTTGACTTTCCTATATCTTGTCCAACTTTGCAGTTCTAGGATCAGCTTACCGCCGGGCCGTAATTGTGCGTTAATACGACGATAAGTCAGCTTCATAAATAAAATAATTTATCATGTTTCTTCTATAGTTGATCATTTACATGTTTTTCTTTATCTGCTCTATAAATTAATTTTTACTGTACTTAATATACATTAATAATAAATCGAAATACATACTTACGATTAACTTTTCTTGTTTTTGCACTGGGAAATTTTATATCGTAATATAATGATAGGTTAGGTTTTCAAGTTTATAAAATTAAATTAAGTTCTATTATATACTTTAAATAAATTTCTAAATACCAAAATCTGCAATATTTTAACAATTTTCAATATTATCCTTGTTACAATGTCATATATTTCATAAAAAAAAATAAATTTAATCGAAATAATTTGTCGTATTGTGTAAGTTGAATTTTGACGTGTTTTGTCAATTTGTTGTCAGCTGCCAGTAGCTACTAAAGAGATTTATAAATATAAAAATAGAAAATATAAAAATCTTAAATTATCATTATTAATTAACAAAAAAAAAGTATAATATTTTTTTTATAATTATAAACCTTATATAAAAATTTCAGATTTTATTGACGAGTAATTTGAACAAGAGAAAATAAAATACGCCATTTGCTTGATAAATGTCAGGTTTCTCTTGATAAATGTCAATCGTTCTCTAATTTCCATCGTTCTTAAAAATTCAAAAAAATTTATATTATTCTGTATAACATTTCACATCTAATATATTTTTTCGGAACAAAAATAATGATATTTAAAGAAAATATGGCTTGTTAAAAAATATATTTACTTGTATTTTATGTAATTTTTATTAATAATGGAATATTGATATTGAATTATTAATTATAGATATGTTTTTAAATATTACGAATAATCAATTATATTAAATATGCAATACAAAATTAATAAAAAAATATTTATTGAATCGTCCTCTGCAATTTAGTGTAAACGCTCATATCGAGTGTGACTGTTCACCTTAATCAAATTCATATTCACTAGATTCTTCAAAATTACAATAAGAAAATCTGTAACTAGTGATATCAACAGTTATTATTTCAACAAGTAAGTCTTTTTTTTATATATATATATATATATATATATATATATATATATATATATATATATATATGTTATTAAATCATTTTTAAATAATTGGGTAATGCTTTTGAATTTGTGAAATTGTACAAATATTCAATAAATTATAGTTTACGTACATCTGGATGCTTTTATGCGCGTATAATAATCAATTATTTATTTTTGCTAATAAGTTATAAAACAAAATATTTAAGCGTTGACGTAATGAATTAATTATTTTGTCATAAAGAATCACTTATACAATACTAGCTCAATTCGCTTATATACTAAAATTTATATTTACCGTTTTGAATGACCTTATTTGCTAAAACGTCAGCTTGTCGCTTACATTCCGTGCAAATTTGCGTGTAGTTCTCAAACATAATACAAAAGTTTTCTTAGAACATCGTAAAACTAATATAAACAGTCTAGAGCGAATTTATCGGAATTTTGAAATATCACGAAAATGGTGGCTATTTTAAAAAAGTGTTCTCTTTTCAGTGTAAATAATCAACATTTCAAGCGTATAAAATTCGAACAAAAATATATCAGTAATATCACTTCAGATAATTTAATTCTCCATAATTAGATCTTAAAGCGAAGTAAATTGGTTGAATAGTTTCCGAGATCTCGGCGAGACAAGGTTGAAAAATATGATTTTGAGAAAAACGCGTTTAAAGCTTGAAAAATTAGTTTTTTACTGCCCGATCTGTATATTTTACCTGTTCTGAAACAACTCTATATTGGTCGCTGTAACTCCGCCAAAAGCTAGATTTTCGAAAAACCAGTTTAAAGCATTATTCTACAAACTATAAACTTTCAGAAAATGCAAAGAAAATTGACTTTTTTTAAAAGTGTTAGAGTAGAGTTTCCCCTTAAAAGTGATTTTAGAAGGAGTTATAAATTCGGACAAATATATTTAAATACAAATGATATCAAAATAAAAAAAAAAAAAGTTTTATTTCGGTACAATATTATTACATATACTGTCAAAAATGAATATAAATTTACATTGATAATCATAGTAATTTTACTAGATTTTTTATTGTAATTTTATATTTTTTAGGTAAATTTAGTATAACTTGTAAAATTTACAACATAAAACATCGTAAAATTATTATTATTTTAATTAATTAATGTATTGTCAATGGAAACTTACATTAATTTTTTAGAGTGTAGTGCGTGTATTTTAAAATCTAAATACTAATTGAATTTATGCAATTTTGCGTCTGTTGTGTATTGTACATATACGTAGTCCTAATAAAATTAAAATAATACAACATTTTGAGGTACTTAACATTTTCAAAACGAATATAATAACTAAATGATATAAATTTATGTTAGATATATTTTCATACGGTTTTTGTGTTATCTGATCTTGTATTAGTTAGAAACATCAGAAAGGAATATGAAGCACGCAGAACCTAAAAATTAGAATTATTGAATAGAATAAAATATAGTACAATTAGGCAGAGTTACATACCCGCCCAAAACTGATAATATTTAGATCTAATATGCCGCCAATCGAAATTACAAGTGATTTTTGACTTTGTATCATTATCTGTAATAAACTCTTTTGTACGACACTGTTATCCATATCGTACCATATGCAATTGTATGCAGCCTCACACACCTTTAATCCCTGAAAATTAATTATTTAGAAACAGAATTGTGACTGATCTAGAACTAGATCAGTAAGATCTTTGATCTGATCTAGATCATTTTATTTTTACAAATCTTGATCTTGATAAATGATCTTAAAAACAGATCATACGCGCATTTGCATTTGTAAATTATAACTCGCAAAATTAGTTACGTTGCATTTAATGAAATTTAACATCTCATAGCCCTTATCTGCTCCAGTAGAACGACTATTTATTATGGGTTCGGATATTAATTCAAAGTTGGAGTAATTTTGTAGTTACGTAATCACAGAGTTAACGGAAAACCGAACGATAAAAGTAATCTGTCATATGTAAAAATAGTATTCCAATGAAAAGTAATTATTTTAAATATAAAAGAAATTTTATTTGATAATAACGACGAGGACGAAAAAGTTCAAAATTGCTCTAGAGTAAGATGATAACTATATGCAGAATTTATGTTAAAAATGACACTTTCGAATGCAGCCCGATATTTTTCATTCTATACTCCATGAAATGCACATAACATTATTTTTATTTTACAACCGTCAAGTTTGTTCCGGAAAACAATTATAATTCAAACATTTAATGATATTGCGCAAGCACACTCTTAAATCCACTCTCTACGAGGCAGAATAACTGAAGTTAACTCTTTTTACTCTATGCAGTAATAGCCGAACGACAAAAATTTCATTCTATGCACTACAAAAGCGGTTACAGAACACTTTAGAGTAAAATGATTAATTCGAATGGAACGAGTAACGCCAAACCCATCTTTAGTAGTGGTAGAAGGAGATTTGACTATATATACCAACGGTGGGCAAATGCGGCTCCGAGAGCCGCATGCGGCTCTTCACTGAGTCAAGTGCGGCTCCCATTTAGAGGATGAGTGACATATTTACGACACATTAGTAAACATATTTTTGTGTTATATTTCATTTTTATTATATTTGAATTTTATTACTAAAATTTTGAAATAATTATTTTCTTTTTCATTGTTATATTTTTATATTTATATGTTATAATGATATTTTTTCTGTTTTCATATTGTGACTTGTGAAAATATGCAATTTTATTAAATAAAAAAATTTGTGTGTGGCTCTTTATAGAATATTAAAAACCGGATTGCGGCTCCCTTAGGCCTCATGTGTGCCCACCCCTGATATATACTATACCATACTTTTGCCGCACCCTATTTATATATTTATATATATATATATATATATATATATATATATATATATATTGCAAGTGGCGGATTAAAATGGGACACCAAGTATATATATACATATATATATATACATATATACATATATATATATATATATATACATATATATATATATATATATATATATATATATATATACCGGGTGTTCGTTCGTCAAGTTCATATGGGCGTTTAACATGTAATTTCGATAAATTGCGATATACTACTTTCTCGAGTTAAATTCGAAGAAATACTTAGAACACTTTTCGATAGGGCATAAAAAGTTCTATAATTTGGTTTTAGCTTTAATTTGCTAGCATGTGCCGTTTGAGCGCTAGAATTTTTTTTTGATTTTGTGGTTTTTATTTTTTTCTCAAAAACTATGAGGTATAGGAAAATAAGCATGATATGGAAAATGCTGGTTGTAAGGTTTTGGGTGCTTTGGGAACTTTTGCTAGGACTGTAAATGTTTCCAAAGAAGCCCGTTTGAGTATATACAATGTAGTTTTGGTGCCTACGTTGAATGTTAGTGAATGTTGGGTTTGGTTGCAAAAGCATACACGGAAAATAACTGCTGTGGAAATGAGATTTTCACGTGCGGTATATGGTGTAAATAGAAGAGGTCGGGTACGAAATATATTAGTGTATGATGAGTGTGAAATTGAAAAAAACGTTGTAGCAAAAGTTGGTGTTAGTCAGTTAAGATGGTTCGGACATGTTGAGCGAATGTCTAATGATCGTTTGGTTAAAAAAATTTATTTGAATGATTTTGATAGTATACGTTTGCGTGGACGTCCGATGAGTAATTGGAGTAATATTATTGAGAGTGATTTGCGTGAGCAAAAGTTTCCAAGTAGTACGAATAAAAGACCATGTATGGGAGGAATTATGAATGTCGATGAAGCGAAAGTTGCTTGTTTGGATAGAAATGCTTGGAGTCGACTGATTTCGGGATGATAAAAAGAGTTTGTGCCACACCCTTTTGGGTACATAGCGTGATTGTGTATGTATGTATGTAAAAATATATTTAAAATGATAATTTACCTCATCTTGAATAAGCTGACCAGCAAAGCAATAAGCAAGTGTTTGTCCCAAACCAGCAGCTGTTACACACGCACATACAACTTTGCTATTGCTGTAATAATTGAAAATACTAAATTTATCTGGTAAATATAATTTAAAAAATATTACTTACAATTCTTCTTCTACTACAAGTCCATACAGTGATATAGATAGACCTATAAAACTTGTAACAAGTGTAGGTAAAAATAATTTTGAATAATTGTCTTCAAACGAGTTTAGAAACCTAAAGATAAAAATTAATAATAAATTAAGGTTTGAAAGCGTACGCCTCTAAATGCAAGACAAATCTTATATTTCAAAATATTTTTATTTTTGTAGCGCCAACAGCGTGCCCTATATATATATAGATTAGGGTGTCCCTTATTTTGCAAAACTTCGAATTTTTCAGGTCGCTCCCCTCAAAAGTTTTAAGTTTGAGGAGAAAAAAATTGTGGAATTTTTTCAGATTTTTTCAGTTGAACTAACTGTCAAAATCGCTGACGAAAACAAAAATTTGACAGCGATTTTGACAGCTGTCATTTATTCAAATGTCAATTTTGACATTAAATTTGAATTCAGCGATGTCAAAAACATATTATTCCAAAGTTTCAGATTTTTTGATTGAAATTTGGCTAAGTTATACAATTTTGATCATGAACACCACCAAATCCCATGTTAAATGTCATTTAAACTTGGACCGCTTGGTGGCACGGGTTAGTTCAACTGAAAAAATCTGAAAAAATTCCACAATTTTTTTCTCCTCAAACTTAAAACTTTTGAGGGGAGCGACCTGAAAAATTCGAAGTTTTGCAAAATGAGGGACACCCTAATATATATATATATATATATATATATATATATAGTAGAACCTCGAGATACGAGCACCTCTATATACGGGAAATTCGAAATACGAGGAAAGTACAAACGAAAAATTCGTTTCTAAATACGAGCATTGACTCGAGTAACGAGCAATAAGCCAGGCTGTTTATATGCGTAGCGCGTTTCCCGATACGGCTCGACTCGGGGATTCACCGTAGCAGGCAACGTCAGCTTCGGTGAATCCCCTTGTCAGTCACTCGGTGTTCTTTGATCTACGTGTTGAGTTACGTTTGTGAGTTAATCTTTTTTACATTTAATGTGAAAATAATTTATTTACCAGTGTTATTTATTAGGAAAATTGATTTTTATGTTGATATTTTTGGGGGTGCGGAACGGATTAACTGGATTTCCGTTATTTTCAATGGGGAAGTTTGTTTCTGGGTACGAGAAATTCGCTATACGAGCTCAATGCTGGAACGAATTAAACTCGTATTTCGAGGTTCCACTGTATATATATATATATATATATATATATATATATTGATAAAGACTACGATATCACTTCATATATAGATACTTATTATACGTTGTCACTTCATATATAACGCAGTGTCTTCCAATTTTGGAAGTCACAACGTTGCACATGTTTTTTTATGTTTTTCTGCCACTTTGGATCAAATGATGACGAAATACAAAAATTGTGTTAGAAGTCAAATTGACCCAAAATATCCTCAAAAAGTGTCCCTTAGTTCAAGCCTTGGCCGTTGGCGCTGCGATCAATTTTACAGTTGGATATGCTACATACGATATCACTTCTGATTATATATAGCATTTGAAGGTACTTGGTCTCTTCCGAGAACTGGCAACAGCGGATAAGAGTTAAATTTCTATATGTTCAAATATCTGTCATTTTCTTGCTTGGAGGAAAGCTGTTATATAGGACTTGAAAATTATTCTTACCAAAAAAATTTGAAAAAATATTTTAATTGCTTATCTGTATTTACTTATAATACTATTAATTTTTATTTCGTGTGTATTCGAAAAAATACATTAAGTATTATGTCATTTTATTTCTTCATCAAAATTTATTTGGCTGTATTGTACATGTAATATTTATTATATTTAATTAATAACTGACTTTCGTATACATTTGCGAGTGTTTGACTTATTAGTTCATTTATATATAAGCTTGTTAAAAAAATGAACCATCAATTACTTTTTAATATTGGATATAACGTATTTGCAAAATATTCATTTAACTAATTACAACAATAAGTAAAATTGAAAAAAATTATTTTTTCTTCTGTAATTTATAGTAATTCGGGACACAGTACAATAACTAATATTTTGTGATTTCCAGTTTTTACAAATTTTTTTTTATCAAATTAAATTATAACTTTATAAATAAGATATTTTATATAATTAATAAGTAGAATTTAAATAACAAATATAAAAATTATTTCATTGTGGTATTTAGATATTTAGCGATTAAATATCTAAATAATATTAATAGATTTATATATAATATATATTATTTAATATTTTAATTGAAAAAAAATAACACATCCTGTACCTTGATTTAATTGATTCTAAAATAATATATATTTTTTTTATTTTATAATTCTTTGATGCAAATTTTATAATCTAACTTAGTGATGTATATGATTGCATATACAGAATGAACCAAAAGTCCCGGAACGGTCAAATATCTCTAAAAATATATTTCCGATCAACAAAATAAAAAAAAACGTGTTTAATCTTTTTCAAAAAGCTATCCACTGATATGCCACCTGACCCCCTACACCCACCCCTAGGCGGTGGGGGGGGTGGTCAACTTTGAAATTTTAAATAGGAACCCCTATTTTTTATTGCAGATTTGGATTCTATGGCTAAAAATACGTATTATTTGTCTAAAACATTTTTTTCTATTTTAATTTTTTTCTCTATTTTACTGAATTTTTTCAGATTGTTTTCAGCAAATTTTGAAAAAAGTCTTATTTTGAAAAAATCCCAATTATACCCCCCCCACCGCCCTTGAGAGATTTTCAAAAATTCAGTTTTTAATTTTTTTCTACTAAACGATGCATCCTAGAATAATGGTTTATTTACTAACTTATAGTACTCATTATTCCGCATTTTTCCATATCATGCTTATTTTACTACACTTCATAGTTTTTGAGAAAAAAAATAAAAACCAAAAAATCAAAAAAAAATTCTAGAGCCCACACGGCACATGCTAGCAAATTAAAACTAAAACCAAATTATAGAACTTATTATGCCCTATCGAAAAGTATTCTAAGTATTTCTTCGAATTTTACTCGTAAAAGTAGTATATCGCAATTTATTGAAATTACATGTTAAAGTCCTATGCTCTGGGGTCGCGGTCAACACACTGTATATTTCTATATTTTCTATATTTCTATATTTCTATTAATTACAGCGCTATCTATCATAAATAGAAAAAAATGTTTTAGACAAATAATACGTATTTTTAGCCATAGAATCCAAATCTGCAATAAAAAATAGGGGTTCCTATTTAAAATTTCAAAGTTGACCACCCCCCCACCGCCTGGGGGTGGGTGTAGGGGGTCAGGTGGGATATCAGTGGATAGCTTTTTGAAAAAGATTAAACACGTGTTTTTTATTTTGTTGATCGGAAATATATTTTTAGAGATATTTGACCGTTCCGGGACTTTTGGTTCATTCTGTATATGCAATCCTTTACTAAAATTCATTTATCTATCGCCTTATAGGACCAAGATATTTAACCGCGGTTTAGACAATCGTGTTCCCCAAGAAAAGGGCTACATTTTGTATTTGCGACTTTTTTCTACATCAAATACAACCTTAGAAAACACGACTTTTATACGAAAAATATGATATTTTAAAAGTTTTTTTTTCGTTTTAAAAAATTCTGTAACGGTCAAAACGGGTAAAAAAAACTCTTGTAAATAATTGTTTGTATACTCTAAAGTCTGTAGAATATTATACTGTTACTAATAATTCGGTTAAAACAAATTAATTACATGAAAAAAAATTTTTTTCACAATTATATAAAAAAAAACCGGTTTTTACCGTTGTGAGGTTATCGTTACGGACTAGAAATTTAAAAACCATCTGAATCTTGTTTTTTACTAGTTTTTAAGTGATCAAAAGCTACGACAAGTCAAAATTCGTCTGGGGCCGATTTCCTATGCTTATCTTGCTACCCCCTTTATAACATATTTTTTTCGTTGAATATAAAAATATGTTGTCTTTTTATTTTCATACATTGTCAATTTAAAATTGTATATTTTGTCATTTAAACATAAATTGCAAACAAAATATTGATTGATACAGTAATCTCATTTATGAGGTTAATATACCATAACATAGATAAAATAGGGGATTTATTTTAAATATTTATATTCACAGCAAATTTTCATACTTTTCAAAAAATAATAATTTTTGTTAGGTATTAATTTTCATATTATATTTAATTGTACAATATTATAATAAACTCCAAAAATTATAGGAGTATTGCTTATTTTTAATTTTAAAAAATACTGTTTTCCATATTGTGTTCTAATAATTTAAATTATTCAAAGATAAATAAAGAATATTTTTGTAGTATTTTTTTTTGTAAAATATATTTTATCTAGTTTATGATTTTTTTCAAGTAAGTTATTTGTTCTTGATAATTATAATTATTAGAAATATATTTTATTTACTTTTAAATGCTTTCAATATTTTAAAATTTAATTTATTTAACGCGAATATATTAGTTCTTTTATAATATAAATTTAACTATTAAAAAATTATAGCTGAAGTAAAGTTAAAATATAATGTTCATTTGTATAAAAAACATTTTTAATTCTAAATATGGATTTTTTCGTTATTAATTTATCTTCTCAATATTTATATATTTCCTAAACCAAATTTTTGTTCAGTTACAATGCACAAACTTAACTCACCGGGATCGTAGCAGTACCTTCTTAATGACAAATTAAGAATATATAAAAACCTGTATTTTCTACTAAAGTATAACTGCACTAATTTAAGATATTTGGCAACGCTGGTGGAAGTCCGTAAGTTGCATTCATTGTTCCTATATAACAACAGTGATGGAAGTGATTTCGTATTTATTATATCTGTATATATATATGAAATTTTAAAGTCATATATCGTTTCCCCTCTTTTGAAAAACTTATTTAGCAAGTTCCCCTAAAGCCATATATATATTTTATATTTACTTATTTTAACTAATAAATATGGAGGTGTGGACGCCTTTGAAACATACCGGAAGTGACTCCTTAACACGTATCAATATATATATATATATATATATATATATATATATATATATAAACAAATGTTACATTTTGCTTTTTAAGTTACTGTTAATGTATTTTGACAATTTATAGATATAATACATACGTACCTCAATATTTTGACATGATGAGCAACATTTACATAAACAATTTTATTGTTTTCTTTATGATTGTTCTGCGGTCCAATTTTGAGTAAATTTATACAAATCATTTTAAATTGTATACAAACACTACATGTTAACACAATAAATAATCTATCAATAGAACTTATTAAACAAGAATCTGCTAGTATAACTAATATTGATTGAAAAGAAAATATTATTTCATAATATGGTGATATTTTTATATAATCTTTGAAGAATGGAATCCAGATTTCTATTAATAATGCATGATTTCCTTTCATACCAGCTCGTAATGCAAGAAAACAAGCTGCCATTGTAATTAACACATAATATATTCTGCTGACTGCATTAGCTATTTTATATAGCGACTGCATCTTTTGTTTTGATTCATTGTCTAATCTGTCAGTTAACCAAAACTCATTCCAGACTGTGTCTAACATATTAGACAAATGTTTTGCTTCTCTAATGACAAAATAATATTTTATGGTTATCTGAAATGAAATTGTGCATAAACAGATTTTTAAAAAATGCTTAATATAAATATATAATAACCAAAATTTAAGTGTAATTATATCTTTCCAGATAAAAAATTAATTTTTAAAAATAAATGCTCGACGAAATCCAACTATTAAGAGATCACGCCATGTATCCAAAAGAATGTGGCACAAACTTTTTCCACAATCCCGAAATTAGTTTTCTCCAAACATTCTTATCCAGACAAGCAACTCTAGCTTCATCCATAGTTATTATATTCATCATCTGTTCCTACTACTTGGAAACATTTGCTCAGGTAAACCACTGTCTCAATCGTACCACTCTAACTACTCATAGGACATCCACGTGTAAACGTATATCTTCAAAATCATTCAGAAATATATTTTTTTGACCAAACAATCATTAGACATTTGCTAAAAATTAACGAAACATCTGAACTGACTAACACCAACTATTGCAACAACATTTTTTTTCAATTTCACACTAATCTATTTCGTATCCGGTTCCTTCTAGTTACATCACACACACCACGTAAAATATCACAGCAGTCATTTTCCTTATATGTTTTTGCAGCCAAACTCTACATTCACTATCATACATCAACGTAGGCAATAAAACAACATTGTTTATACTCAAACGGGCCTCTTTGGAAACTTTTACATTCCTAGCAAAAGTTCCCAAAGCACCCAAAACCTTACAACCAGCATTTACTCTCATTTTAATTGCACGTTCAAAACGGGCATCTCTAGACAACAAACTACCCAAATACACAAATTCATGTACCTGCTCTAAACGTGCACCATCAATATATACATTACATTCAATTGTCAAGTAACCCTTCTCAAGAACTAAAACTTTGCACTTATCAACATTTAACACAAGATTTATAACTTTACCAACAACATTAATTCTGTCAATCAAAACGAGTTTTCAAACATTGTATATATCATTTCCGTACTAAAATCTTGTGATTTATATTTATAAAATGTACAAAATTAACGGTATGTATAGTTTGAAGAAAGTCGATTACATAACCGTAAAGTAAAGTTAGCCGAAATAAAAGATTAACCAGATTTAAAAAAAAAAATTTGAAATTAAAATTATTATTTTATTAAACGATTGGTTAAAAAATATATGTGAATGATTTCGAAGGTATATATTTGCGTGGACGTCTGATGGGTAGAGGATGTGGTATAAGTGAAATTGTTGTTGAAGGAAAAGTTTCCAAGTAGTAAAATAAAACGCCTTTAGGTTTAACTTCTGTATTAATATGTGTTAATAACCGACGTACTCCACCAATTCTACGTACGTTTTTATCAGGAAAAAGAAACATTTACAGTAAATAACAGAACATACAAACAAGTTACTAGGTAACAAAATAATAACTAGATCATAAAATTTGGATTACATTAATTAAAAAATAATAAATTTCATGATATAGTTACTTATTTTGTTACCTAGTAACTTATTTCTATGTTCTCTTATTTACTCTAAATGTCATTTGTATTTTTTTTTTATGAAGGGTATATCGATTTATTAATAAATATTAATACAGAACTAATATAATGATTTCTGATTGATTTTTTTACTATGTTATTTGTGTTTCTAGCAAAAGTACCCAAAGCACCTAAAACATTACAACGAGCATTAACTCGTTTTTCAATTTCACGATCAAAGCGATCATCCTTAGATAATAAACTACCCAAAGAGATAATTTGAAAGAAAAATGCTTAATAAATAATCATTACCTGAAGAGATCCAACAAGTAATACACCGTCGTCCATAATCATACTAAATGAGTCGTATGTGTTGAATAGAAAGTTTAAAATATTTAATATAAGAAAAATAAACATCGTTATCCCTAGGAAAGTACCAATTACATTTGCAGCTGAAGTACGAATTTTTGGATTGCATCCGACGTATGTCATTAATTTTATTATGTCTGTAGTTAGTTTTTTTATTGTAAGCTGAAAATATTATATTTCATTATGAAAATCCACATTAATTAATACACATTATACCTCTTCTTTTTGCGGCATTTTTTAAAAATATTCCAAGTTTTACTTTTGTATCTAGAATTATGGAAAATTCTATGAATGTTTAATAATTAAGATTTTCAAGAAATTTTAGTTAATTTTTTTCAAATAAATTATAATTTTATACTGCGTATGACTATAATGTTAGTTTTAGTTTGTATTGACAGGTACATACAAGGTGATATATAAAAGTGTACCAAACTTTACCTGTTTGTTAGGGAGGTCATTTTGAGTAAAGAATGTCATATAAAAATAGGTCTTACTCTATCTAGTTGTGCAACTACAAGAAATTAAAGTTCTTTTTGGGATGCAAGTAAAATTAGTTTTTTATATTTGACAACAAATGTTCAAAACGAGCTCGTTGAACTTAAATACAGAGATGACACCGACAAATCAAAGAGTGGTACACGCGAATCATGTAAATATTATAACAAATTCGATTTCACGCTACCATAAATCATTCTTCCAATCAACTGTTCCACTCTGTATACGAGCTGATTTTAAATGTCACTAAAGATAATAATCTAAATGATTTAAATCTGAAAATCTTGCTGACTCTGCGACAGGACCTCCACGTCCAATCTATCTATTTGAATAGTTAAAATATAGCCATTATATGCACCATCATATTGGAACTACATGCGTTTTCGAATGCGTAATGGAGTATCTTCATGGTTGGACTGGATGAAAAATTAGGCTCGGGGAAAATCTTACATTTCAAAAATGTTAAAATAAGTTATGTTTTTATATTTTCTAATTCTATCTCACTTAGAAATGATATTACAGAAAAAAAGATGAATTGTAAAAATGACACATATAAAATCAAATATAATTTTTTATAATATTCAATTCGTAAATTTTTGCAAAACTTAGAGATCAGTTTTAATTTTTTGACTATTGCTGGTCACGGCCTAAAATTATGACGGCACACAGGGGAACGCCCGGCGCCTCGATGAGCTAGCCCAACTCTGAGTATCTTCTAACATTTCTTGAAGTCGATTCTTAAGAAAATTTGCAAATCCTTCATTGAATACTTCACTATCAAGCAACTGTCCGTCGAAAATACTAGCTCAATTATTTACACTGAATCTGGTCTAAACAGTTCATGCATAACTATCTATTATTTTATTTTGTTTTTCTATGATAACTAATAAGTATGCCACTTTAATTTCTTGTAGTTGTGCAACTAGATAGAACGGGACCTATATTCATATGATATTTTTCACTCGAAATACCCTATCTAACAAACTGCTACAGTTTGTTTCACTCGTTATAAATAACTCTGTATAATATTTTATACACAAAAGAATGTTTTTTATTTTATAAGATAGATATATATTTTTATAGTTTTAATATTTAAATGTTTTATTAAATATTCCAAATAAATTTAACTTATATATTACAGATTATTAAAAATTTTATCAATTTTTTTAAATTTTCTGATGTTTGCAATATACCAAAAACTGCTGTTTAACAAAGTCAAGACTTTATCTTGTTTCAAATAGAACTATACTTTCGAACTACATGTACAACTTCAAACTGATTTTAAATTGAATCCAATAATTTTTCATAAAAGAATGATTAATTAAAATTTTATAATGACAAGTTAATTATAAGGAAGATAATTTGAATTTTATTAAAAGATATAATAATATATACATAAAAGAATATTTGATCATTATTTATTAGTATATCACTCACAAGTTCTTTTTTTTTTCGTTAATTAAAAGTTTATTTCAAATTTTTGTAAGTTGAGAAATGTTTTATGCATTATTAAATATTTCATTTAATATTTATAGAAATCGATTATATGTTAGCTACACAAAATATACTTCAAAAATTGAGAAAAATATTTTAGTTTTGTACTTTATATATAGGTAGAGAGACACCGCTGATGAAAATCTCTAATACTAGTTCAAAATATTTAAATTTTGAATACTGAAATAAATAAATTGTCAAATATTTTATACAGAATGATTTATAACGAGTGTATCAAACATTAACAGTTTGTTAGGGAGGACATTTTGAGCGAAGAATGTCATATGAATGTAGGTTCTATTCACTCTAGTTGTACAACCACAAGAAATTAAAGAGGCATAATAAATTTACGGGTTTAACAACAAGTTACTGTAGAAACACAAAATGAAACAATAGATAATTATGCATAAACCCTTTAAACCTAACGTTTATTTTGGTAATTTATTTAATTGTTGTAGGACAATGGACCGTTTTACTGCAGCCGAATATGCTTGATTATTGAAGTTTTAAATGATGGTCCGAATTCTGAATGATATGCAAATTTTCTTAAGAATACGCTTCAAAAACAGTTAGAAGATACTCCACTTTATATTCGACAACATATGATGGTGTACAATACCATTTTGAAAGACAAGTGGCCGCA
Organism: Clivina fossor; assembly: GCA_963966155.1. Lineage (NCBI taxonomy): Eukaryota > Metazoa > Arthropoda > Insecta > Coleoptera > Carabidae > Clivina > Clivina fossor. The sequence goes on from OZ014551.1 coordinate 36,634,157, forward strand.
TAGCTAAATTTTAACTATCCAGATAGATGAATCGGACGTGAAGGTCCTTTATCTATCTATTATCTTTGGGGACATTTAAAGCAACTTGTATACAGTCTGGAAATAAACGCTCGAGAAAAGTTGATGGAAAGAATTATGGTAGTATTAAATCATATTAGTTATAATATTGATATGATTGTACCGTTCTTTGATTCGTCGGTGTCATGCGTGTATTCAAGTTCAACAAACACACTTTACATTTGTTGTAAAATATCAAATAATTTTACTTGCCTCTCTCGACTATTTTATTTGGTTTTTCTACGGTAACTTGCTACTAATCTCGCAAATTTACAATGCCACTAATAAAACACTTTAATTTATTGAAGACCTATATTCATATGCCATTTTTCACAGGAAATGGTCGCCCTAACAAATTATTAAAGTTTATAAATCACCCTATATAAAGACAATGTAATAAAAATATTAACTCATTCAGTATTACTGTTATTCTCTATTAGGTTTTAAACATATTTTACTTTATTTCAGCAAATATAAAATACAAAAAATTAAAAATTATAATTAATCTTTCCATTTACATTATCGGAAAGCACTTGGAGGCCAGTTGTATAAAATATTATTAATTGAATCAATGAGTTAACTATGCAACTCTCTTTAAAGTACTATATTCATTTGTCAGTTGGCAACTTAACTAGATAATTAACTTGTAAAATATTTAAAAAAAATTTATGCCACCGACCGTTCAAAATATATTTTTTTTATTAAATATTATCTGATTAACAATAGTTATATTATGTTACGAGGAGTAGAAAGAGATCTTCATTGTGTTGAGTCTAGTTACTTACGGCGAAATCTGAGCCGAGGTCAAGCAATCTGGGCAAAACACAGAAATAAATCATTCTATTCCGAGTGACATATAGAATTGTTTCTTCACGCGTTTTAACCAAAACTAAACTAAATAAAAAATACATAACAAGATTACTCTAGTAACTGTACTAACAGTTGTAGAACAGTAAGTATACTTATATTATTGATATATGCTTCATGTTTTTTTTGATCGAATATCTATTTTGTGACAAATCTGTGCGGTGTACATTACATTTCCTGCACTTTTTCGCACATTTTCAATAATCAAATTCAAATTTAAGCAAAAATAAACAATGCATGTGTCAATTAACTTGATTTAATAATTTTTAATATGGTCGTCGGAAATAACAAATTAATTACATTTGACTATGTTTCTGTCAAATATGCAGTTTCTGACTAATCTGACGAAGTACATTGCAATTCTTTACACATTTTCAATGATAAAATCAGAGCCGTATTTACGCACAGGTGCATGAGGCGCAAGCTGGGGCCTCGTAGCTAAGGGGCCTCAGATTTCAAATCAGATATCAGTCACTGAAATCAATTTAAAAATTATTTTAATTTCTAGTTTCTAGTTTTAATTTACGACTAAATTATCTTTCAATACATTTCTAATGTTGAAGTACTGGTGTTGTTATTGTCAATAAAATAATAAAAACCTGCATATTAAGTAGGGTGGCTATCTGGCTATTGTAACAAAAGGGACTATTGTCTCTTTACACGCTAGTTGCTATTGCTACTTGTTTTTCAAAAATTTATGCAATATTAGGTGGGGGTGCGTTATATTTCCATGACCCTGAATATGCTTGTGCTGCGGTTGGCAGTGTGCATTGTGCGCGAATTTTTAATATCGGAATTTTCTTCGCGTTGATAAACGAGTATTCGATATAAGTTTTTATTTTTATAGTGTAGTGCTGTTATAACATAAAGTAAGTATACCTTTATATATATAATATATAATATTAATTTAGTAATAGTATAGGAAATGAAGTCAATAATTTGGTGTATTTTCATAAAAATACATGACTAGCTGAAATTTTACAAACGCATAAGTAATTGCATATAGTTGTATAAAAAAATTGTTTATATAATTTTCCACTTGCAAAATACGGAGGGTGAAAAAAATAAGGGTGAGCATGGTTTTTTGCGTGCTTTTTAATAAATATCACACTTTATATTCAATTTTAATAAAAAATATAAGCAATACATCTTTGGCGCTGATAAAATTATTTATATAGTTTAGTTGTTTTTTTCTTTTTGTTTCTCTACAATAAAAGTTGACCAAGCTACAATTTTTTAATATACTCATAATACTTTGTATTTACAATTAATTAATATTGTATTTATTTAAAAATAACTCGAAAAATATTTATTTAAAAAACTTTGATTTTGACTTTTTGTAGTGTAGCAAAATATCTTCAATTTGTAATTTTATTGTTTACTCAACCTACTTTAAGTCAAAACTCTCTGAAACTGTTTATTATTTAAAAAAATTTGCTTATAATTTTTTTAAACTTCAAAATATATTAAAAAAATTATATTAAAAAAAATCTCACCGAAGCAAATTGATTTTTAAGTAACTACAGCTTTAATTTGAAAATTTTGAAGATACAAAATATCATGCATTAAAATATTGTAACTGGGCCAGTTTTTAATTTAAGGAAATACAGAAAAACTACAATAAAGATAATTTAATCGACTACATAAATGTATTAATAATTATATTTTTTATAAAAATTGAAATTCAAAGCGATATTTACAAAAAAGTGCGCAAATATCCATGGTCATCCATATTTTTTGCAAGTCGGATATTTATATAAACAATTTCTTTTCTTCAAATATATATATATATATATATATATATATATATATATATATATATATATCTAAGCGCCACATTTACTCAAACTGCAAAACGATGAACTACTGGGTAAGCAAGCATGTAGTGCTTTCATCGCTATATTAAATTATATGGGCGATTTACCGGCTGCTAAACCGAAAGCGAGCAATGAATACACAAATCAAATATTCATCGGTGCATTAAAGCATGATGTGTTACGCGATGAGATTTATTGTCAGCTAATGCGACAGCTAACCAATAATCGTTTGCAAATCAGCGAAGAAAAGGGCTGGGAATTGATGTGGCTGGCAACTGGTCTGTTTGTACCATCCAGTCAAGCGCTGGTAAAAGAATTAAGCGAATTTCTCAAGACTAGACTACAACATCCGGTTGCGCAACAATGCTTATTGCGTTTGCAAAAAGCGCAGAAAATCGGACAAAGACAATTTCCCTCTCATACGATTGAAGTTGAAACGATTCAACATCGAAGTTTACAGATTTATCATAAAGTCTATTTTCCGAATGATAGCGATGAAGCATTCGAAATATAATCGATGACAAAAGCGAGAGATTTATGCCAAATGATTATTGATACACTCGAGATACAATCGAACGAAGGATTTAGTTTATTTGTTATGATATCGGATAAAGTATTTTCGATTCCGCAAGATGCTTTCTTCTTCGATTTCATGTATGAACTTATCGAATGGCTAAGACACTCAACACCCAATTGGAATTGTAAGTATTAGATTTTTATTATTTTTATTAGAAGATATTTACGAATATTTCGATAAAATTTGCAGTTTAAAATACAAAAACATACCACGTAAGATTAATCAAATATTAAAATGCTAACATAGTGAAAAATTTTCAGCTTCCGCACCGATAAACTGTCAATATCAGATATTCTTTATGAAGAAAATGTGGTTGAATACAGTGCCCGGTCGTGATCTAAACGCAGACGAAATATTTTATTATCCCCAAGAATTACCGAAATATTTACGTGGCTATCACAAATGTTCGAAACAGGATGCAATCAAACTTGCCAGCTGCATCTATCGTTCGAAATTTGCGGATGATGCAACCTACTTCAATCAATCAATCTCTCATCTATTGAAAGAATTAGTACCACATGATTTAATCAAAGCACAAAGTGCGTCGGATTGGAAGAAGAGTATTAGCGCAGCATATAACTCTAATAGTGGAATGACCGTGCTGGAAGCGAAAGAACAATTCTTACAGTATATCTGTCAGTGGCCCACTTTCGAATCGGCATTTTTCGAGGTTAAACAGACAACCGAACCCAATTATCCCGAAATTATTACGATTGCTATTAATAAAAATGGAGTTAATATTGTACATCCGATAACAAAGGTAAAATCAAATTTTTTGTTTTCTCTATATTAATTCAATTTAACCTAACCTAACACACAATTATTTTACAGGATATTTTGGCAACACATGCGTTTACTGAATTAAGTAATTGGTCATCGGGTAATACATTCTTCCACATGACGCTAGGAAATATTATGCGCGCATCGAAATTGTTATGTGAAACTTCTCTTGGATATAAGATGGATGATTTGATTACATCTTACAGTGAACATATACAACGAAATATCAGAAGTAAACGTACTTAATTCTCTTGCCTTTTTCGAAGTATTAAATATTAGTTTTTTGCTTTGTAAAAACATCAGAATTACCTAATAATATGTACAAAAATATCGCAAGGAAATAAGTAAATAAAAAATTATTATTGCTTGAAAATTGTATTTCAGTTATTTCGCTTTATTAATATATTATTTTTATTATTATTAAATATGTAAAATATATATTAAATGTTATTTATAATACAATTGAAATAAATTAATATTATTTATCAATATGTTCTGACAAGTTTTAATTTTATTTAAATATTAATAAAATTTATAAATGTGTTTATTTATTAAATATATACACACAAGGGAGCTATCGCTGGTTGAAATTAAAATGCGATTTCTTGCGTAAAAATGCGCCAATCTTAAGTTGTCGCATATTAAATTATAGCTAAACGTACCTGCTAAATGGTGCACGATGATATTCTTTTGGGTAATTCTTCTATAAAAGGTATTTTTATCATTTTTCGATATATTAATTTGACATTTTTCAATTTGGTAGTGAGATTCTTTTTTTTTTCATAGCTATCTCAGTTTATTACATAGATATATTATATTTTTGATTGCGATATTACACACACACACCATCATACACACACACACACACACACACACACACACACACACACACACACACACACACACACACACACACACACACACACACACACACACACACACACACACACACACACACACACACACACACACACACACACACACACACACACACACACACACACACACACACACACACACACACACACACACACACACACACACACACACACACACACACACACACACACACACACACACACACACACACACACACACACACACACACACACACACACACACACACACACACACACACACACACACACACACACACACACACACACACACACACACACACACACACACACACACACACACACACACACACACACACACACACACACACACACACACACACACACACACACACACACACACACACACACACACACACACACACACACACACACACACACACACACACACACACACACACACACACACACACACACACACACACACACACACACACACACACACACACACACACACACACACACACACACACACACACACACACACACACACACACACACACACACACACACACACACACACACACACACACACACACACACACACACACACACACACACACACACACACACACACACACACACACACACACACACACACACACACACACACACACACACACACACACACACACACACACACACACACACACACACACACACACACACACACACACACACACACACACACACACACACACACACACACACACACACACACACACACACACACACACACACACACACACACACACACACACACACACACACACACACACACACACACACACACACACACACACACACACACACACACACACACACACACACACACACACACACACACACACACACACACACACACACACACACACACACACACACACACACACACACACACACACACACACACACACACACACACACACACACACACACACACACACACACACACACACACACACACACACACACACACACACACACACACACACACACACACACACACACACACACACACACACACACACACACACACACACACACACACACACACACACACACACACACACACACACACACACACACACACACACACACACACACACACACACACACACACACACACACACACACACACACACACACACACACACACACACACACACACACACACACACACACACACACACACACACACACACACACACACACACACACACACACACACACACACACACACACACACACACACACACACACACACACACACACACACACACACACACACACACACACACACACACACACACACACACACACACACACACACACACGATTTTTTACGTTTTTACATGATTTTTCTTTGATTTTAACCCTTAACTGGTACGGTCAAAATTTATCGCATAACTGGTATGGTGTGGGTCAAAACGCCGCCTATTTTTTTTTATAGGCAATTTTATTTTTTTTCTTTCCATACTAACATAGGTTGTCTTTATATGTCTCTTCAACTATTTAATCCATAAATTATTACAAAAATACAAATCTTACAAATAAAAATATATATTTCTTTCAAAACAATATAAAATTAAACATATCTTTTCCACAAAGAAAAAAAAATGAATATTCTCATTCCATTAAAAAAATATTTATAGAATACTTAAAACTAGTAATAAACTTTCAAAAAGTTGCAAAAACAGATGAAAAAAGTTCAAAATAAAAAAAATCACATCACTTAGTTTTGACGCAAATTTTCAGCACAACGTTTGCAGATCCTTATTGTACATCCAGCGCATATCGGTTTTTTACAATCTCTACATAGTTGAAATGTTTTTCTATTCATTTTAGATGGACATATATAACATCTTTTTCTAGTTTTTAATGCTAGAACATTTTTATCTTCTGGTGTTCCTTTTGATGGAACTTCTTTTTTTAATATACGACCTATTGTGCATCGAAGTTCCGTGGGTAGTTTATTATTATAAAGTCTTCGCATTAATTGAGGCATAACAAGTTGAAGAGATAAGTTCTTTAAGAATGTAAGTCTATTATCCCTTTCACATTTTCTAGAATACCATAGAACATGTGCGTTTATTCCGCTAATATTCAGAATAGCTCCAAAGAGAGCCATTGGCCATCTGCGAGTTCGCCTACCGACAGAATAGTTAGCACATTTCTGGTCTAAGGCGTCGACTCCTCCTTTGGTCTGATTATATTTTACAATTATCTCCGGTTTGCCAGACTCCGGATCTGTATCGTCAGAGTGATGCATACTTGATACCAATACCACAGCTTTATTTCTTTTTGGCACATATGAAACCAGGGTCATATCTTTTACAAACCCATACTGTGATGTTCCGACAGTTTTACAGCGATTTGGTAAAAATTCTGAGGGAATGTCTTTCTGAGATTTCCTCATAGTTCCAATATATGTAAGTCCTTTATTTTTTAACTCAATTACAAGTGGGACTGAAGAAAACCAGTTGTCAGCAGTAATGTTTCTATTACTCCTTTCAATTGGTTTCACGAGCCGTAAAACAGCTTGTGTTGGCTTGGAGAAATTTTTCAGTTCATCGGGCAAACCAATTCCATCACTGTCTTTGCCACAATATACATACCCGTTATAGAAATAATGTGTGGTAACATCTGCTAAGACCATTACTTTCAAGCCGTATTTGGCAGGTTTGTTGGGCAAGTACATCTTGTATTTGCATCTACCCCTGAAAGGTACTAACATTTCATCTATACACAAAAAATCACCTGGCGTAAATGATTTTTGTGAATTTTTTACAAGCTCTGTGAAAAAATAGGAAATAGGAGCGAGAGGATCTGTGACAAACTTTTCATTTCTATCATGAGCATTATCAAATCTCAGACAGGATAATAAAAACAAGAACCGCTTCACACTGATAGTCGCACGGCAAATATCACGACCTGTTCCGTCTGTTGAAAATAAAGATGTGGCATCTTCGTGACCCGATTTGAACGCGCCAGTAAAATATAAAAGTCCAATGAATGATTTCAGTTCTATCATGTCAAGATCTTGAATGATGTGCTTACTTTGTACAGAATAATTTGGTCTTTCAGCTTGGATTTTGGCATTGGTGTGCAGTAAAAGTTCTGTGAGCATTTCTTCGGTGAATATGCAATTCCAAAAAGCTTCTTCAGTAGCAGTTTCTGACAACACGCGTGCATTACCAATACATCCTGGTAATTTTGTAACAAGATTGTGTGCTGGTGTCCGAACAGCTCGAGTAGGAGCTAATTTTGACCATTTGAACCTATTTCCTTTTCCATAATAAGCTTGCGTGTTACGAGCTCTCTCTGTTTCCATTTCCTCATCTTCTGCTCCCGACATTTCACTCTCAGAATCATGGTTACTTTGTTCGTATTCCGCGTCTGATTCTTCTAAGTCTGAACGGTCGTCGACTTCATCTAATTCCCTCAGCCATTCAGTAACAACTTGTTCAAAATCAGGACTATCAAATGCTATTTTGTTAATATTTGACGATCCGGCAACGTCCATTTCAAATAAAATAATATATACAATTATTTTTAACAACTTCGTTAAACTAAAAACAACAAATATATGCATAAACACAAAAATATTATCACAGGTGATCAAATCAAACATACCTATTTTAGTTACACAACTGGTATGGTACGGGTCAAAATGACCGGCAACGTTATTTACGACTTTACGCAGAGAAGCTACAATCAGCACTAATCATAAAACGATAGTGTATGATATACTAGGAAGGTATTGGGTGGGGCAGGTCCGTTGCGATCAGCAGAGAGACACAAACAATAATAATGCATCAATAGCGGCGATTTGACCCGTACCATACCAGTTAAGGGTTAAGCGCGATTTTAATGATCTTAGATGATTTTAAGCGCGATTGAAAGAATTTTATATATGATTTTAAGCGCGATTTCAATGATTTTACATGATTTTAAGCACGAGATTGTCAGTATTCAGTATTCAGATAATATACAATGTGTCTCAAAATTTTATATACAAATTTTACATTTACCTATTGTTTTATGGGGCGCGCGCATGCGCGCGCCCTTTATGAATGTACAATGTGTCTAAGAAATAAATGTACTCAATAAAATACATATCTCTTTCTCTCTCTTGCTCTCTTTTTACTCTCATCTAATATACACATTATGTTTATACTGTAGCATTTACAATGTTATACATATCTTTCTTTCTTCTCTATACATCTCTCTCTCTCTCTCTCTTTCTCTCTTTCTTGTTACCAAGGCAACCAAATGTCATTTTTATTTCTGTTTATCTCACGTTCTCTCTCTCTTTCTTTCTCTCTTTTCTTTTTCTACATTTTTTTTCATTTAACATACACACTGTATGTTTATACATATCTCTTTCTCTCTCTTTCTCTCTCTCTCTTTCTCTCTCTCTCTTTCTCTCTCTCTCTTATTACCAAGGCAACCAAATGTCATTTTTGTCTCTGTTTTTCTCTCTTTCTTTCGACTTTCATCTAATATACGTCATTTTTATCTCTGTTTATTTCTCTCTCTCTCTTTCTTTCGCCTTTCATCTAATATACATCATTTTTATCTCTGTTTATCTCTCTATCTCTCTCTCGTTCTCTCTCCCTTGTTGCCTTGGCAAGCAAATGTCATTTTTTATCTCTCTTTATCTCACTCTCTCTCTCTCTATCTTTCTCTCTTTCTTTCTTTCAACTTTCATCTAATATACCCATTGTGTTTATACTGTTAAATTTATAATATTGTTGCCATGGCAACTTAATGTCATTTTTATCTCTTTTTATCTCTCTCTCTATATATTTTTTGAAATTATAAAAAATTATTTATTGTAATTAAATCCTTTCCCAAATCGTACAGTTATTGATTTTATTCATCCCTTTTAAACGAGAAAACGGATTTTAAATATTCTTATGTGGATATCGTGATATTCGCGTTTTAATTTCAATTTTCGTGTTTTAATTTCAAGTTTCGCGTTTCCATATCATTTTCTCGTTTTAATTTCAATTTTCGTGTTTCTGGTTTGCAGGTAAAATCGGCAACACTGCACGTCGTGTTTCCTGTTTCTTGTGTTTTCGTGTTTCTGGTTTCCTGTTTTAAGGTGAAAATAGACACTTCCTTTTTAATTTAAATATTAAATATCAAATATATTATCTATTAATGGCAAGTCAATTGACATACACAGATCAGCATGGGATCCCTATGCTTGTGAGACCCCCGGCCAGACCTATGCGTTAAGACGGGACTGGTCAAGTGTATAATCTGACATCTCTGACGGTCATATTGAAAATTATTAAGTCGAGACCCATCAATATTAGATTGATAAGAGAAGCAATAGAAATTTATAAAGAAGAAGATAATATCAATCAACTGATTTAAATAAAATTTGGCTTTCTTTAATTAATAATTTATAAATTTTATAATCTAGTTAGTTATTTTGTTATCTTAGTTACTTGTTTCTATGTTCTGTTTACTTATTGTGAATGTAATTTGTATCATTTTTCCTGATGATGATGTACGGAGAGTATATCCAAACGTCAATTTTAAATTCAAATTAATACAGAAGTAAATCCTAAAACCTTTTTATTTTATGTTCAATTAATGTATTATCCCACAATAGACAGATTGTAAAAATCGTAGGTGATTAAAAAACAGAGTTATTTTTCCAAAAAAAACTGTGTTTCCAAATCAACTAGTAAATAATTTCATACAAAAACTATAAGTATCTTTACTTTTGAATTAATAGTAAAAACATTGGCTCGTATTACGAGCTCGGTTTTAAAATTGGTTTTAACTAATACCGGTTTTAAGACAACGTAACAGAGCTTGTATTATCAGTCATTGATTTTAAAGTAATATTTTTTTCAGTGTACTACAATTTGTTTTTTAACTAGGAAGAGTAATTTAAAATTTGTGCCCCAAAATATATACTTCTGATTGGTTGACATACAACTGTTTTTACACTCAACATTATTTTTATCTTGTCATTAACTGTCAATAAGCTGTCAGTACTGCCAATATATTATTGTCGGGTTTCATATTGTTACGTTTTCTTTAGTTTCGTGTGTTTCAAATTCTTTTTGTGATATTTTGTAAGGAAATAAACCAAATGTGGAAATCGCAGACGTAGCAAATTACTACACCATTGCAACTTACTGTAAAAATATGTTTGGTATTTTCTTATAGTGTAAAACTTACTTTTACATTTACTTCTCCTAGTTAAAAAAAAAACCAGACTATAATATAATTTAGGTTTTAGTCATTGTTTATCATACATTAACAACATTGCTCTGTATGAAGTTAGACTTTGTGCATTTGGCATCTGGTTTTTACACCCTCTCACTCTGTCGACATCTCCATCACGTCACGTACCATGAAATGCCACACGCGTATCATACGTGACCGGTCACCAGCCGGAGCCGGTTGTATCACTGCGCGGCCGTGTGCCGTGCCGTGTCCTCTGGTGCACCATCACAATGAGTAATTATTCACACGTGTAATCATATCAGTGCCGTATCACGACCGCTCGCACGGCTCGTCTAATGTAACTGACACTTGGACACCACACCACTGACACACTGATGACGTTGGACGATTGACGAATGCCTGAGTGCGTTATGCAGAATGTCATTTCAGTTATACGTGTTAGCATTTATGATATCAGAGGTTGTACAATGGTTAATTTAATCATGATTATTGGGGTTAGAAGGTAGATTTGAATTAAAGTTCGGTTTTAGGAAAATAATTACTAAAGTTTTGAAAAATTTATTATGGCTATATTATTTACCCGTAATTTACCAAATTTTTACGAAAGATTTTCCTAGTTCCCACAAATAATTATATAATTTTACTGTCGTACAGGATTACCAACTTTTCGAGAAAAAATTACCAAAATTTTTAAAATTTCATATTGGTTTCACTATTTATTCAATATTAATTAATTTTTAAAAAAAGATTCTCTTAGTGTTCACAAAAATTATATAATTTATTATAGATATAATACAGTGTTGCCAACTTTCAGAGCAAATAATTCAAAATTTTTTTTTTTCAATTGTACTATTTATCATACTTTAATCTAATTTTCAAAAAATATTAATTAATAATATATATAGTAATATGTAGTGCTCATAATAATTATGTTTTTAAAGAAATTCTGAAGAAATTTGTGTTGTCAGAGGTTGTACAATGTTAATTTAATCATATATATATATATATATGTTTCATTTTTAAAGCTTCTAATGTAGCAACGATTTGACTGTTGTATTTTTCTATCAAACTATAATCAAAACCAAAGACTACTATGTGATGTTTGACTGCTTGGTATGTTAAGTATATGTGTAAGTTTAGAACCCTAATTAGAATTTTACTTTTATTTTTTACTAATAAAAAACTTATGTAATTTTAATGTTTTATGAATGCAATTATTTCATAAAAATATAATATTACGTAAATTGCCTCAGTAAAATTACAAAATGTTGTTATTTTATTGATAAAAGTTATGTAAAATTAGATAAATTTAAGTTACATTTTTACAGTGGATATCTTAGCTTTCGAAATATGTATATAGCTTTTCAAAAATTATTGTTTGTGGTTTAAGGGATATTATTTGTTCTTCAAACGTATCATCATAATATTAATATTACATTACCATATTGCTTATGTAGAATGAGGTCATTATGTTACTAGCGCAATAATGACATTATTATACAGCAGTTATTTACTACATATATACACCACTGGTGACAGCATCAAACATAACTACAACGACAAGTGTATTTTTAATCTGTCATCTTCGGCGGCTATATTGATGAGAACTATTGAGGCAATTTAAGTTAAATGATAATTGCATTGTTTATTTTCGTTTAAATTTTAATTGATTATTGAAAATGTGTGAAGAAGTGCAAGAAATCCAATGTGCATCATCAGATTCGTGAAAAACTGCACATTTGACCAAAGAAACACGGTTAAGTGTATTTAATTTTATATGTCCGACGACTATATTAAAAATTATTGAGTCAAGTTAAGTTAATCGACAATTACATTGTTTATTTTTACTCGAATTTGAATTTGATTATTGAAAATGTGTGAAGAAGTGCAAGAAATGTAATGTATACCATCCAGGATGGCCAGAAATTATATACTCGACCAAAGAAAGATTAACTCTCACTAATTACGTAACAAATATAAATAATATATACTATTCTACAACTGTCTATAACTGGTTAAGGTTACTTGGCAATGTATTTTTAGATATTTTTAGTTTGGTTTAGAACGCTTAAAGAAAAAAATCGCATATGTTTGACTCAGAATAGGAAGCACTTTTTGTGTTTCGCCCAGATTGCTTAATCTCGGCCACAAATATCAGGGCTCAACATAATAATCATCGTTTTCTACTGCTCATCACATAATATACCTACTATTATTTCCTATACAAATTGATGCATGATAATTTATGGGACGGGAATGGCAGAGATGCCCAAAATGTAACTTTCTCGTTCCCATTGCTGGTCCCGTTCTCGGTTGATTGTGGACCCAGCTTTAGCATCAACAGGTTGTTATTTCAGACACAAACATTTTCACGATCAATACTGTTAGCAGAATTTGAATCGTTGCTGCAGTAAAGTTTAGCTGTTTGAATATAGATGGTGCAATGTGTTTTGTCCTACATGCAACGCTTCTCGCTGGTGAGAGATTGAACTAATTCTCTCTCATACAATGTTATAACTTATTATTTAATTAATTGTAAAAGTTTTAACACATGTTTAAATATTGTTGGCAAAAATATTTTAATTTGATATACGGTGATTTAATTGAAAACATAATACTAATCAATTATATTCAAAATAAAATATTTAAGAAAAAAGGCACTTGTATACGAATTGTTTTGATAAACCACAGAAATGTTTTAATTTAATCATACCTAAAAAAAATAATAATAATTAAAAATTGTTAACATACACTTTTGAAATTGTAAGAGTATTACAGTAGAACTTGTATAGAGGCTTACCAACATATATATATATATATATATATATATATATATATATATATATATATATATATATATATATATATATATATACAGGGTGATTCAGGACTAGTGTAACAAACTTTAACAGCTTATTCCTGAGGTCATTTTGAGCCAAAAATGTCATATGAACATAGGTCCTATTCCTTCTAGTTACCAAAATACAAGAAGTTGAAGTTCTATAAATAACACGAAATTTTCTAATTTTTTTATCTGTCTTGGTATTTTCTGGATGCATAACGGGCATTACCATTACATTATCCATAAATAAAAATCAAATTCAGCAGTACTATAACCATCCATTATGAAACAAAAATACAATCAAAAGTATAACAATTTTTAATTAAGACAAATAAGGTATGACTTTTCAATAAAACAATTGTTTTCCGAAAGTATCTTGATTACAAAAATTAGAAAATTTCGTGTTATTTATAGAACTTCAACCTCTTGTATTTTGGTAACTAGAAGGAATAGAACCTATGTTTATATGACATTTTTGGCTCAAAATGACCTCAGAAATAAGCTGTTAAAGTTTGTTACACTAGTCCTGAATCACCCTGTATATATATATATATATATATAACGCGGTGCGTAGAGATTAGACATTTAATATAAAAATTTAATAATATGATTTTGAGACTCACTGCAAATATATAAGTTATATTGTATATATGAGTTTTTAGATGCATTGTATATAACATATTTTAAATAATTTTCTTAGATATATCGTATATAATCTCCGTGAAATAATACAGCTTATGTAAAGAGAGAAAGAGGAGAAAAGTAAATTTCTTGTATACTATAATGGCATAAAAATAACGCATTTTAAAAAATACATAAATAGTAGGTAGCTTTGAAGAAAATTAATAATGTTTTTTTCGGCAAAATAATTTTGTATAATTTTGTCTTCTTGAAAAAATGTTACAATATTATATTTTTTTAAATAGTTGATGAATATACATTAAGTTTACAATGATCTATAATTTTTTTAAGGAGAAATATTTAATTTGTGTATTTTTATTAAACTATTTATCCGACTTTATTAAAAATTTTGGCAGAGATTCTTTTAATACTTAAAATGTTTAGTATGTTAAGCATAAAAGGAAAATGACTGCTGTAGAAATGAGACTTTTGGGTGAGGTAGGTATGTGGTGTAATCAAAAGAGATCAAGTGCGAAATAATTTGGAGTAAAAAACATAAAACTAATACAAATGTTGTAGCAAAAATTGGTGTAAGTACATCATTTAAAATTGTGTAATAATCTGGATCAAATGCCTAATAAGCGTTTGTTTAGAAGAATATATTTTGTGAGTGATATTGAAATTATATGTCCAATTAGTAGATGGGCAGGTAAGTAAATGTTTTCGAATGGTAAGAATAAAAGAGAATGCATGAGAGATCTATTGATAAATATGGTTGAAACTAAAGTTGCTTGTCTGGATAGGAAAGAGTTTGTGCACACCCTTACAGGTACATGGCGTGATTGTGTATGAATGTTTAATATTTAGTAATTTTATTTTTATACATTGTTTTTAAATTTTGGTAATTTTTTTACAATTTTTTATGCTAAACAATTTGTACGTACAAAAGAATTATACTTTTAGACAAAAATCGATTTTGTAATGTTAATTTTTTATTGACACTGTAATTTAGTTAAAAAAGTTAAAGAATATCTATATATATATATTTAAAAATGATTTTGTTTTTATAAAATAATACCATATAAAAAGTTGAAATTGGTTTTTAAATCTTTGCTATAAACTTGTGAAATGAATAAAGTTTTTTTATGCCAAAAAATTTATACACATATTTTTAGTATCTAAAATTTTGTAACTTTTTGATAATATTTACTTAAATACTTTTATTATTTTATTTTATAGTTAATGTATCAAAATCTTTGATTAATATTAATGAAAACAGTAATATATCTATATATATATTTTTTAAA
This sequence comes from Clivina fossor, assembly GCA_963966155.1. Lineage (NCBI taxonomy): Eukaryota > Metazoa > Arthropoda > Insecta > Coleoptera > Carabidae > Clivina > Clivina fossor. Next base: position 36,650,158 of record OZ014551.1, read on the forward strand.
GTATTATAAATTCAAAGTTTTTGTAATTATTGAACAAAGAAATAGCTATTTAAATTTCTGATGATTTGTTTATTTGGTTTTATAATATTTGATATAAAATAATTTTTTTTCATCTACATGTAAGTTGAATTTATAGAAATTTCTAGGCTGGTATGCCGTGGTTAATCTATCTTCGTCGCAGACATTTAGCCATACATAGTTCATGGCATCCTCAGTACTTGGTGACTCAATGACAGTTTCTGCACTGCCACCATATATATATATATATATATATATATATATATATATGCGAAGCAGAAACTGTCACCAAGTACTGAGTCACCAAGTACTGAGGATGCCATGAAAAATAAAAACAGTGTATTTACATACATACGGTAATACGAAATAACTTTATTACCTTTTTAGAATTATTTATAACATGATAAATTTATTTTATAAAAAAAAATACATTTTTTTACATTAGTTACTAAAACCAATAAATCCACACAATTTTCTTTAGGGAATTACACTCATCAATCCGCGTCGTGATTTTTTATTTTTCAATTTTAATTGCTTGAAACAAACAAAATAATCCAAAAAACCTATATCGAAAGATTGGCGTAGCAAAATCAGCGGTTGCTAGATCTAATTAAAGCTCTATGTACTATACTTACACACACACACACACACACACACACACATATATATATATATTATAAATTATACACAAAAAGTTTTTACACAAATTGACACGTGCTTGTATTTAGAGTAATTTTTTTTTTTTATTTAAAAATAATTATAACAGTTTTAACATTTGATATATATATATATATATGTACCATATAAGTGTGGACAATTTCAAGAACAATTTCTTTATTTCATACACAGAATACTCTACCATTGGCCTGAAGAAGGAGAAAAATAATCTCCGAAAGTCTCGTCCACAATGAATTGAGTTAGTGATTTTACTATTCTGTAAGACTGCAGTTCCCAACAACATCCTATCAAAATATATATATATATATATATAATTATATATATATAGACACCGACACACTTAGGCGACATTGCAGCACAATCAAAGTTGCTCTTGTTTCTATTTTGTGCACAAATTGACTGTCGGCGCGACATTCGCCTAATAATAAATACTAGCAGGAGCAATAGCAAGACAAAAGACGATCGTTGTTGCCTGACCACGGTACGGTAATTGAACGTCGCTATACCGGACACACAGACGGCTGCTGGACAAATTACTACTACATTTTGTTTTGATTTTATTAAAAGTTTATTATAGTATAAAGAATTTCTAAATTTGATTAGATGGTATTAATTGAGTTTGATGACGAGAAACAAATAATTTGGGCATTAGCTGTATTGTTTATTAATTTTGAAATATTGAACAAAATATGAATCTGCGAAACCAAATACAGGATGTTAATTTTAAGTGCCTCATTATTGCTATCTTCAAAACTATAACAGCTAAGAGATTGGTTAAGTTAGTAAATATAATGAATAATGGTATTTAAAATATGAGATACAACTTTTTTATTTTAAATAGCAACATATATATTTATATTTGTTTTTTCGAAGGAGTATTTTATTCTAAATACAACCATATAATAATATTATATGTGGTGTGTGTAACTAGAAGTAATCGGGTACGAAATAGATTAATGTATGATGAGTGTGAAATTGAAAACAATGTTGTTGCAAAAGTTCGGTGTTAGTCAGTTGAAATGGTTCGCTCATCATTAGCAAACGTCTAATAAACATTTGGTTAAAAGAATATATGCTAATGATTTTGAAGGTGGTATAAAGTGGTGATTTTGCGTGCGTGGTATGATTGAGTGTGTTTTGTGTGAGCAAAAGTTTCCAAGCAGTAGGAATAGAAGAGCATGTATGAGAAGTATTATGAATGTGGATGAAGCTAGAATTGCTTGTTTAGATAGGAATGTTTGGAGAAAATTAATTTTGGGATTAGTGGAAAGAGTTGAAGCAACACTTTTTTGGATATATGGCGTGATTGTCTATGTATGCATGTTTCACATATATAAATATTCAAAAAATTATTTTCTTTTTATCTATTGAATTTAATACTTATGTAAATTTACAGTTGTCACAGTCAAATTTTTACATTATATACATAGAAAATACGTATATTTTATGTAAGTTTACTTACTTATTCAGTAAAAAACATATATAATACGAGGGCTGTTTGATAAGTCAGTGACTTTTTGAATTTCCCGTGCAGTAACTTTAAATGCAACATTGCTCTCGTCAACTGTTATCTATTGATAGAGTACTGTACAATTTTGGGTATGCTACACCATTTAGTTTGTGTTTGACAGCCAGTTAGAACCGACAACCTCCTGAATTTTCACGAAAATGGAAAAAAGTGAATTTCGTGTGCTAATAAGCATTATTTTTTGCGTAAAAAAACCATCACCGAAACCAAGCCAAAGCTTGATAAATACTATGGGAACTCTGCACCATCAATTTCAATGGTTAAGAAGTGGTTTACTGAGTTCCATTGTGGTCGTACAAGCACAATTGACGCCGAACGTTCTGGTCGCCCAAAAGAGGTCGTCACGCCAGAAATAGTCAATAAAGTCCATGAATGATGTTGGACGAACGGAGAATAAAAGTGCGTGAGGTGGCTGAGGCTGTAGGCATCTCAACTGAGCGGGTACATCACATTTTACATGAATATTTGGACATGAAAAAGCCCTCCGCGCAATGGGTGCCGCGATTTCTCATACTCGACCATAAGTGCAACCGTGTGACCATTTCAAAGGAGTGTTTGGCGATGTTCAGCCGCAATCCGAACGAGTTTTTGCGCCGTTTTGTTACCGTAGACAAAACATGGATCCATCACACCACACCAGAGACCAAGGAACAATAAAGACAGTGGGTTTCTTTGGGTGAACGTGCACCAAAGAAGGAAAAGATGGGTCTGTCGGCTAACAACGTCATAGCCACAGTATTTTGAGATGTAAGCGGTGTGATTCACATCAAAAGGGTAAAACGATCACCGGCGAATATTATTCAGAGCTTTTGGACAGATTCGATATTGATTAGAAGCAGAAACGACCGCATTTGGCAAAGAAAAAAGTGCTGTTCCGACAGGACAATGCATAAGTGCACATGTGTGTAGTCACCATAGCAAAATTCTATAAATTGGGCTACGAACTGCTACCCCATCCAGCATATTCACCAGATTTATCCCCCTGCGACTATTTCCTATTTCCAAATTTGAAGAAATGGCTGGGAGGTAAGAGATTTGGGTCGAATGAAGAGGTCATCACTGAAACGAACGCCTATTTTAAGGGACTTGAAAAAACCTATTAGCTGGAAGGAATATAAAAATTGGAAAAACGGTGAACTAAATGTATCGAGCTAAAAGGAGACTATGTTGAGAAATAAAACACTTATTTGCCGAAAAAATTATATTTGATTCAAAAAGTCACTGACTTATCAAACTGCCCTCGTATGGTAAATTAATTATTTTATTTAAAATTACAAAATTATAGGTATTATTTTTACAGAAAATTTATTGTTTTGCTGAAATAATATGTAATTTTTAAAGATTGTTTTTTGTAAAATGGCAACTTTACAGTGTACTTGTACTTTCAAATTCAACCGTTGATAATAAATTTAACATTTGAAATAATTTTCAATACAGAATCTCAAATTCAACCTATTTTCAATAATATTTATCAAAAAAAAAATACGTATCTTCTTATACCCATTTTTATTTTTGGTGCGAAGATCATTTTTACATTTCAACTGTATTTTCATTCAACAAAAACTGACTACCGCTGCGCGCTATCTATTGTTTTGTCTTTTGCCAAATTCGTACGAAGTTATATAGTCAATACATTATCGATACAAATACACATCTATATACACTTGAGATTGTTTCGTTCTTGTTTTGTTTTTTTAACACAATACAACTATATTAACACTACTTGCCTTATCTTGCTGATGTATTTGTAAGTTTCTAGATGGCTTTTTTACTACTTTGACTGCAAGGTAAAAGTAGTATAGCGTTTGGTACGGTGTCTGTAACATTTTCAAAAAAAAAAAAAAATTGTATAGAAATCCTTTATATAGCCTGAAGATGACGAATCTGAACTTAGTTTATGTGGGTGTATGGATGTGCGTCGTCAGCTCGCTCGCTCGGTCGTAAGTCAAAATTTTGTGGCCGCAACTCCTCCTAGACGGTTCAACCGATTTTAATGAAATTTTCAGGATGAATTTGTCTAGTGCCCAAGATAGTCATGTGATTTTGTTTTTTTCCAGTGATGCCAACTTTCCGAGAAAAAAATTACTAAAGTTTTTAAAAATTCATATTGGTTACGTTATTTATCCGATTTTGATCAAATTTTCAGAAAAGGTTTCCCTAATGCTCCCATTAATTACATAATTTTATTAATATTCAGTGTTGTCAACTTTCCGAGAAAAAAATTACTAAAGTTTTAAAAATTTTATTATGGCCATGTTATTCAACCGATTTTACTCAAATTTTCACAAAAGATTCTCCTAGTATTCATATAATTTATGTAATTTTAACAAAATACAGTGTTGCCAACTTTCCGAGAAAAAATTAGTAAAATTTATTATGACCATTTTATTTAACCGATTTTAATAAAATTTACATAAAAGTTTTTTCTAGTGCCTAAATAAATTATGCAATTTTAACAAAATACAGTGTTGCCAACTTATCGAGAAAAAAATCACAAATTTTTTTAAAAATTCATTGTGGCTACATTATTCGATTTTGATCAAATTTTCAGAAAAGTATCTCCTAGTGCCCACATAAATTATAATATTATTAAAATACAGTGTTGCCAACTTTCCGCGAAATGTCAAAGTAGTTTATATATGGGTTTACCCATATACTTCTAATCTTCTTTTTCTATGTATTGATGGGAAATAAACTGTTTATGGGCCTGAAATAGACAGTTTCATTTTATAGTGCTAGTGATATTGAAGAAATTTTTAGTTTTATTTATGCTTTATAATGAAGTGATTTTCTTTTAAATTGTTTCACAATGTTGATTTTATGTTAATTCAGACAGTGACAAAACGTCAATTGTTTTGGTACAAGGCCTAAAAAGCATACATAGAAATACGACTATAACTATAATGATTGCGAGGGAACTTCTAAACGTTAAAACGAAATTAATTTAAGTTGAAACTAATTTCCAAGGTAAGAGTTAAAAATTATTAACATAGTAAAAAATTTTCAGAACTGATTATATTAAAATAGAACGGCATTAGGATGTAATTTTGTATTAATTTTATTAATAATCGACATTTCGACGTACTCAACGTACATCATCATCATATAGAACTAAAACCGTTTTATTTTAGAAAGTTATTATTTGTTGATTAATTTGTTTGTGCATTAAAAATTAAATAATAGAATTTTGTTTGTTAATTTTTTCTAAAAATAGCATAAATTTTATTTATGAAAAAAAAAACTTTCTTTGCAGATGTAAAGTATTTTTTTTATAGCTTTAGGTTGTAGTTCTGTTTATTTACTGTAAATGTTGTTTGTATCTTTTTTGTGATGAAGACGTAGGTTGAGTTTATCGAAACGTCGATCATTAATAAATATGAATACAAAATTTCTATTTCCTTAAATTTTAGGAATATAAAATTCAAATTTGTTAATATCTGTATTAATATTAATGCAGTTTGTCAAAATTTACAGAAGTTTTACGGGATCTTGGTTCCCTGTGATTAATTCAGTAGTATTTCTTACTCTTTTTAATAATATGCATAATAAGGAGATAGTAATATTAACTACTCAGTTAATTACAGATAACTACAACTGCAAAAAATAATGCAAATGACCACTGAAATATTGTAATAACAGGAACGCGCACTGGCCGCTTAAATGTGAGCCGAGAGAGATAGCGATATACGGGGATTCGTGTCTTTGTCGTATAGTCCGTTCAAAGAGTTTCTATTGGCGTAGCATTGCTACTACATGATAACTTAGATAGCTATGAAAAAAAAAATCTCACTGCTATTTTGAAAAAATGTCAAATTAATATATCAAAAATGATGAAAATACCTTTTTTTAGAGAAATTCCCCACTAAAATCTTATTGCGCATCGTTTAGCAGGTACGTTTAGCTACAATTTAATATGCGACAACATAAGATTGGCGCATTTTTACCGCAAGAAATCGCATTTGAATTTCAAATGCGCAGAAGTGTAAGACAGTGATAGAGATCCCCGTATCTCCTATCTCTCTCGGCTCGCATTGGCGCTACTAGAACACATAGGCAGTGCACATTCCAGTTATTACTATATTTCAGTGCAAATGACATAAATAATAAACAAACAAAACATAGAAATAAGTTAATAGGTAAAAATATACATAGAGTATATCGAAACGTCAATATTCAAATAAAATATATACAGAAGTTAATCTTAAAACTTGATTTTAATATAATGAGTACTGAATTAACTGTAAATATATATTTTTTTTTGTATTTTTTAATATTATAGTTATTGAAATATCTAGTACTGAAAACACACTTTCTGTAGAAAATTTTTAACTATTACTACTAACTTCAGAAACTGAAAAATCAACTTCTATTCTTTTTTTTGTGGTAATTTATGGTAATTAAGATAGTAACCGAAAGTCAGTTGTTTTGGTACAAGGCCTAAAAAGCATACATAAAAATAAGTAACTACATATAATGGTTGAGAGGATACTTCTAAAAGTTAAAAGTTTTTTTTATTTTGTAATAGTTATTTAAATATCTAGTACTGAAAAAGTACTTTTTTAGGAAATTTTTACTACTAACTTCAGAAGTTAAAAAATTCAACTTTTTTCATTCTTTTTTATTTATTGGTATAGAATAGATAAGTAGATAATTATAACAAAAGTACATAAACAAATAATAAAAATAAAGAAGTAATTGTGTTTGTAATAGTATAAAAGGAAATTAACTGTGAAAACAAGATAAAACGATTAGAAAAAAGTGCAGAAAAAGTAAAGCAAAGCGAAAGGCGAAAGCAACAACAGTCATATTGGATGACACTCACGTGCTATGCACACATCGCATATCACTTCCGGTTTCCACTGACCTATATTCTACGTCGCGACGGTCAGACAAACGTCCCGCCCGTCGTCGACTCCGGTATGCTTATAAGCAATGTCTACTTTCAAAATAAAAAAACAAAAATGACTTTATTTTATTTTATTTATATAACATAAGCATAAGATACTAATTAACATTGAATAAATTAATAAATATTTTATTATACATTTTACAACTTTTGTTTTAAAGTACTTATATTTAAATAAAATATTTATAGTTAACATTTGCACAAAAAGACATAGCTCTCTTGTAAAATTAAGAAAATGTTCCTTAATTTTCTAAATCTTAATCTAAATAATTTGATTATAACATTTAATTTACGTTTAAAGGTAAGAATTTTATTTAAATTTAAAAATACACATGAATACTTAATATTATAATGAATATTGTTGTTTAATTTTCGAAATAGGTAATGAACTAGAAATTGCAGCTGCAATTTCAATGATATTTGATGAAAAAAATAAATAGAATTTGAAATAGCAATTTAGATTCCTTTGACGATTTGCCTGATACACTAGTCAGAAATATATTCGAAAAGTGTAATGGATTATTAAACTTAAGATTAATTTTTTTATTAAAAATTGTTTAATTATTGTTTCAACTTTGGATCTAGAAACATACAAAAAGAGTGAAATAAACTACGGTTTTTTTTTTTTAGACGTCATTAAAAAAAGAAATTTACATAACATGTTTTTATATAATTTATTCAAAAAAAAAAGATTTTATTAATACTGTATTTAAAATATTAATATTTAAAAAAAAAAAAATTAAAGAAATAATATTGTACTTCCAGAAAAAATTATTGAAAAAACTATTGAAAAAATAATGTATTTAATGTATAAAAATGGTTTTCTGTAATAGAAAGAATATTATTAGAGAATGAGTTTGTTTCAAAATATACAGATTTTTTTACACATAAATAATTTCAATAAAATAAAAATAATACAAATTACATTTTGCGGTGCTTAACATTTTCATAACGAACATAATATCGAAATAATTTTATATCAGATATATTTTATATGTTTTCTTTATTATTTGTTCTCGAATTGATTAGAAACATCATAAAAGAAACTGAAGCTCGCATAACCTAAAAATTAAAAGATGAGTAATAATTGAGTAGAATAGTAAAATAGTACAATTTTATCCAAGTTTCATACCCTTCCGAAACTGTAAATGTTTAGATCCAATAAACCACCAATGGAAATAACAATTGATTTTTGACTTTGCATCATTATCTTAATTATACTTTTTTTCACAGCGCTGTTGTTCACATTATACCACATGCAATTGTAGGCAGCATCACTTACTTTTAATCCCTAAAAAAAAAAGGATGTCTAGTAATCTTCAGGCTGATATCCATTGAATTTATATAATTTTTTAAGCTGGTATGCCGTGATCGATCTATTCTCGTCGCAGACGTTTTGCAACACGTCGTAGATGGCATCGAACCAGAATCGGCCAATGGCGTAATGGCACCTGTAGAGGACGATGGTTTTAACATTTGATATATATATATGTACCATATAAGTGTGGACAATTTCAAGAACAATTTCTTTATTTCATACACAGAATACTCTACCATTGGCCTGAAGAAGGAGAAAAATAATCTCCGAAAGTCTCGTCCACAATGAATTGAGTTAGTGATTTTACTATTCTGTAAGACTGCAGTTCCCAACCTGGTATATATACCAGATTACGAAACAGAAATTGTCATTCAGTCACCTAGCATTGAAGATGCCATCTACGATGTATGCGATGAGGATAGATCAACCACGGCATACCAGCCCAGAAAATTCTATAAATTCAATTTTATGTTCTATTACATAAAACAGTTCTTTGAATTCATAATATTATATGATACCAAAGTTGTAGATTAACATTTTTGTATACTTATGCTAAATAACACTGTTATCTAAATCAGAAATAAATATAAAATAATTTGATAATCCAAAATGAAAATGGACAGTTTAATGAAAAATATTCCGGTGTCCCGCTACTGAATATTGCATAGTAATGCAATGGTTTTTTTTATTTAATATTTATTAATGACAAAAAGTATTCAATAATATAATAATTACCTCATCTTGAATGAACTGCCCAGCATAACAATAAGCAAGTGTTTGTATCCAACCTACAGCAATTATACCTGCACATGCAACTCTTCTATTGCTTTAATAATTCGAAATAGATATTAACAAAGTAAAAAAATTTTCAGAACTAATTTAATTAAATTAAAACGACCTTAGGTTGCAGTTCTATATTAATTTTTATTAATAGTTGCCGTTGATATATGTTGAGTACGTCGGAACGTTCATTATTAATGAAAATTAATACAGAACTACGATCTAAAGCTGTTTTATTTCAAAATATTAAATTAATCTAATAAATATAATTTACAGTGTGTCACTTACAAATCTTCTTCTACTATAAATCCGTACAGTGCCATGGAAAGACATGTGAAAGTTGTAACAAGTGTGGGCAAAAATAAATTTGAATAAATATTTTCGAAAGAATTTATAAACCTAAAATTAAAAAATAAAAATTATATTGTTAATTACATTATATAACCACACTTTTATGCGTAACCTTCTTGAGGTTTGCGTTTTATTTCAAATTACAAAATAGTTCAGAAAATTCAATAATGAGAAGTCTAAAAGTTTGCTTTTGCGTTCAGTGTAAATTTTTTCTGAAAACATGGAATTTTACACGAATATACTGGATTTACAGCATATAAAGTTGACTCAATACTTGTTGTTTGTGACTGCAGTTACTGAAGAATGTGTGGAGGAGTGTGACGAAGTGGCATATATAAGTATGTCTGGTTGTTATTGGCAAAAAACTAAAAAAAAGTCCTAAATTTTTATGTCATTTTACCTAAAAATCCGCAAAGAAAAAAAATCGTAAAGCCATTTTACACGGACTAATAACATTGTTTCACTATTTATATCTCTAGAGCGATTCATTAGGAAGCCTTACATGCCATTTTTTTAGTCATAATTCACTAGTTCTTGACAATTAAGCTCATATTTTACGTATTTTCGATTAAAAGTTACAGAATTAGTTTGAATATTTGATAAATTTCACTAAATTTGTAGAATTTCGATTTTATTCGCAAATGAGCAGAAATGTCAAGAACTAATCAATTATAACTAAAAAAATGGCATGTAAGGCTTCCTAATAAATCAATCTAGAGATACAAATAGTGAAGAAAATGTTATTTGTCCGTATAAATTGGCTTTACGATTTTTTATTTGTGGATTTTTAGTTAAAAATGGCACGAAAATTTAAGGTTTTTTTTTCAGTTTTTTGTCAATAACAACCAGGCATTATTATATATTCCACTTCTGGTACTTTGTCACACTTCTTCATATATTCTTAGTTAACTGCAGTCAGTTGCGTAGTCAGGGGGGTTAGGGGGGTTAAAACACCCCCCACCCCACCCCAAGAACCTGAACTACCAAAAACATATGTACGTGAAATATGAAATATGTTATTTTACTTTCTTTTTTATAAAAATAATTTTTATTGCTCTTTATGTTTTATACAAATTATAGTATTATCTTTATTGATTAATATTATATCATTTCTTTAGTAACTCCCCCCCATGACAAGTTTCTGGCTACTCCAATTACTGCAGCCGAACTACAAGTATTGAGTCAAGTTTATATGTGATAAATTTAGTGCAAATTTCCACGTTTTCAGAAAAAATTCTCCCTGAACGCAAAAGCAAACTTTTAGACTTCTCATATTGAATTTCCAGAATTATTTTGTATTTGAAATCGAACGCAAACATCAAGAAAGTTAGGCTGAAGAAAAAGTCAAATTTTGTTACATATTATTATTAACATATGTATTGCATCTAACATTTAGTAATGCATAACAAAAATATTTTTCTTTAATTTAGTTTTGCATATTCCAAACGGTTTCATTCGCTATTATTTCAACAGCAAAAAATTTCCATTCTTAAAAAAAAGGACACATTACCTCAATATTTTAATATGATGAGAAACATTTTTATGAATAATTTTGTTGTTTTCTTCATCGCTGTTGTGTGGTCCAATTTTTAATAAATTTATCGAAATCATTTTAAATTGTATACAAACGCCACAGGTTAAAACAATAAATAATCTGTCAATCGGACTTATTAAAAAGATAATAGATTGAACTATTAATATTGATTGAAAAGAAAATAGTATTTCATAATATGGTGATATTCTTAAATAATCATTGATAAATGGAATCCAGATTTCCATTAGTAATGCGTGATTTCCTTTCATAGCGGCACGAATTACAAGAAAGACAGCGGCCACTGAAATAACCCTATGATATATTTTGCTGACTGTATTAGCTATTTTATATAGTGATTGCATTTCCTTTTTTGATTCAGTGTCTAATGTATCAGTTAGCCAAAATTCATTCCACACTATGTCTAACATATTCGATAAAGCTTTCGCTTCTCTCATGACAAAATAATATTTTATACTAATCTGAAATTATATTGTATGTAGATGTACATATATTGTAAGTAAAATAAATACAACTATATTAATTAAGGTAGATATATGCAGCAAAAATTAGCATTAACTTTAAAATTACGCGCTCCACTAACTAAACTAGAAAGTTGTCCAACTTACAACCTTTTAAAGTTACATTTTTTTTATTAGGATACAGAGTATACTCTAATTCGTTTCAAATATTTTGAGTAGTACTCCAGTATAAACTCTAATTCGTTCCAATATTCCGACAGTAAACTATAGGAGCATACTTTTTGTTACTTTAAAAAAATAGCAGGGTACGATAATACTCTGCCGCCAAATTTTATATTTCTAATCTAATTATTTTTGTTATGAACTACATGATTGATAGTCAAGTGAATAATAATTGTACTAGGAACTACTTTATTATAAAACACATAAATATGGACACATTTATGACAGAAATAAATGTAAATGATTTTAATGTACTATATATTTTAAAAGATGCAAAAGAAATATTATCGGAAAATCTAAATATTATAAGGTGTACGTTATGAAATATAAATTACAGACTAAATGTAATTATATTTTTAGAAACTAAGAAACTTCTCAAAAACTAAATGTCAAATTATGCTCTGAGTCGTTCAAAAACTAAACTAAATTTTCAATCATATGATTATCATCCAATAATAATTTCCTTTGTACTCTTAAAGTATTATTTTGGAATGCACTCTTATTACTGACATTTGCACAAGTTAGTGTCTATTTTAAGTATGAATTGGGAAAAAGACGTTTTGTTATTTGATTTAGTTGGAAAAAATCTAATTTTGTACAATAAACGGAAAAGACTTTTTTCAGAAAAAATTGCTAAAAATAACGCTTGGGCAATTATAGCATCTGTTTTGAATTAAATATTCTTCGAAATTGATTTAAATTAATTACCTGAGTTGCACCAAGTAAAAGTTGACTATCATCCATAAAGTTACTAAATGAATTATATCCAGTGAATGCAATGTATAAAATATTGAATATAAGTAAAACAAACATCATTATTTCTAGGAAAAAACCAATCATATTTGCAACAGAAGTACGTATTTTTGGGTTGCATCCAATATATGTCATTAAATTTATTATTTCTTTTGTTAGTTTTTTAATGGTAAGCTGAAAATATTTAATTTAATGGAAAAATACAATAATTTATACGGATATATACCTGTTTTTCTTGGGACATTTTTACCACTTTGATTGAAAGGAAACGAAGTATAGTTCTTGTATCTGTAACATTTTTAAAATTTAAAAAAATTATATAGAAATCCTTCATGTAGTCTCGAAATGACAAATCTAAACTTAGTTTATGAGTGTGCATCGTTTGCTCGCTCGCTCTCTTGTTCAAATTTTATGATCACATTTTTTCGTACAGCATTCATCCGATTTGCGCCAAATTTTCAGGGTATGCTTCAGTTAGTGTCCAAGATGGACATGTGGATTTAATTTTTGAGTGTTGCCAACTTCCGAGAAAAAATTACTAAAGTTTTTAAAAATTCATTATTGTTAATATTTATCCGATTTTAATCAAAATTTGAAAAAAGATTCTTTTAGTGCCCACATAAATTATGTCATTTTAGTAAAATACAGTGTTGCCAACTTTTCGAGAAAAAAAATGCTAAAATTTTTTCAATTTATTATGGCTATATTATTTATTCGTAATTAACCAAATTGTTACAGAAAATTTTAGTGCCCACAAAAATTATATAATTTTACTATCGGACAGGGAGAAAAAAATTACCAAAATTTTAAAATTTGATTTTCGCTTTACTGTTTATTTAAAATTAATCAAATTTTCATAAATTCCTAGTGTCCACAAAAATTACATAATTTTAGTACCATACAGGGTTGTCAACTTGTCAAATTATTAAAAATTTTAAAACTTTATATTAGTTTTACTATTTATTATTAATAGTTTTCATAAAAAGATTCTCCTAGTGTCCACAAAAATTATATAATTTGTATATAAAACAATGTTGCCCACTCTCAGAGAAAAGAAAATTTAAAAAATTTAATTTTTTTATTTAGGCTGTGCTATTTATCAGTATTCAATCCAATTTTCAGAAAATATTAATTAATAATACATATAAAACTATATAATAATAATAATACACAATAATAATAATTGTGTTTTTAATAAAATTCTGATGTTTAAAATATTAATAAAAAATTCACTAAAAGAAAATATAATTTCATGTACAATCAAAATACTGTTAATTTCAGTTTTTATTGACAGATTTATAAAATAATTTATACACAAAAAATGTTTATGAATGTTTATAACAAAACAGGTATATTTTTAATGTTAGAATGTACATACATACATACACAATCACGCCATATACCCAAAAGGGTGTGGCACAAACTCTTTTCATTATGCCGAAATCAGTCGCCTCCAAACACTCCTATCCAAACAAGCAACTTTCGCTTCATCCACATTCATAATGTTTTATGAAATATTCTAAATTTAACTTTTATATTACAGATTATTAAAAAAAAATTATAATAGAATGTAGCTTTTAAAATTTTCTGAAATATGATAAAGTTACACTTTAACAAAATCAGTACAATTTATTTTAATTTTCTTTCTTTTTCTATCTCAGATTATAAATTTTTATAAAATATATACTTATATATCTATATATATATATATATATATATTTATATTAAAATTACAATTTAGCAAAATAACCATTAAAATGAATATTTTTTGACATACCTCTACTTTAGTACTCTATGTATTATTTCAAACTAATTTTAAATTTAATATAAAAACTTATATAGGTATAAAAGAATGCTTATTATTTTATAATTACAATGAAAAGTTATTTTGTTTCGTTAATTAAAAGGCAGACTGAAAAGTTTATTTTCAATTTATATAAGTTCAAAAATATTTATATATTATTCAATATTACATATATTATTTATAGAAATTGATTAGGTATGTACTAGTTACAGACAAAAATTACTTAAAAAATGAAAAACATATTTCAGTTTTGTTTTTGTAGAAACAGTATTTTTGTAAATCCTTAACAATAGTTTGATATTTAATTTAACAATTTCTACCAAATTTTGTTTAAATTATTCAAATTTTAGATTCTAAAATATATATAATTGTGAAAAAACAAAATAATTTTTTTTTTCAAGCATATTAAAGTATCGATATTACGTTACTATACTGACAATGTGTAAATTATTATGTATTTAATCTTACATTTCGACGGCCATATTGAAAATTATTACGTAAGGTATTTAATGGATAATTGGATCGTTTATTTTAGCATGAATTTGAATTTAAATATTGAAAATGTGTTGAAAAGTGCAAGAAGATTTGTCAAAAACTTCATATTTGACCAAAGTAACACGATGAAGTATATTTTATTTGTAATTTCCGAGCAGATATTAAAAATTGCTAAGCCAAGTTAATTAATTGACGGTTGCATTGTTTATATTTGATTGAATTTGAATTAGCTATTAAAAATGTGTGAAGAAGTGTAAGAAATGCAATGAGAAACTCGGTCAAGTGCACTTAATAGCATTATGGGCCCTTGAGCAGAACAGTGTGCTGGGGTCCCTACGATAACTACTCACAGAAATGAAAAGTAAATGGTTTTTTTATTATATAGAATTAATTTAAATATCAAATATATTATTTATTAATGGCAAGTCAATTGACATACACAGATCAGCATGGGATCCTTATGCTTGTGAGGCCCCCGGGCAAGTGCCCTGTAGGCCTATGCGTTAAGACGGCACTGGTTACGTGTATAATCTGACATCTCCGACGGTCATATTGAAAATTATTAAGTCGAGACCTATCAATATTGAGAGTAGATTGATAAGAGAAGCAATAGAAATTTATAAAGAAGAAGATAACATCAATCAGTGTGATCAACTGATTTAAATACAATTTGGCTTTCTTTAATTAATAATTTATAAATTTTATAATCTAGTTAGTTATTTTGTTACCTAGTAACTTGTTTCTATGTTTTGTTTACTTATTGTAAATGCAATTTGTATCATTTTTCCTGATGATGATGTACGAAGAGTATATCCAAACGTCAATTTAAATTCAAATTAATACAGAAGTAAATCCTAAAACCTTTTTATTTATGTTCAATTAATGTATTATCCCACAATGGACAGATTGTAAAAATTGTAGGTGATTAAAAAACAGAGTTATTTTTCCAAAAAGCACTGTGTTTCCAAATCAATTAGTAAATAATTTCATACAAAAACTGTAAATATCTTTACTTTTGAATTATTAGTAAAAACATTGGCTCGTATTACGAGCTCGGTTTTAAAATTGGTTTTAACTAATACCGGTTTTAAGACAACTTAACAGAGCTTGTATTATCAGTCATTGATTTTAAAGTAATATTGTTTTCAGTGTACTACAATTTGTTAGATATATATATATATATATATATATATATATATATATATATATATATATGTATATATATATATCTATGTGAATACAAAATTTTATCAAGTCACGTAGCGCGCGCGAATGTTTGAAAATTGAATTGTTGCGGGCTCTATGAAACATTTTATCTTGGTATTATTTAAATTAAATAATATGTCATTTTACAGATCAAATATGAAAAGAAGTTTTGAAAGTGGTGCAGCAAAACGAAAGAAGCAGAAGGAAAAAGAAAAACAATTAAAAACACAAGCGCGATCTTTAAGTTCATTTTTAATGCAAGATGGACAAGCAGAAATCAGCGAAAATAAAATTGAAGACGGTGACACTAAAAAAGACTTTCAAGAACATCAAATACAGCCACAGTCATCAAATAATTTACTGCAATCGCATCATAAAGAAGATAAAGAAACACATATATTTAATTTAGACAAGGAAATTAATATTCCTGTAGATGACATTTCAATGTGGCCAGTTAAATTAAACAAAAAATTCATAGAATATTATGTAATAAATAAACCAAAAAATTTCGGAAGCATAGAAAATCTGAAAGTCTCGTATAATGAATGAGGCAGGATATATTCCAGAAACATACAGGAGTCTCAATTTTACTGCACTAAAACAAACGGCACAAAAGAAAGTCGCGAATGGCTAATATTTTCTGAAACTAGTAATTCAATTTACTGTTATATTTGTAAATTATTTTCTAAGTCAAATAATAAGATGATAAGTGGCTACAATGATTGGAAAAATGTGTCGAGGGCTTTAATTGAACATGAGCATTCTAAAGATCACATTCAATCAATGTATGTGCATAAGAAGAGGTGTTCAGGAATGGGTCGTATTGATTCAAAATTGCAGACACAAATACAACATGAAGAAAATTATTGGCGTGATATTCTTAAAAGGATAATTGCTACAATTCAATTATTAGGTAGTCTGGGATTAGGATTTAGGGGTACAAATGATAATATATATGCGGAAAGAAAAGAAATTTTTTTAACTTGTGTAGAATATCTAAGTCAATTTGACAGTTTTTTAAAACGCCATTTGGAAATATATGCTAATTGTGGATCAGGAAATTCAAACTACCTTTCACATAAAACGTGCGACGAATTTATTAATTTAATGAGTGAGAAAATAAAACAATTACTAATAGATGAAGTTAACGATGCTATATATTTTTCAATAATTGTGGATTCTACACCCGATATAAGTCATACCGATCAATTGGTTTTAATTATAAGGTATGTTACTAAAAAATGTGAAATTAAAGAAAGATTTTTTGGATTTCTTCCTATAGAGCGTCATACTGCAGAATATTTAGAAAATATAATTGTAAATAAATTAACCGCGTTAACAATAAATATAAATAAATGCAGATGCCAAAGTTACGACAATGCGGCCAATATGTCCGGAAAATACTCGGGATTGCAAATTTGAATTAAGGAACATAGTCCGCAGCAGAGTCTTGTTCAACTGCTGTAAGGTATTTTGATTTTGTTGCAAAAATTTATAATTTTTTTTCTGACTCCACAAGACGATCAAACTTATTAACCAAAGCTACAGAAAATTTAGTGAAACGTATCAGTGACACTAGATGGTCTGCTAGAGCTGATGCCGTATCAGCTATAAAAAAAGGATATAACAAAATAAAAGAAATGTTACAAAATATTTCTTTATCAGAACACGAAACACCCGTTTGTCGCATGGAAGCTAAATCATTATCAAAACAGTTTGACGATTATGAAACGGCATTAATGACTGTTTTGTGGGACAAAATACTGCAACGCTACAATTTCACAAGTAAGTCATTACAGGAGAGTAAAATATGTCTACTAAAATGTGCAAATTTATTAGAATCACTGCAACAATTTATTTTTGAAGTCAGAAGTAATTTTTCAGTAGTTGAAGAGGTGGCAAAATTACTAACTGACCATGCACAATATAAAGATCAATTTAGGCGAATCAAAAAGCGGAAAGTAATGTTTGATGAAACTAAAGAAAATGACACGATTTTACATGGCAGCGAGTTATTTTTTGTAAATACTGCAAATGTAATTTGTGACAGTCTTAATGTAGAATTACAAAATAGAATTGAAATGTATAATAATGTGTTAGATATGTTCAATATATTTTTTAAATTCGACATGGCAATAGAAGAATATAATAAATGTATTAAAAAAATAATAGTGGTGTATAAAGATGGCATTGATGTACATCGATTTATCGACGAGGTTTCTCAATTTTTAAAATTTGCGAAACAAGAAAATCTTACGAATCCTCTCGAAATGTATAAATTTATAAACGATGGACTGCGCTCTACATTTCCAAATGTGGAAACAATTTTAAAAATATTTTTGACCATACTAGTGACGAATGCATCTGGAGAACGTTCGTTTTCAGTTTTAAAACGAGTGAAAAATTATTTAAGAAATAGTTTACATCAAAATAAATTGTGTAATTTAAGCTTATTGTTTATTGAAACAGAGTTATAAAAATCCATTAATTACGATGATATTGTTGATACGTTTGCTAAGGTAAAAGCGCGTAAAAAGTTTATTTAAGATTATTATTATATTTATAGCCATATGTGTATTTTCCTGTTTCCTTATTTACCTATACATTACTTTGTTTTGATTTTGCTGATTTTTTTGATCTAATACCAATGTATAAACAATTTAAATAAATTAAAAACATTTTCATATAATAATAATAGGACTAAAACTAATTTTTTTCCACTGACGATTCCTTTTCAGTTGAAGAATTTCTGCAGGAGGGCCTCATATTTCAATTGCGCCTGGAGCCTCGAAAGAGATAAATACGGTTCTGGATAAAATTGTCAATTAACTTTACTTGACCTAATAATTTTTAATACGGTCGTCGGAGATACCAAATTAAATATACTTGACCGTGATTCTTTAATCGAAATGAATAATATAAAACAATGTAAAACAATATATCAACCAAATTTCTACATAGGACATTTGCGTAACAAAAATATAAGAAAACAGTTATTAAAACAACATACGGTATATATATATATATATATATATATATATATATATATATATATATATATATATATACCTATACCATATACATATATTCAATAAAATAAAACAAAATAATTAGTTTTTCCATAATATTTATTAAGTATATATAGTGACGGCCGTTTCGTCCTTTCGAACATCATCAGGCTAAATACAAATAACTTTTCATGGCTATTTATATGTTTAATAACGGTGCATTTACCGCTCTCCTAATTTCAAAGTTTTTCAAACAGTTCATTCTTAATCCCTTATCTACAGTGTGTGAAACTTTAAATTCTCCATTCATGTTTATTTTTAATACACTATTTCGAAAATTTTGTATTAGCTGTTTGCATCTTAATTGTATTTAGATGTTCTTTAACTCTTATTTTAATTGATCTGCCACTTTGCCCAATATATATGGCATCGCAATCTTGACATTTAATCTGATAAATTCCAGGCTATTCTTTAATTTAAGATTTTTCTTTATTATTTACAAGTAATTTTCTAAGGTTGGTTTTATTCACTAATACAGTTTGTTTTTCGTATTTATTTAAATTTTGAGCTACTTTTCGGTTAGTAATTTAGAAAATACCAGCGGGGATTAAGTTTTATCTGTTCAGAATTACATTATATTTGTTCCATTATTAATTTTTTACATTTTTTTTTAACCAAATATGTGCAATATCTATTATAACTGAATTATATCTATTATTAGCTGCTATTGTTTTTATAGTATTGAGTTCAGTATGATAATAATTTTTATCTACAACTGCTTTGTTATATGGTCATTATATATATAAAATCAGATAAATAATATTAGTCTTTATAGCCCAAGGGAAATAAAGAAACGATCTTTATTAACTTGATTTCCGTACGCAAGCTTCGTTGCTAGGCAACATTAACAAACTAAATATCTCTACGCCAGATGGCAGCAGTTATCAGTCAAAGTAATAAAATAACAGTTGTAGTTAGTTAGTTAGTTGTTGTTAACATCATAGATTTGCATAAGTAAGTACAATATTAAAAATATGTAAGCAGTTGTAGATAAAGTATAGTATTTGACTTGCAAATAATGCCTACAATGTACTCGGATGTTTTATTCCCCTCGCTACGCTTGTAGACTAAACAACATCCTCGTACATTATAGGTGCCATTATTTGCTCGTTAAATAATATACTATTATTTAACGGTATCATTTTGAGTCTGTAGATCAAACTATGTAAAGCGGCCATTTTTACTGAATATGATTAGTTGGAGTGATTCGGAATAATAATATCAGAGAATGTGGGTTTTCTATAAATTTTAAACTCTAATTTATTATTATTATTAACACTGACTGTAAGATCTAAAAAGTAAATAGATTTATTTTCTTCAATTTCCATTGTAAATTTAATTTTGCTATTGATATTATTTATTAAATAAAAAAATTGATTTAATTGTCTTTCTGTACTGCTCCATATACAAAATACATCATCTACATATCTACACCAAAATTTAATGCAGCTGAATAATTTTGAATTTTTGATAATACTCTGTTCTAAATAAATAATCCATATATGTATATTTCAGCTAATAATGCAGATAGCGGTGAACCCATAAGAATCCCTGAATTCATTTTATAAAATTTATTGTCATATTTAAAATAGTCATAATTTCTAGTTTGAATGTTTCTGTTAATTCTGTATTTTTGTTTAAAAAAATTAATATGATTGAATACAATTCTTCCGTAGGTACAGATGCAGATAAATTACTTACATCAAACAAAACTAAATTATATCCTGTATAAAGTTTATTAACTTATTAACGAAATCTATAGAATTTTTTATTCCAAAATTTGAATTAAATTTAAGCCTGTCGGGTAATAGCTTACTTAAATGTTTACATATTTTATAAGCTGGTGCATCTATGTATGATACAATCGGACGTACATGACAGTCAGGTTTGTGTAGTTTTGGTTGTGCAAATAACTGTGGTTGTCTGGGATTCATGCTCTTTGGCTTTTATTTATCAGTGAAAGTGATTGTTTACAGGTACTGGTTACAAAAAGTTGAAGCTGATATTACATCCATCAACGAGCTCAACACGCAAGCAACAACGTATAATCGTTTAATAAAATTGATCGTTACATAAAATACATAAAAAATACATACAATTAAATTTCGAGATTACGCACTCTGGCGCAAATAAATATTTGTTAAATAATATTAGAATTAGAGAATGATTAGATATTATTGACAATTCAGAAAGAAATTTTGAACTAGTAAATATTTAATTATTTATTTGTCTTTTTAATACATTTACATTTTTATTATACAAAATCTTATTTAATATTAGTTTATATATATATACATATATATATATATATATATATATATATATATATATATATATATATATATATATATAAGAGTAACACTTTTGTAATATTTTTATAATTAATTATGTTTTTGTATTAATTTACATTAATGTATTATGTAATAGCACAAACTGTCAATAAAGTATGCAAGTGTGATTAAATATTTTCATTATTTATATTCTATATATTTATATTATTTCCAATTCAACTATTTTTGTATAGCTTTGCAGTGAAAGAAAATTATGTATTCAGGCATTCTGTAGGATTTCACACTGATTCAAACGCATCATTTAAAACTTTACATTAAACAGCATTTAATAAATAAAATATATAAATATAAAATATATAAAAATAAAAAATTTCAGGCCTCTATCTATATTACCTACTTTTTCTAAAGTTTTAGAGATAGCATTAAAAGAGAGAATAGAAACATTTTTAGAAAAATATAATATGTATCACAACAGTCAGCATGGTTACAGAAAAAACAAATCCACAACAACGGCTTTACTAGAAATGACAAACAGCATTATAACATCAAAAAATGAAGATAAAAAAAAACAAATGACTTCATGTGATTTATCCAAAGCTTTTGACACGGTTGATCACGATATATTGTTAAACAAGCTTGAATATTATGGATTCAGAGGTATATGGCAAGAAATACTGAAATCTTATTTACGAGATAGGAAGCAACTTGTTACTTATCAAAATGTTTCATCGCAACTAAAAGGGATCAATCTAGGTGTACCTCAAGGGTCGGTATTAGGACCATTGTTATTCAAGATATATATAAATGACTTACCAGTAAATATACATCCTGACATGTCATGGATATATGCAGATGATACTACATTTCTAGTAAAATTAAATAATCAACAAGAAATAATAGTAAAATCCAATAGTGTACTACAAGAAGCAGAAGAATGGTTCAGTATAAATAAACTGAAAATAAATATAAATAAGACGCAACATCTAAAATTCCATGGTAAAGAAGAAACTGGAGCTATAAAATTCTTAGGAATAACTTTTGATAAAAATTTAACATGGAAAACACATATAGATAATTTAAAAGTAAAATTGACAACAGCACTATATTGCATACGCAGAACTAAACAAATCGCCTCGTACAATTGTGCTAAAACTGCTTAGTATGCATTTTTCCACAGCTGTCTAAATTATGGAATTTTGATATGGGGTTCTTCTGCAAGTACAGAAAAATTATTAATCGTACAAAAAAAGAGCAATACGAATATTATTTTCCTTGGATTGGAATGAAAGCTGCAAGGAATATTTCAAGAGAGAGAAAATATTAACTGTTACAATCATGTTTATACATGAATGCATCAAATATATTCACTATAATAAGACACTTTACTTGAAAAATTCTGACAAACACAATTATAGCACGAGAAGAAAATCTGAATTATCCATAACCCTTTGCAAAACAAACAAGTGTCAAAATTCAGTATTGTATTGGGGACCGAAACTGTACAACGTTCTTCACAATAACATTAAGCTTTTGAACAGTAAAAAATTCAATAGGCGCACTAAAGATATACTTCTGCAAAAAACTATTTATTCTTTTGAAGATTATTTTAATTTTATAACTTGATTTTGTAATGTATAATGTATTTGTAATGTATAATTGAAAAGTATGAATGACCTATCATGTAAATTGTTTGATGATTAATAAACATTATTATTATAATATATATATATATATATATATATATATATATATATATATATTGTTCAGATTTTAATATAAATAAATTATAAATTAATTCAATTAAAATTAACAATTTTTTTTTCGATTTTTAGATAGACCATTATCAATCTTTGATCCTTGGAAGATAGTCTTGTACATTTGCACATTCGGTGGGCTTATTGCTTTATTTCTGGTGCTTTCGTGCTCCGAATGGTGCTGTTTGAAGAAATGTGCTGCACGACAAGCGACTGAAGCAGAGCAAAGAAGACATCAAGTTCCTCCAGTTGTAAATCAAACGAGAAAGACTTGCGAAACACCGCCACCCGCTTATCATTTGTTTGCACCGCCACCGTAGAAAGATCTTGTTTACGGCGAGCAGAAAAACCGGATTGATGTCTTTATTGTGCCTGTGCATGCATGCAAATGTGTTCCAGTATGCTTCGATGGTTAATAGCACCATAAGATATGATGAAATATCACCGAATAGATACAGTGCTTTTGCTTATATTGCAAGAACTTTGAACTTGAGTGAAGAAGAAATATTTAGGCAAAGTTTGTTGCTTGTTTATATTAATGTGCTGCAGAATGCGCTAATGGTGAGTTATTTGTGAAATAAAGAAGATTTTCGAACTCAGATGAAGAAATTTTGTTAGATTTTATAACAATTCATATGCTAATGTGATAAGCGCCAACGATTAATAAAATGGTTGAAAAGATATTGCAAGATTTTCAGAATTAAGTGAAGAAATTTTAGTAGATTCTTAGACATTGAAATTTAAAACTATAAAAACAGTGTCTTTATAATACGTAATTATGCAATTGCAAATCTTTACAATCAAATTGAAGAAATATTGAAAGATTTTAGTTGTTGAATTGTGCCCTTTTAATACTGGTTTGAAAATTGAAAAATACCACTATACCAGTTGCTATGTACCAACCAAGATCTTTAGACTTAATTCTTACTTTAATATTTCTTAATTAAAAATAAAAAATTGTTGAATGTTGACAAGTGTCGTATTCGTTTTTGAGACGGGTGATTTGATGACTGAATGTAATGTATTTGTTGGTGGTGCACGTTTAAAGCAGGTAGATAACTAGATGTGTATTTGTCAAGAAACATAATTGTTTCCTGGGCTGAAGCTCATTTAAATCGACGTTTAACACCTCGATATGTTTGCTTGTTAGTGATGATGTCATAAATTTGGTTACGTTTTCGGATGACGTACAACGAAACTTATTTTAATCTGATTTTTTCTACTTGCTTTAGTAAATAAACAATTTATTTTTCAATTAAATAGTTTTCATTTGCATTGACAAAATAATTTGGTGTCAGTTGCTAGCTCACTTTGTTAGAAATATTCTATTTTCTAGTGATTGTTTTTATTATTTCATATATTTTTTCTTTACAGTGTGTAGAAAACTAACATTTTTGCACACTATATGAGAAGAAAAAAAAACGAATTTTTAAGCAAAACAAATTAAAAAATATACATGTATTTATGTGTTTTGCTTCAAGCATTTTACGAAATTGAAACACTTACAAAATTATTATTGCTATATAATATACTTATATTTTTACAATTATTTGGAAATTCATCAAAACAAGTATCAATACAGTTGAATTTTTTAAAAATTTAAATTTAAATAGTAGCAGTAGACAATCGGTAGTTTATCAAACCTGCAAAATAAATTTTAATTTTAAGTTATAGTTTCCGAGAAACACTATGGCCTGTGTTCCCACATCTTTTGTTTATGAAAAAGGTTTTATTTCTTGCTTAAAAATAAATTTTTGCTTCTATCTAATAGTATAAAATCAAATAAACTAATTGAAACTGCTTAATAAGTAATTTTAAGTAAACGTCAAAAGTACTTTTGATAAAAACCACTTTTAAAAGTGAGATATAATATAGACCTATAATTCTATATTATTATTTTATTATGTTATACAGATATTTAATTTTTCTTTAGTTAAAAGTTAACAAAAAAAGTGTTGTTTATAATTTTCTAATTTCTATATTTTAGAAAGTCAACTTCATATAAATTTTATGTATTATTACAAAGGAATTGATTTTACAATGTCAATATTATATTAAATACAAAAACCAAGAAATTTTTGATTGTATATAATATTAAGTATACAGTAAAATAATATATTACCTTAATGTATATGTTTTTTTACCGAAAAAGTAAATAAACTTACATAAAATATACGTATTTTTTATTTATTTAAAATTTTAATGTAAAATTTTTTCTGTGACGTATGTATTTTAATATATTAGTGTAATTTAACATACAGTGTATGCACCAAAACTTCATTTCATACATGTAAACGTGCTTCTGCACCTTTCTAGCAAAAGTACCCAAAGCTCCAAAATGTAATATTTTTGTAAAAATTCACGTTCTGCTTTAAAATATGAAATATTGACATGTCAGTATGGAATATCAGCATAATTGACAATTCAATTTAATTCTTTTTTTTTTTTTTTGATTTTTTATAATAATACAGTCTACAAGGTTACTTCGCTTATTTATAATTTACTATAAGAAATTTAAATTTAAAAAAGTTAAAATTGAAATAATGTAATTTGCACGAGATTTGGACAAATAATTAGCTCTACTGATCCTAAATATAAATATAACAACTTTTATTTTATAGATCGATAAGAACCGACTATTTTAAAAACTTTATAAAAAAAAATAATTAATACATTTTTATATATTTTAATTTAAAAATACTTTATCAAAAAAATTTCAAAAAAATTTTAAATTTATTTAAAATAAATTTCAATATAGTCTTCAGATTTCTAGAATCTATTTCTGATGACAAATACGATTAAAAAACATTTTTAAAGTGCTAATATACTTATTTTTTAATAACTAATATATTAACACGTTATAAAATCGATTGCTACTAATAATATATAGCATACTTAATAATACCCAGAACTTATTTCAACTTACCTTTGTGAAAAACAAAAGAAAACAAAGCAAAACTTTTAGTATCGCTATGTAAATAAAAAATAACTAAACTTTTGTAAATTATAATGAAATAATAATGCAGAATCTTTTAACGTCACATAAAAAAAATTCTTATACTTAAAATGCATTCAAAATTGATTTGGAGGGTTTTTACAGCTATTATTTATATTAAATAATGAATGTTGTTACAACAATTTATCCAATAATGAGATTTTTACGTAGCGTATGTAGTGTAATTAGAACAAATCAGGTATGAAATAGATTAGTGTATGATGACTATAAAATTGAAAATAATGTTGTTGAAAAAAGTTGGAGTTAGTCAGTTGAGATGTTGCGGTCAAATTTCTAATAAACATTTCGTTGATTGAATAGTTTTGTGATTGATTTGGAAGGTATGCGTTTGCGTGGACGTCCGATGTTTAGATGAAATGGTATGATTGAGTGAGTACAGCGTGAGCAAAAGTCTCCAAGTAGTAGGACTAGATAGAAGAGCATGTATTTATGAGCGTGTATGTATATATCATGAATGTGAAAGAAGCTAGTAGAGTTACTTGTCTGGCTAGGATTGTTTGGAGAAAATTAATTTCGGAATAGTGGAAGAATTTGTATGTATACAAATTAAAAACGCGCCACTTGAAAAATCAGAAAAACTACCGATTTTCAAATACGTATAACTCAGCCAATGTTGAACGAAATTGAATGAAATTTTAGGTTCGAAATAATTTGAAGTCTCATTTTTAAAGTCATACAAGATATGTACCATTCAAACTATTCTGCTCTCCACCACACCCCGCAGAAAAAACAAGTTTTGACTTTAAAAATTGTCAAATTCTGACAAAATGTATAGTACACAAAAAAAAATTTCGACTCAACTTACCAAACAAGCGTAAAAACTTAAACATTCATAAATTCCGCTTAATTTCAAGGACTTGCAATGCTTTGGCGCGAAGTCATGATTTTCTGAAATTTACCTTGCATTTTGAGAGTTTTTGGGTTAATTTTGGATGAAAATGGATGAATTTTTGAAAAAAAAATTGAAGCCTCCTATTTGAGACCGTGCAAAATAATGCAACATTTAAGCCAAACCGGTCCCTACTACACCCCGCAGAAAAAAAGGTTTTTAACATTAAAAATTGTTAAACTTTGACAATATGTATGGTATACAAAAAAAATTTCGACGCAATTTACCAAGAGGGCGTAAAAATCCAAACATTTCTATGTAAATTTCACTTAATTTTAAGGACTTACGATTCTTTGGCGCAAAATTGTGATTTTTTGAAATTTACTCTGTTTCTTGCAATTTTTTTTTATTCAAACATGCAGCTTTAGCTTTATCATACATGCTCTTTTTATTTCTAATACTTGGAAACTTTTGCTTACAACAACAATTTCACTTATACCACTTCCTATACCCATCAGACGTACACGCAAATATATACCTTCGAAATCATTCACAAATATTTTTTAACCAATCGTTTATTAAAATAATAATTTTAATTTCAAATTTTTTTTGAAAAAATCTGGTGTTTAAACTTTTATTTCGGCTAAACTTTACTTTGCGGTTATGTAATCGACTTTCTTCAAACTGTACATACCGTTAATTTTGCACATTTTATAAATATAAATCACAAGATTTTAGTACGGAAATGATATTTACAATGTTTAAACTTATTTTGAAAACTCGTTGTGATTGATAGAATTAATGTTGTTGGTAAAGTTATTAATCTTGTGTTAAATGTTGATAAGTGCAAAGTTTTAGTTCTTGAGAAAGGTGACTTGAGAAAGGTGACTTGAATGTAATGTATATATTGATGGTGCACGTTTAGAGCAGGTAGATGAATTTGTGTATTTGGGTAGTTTGTTGTCTAGAGATGGCCGTTTTGAACGTGCAATTGAAAGGAGAGTAAATGCTGGTTGTAAGGTTTTGGGTGCTTTGGGAACTTTTGCTAGGAATGTAAAAGTTTCCAAAGAAGCCCGTTTGAGTATATACAATGCAGTTTTGGTGCCTACGTTGACGTATGCAGGTGAAAGTTGGGTTTGGTTGCAAAAGCATAAACGGAAAATGACTGCTGTGGAAATGAGATTTTTATGTGGGGTATGAAATAGATTAGTGTATGATGAGTGTGAAATTGAAAAAAATGTTGTAGCAAAAGTTGGTGTTAGTCAGTGAAGATGGTTCGGACATGTTGAGCGAATGTATAATGATCGTTAGGTTAAAAAGATTTATTTGAATAATTTTCATGGTATACGTTTGCGTGGACGTCCGATGAGTACTTGGAGTGGTATGATTGAGAGTGTTTTGCGTGAGCGAATGTTTCCAAGTAGTAGGAATAAAAGAAAGTTGCTTGTTTGGATAAGAATGTTTGGAGGCGACTGTTTTCGGGATGATGAAAAGAGTTTGTGCCACACCCATTTGGGTACATGGCGTGATTGTGTATGTATGTATGTATGTTTTTAACATAGGTTATAAGTAAGATGAATTGGTTGTACTTGACAAATATGGTTGTTCTCATTGCAGGACAGGAAAAGTAAAGAGGTTAATTTGTAAATGTTTAGTAAAATCAAAGCAATGTGAAAATTTTTTGTTGTTTTTAATGTAAAAAATTAAAAATAACAGTATCTGCTAGTAGTTATGTAAACACGGAAAAATATGGCAGCACTTTTTCAACATCTTGAAAACGAATTTTTAAAATTATTTTAAGGTTGTAAATACCATTTCTGCACTAAATTTTTGTTACATTCATAAAAATATTCAAAATTAACGGTATGTAAAATTTGAAAAAAAATCGATTACATAACCGTAAAGTAAAACTTTACCTTTGTTTCAAATTGTTTACTGGTTTCTAGCAATCATATTTAGCAACTGAAAGTTGTCGTAATATCATCTAGCGGAATTTGACAATACTTTATGTAACGTCATATAGCAGCAACACTTCTGTCAGAGGCGACCAAAGTGAAGCAACTGCTCTCAAGCAGTTGTTTACATTTGATTGATAACTTTTTGATGGTTAACTTAAATATGTTTGACATTGCTATATAATTTTGAATTTCAATATATTTTCAATGTTATATCAACTTGCAGAAAATAAATTTCTTAAACTAGTTCTATCTTTAATATCATAACCAAATAAGTCTCGCCGGTTGCTAACTTTATTTGCTAGAAATTAGAATAGGCACATATGTATATCAACATTTTTTTTCTGATCAAGCTGTAACTCTGTGTTTGTATGAACACATAAAATTGCGATATTTTTTCTAACGAGTCGTTCAAATTGAAATATTTGACTTTTAGTTATAAGCGTTTGAAAAAATCTGTATTTCAGAGCATCACAACAAAAATGCTAATTTCGGTAATTTTCAACCGATCCTTGACAGTTTTCTAGTATTTAATAGTGCTTAAAAAATATTAGTTACGGTTCGGTCAGATAAAATGTTGATAAATCATTTATCAACATTTTATCTGACCGAACCGTAAATAATTTTTTTTGGCCTAAACATTTATCATAGTTTAGGCCATTATATGAAGAAAGTCCAAAAAATGGTATTTTTAAGCGCTCAGTAGGCCCTTTAGATTTTGTTTAATATTTGAATCGGCTTGCGTAAGAACTTCAATTTTTTTCTTTACACTCATATATATATATACTGGGTGTCCCATTTTAATCCGCCACCTGCAATAACTTTAAAATCGTGCATCGGACAAAAAAATGTTACGGATAAAAAGTAAATGGTTTCGAGGGGGTCATCTGATGCAGAGACCCTTGCCCCCTCTGGACCCCCTGAGGGGCGGGAAAGGGGAGTAACTTTGAAATCTTAAATGGAACACCCTATTTTTTATTGTAGATTCTGATAGGCCATTAAAAAGTATGTAAATTTTATTTCAAGACTTTTTTTTTATCTTTGATAGATGGCGCTGCAAACAGCATTTTTTTTCTCAGTTTATCAATCTTCAATTTGAAAAAAAAAGTGTAACTAACTACGATATTTAAGATTTTTTCAGTTCTTTGGGAAGAGGGGGGGCAAGGGTCACTGCATCAAATATCTTCCTCGAAACCATTAACTTTAAGTTATATAACTTTAAGTTAATGGCTTCGAGGGGATATCTGATTCAGTGACCCTTGCCCCCCCTTCCCAAAGAACTGAAAAGAACTTGAATATCGTACTTAGTTACACCTTTTTTTTCAAATTGAAAACTGATAAACTGAGAAAAAAAATGCTGTTTGCAGCGCCATCTATCAAAGATAAACAAAAAGTCTTGAAATAAAATTTACATACTTTTTAATGGCCTATCAGAATCTACAATAAAAAATAGGGTGTTCCATTTAAGATTTCAAAGTTGCCCCCCTTTCCCGCCCCTCAGGGGGTCCAGAGGGGGCAAGGGTCTCTGCATCAGATGTCCCCCTCGAAACCATTTACTTTTTATCCGAAACATTTTTTTGTCCGATGCACGATTTTAAAGTTATTGCAGGTGGCGGATTAAAATGGGACACCCAGTATTACGTTCATTAAATATTACCAACTTAAAAACTATTGACAACATAAATAGACAATGGTGACAATTTCTACACCACCCCCAGTTTATGTAATTTCTATAAACTGGGTTATGGCCTTACCTGTATTGATATCAAGTCACCTGATATTACACTGCTTTTGTTTGCAAGTAATGCATAAATACATTTTAATGTACGTGGTACAGTTTATTACAGGTTTAATTTTAAAAATAAATAAATATTACATACTAATATATTCGTACTTGTTTTTAGGATAAACCATTAAAAATCAATTTACTGTAATTGCGTTATAGTTTTTCATTAATAAAAATTTCCATATAAATAATACGCAGACAGTAGAAAAATCTTAATAATTTTTAGAATTTCACAAAAATTATAGTATAAAATGCATGGTAAAAATTAAACAATATATAAGATTTTTTACTAACAATTCATAATAATTAATATTTTCTATATTTCCGTTACAATCGTCTAGAATAAATCGAATTGCCAATCGTATTTTAGTTATTTTCTGGATTGTTTTAATTAAAAATGCAAATATCCGTAGACTGTTCCACTGCTTTTTATTAATTTAATGAAACTATTAAAACCGTTTTTAATTAATTTAATTTATATATCTATGTTCTTCTTCGGAAACCCTTATGTGGTAATGATGGTACTCGTAGAGTAACAGAATATTAATAAAAAATAGCACAATTTCAAATTGCATTGTTATTAAACTAAATACTATGTTACAATAGAAAATTTCAAAAGTTTTATTTTCTGAAATAAACCTAGAAATGTTTTTATTAATTTTAAGAAATAATACCAAAATTTAAATTTGTCAACACCAATCTCAAAATAAAAACATTCTATCTATTTACATTACGTAATTGTTTGCTGGTACTGAAAAATAGTGTGTTAAATTTTAATTAATTTTAAATTTGTGTTAAATTATATTTATTTACAACTCAAATTATTCTAAAAATTTTGCCTTTTTGAAACAAGTCTAAATTTTTGAATAAAAAATTTATTTGTAATTTGATGACAAATCTTGAATATGTAAATTCAAATGTGAACTTATATTTAAACTCTTTATTATTTTAATATTTATATTTTATGATAAAAAATTATTTTATATCTGCATAAAATGAAATTAACGAAGTAACTTTGAACATATATAGGAATATATTTTATAATTATTTAATAATATTAAATTTTATTAAAACAAAATATTAATTAATTAAAATTATAACAATTTATTACTATTTATTTGTTAGATTTTTATCAATACATTAAAGTGCATAGGAAATAAATTAACATTTTAAATATTAATTTCCACATTGCACTTGTTTAAATATTTATTTAAATATTATGGGATTATATTCTAGTTTATTATTTATATAACAAAAATAATCTTTTAGTTTATGTGACTGAATATATTGATAGAATTTATTAATTTTCAGTGAACAAACGAAAACTATAAATGAAATTTAACTTTTATTATTTTATATTAGACAATTACTTTTAGCTTTTAATTTAAAGAATTGTTTTTATGAAATAATTGATTTACAAATCTTAAAATAAAATTTAAAACAAAAATATACATATTTGAGAAATTAGCATCTGAAAAAATATTACTTTTTTCTTGATGATTGTGTTGAGATAAAAAAAATGTTTTTGATTATGTTTTGACAAACTATAGAAAAATTAATTAGATTGTTATTAGTTAAATAATTACTTGTTATTAGGCTAAAATTCGGTTACATTTTAAAAATATTTTTAATATTTATAACAGCTAAAATAGATTATTTTTAAAGTAATTAACATAAACAAAAATGTAATTTTAAATGTGTTTGTTATTTTAATTTTCCTTTTTATATTGTTATTAAACTAAAATTATATGTTACAATACAAAATTAAGTTTTTGAGTAAAGTATACATAAAAATGTTTTAGTAATTTTAAGATATAATATATAAATAAATTTATAATCTACATTTAAAAGATTTGTTTGATTCAAAAAAATATACATTTAATTCATTAAAAAATTTAGTTTAACAATAAATTATTTTTTTTATTAAAATACACAAATCTTTTAAAATAAAAAGTAACAAATTAATGTTGTCAATTAATTAATAAAATATTGTAATATTTTTATGAAAAATTGGACTCATTTTTATAATCCAATTTGAATATGATTCTCTTGTAATTCAAAAGTTTAAGTTATATTTTTAATGTTAATATTTAAATTATACTGTACGTGTGTATTTTTCATTAATAATAAATCAATAATATATTCATTATGACTACTATAATATCTATCGAAAATTAATTACCACCACCTTTAATCGAACAAAATATCAATAAATTTAAATATAATTTATATACGAATAGAAAAGAAATCATAATAATTAAATGTAATTTATATTCGAATTAATATAAATTAAAATAAAACAACTTTAGGTTATAGTTCTCTATTAATATATATTGTATATTTAACTTTTTTCATATTTGTCTTCATCAGGAAAAAAAAAAGATTCAAATGTTTATTTAATTTAAATGTTGAGTTCGTCGAAACGTCGATTATTACTAAAAATATTAATACAGAACTAGAACCTAAAGCTGTTTTATTTTAATATAATGAATTCCGAAAGATTTTTTTACTACGTTAATATAAACCAGTTACGAAATTTTTAAAAATTATATCAAAAATAAAATTATAATTGTTTACATATAAACGTTAACTTACTCACTCAGACAATAATAGTAGAAAATGATCACTCAATTAAAAAAATTCGGTGGTCATACACAAATACATCTACTCTTTAAGATGTCTCTGGGCAAGAAAGTTTTTTCACTACAAAATGCATGTGCATTTTTGCACATGCGCTACACTCACTGTAAATTTTTAAACATTTTGAATTAAAATTTAATTTAATATGACACGGAACAAACATGTCACAATGTATTCTAAAAACAAATTAAGCCGACCATAGAAATAAAATTGTTGAAATGTCCTAAAATGTTCTTTTTTCATATAACTATTTTAAAAATGTTTCCAAGTAAAGTAATTTAATCTGAAAAATTTTCATTATTGCTTAATTTGACCTGTACCGAATGTGATACCAGTACTTTCGGTTAGTATATTTTTAGTTATTAAATAAGTATCAAATGTCCTGTAATAATAATTTTCGAAAAACATACTAAAAATTTTACCCATTTAATTCAGACATTTTGCGGAAACCAAATAAAAATTTAAAATTTAAATATAGTTAGGTATTTCTTAAGATAGCAAGTGGCAAATAGTATGTAGACACACATTAAACTGTAGCTAACTATACCCTCTAAACGCTGAATAAACAGATTTTACTGTGGAAATGCTGTATGAGAGATAGTTTCATCATTTTCATAAAATTTTGACATTTTTCAAAAAACGAGATTCAATAATTCAGCGAAAAAAATAAACGTTTTTATAACTACCTACCAGCTACCTACCATTTATATTTTTAAATACGATTCTTTTTTGCATTTAATATACAAGTTACGTAACTTTACGTATTATTTCACGCAGCAGCAGAGTACATACATACAAAATCACACCATTATTCATTATTCCGAAATCTGCGCTATTCCTAAAGACTCAATCATTAAATCGGCTAAACATCAATGACTGCGGACAAAAAAAAATAAGACTTCCATAGAATGTAATAAATTTTAATCTTTATTACTCGTAAGTACATACAGATAATATATGTAGTTTATGTTTATCATTGGATTTAAAATAATAGA
The DNA here is from genome assembly GCA_963966155.1 of Clivina fossor. NCBI lineage: Eukaryota > Metazoa > Arthropoda > Insecta > Coleoptera > Carabidae > Clivina > Clivina fossor. The sequence continues at coordinate 36,684,564 of OZ014551.1, forward strand.
ATCTAATTTGGAAACAAGGCATATTAATTTTACATTTTTTTGAATTTAATAACATATTAATAGCAAACAATTCCCTTAGATTTTTATTGTAGTTAAATGTAGTTACCGGTGTCGTGCCAGTTGCGTACGTGCCAGTTGCGTACAATCATTATTTAGTGCCATTTGCGTACAAATAAGGGTCGGGTCAAACCCAGGTAGTAAAGCTAGTTAGGCCGAGTGCCAGATGAGTTCAGCGGTTTGGGAAGGGTCTAGTTGTGCTTATGGTCAAAATATAATATTTATAATACGCTATAATATCATCGCACATAATTTTTACAAATAATCAATTTTATTCTTGATAAAAAATTTATTCTTGATAAAAAGTTGTGCATGGTCCAAAACTTAAAATGCAACCATCAGATATCAATTTTTTTTAAGCCGTATACGAGGTTATCAATGTTACTCCAAAGTAAAATATCTATATTTTTTGCAATACAGAAGAATGTTATAAAGTAAAGTTATTTTGAATTATAAGTTATATTTAAATATGCAATTACAGCCATTTAGCATAAAAGTTAAAGTTTGGTGATTATTTACTAATCATTCCGTATTAATTATTCTGGCTTGATACAATTTATCGTAATCTAGGATGCACTAAACTGAAATATTTGACAGTGAATGTCAGAGTGAGTTGGTATTTATAAAATTACAGTAAAAATGGCAAATTTACTAAATCGTGAAGAAAAAATAAAAATTGTGTTAATTGTTGGAGAAAATTACAAAACACATAGAGAGGCAGCAAATATTTTTAATAATAGACATCCGCATAGAAACATTGGGCATTCAACAGTTACAAAAATAATAAATAAATTCAAGACCAGTGAAAGTATTGAAAATAATTTTAAGAATAAACGTAGAAGACGGGTTGCCAATAAAGACACGGAATTTGAAGTGATGCTTTCTGTCGTAAAAAAACCAAAAATGTCTTTACGCAAAAGGGCTTCTCTAATCACAAATACTTCGGTAAATAAAGATACAATGGCAAATATTTTAAAACGTCATAAATATCATGCATACAAACCGCAATTCGTACACACATTACTACCAAGGGATTACGATATTCGATTTGAACTCTACGTTTTGATCCAAGGAAAATTGGAAGAAGACCCGTATTTCACAAAAAGTATAATTTTTTCCGATGAGGCAACATTTTCATTCAACGGAACCGTCTCATGTCAAAATTGTCGCTGGTGGTGCAACAGTAATCCAAACTTTGTAATAAAAGTCGTAACCAATATTCGTTTCAAACGAACGTATAGTGTGGTGTTTACAAAAATAAATTAATTGGACTTTTTTTTTTTGACATTCCTTAAATGCCGCACATTACTTACAATTATTAGAAAATCATGTAAGTGATTTTTTGCACGAAATTCCGTTACAAGAACGTATGAAAATTTGGTTCCAAAAAGACGGTGCCTCCAACCATAGTACCGTAAACGTTAAAGTACTTCTTGAAAATATGTTTAATGGAAAGGTTATTCACATATTCAGATATTTTTTGGCCTCCCAGGTCTCCTGATTTAACTCCCCCGGACTTTTTTTTATGGGATTACTTAACACAGCAGGTTTATCAGCAAGGACCATTTGATGATGTAGACCATTTGGAAAGGATTATTTCTGAAGAATGCCAAAAAATTACTCCAAATATGATACGGACAGTAATAAAAGAGTTTGAGAAAAAAACAAATAAATGTTTACAAAGAGAAGGTAGATATGTCGAAGCTTTAGTAGATTTAATTAATAGTTAATTATTTTTGTTACTGTATAAATAGATGTTTGTTTACTAAATATTCTTTATATGGACTTTCCTATATCTAAAATAAATAATTATTATGCATTCATTAAAATTGAAATTTATAATAGGTCTTAAACTCATATTTAATTATTCAGTATTTAGTTTTCAAAATGTAATTTATAAACAAATTGACGGTACTCCTCAAGGATCTGCTATTAACAATGTATTAACCGACCTAATTCTCAATAAAATAGAATTAACTGTTACTAAAAATCAAAATTTGAAAATATTATATTACAAGAGATATGTAGATGATTGCTTTATTATTTCCCATTATACACAGATTAATAATATTTTAAATAAATTTAATAATTTTCACAACAAATTAAAATTTACAATAGAATGTGAAACTAACTTTGGAATCTATTATTTGGATGTTACCGTAAAAAGACAAAATAATAGATTAATTACTAACTGGTACAGAAAGAGAACTAGTTTCTGAAGATACCTAAATTTCTACTCATACACAGATATAAAATACAAAAAGAGTGTAATCACTGCTTTAGTAGATCGTTCAATACTGTTGTCGGATCCACAATTTCATAAAGAAAACATTTATATTGTAAGAAAACTGTTATTGCAGAATAATTACCCTCTGTATTTTATAAATACTCAAATTACAAAAAGATTAAAAAACCTGCATTCTCCTAACAGAAATATTCCTGAGATACAGCGTCCTGAAGAAGATATAATATATATAAAAATTCCTTATATTACTAAGATATTCTATGGTATCAAACAATTATTATCAACATTAAATTACAACATAGTAAAAATTACTTCAGATAAGATTAAAATAATTTTCACTAATATTAAAGATAACACAAATACAGTGGATCAATGTGACCTCATCTGCGGAGTCCTATATACCTAGGTGAAACTTCACAATCATTAAAACAACGACTTTATCAACATAATTATAATTGTAGACTGTTAAATCCATCATACAGTGCTTTAACATATCATCATCAAAATAAATTCAAAATTCAATTCAATTGTGACCATCCAAAAATACTACTCAAAGAGAAAAATAAATATAAAAGATTGACTTACGAAACGTTTTTCATTAATACAGATAAAAAAACACATGGTAACTCTCAAACATTTTTTTTAAATTATGCAACTTTCGCGCGAAAAAATTTAGAACAATTTAATACCGTCACATGACGTTACTATCAACTTCCTGTACTCAGATTTGACAATTTACAAAATTGTTTCACCATATTGTCTTCTATTGTCTTCAGCATGATGTAAAAACTTAAGATATCCATCAACATCTAATTTAATTTATTCAACAACACAATTTCTCAATGTATTATTTATCAAATATGTTTTTATATACTTCAACGACATGTAATTTACATTTAAATTTTAAAAATACTGTTTCTTCAATTTAATCAATTTAATCTTCAAAATTACATTATATATTATTCAAAGATTTTACCTTCAAATATAGAATTAAGGTTAGTATATAAATTATTTGATAAATAACGATAATTAATTTTATTTTATTTTATTTCATTCTGACGCATGCTTACAACATAACCAAAAAATGTAACTTAGAATAAATAAAAACAACATTGTAATTGTAAATTTCAGGAGGCTTGATAATGGCTATGTAGCCGAAATTAATCGCCAAATATAAAAAATAAATTTCTCAAATATATATATATTGGTTTTTCTTCTTCCAAATCCATAATTATATATTCATCTTCGTTGATAAATTTTTCTTCTTCGTCCCTCGGGTCTCTCAGATCCTGTGTTGTAATTACCTGGGCATTTTAAACCTCCATTTCTTCTTCATCAGATAAAATTATAACTTCTTCAGAAGTAGATAAAAATTTATCTGATAAGTCTTCATCGCTATCATCTTCTAAGATAATATCCGAATTCCTAGGTATGTCCGGTGTATTAATGTACTCAATATACTCGAAAGCCGGACGAATTAAAATATTGTCCAAAATTTCAACATTATCTTTTTGAGCCATTGTTTAAAAACAAATATCGACACTAACGTTTAAGTTAACATGAATTACAAGAAAAAAATTGGCATCAATTTTGTATACCTAGAAAACGTTATAAAAGGTTTTAAATTTTATAATACCAAACAAGCAAAAATAATTGTAATAATGGTAATAATGGTAAATAATTGCTATAGTGCTAGTCACTTTATTTGGAATTGACATGATTGCAAAGATTGGTATCATAAACTTTCACAGCAGGGAGTCGTTTGCCAGTTGCTCAAGGGTAGTATTGGAAAAATTCCCTCTCATTTAACTTAAAGTGTTTGTAGAGAAAAATTAAAGTTAAAGTTTTTTAATTTTATTATTTTTATATTTGCTTTAGTTTTCATTCATTTACTATTAGTGTTAGGGCCGTTTTCATAACAAATGCACTTTAGTGACTTTAACTAAAGTAACTTTAAGACTTTAAATAAAATTTAAAGTTGTTGCTTTTCATAATGATGTTATTAGAAAACTTTTACTAAAGTTGAATATGCTAGAAATTTCGTGCTAGTAGTGACTGTTGGCAATACTGATTGTCAATTTCAAACAAGTAAATAGCGTTGTAAACTGATAAAAAAGTAATATCTAGTAAAATCATGCAGGAACAAAAAAATAAACGTGTTCGAGGTAATAATTTTACAGCAGAAGAAGAAATGGAATTAATAAATATTATTTATAAATATAAAGAAGTCGTAGAATGTAAAAGTGCTGATGTATTAACACCTAATCAAAGAGTAAGTAAATATGTTGAACTGTATATTTCTAGATAATTCATTAATTTGATAGATTGCATTATGATTTTTATTTTTATAAATAAAAATAATTGTAGGAAAATGGATGGTTGACAATTTTACAAGAATTTAATAGTAAACACAACCAAAGAAATTTATGCCAAATAAAAAGCAAATGGGACAATTTAAAAATCGCTTCCAGAAAATATGCCAGTCAAATAAATAAAACTGTATTTAAAACAGGAGATGGAACTTCAAATATACGAAAAAATCACATATACGAGCAAGTCCTTGATATTATAAATAAAAAAACAGTTATCGGGCTACAAAATGATTGTGATGATGATGGAGAAAATTGTGGGATAACAGTGGAAGATAATAATATAACAAATTCAGAAATTCCTACATTACAAGTAATAGAAGAAAATTCGGAAGGTTACTATTTTTTTTATTAAAATATAGAACAAGCGACGATCACAAAAAGCAAAAGCCCAAAAGAATTCATAAACATTTTGGATTTGTTAATTTTTCTTTTATAATTATATATGCATTCGAAATAATGTATTTTGTTTATTTCAGCTACATTAATAATGCATATAGAAGAAAATAATGTAGGAAATTCAAATATTCAAGAAAGTTGGAATACATACGCACCTAAAATGTTGCGCCAAAAGAAAAATAGGAAGTTAAATGTAAAAAACAATCCATCCCGTAAAATACAAGAAAATAGAACATTGTACAATTTAAAATTGACATACTTGGAAGAAAAAATTAAACATATACAAAATGAAGAAAAGCGGAAACAAGAATTTTATGAGAAACAATTAGAATTGTTACAATTAGAGATCGATGCAAAGAAATATGCTTTGTGATAATATTTATTACTTTTTAAACGTTATAAGTAAATAAAAAATTTACAAAACTAACCAAAAACCGTGTTATTTATTTACTACTTATTTATATTGCAATACATATTTTTGATTTAGAATTATAATTAGCTATTAATGCGAAAACATATTACTTATTTATGTTGTAAAATAATTTTTTTTTATTTATATTAGTTTCAAAGTTTATTTTTATAACATTATAAATACAAAGATATTGTACAACTATAAAGTAAAGTTTTCATTTATAAAAATTGCTCGTGCAGCCTGTCCAGCAACATTATCTTCATATACCAAATTTTCAACTTCATTTATTTCACCTTCCTCATTTATTTCTACGTCAAAAAGAGGCTCATTCATTTCTATAGCAATATTATGCAAAATTGCTGTAGCTACAATAATCTTCATAGCTGTGTTTAATCCGACTCGCATTCCCAAACTTAAAATTGGAAATCGCCTTTTGCACACCCCATACTGTCGTTCAACAACATTTCTAGAACGTATAATAGATTCATTGTATAATCTTTCTGGTTCACTATTAGTTGTTTGCAATGGAGTGAATAAATACGGTGTCACTGCATAGCCTGAATCACCAATCAAACGAAATCTACCAAAATTTCCATTTTCTAAATTATGCTTTAACCGGCTGTTATTAAATATAGTTTGATCGTGACAACTACCAGGCCACCGCGCAACTATATTTCTTATTTTCAATTTTGCATCCGAGACAGTTTGCACATTGAGAGAAAAATATTTTTTTCTGTTCCGATATATTTCTGAATCATCACCACCTACAGAGTGTAATTAATTTTATTAAAATAAGATAAAAATAATTAAAGTATAAAATGATATTAATAGACCAAATGTAACATACTTTAATTATGATTTATAATAGTATATACCTGGAGACAAAATTTTAATATGTGTGCAATCTATTGCACCACAACATCTTAGAAAATGTGCTACGGCATAAAAATCCATAGCGGTTTTTTGAAGTTCTTCAACATTGTCAGGCATTTTTATAAAATCTGATTTTAATCGCGCAATAGCCTCAGTAACATTTCGAACTATTCTTGATACACTTGCTACAGAAACGCCCACAAAATCGGATACCGATAAAAGCATATTTCCTGTGGCATAAAACCTTAAAGTTAATAATAACTTAGTTTCTGCTTTAATTGATCCACCTCTATAAAGATATAAATTGTAGTTAGTTACTATACGTATAATTCAATGTATTTTTATACTTACTGTGAATACAAAGGTTCTATATCATGTCTTATGTATTCTAACAAGTTTGTAGTCACTGTTTTGCTTAAGCGAAATCTATTAAAAAATTGTTCATCTGACCAATTATCAAAATCTGTAATTCGTAGTTTGTATATTTTTGGTTTTCTTATTATAAAAAATTCCTCCTCTGAATCAGAAGTTGATGAAGATGAATCCGAATTCATAATTTACAAGCGACAAAACGTCAACCAAGTAGTCAATCATAAGTTTTAAAGTGGACTTAAAGTGACAGAAACAGTCACTTTAGTTTAAAGTCATAGTTAAAGTAATAAAGTACTTTATGAAATTGGATATATACTTTAAATTAATTTAAAGTGTTAAAGTAATTTTAAAGTGCGTTATGAAAATGGCCCTTAGTCTTTTTTCTTTTTCTTTTTAATTTATTATTTAGTATATAATTTCAATTTATTAATTTCATTAGATTTAATTTTTTTATTCAAAATTTTTATTTTTAGTTACATAGTTAGCTAGTTAATATGGAAATTGTTGGTGGCGGTAGTGACAATAACAATGTAAATGATTTTTCCAAAAAAATGTCAACATTTACCAGCAGCTCCAAACAAATAATAATAAACGTATTTAATTCATTACAAGAAAGAAATGAAAAATTTCCTTTGAAAACAACTGGGAAATTAATTAAAGTACCGTTGTCATGTGCACAGAATAATACACGCCGGTATAATATCGCGAAAAAAACGAAGTGATAATGGTGAAATAAGAGTGCTAAGTGATTTTCAAAAAGATGTGATACGAAGAAAGTTGAATGATATGTATAAAGAAAATATAATGCCTTCGATACAAACATTGCATCAAAGAATAAAAGATGATAATTGTGAAATTGATTGTTCAGCTTCATCTCTTAAACGAGCACTAATAGATATGGGTTTTAAATATAAAACAGTCGATAAAAGAAAATATTAAAAAATATTCAAAAATATCGTGAAGAAAACCGAACAATCATTTATGTAGACGATAACGTGGTACGATACTCACGATACTCTAAATTGGTTAGAAGAAAAGGAAAAACGTCCACTTGAGGAAATTGTTGGTGGCGGGAGTGACAATAACATTGTAAATGATTTTTCCAAAAAAATGTCAACATTTACCAGCAGCTCCAAAACAAATAATAATAAACGTATTTAATTCGGGCAGATCCGAGTTGAGTCCGGTTGACCTGTTTTAATCCGGATTCCCAAAAATAGATGTCCGAGTTGAGTCCGGGGTCAGCTTATGCCATAAAAGGGATTATTTAACTACCTGCCCTTACGATGTTGTATATTTATACCTGTTACAAATTTTCTTCTGTGTGAATAATGTGAATAATTTTTGTAAAAATCTGTATAGGTATAAATTAGTTAATATTAATATATCTATAAGTATAATCATATATTTATTATGTTTTGACTTATTCTTATTCGATGCAAATGAACGGAATCAATAAATTATTATTTTTATTATATTTTATTATTTTATTGTTTTATTATCATTTCACTTTTGTCCCTAAAATAACGTCAAATTTGTTAAGGTGGTTGGAACCTATTTTGCATTTTCATTTGAAGTAGATCGGGTGATCCATTTTACACAGCTCTGAATCTGACTGAGACTATTAAAGGTAAACCTTCTGCTGTTTTAAACGGATATCAATATCACAATCTCCGCACATGACAGGAAACCGTCACTATATGTAAGGAAAATTACGAAAAATTTACTTTTTCGAAACAGGGTATATTTCATAAACAAAAGCAGCTCATAAAAGTTGCATAGCATTTTTTTGTAAATTATGCAATTCAAGTGAAATATAATTTAAGTTTTCTTCGTGTCTAATATTTCAGCAATGAAATTAAACGTCCCCGAAAATTTTAAAAACAGGTAGGTTGGTAGGTTGTTAATCTTTTAACGACATAAGCCTACGCCGGACTCAACTCGACCCTCACCCCGGACTCAACTCGGTCCTCATTATGACGGATTAAAATATTTGGGACTCAACTCGGCTCCGCCGTTTAATTCATTACAATAAAGAAATGAAAAATTTCCTTTGAAAACAACTGGGAAATTAATTAAAGTACCGTTGTCATGTGCACAGAATAATACACGCCGGTATAATATCGCAAAAAAAACGAAGTGATAATGGTGAAATAAGAGTGCTAAGTGATTTTCAAAAAGATGTGATACGAAGAAAGTTGAATGATATGTATAAAGAAAATATAATGCCTTCGATACAAACATTGCATCAAAGAATAAAAGATGATAATTGTGAAATTGATTGTTCAGCTTCATCTCTTAAACGAGCACTAATAGATATGGGTTTTAAATATAAAACAGTCGATAAAAGAAAATATTAAAAAATATTCAAAAATATCGTGAAGAAAACCGAACAATCATTTATGTAGACGATAACGTGGTACGATACTCACGATACTCTAAATTGGTTAGAAGAAAAGGAAAAACGTCCACTTGAGGAAATTGTTGGTGGCGGGAGTGACAATAACATTGTAAATGATTTTTCCAAAAAAATGTCAACATTTACCAGCAGCTCCAAAACAAATAATAATAAACGTATTTAATTCATTACAAAAAAGAAATGAAAAATTTCCTTTGAAAACAACTGCGGAATTAATTAAAGTACGGTTGTCATGTGCACAGAATAATACACGCCGGTATAATATCGCGAAAAAAACAAAGTGATAATGATGAAATGAGAGTGCTAAGTGATTTTCAAAAAGATGTGATACGAAGAAAGTTGAATGATATGTATAAAGAAAATATAATGCCTTCGATACAAACATTGCATCAAAAAATAAAAGATGATAATTGTGAAATTGATTGTTCAGCTTCATCTCTAAAACGAGCACTAATAGATATGGGTTTTAAATATAAAACAGTTGATAAAAGAAAATATTAAAAAATATTCAAAAATATCGTGAAGAAAACCGACCAATCATTTATGTAGACGATAACGTGGTACGATACTCACGATACTCTAAGTCAGCGTTTCCCAACCAGTGCTCCGCAAAGCCCTTAGGGCTCCGCGTGCACTTCTCAAGGGCTCGCATCCGTTTCACAATATTAAAAAAATCAAAATAAGAAGATTACAGAAAATTACATTCTGAACTAAAATTTGCCAATTTGAATGGTGTCCGAGTGGAGGGGCGCGCCAACCCGAAAATGCAGGAAGTGCACCGCACTTTATGTGGGTACAGAATGTGTTCAACGTGAACAAAAAACCACCCAGCTTAAACTCAGCAGAATACGAGGTTCTTAAAGATTTGACATCTCACAGCGACCTAAAAATTTCGTTTCAAGAGCAAGGTACAACGGATTTTTGACTGAATTCAAAATTCAAATGAATTCAAAATTCTGTCCGAGAAAGCAAAATTATTATTGCTACCTTTCTCAACCACGTATTTTACTTTGAAGCGGGATTCTCCGCATATACAGCAACAAAAACAAAATACAGAAACCACTTAAATGCAGAACCAGATATTCGCCTGCAATTATCATCGATAAACCTGTATGAAAAAGTACAACCACAAAAGTCTCATTAAGGGGTGATACCTACCTGCAAACTTTTAAAAAATCGATTTTTTTTTTATTGCATAAATCGAAAGTATACATATTCAAGAATATTTTCTCAAAAGCGCAAGTTAATAAGATTAAAATTGACAAAGTTATGCGCGGTACAAGAGTACCGGGTCGAGACCCATTGGAAACGCTCTCCGTCATTCCTGTGCGCGTGGACATGCGCAAGAGCGTGTTTACGTTGAATGCCATAATCTGAAACGAACGTGCACAATACGAGGCTGCATGTCAGTGTAAAAAGTGATGATTTGATGATTCTATGTAAGTTCCCAAAAATATTCACTTACAGTGGACTGAACACAACTTGAAACTTTAAACGCAATTATCTCGAAACCATGTCTTCAAAATCGGTGCCAAAAATTTCTCGAAAACTATTCGTTCGATTCAGATGGCTGTGTGTGCATTTTGTTAAGAACTATTTTTTCTAGTACTTAATCGTTCGGATTTTGTCTCTAATTAAATTTCGATTTTTTATAGCCGATCAGAGACAAATTTTTATGGGTCAAAATCGATACTTCAACTTTACAAGGCCGCCATTTTGTCAAAAATGATTTTTTTTGAAAATCCATCGATTAAGTACTAGTTTTACTCATGCTTAACAAAACCCGCTTGGTTTTATTGATTTCAAATAATTCTAGCGCGAATGGGACTTGGCACCGCAAAAGGGTTTCCCAAAAACATCATCCACGGGGAGCAGCCGTGCGGGGCACCAGGACGGATTTTTGTAATTTAAAAAATCGCATTTTGTAGAGGAAGACATGCCGAATAAAGTGGAGAAAGTCGTTTTGAAAAATGTTGTGTAGTTTTTGTTTAAAAAAATCCCAAACTTTCGTGTATTTTTAGGCCTTGCAGGTAGGTATAACCCCTTAAACGCTTATCTCCCCCCCCCCCTTTTCAGTAACTAGAAAAAAAATTACTTATAAGACTATAATGTGTAAAGGGCTCCGCCACAAAAATTGATTCTAAAAAGGGTTCCGCAAGTCAAAAAGGTTGAGAGAATAATTCAGTGGTGTATAAATAAGGGCTTGATAAGCGATAGGTATCTTTGTTCTGCATGTAATGGAAATATGAATTTGGTTAAAAAAACAATTCGACAGATGAACGACGCTGGAGATGTGCGAATGCAGGTCATGATGTACAGTAAAAGTATTGTAAATCATCCCTTTTCTAATAGCATGCTGTAAAATAGTCAACGAAGTCAATTCCAAATAATTTGAACAGCATTATAAAACCATATATTACTAATTGGAAGTTTCAAGAAATCATTATGGTGATTATATTTTTCACTTGTAAATAGTAGGTATATTTAAATTTTACTGATAAGCCTCTAGTTTAGCTTGATGGGGTTCAAGCGTCAGCCTATTCAGCCTAATGGTAAATCCAATAAAGTTATATTCAATTGAACAGGACCTCATTAGGTAAATCGTACCCTGATCATTATAGTTACGTTGCTGTTTTCATAACAAGAATTTAGAGAGGAATAGGGTAGAGTAGGGCAGAGCAGAGTAGGGTTTACAACTTTATTTCTATTGGTCCATTACAAATCCTAATTTTTAAAATTTTTACAAAATTTAGTATCTAGTAAAATTTAAATAATTATTCTCTTTCTGACAGTAGTAGTGTGTAGTGCATTAAGTATTTGAAAGTTTGAGTGTTTTGCGTTTAATTTTTTTTTTACATTTTTATTATGGCAAAAAGTAATAGAAATTTAAAACGTAAACAGCAATTGTCAACACTACAAAAATCAATCAAATTAAGATTACGACGTGTGCAACAATCTAGAGGGGTGTCACTGAAAGAATCAATTGATAATAATGCAGCTGTTTCTTTTGCTAGTGATATCAGTGATGAATTTGCTGTTAAAGATACAAAAATATGTTCAAGGCACATTTAGTTTTTAACTAATATATTATATATATATATATATATATATATATATATATATATATATATATAATAAATATGTAAATATATTTTTACAGTATTTCTCAAAGAGATTTAGAAGAATGCAGCTTTTTATCAAATGAAAATATTTCTACAGTTACCGATACTCAAAGGTAAATAAAAAATTGACTTGTTTTAATTATTTTTAAACAGTTATAAATGTTTTCATTTTCGTAATAATGTAAAATTATCAACTTTTGAGCTTTGATGCAGTAGAATTCAGTCAGTAAATATTTTAATTTTTCGGATTTCGGTAAAAATATTACAGTTGTCATTTTTTTTTATTAAATATTATCATTAAATATGTCTAGTTTGTGAATTTTTTACATATATTTTTTTTTATAATTTATATATATACTGTAATTAACTGAATAATGAAGTTTTCTTCTTAGGATTTTATGAAATTTTGAATATTTGTCATTTCTAATTATGTTATTGAATTTTGAATATTCGTCATTGCTGGAAATTTTTTCTAAGACAACCTTGTAATTTATTTATTTAGGTATATTAAAAGTTTAAACACGTAATTGGTTTTCTACCCCTATATATTTGTCGAAAAAAATCTTAAGTCATTCATACTGCATCTTTCGTTTTCGTTTAGTCAGTATAGTTACTAATATTAATATTATGGCTCAAAAACAACGTTTTGTGATTCTGGATGATATTTTAATTCGTCCAGCTTGGGACTCTTACAATTCAATTACAACGCCCGATATACCGATCACACCGGATATTATTCTAGAAGAAAAGAAGGAAAAGATAGAACAAGTGCATGTTCTGTATCTTCCGATGAGGTCATCATTGTAAATGATGATGATGATGATACTGCTGAAGAAACGGGCAGATATTTACAACCCAGGATATCGAAGAAGCGGTAGATGAAGAAGAAAACTTTATTCGGGAAAGTGACGAACTGAATTTTCTGCTGGGTGCTGCTCCTGTCGGAAAATTTGTACTTCATCAATATGTGGATGCTCGCGACAAAAATTATCAGTTGTTAAATTCAGTTTGTGTGCCAATGGACAACAATTTATATTTAGTGGTGGGTTTAAATCCGCATATTAAGTTTAAAAATGTCATTGCATTAGTTAAAAATAGCAAAAAAATAATTTTAACTGACTTTTTCGATTTTTGTAATAAATTACAAAAATTACATTTTAAAGATAAAGTGACAATACGGGATAGTAGGTGGATAACTAGCAGTGAAAACCAAAAAAACATTTAAAAATCTGGCAAAATAACATATTCGTGGTAATAACCCATAAAAATGTTAAAAAAATTATCGAACTAAAACCATATATTATTAATATTTATAAAAAAAATGTAAAAATTATGAAAATGTTTTCGAAGAATACAAAAAAGTTCTTCAAGATTTATCTATAAATTTCATTAGAGATAGAATTGTTATAAAAAATAATTTAACAATAATAAATATTATAAAAATAAATAATATTTATAACGAAATATTTATAAAATTATTCAATTTTTATCAACATAAATTTTATTATGATTTAATAAATGTACAAAAATTTATGACCGCTAATAAAAAAAATATAATATAAATGTTTATATTTAATTAACAAATCCTTATACTTCTCCCTCAATAAGTAAAAATTCAATATTAGAATTGCAAGTAAAATGTGTTGTTATATAGATGTATAGCTAGAAATGTATAATATGTACTAACACAAATTTAGTATAGATATAAAAAAAAATGTAATAAAATTTAAGTACGAAAATTAAAAAAATATAATATAAATAATTATTTAATTTAATAATTAGCAAATCCTGTTTCTTTTCTAAATAAGTAATAAATATGAAAATATTTTTCAAAATTTACATTTGCAATGTTTAGAAAAAGTATACATTAAAAAACAATTAGTAATAGCATTCAGTTAGGTATATATATATATATATATATATATATATATATATATATATATATATATATATATATATATATATATATATTCAGTTTATTTAGTTATTCATTCAGTAACTTGTAACCAATTTCGAGCTACTAGTATACTTGTGCGAAGAGTCAACACAACAACACTTTGACAATTTTTTCGAAATTTGTCATAACATGATCAATAATGCTCTTAATAGTGAAAATGATCAAGAAACACAACAAGAATAACAACACTTTGACAATAATGCCGTACAACATGGAAGTTGAATTTCAAACGATGCTGTCAAACCTCCGTTTGAGATAGTTGAAGAATTTGAAAACACAGTGAAACGATTTGGTATTACAGGACAACGAATTAAGTTCCGAATATCAAATCCTCCTGAAGGTGCAAATCACATCTTGTGGTTCCATAACGATATGGAAAAAGTTGTGGAATATGTAGTTAGTTCTGCTGAACCAAGTGACTATGTAGAATTTACGTTTATTAGTCAAAATCTAATAAGTGGGCCTGCCTGGCTCAGCTATCGGAGAACAGATCAACTACATATTGACGTTGTGTGGGACGTAATTACAAATATTCTACAAAGCAATGTCGAACTGTTCTCTGACGCCCCATTTATTATTGAGCTTTGTAGAGTATCCATGCCCGCTGGAAAAGGAAAGAACGTCAAACAAAATCAGGGACTTACATACGCTGAATTTTGCCGAAGAAAATACGGCATTATAAAAATAAATAATCAAGACAATTTATGCCTACCTCGTGCATTAATCGTGGCTGAAGCGTGTGTTAAAAAAGAACTTTGTTTAAAAGAATTAGTGAGTGATAAAAACAATATGCAATGGATAAGAGCATGTGATTTAGTTAATAAAGCCGGGATAAATATAAACGCAAATGGCGCGGGTATTCATGAGTAAAGAAATTTCCAGTCTTATTATACTGAATATAATTATACTGAATATAATATCAATATAATAATAAGGGAGAAGTGATTTTTAAAGGTAGAAAAGATAGTAATCTTCCTAGATTAAATCTTTTATATCACGAAAATCATTTTAATGTTATAAAAAGTTTAACTGAGGCATTTGCGTGTAGTTATTTTTGCGAAAAATGTCATAAGGGATATAGTAATAGATTACAACGTAATTACGATAATATTTGCTACTATTGTAAAAGTTCACCATCATGCTCTCAAACACGGCAATTAATTACTTGCAATAGGTACTTTCGAGGAGAAGCGTGTTTTCAAAATCATATTAATTTGAAAATTTGTGATAAATTTCAGAAGAGCAAGCAGTGTTTAAAAAGTTTTGTGTGTGAAAATAATCGCGTACATGTGTGTGGTGAAATATTTTGCCGTATCTGTGAAACATATAAACCTGAGGAACATTTATGTTATATTAAGACAGATAATCGTAAAGTGAAAGAGAATAACTTATTTATTTATTATGATTTTGAAACACGACAGGACAAAAAACTAGATAATAATATTTTTGAACACGAAATGAACTTGTGTGTTGTAGAACAATCTTGTTCATACTGTGCAGACATTGATGACATTACAGTGTTGTGTGCAATTTGCGGTGTAAGGCAGCATGTATTTAAAGAAAAGCCGCTTGGAAATTTTATATCGTATGTATTGCTACCCCGTAATTCGTTTTGTACAATAACTTGTATATAAATAGATTGAATAATAATATTGACGCAGTAAATTGAATCTTATTATTAAATTAAATTTGAATAAAACTAACATATGTTTTCGCATGATATTAGAATTTTTTTTGGGAGTTGCTTCAGTTAAAATTTTTTGAAAATGTATAATATTATATAAGTATTTAAATATGTTTAGATGTGATAATGCAGGTGAAGCGGATTTTCTCCCACAACGACATCGAATTATAGATACTGGTTAATGGTTCAAAACACTTTTGTCTCACAAACATAATGAACGGTTTCATTGCTCTTTCACGAAAATGAAAATAGTAAAAGAAATTAGATACAGTTATTCTAGAATGCAAAATTTGTAAAGACCAACTAATTCTCCATAGCAATAATCCTGCACATAATACTTTAGATATAAACACGTCTGCTGTCTCGGGAATAATTTATACACGAGGTGGATTTGCGCAGTTATCCGAATTTGCCGCCAGTATGGATATGTCCCCAATGCACAGCAACAATTTAAAAAAATGCCAAAATACATTATTTGATGCTATAAAAAGTAGTACATGTTAATCAATTGAAGAAGCTGGACGTGAGGAAGCTAAACTAGCTATTGAAAATAATGAAGTAGATGAAGATGGAATACCTCTAATTACTGTAGTTGCTGATGCCGCTTGCAGTAAAAGATTTTATCGTACAAATTATCTAGAGTAGTAAATTAATGTTTATATTAAATCATATATATTTATTTATTTATTTATTTTATTGCAGGCTTGTATAATTGAAGAAGGACCGGAAAAATTTTATATCTTGGCGTTAAAAATGAATTCTGCTGCATATGTGCTAAATATAAAAATCTGAAGCAAACTGTACCTGGTCATTTGTGTTACAAAAAATTTAGTGGTCCATCAACAGCAATGAAAAGAAGCATTATTGTGGAAGGTTTTAAATGCAGTATGGAAATGCACGGTCTTAAATATGTAAAACTTGTAGCTGTTGGGGATAACAGTGTACACCGAAAAATTTTAGAATCTAGGCCTTATGATTACGACTAATTTATAGAAAAAAATAGAATGCTATAATCATTTACTGAGAAATTACTGTACAAAATTGAAAGATTTAGCACAAAAACGACACAGTACAACATGAAAATTTGTACCACTTCCTGTAAGACATGTATTAGCAGCAAATATTCAACGACTGAGGTTGGCAGTTAAAAGTGCTGCAAACTATAGTCGCACAAATAATATTTCGTGTGCCATAGAAAATTAGAAATCAAATTTAATAAATAGTCCATTACATGTATTTGGTTATCATGAAAAATGTTCAGAATATTTTTGTAAAGGACTAAAAGATAATGAAACAAACTGGATTCTACAAATAAAAGAATGCGGTTTATTTGATGATATAAAATCATGTATAAACAGACTTGTACTTCATGCAAAAAGTTTAATTTTACATATGACAAATAATAAAACCAAAAATTGTAATTCAATTGTGGCCAAATTTATTGGATCAAAAAGGTTAAATTTTAGTAAAAAATATTCATATGAAATGCGATGAAACGCTGCTGTTTTTTCTTTTAATACAAAAGGACAAATTCACAGCATTTTACATAAAAAAATTACTAATTCTAGTCCTGGAAAGAACACGAAACATTACATAGAAAAAAGAATTAAGCGAGAAAAAGTTCAGCAAAATTTATTAAAAAAAATTAAATATTGTAAGCGACAAATCCGAACAGCCGGGACAGACCAAAATTATGGTCCTGACATAAATCAACCGATAGAAGATATGACACTGGAAAAATTCGAAGATGAGAAGCATATCTTTATAAACAAGTTCAAGTAAAATAACGACGAAATTCATGCTATTGAAATAAAAACATGGAAACAATATGAAAGCTCCTTATAGAAAACCGAGATACGACGGAAAAGAATATAAAGACGTTGCAAGAAAAACATTTGAACAAAAATTTAATATGAAAGTGAAAAAATGCGGCTTTTTTTATAGATAAAGAAAAAGCATATTTAGGTGCAAGTCCTGATGGTATAATAGAAGAAACCGATGAAATCATAGAAGTAAAATATCCATGTTCCAAAAGTTAACAACAGAAGAAACTATTTTACAAAAAATAATAATATGGGCTACTTATGAATATAAAATACTTAAAATAAAACGTAATCACAACTATTATTTCCAAGTTCAAGGACAGCTCCACATAACAGGAAAAAAATCTTGTTATTTTATCTTTTATACGCCGCTGGGAATTTTAGTTGAAAAGGTTTGTCATTCATAATTATGTAACAGTTGACATAAATCGCCTGACATTTGGTATACATATTTCTCTATAACATTTAGTATATATAGATTATTATGATAGTAATTACATTATCAATACGTCATTACGGATGTTATGATTTGGAAAATTTTAAAAACTTGTTCATTAGCGGCGCGCTGCGCCCGCGGCATATATTGTTAATTGTAAACAAGATAGATTTGTATATAAACCCCAAATTTTAATTGAGAAGAGAACACAATTACCACACATTACATTCTCCTTTGGTATTAAATACCTGGTGGCAGCATTACGCTATCCTATCCCCAAACCCCCTTTTTCCTTTCCTTTTAAAATCCTTTTTTTTTCCTTTTTAACGTTTTACAACTGGTTGTCAGCGGTTGGGATTCGAACATTCCAGTTCCTTTATAAAAATCAGAAATATGCCTCTCACAGCACAAACAGTACAAATGATGCAACAGCAGTATCATCAACTATAGGCTTAGTAAATAAGATACCGAATTTTTCAGGAAATTCTTCCGAATTTCTAGCAAAACAATTTATAGAGCAAGTAGAGTTAATAAGCAAAATAGGAAATTAGTCTGTCATTAATACAATAAACATAGCAAAGATTTGTGCGTCTGGTGAGGCTAGATTATTTCTTAGTAATGATCCGGCAGTTCAGCAAGCTACGTCATGGGATAACTTTAAAAAGTTATTCTTGGACAAGTTTGCACCGCAGGAAACACCGAATTCAGTATCGAGATCGTTACATCGATGCATGCAACACACGGGAGATACAGTAGATTGCTATGCTGGTAGACTTAGAATGTGAGGAGCTAAGTTATACGTGGCTAGCAATAATGAGGACGAAAGACAGATTCAAGAAAGAATGACGCAAGACAGACTGTTAGATCAGTTGGTTAAAGATCTGCTGCCAGTGTTGCGTCGTCAAGTTTTATATGCCGATCCAAGAACTTTTGATGAAGGCGTTTCCGCGGCTAAAAGAGCTAAAAGGGTAAAAATTAATTTAGGCACTATAGGTAAGCAGACAGAAAATGTATTTCAGTCAACGGCAACAACGTTTAACTTGCAAAATAGTAGTAATAACGATAACTTTTATAATACAGATAGTCAATCAAAACTTAATTCAAATTATTTTAATAATTGCTCTGGGAAACAATGACACCAACCTTTCGAATAGATAAGAATCATAACAATAATTACAGAAATCAAAACAAATCAAATAATTTTAATAAAAATCTGAATTTCAGAAGTCAAAGTAATTCAAATAATTTTAATCATAATTACAGAAGTCAAAGTAATGGTAATAATTTTAACTAAAAATGTAAAAACTTTCCAAATGCAATGTGTTTCAACTGCGAAGAGTTGGGTCACATTGAACGATTCTGTAAAAAGAAAGGAAATAATACACTAGTTTGCGAGCGATGTAAAAAAGTAGAACATAGGACGTTTGCTTGCCACGAAAAAAATATCCCTTTCAACTACGAGCAGCCATCGGTGGGAGTCCCGACCGATTAGGTTCAGAAGCACAGTATGACAAAATTGAGCTAGTACCAGGCAGTAGCCAGTAGTCAAAAATATAATAATTTTGTAACATTTTTAATAAATATTGGTAATTTAAAATTTTTAATCGATACTGGTGCGAATATTAGCTTAATTGAAAGAAGTGCAGTCGAGGGACTAAATATCTATCCTTTCGGTAAAACAGTCGTTGGATTGTCAGGTCAATCCTTGCCAGTCGTAGGTCACTGTAAACTATTCATTAGTGATATAAGTGAATATCATAAGTTTGTTGTCTGTGACGATAGTCTACCGATCAAAACAGATGGGTTAATTGGAATAGATTTTTTAAAAAAGTTTAACATAAATTTAGATTATAGCAGGAATGTTTTAAAAATCGGATCGACAAGGTTAATAATCGCTGCGGTAAGTGCTCCAGTATGTAGCGACACGTCAGAAGGCACCGATACTCAAAGACCGATGGACCGGCCAAGCTTCACAGAAAGTATAAAAGAAGACTTGGATCCATCCGTAAAAAGTACGAATTAGGAAATAATTTTGGAGGAACCATTGGAAATACCGCCCAGATGCGAAATTGTGTGTACAGCGATCCGATTAAATAAATTTAGAGAAGAAAAAGAATTTTTAGCCGAACCTGTCGACGTGCCAGTACATGGTATTGTTGTAGCAATAACAGTGCATAAAGGAAATAAAAAAGAAATATTCGTTAAACTTATGAACGTCACGGAACAAGCGTTGCAGCTAGATAAGAATACTATTGTCAGCAAAGAAGAACCCTTAATAAATGGTAAGAAAATTTACGAACATATTGCACATATTAGTAGAATTAATTTCGAAGATCAGTTTACATTAGAGCATTTAGACACTTGCGATAAAAAATTAACATTGTCAGTTTTGAAGAAATATGAAGATGTATTTATGAACAGTAACAGCAAATTAGGTTGTACATCACGAGTAAAGCATACGATAATAACAGAAGATATTCATCCAATTGCAAAACCTCCATACAGAGTTTCAGAAGTACAGAAAAAAGAATTAACTCAGCAAATCAGTCAGCTACTGGAAGATGAAATTATTATTGAGTCCGAATCACCATGGTCAGTTCCAGTTGTCCTAGTTAATCGTCAACAAGCAGATGGTACCACCAAAGTTAGGCTATGTATCGACTTTAGAATGTTGAATGCCGTAACCAAAAGAGATTTCTTTCCCCTACCAAACTTAAAAGAAACTTTAGAACAACTTGGGAAAGCACAACTGTTTACAACTATTGATTTGGCCACCGGATATCATCAAGTAGAAGTTGCCGAAGAGGACCGTGAGAAAACCGGGTTCAGCGCACCTTGGAGTCATTATGAGTGGATTCGAATGCCGTTTGGATTAGTCAACGCACCCAGTACCTGACAGCGACTCATGTACACGGTATTTAACGGACTCACTGGTGAGAAATGCTATGTTTATCTTGATGATATAATAATATTTATTAAGAACGATATTAATGACCGTCTCAATCGACTGAGAAACGTATTTCATCGAATGAGAAAACATAATTTAAAATTAAAACTTAATAAGTGTCAATTCGTAAAGAAAGAGACTAACTATCTAGGTCATGTAATATCCGGAGAAGGCATAAAGCCAAATTCTGCAAAAATATTAGCTATAAAGAAGTATCCAATTCCAAAATCAGTGAAGGACGTACGGCTCGTACGTCCTTCACTGATTTTCTTAGGACTAGTTGGTTTCTATAGAAGATTCATCAAACAATTTGCACAACTAGCCAAGCCTTTAACGGTATTAACACAAAAAAATCCAGTATTTAAATGGGACGACGAACAAAATCAAGCATTTGAAACTTTGAAGTCAGCTCTAGTAACGTCACCGATTCTGAAATATCCAGATTTTAAATTACCTTTTGTTTTAGCAACTGACGCATCCCATATTGCTCTTGGTGCAGTGTTAAATCAGAAATATGGTGACTTCGAACATCCAATTGCGTATGTTAGTCAAACATTAAACAGAGCCGAAACAAGATATAGCGTCATCGAGAAGGAATGCCCTGCTATCATTTGGGCAGTAAAGATATTCCGATGTTATCTGTATGGACGAGAGTTTACCATTATAACGGACCACAGACCGCTCAAATGGCTAATGAATTTAAAAGATCCAAGTTCCAAATTAGCGAGATGGGCACTTACACTAGGCGAATATCAGTTTAAAATCGTTCACCGTACTGGAAAAGCCAACAGTAACGCTGATGCCCTGTCCCGGACAACAATAGGCCAAGTTACGGAAGTAGAGCCAGCTTGGAATCGTTTTCAAATAAATAACGAACAAGACAAGGATGAAAATATACGAAGCCTTATTCAACAAACAAAGAATGATGACGATTTCTATTTGGACACCAAAGGCCTGCTCTTTAAAGTAAGAATTCACCCAGGAAGAAACGACAGGTTAGTGGTTCCTAAATCAATGATACCTAAAATTCTGCATACACACCATAATTTGCCGCAAATTTAGACATCTTGGTTTTGAAAAAACTAAAGATCGAATATCACAAACATTCTTTTGGAAAGGTATGTCAGCAGATACAAAACAACATGTTCAACAATGCATATCTTGTAACAAGAGAAAAACATCGCCCCATCTAAAAGTAGCACCTCTACAGCGATTACAAGAAATTCTATCACCATTCGAACGTACATCAATGGACGTAGTTGGACCATTACCTCGCACAGACAGAAATAATCAGTACATCTTAACGTTTCAAGACAAATTTTCAAGATATCCAGAAGCCATAGCTATACCCAATCAAAAAACCGAAACTGTCGCTAAATATTTTGTGACAGAAATCATCGCACGTCATGGGACTCCAAAGCAGTTATTAACCGATAAAGGTAGGAACTTTTCATCAGTGTTGTTTCAGAACTGCTGCAAATTATTAAACATTAAGAAACTACAAACCACGGCATATCATCCACAGTGTAATGGAAGAATAGAAAGATTCCACAGAACTCTCAAAGATTGTCTAGCTCATTACGTACGAAAAGATCAACAGGATTGGGATCTTTGGATTCCATATGTTCTAATGGCGCTCAGAAGTTCTAAACACAGCTCAACCGGAGAAACTACTTTCTTTTTACTATCCGGCAGAGAATTCGAGTTTCCGTTCGAAGATACTCTAACTCCAAATAGAACATCAAACCAAGATAACTACAATCACGATCTACAAGCAAGACTTCAAGATGTATACACCACGGTGCGAGAAAAATTACAAAAAACAGCGGATAAAAACGAGAAAAGATATAACCAAAAAACCACACCCATCGAGTACAAGGTAGGCAATTACGTATACTTAAATAATCCTACCATTGCCCCAGGAACGTCCAAATCCTTCAATAAACCTTGGCATGGGCCATACATCCTAATAAAGCATACCCGTCCGGTCAATTTCGTAATAAAAGATATGTAGCAGTAAATAGATAAAATTCATAAAACAGCAAAATATAAGAATAGAAAAGTTTACTTTTACTTTTGGTCGAAAAACAAAATAATTAACTTTTAATGTGTTTATTTTTTGGTTGCTACTTTAATAATATTCCATGCCTGCGGCACTAGTTCTTCGTTGTATATGGAAACAAAATCAAAAAATTTATGACAGAGAGTTCTTGGTTTGATGGCGAGTCAGACAGTTCACTATTGATTAGTATTAAGTGTAGTAAGAGAGCGTCGATCAAGTGCAAAATTTCTATCCGTTCAAACTCCGTTTTGAAGTCGATTTTGTTTTGAGCCAATCTTGTCTGAAGTACTGATAAAAATGAATTTTGTATTGTAAGTTTAACTTTTTTTTATTATTATGAGGTTAACGTAAAATTATTATTTTATAATAATTTTACAATTGTTCTTGTTTATTCTGAAACTCTAGTTTTATTACAATCGATATTTTTCTCTTATATTTTAACTAATGTTTATTTTTAAAGTTGTTCGTAATTGATTTTTGTCAATTATATGTAATACAGTAATAATTTATTTTGTAAAACAATTTATACAACAATTTTACTTTTTTTTATTGTTTCTTGTCTTATAAATATTTAATAAAATTAATTAAGCTTATTCTGGTGTTTCTTCGTTCATCCCACGTTACCAAACTACCTAATTATTGATAACTTAAAATTCCCATCCCTTTTCTTTTTGAGAATTATTACAGATACAAAGACCAATAAAGAAATCGTTGTGCACGCAAATCGGCTGAAAACATATACAGCAAGAATAGAAGAGATCACAAGGCCACCGGAAGAAAAAAAACACCTATCGATCAAGATTTCAAATATTATTTTAACTTAGCAAATTTCAGCCAGACTCCCAGCAATTTATAGACCACACCAGCAAGAGAAGAACATCTAGAACCAGTACCCACTAACAGAGCAGATCATTATCAGCAGAATCGTTATAATACTCGGAACACAGAACCAGCACCGGAATGTCCATTTATGTTCGAAAAATTCGTAGAAACTGTAGTATCAGATAGTTGATTTATGATATTCATTTATTTAATTTGTCGTTATTTCAGTGTAAACTGCCTTGCACAAATCTCTCGCTCTTTTTAATTTACAGAATTATTTTAAACTTTTTTCTATCAATCACCGCCTTACTGGAGGAATCTCTAAGTGACAGCAAACCAAACCGTGTATTAGACAAAAGTCTGATATTTCTTAAAGAGGAAGAAATACTATTAACCGGAGAGAAATGGATCCTAACAACCGATATCGAATTGGCAAACTACGAGAAAGTATTGGACAATTATGACAAAGCATTAAAAAAAATTCAAGACATCGATAGATCGATAGATCTAGACTCAACCCTAGTGGTGAAGCTCGATGGAATCATACATCGAGAAGCAACAATCATTAAAAATGAGGTAGAAAAACTTAAAATTAAATTTAGCAACTTAATTAAAACAGTAGCCCCGTTCAATTCACGACGCAAACGAGTATTGATAAATATTGGTGGAAGTGTTCTGAATTATGTTTTTGGCATTTTAGATAATAATGATTTAAATAAAATAAATGAAAAATTAGACAGTTTATCGAATGTTACAAATAAAATTACAAATGAACAAGTTACAGTAATCAAAAATGTTGAAAATAATAATAAAATTATTGAAAATAATCTCAAAAAATTGCAACCACTAGTCTCAATTTTAAATAAAAAATTTAATGAATTAGCCAAAAATTCAACAAATAATTTTCATTTATTAGAAGCAAAAATATTTCAGTCAGAAAATTTAAATTTCGCTTTGAGAATTGCGGAATATATTTTAAATGATTTAAAGGAAAACATATCTGACTTAGCCAATGCATTAGCAATAACTGCTCTGAGTAAATTAAGTCCTGTGTTTATCAATCCTTCGACGCTAACAGAAGCTCTTTAATCTATAAGAAATAGTTTACCATTAGGTCTTTCATTAATTACGAATTACTTTGAAAAAGACGTTTATATATTCTACGATATAGCTATCGTACATGCAGTTTATTTTAATAATATACTCAGAATATTTGTTGAAATTCCATTAAAAGCACCCAATAGATATTTCACGTTATACCGAGCTTTGCCTTTGCCATATCATTCAACGAAAGAAAACACTAAATTGTATGTTCAAAACGATTTCTCATATTTAGCTATCTCTGGTGACGGACAATATTTTATCAAACTAAATACAGAAGACATGATTGCTAGTCATCCAGGTACTATAAAAGTATGTCCACCGTTTAAACCCGTTAGTAAAATTTCAGATTTAACTTGCCTTTCGGCATTATACATAGGAAACACAGAAAAAGTTAGTACATTATGTTCACATATAATTACTAATAATCAAAAGTCGATTTTATATAGAGCGAAAGATTCAAACTCTTGGATTTATAGTGTTACCAAGAATTTATTAATATTTAATTGCCCGAATCAAATTGAAATACAAAAATTTAACAACACAAGTAGATTTATTACAGGCACTGCTATCTTAAACATACCGGCTTCACGCATGGTACTTGGTCCAAATTACTTATTGTTACCTCATTTAACTACTAAATCTCAAGTTACTAGTTCCAGCTTATATATTATAAGTCCACCGTTAATCGAAAATATTAAGGTTACAGCAAATCTGAGTCACTTAAACGAAACACCGGATAAAATCACGAAAGTAATCGATAATCTACAATTCGATTCTTTCAAAGAAGGTATGTCTACGAGAATTTGGCAACAGCACGTTGAGGAATTAAGTATATTATGTATATGTGTATTTTTAATTTTAAAGTTTTATAGAAATTGCAATCAACGAAAAACGAATAACAAGGACGAGATAGATCTTCCCATGCTCACAGCCCGGCTCAGAGACCTCACCGCTCCTACCGCACCGCGACGCAAAATATTTTAATCAGTAAATCGGATGCCAGGGTCGAAATGATGCTCGACTTAGGAATTTGGCACTCCTATCCTATGGTACTCAACATATGTTTCAGGAAATCTGGTAAAAAGTTTTAGTTTAATCTTTGTTTAAAATTTTGTTAAAAGTATAATTTCTTTCGTTATTTTATTAGCTGTTCAGATAGTAAAATTGTAAAGTTATAGTTGAATTCCTGAAACCTCTGTGTAGTTAGATAAGTTACTTAAGTTAGATAAGTTTTAAATTGAAAAAAATTTAATAAACAGATAAATGTCAGAAAAAAAAATAAACAAAAACTACAAAACGTAAAAAGATTACGAGAAAAATCTATAAATTTATCTTGAATATAATTAAAATATCGATTAATCAGTAAATGCTTAAAACTATTTTTTAGAGAATTGTGTTATGTCAAAGATCAGCTACTTATGTCTAACTGTTCAACGCTGTCCCGACAAAGAAAAAGACGTAACGTAAAAAACAGTAAAGAAACCTACGGTAGTCCGAGAAACTGAGTCGCCAATAAAAAGAAACAGATTGAAGCAACAAATCGGCTAAGTACCAGGTTGCAGTTCCCAACCAGAAAGTATCAGATAAAGGCGCCTGTCAATCCGGACGAGAGAAAATAATTCCACATATTCATTGAGGAATATGTTTCATCGTAAGAGGGGAGGAAGTTGTAACAGTTAACATAATTCGCCTGACACTTGGTATACATATTTCTCTATAACATTTAGTATATATATATATATATATATATATATATATATATATATATATATATATAGATTATTATGATAGTAATTACATTATCAATACGTCATAACAGATGTTATGATTAGGAAAATTTTAAAAACTTGTTTATTAGCGGCGCGCTGCGCCCGTGGCATATATTGTTAATTGTAAACAAGATAGATTTGTATATAAACCCCAAATTTTAATTGAAAATTAAAAACACAGTTACAAAACAGTTCAAAACACAGTTACGAGACAGTTCCAAAAGACTAAACTTCAAATCCAATCCGAAGTAAATACGATACTCCACACTGACCAGCCGTTAGCTAACCATGAAAGTTCTGTAAGTTTCTAGAAATATATATATCTTTTGTAAATTGTTATTTTTACTGTAGTCTGACAGATCAAAATATAAAAGTTATTTTCAAATCGTTTTCATTGCTCTATATATGTTAAAAATTCATTGTTTTATATTATTGTGCTAATTATTATTGTCTGTATAACTTAAATTAATTCTGTTGATAATATATTTAAATTGTTATATTAAACTGAATTTATATTTTATTATAAGCTCTGCTTGTGCTTCCATCGCTACACATTACATTCTCCTTTGGTATTACATACCTGGTGGCAGCATTACGCTATCCTATCCCCAAACCCCCTTTTTTCTTTCCTTTTAAAATCCTTCTTTTTTCGTTTCCTTTTTAACGTTTCACAATAAGTTAAATAAATTTTGAAACAAAAAACCAAGAGGCGTGTGTTGAATTTTTATCATATTAATAATGTTTAAACAAGTGCCTACAGCCGTATCCATCTAAGTTATATTGGAGAATGTTTACACCAGCGGTTTCCAAAGTGGGGGCGCCCCCCCTTGGGGGGCGCCGGTTAATTGCAAATATATCATTTTTTTCCAATCTTTATAATGTAGCAGCTAATTTATTTATTTTTTATTTATTTATTACCTATTGATAAAATAGTTACAATATATTTTACAATAATGGGCAACAATACATATTCAATAATAAATAATAGTATGTATCCCATAAAGAACATAAAATGTTCAGCAACCGAAGAACGTAATAAAACAATAAAACTCAATCCAGTCGTCTTTTTTTCTACGCACGTGCATAAACATGCAAACATCATTCGCAGTCACTGTGTGTCTAACCACTAATCGAGAAGGGTCGCCGTCGACTGCTTTGTATTTATTCGTATCTCATATAAAATTCGGCAAACAAAAAATAAAATACAAGAAACTTTTGTAAATAATCTATTGTGTTTACATATAATTTTTTGACAGAATACATAATTATAAAAAATATTGTTTTCAGAATATTACAATAAACGTATTTTTTAATATATTTGTAAACGTAGCAAACTTTGAAAATAGATAAGTTTTTAATCGGATGCAAACGAAACGAAACTGAAGAAGATCCCAGTCCCAGTACCAGTCGGCAACATGAAGGAACCACAAAGAAAACCAAAACTAGAAAATATAATTCTACTTATCTCTCGCTTGGTTTTACCAGTATTATTATTGATGATGAAGAAAAACCCCAGTGTTTAACTTGTACGAAAATATTAGCTGCAGACAGTTTAAAACCAAGTAAATTAAAAAGACATCTGGAAACTAGGCATCCAGAATTTAAGAACAAGACTGTTGATTTTTTCCAAAGAAAATTAAATGCATTTGAAAAACAAAAGAGTAGTTTTAAGAAAGTTTTATCGGTACCAGAAAAAGCATTATTGGCTTCTTATAAAGTTGCATATAGAATCGGAAAATGTAAAAAATCACGTACAATTGGCGAAGACCTTGTTTTGCCCGCGGCTATAGATATTGTAGAAACAATATTCAGGGAGTCTTTTGCTAATCAGTTGCGTCAGATTCCTTTGGCTGATAATACAGTAGGACGAAGGATTTCTGATATATCAACAGATTTATTTGAACAGTTAATTACAAATTTAAAAACACGTTAATTCGCAATTCAAGTTGACGAGGCAACGAATGTTATTAAAGATTCACATTTAATAGCCTATGTTCGATTCGCTGATGATGAAAATAATGAGTTCAAGGAGGATTTACTGTTTTGTAAATTAATTGAAGATAGATCTACTGCAGTAGACTTATTTAAAATTATTAATAATTTTTTCGAACAAAATAATTTAGTTTGGAAAAATTGTATTGGTCTTTGCACTGATGGAACGAGATCAATGTCGGAAAAAAAAGGTACAAAAGAATTAATAAAAAAATTGTCTCCAAATTTAATTTGGACACACTGCATGCTTCATAGACAAGCTCTAGCATCGAAAAATTTAAGTGGTGAATTACAAAGTATTTTTGATATACTTAAAAATGTTATTAACTTTATTAAAAAAAAGTTCTTTGTGATCAAGGTTATTTTCAAAATTATGTGAAGAAATGTAATCAGAACATAAAGCTCTTCTATACTACTGTCAAGTTCGTTGGTTATCACGAGCAAAAGTACTTCAACGTATTTTTGAATTAAAAGAAATAAGAATATTTAAAAAAAAAAAATAAGCATCCAGAGTACAAAGTTTTTTCCGACAAAGATTTTATAACAAAATTAGCATATTCGACAGATATTTTTGAAAAATTATACTATTTAAATTTGTCGTTACAAGGAAGTCACATAAATATATTTTTTCAAAAAGATAAAATAACCACGTTTATTAAAAAAAATTAATTATGGACTAAAAATTGTCAAGATGACAATTTTGACATGTTTTCGAATTTAAAAAATAATTGTTGCATTGAAAAAATAAAAGAACATAAAGCTCTATTTATAGGACACTTACAAAATTTAAAACAATATTTTAATCATTATTTTCAAGATCTGAAAGAAAATGCAAAATATGAATGAATACGAAATCCGTTTATTGTCGAATATAATGATAATTTTGAACTAACAATTAATGAACGGGAAAAATTAATAGAACTTTCTTGTGATCCGGGGAAATTCTGGTTGGAAGTAAACAAGCAATATCCCGCCTTATCATCAAAAGCTATAAAAATTCTTTTACCTTTTGTGACCTCATATATGTGCGAAACAGGCTTTTCCACTTAAGCTGTTATCAAAACAAAATATAGAGCACGATTAATATTGGAAAACAAAATAAGAGTGGCACTTTCTTCACATAAACCGCGATTTAGCAAATTATGTGCAAAGAAACAAGGCCATACTTCTCATTAAAATTGATTTTTATGGTATTTAGTATTATATTTAATATTAATATAATTTATTTTTATACAATTTTTGTTATTTTTGTTTTGAGAATAAATATTTAGGAATTAGAGAAATTATTTACATTAAAATATTTATACTATTTTTGTGATTATTATTTCAATAAAAAAATTATTTACAAATTGTTTATAAATTTCTTAAATAGGGTGGCGGCAGAGACAGGATTTTTTATAAGGGTCGCGTTAGTGAACAAAGTTTGGAAACCGCTGGTTTACACCATTATTTTCGGCGTCTACTCGTAGGTAGAACATTTTTGAAAAAAGTAAAAAATAAACATTTTACAGTAAAATATTTATGTATTACTAGATGGTCTTGTAGGGCTGATCAGTTAAGGCAATTCGTTCTGGGTTCAAATAAATTAAAAATGCTCTACTTGATATATCTCTAGATAAATCTTAAAAATGTTCCGTAAAAGTGGAATCACAAGAAATAGCAAACAAAATTAATAATTTAGAATTCATTTCATTAACGAAATTGTTTTTTGTGTGATTTGTGACAAAATATCTTTTGAACTAAACTACTTAGCAAAAGTTGCAAAGACAATAATGAAATTTTTAAAATATTTCATAGATTTAGATGACGATCTACCATTAAAATCTGAACATACTGCATTGCTAAAAAATGGTACAATAAAGACATTGATATTAAAGAATTGAACGAAGTACTGTTGCAATTTTTGTTAATAAAGCCAAAATTTAACGCTGCCATTTTTGACCACAAAAATTGTATCTGCATTTCCAAATACAGAAACCGTATTACGCATATATTTGACTTTGCCTGTATCAAATGCATCTGGTGGAAGATCATTTTCAGTATTAAACATGTACAAAATTATTTACGAAACTCATTGAGACAATCAAAATTAACTTCTTTAGCTGTACTATACATCGAACAAAATGCTTTGACAATATCAATTATTTTTGAATTAATTTCATACTAACTTTTTGAAAACCAGTTTTGACATTTAACAAAATAGATTTTTTTTTTTTTAATTACAATGCGAAAAAACAATTCTAATTCTATTGGTTGTATTGATCAAACACATGATAAAATTATACATTTCTACTTATAATTTTTTCTTCATTCTATTACTATATAGTAACAATGGAGACAGTATTTCGTAAGAAAATTCTCATTAAAGTTACATGTTATTTTCGTTCTTTCCTATTGATTCTATTGGAATCACTCTATTAAAATAAAAAATAAAATTTATTGTTTTGTTTTGAAAACGTATGAATATTTTATTTGACCATTTAACGTGTTTCCTTCTATACAAGCACGTTTTTTGTATTAAATTTACAGTTTTTCTGTAATCTATACGAAGATTTCGACTTGCACTGAACTACAGCATAAGTTATTTTATAATGTGGTGATCCTGGGATGATAACTTGAATGACAGAATATCTTCAAATCCATCAAATAGTGAAGGATGTTGGTGGGTTACTGCATTTGTAAAGTGATACATAACAAATAATAAATATATTTAATTCTTTAAAAGGTCAAAGTGGTCGCCGAGCGTGTTAAAAGCTTTAAACCATAATTGTAATTTAAAATGGTTATTCATAATACATACACAATCACGCCATGTACCCAAAAGTGACATAAACTCTTTCTATTATGCCAAAATTATCTTATCTAAACAAATATCGGTTATTCAATTGCCAGAATCATGCCAAGAAGATGACAAATCCTTGATACAAAAAAAAATTTGTTTCTAAAGAAAGGATAATCGGTTCTACACAAAATGATCACACTTGATTTATTATTTTATCTTGCTAGATATTTGCTAGATACTCAATCATGAAATTAAGGGGGTATATCTTTCTCTACCTAAAAAAATCGTCTAAATTTATGAATTTTTTCTGCGAAACTATAAAAGATATCAAACCGCGGTTTTATGGGGTGAAAGAATAGACTTTGAATTTCTGTCAGGAATTTTTACTTATACTGAAAATCGTCCGAGTTCTAACCCTTTCTTCGAAGCTCTGCAAAACCGGACGACTGTGCGGTAATATAGATAACTCCTGCCCTGTTCATCTGAAACAAAAATCAAAACGTATCCTTAAAGTATGATATATTATCTGGTTTTTGACTATTTTTTTTCCACAAATATTCATTCGGGACAAAATGGCAACCTTTGAAAAAACTTTTTTCCAAAGGTCGATATTTTACATTTACGTCACTGTATTTTCGAATCTCAATTGAGCATACCCATTTTGACCACAAAATAAAATTAAAATTAGATCAAAAAGTTTCTTCATTACAATTGAAAATTATCAAAATATACTTTTTAAAAAAAATTCTAAATTTATTTAGAAAATAATTGCAATTTTTTATTAACTTGCTTTAACATTTGTAATTGTCTTAAAAATACTAATTCATAATTTGTTGTCTATATTTTAAACCATAACTTTATTTGTATGAAAAACTTTTTGATCATATTTAATATAAATATTTTCTTTTATTACATTCATTAAACTGCAATCAAATATTTTCTGTTTACAAAATTAATAAAATACATATTTAATTTTTAATACAAAAACAATTGCATGAACTATTTTATATTATTCATCGCGACCAGAATATTAATAATTTCTGCCAGCTTCTCATTCTTTATTTATGTATAATGTAAATAGAGTCATTCACATTTTTTTTATTAGATAATAATAAAATGACACCGCAAATCATAATTTATAAAAGAATTACAATCACACAATTTTTCTAGCCTTTTTACTTTTAACTATTTTTCTACAATATCAATTTTGACATATAACTTTACTTATTTTATTCAAATTTATTTAAAAGATTACAATGTACAAATATACTTATGCAAAAAAGTGTTTTATTAGTGAAATGGCCAAATCTTATAAATACTAGTTCGCAAATTTTTTTGCGAGTAACATAATTATTTTCTGGTAATATCTATTGTGAAAATCGGCAGATTTGTAAAAGGTATTATAAATATTAAAAAAAAAATATTTTTAAGAGAATTAATGTGAGAAAAACTTACATTGATCACATTAAGCTGTAATATTATTTGTATAAAGTTTTAACAATATTTAACAAAATATAAAATTTTTGTGTGTTTCAACATGTGTACACTGTACAGTACAGATATTAAGTACGAACTGTACTTAAAATTTTTATGATAAAATTTTATACATAAAAAAACTCATTCTTAACAGTTATATATTAAAAAAACTATAGCCATATTTTATTTTTTCATTTATAAATTTAAAAATGTTAGAAGTATTCTCTATTGTTTAAACTTTATTTAGTCTTATAATTTTATACTTCAATCCAATTTAATATTAAAAACAAAATATTAAGCTTTATTTGATATTACATATATACAAAATAAACAAACAGAGAACTTGAAAAAAAATTTAGTATATTTTATGTTTAAACAAAAATCTATGATGTCTTAATGTTATAATAAGTATTAAAAATTAAATAAACAATATTTAATAATATTTCAAAAAGAAATTCAAATTTCTTCTCAAAAATATAACATGACTAAAAACACTATATAACAGGTTATTTTTGCGTTTCTTTATTACTACCTATCATCGCCGCCGTCTTATCGCCAGGCCCTATTTATTCAGCACCGTAGATTTAGAACCAAAATTAACCAAAAATTGTAGTATAATTTTAAATTGTTATTTTGAATTTGATGCTGGCGTAAACCTTATCGCACAATACAATGCAATAACTCGTGAAGGAATGCAGTCCAAACTTCGGGACCTGCAGCCCAAATTACCACAAAATGATAGAAAATTATAGAATAGTTTTTGACAGATTTAGTAATAATAACCTGATAAAAAATACATATTGTCAAATGGAAGTAATGCTAAATAGAGGTGAACAAAAATATCAGAAATCCGAACATAATCCGAAAACATCATTTGATTTTGACAATTGCGATTAATTTGTCTTTGCGATCAGTCAGACTTGCGATAAATATTTGTGTAAATAATTTGCCAGTAACACTGTAAATTAACAACTACTAAACAAATTTTTCAATCGCGTGATCAACATCCAATAATTTCCTCTGTACTCTTAAGGTATTATTTTGGAACGCACCAATGTATATTACATACAGAACATTTAAAGTTATTTAAGTATAAGTAAAAACATTAATATTAATACTTTATGAGTAAAAATAAAACCGCATTCACTTTGACATTTAAGTATTTCTATATAGCGCCATCTTTAGTCATTGCATAACTGAAACTGTGACCTGTGAGTCACATCATAATTACGATTTGAATGAATTCACTTTTTAACTTTAACTTACAAATTATTAACATGCATTATTTATTATTATATTAAATATAAAGTTCCAATTTATAATAAAAACACTAGTTTCAATTTTTGCTAGATTCAAAATTTATCTATGTGAAATATAAAAGTTGATATAATTTTTAGTAAAACAAGAAATAATATTTTTGTAATATTAATATTATGTGCCCCACCTATATACTTAATTTGCTTTATGTCGTAAACTATGCTGCTTATATAAAAACACTTAGTATAAAAGATTTTTTAAGTACTGTACTTCTTCATAAAAAATAAAATTTTTAAATTATAAATTGACTCAAAAAATATTTTCAATAATCGAGGTATACCTATATTTAACTTAATAAATGTATGTACCTTTCTGTTAATAACAATTAACTTCACCGAAATTGATACAAACTTCGAGCTGATGACAGGATTCATAACATTATCGAAATGTCTGCATTGATTTCATTTTTCATAAGGATGGTGTCCCAAGGTCCCATCAGCACTGTGGGCAGTGCTCTATTTTTTTTTTCTTTTTGTTTCATCTATCTCATGAAAAATTCCAGTTTTAATTACTACTAGTTTTTTTTTTCGATTCAGAATTCATATTTTTAGCTTCATGATCACTTGTATCTTGTATCGCAATATAAACTCAACCCATCTTCAATACTGGGTCTGCCAAATGATTCTTTAATCTTGTGTTCGACACTAAAAAAAAAGAAATATTTCTTTTAGAAATGTAAGAGAAATTTTAAATACAGTTCATATAAGCTAAGTTCCAAGGAATGCACTAAGTTAAATAAAATTTGGCTTCCATTAATTAAAAAACTATAAATTGTATGATCTATTTACTTATTTGTTAACTAGTAACAGGGTTGGGCTGTTTGGAATTCTTTTTTTAAATAAAAAAACTCAGATTTTTTGTCTTTTTTTTTTTAAATTTTGAAAGTAAAAGTTTATTAATTATGTTATAAATGTAAATATAACATATATAGTTTTATAAGTGTTATTTTTAATTTTATGTTACTTCGAATGCATCTGCAGTAGCATATTCACAGAGACATATATATATTTAAGAATGTCAATGTAAAACAAGCAAAAAACGACAATATTAGATTTAAATTTGAATTTAAAGATATATTCCAATTTGTTTTAGATTTTTTATTCTTATACTCAATGCGAACAGAATATTTGGACAAGATGTTAGCTCTAATAATATAAATAAATTGTTCAATATTATACACCCTAAATATATACCACAATAATATCGCGATTACTTTAATCATTAAAATTTGCGACAAAACAAAGCAGGATCACACATAAATCAAAGAAGCTTCCAGAAAAATTCATTTGTGTACACATAAATTTTTATTTTAATATTTATTTTGCGCTAGATATATCTAAATATTTCACTTAAACAATTATTAGTAATCAAATTTAGTTAAAAAAGTAATTAATTAAAATTAATTTAAATCCTTGATTAATATTTAAAAAAAAATTAAATGATTAAAATTGTCATTTAAATCATGATTAAAATCAGTCTAACATTTTAAAAAATGTTCAAATATTTGTAATTTACATTGTCTATAAAATATTCTAAGTTTCGAAAGAAGCTGAGGATACAATATCAAACAAATTAAACAAAATATAAATGGAATCATTCGCTGAGAAAATATAATAAGTGTAACATAAATATACTAAATAAATACTATAAATATAATTGTAACAGTGTGCATGGAAATCAAAATCAATGATACATGAAATATAGGAAAAAAGACGGATACTATTGAAATTTCTGTTTAATTTTACAATAATGACTCATTTTGTTATCTCTAATTGAAAATATTAATATAGTGCGGAAATTAAGTAAGGAATAAATTCAGTAATTCGGTAGATAAAAATTTTTTGGAAAAAATCTTGAAGGAGTATAGCGATTATCGAATATTTTCAGCCTATTTACAGTTTCTTATGTCATTTGTTTTTCATGTTATGACGTCATCGACTTTTTTTAAATGACAACCTATTTTTTTTGTTATTTATTTTAATAGTATTTTTATTCCCTTTCCAACCGTATAACATTTTCAATATGTTACATTTGAAAAAAACTGAGAAAAATAATCTTAAAAATTAATTAAATTAAATTGGCAAAATAAATCTAGTTATCGGTGTATAAAACAAAAAACATTAGCTGCAACTGTCAGAATTATACAATTTACATAATGTCACAATAAAAGAAGTGTTATTATTTTGCTTTTTCACTGTTTCTCGCTCAATTGCACCATTTCTATTAATAAACTAGTTTTTCTAATTTGAAAAAAGCAAAATAATAACAATTATTTTATTGTGACATTTATAAATTGTATAATTCTGACAGTTGTAGTTAATGTTTTTTGTTTTATACACAGATAGCTAGATTCATTTTGGCTATTTAATTAATTTGTAATATTTGAAATTTAAAACTATTTTCTCAATTTTTTCAAATGTAACATATTGAAAAGCTGAAAATATTCGCTGCAGTTAAAATCGCTATACCCCTTCAATATTTTTTCCAGTTAATATTAACGGAATTACTGAATTTATTCCTTACATAATTTCCACACTCTATATAAATTAACCAGTATCGGGCAAATTCCACTTTTTGTATATTTATAATGAGGCATTAACATATACATTGACAAAAATCAATGCACCAATTTGTATTTTGTGTTTGAACTGATTTTGTTGATAAATAGTTTATCAAATATTGTTTTCTAAAAAGATACAAATAAACTTCAAAGCTCTAAATAAGCTAAACTAAACAAAAATAAAACATAACGGAAATTCAGAAATAAATGCATTTTTCAAGTAAACCATTCATCATGTTTTAAGCAAGATTCTCTTATAAGACAAACAGAATTAGTGACAATCTACTTCAAATGCACAAAGTTGCATTAAAAAGATCCTAGATAAATGTGTTGTTTTTTTTATGCAAATTTAATTAATCCTGAATTTATGTTAATAGATGACAACGTCAGACTGTACACTAAAGATAGATTAGTTTGAAATATCGAAATGCTTTATTAAAAAAATAAAAATTTAACGCTTAAAATATTAAAATTAACTACAATATTTGCGTTCAAATGGTACATTAATGTTGTCTAGTTTATTTCTACCTATTAATGTTTTATGTTATTTTTTTGTTTTTATATTGTAAAATAGAATTTCATTTATATTTTCTTTAAATAAATGTTATTGATTTAGTTGACTGATTACGTTGCTTAATAATAAAGAAAAGAAAATTGCAAACATACTTAATTCAAAAATGTAACCCAAAAATAACAAATACCGAAGATAATGGATGTTATATGAAAATATTTAAATTGTTTATTGAACATTTAGTAAATAAAATGTTACAAAATTATTTCAGGTAATATACATATAATCAAATATTCATTAATTTCTCATGAAAAATAATTATATTTTTCTAAAAATCAAATATAATAAAACAACAATTAAGAATAGTTTAAAATGGTTGTATACCTCATTAAATCAACATTATCTACTAATTCTACAAACAACATTCCGGAATGTACTTAATTCTTTAAAAATATAAATACCTAATATTAATTATCTATTAATCTGTATGTCACAAAATTTTTGTAGAAATTTCAGATTAAGCAAAAAATATTTTATATTTGTTTTATCCAAACATAAAAAAATTACATTATTTGTATGGTTCCACTCAAAGCTGTCAAACAAAATGTAGCTATAGGATAATTATTAATTTTGATTTATGAAATAGAAATAATTAAGTACCGATGGGGAAACCACTTGTAAAATCTGGTGTACAAATTTGTTAAAATCCCTTAAAATCCGTAAAATCATGGTAAAATCTGTAAAATCATGGTAAAATCATGGTAAAGTCCTTAAAATTTTGGTAAAATCCTTAAAATCATAGATAAAATACGTACAATCTTTAATAATTTGTAAATATTTAGTGTAGCACTATACGATTTAACAAGAATGTGTATTTTCGGATAAATTTTAAAATAAAATGTTATTGTTCATAAAAAATCAACAGCGACATAACATATTGCCATTTTCTATAATCTGTTAAAACTATGTACACACCCAGGTACACGCATTAAACTAAATAAAATTTTGTTATACAATGTAAAAATTACCACTAACAAGACTTTTAATATATATTTTTTTTTATTAATTCTTTATGATAGCTTTTGATAGCTTTTAGTCAACATATAACTAATTTTCACTTTTCAAAGTGTATTTAAACGAAACAAGGACAACACAAACATCCATGCACCAAGCGGAATTCGAACCCGTTACCTCCGTTGTCGGTTTTGACTGCAGACTTTAGAACATTTTAAATATTTTTAATTTAACTTTAAATTCAAATATTTTAAGTTTTATTATATCAATTTTTAATAATTATTTGAAGTAAAATGCAATGTTTTATTTATATAAAATAAATAAAAAGTAGTTAATGTAAATTTGTACAATAAGAAATATTATTGTATTTATTTGTACAATACTGTATTATTTTTATATTTATTTAAATACTTCTTGAAGAAAAATTAAAACACATTAAATAATTTGTATACGATCTATAATATTAAAAATTAATTATATTATTAATATTATAATTATATAATTAATTATATTATTAATATTATAATATTAAATACAAAATATCGTTTACAACACTTGTTCAGTATTTTATTGTCAAAATTTTAATAAAAATAATTAACCCATAAAATAAAATTATCCAGTTTATAGTATTTTTAAAATTAAAAAAAATTCAAATATGTAAATTATCTACTTATGTTAAACACATTGTATATTTAATAAAATAAAAATAATATAAAATATTGAAATGTTTTATCAAATACACACGTCTATTTTAAAAAAATATTGTTTTATTTTTAATTCTCAAACAAATACTTTTTTTTAGAAAAATAACCGTTTCACATAAAGTAATGTACGAAAAATATTATACCGTACATAAACTAAATTAATAAAACTATATCTAAACAAAACACTATAACATTCAATAAAATAAATAAATACTTACAGTTTAATACGACAATTCACAAGCAAAACGAGAACACAACCATGATAAGTTGATTTTAACAAACATGTATTCAGCAAATATAACAACTGGCCCAACTGGCAACCACCTGGCAACGACTATGAAACTTCGACTGAAACAACGACTGGTCAAACTTCGAACGAACCAGGTCCTCCCTGGAACGAACCATTGAACGGCGTTTTCACACACCCCTACCGACGATACGGCTGAACTATTTCAAGCAGTGGCGCTACGATATTTTTTATCTTTGATCTGCAATCGACAACATAATATTTTTTAAATTTATTTTTAAAATATTAGTTATATTAAGTAAATATGAACCACTAAATTAATTTATAAATCATCAAAACAATAAATATTTGAGTTTCCCGTTACTAAGCAAAAATTATCTAATTATTAAACTTAAGTTTAAAATAGTAGCGAAATATATATTATATCATCATCACGAAACTACAATAGCATATATGTAATTAATATTTAGTCTTTTTAGTTAGGTAAATATCAAAATACATGTGTACTGATCGGGATATTGAAAATTGCTAGCAAGAAAAAATTCTGCTGGCATCAGAAATTGAAGATGACGCTCTTATCATTTGGTAAAAAAGTACTGTCCAAAAACTGCCATATAATCTGTATAAATTTTTATATTTTTCTATTCAAATAAATATTATTAGTGACATTTAAAGTCAATATTTTTATATTGTACAGCAAGTTTAAACTTTCTTTTTCTCATATTAAGACCAATTTTCTATTTATTTTGTTTAGATATTTATTTTTTTTTTGCATATGAAATTGAATACCATTCAATTGTAAACATAACAATTTATAAGGCTTTTTTTCGTTTTCCAGTCTCATAATTATTAAAAATTAGTAATATGATTTAATTTTAATGATATATTAAAACTAATTACATTAGAGCTTTGCCGCGGGTGTGGCTAGTAAGGTACTTGCTGTAGTATAAAATGAAGCTGCGGGTGTATTCTGTACACCAAGCTGGTAGACTCCTTAATCCTACATTTAGTCGTTGCAGCTAAAGGGTTTGTGTTAATTTGCATAAGTAGGTAGAATTAATTTAACCCTCAAATAGAATAACAACAGGTAAAAAAATACGAACAAAACTTTTAAAGTGTTGCGATTTGAATTATATACATTTTATATATGGTAGAAGTAAATAATTATTAAAATCTATATAAATTTTTATTAATTGCTACGAATTTCTTTTAACTTTTAAGAATTTCTATAAATTTTGACAGCATTTTCCCTTCACACTTCATCCAGACTTAAAACTGGAAGAGTAATGTTATCATTTAAATTATATATAACACTCTGGTGTGTTTAAAAAATGTGGACAACAGTTCGAGTTAAATAATATGAGCGACTTCAAAAAATGCGAACAGAAGTCCTTGTCAATTACTTATTTAACAAATTTTCACAGCAGATTTGCTTACGTTAAAAAAACTATGATTAACATTGCCAAAATTATCTATTTGCAATCATGTACATCAACCATTTTTTGTCTACTTAAGAATAAGTTGATGCGCATGTATATGTTGTTATATATGTTGTTAATTGTTATTATAGTACTTATGTATTAATTTCAGAATTTATTTATGTGCAGTTTATTTGTAAAAAATAATTTTCATTATTTTCCTTGAAAAATGCGATTTTCTCTTATCTCACACATGTTTTTTTTTTTAAAACAAATATGATTAATCTTTATTATAATTAACAACACATATATTTTTTGGAAATCAAAATAATAATAAACAAAGAAAATATTGACAATTAAATATTTGATTAATTGGTTTTATATGCTACTTCTGTAAATATATAAAAATTGTTATTAAATTATTAATTGTA
Source organism: Clivina fossor (assembly GCA_963966155.1). Taxonomy (NCBI): domain Eukaryota; kingdom Metazoa; phylum Arthropoda; class Insecta; order Coleoptera; family Carabidae; genus Clivina; species Clivina fossor. Next base: position 36,725,888 of record OZ014551.1, read on the forward strand.
CATAAATTAGCTAATTTTTCTAATAATTAGTTACCATAAATATGTAGTATTAAACGAATAAATCGAATGTAAAATTATCCTTTTTTGTAATATTCCCACCACCTGTCTGAATATAGCCTTTTGTTTGCCTTGAAATGCCCTTAATTAGTGCTTCTAGCGAATAAAATGCTCTACAAATTTCATTGTTTGCCAGCAAAAAAATTATTTTACTATATCTAAGATTTCAAAGTTGTATTTAATAATTTAAAACAAATAATTACTGATTATTCGTAAAAAGAAATATCTAAAAAAAACTGTATATAAATTTACAAGTACGGCTCATACTAAAATAAGAATGTAATTTAACAAATAATCAATACATCGAAAGGCTTCTCTGTATTCAATTACACTAATTTACCTTTCCATTAATAACTAGTCCACTTATCAGGATGATCATAGGATTCTTACTGTTATAGTGTAACATACACACTCGTATCATTTTCTTTTCGATTAAAATTTCATATTTCTATCTTCATCATCACTTTTGCATTTTTGCGTTTGATTCTTTCGATTGATTTGTTAACTTCGGTTCTGAAAACACAAAATGGATTTAATTCATAAATGTTTAACGTTGTAATATAAATGTCCAGTAACAGAAAATTAAAATTTCTATTACAGTAAAACTTATGCAAAGTTCAATTATCGGAAATGTCATTATTTTGCGGTAAAAATACAGCATTTTAACATGTTTATGAATTTAAAGTTGTACAATTATATTTCATAAGTATATATTTAAAAATAAAAATGTTTTTCTTTATAATTTAATGATAAACTTTCTGTACTTATAATCAAAATAGGAATTGTATTCACCTTCAGGGAGTATTTAAGTTACCAAAATTACTTTTTTAAAAACAACAATGTTAGAGTAATTAGATAATTACATTGACAAAAAATTATCAAAAAATTATATCTCAAAAAACGTGACAATTTGTATAACGCTATGCTTGGTTAAATATACTCTAATTATTTCGTTTATAACATCTCACATCAATCTACAAAACAATCTCTAAAGAAGTTGATAAGTAAGGATCATATTAATTCTTTTATATACAGTGTGGAAATTAAGTAAAGAATAAATTCAGTAAATCCGTAGATATTAATTTTTTAGAAAAAATCTCGAAGGGGTATAGCGATTTTGACTACAGCGAATATTTTCAGCCTATTTTCAGTTTCGTATGTAATTTGTTTTTCATGTTATGACGTCATCGACTTTTTTTTTTAAATGACAACTTATATTTTTTATTGATTTTAGTAGTACTTCTTATTTCATTTCCAACCATATAAAATTTTTAATATTTAATTAATTTTTAATATTTGAACTTTAAGACTATTTTTCTCATTTTTTTTCAAATGTAATATATTGAAAATTATATACAAGGTGTATAACGAAAAGTTGAAATAAATTTCCCGTATAATTCCCACTTTTTCCCGTATATTTAAAAAAAATTCCCTATGTAAATATACAAGTTTAACGATAAAGATAGTTATAGAAGTGTTAAATCGAAGTTATTTATTGCATATATTATATTTATTTATCAAAATTTCAGTGTGAAACATAAACTACCACAATCATCAAATTATAATTGCATCTTCTTTTTCTTTATTTCTTCTGAAATTGTATGAAGATCTTCCATTATCGATCGCTTCTTTCGTTCTAAATCCTTAAATATTACAAATTTTTTAAAAATTCACGCAAAACGAAAAATTTCCTAGCATAATTCCCGCTTTTTTTCCGCGTAACAAAATTCCCGTATAATTCTGGCTTTTCCCGTTTTTCACGCCCGTTATACACCCTGTTATATGGTTGGAAATGGAATAAAAAGTACTACGAAAATCAATAATAAATATAGGTTGTCATTTAAAAAACAAGTCGATGACGTCATAACATGAAAAACAAATGACATAAGAAACTGAAAATAGGCTGAAAATATTCGCTGTAGTTAAAATCGCTATACCCCTTCGAGATTTTTTCCAAAAAATTAATATCAACGGAATTACTGAATTTATTCCTTACTTAATTTCCACTCGTATGTATAAGTTTATCAAAGTTTCACTATATTTAATTAATTAAAATGTTTAACCTTTCCAATTTAATAGCAATGCTACTTGAAGCTGATCATAGAATTTATATTGTTATTGAACTTCTAGCATATGCTGTGTGTGTCATTTTCTTTTCGATCCAAATTTGATATTTCTATATTCGGATTAACTATTCTTTAATTTCGATTCTTTCGGTTGCTTTGTTAATCCAATGTTCAAATTCTGAAAACATAAAATAAATTTAAATATGAATACATGACAAAAGCTCAAACAAACAAAAATATAAAAATTTTGTATAAAGCCAAATTTGTGCAGAGCCCGTTGTTGATAAAGCGTAAAGGTCGAAAACTATAAATAAATTGTGCTTTTAAGACCGCACCTACCATTAAAACCAAATAGTATTGACAGAACAAAGATAAATACATTTTAAAGAAGTGCAAGTGCAAACGTATTTTATTTCCTATTGAAATTAATCGAGAATTAATAATAACGATACGTCTAGTCAAAAATTGATACAGTGTGTGGCACTATAAATTGAGTTTTAAAGTGTTTTAATTCATTTGTTTAGTATTTGTTTTAAGACAACAGTAGAATTGTTTTAAAACCGAGGTTGTAGTACCACCCACTGCCATTAAATAATAATAAATTTTGTTTAATTATATGTAGCAAAGAAATTCAACTAATAAATACAACTGGTGGAAGCGAAAAAACTTAGTTGGTTAATTATGATTAAAAAAAAACAAAAAAAAATAAAATTATAAGCATAGAAATGAAACCACTTTGATGTTAAACGGATAAGTATTTATTTTAAATTCAATTGCAATATCAAAGCTATTTTCGTTTGTACAATAATTAAAATATAATTAAAAATATAACATATTTGAAAAAAAAAACATGTTTTTTATATAAAATAGAATCAACAGACGTTGCATTAACCTTAATAATACTTCTATATAAAAACAATACAATATACAACACACAATATAAGAATACTTACATTCTAAAACTGATATTCATCGGTAAAAAGAAAACAATTTGACAAAAATGTACACCTAGAATCAACCTGCTCATCTGAAGAGCCATAGAAAAACGTAAATAGCTAAAGAAAATAGCTTCTTTGGTTTCCACAACTTCACCATAACCTCAAACTAACAAGTACATGACAGGTAGCTGCATTCCCGCACTGTCAGCGTAAAAACAGCTGAACTATTTCAAGCAGTGCAGGCGCGTAATATTTTTTTCTTATGTTTAATATTTATATAATTTTTATACTTATATTTATAAATTTTTGATGTAATCAATTAGTAAATATGTTGAATTAGATGAATAAATTCAATATTAAATTCAGCTTTTTATATATTTGCGCTAGGTGTCTGAATATAGCAATTAAATCTGTACTTTCTAACATTACTTTCTAATTTATATGATTTAACAGACTTTCAAAAATTAAATTAGTTAAACATAAAACAGGAGAGTTTTTTTATTCATCGATGGATAATGTGCATTAAATAATAAATTCATCAAATTGTTTTTTATTTCTTGATGAATTACAGATGAAATTCATCTTAGCGTTCGTATTTACTTCTGATGAATCATCACAAATTCATTGGATCCATCGGCTGGCTGGGCTGATGAAAGTTGTAAAATTTGATGGATTGGTGGCGAGGTATGTTTAGAGCAGATTTGAACTGAGGTTGAGGTTTAGATTACTGTTGACATTTGTGTTTGGCCATGTTTGGCTAACAGTGATAAGTTATGGAAGCCTCAAACATTATTTATTTTATTCAAAGTAGTTTTATTCAATGTAGTTAAATATTTTATCAAAATATATTTCATTTTAAAATGTATCAATATATTGTTAAAATTTACTATAAATTATTTTTTAAAACCTGTAATTTTTGTTTTTTTAGTTTTTTTATTAGTTCACAAAGCCAACAACGGAACATCGCTTTTAAATTTTATTAAAATAATTTATTATAAACGTCAATAAAACAATTATTTTTTGTTAACATTTTTAATAATAATTCTAAATCTGAATCACTGCTGCTACTACAGTTATCAGATTCCCTCGCCTTCATTACTTGAACTTGAAGAATCTGATTCCAGCAAAGAAACTATTTTTTTAATGCCAATTTTTTTAAATTTTTGTGGTCCATATTGTCACTAAACTGTCAAAGCTTGTTATTCATCAAACTTTCATCATGTCGTTTCTTTTTGCATATCAATCGCTAATTCATCAGTTCCTATGATTATCCATTACAAATCCATTATTACGTCACTGATAGAATTCATCGCAAATTCATCAGATGAATAAAAAAACTCTTCTAACTTTTGTAATTGCAATATTATAATTCTAATATTTATAATAATAAATAATAAATTCAATATAAAATATATCATAAAGTATTTCAACAAATTTAATATTAACGCAAACCAAAGTCGTCACATAATTCTGGTCTGGTTGACATGACGTCACATCAACTATAACCATAAAAAAAAATTGTGGAGGCGGCTTATATAACTTTTAATTATATTATCACGCAATAGATTTAGTGCAGCTAATAAATTAACAAAAAAAAAACTTTTTTGTTATTGAAATAGTTATGTATACAATTTTGTCTGCTACTATAAACATTTATCGTGCAAATTTTTAGTGAAATACAATAATGCTTAAATTTACCAGAGACGTTACATTTCATCTTGCTCACTAGTTTTAATAAAATTACGTAAAAAAATTAAAATATTAAAATATTATATTTAAAAATGCTTTAAATTGCTTAAAATTTCAAAATATGCAAAAAAAAACACCCGGTATTTTACAGGTATTTTATTATAACATAATATGGATATTTTGATACGTTTGAAAACAAAACATTTATTTTTTATTATAAAAAAAGTAAATTTGTTACGCCACTGTTGGGTTAGTTCTGAAGTTTTTGGGTAGAGTGCAGAAATGTAGTTTGTAGTTTGCGAAGTAACCGTTTCCGTTTTCTTTAGCAATCTGATGTTGATGGATGCTGATGGCCACGCTTGCATTTTATAATGCAACTTAAAAGTGCATTTGAGTGAAAATAGTTATTATAATGGTTTTGTTACTGGTACGGTGAATTGAAATTTTAAACTGTAAGTATTCTTTTGTTTTGATGTATAATATGTTTCTATATGGTGTGCAATATTATTGTAGTTCATACACAAATTTATAAACATGTCCGCTCAAGGACTGTTATTGCACGTGTAGTTGCTACGTTTTTCTGTAACCTTTTCGTTGTCAAATGAAATATTTTGAAAAATAATATAATTATATTCTATTTATTTTTTAAAAAATACCAATAATATTTTTTAAAGTTTTATGTGTTGGTATTTTACAATTATAAATTGATAATAATTTTTTTGATAATTGTACTACTGAGTGGAATACGTTACTTATCACTAACGACGTTGATATTGTAATTGAATGCAAAATAAATGTAGATACCTGTTCAATATTAAAGTGGTTTCATCCGTATGCTTTTAATTTTGTTTTATTTGATTTTTCTAATCATAACTAACAAATTAAGATTTTTGTTTGCTTCCAATTTATATACTATTTTTCAAAACTTGTTGCTCAACTAATTAATGTCACGGATAGTTTTATGATTTAGATTTTGTTATCATTTTCGCGAAGAACGATCCGGATGTATGTGAAAAAACAAAAAATAGAAAAAATATCGTTCATAGTAATCATGATTTTTGATTGTATTTTTTATATGTTAATATTTAAATTTATTTTAGTACGTTAAACATTTATCAATTAAATCTATTTTGTGTTTTTAGAATCGGAACACTTATCGGGTGACATATGATATTCAAGTGATGATGATGCAGATAAAAATTTGAAATGAAAAGAAAGTGAAACGAGAGTGGATATGCTGAGATCCCAGCAAAAGTTCGAATTTTGTGGATTTCAGTGGATTCATTATTAATAGAAAGGTAATTTATTTAAAATTTTAATTTTAATGTAGTAAAAGCACGATGTATCGATTAGTCATTGAATCGCATTATTTTTTAAATAAAACAATTTACAAAAATTTGAAATATTTAAAAGTTGAATTAAGTAAGTGGATTATAAAAAGTGTTTGCCTGCTTGCTTAATTATTTTAGACAAAAAAACTTCAAATGTAAGTTTTAGGGCACAAAATTTTGTATCTAAACTAAATTAGTTTACTTGCTTTGTAACGGTAGAAATTAGATACAAAATTATCGAAAATTACTTCAAAAATAACCATAGCCATGGAAGTAATACAGAAAATGAATAAATGTTTAACATTTTATCTGTTAAAATAAACAAATTTGTATATATTTACGTATTATTGTCATTATTATTAAATAAGTTACATAAATTAAAAAGATAGTTTTTTATTTTGTAAAATAATTTGCGGTCTTGAATAGGAATAATAATAATACAAAATGAGTAATATATAATTGTACGACAAGATTGATATTTTAAACAAGTATAGCACCATAAAACTGGTATTTCTAAAGAAAAAAATGGTAAATTTTACCGCGAAATTAGTATATTAAACCAGAAATATAGTATATTAAAAGACAAATTAATAAACTACTATTTTTTAATTAATTAGAGAAATGTCGAAAATACGACGAACTGAAATAAATTATTTGATTTTCTTTGATATTTTTCAGATATTTTGATATAAAATATGAAATACTTTTCATTCATATTTTCAGAACATTAAATGTTATATACGTTGCGCATATATGTAATCATATAACCTCAACAAAGTTTATAAGCTTTAAACTGAAATATGTAAAATATGTAAAAATTTGGTATATTTTATAACTTTCATCTTATGATCTATTTCTATATTATATCGTTTTCTATATTCATATTTAGTCAGTTAGTCATAATGATAAGTACTAACTTAAATGAAAAATATAAAAAAAAGTATCTTTTATGTTTAACTTTATTTCAACATATAAACAAATACTAAGTGACCTTATTTATTTATTGTTAATTAAATCATAGTGAATTTTCCTGGGATGAATGTTCTTGCGATGAATTTTCTATAAATCATGTTTGTCAAATACCTGTGGTTCACCTAGTTACAATTTCTGTTTTAATTATAATCGATAATAATTTCATAATTAACGTTCATTTCTTTCATTTAGTTAGTTTATGAATATTAATTATATAGGAATAGGTATTATTTTTTACAGTAAATATATGTATAAATTAACTTTATTTGTTTACTTTCGCTTATATAAATTTTTAGTATATCGAGCGACAAGCATGGTACGATACGAATAAGAAAGTTCACGACAAAATTAGGTAATTGAACGACAAATATAGCATGATAAAAATGGAAAAATTCACGACAATATTACTATACAACACGAAATAATAGTCAATGTGGTTGAAGATTTTTTGTATGACTCATATCAACATAGGTCGTGTAAAAATGTTAATTTTTGTTTTGTTTAGAGACAGTTAGTATACTTGAAGATTTTAGTGTCACTTGTGTTTCAACATAGGTTAGGTAAAAAGGTTATTTTTTTTATTTGTGACGCTCGTTTAATTTTTTATTGCTTTGAGTTTGAGCTTATTTTTGAAAGTTTATACGTATCTTTCGACTAGTCTCTATTTGTTGATGGATTGATTAATTTTTCTTCACAATATTTCTTGAATTTTTGATGAATCGTTCCGTTATCGCTTATGATTGATTGTCTTTACTGAATGTAATGTTTATATTGATGGTGCACGTTTAGAGCAGGTAGATGAATTTGTGTATTTGGGTAGTTTGCTGTCTAGAGATGGCCGTTTTGATCGTGAAATTGAAAGGAGAGTAAATGCTGCTGTTGTAAGGTGCTTTGTGTGCTTTGGGAACTTTTGCTAGGAATGTAAATGTTTCCAAAGAGGCCCGTTTGCGTATATACAATGCAGTTTGGTGCCTACGTTGATGTATATGGTAGTGAATGTTGGGTTTGCTTGCAAAAGCATAAACGGAAAATGATTGCTGTGGAAATGAGATTTTTACGTTTGGTATGTGGTGTAAATAGGAGAGATCGGGTACGAAATAGATTAGTGTATGATGAGTGTGAAATTTAAAAAAAAATGTTGTAGCAAAAGTTGGTGTTAGTCAGTTAAGATGGTTCGGACATGTTGAGCGAATGTCTAATGAACGTCTGGTTAAAAAGATTTATTTGAATGTTTTTGATGGTATACGTTTGCGTGGACGTCCGATGAGTAGTTGGAGTGGTATGATTGAGAGTGTTTTGCGTGAGCGAAAGTTTCCAAGTAGTAGGAATAAAAGAGCATGTATGAGAGGAATTATGAATGTAGATAAAGCGAAAGTTGCTTGTTTGGATAGGAATGTTTGGAGGCGACTGATTTCGGAATGATGAAAAGAGTTTGTGCCACACCCTTTTGGGTACATGGCGTGATTGTGTATGTATGTATGTATGAGTCTTTGAGAATCTATGGCATGTGAAAATATCGCTTGCGGGAAAAATGAATCGGACGTATATGTCTACGCAAAAGAAAAAACATCCTTTGTACTGTAGTAATCAATATTTTGGTTTATGTTAATAATTTTTTCTTAGGATTATTTTCGTCTACAAACAATAATTTAGTTCGCATATATTTTTTGATTGTATTTAATGTCAATATTTAAAATTTAGTTTTTGAGTTGAACATTTATGAATGAAATCTATTTTCAGAATTGGAACATGAGTTTAACAAATCAATCGGAGGAGTCAAATTCAACTGGCGACACCAGATGCAATTGATGTTGAAGATAGAAATAGGAAATTTGAATTGAAAAGAATATGACACGAGCATAGAGAGCTGAGAGCTCAATTCCGTGATCAACTTCATTAATAGAAAGGTAAATTATTTCAATTCATAAATATAGTGAAACCTCGATGTATTGACCATTTGTTGAATCACGTTTTTGTTTTAATAAAATTAAAATCTAGAATATTTGGAAAATTGTTGAACGAAGAATTATATAAATTTGTTTATACCGGGTGATTTGACTTCAAATATCCGGATGATATTTTATAAATTAAGAACATTAGGAAAAAAGTTCTAATTAAAATTATTTAGTATTACGTTTTCTATATTATAGCTTACATACATATACATTAACACTATTTATCCAAAAGGGTGTGGCACAAACTTTTTCTATTTACCCGAAATTAGTTTCCACATTCCTATTCAGACAACTAACTTTTGCTTTAAAATATATATTTTTGTTAAGGCACTTTTAGTGCACATATTTTTTTCTTTTTAAATAGTAACAATTATTTTTACAATTTCCAAAAGACAATAATTTTCTGAATTCGGTCGAGGTATAATTTTGATATTTTGACATGACACTTATTGAAATAAATATTTTGTTATAAGAATATCATAAAATTTTTATAGACTTCTATGTTAATTAAATTAAGTTTTTGTTTTCTATCTATAATGAAATATTTTTTATTTAATTAAATTTTATGACAAAATATGAAAATTATGTATTTGTTGAAATCAGAAAATTACTGTCTTTTCGAAACTGTAAAAATAATTATATGTTCCAATGTAACTATTTGAAAAACAAAACAAAAATGTATATTAAAAGTGCCTTAAAATCTTTATTTTGTACATTATAATTAGAATTACGTAAATAGGTTTTTGTATCCTAACTTACGAAGATGAATTGAATGGCCTAATTACATCTTCAATTGTTTCCACAATTTTCAAGACATTCTCTAAAACTGTAAATAGCTTGCTTTTTATTGTACGTTATAATTTGTATTTATAAAAATGGGGGGAAAAGTTATTTAGATATTTTAAAGAAGAATTAGGTTACATTACTTGTAGTTTCAGAAATATAACACAAACTTATGTTTTTAAATGGAACGTATAAAAAGTTTCTACTACAGATTTCACTTACACACTACGAAATAACTGCGCAATATTTCAGCTTGTCTAGTTAAAGTGACCGTGTATGGGGGGGGGGCTTAGCATTAAAGAAATTATTGCAAAAATATATAATTAACTAAGACTCGTGGTCAGGTTTTCGAGCGAAAACTGTTTATCACGTGCCTGGCCCGTGGTACAAACGGGGTTGTATATTATATATAAAATTATTATAAATAATAAAATTAATTGACTTTCCGAATTTTATATTTCTAATTGCTTATGGCACACCGCGTAAGACCTGTGCAATAGGTTTAACTCAAGACAAATTTGCTTATTCGTGGAATGGCTCTAAAGTTCGGCATTTTTGTTAAACGTTTTGAGATCGCGCTGTTGCATCTTAAATGGTAGGCCAGGGGGTTAACAAAAATACAATAGGTTATTATAAAGAATTGCTATCAAAATACATCTATTAACAAGATTAGAAGTATATGGATAAACCCATATATAGACTACTTTGACATTTCTCGGAAAGTTGGCAACACTGTATTTTAATAATATAATAATTTATGTGGGCATTAGGAGATACTTTTCTGAAAATTTGATCAAAATCGAATAAATAATGTAGCCACAATGAATTTTTAAAATATTTTGTGATTTTTTTCTCGATAAGTTGGCAACACTGTATTTTGTTAAAATTGCATAATTTATTTAGGCACTAAAAAAAACTTTTATGAAAATTTGATTAAATTCTGTTAAATAAAATGGTCATAATAAATTTTTAAAAATTTTACTAATTTTTTTCTCGGAAAGTTGGCAACACTGTATTTTGTTAAAATTACATAAATTATATGAATACTAGGAGAATCTTTTGTGAAAATTTGAGTAAAATCGGTTGAATAACATGGCCATAATAAAAATTTTAAAACTTTAGTAATTTTTTTCTCGGAAAGTTGGCAACACTAAATATTAATAAAATTATGTAATTAATAGGAGCATTAGGGAAATCTTTTCTGAAAATTTGATCAAAATCGGATAAATAATGTAGCCACAATAAATTTTTAAAAACTTTAGTAATTTTTTTCTCGGAAAGTTGGCATCACTGGAAAAAACCAAAACCACATGACCATCTTGGGCACTAGGCAAATTTATCCTGAAAATTTCATTATAATCGGTTGAACCGTCTAGGAGGAGTTGCGATCACAAAATTTTGTCTGACGACCGAGCGAGTGAGCGAGCGAGTGAGCGAGCGAGCTGACGACGCACATCCATACACCCACATAAACTAAGTTCAGATTCGTCATCTAGAGGCTATATGAAGGATTTCTATACAATTTTTTTTTTTTTTTGAAAATGTTACAGACACCGTACCAAACGCTATACTACTTTTTCCTTGCAGTCAAAGTAGTAAAAAGAAAGAATTAATTTTTAAAAATACATTTAGCAAATCAAGTTAAAAATATTAAGTTAGAAAAATATAAAATTATAAAGATTATGTAAATTTAATTATGCAACTTAAAGGATGGTTAATATTTTTAATATACATGTTGTTTTTTTTAACTTTATTGTGGCACACAAGTATGTATAATACATTTTTATACAATTTTGGAGGTGTTTTGATTGAAATTTTGTTGGCATTAGTATATTTTTGTATATTTTTGGTAATAATTTTATCACTCCATTTAATAAAATAAAGTGTTGCAATGAAACAGTTTTAGTTTATAGTTCTGACTAATATTCGACGTTTCAACGAACTCAACATACGTCTTCATCAGGAATACATGATATAAATGACATTTACAGTAAATATTGTTTGTGTATCGTTGAGTTCGTTAAAACGTCGATTATTAATAAATATTAATACAGAACTATAACCTAAAGCCATTTTAACTTAATATCGTATAATGAGTTTTGAAAGATTTTTTTTCTTTCTATATTTTGAATTTTATATAATGTATTGTATTTATTTAAAAACGTGCCAACTTAAATATTTGGTAAGCAGATGGAAATATTAAAAATCGCTTAGACACATACATACATACATACACAATCACGCCATGTACCCATACGGGTGTGGCACAAACTCTTTTCATAATCCCGAAATCAGTCGCCTCCAAACATTCCTATCCAAACAAGCAACTTTCGCTTCATCCACATTCATAATTCCTCTCATACATGCTCTTTTATTCCTACTACTTGGAAACTTTCGCTCACGCAAGCCACTCTCTCAATCATACCAGTCCCAACTACTCATCGGACGTCCACGGTAACGTATACCATCAAAATCATTCAAATAAATCTTTTTAACCAAACGTTCATTAGACATTCGCTCAACATGTCCGAACTATCTTAACTGACTAACACCAACTTTTGCTACAACATTTTTTTCAATTTCACACTCATCATACACTAATCTGAGACACGTCAACTTTTATTTTATAATAATTTATTTTTTTTACTATTTATATATCATTATTATTTTATAATCATTTCAATTTAATTTTATTCCAAATTCAGTGCTGTTCGAAAATTTAAAGTCACTGAGGTTTTACGGAAGTTATAAACAAAAATAATTTGATATTATAGTAATACATAAAATTATATAACTTGAAATTATAGTAGGCTGTTTCAACAAAACGAAAAATGATTTCAAGATGTATATGGATTTGTCTGATTTTTAATTGTTTGTTCATAACTTTCCTAAATCTAACTAATTTCATAATTTCGATTTAAATTTCAAATAAAATTATTTTTTGCTATTGCAGGAAGCGGGGGGTATAGTCATTTAAAATTTATTTTATATTTATTTTTAAAGTTCGCCCTTAAATCAAAAATTGACGTGTCTCGGCATTTTTTATAATTGCTTTTGGTTTCAAGGAGGTGGTTCGTTTTTAATGATCACAATGCATATATTTTTCTATTAAAAAATATAAATTTGAGTTATATCTCTAAAACTCAAAATGACAATTTTATTAATCATTTAAAATACTTTTTAATTTTTTTTTTTAATATTTGGAATGTATCAGGTATTTATAATTGAAATATGTGAAAATATTGGCTGTTCCATTGTTTTATTCTTAGCAAAATATGTGTTTGGAAATATGTTTTCATATATTTTTTAAAAATTTACTGCAATGTATTTTTAAAAATGAAGGCCCGTATTCTCATCTCACTTTTTCGTGAAAAAGTGCTTTTATCATTAATTTTAAAATAACTTTTTGCTTCTAATATAAATAATTTTTCTATATTTGATCATTTTTATTATATTTGATATTATAAAATTTAAATAAACTATTTTAAAATGCTTAATAAATTATTTTAAGTGAACGTCAAAAGCACTTTTTTGAAAAAGCACTTTTTCATATGAGGTGAGAATACGGGCCTAAGTATTTTATTGAAATAGTAACCTTCAGGCTTTCACGGCTGGTATTTATTAAATTTACAGAATTTTCTGGGCTGATATACCGTGGTCGATCTGTTCTCATCGTAGAAGTTTCGCTATGGCAAAACGTCTGCGACGAGGATAGATCGAAAACGGCATACCAGCCCAGAAAATTCTATAAATTCAATATTTTATCTAAGTATAACAATTTTTTATTTTGTAAGTTTCATAATTTTTTTCACATTTTTTTTTTGTCATAAAAAGGATTTTTTCTAAATTTTAATCGAAGCTGTAGCGGAGCCGGTGTAGTGGCATAAATTTCCGAACGGAGTAAGCGTGGAGAAGTTGAAACTATTTTAATTAAAAGCATAATATAAAATGATTAAAATAAAGAAATTTGATCATAGTGAACAGTTTCACTGCAAATAATAAAGTTTTGTAAATAGTGTGTGCAGGGCCGTATTTATACACAGGCTATCTAGGCTGCAGCCTATGGGCCTGCACCACAAAGGGGCCCGCACCGCACAAGTAAATAATTGTTTAATCGATAACTTTTTAAGTATTTTACTTAAATTTTCATAAAACAATATTCTAATAAAAGGTCATTTTCAAAATTGAAGTTGATCAAAAACAGACTTCGAACCTCCATGTTAGAAGACAGATTCAACACTCTGGCTTTGCTCAGCATGGAAAGTGATATTTTAAGACAAATAAGTTATGAAGATATTATCATTAGCTTTATTAGTAGTAAGTGAAGGCGCAAACCAATTAGTCACTAAGATTTTTTGATATTTTTATTTCTAACTTTATTTATTTTTTTAAATACCCTATTTCAATTAAATAAATATAAGTAAAATTTACTTGTTTGTTACATTCCTTTTTTATCTTGCATTTTCTTAACATATTTATTTAAAATTATAAAATTACAACCTCCCCCCCACTACTCCTCCTATGGGCTCGCACCACAGGTTCAGCCTAGGGGCCTACAGATCCTAAATACGGCCCTGAGTGTGTGACTTTTTAATTTTCAAATGTTATGTCATGTTTAGTATATATGCAGATTTTGTTAGATTTACGAAATGCGTGTATAGAAAGTCAGTATATTCGAAGATTTTTTTGCATATTAAGAAAATTTATTGCAAGAATATATAATTAACAAAAAATGTACTTAGTACTATTATAATATTGTAAAATTTATGTATTTAACATCATCACTGGTGCGACAGCCCTAGGCGAGCCTTGACCTAAATTACCGAAATATTTGTTTCATGATCTTTTATTTAGACACTTTTTCGAAACTGCAAGTAGTGCGTTCGCGTAGAGCAGCGACGAGTTTCGAATAGTAATCTAAATTACTGACTTTTTTAAGACAAACAGTTGATTAAACTGTTGTGTTCGATTCTGTTTAATTAATAGGAATTGGCATTGTGGCATTTTTTGTTTTATTTACGACGAACAGAAACGCCGGTCAGCAGATTCAAACTACCGAATCTAGTATTATATCCGGTAATAATAGACGATTAAACACGCTCGGCTACCGCGCTGACAATTTATGTATTACTGAATTATAAATTACAATTATTATAATCTACAGAGAGCCATAGCGTATCGGATTCCAAATGTCTAGTTTGCGCCGGCGCATACACTAGAATTTACATAAAAAATATTACTGTGATAGTATAGAAACTTTATATCACTGAACTGATATTGACTTTAAGTAGTTTGAAGTGTACCCATGGGAGCCATAACTAAAACATTGAGAAATTTTTTAGATCTCATAATAAATCACTAAAACTTTTGGTTTAATGTTTTGCCTAGATTATGTTTGTTCAACGTTTCGACACTCTATACTGGATTCTTCATTAGTATAGTGTCGAAACTTTAGCCAAATATAAACTAGAAACGGAACGTTAAACCAAAACTTGTTTTCATCAAAATAATAAAACGCCATACGCTATGTATAAAATATTATAGTGTAACCATGGTAACCATAACACTACAATATAGACTTTTTTATTTCTTACGACCAAAAAGTCACTGCAAATGACGGAAAACCTTACTTTTTAAACGGATCGTACATTATAAAATATTAAAATTAGATTTTTATAATAAAATTATTTCTGTTTAACATCGGGAATTCACTTTAAAATTGAATTGTGTGATTAAGATGTTTAATTTTGATTTTGTTTTTTGCAGGTAAAGAATGAAGATGTACAATTAATTATTAATATCTGGAACAAGTGGAAATCATTATCAACCAATGAAATTTAAAACTTATTAATACTTTTGTTATATATTATGCTTTTTATTTACCTTTTGTCAGGACACATCTTATTTTAGATGTTTGACTTAAAAAAAGCTAATAATGAACATGTTCAAAATAAAAAAAGCCCTTAGAAATTTAAGCATACTTTAAGAACACAAACATAAGTATTTGTGAAACATTGTACATTTATTTTTTGACTTCCATTGCCGTATTTCCATTTTTGAGTACCGACATCATTACCTGAAAATATCCTCTCTTCCATACTTAGCTGTCATGAGATTGGTGTATTGATGATTGAATTAGTTTTTGTGGCATTTAGAGTTTGAATTGAGTCTAGTTTAATTCGAAATATGTCGTAAAGATACTGTTCTGCTGAATATTTACCATTCTATATCGCATTTTGTTTCTTTTATTGTCGAGCCCGTTTCAGTTTTTTTGAGTAATCTATTTGTTGATAGATTAACTGGGGTAATAAATTTTTGATGAATTTCTTTTTCACAATATTTTTTTGAATTCGTAACGTGAAAATCGTTGCGTTATTGCTTACGATTGTCATCGGGAATCAATGGCTTGTAAATATGCTGAGGCTATTAGTTGTTTTTTTGGTGATTAGTCTCGAATGACTAATGTCAATTTTTGACCATTTTGATTCGGCATACGTAACTATCAGAAAATTAAGGCCTAGCTACGGCCCCGTGTAATTCATGTGGATTCTATCGAAATAATTTTTTGGTTTTTTCCAATGTTGAGGTGACACTTTTTCTGGTTCTTTTTGATTTTTGTGTGAAGTTTAGTGTTGTTTGGTGTGGGATGTTATTTGCTAAACTAGCTCTTTTAAATTATATTTTAATTTTGATTTGTATTAATTTTAGTAATATTGATATCAGATTTAGTATGTGAATATTTTATAAGTTTCTTTCCTAACGCTATTGGATGTAAATTTTCTTGATTTCTATTATAGTCTTTTTTTAAAATAAATGAATTATATACTCAAAATTAATATTTTAATTCGATTATGTAACATTATTAAATTGTTTTAAATTTGAAAATAAAATAACTATTTTGAGGAAATTTTTGTAATTTGCAAGTGAAGCAATAAGATAAGAAATTAAATTAATATTTGTATAAAACAAATAAAATTCTAGATATATAATTACACAAATATAAAATATACAACAAATTATAAATAAATCTGATGAACTTGTGTTAGTGGTGAACACAATAACTTCTGATCTAACAATTTTTCTACTTACAAAAGGCAATAAAATTTCTAAAGCTTTGTTCGATAAAGTAGAAAAATTTTCCTTTACTCGTAGCCAAAACGTAACAATATTATTTTCTTGTTCAAACATCTGCTTTAATGTGTTGTCACAAGATAAGTCGATTATCATTTCTTGCTCTGATTTTGAAAGTCCAAAAGCTTCATATTTCTCAATCACAAACGGGTTTCTTATCTATTCATATTTCAATATGTTCAGATTTTTAAAATAAAACGAGAATTGCTTCGATAGACTAGTCAAGTGATTATTAATAAAAACTTTACTTTCATTTATTTCATTTGCAGAACAGATTATTTCAAAATTGGGAAACATGTCAAAATTTTTATTTTTCAAATTTGTTGTCCAGAATTCCAATTTTTTCATAAATGCAGTAACGTTATCTTTCTGCATCAAAGCATGAATTTGAGATCCTTGAATTGATTTATTTAAAGTACTGAGTTTTCCAAAAGTATTCACTAAATACGCAAATTTTACAAGAAATTTTCTAAACCAGTTTGCTTCGTAGTACCGTGGCACGAGAAAGCCAACGTGCCTCACAATAGTATAAAAGTGCTCTATATTCTGCACCCATGTCATCACACAATTTTGCGAAAATCTTTCCTCTTAATGGACTGTTTTTAATAAAATTTACAACTCTTATAATAACTTCAAATGCTGTTAATAAATTCTCACTCATATCTTTTGAAACAAGTGATTGTCTATGAATCATGCAATGTGTCCAAATTGTACGAGGAGCCACCTTTCGAATTAGTGCCTGTAGACCAGCGTTTTTTCCTGCCATAGATGGAGCTCCATCTGTGCATTGTCTAATAGTTATCCCACGGAATGTCATTTTCAGTAAAGAAGTTATCAATTATATTAGAATTGAAGGAGGTGCTGGTATTATCTTTTCATTTTTTATAAATTTTAATTTCTGTAATTTAATTTTTGCTTCGGCCCAGAACTCATGATGATGCGACGAACGAAAATCTATTTTTGCCTATAGAGGCCTAGGTAACATATAAATCGAATTTAAAGAGTCGAACAAATTATTCATGGAGAATAAAAAGTTTGCCGTTACTTTTGCTGTTTCCGGCATCATTCCACCCCGAATAACAACATTGATGAATGCATATGTTCTGCGAATAAAAGTCTGTGCAGCCAGTGTAATCATTTTTCAACGGTGACCTTCAGGATGTATATGATCTATTGTCAACTTTGTCAAGTCTTCCGTCATCATTAAGGCCATCTACATAATAGTCCGAGAGCCAGCGTCACAAAATCGTCGGTCATACTAACGACGTTAATATTTTGTAAATATGTTGTTTAGGCTAGTAGAAGACGTGTGGTGACCGTCAGCTGGTTCACTATGGTGGACACTCGGGCGCTACGGCGTCATGATTGTCGCGAAATAAAACTGTTTTTTTTTTTATTCTAGTGAGATTGAAACTTTGTAAATTTGTTGTTTAAAAAATGGTAGTCAATATAAACTTGATCAGCTGGTTCTCCAACGGGACATTGCCCGTCAGCTGGAGTGGTACTTTGGTCAAAGTAGAAAAAAAATAAAGTTATACTAATGATCAGCTGATCATGCTTAATTGAAGCTTGGGCATTATTTAATAAGGAAACAAGTGATCAGCTGCTATTACGATGGGACAATAAAGCGTAATCCACTAAAGAATGTCAAAAATACACCGCTCGCTAGCGTGATAGAAAAATAGACTGATACACCGAATACATGATTTGTAATACGTCTTTACAATGTCACTTCATTTTACTACCCCCATCTGAAGTAATAATATTTTTATTTAATAAATTGTTTCGCATGCATTTCAACAAATGAGAAGGATCAAAAATATGGAATATAACAGATTCATCTATTTTATAGACGCATCTATTGTCAATGCTGCTAGCACGCGATTATTCTAAACTTGCACCACGATTATTTGTACCTAAATCACTAGCAGAACCAACAACAACATATTTGGTTTGTTCATGAGTATCCGTTACGATGTCTTTGATGCATTCTTTAAGTGGCTATTTATGAGCCGCAGACTGCCCAAAATAAAATGCAAGAGCTTGCTTCAATTTTTTGCGCAGTCCGCAAATCAAATACTAATGCATGATTCGCAATATATGTTGATTCTTTCCCCACATCTTCTAAATTAGGGATGCTCAGACTTAAACCATCGGCGATCGACCATAAAAGCATTAACGGTAAGCGATCGACTAGGTAAAAATAAAATACAAAGTTTTTAAATGGTTATATTGTTGCGTCCCGGCGAAATTACGGCTTGCAATCTCGTCGTTCGGCTGATAGTTGTGGGTTCGACGGTTTAAGCGTTGGAACGCAAGAGAACGCAATATTCGTGCAAGTGTTTATTTTAACTTAGATATTACAAAGACTAATTTTAACTTAACTAACTTAATTACTTGCTTATCTAACTTAACTAATATTTAATAACAATTGAACTTGGTCTACACTTTACTAACAGAGTCGCGCTCGGAACCGTGACTTTACTTGAGTCCAAAAGAAAGACAAAAATCGGATTCGTAATCTGTTGTAATCTGTCCCTCCTCTCGACACTGTCTCTTTTGAATGGTAATTTCGGGTGTCGAGGGGATAAGAACGAGGTCGTCTCGAGAGTGGGAGACAAGCTCTCGGATGGGAAGTGACCCTTAATTAAGAATTCTGTTTCTTCGGTCGAGCTAATGGCCCGAAGAAACATTAACACGAATCGTGATAAAAAATATTAAATTTACTAAAATTCTCAAAAGTAATAATCAAGATGCGTTTTTATACAATTCGGATATCTTGAATTTATGTTACGATTTTAGGATATCCTTATAACATTTCCAAAGTTGTAGGTAAAGTGTAGATGGTTTTAAGATAACAAACAATACAACAAAATACAAAGAAACATAAAATAGTCTGAAATACATAATAGTTTACCATTCACCAAATATAAAATATAAGACTTAAATAATACTTAAATGTTTAATAATAATATTTAATAGAAATGTTTAATAAAAATATAATCGGTATGTTGGGGTTTACAACAATATTTATTAATTGCAAAGTTACAATAACTAAGGTTATGTTGATGTTGATGAATGACACTGCTTGTCATTTGCGTACTTTTCATAGGATGTCACATAATTACTAAGTGCCAAACGCAAGCATGAATTAAGATGTTTGTCACTGAGCCGATTAAGATATTTAGATTTATGTAATTATTTTCTTCAGATAAACAAGCGCAAAATTTATTATCTGTTGCTCTGGCTTTGAAATGTTTATCTGACATAATTTTTAAGACCTCATTTTCGATAGAAATTAAGTCCAAATTGAAAGTGTTTGATATTTGAGAAGCAGTTTTTTCGACATCCACACAAGAAAATAGATAACACATGAAAGTTATAGTATGAGTTAAACTGTCTAAATCGGAAAATCACCTATCAAACTCACACAGTATATTTTTAATTTCGCTCTCATAAATTGTAACATCATAATTTGTCTGTGAGCCAATTCTTGCTTTTAAAGCCGGGTAATTATTCAAATCCATTTTATTCGTATTTTTCGTAATTTATGTATATAAGTAATGTACATGTTGGTGAACAGACGGAGCTATGCGCGCATACAATGAAAATACGATTTCGGGCGGTAAAAATGCGCCAACCTTAAGTTGTCGCATATTAAATTGTAGCTAAACTTACCGTCTACACGATGTGCGATGAGATTCTATTGTGGAATTGTTGTAGATAAAGTATTTTTATTAATTTCGATATATTAATTTGACAATTTGACATATTTTTTCAATATAGCAGAGATATTCATTTTTTTCATAGCTATCTATGTTTATTCAACATACATATATTAAATTTTTGAATGCGACACACACACACACACGCGCGATTTTTACGATTTTACATGATTTTTCTTTGATTTTAAGCGCGATTTTAATGATTTTATATGTTTTTACTACACCAGACGGAGCTATGCGCGCATACAATGAAAATACGATTTCGTTACAACTTGTGTATCGAAAATGGTGGTCGTAACTTCGAACAATTTTTATAAAGTTTAATGCACTATTATTTCTAATAAAATGTTCCTTAACTTAACTACTCTTTGACGTTGTAATAATTAAAATTGTTTTTAACGATATCTAGTGTATCTTGACACCGAGTAATTTCCGGACACTAGTTTATTAATAAAAAATGTTTCTCTAAGTGCACTCTATCATTTCTGAAAATTAGGAATAGTTATTCTGTTACACCCTGTATATAAAAATAATAAATTTCGCATACATCTACATAAAGTTCTTGTAGTCTTTTCAATCCTTGAGAAATAATATTTATGGCTATATCATCAATTTCAGTGTAACATAGATAGAGTAATTCTAAAGCAGGACATTTATACGCTAGAAAATAAATTCCTATTGTTGATATCTAAAAACATTATATCCTATATAATATTATAGATGATGGACGTTTTGCACGAGCAAATGTTATTAGGGTGGTCGTTATTTTTTTAAAGTCGGAAAACTGCTGGTCTCCACCCGGAGTATGATGAAAAATAAATAAAAAAAAATTATCGTTAACGTTGCAACATGTATATAATGTAATGAACGTATGTATGTATGTATAGAGGTGTATGGATTAAATGTACCGAAAGTTACATATTGAAAAAATATTTGTAACTTAACACATTGCGTGTCACGTCATTCATTTATGTATGACAGTGCTTTTTCCAAAGAGTATACGTCGTTCATATATGTATGACAGACCTCGACCGGTTTAAGTCTACGTCGTTCAGAAATGAAAGACATTGACATATAACTTGTACACTGATCTAAAAGCGTGGCCCCTAGAGAACATTCAGTTACACTTGGTTCGGGTAAAATCGTAAAAATAAAAATTTGATGATATGGTATGCAAAAAATTATATTTATTCTTTTTTAACAAAAATATTGTGTTCTTATAACCTAGGAAATCAAACAAAACTTATTTATGCTTAATATTAAAACATTTTAAACATAGTTGTGGCTGCTCGGGACACTTACTACAATAAGTGAAAACCATTTTCGCTCGGTTTCTGGCTTCTTGACGCCCTTCATCTTGTTGAAGTTTTGCGTAGCACATAGTACATTTTCTTCGAATCTTCTTACCGTCAGCATTAACTCTATCAGTCAGGTGGTGATAGAAACTTTTAGGAGATCGTAATGTGTCCTGCTGTACTCGTCTTGGAATATTCAACAAGTCTGCCGCCATATTTTCTCGAAATACACGTATTTGAATTCGTTTTTTAGACGCTAGCTTGTACAGGATCCAAGAGTTAATAACTGCAGTGCCTAAAAGTAGTTCAATGCCAAGTTTCCTGTACCATTTTACTCCTTTTCGGGGAGTTGTGGCATACGAAGCCATTTGATCCGATAAGTCTATGCCTGCCTTCCCTTTGTTGTATGCTACAACAGCCAAAGGTTTTTCTGCGGTGTGTCGAGGTTTACGTTTTCTAGCCGTAAGTGCTGGTTCAGTTTGGCTGATTGAAGGCTGTGAAGATGAGGAACTTGCAGTGTTTTGGATGTTAGGATCCTGTATCTGATTCACCCCAGGAGTAGATGGTTGCGGTTTGATATCTTCAGCATCTGTTATATGGTCGGTATTAGCGGATTTTTGTTGAATGTTTTTGGACTGTACTGGTACCATTATAGGCGCATGTTTTGCTGATAATAGCCTTACATCTCGAGTGTCTCTCCACTTCATTATTACGATACCATTTTTATCCTCTCGTGATACAATTTCACCTCTTTTAATTTTTGACATAATAACTTCTTTGGGCATATGTTTCTTATTTGCTCTGAGTGTCCCTACAAGGTGTGTTTGATTGGCAAGCAACTTTTCAAAATATAACCTAACTTACTTGCAGTCGGGTCCAACACTAAAAAACAAATAACAAAAATACTACAACATAAAAGTTAAAAATATGAAACGCAGTAAATCAAATCACTGATATTAAAATCTAGCTGCAACATGTTTACCGACTTGATTTGGTCATATTGGTCACATTGGTCATATTTATTTATGTTAATGAGGTTACATATAGTATAAAAGTACAAATATAATAATATCGATTCAATAAATCTTTTAAGAAAATAAAGTTACATTTAAACCTAACAAAGGCACTTATGAATTCAAATAACATGGTTAGTCTCATTGCTTAATAAGAATTTTTTACTTCTTATTCAATTTAGGTGGAGTTTTCTTGGCTTTAGGAACCGGTGTAACTGGATGTTCAGCACTGGAAGCTTCAGGAGTAAGAGCAAAGAATCTTTCTGTTAAATCAACACCGTTTAAGTCAGATTCAGATACGTATACGATTCCCGCATGAATTACTTCACACGTCAACTGTTCGTGAACTGTGGGATCAAAACCTGCCCTCAGGGCATTAACAGCAGCCCCATTGTCACCAAAGATGGAGTTAAGTCTTAGAGTTAGGGATGTGCGAGTGTTAGGAACTTCAGAATTAATAAGTTGCGTGAACAGATGTTGAAGTCCCGCAAAAGGAATAGGTTTCTTGATAGCATATGCATGGTTGGAAGTAGCAAGTGCGACAACAGGATTTAAAATTCTTAGACAATTAGTTGCCCTTATCACCACTTTTTCTACGCTATCCGCATTTTGGATCAGGACCTTCACCTTTGTGATTGTGTCCTGATAGTTGACCGAAGTGATATTTTCAAAATCCGGCTTGCGCGGTGTTGGAACTTGTTCCATCTTCTCCTCTTCATGAATTCCCTCCTCTTCAGGAACAGTTTTCAAATTATCGTCCTGAGCTTCAATGACGGCTTCGACCTGAATAGTATTTGGCATGGTGACATGACCCGGAACGGGACGAGCACTAACAGGACGAGTTGGAGACCCATGTCCGGTCTTTGTGGTTACTTCCTTCGATCGTTTCCGTTGACGATGACGTTTAGTGGTTTCATCTTTTGACGGACGATCGCTATCACCACCACTTGATGAAGAAGAATGTCGACGACGCCTCTTCTTGTCGGACCTTTTGGATGGTCTTGGTTGATGATGACTCGGACCTGGCTTGTCGTTATCATCACCATCGGAGTCAGAAAATGCGAAATCAGGGTCTTCAGCCGCTGCTGAGTCATCATCTTCTCCCTCCTTGGATGCTGCAGCGAGAAAATTAGCCATGAGGTCTGTTAACCCTGATTTCTGGAGAACATCGCGTAACTCCTTTTCCTCTTCCATCAAGCTAGCAAGATTTGATTCTCCTTGTGCAAGAGCAGTTTTATATTGGGACACAAGGGAATCAATGGTGGCGGAGGACGTGACCCTTACTTTATTGTTAGGACCTATGCCCTTATAATTCTTCATGGACGTATTTCCTCCGACTTCGATGATAAGGCTCACAGCAAGGTAAGACAAGTTAGGTATGGATGAGCCTGCTCCTGCAATTTTGTATCCGAGGAAAATATCATCTTCGATGGCCCTCAAGATCTGACGGAACATTATGAATTCAGATCGTAAAGAAGGATCTCGTTTTATGACGGCATTCCAGGGGAATGTCCTAAAACTTCCGATTGCATTGGCAATGTTTACTATTGGGGTTAGCCCTCGATAGGCCATGAACGAGACCATGGGCCTCACAACTACATTTTCAACAGTATTGATCAATGTTGAGAGATTAGTTGTTATATATTCGATCGAACTTTTGTTCGTCTCAAGATGAAGTGATATCATCCTCCAAACTTCAACTACTAAAGCAGAAGATATGTCGGATTGTACCAGACCTTGTTGACCGCATGAGTCAGAAAATGACTTGACCCGTCTTGTTACGTGGGACTCGTTAATGGAATGACCTTTAATTAAGGCCATTAAAAAAACCATGATAGAAGACTCTAGGTCATATTTAACGTGGGTATACTCCACTGAGCAGCACATCAATATGATGTTATCAACATGGACATGGGATAAGGCATCTAAATCTCGTTTGGAGACAAATTGTGTCCAGAGACCTTTCAACTCATCTTCATCGAGCATACGCCCTCGGACTTGTGCACTTATATATTTTTGGACGAATGCGAGGGCTGAGTCAGCAAGAATCGCGGTGAAAAGAGAAGCCAATCCGGCTAGGCCTTTTCGAATGATCTCGTAAAGATTGCCCCTAACATCCTTTTTATTTCTCCACCCCCCGATGTCACATAGGAGATCCATGACGCTGACGGCACTGATTAACTCGGGCTGTCCAGAAGCATTTTCAACACGAGCACACGCGAAAATGTAGCTCAATATGACGTCACGGCTCACGATTTATATGGAATTCATCATGTACTTTTTTAAGTCTCACTGGGTTTCGTTTTTGGTTTTATTTTCCCGTTTTCTCTTCCAGTTTGTTTTATTTTCACTGACAAACTCGGAATCGTCAACCAGCTCCATATTGGTGTCGACTTTGACAGATAACTAAATTTACACAAAAACAACCATAGTCCTGGACATTGGTTATTTTTGTTAAAACCTGCTATGGACCATGGCTGTTCTTGTAAAACAAGTTTATTTTCTCACGTACATATCTAAGTACTATGGCTGTTTTTGTACATAGAAACGTATTAAAAATGTTGCTGAATCTTAGCTGCACCGGTTAATACAGAAAACTGAAAAATTGATATTTTGGACTAAGGCTGTTTTTGTAAAAAGCCCCTCAATTAGTCGCTGCCATACTTTTAAATATTCTTAATGAAATGTCTACATTAGGATATAATTCCACTAGATCATTTTTGCGTAACCAAACGCACATATTATTTAATGATACATTTTTATTTTGCTCCAAAAGCAACTGTTCCCGTAGATGCAGACATTCTTCAATTATCGAATTTTCAATGTCCTCCGGATAGGTGCTATAAAGGTAGAGAGCTTGCTTTCTGATATCTGGAGCTTCCAAATCTCGCAAGTTTATCAAAACAAAAAAAATTTGATGTACTTTTTCATAAGCAGAACAGCGCTTTTTTAATTCCACTCTTAAATGGTCTAAAATAATATTAAACGTTTTTATTCGAAAGTTATCGCTACCATTAAGAGTGTCGCTAACATCGCCATCCCGTGATTCATCAAAAAATGTTTTACGTTTTCTGTTGCGAGATTTTGATATTTCATATTCATCATGCCCTGATATATTTTTTTGCTTTAGTTTCATATTCATTGAATTGGTTACGCATATTATTCGTGTAATTAATTAAAGATGAATACAACTCAATTACAATTGAAATATTTATATCAACAGTTTGTAATTTTTTGCTAGTTATATTAACACGACTTAGTACATCAATCCAAAATACGCACATGAATGCAGTTTCTAGCTTTTCTAATCTCCTTCGTAAACCTTCATTTCTTGTCACCGTCTTTTCATTAACATCCTCTTCAATACATAATAAAGAGTCAATAATTTCTGTCCACGATTCGTTAAGACTTCGGCAAGCATCATAACTCGCTGACCATCGAGTTACAGACAAACGTTTTAATGTTAATTTGCTTTTCATTGTTGATTGTGGTATTTCCCATCGATGCAGAGAAAAAACTAAAAAGTTCTTGAACAACACAAAAAAATGATATCGGCTCTGTACAGCATGAAGCAGCGCAAGTTCCTACTAAATTTAATGAATGTGCAGCACAGGCTACATATTCTGCAAGAGGATTTATCTCTTTAATTCGAGCTTGAAGTCCTGAATAAACTCCAGACATATTATTTGCATTGTCCGTAAGACTGACCTCTGCAATTAGATAAATCAATCCCTAACAAAACTAATGTATCAGTAACAGCTTTTGTTAAATCATGTGCTTTGTGTCCTATATTTGGTAAAAATAATAGAAATCTCTCTACGGGGGAATCTGATTCTTGCACATATCGAATAATAAAAGATAATTGATCTATATGGGCCAGATCTGGCGTGGAGTCAACTATAATTGAATAGTATTTAGAAGCTTTAATTTCATTAACAATTACGTCCTGCGTCTTCATAAGTTGTCGAAGATAAATAATTTGTATGCCCACTACCTTTATTTCCGTATCTTCGAAGGTGTTCAGATAAAAATGGGTCAAATTCTGATAATAATTCTATAGCCATTAGAAAATTTCCATTTCTAGGGGATTCTAAAATCTCATCGTGACCCCTTAGTGCAAGTGCGCGACCCGTAAGTTTTTTTACCACAGCAACTACACGTTGAAGAACTTTGGTCCAGTACGAAATTTCTTCATCTATTTGAGCAAATAGCATTTTGTCTATTCTTCCTAAGGTATTACCCCTAGCTTTTAATGTTAAAACAGATAATTTGTGATCGTTGGAATTTTCATGAGATATGATACGACTCTTTAAATTTTTCCAATCATTGATCCAATCATGACCGAGTTTATTAGTTGCATTAAAAAGTCTACATGGTCCACAAAAAACGCGATTAGTACTTACAGAATATATTAACCAAGCTCTTGTAGTTTTTTCCCCGTTATGTAAAGTACGAATAAAATAATTTTGTGAAAAATAACGCACCTGATCTGGATACTCTCGCTTGGACAAACTAAAATCGGCATTTTGCTCGAATACGTGTGATGCGGAGAAATCTCGACTCAAATCTGTTATGGCCCATTTCGCAGGATCTTTAATTTCCGTAGATAAAATATTAATTTCTATCTCTGTCGACAAAGGTTTATTATCCATGACAATGGCTTCGTCTTCATTGTTAATTTCAGTACTAAAAATACTTGATGATTGCTCTTCATTATCATTTCCAAGTGTCGTTTTTTTCTGACTTGTTCCAGGAATATTAAATCTTTCGTCTTGACTTTCATTTAACAATTTAGAATTTTTATTAATTTTTGTAAAGAAATTATCAATTTTAGGTGTCTTGTTTATTACTTACTGTTCTATTACGCTTTTTTCTATGGCATTTTTTTTTTTATATTGGAATCCACTTAAACGTTTTCTTCCATCACTCATTTTTAATTCTAAATAAGTAAAAAAAATAAATAAATTAAAATTATAATCACTTGAAGAAATAGAAATAATTCGTTTTATCCAAGTTTATTTAAAAAATTAAATAAATTTAAAGTTAAATTCTTTGCTTAATTGCAATATAAGTATACTTACTTATTAAATTTATTTTCCACACAATTTAAAAAAGCACGAAAATGTACTAAATTAATATTACAATAAACATTACAATTATTAAAGCTCAGGTGACTAAATAGACTAGTCAAATGCCTTTTATGTTAATTCGTTTATTTTTTATTTTTGCAAAGTAAAAATTAACTTAATCTAAGTAAACAGTTCCCGTTGCCCTTTGCTTCCCGCTCTTCGCTCGTCATATGAATTGATTCTTGATTCCAAAATAAAATTTTTAAAAACTTGATAAATATTTTCACCTTTTGTTCTCTCTTTCATTGACAAAAGACATAGCATTTCTTCCTTAACAGAGTAATCTTCAAAAACCATTCTCGTTATTATTATTAATTGAGATGTTCCTGTTATATCCAATGATTCGTCCATTTGAAGTGAAAACCAAGAGCACCTATCCATATCAGATTCAAGTTGATCATTATGGTTGGTCGATATTGCAGTAGTTCTTCTTTTAATTGTATTACGTGACAATTGTAAATCATTTATTGCACTAACTATTTCTTGTTTATTGGAAAAAGTATCAAAAAGTGAATCGGCACCAGCAAGTAAAGTATAATAAAATATTAACCATAGAATTCGATTATATTTTTAATGTGTTTTATTTTTAAAATTAAACTTTTTACCCAAAGCTGCAGAACTGTCGTATTGATTGTTTATTTCCACATCGAATGACTGTAAAGTGGAAAATACCTCACCAACAACATCTTTCACTTTATTATATTTCCCGCCTCCGGTCTTATATATTTCTACCTGACAAAACAAACAAACAAAACAAAAAAAATATACATAAGTAATAACAAATACTTTAATAAACTTTTTCTTATAATTTTTTACTTACTCGTTCATCTGCTTTATTCTGTATATATATTTTTTTTTATACATTCATATAGCATTTTAATTGACTGCCAGTGCGGTTGCCCGTTTGGGCACAAGCATTGTATTTCAATGCAAACTCTGGCGAATTTTTATCATTGATTTCTTGGAATAGTTTCGTTAGGCGACTTCTTCCCATGCGTCACACTTATTTTGAACCGTACACATATCGGTTTTCTATTTAACATTAATTTGTATTTCAATTAATGAATGATTGTTAAAAACTGGTTCATCCCTTATTCTACAACTTATATTATACATATTACTTAATACTAAGTCAATCATTGATTGCTGCCCTCCATGAAAAATATGAGTATTTCCTTGAACACATTGTTTTAAACCTAAGCTTACACTACACTGTTTCAATTTTTTCGCATAAAAGGAATCACTGTTATAGTTAATATTAAAATCCCCCACTAATATTATGTCATTATTCGCAGTCATAATCAATTCTTCACCCCCATTCTTGCAAGAATTGTAAAAAAGTTGCTTCCGGTGCACCCGGTATGACTAAATGACTAATCGCGGAAGAAGTTTAAATCTTGGATAACCAGATATTCAAAACAAAACGAACAATAAACTCGACCACGAGATGAAAAACTTTTTTTTGAAAAACTATCTACGTCTACACGCTAGCACCGCTAAGACCCAAGTCGCAGTTATTAGTCAAAAATTCCCGGATATCGGCAAATTTTCGAAAAACCAATCACAACACCCGAAAAATTTAAGGTTATACCCCTTTTTTTTTAAATAAGACAAAACTACATAATGTGGTCTTTAAAATGCTGAATAATGTATTAAAATAAATTAAATATTACGTTACATAAAATATAATAAAAACGCGAATTTAAATTAATTAAAATAAAATAATTCGAATAAACAACAAAGTTCTGAATTTAAACACTAGATGGTGTTACTGTATGAAAATTGAAGACAAAATAAAACTCAAATCAAATGTTAAACGAGAAATAAACAAAAAGACACGAGGCCATCATCGTAGAACAATAGCAAATCAGCATTTAAAGATACACTACGTAAGAAAAACTGTAAGTACACAACATGAATAAGAAAATATGAGTGAATTTCATTACATGATTTATTTTTAGGAATAAAAGAGATCTGCAACGGTACAAATGAGATTAGGTTCCAAATATATGACAGGTTTTGAGGATTACAGGACGATTTGGGATAACAGGAAAAATAAGCATGTAACACATGTTCGTATCTAATATGTTATCTGTCTATTTTTGTGTATATTCAATGTTTCGTTTCTTTTGTTGAGATTCGGAAAGCAGTCTATTCTTCAATAGCATAAGTGCAATATTTGACTCTTCATCTGAACTTTCATCCCAATGAAGTTCAACTTCTCCAGGAAGATCATTTGGTTTGATGCCTGTTTCATCTATTTTTTCATCGTCTGTTTGAGGGTCAACTTCCGGCGGTAAAATTACGATATCAAGAGCTCGATTATCATCACTAGATATATTATCTAAAGCGGCGGCAAAATTATTATATTTCCTACCATAAAACGTTCCAGTATGCATTGTTGGAAATGAATCCAAACTGAGACACAATAATCTAAAATAGGAATCTAGAAAATTATTGACTACATATGATCCTAGTGTCCCCATATGAGGACACCAATGTTTGAAATGATATTTATTCACTATTTTAACAAAATATTATGTTCTAATGTAGTATAATCATTTATCACTTAGCTAATTATTATTGGATGTTAAAGTGAAAGCTCCAATAAATCTAATCGAACACTAATAAATATAACAAATCTCATGTGACGCACAGAGCTAAAAATTAACCTTTAAATTGACATATATAACTGCATTATATGACAAAACGTGAAAAACGAAGCAAAACGTGAAAAACGTAAAAACAATCAAAGAAACAAAAACAACAAGTCAAAAGAGCCGAACCTCCCAAATCCAAACCGGGTTTTTCTAAAAATCAATTTGAGCTTACAAGTCAAACACAACCAAAAATACAAACAAAGTAGAAGAACCAGAAAATCAATTATCTACAAGAATAAATTCATTAAAAAGGACACCCAGATTCTCGTAGTCAAATATTTTAAAAACTGCAACACAGTTACAGCTCTCTACCAAAATCAAAATTTCTCAGAATTGTCACTCCCAACCCCCATGAGTCTAGTAAATTCTTATCAGATGGGACAATTGATATTTTATAATCTCCTTCATATGAAAAACTCACATAAGTATTGAAGAAAAATCTTATAACATCTTCCACACCAGCATTGTGTATGACAATTAAATAAAGAAAAGCAAGTGTTATCATTAAATCTTTGTATAAAGGGAAAAAACCTAGCTCTCTTCTCATTATGGCGTTCAAGTTGTTATCTTCTGTATTGAATTGAGCTGAATCAATCAAGTTAACAAACATATCTGTTAAGGTATTAATTAGAATTCTACATGTAACTGAACAGATCTCATTGTTTTGTATGAGAATACTAATTTTGTCTGTCAATTTTAAACACGGAAACACATTTAAAAATGTTTGTGTTATATCATTAAATTCCCTTGATATATCAAAGTAGTTACGGAAAAATATGTCATTTTTCCTAAGATTTACATTATGGAGATGCAAGGATTCATGTAGTGTAAGTAGATTGTCATTTTTCTTATAAAGATTTGGATTGCACACTATTAAATAAAATTCATTAACTTTATTATTTGAACAAATGGGGAAGAATCTAAAAAATTCAAAATTTTTCTCCATCAAAATCCTACCATAATTCTCGGACAAATCTTGTAATGATTCTATCAAATTATCAAAGTATATCATTTTAATTATAAAAATACTTCTATTATCAGAAAAATCCAGAAAAATAGGTAAATAAATTTCTAATTCATATAAGTTACTAGATAGCTCAATAGTCTCTGCATCAATAGTCAAAATTCTTATTACTCTACTCCTTAAACTTGTGACAAATTTTGTAATATAAGCCTGTTCGCATATATTGGTTTCACCAGAAATGTGCTTGTTCTTATCAACTAATCTTTCCATTATATTACAATTATCTTGTATTAAACTAGTACTATTTATGAAATCTGGTGTGCTTCTAGAATTCTCCAAGTTATCTAAGTATGTGTTGTAAATGAGAGGATGCTTGTGAAATATATGTGAGAGCAGTAGAAGAAATCCTCCAGAACCATCAGCAAGACAGACAATTATCTCATTAACATGATTCTCTTGGTGTACTAGCATCTCCGATATATTAATGGAGAAAAGGATTTCTAATAATTTTGTGCATGATGTGCTGATTGTCCCTATGTTCCTGTTTACATTATGGATCAAATTAATCGGATAATTTTCATTCACTTGGGTGAGATCATTATATATTGAATTCTTAAATTGATCATATATAATAGAATAATCAATTGTTAAAATATCAAAAATATGTAGGTCAGCATTAATCACTTTAGGAACCGATTGGAAAATAGATAATACATTAGTTGTGTCATTCTGATACACCTTAGATCTCCAATAAGTTACTACCTCATCAATTTTAATAGGCAGTACTCTTAGTGAATCTACCTTTACTCCTGATGAGCTAAGATCTATGACTTTACTGCTGAAAAATTGTTTATTCTGCTTTTTACTTATTTTATTATCTGGATCAAGATCCTGGTTAATAAGTGAGCAGTAATAATTAACCAAAGAGTTTTTCTTCTTAATTAGTGGATCATTTTTGAAGAAGAACCTAGATGCACTTATTATGAAGAACTCAAGATTCTTTTTTATATGTCTTAAAATAAAGGGACACAAGAACTTGCCAATGCTTTCAAATTTAAGAAGATCACTATTGTTATTTGTTTTTATATTTAAATATAATAAAAACTCTCTCAATCTATTACTATTTATCAACATGTAAGCTAATGTTGGTAAAGTCCTATTTCCTAAAAATAGTACTATCTCTGGAATCTTTAATTTTAATTGGTCTAAGAGAATTTTTGAAGATTGTATTATTCCTATAATCATATCATTGAAAGTGATATTCCTGAATTCAGTTATACTAATGGAGTGGAGGAAAAAATGATCTGTAGGCTTATCGACTTCATTTGAAATGCTATAGATTTTTAGAAATTCATTGTCTATTTCCTCTCCTAGCTTTCTCCCTATACTGATACCTAAAGATCTGTTTATTAATTTATCACTTATTTTATATTTGCAAGTTAATTTATTTGATGTCTTGAATATCTTTTTATAGAGACCAGGATCTGTTGCCACATTGATAGGGTCCTCAATATCTGTCTTAAAATCAGATATCTCTCGAGTGCAATCTTGGCATGATAATATACAAATTAAATTCTTGTTGTTAAAGTTAATGTAATCTTTTGAAAGTATGAGTATAGATTGGATGTATAAAAACAAGAGCTGGAAGTGTATGGTATAGTCTCTTCCACCCTTCATGACGGTAATTAAATTGTTTGTGGTAAATCTAAAGTGAGAGGCAAGAGTAGGTAAATGGTTAATGATAGCTGAACTTCTTTCTATTTCACTCCTAAACCTGTGGAGAAGATTACCACCATAAATTAAACTCCCCCATTCGTCGATTTGAATCTCTTTTACACTCGTCGGTAATAATGGAAGCTTTTCAGACAAGAGTTTTTCTGTTAATTTAATTAAATTTTGAGAATTAAGAAGTTTAAACCAAGATTTATACTCTAAGAGTTTTCGACATGCAGATATAAAACTAGTGTTTATCTCAATATTAATGATAGGTCTTTGAATTTTTTGCAAAGTGACACTGCCTAGGTATGATGTGAATGGGCCTTTTATATACCGGAAACCATATTTTGAACTTATAAAATCTGAACTCACTTCCAATAAGATGCCCTTATCAATTTCTTCTTGACTACAGGAGTCTACATTTTTGATTTCTATCTGATGGTGACTGCATGTTCTGGTCTGACCTTCACTAATTAACTTCCAATGGTCAAAGCGCAATATTTCACAAATTTTAGTAGGGCAACAGTTACTAGTAATTTTTTCATCAAGATAAGTGTCTTTAATATTGTTGACTGTCAACTTTTTAAGGAATTCACACCATTTTTTATTTATAAGTATTGATAACTCTAAAAAGCTTGTACCTGTGTTTTCTTGATAAAGTCTGTTTACAGTCTGGATGTTATTTATTCTATTTCTTAATGATAAAAGTATGCCTATATTGGAGTTTTTGAGTAATTCATGTGCTATTGAAGGAACAAAGGGATTCATCGTTATTAAAACTTTTACTAAAGACTCATAGCTAATATTTTGATCAACATTAAAGAGATTTGCAATTTCTGGGTTTAAATTGGCTCTATCCTTTATAAAACCTAAAACATGATTTTTTGTGTAATTTTCAACTGATGGCAATCCCTGTATATTTAGAGAGAAAATATCTTCTATTAGTTTTTCATAATTTATTCTTTCTTTTGGTTTAACATCTGTTAACAGAAGTATCTTATTATATATAGGTGGATAGTTCTCTTTTAAAAACTTATATAAACTAATCCATATGACCAGTTTATCGTCTTGTCCTCTCACAAAGTGATTGAAATCACTTGATGGGTATAATCGTCCTAAAACTGAGGGGAAGTTTAATAAACTTACATTTAAGTTATGTGACTTTGTTATGTTAATATTCTTAAAAACTTCTTTTCTATTAAGGAAATTTAAAACTTCAAAATTGTTTACGAAAATTGCAGAACTTGGGGTGTAATCGTATTTTGCACAAGATTCGGTTACTGTTGAAATATTGCTTATGTTAGTTGAAAAAGAATTAAGACCATCATTAATATCAGGTATTAACCCTTTTATCTTTTTTGTACTGTCACTAACTGCGATTCCATCCAAATATCTAACCTTGCCATACTCAAATAACCGTTTAGAGTACCATGTCTCTTGAGTTTTTAGCTTTAATCCAACTTTTTCAAAATTATTTTTTAATGAATCGATAAATCTATTTCTCATTAAATCTTTATGACTAATCTGAGAGGGATTGTACTTAATAAAAATAACCTGATTATCACCTTGGCCCATAATATCAATTTTAAGATTGAGATCAAATGCAGTGCTTCTAATAATGATGAATGTTATTATTGTCCAAAGTTTTTGTTTCATCCCCTCTGCCCCCCCTAAGTGATCCCTATGACAGTATAAGCCATCTATTGGATTTAAATTATCATCATAATCAGGAGGACATAATCTATTATTAGTGAGAAAGAAAGATGTCAAAAACCAAAGATGACAATTTGTATACAGTTTCTCAAAACCAAATAATGAATCGATCACTTCTCCAAATTGAGTAACCAAATCATGTCGGAAAGTGAGATTCCATTTTGAAAGATCAAGATTAACTATTTCGAAATTATTAGATAGTAAACCTATTGTGCTGGTCTGTCTTTTTAAAATATCTAATTCTGTTGAAACCATTGTGGTTTCTGAGAACAATGGAAGAATATGATCTGCAATATTCTTTTCCATTGATGTCTGGGCAAGTTTTTGAGGATAGTTTTGTTTTAGGAAAGCTCTCCCACCCTCTGATTTTAACTCACACTCTTTTGGACAGTAAATCCCTATTGAGTCTTGAATGATGTTGAAAAAACCATGATTTAATTCTAATATTTTCACTTTTGTTTCTCTCTCAACCCCCTCTAAATACCTTAATATGACTCTTTTGGGAGAAGGACTTGATCCAGGAGGGAGTTTTGGTTTATTTTTATTATAAAGAATCTTAAAAGCACAATGATCATATTCAGTATACCATTTATCAGCATCAGGAGCAAGGGCAGAGTCTTTTAGCAGTTCTAATGTGTCAGGAGTGTAGTCATAATCAAAACATTTCTTGAAATTGATTTATTTCATAAAGTTAGTAGAACAATCTCTTAATGTTTTGTCATTATAAACGTTATTAATAAACATGTCATGCAATGGATGGAAATCAGGTATTGGATTTATTTTTGGTAAACTTTTAAATTTCCTATTATACTCTTTAATAAACAATTTCTTGAATAAACATACACACCTCTCGATGAATTTATTATCTAAATTTTTGATCTCCTGTGCTTTTTCTCTTAATTTTTTAAGACCCACCAATATGTTTAAACAAGGGTGTCCAAAAACTTTATTTAAACTACACATTTCTAACATAAGATGATTTCTATCAGGTCCATTATAATGTAGAATCAAAAGTATTGTTTTTAAAGTGGGATATTTGTCAGGCAAATTGTTTTGGTATAAGATATGTTTAATCTCATATCTAGTCTCTTTATATAATCCTTGGAAACCAAGATCATTAATCTTATCTTTGACAATGTGTCCTATTGCGAAAGATTCCCATAATGCCATAATTTTGAAAAAGTCTTCCCCAAGATCTTTCTGAAATGCTGATAAAGAATCTAATAAATAGATACCAACCTCTGCAATTGAAGTCTGATATTTATTTTTAATATCGCTAAGAATCCAATAAAGTAATAAAACAAATTGAATTTGAATTTTATCTAAATTTCCTAATAATAGGGTAGTTGGAATAATAACTTTTGATTGATGATTAGAACAGTTAAGAAAAGAGAGATCTGTTTCTGCTGAAAGTGACTTATTTATTTGTAATATAGTTCCCCTTGGGTGTTTAACATGACATATCTTATCCTTAATATGCTCAACAATGATTTTATTTTCATACATTTTTTCTAATCTCCTGAATAATTTGTGAGTTACAATTTTGTTATAAAGTTTATTCGCTTTCGAATCAATTTTTTCCATTTTGATTTTTTGCTTCCCTGTTTTGGGAACACTATTATACCTAATAGTATTTGGACCAGAATACTGATTGTTTAAATTTAATGCACTTTCTATATCAATTGGGGATAAATGATGTAATTCATTTAATATTAAATTTAGTGAACAACTTTTTAATATTAATTATAATGTTATTAAATTCCCTATCAGGTTCGTTATTGTTTTTAACAATGACGCGTTTCGACTTTGCAGTCATCTTCAGATTATTCTGATCTTGGTCCGTGTTATGGTTCAAGTGAACCTTTAATATGCTCTTTAATATGCTTAATTGACTGCATACTTTTTAATTCATTTGTAATAATGTTGTCTCATCCTTATATTTTATGTTTGTAATGAAGGGACAGGCAGTAATAAAGCTTGTATATAAAAAATTTGAATAATTTTGAATTAAATTTCATATAACGCGTTTGTAAACAGTAAATTTTTGTAAAATTGTTTTTTTTTGTATTTTACTTTCATTTAACCGTATTGCTTCTGCTTTTATTAAAATCAATTGTGTGAAGAATGAAAATGGAGAAGATATCAACTACAAAACAAGCTGCTTTGGTTGTTGGGGCTATCAAGAATTTGAAAGATGTTCGAGGTTCAAATATTGAGGCAATAACCGATTATGTTATTACCGAATGTAATGTGCCCGCCGAAGTTGCTAAAAAAGCTGTTGCACAATCGCTTCAACGGGGAATACGATTTGGAGCAATAGAAAAGAAGAGAAATGGATTGTATTCGCTAACGGATTTCATTTATTTGATGAAATCGCATCGTTCTAACCAAAAAAAATAGAAAAAATAGAAATAGCAACAATAATTCTTCTAACAACAACAACTCCAATTGGAGTAATAATAACTCTAATCCGAACTGGAACAATAATAGCAACCAAAACCGAAATCAGAATAGCAACTGGAGTTCTTCAAATGCGAATAATTCGAATTGGAGTAATAACCAGAATAGCAGAAGAGGTCGCGGTAAACGTGGTGGACGTGGACGTGGAGGACGTGGACGTGGAGGTAGAAATCGCAGCCCCAATACTGTATAACTGTAGTCGATAGCCCAGAAGATTCATCCGCACGAGCGTCATCCGCACGAGGTTCATCCGCACGAGATTCCTCCACTCCAGCTAATGAAATTTAAATCGGGATCCATCATTCATTATTTCACTCACATTTGAAAAATATCGTACTGGTACTTTATTAAAATACGTTTGTAGTACAAACGTATTTTTCTAAAGCAGCAGTACCGTAAAAGGGGGTTACTTGGGACAATTTCTGTATTATTTCTTGAATATCTCTGGTATTCCTTATAATTTTATTTGGAAAAAATACAGAGCTTGGTGCTAGGTTAAAGACATATTATAGAAATAAAATTTAATTAAATTATTAAACCACTTTTTTTAAAATAATTTTTTTGTGAGTGTCCCAAGTTACCATCGGAGGTGGGTTACTTGGGACAAAAAATATTTGCTAATATATCTTACGAAGTAGGCAATCTAGGACATTATACTTCAATAGAACTAACTTGGGACAAAGCTAAGTTATAAAAAAAATATATTAAGCAAAAAAATATGGCCCTATTACAGCGGTACCTCGTTTCAAATTGTACAAAATCGTAATTTTATCATAACTTACCTAAAATTAATTATTTGAAATAATAACAATAAATTTTTATGAAGTTATTTATCATGTAGCAGGAGGTTTATTTATAAGGAAAAATAATATATATAATTTTTTTTACATTCAGAGTAAGGAAATTAACAGAATAAAAATGGCTATTATTTCAGAGAAATAAATAGTTTTAAATGTAAAATACATTTTATTTTATGGAGAAATATTAATACAAAAATAGAAAAATACAAAGAAAATAATAATATTGGTTAATTCTTAAAATTAGTACGAATTACAATCGCAAAATTAAAAATAGGCATAAAACTACATATTTGTAAAGAAATATTTTCCTCTCTTTTCCAGAGGATTTTTCAATATTTTATAGATTTGGTTGAGGTTCACAGTAGTCTCATCAGGTATAGTTGGATATACGTAAGATTTTCGGGTAACGCTCTCTCGTAAACACTTAATGGTAATATTGTTTATCGAGGTTATTTTTTGAATTGAAGCTACAAATTGCTTTTCTGTTTCTTTGTTTTTCTTAACTGTGTATACAAATTTACACAAAACAAAATCACCAACTTTGAGTGAGTTCAGATCTACTGATTTATTTTCTTTATCAGAATCATCTTCAAATTGTGAACCATTATCTGATTCACTTTCATTATCAGTTTCTGTTGCAGAATCTTTGTTGCTCGATGATAGTGGTTCTTCTCCAATCAGGTCGGATTGAGTTACGCTGCTGCCGGGGGTGATATTAATTTTCTTTCTTCTGGGAGCTCGCACTGTTTCATTCTTACGTGTTTCTCGTAGATGATCTTCGAAAGATTGCCTCCAAATTTCTGTGTCATTTTCGTTACTTTCAGGATTTGGAAATTTCTTCAAGACCGCGTTTCTATCCACAGGAAAAATGCCACAAGATTTAAATCCTGAAATTAAATTTTCTCCAATACGATCTTCCAATGACAGTAAAGTTTTATTTAACAGTGATGGAAATATATCTTTGGGGATAGTTCCTCTATGGGTTTTTTTCCATTCTAATATTGTGCTCCGCCAAGCACCTTTCAGAGGCCGAAAAAATGCCACGTCCAATGGTTGGCACAAATGAGTGCTATTTGGTGGCAGTAATATAAATCTAATATCCAGATCCTTACAAACTTCAATTATTTTTATAGATATGTGGCTTGCAAGGTTGTCACCAATTACTGCCTTTGGACCATTGCAATGTTTAAAATACGGTACAACTATCTTCATGAACCAGTCTTCGAACGTAAAGCCGTCGAACCAGCCAGATTTGGTCCTGTTGTAAATGGTTCCTTTGGGGCCATCTATGCACCACACATCATACAAATGTATTGATTTATACACCACATAAAGTGGTAATAACTTCCCAGCTGCAGTACCTGCAAACATTACAGAGGTACTACTTTTTGTAAAATCCATTATTCTTTCAACGTGTTTACAGCCTTTTCTGCTAATAACTTTGTTATTGCCTGGATCGTCTGTCATATTTGTTTCATCGTAATTTATTATTTGTTCTGCTGGAATTCCCTCTAGAGATGTTTCTAAATTGGTAAAATATTCCAATACTACATCGCTTGTTAATCCAGCTCTAGTTCTTTTTATATTTTCTGACATTCTATGTGACAAGATATGGCTATTGCCTTTTTAAAAATGATTTCGCCCAGTATTACCCCGGTAAATTATTATTAAAGCGTTTTTCAATTTTACCTTTTCTATCTAAAAATCGTTTCGCTACCAGTCTTACTTCATATATAGTCAACGGAAAACCCCATTTTGACGCTAATAGAATTCCTTCACATAAAGTTTCTTCGTCTTGAAGATTGAAAACATTCGGACGTCCATACTTACGAGGATTTTTACCCACAAATTTACGCTGAATTGTGGACTTTGGAACACCGTATTTGGCACTTATGTCCCGCAAACTACCTAAACCGTTGGCGTAATCCGTTAAAGCTGACTCCAAATTATCTTCTTGAAAATCATTGTAAATTCTAGATCCGGGCTTTCTATTATATACTTTTGGCATTGTCCCAAGTTACCTGCAATTTCCAATAATTTAGGAAATACCAAATCAATCTCTAACCTTAAAAGTTAGATTGTATTAAACTATCAAATTACAATGACAAGATATGATACTCGAAACGGGATTTTCAATTTACCTATATTTCAGACCAAATAAAATTTACAATACTTCCTTTTTTGATATCGAATTTTCCTAATTTTATTCTAGTTTTTTAAAATAATATTACATGATACACTTACCGATTTTATTCGCAATGATAGCTGATGTAGAAATGTAGAGATGTCTACTTTACCGATATAACCCTAAAAGTTGTATAACTTGCGACAGCGCCGAGAAACAAATTTTTAAACAATTTAGGCGCGAATTGTCCCAAGTTAACCTTGAGTCCCAAGTAACCCCCTTTTACGGTACGATATTTTTCAAATTTGTACTAAATCATTTTGTGGTAATATTAATCATTATTTGACTGAAATTTGGTATGTTTTGATCATAATAAAGAAATTACTGTGAAATATGTTTTTTGTGTTTTATTTAAGATTTTTTTTTTTGAAAGTCTAATTAAAAAGAAATCAACATTTAACCGGTAAGTTCATAAAAACTATTTTTGGTATTTTTAACATCAAACACGTATTTTTTTGTATTTTTCGATATGTATCACAAAAACTGAAAATCAATAATTCAAAAATTATTTCAAATAAATTTTAAACGTTTGAAATTAATTTTGAAAAATTATGCAAAATGAAAATATAAAATAAATTATTAATAAATATTAACACTTAAGTGAATAATTAGTAATTGACAGAATTCAGTCTTTTATATGTTTTTATTAACTAAAAATTCAACGTTTCGGCAATCTCTATTGCCTTTACTGTTTTATATAACAATGATATTTTGTATTTTTAAATTTACCGATCAAATAATGTATTTTTGCGTTACATGTAAAATAAATTTACAATATTTATATTTAGACAACTTATCATATAAATGTGTATGTTAATCAAATTAAGCAGGTTTTAAATTCGTGGTTAAATTTGATAGGTCGAACATTTAGATTTAACCATTTGGTTATGTAATCAGTACCCAAAATATATACACACTTAAAAATGTAATAAAAATCGATTTTTTGAAAATTTCAGGGTGGTTTCCCCCTTGTCAGGAAATTGTGGTAACAAAAGAAACTTAATAGTTTGTGTATAATAAATGGTTTATTATAAAGTTTGAATATATCAGTAAATACACACATCTATACAGAATGGCTACTAGTTACAGACTAAACCCAAGATGGTAGATTTGCCCGCGTATTACAGTCACGAACGAATACGTACTCGTCCGAACGATAATCGATAATACAGTCGGCAACATAGTACATACGTCGATAACATAGAGCGCATATTCGATCATACTTTAACACCCCCTCTATCGATATGAGCTCTCATACAATTAAATCTCATACATATTTAACATTTTTAAACATCGATTGTGTTTACATTTGTTAAGTGACTTTGTTAATATATCAGCAAGCATATTTTCTGTCGGTACATAGTGAACTGCAATTTCACCCTTTTCCACTAATTCACGAGAGAAGTGAAAACTTATGTCAATATGCTTACTGCGATTATGAAATACAGCATTTTTTGACAATTGAATGGCACTTTGATTATCACAATAAACGTTGATTGGTAGTTGAACGCAACTTTCAAAGCCCATATGATACAACAGACGTTTTATATAAATGACTTCGCGTGACACTTCAGAAAGCGCGACGTATTCGGCTTCCATCGTTGATAGTGTTACGGACGTTTGCTTTTTAGATTTCCAACTAATTGGTCCTCCCGACAATATTAATACGTTACCCGAACAAGATTTGCGATCATCTATATCTCCAGCCCAATCAGAGTCGGTGTATGCAGATAAACTTTCCTTATTTTTCGAGTATACTATACCGTAGTTTGACGTTGCTTTTAAATATCTTAATACTCGTTTAGCATTAAGCCAATGTTCTTTTCCTGGATTAGAACAAAAACGACTTAGAATGCTCGCTGCAAACGCAATATCAGGACGTGTTGCATTTGCAAGATAAATCAAACCTCCTACTAGTTCTCTGTATGGTCGTTGTTCCATTTCCTGCTTCTCATCTTCAGTTAATGGACACATCTCTTTTGTTAATTTTGAGTTTGATTCAATTGGAGTTGACGTTGTTTTCGCATGCTCCATGTTGAATCGTTCTAGAAGCTGGTCCACGTACTTCTTTTGCGACAGACGAATTTCTCCAGTAGCTCCTTCTCGCTTCACGCTGACACCAAGTATATTATTTACAGGTCCCAGATCCATCATCTTGAACTCTGACTTTAATTTGGACTTGAGAAGCTCTAGCATCTGGAAATTCTTTGAAGCCAAGATCAAATCATCCACATAGACGATGATTATGACTCGATCATTTTTCTCGCCAAATATATAGACGCAGGGATCTGCCGGAGTACGCTGGCCTCCTTCCTGAAGAATGTACGCATCGAGTTTTCTGTACCACTCGCGGCCGGACTGTTTAAGCCCATAAAGCGGTTTTAATAGTTTGCACACTTTATCCTCATGCCCTACTTCTATGAACATATCGGGTTGTTCCATGAAAACTTCGTCATGCAATTCTCCTTGCACATAAGCCGAAATTACATCCATTTGGTGAACGTACATTTCGTCTTTTACGGCTGCTGCAAGTAACGTACGAATGCTTTCATACCTTGCAACTGGCGCAAAGACTTCCTCGTAGTCAATGCCGTACTCTTGTGTGTGTCCTCGAGCGACTAATCTAGCCTTGTATTTTTCAATGTCGCCTTGTTCATTAACTTTTGTTTTGAACACCCACCGGTTTGTCAATACTTTTGCATTTTGTGGACGGGGTACGAGAATCCACGTATTGTTCTCGTCCAGTGTGTCAAGCTCTTTTTTCATGGCGGTTAGTCATTGTCTTTGGTCATCTCGTTCTAAAGCTTGAACCGGCGTCGTGGGGTCGTCACGGGCAGCCCTTACGACGTTATACTTTTTGGCTGGCCTCCCCGGTCTGCCTGTTCGATTAATCTTTGGTCGTCCTGCTTTTCGACGGGTTTGTGACGAGTTTTTGTACTTGGAAGATCCAGCAGACACCTCGGCGAGATCATCCTCAGAGTCAGCAGCATCGACTTCACTCTTGACCTCGTCGACCTCATCCACATCAGAATTAGAAGCTTCTTCGGATTGAGTATCCACAGATTCTTCTGGCAACCAGAAAATGTTTCTCGATGACGTTGGACCGCCATACTTCTCGATAAATTTTACATCTCGAGATTTTATAACTGTTTTAGTACCTGGCTTCCATAGACGATAGGCTTTAGCTTTTTCAGAGTAGCCTACCAGCACGTAGTCATCAGCTTTTGGTTGGAATTTTCCTCTCGTTTGACCCTTGTTTAGTGCAATTGCCTGGCTTCCTATTGTTCTCAAAAAACCAACGTAAGGCTTTCGTCCAGACCAAGCTTCAAGAGGCGTGATCCCATCAAGGCAGGTCGTGGTGCTTCTGTTTCGCAGATAAGTTGCCGTGTTGACAGCCTCAGCCCACAATGAATCAGGAAGATTTCCTTGCAGCATTAAACACCTCGCCATCTCAACTAGCGTGCGGTTAGCTCGTTCTGCCACCCCGTTTTGTTGCGGCGTATATTCGACAGTGAGTTGACGAACAATTCCCTCTTCATCCAAAAACGCGTTGAATTCGTTGGAGAGATATTCTCGCCCGTTGTCGGTACGCAGCATCTTCATCTGTTGACCAGTCTGCTTTTCCGCTCGATTCTTGTAACTCTTGAATGCCTGTAAAACGTCAGATCGTTTACGCAACATTATAGTTTCCGTGTATCTGGTACAGTCGTCGATAAATGTCACAAAATATTTCGCGCCGCCAAGCGACTCGGTACTCATTGGTCCGCAAATGTCCGAATGGACCAGTCCCAATATTTCTTTCGCACGATTAACAGATCTTTTAAACGGTTGTACGGAGATTTTACATTTAGCACATACTTCGCACTGAAACTTGTCCGATTTTGGTACAAAATCTATACCACGAACCATCTCGTTATTTACCATCTTCTTCAAATCAGCAATGTTAATGTGTCCATACCTCTGATGCCACTTAAGAGCATTTGCATCACCCGCATTGCTTGTCAGCATAGCGCAAGTTTTCGTTTCATTTACGACATAAAGACCGTCGCGTTTATTTGCCGTTAAAACTACCGAACCGTCGTCGCGATTGACAGTTGCTTTGTTTTTCGTAAACGTAACCGAATAATTATTATCAGTGATTTGAGAAACGGATAATAAATTTGTCCGCAAGTCCGGGACTAGTAAAGCGTTTTGTATTTTGACAGCGTTCGCGTCGCGGTCACTCAGTTTCGCATTCAAATTTACATGTCCGACACCCTCTGATTTTATAAATTGGTTCGTCGCTGTAATAACTTTAGATTTTTCGTTCAAATCAA
Organism: Clivina fossor; assembly: GCA_963966155.1. Lineage (NCBI taxonomy): Eukaryota > Metazoa > Arthropoda > Insecta > Coleoptera > Carabidae > Clivina > Clivina fossor. The sequence goes on from OZ014551.1 coordinate 36,770,786, forward strand.
CACTTGTAAATTTCTGTTCGTTATTACACATATGTCTTGTCGCGCCACTATCAATGCACCAATCACTCGTGTGATCAACTGTTTCTGTATTACACGCAACAACAAATAATACATCGTTTGCATTCGATTTCAATTTCACTTTACAATCTCGACTCATATGTCCGATTTTATTACAATTGAAACATTTGCCGGTGAATTTACGTTTTCCCGATTTTAGATTATTGTTTGTACTCACGTGTTTCTGATGTTTTTGTTTCGACTGTTCTTTAACTAACAACGCATCATTACCTCGTACATTACCGTTAGATTTTTCATCGCAATCGTTCTGTCTAGCTTCTTCTTCGATGAGTTTTGTCTTTAAAATTTTGAATTCTGGAATGACGTCACGGGACTCAATGGCAACACAGAAGTTGTTGAACTCAGCCGGTAAAGATCCCAGCAGCATTATCGACAGCAGCTCATCCGGAATGTTGATTCCCGCCTCTTCAAGTTGCTCGGCTTTGTGTCCGAAGTCCGAAACATATTGCGTCATCGTTATATGCGACTTTTTCTCCATTCGCAGCAGTTGTTTGTACAACGCAGCCTTTCTTACCGGGCCTCGAGACTCGAATACTGCTTTCAGCGCATCCCAAGCCTCCTTTGACGTTGCGGCTCGCTTTGTGTGATTCAGTTGGCTATACGTAACGGATAAATTTACCAACGCTAATGCTTTTGAGTCTTTCTTTATCCAATCTTCTGGATTCTGCTCTGGTTTCACTAAACTGCCATTTACATACGGCCACAAATCATTAAACACGAGAACACTTTTCATTTGAGTTTTCCAGAGATCATAGTTTTCCTCTGTAAGTTTCTCGATGTTTGAAAAACCAGTAGCGGTAGCCATTTTGCTTTGTTACGCGTCTCACAATTTCACTATTTAACTGTTTATTATTTCACTGACACAAATCGCGCACGAAACGTACCTGGGGCACATAACCTGTCAGGAAATTGTGGTAACAAAAGAAACTTAATAATTTGTGTATAATAAATGGTTTATTATAAAGTTTGAATATATCAGTAAATACACACATCTATACAGAATGGCTACTAGTTACAGACTAAACCCAAGATGGTAGATTTGCCCGCGTATTACAGTCACGAACGAATACGTACTCGTCCGAACGATAATCGATAATACAGTCGGCAACATAGTACATACGTCGATAACATAGAGCGCATATTCGATCATACTTTAACACCCCTCAACGTTAGTTCACACGGTTCTAATTGCTATGTTCAGACACGAAGCAGAAATACAAAACATGTTGAAGTTAATATTGAATTTATTCGTTTAATACAAATTATTTATTGTAACTGACTGTTCTGAAAATTACATAATGAATGTTGAATTAATAATTCAATAATTAATTTAATATTATTCATTGATAATTGATAAAATAAGAAAAAGTATATTTTTTAACTGGCTCTATTTTCTACAAAAACGATTATTATTGTACCGAAAAAAATACCTGACATATAATATCCTATGTAGAATAATATATATTTTTTTGAATTTTTTCGTATTTATAATTTGGCCAAAAAAAGCAAAAAATGTGTTTTTTTCTGAAAAAAAAATTTTTTTTCTCTATTTTCCAAAATACGAAAAAATTCAAAAAAAAATATATTATTCTACGTAGGATATTATATCTCAGGTATTTTTTCGGTACCTTTAAGATCGGCTCGATAGAAAATAGAACCAGTTAAAAAATATACTATTTTTATTTTATTTATAAATCAATGAATAATATTAAATTAATTATTGAATTATTAATTCAACATTCATTATGTAATTTTCAGAACAGTCAGCTACAATAAATACGTTGTATTAAACGAATAAATTCAATATTAACTTCAACATGTTTTGTTTTTGAGCTACGTGTCTGATAATAGCAATTACAACCGTGTGAACTAACGTTAACATGACTACCAATTTTTATATTCTGTAGCTGAACATAGTAAAGTCTATTAGAAAAATTTAATTTCAAAATAATTGTGCAATTACTGTGTAAAATAGTTCTACTATAATTATCAAAATATAAATATTTGAAATATGAGAGTAAAAAATAAAGGAACACATACATCTCACGTGTATTATACCGAAAAGGGCAATTATGGCAAGCATACTTACCTTACGTAGGGGTTACCCTGATCAATTAGACGATTCCCCCAAAATAAGACCCTCCCATTGGACGCCTGTGATTATCCTTAATAACACGGGCGCGTAATTTTTGATAATCTTAACTTTAATTCAAACATATCTTACAAATTATTAAGACTTTTATCATTTATATTTCTCAAATTATTTGTCGATTTTGAATTATTATTTGCGAAGATTTTCTATTAATTAACGTACCTAACAGGAATTTCCGAATTAATAAAATAACTAATAAAAGTATCATAGTATCGGCGATTATATAAAATTATGTCAAAAAATATTTCCACTAACTTTTGTCATTATATATTCTTATAAAAATCATTTTGATATTAGAAAATTAATAAAATTCGCATTCCGAAATTTTTTTTTTTTGTCACTATAGACTACTTTAAAGAAACGATATAATTTTTGTATTTCAAAATAAAAAACAAAAAAATAAATACTATTTCGAAAAATATAAGCAGGAATAATATAAACTTTTCCACACATTCTTTAAGCGTTGTTCATGATTTGGCGAAGTTCAAAATAGTTTAATTTTATGAATGATACTAACGGTTAGTAGCGAATTTCTGGTTAGTAACTAACCAGAAATTCTAAACCTCTCATTCAATAAAAATTCCTTTAATTCATTTTTCCTTTACTATCATAAAATATGTTTCAATTAACCATATGTCGATAAAAACAAATAGCATCTTTATCATTATTTTTTATTTTGTAACAATAATTTTATTTCAAGCCAAACCATTTGATTTGAAATATAATCATCAATTCCCGTAATTCCTTAGAGGATCATAATATATAATAATAATAATAATTTTATTTGTTATAAGAAAACTTATACAAAGGGTTGACAAAAGTATAAATATATACATAATACATATAAATAGAGGGCAACAAAGAAATAATAATTAATTTACATATTTAAGAAAAAAGCTCGAAGTTTTAATGCATTACAAACAAAATAAAATATTTTATAAATTTTTTATTTGGTAAAATCTGCAAATAGAACTTTGTTATAATCTTCCGAGGCATGTCCGACCAAATACGGAAATAAGAATTCTTTTCTTGGAGCAATGAAAACAGGACAAGAAAATACAAAATGATGCAATGTATCGTCTTCAAGCAGATTGCATATAGTGCAAATGTCTTCCTTATTGAATTTATGGAGAATACCATCGTGAAAAATATAAGAAGTATTGTTACATGCTGACCTCAGTTGCACTATTATTCGAAGGGCTATAAAGTTCGACAGTGAATTTTAAATGTTCATTGAATCCATTCAATACATGTAATGAAGATTGGATCTCATCTTCTTTGATAGCACAAATTACATCATCCACGTACTTTTTTATAAAAACTGGTTTAATTTTGAATTTATTGACACAATTATCCAATAGAAAATCCATGACTAATTGAGCTATTATGGGGCTTATTGTAGCATCCATAGGCGTTCCAAACTTTTGAATATATTGTTTGTTTTTTACTGTGATTAAATTATTAGAAAAAATTGAATCTACCATTTCTATGAACATGTTATAAGGAATATTTGTACTAATTTGTATGTTAGGCCAATATTGTTCTAAAACTGTATGTATTAATTCGAGCGATATGTTACCGAATAAATTTTCAACATCAAAGCTTACCAATACATGATCCTCAGGCAATCTCATATTTTGTAATGTTTCTACAACTTCCATTGAGTTATTAATATAGTAGTCATTTGTAAATATATTGTCTATACATGTAGCTGATGTTGACGTTACACATTACACGTCAGCTTCGCCAAGAACAAATCGAAATTTGTAATTGGGGTTCGATATGACAATTAGCTTACAATTTTCTATGTACATTGACATTGCCACACGTTCGACGATGCTTTCAATTCAGGATTCGGAAATATCAATTTGTTTTGCACTATGAGTTTTTTTGACGAATATTAAAACGCTTCCATGCTGAAGAGACGAACGGCAGTAGTCACTAATAATAGTGCTGTTTTTTATTGTGAGATAATTTAGGTCTGTTTTCTTTAACCAATACTCACTTACACACAGAATGTCACAATTATATTCTTCTATTACTATTTCAATTTGTTCAATTTTATTTGTGATACTTTGCACATTATTATGCACTATAGTAAACTTGGTTAATGAATTTGTTTTATTACATGCATTGAATGTAACACGTTTTTCAGGATGATGTGATATTTTCGACTTGTTTTCTAAAAATATAGCGTCTTATAACGACTCCAGCTGGCCAGAACTCTGGGCTTTTCATTTTTTCTTTATGTTCGAAATTGATTCCAATTTTATAGCAACAATTATTATATTTATTTACGATTTGTGTACATATAACATCGCTATTAACCAGTTTCTGTTTTATATAGGTTTCAACTGTTTTTTCTTTTTTTTTTCGTTTTATTCTGCCTACAAAAAACCAAGCTTTCTTTGCTACTCCTTCTAGATCTCCAGAAGATTTGCTGTTGTCTATTATTGTTTTATTGGTTGACTTCTTAGTTTTGTGCCTTACTTCCTTCCATTCGTTGCTTTTAGGAATTTGATGATTGGTGGCTGTTGTTTTGTTGTCATCTGACATTTTTTTATTGTCGTTAGATACTGACTGTGACATCTCTGACTCAGATTTATTAACATTATTTATGTTATTTGTCTTGTTAGTAACCTGTGCAGTGTTGTTTGCATTCTTGCTAACTGTCGATGTTGGTTTTGAGCGTGTCGGTGTGCTGGCTCAGCGCCTTTTTTATATGCACAATATTATGCGATTTTATATTTTTGGTTATCTCGCGAACCACTTTGCGTATTATGCTCATATATACATCAAATTATAGATCTTTTAACGGCGGTTACAATGACATACAACACTTATGGCCGTATTCATAAAACTTTGTAAAACGTATAATGCTCCGTTTTCTTTCCAAACGGTCTGTTAAATTGTATATTCTTATTCATAAAAGTACGTCACCAGCACAAAATGTCTCGTTAAATTTAACGAGCCAAAATCGGCGCGTTATTATTCTTAACGCGCCGTTTAAATGATATTTGTGTTATATTTGACAGTACACTACAGTGTAAACAAAATAATTTTGATGGTGAGTGATATGCAGTAGTTATATGAAATTATATAATAAAATAAAATCATATTTTCTTTTATTAATATTTATAATATTTATTCATATTAATATGTCATCAACTTCCGAATTAAATTTTGTATTATCATTGTTTTCATCAACCGCGGAATCGGAATCTGCGACTTCTGACTCGGATGATAATTTTATTGAAAACGTAGTTTTTGCTATGCCAAAACCAAAGATCGTAAAAGACTGAACAAACTTATTTGACTTATACAACAATTTAGAATTTAAAAAGAGATACAGGTTAGATAAAACAACAGTTTTGGAAATAGCTGATATTATTGGAATTAATTTGGAAACATTTACGGAAACAGATGAACCAGTTTCTGTTTTATATAAAGTTTTGATAACTTTACGTTATTATGCAACATGATCTTTTCAGCAAGTTTTGGCTGATCATGTAAATTTCAGTCAAGCGACAATGAGCAGAATAATACCACAGGTGACACGAGAATTAGCTGCATTGAGACGGGACTTTATTAAAATTCCTAGTACACAATCTGAAAGACGAAAAATTCAGCTGGATTTTTAGTCTATTCGAGATTTTCCTTGCGTAATAGGAGCTGTTGATTGCACACATATTCGAATACAATCCCCAGGAGGTGATTGTGCTGAACTATACAGAAATAGAAAAGGCTAGTTTTTATATAATGTTCAATGTGTGTGCGATCCAAAATTAAAATTTATGGATATAATAGCAAGATGGTCAGGCAGTGAACATGATTCAACTATATTTTATGATTCTCCGTTACGAGTTGAATTTGAAGATAACAAATATCCTGATAGTGATTTGTTAGGAGACTCAGGATATGCTTTAAAAGAATATTTCTTGACACCACTAATAAATCCACAAACAAGAGCTGAAACAAAATATAATGCAGCACATACACAAACTCGAAATGTAATTGAAAGAACATTTGGTGTCTGGAAGAGAAGATTCTCTTGTCTATCTGTAGGAATGAGAATGAAGAAAGAGACAATATTACATATAGTTATTGCAACAGCACTTCTCTACAATCTTTGTATACTATTGAAAGACGATTTACTTGAAAATGGAGGATATTCAACTATTACCTAAATTTATGGAACAAATACATGTAAATAATGAACGAAATTACAATTACTTATAATAATATGAGAAATATATTTATTAATCAGATTTTTTCTTAGATTACAATGTTATTTAGAATTTAATATATATACTTTAAATAAAATATTAATTTTTATTATATATATATATTTATTTACACTTCACAGAAAAACAACATGCAACAATAATTTAGATCAAAAATATATAGCTATATTTATCTGAATTTAATTTTTTTAAATATTATTTTGTGACATTCATCTTTCATTTTCTGTAATTTAATTTGCTCCTGTTCAATTTTAATTGTAGTTATTTCGTTTTTAAATTTTTTGTCTTTGTAATAAGAAAATTGCTTTTTCCTCAATATGACTTTCCAATTTTCTTTCTAATTTTTTTTTTAAATTGAACTTTAGTTTTTGAAAAAATCATGTTCTAATTTTTTTTGGCACGTTTTGTTTCTGTTAGTTTTTCCAATGTTTCAAAAACTTCACTAGCATTCTTCTGCCGTTTATAATTTTGTTTTAAAATGTTCTGTTGATGCACTCGTACAACGCAAATCTATCACAGCAATATAGTTGTTTATATTATCTGTAACCTATTATACACACATGTATAAACAAATAAATAAATAAATATATATAATGTACTAAACTTTGTCATTTTTGGCATCCCGATTAACTACTATTATATCTTGGCTTGTTTGAGTCTCGGTTTGAGTATTCTGAAACAGAAATAAAATAAATGTGTTTTATTATAATTTTTGTATGTATTATTGACTTTGACCTCAATCTATATTATGTATATATATATTGTGACATTGATAATGAAGATATTTGATTTTAAAAAGATGAAAATTTTTTAATAGATAAAAATTTTCAAATGCATCGTTCAATAAAATTTTCCTACCTGTCACGAAAATAAGTGCCGGTAGCTGGGGTTTGGTGGAGAGCTGGGCCGTGGTTCTATTTTGATAGGAACCTGGATTTCGTATTTGATATTTATGATAGGGCGCCAGACAAAGCGGAATATAGAAACCAAATGAGACGCCTTGTGGAATCTCAAGGGAACTTAATGGCCATTGTGATTGATTTCGGAGATTTTGTTTTTAGAAATGACAAAACAAAATTACGTTTCTACCGTAATTATAGCTATAATTTTTAGACAAAAGAGCAAAATAAACAATAACAATAATACTCACTTTTCCAGAGTTATTCAAATCAACCAATAAAAATACGAAATTAATAATGTCAGCCAATCAAAGTTCGACGTTTTGTTTACAATATTATCAACACAGTCTCGTTTTAAACAAAACAAAAACAATAACACTTTTATTTAAAACAGAGAAAAATATTTACTGACAGAAAACACTCCTTTGCTAAAGAAAGAACGCGTGCGACTGAATGGTTAGATTGTCGTCCATATAGCGAGCGTATACGCCATACGCTGAAGCTATCATGCACGTGGTAAGTTGTGCGCTGTGCCGCTGTGCGCAAGCGAACTATCGCACTATGCGCTGATTGAAGTTGAATGCTTTGGATTTTTATTCTTGCTCATTTTTTATTGTTATTATTGTTGCAAATAATAAAAAATATAATATGTTCTTAATTTCACTGGTGCTATAAACTGCTAAAAAATGGCGACACTGTACTAGACTTTGCTTTATTGCACATGCGCACAAACTCAGCTCAGCGACTGTCAGTCGAATTAGGGTTTCATACGACCAAAACATCCTAGATCATCTTTTATTCGACATCGTTTTATTGTTAAATTTTGTGATAACGATTCATATATTTTGATTTTCGAAACATGTGCTCATATCAGTGTGATAAAGTATACATACTTCCGTCTAGTAAGTGTCGTTTTAAATTCATATTAATTCGGTAATATTATTGTAATTATCTTAATAATAGCTGTATTCTTTTTACAAAAAAATTGACTCAGTGAAGTGAAATGAGTTGAGTTGCTTTATAAAAGAACAAGATATTCAAACTCTAGCAAGAGAACACGAATAAGTGACAAAGATCGAAACACTTTGATATCTTTTTTGACGTTTGTTTTTCTAATCAACCATAAATTTGACACGGCCCCAAAAATAACTCGCGTTACAACAATCAAAATAACAAAGAATAAGCTCTACAAAAGCTCCAAAAATCGGAACGCCGGTACGTTCCAATACGCGCATAAAATACATCAGTGACTTAGCACTGCAAACTCAGACAAATCATTTGTCCTACTCAAAAATACTAATATCGAAACACGGCCTAGCAAGTAATTCCAAACTTTACGCAATAGACAACGACGCAAGAACTAAAGTACTTTAACAGACGGAAAACAAAATGGATCTCTACACAAAAAATTCACACGCACAGTGGAGGGATAAGGGATCGGAAAGATATCTGTCTCAACACATGGCGAAGTTATCTTTTCAAAAACTAACCATAAAAAAAAAATCAAAATACGGAAGTCTAATAAATCAAACTTTAAATTTACAAGTCATAAATCACTATCCAAAAATAAACTAATAAAATTCTTCAAAACTGAACTCGATGAAACAAATGTAAGGTAACGAATTCGTTATCATGAGCAAAAATTAACGTTATTACAAAATATCAAACAAAATCTCATGATAAGCAAATTAAACATTATATCAAAGTATAATCAAATTGTAAACTTACATGTTAAACATCTGAAATAAGCGATTCCAACCTTGAATACTACTTTTCATGAAGCACGTGGTAACTTAACCTATAAATTGATACAGACGGACTAAACACGAGTCGAGTGGCCTCGGGCAGAGAATGCAGAGAGAGACTGTCAAGAGAGCTGCTCGGAGAGAGAGTGATTTCGGCACGTTCCTTCGTTTTTATGTGGGTTCCCACTACAGAATTTGCATGGCATACGTGTAAGGCCATCTTACGTTATTTATTTTTAATACTTTTAATCATTTATTATTTTCTTTAATTTTGAACACAATATAAAACAAGCAACTTTCGCTTCATCCACATTCATAATTCCTCTCACAGCATGCTTTTTTATTCGCTACTACTCGGTGGAACCTTTCGCTGCAAGCAAGCCACTCTTTCAATCATACCACCACTCCAACTATTCATATATTAAATAGTTACATTAATTTAATAATAATAATTATTTTCTTCGTCTTTCAAGGTCGCCTTTGCCGAAGATGAAAACAACCACGCCTATTACGTAATGGGTATTATACACGGTGCTGCTAATACCTACCCGATCTGCTTGAGTACATGGCGCGGCATCATCCAACGCTGACGGTGAAAAATGGCGACCTAGGGCGGAATAGCGATATTGAAACGTGTAGTTTTACCCAGTATCATGAACAGGTGTAATGATCGTGATATTTGGCAGTCGAAACGTAAATATTTGAATCAGGCTGAAATTGATCTTTTAGCAAACTTATGAATTTTTCATCATTGCTATCTAACTTCTTTTCTAAAGTTCCACACCACCGTTTTATAAAAATTAACCTACAAAAAAATAAATTAGTCATTTGACAAAATATTATATTCCATCGTCTGCATTTTTTTTTTTTTCTTTTGTTTGACCGATGTAAATAGTATCAGAGTCCTTGCAAGGTATGGAATATATATGTATGTGGTGTTTTTAAATTATCTGATTTATGTTTGTGTTTAGAATATAGTGATCTGCACGTGATAGCGTTTCGTTTCACAATCCGCATGTTTGTTTTTGGCAAGGAATTTATGATAAGGCTGTTAATCCCGGAATATTAGGCATTGTGTATGTTTTCAAGTAAGTCGATTCATCCGTAGATTGCGCATCTGATGGTTTGGGCTGAGCCCTGTCTGTGTAAGTAGAGAAAATTAATTTGTTTATGCGTTTTTTGTTGTAGCTGTTCTTTATTAAGATCTGTTGAAGTTTTACTCTGTTTTTGTTTATGAAACTAGGATGTGATAGCTTCATGATTCGAGATTGTAATCCCAGTATCATATTCGTTTTTGTGTGCTTTACATGGAAGGACAAATCATTTATGAAACTTCCCGACGCCATCTCTTTAGTGTGCCAGTCCGTAATAATTCTGTTGTTCTCTGTTCTGATTAATCTGACATCAAGAAACAGAATCGAACCATTATTTTGTGTCTCTACGGTGAATTTTATGTGTGTGTCAAAATTATTTAGTATTTCTAAACAATTATCAATTTGTACAGCAGGTATGGCGCATATTATGTCATCCATGTATTTTTGTCTAACGTTTCTATTATCTAATACCTCTATTACTACTGGTAGAGTGTAGTCACTGGTTCCTCCTTAATAATCTGCATGGTGGTTGCGCTGTCCGCATCCCGCACAGTGTTGGTTCTTGGTTGCTGTTTGTTCGGACAATCCCGGCTCATGTGTCCCATCCTGCCACATGTGTAACATGAACCTGGTGCCCGCTTGGGTCTGCTGCAATTTTCTACTCTGTGGCGTTCTTCATTACAGTTGAAGCAACGAATAGCTCTAGATGCCGCACTTTCAGTATCCGGAGCTGCACCTCTACGGTTTACTGTTCTACGGGAAGCCGTAAACAGTTGCTGCGATGCTTTTTTTTTTCCTTTATTTATTCAATCTCCGCTCAGTTGTTTTATAGATTCTAACAGTGAAGACAATGTCGCATGTTTTGCTGCTATTGCATGTGTACGTAAGACATAATCAGCAATTCCTTCTATCACATAATCTACTGAATCACGTTCAATCAATTGCAGTTTATTTAATAATTTGATCTTGTCATAAAAATACTGACTAAAAGTTTCACCAATCTTCCATTTCCTTGATTCCATTTTCCGCATCATAACAGTATGGCTTTCATAACTTGAAAACAATTTTCTCATATCGTCTTTAAGCTCCGACCATCATTTGTTAATTGCTTCGGGTAGATAATTATACCATTCTTTCTAATGTCCCCGTAATTGTTTTGTAGCCAAAACCTTCGTTATAGCATCTGTTAAACCAAACGCAACTTTGACTTTCTCCACACGGTTAATCCACAAATTTACATCGTAATTTTCCTTTTCTCCATAAGTCGGAATTTGAGAGGAAATATCACCATAATTTAAATTGGTTCTATTACCTTGAGCTTCGATTACGGCCCTGGCTGTTGATGCGATAAGTTGATCGATATCGATGTTGATTACTGGAATGGGCTGTGCTTGCACGTGTGTGTCTTCTTGTTGTAGGTTATCCATTATTTACGACAAATAAATCTCACAAATAATATATTCTTGGTAATCCCACTTCTGAGATTGTAGTAATAACTGTGGGTTTGGGCGTTTCAAATAATCGGATGGCTTGGATAATATTATATTTGGTTTTATTCACAATTTGAAAAATACATAAGATACATAACATAACTCGCTTTACTAGCGTAAGACATAAGAATAATAATAAGAAGAACATCCGCTTCTATCCGTTCTTCTTCTTACTATTAATTTAAATATTTTTTTGGCGCGTAATTCAAATAGAAGTCCCAAATATATATATATATATATATATATATATATATATATATATATATAAAGTATATCAATTTTGTTTCGTGGCTGGAAATATTATATGGAAAAAATTTGATGGGAGAAGCAGCCAAGGTTGTTTATTTAAATTAATTAAATACTCATTGTTTTATATTTGACGAGCTTTCGACCAACGTTCGGGTCTTTTTCAAGTCGCTAAAAAGGACAAAGAAACATACCATGGACTATGATAATTCAAGAGTGTTATCTAAAGAGAAGAATTTGTATAAACGCAGTGTTCTTGAAATGATTTATATTAAAGCCAATAAGAAAAGTTTCAACAAACGCTCAGATATACGAGGTCTTAGTGGTATTTATGATTACTTAATACACTCATTTGTTAAGCCTTCAGCAGCAAATGCCAGTATTGGTACTGTTTAAATTATTGCCTTTTTGATCAATTTTTCCAATATATTTATTTTGTTGTTTTTACCATAAAGCTAGGTTAATAAACTGTTGTCACGTAGTTATCAATTTCAGGCAATAGATGGCATAGTTGCACAATTTTCTTCTTATTCATTTGTATTCACGAAAAATTGTCTGGATTAATTTTGTTTTGTTTTTTCTTATTTTGATTATTCTATTTGAATTTTTTGAAATTTGTTTGAACGAGAAAAAACACTTTTTGTGCTGTATCATGCTATAGCGCATTTGTTGTTTTTCTGTAACGGTTTCTAGAAAAAATTTACACAGCAATAAATACTTTTCCGAATTTTGGTATATACAGTGACAAACAATAGTTTCTTTAAATAAGATTTTTATAGATATTTTGACTTAATAATACATGTTTTTTACATTTACTGTTATATGTTTGGACAATAATACTCAGAATATTAAGTAAGTACATTTAATTTAAAGTAATTTTACATAATGTGTTATAATTGTAATTGAATTCTTGTTTATTTTTAATTATAAGAAATTTATTGATATTTATTTAAAAAATTTTCTAATAAAGGCTTTCTTCTTTGTCCTTTTTAGCGACTTGAAAAAGACCCGAACGTTGGTCGAAAGCTCGTCAAATATAAAACAATGAGTATTTAATTAATTTAAATAAACAACCTTGGCTGCTTCTCCCATCAAATTTTTTCCATATATATATATTTACATTACTTATAAACTAATCACCAACAATAATATCATCATCTGAATCATCACTAGAATAGCCAACATTTATAATAAAATTATTTAGACTGTTACACGAACTTAAATAATTATTTTCTATATTTATTACATGTCAAACACTATTGGCCCACTGATTTTCATAAATATTTGTTTGTTTCAGTTATTAACATTATCACTAATAGTTGATGAAAGATTGTGTTTTTGAATGTTGTTTTTTAATTGTCCCCATATTAGCTCAATAGGGTTGAACACGCAATAATATGGTGGTAATCTTAAAACTGTATGTCCCAATTTTTGTCCCATACTATCCCAAACATTTTTTTTTCACAAGTTTTGTTTGTGCTACTTCTAATAGTTCTTTTTTATTATAATGTTCTTCTTCGTCATTTTGGTACAAAAATTCCTTAATTTCTGTCTTAGTGCTGGATTTAGTCGATATTTTGTATAATTGTCTCGAATGATAACTGGCGTTAGCCATCACTATGACGCTGTTATTTGGAATACTCGGCAACAATTTTTTGGAAAACCAGTCTTTAAAAATATCAGACGTCATATTATCATGATAATCCAGACAAACATTCTTTATGTTGTGGTCCGACAGTAACAGAGCTTCTTTCACCCATGCTTGCTCACTTCCCGCGTGTAGAATAATTATTCTTTTGCCCCGGGAAACTGGTATATTCGCAACACAATTTTCGCTGCCATCACTCCAACTTTTAGATAAAGTATCGTGGGTATCGCACCACGTTTCGTTCAGATATATAATTGAACGTTTCTCTTCACCCATCTTTTTTAATTTCTGTTAAATAATGGTATCGCCACTCACATATTCTTTTTTCCATCAAATTTTTTGTATTTAAAACTCATATCCCGATGAACACTGTGAAGAGTACCAATTGAATATGATTAATCACAATCGGTTTTTATTTTTTCAAGTAGTAGGCGAAGTGAAGGGAATATATTATCGTTATAAAGTGAATATATTTTTTGTCGGATGATATCTTTTTCAAAATTATTTAAAGCTCGAAATTTTCAGGCATCAATTCTTGGTTTCTTCTCCGGTAGACCTTTTTCAACAATTCTTCGTACTGTGCTATGCGCCACTTGAGTCACAGCCACAGTTTTGGACAAAGGTGCAGATTAATCACATTTAACACTTTTTAAAAAATTGTACACATTTAAAACTATTTGTTTTGTATCGTCTGATAAATGTCTTCTCTTTTGTTTAATTCTTTTCAAAATTCTCGGTCTCGCTTTACAACATTTTTAGTGTTCACTAAATGTGCTGATGAACTTCAACTGAATTTCAAACATCATTTACCGCATTTTATATAGAATATAACTGTAAAAGTACTTTTTGTAATTCTAAGTAACACTAAAATTTCTATAATAAGTTGGATTATTGGTTTAACGGTAAAATAATTCGTAAATCTAAATATCTGCAATCCGTACCTGTGCGCCAAACAACCCAACCACCCGCTGAGAAGGACAGCCTCTTTGGGTACCGAGTCAAATCAATAGCCATAGAGGGTTGAACAACCTATACCTTTTGTTCTTTCCGGTATATTTGCTAATTTTAAAAGTTCCTCGTGCATTTCATTCTCTTTTGGATAACGGGCAAAAAAATTGCTAATCGGGAAGATGACTTAATATCAGTTGTTTCATCCAGACAAATAGAGAAAAAGTCACAACTATTAATATCAGTGTGAAGTTGATCTGAAATATTAACACTCGTTTTTAAAATCTTTTCTTTAACGGTATTTCTGCTTAGCTGCAATTCTCGGATTTTTTGTGTAATTGCTTTTTTATTGTTGAAATTTTGAAACAAACTGGGAGCAGCTTTTAATATAACCGTTTTTAAGAATTCTCCATCAGAAAATGGTTTTTAATGTTTGGCCATCAAATATGAAATTTCAAAACTAGCCTCAGTTACATTGTTTGAAATTCTCACAAATTTGGATAGTAAATTTGATTGACTTTCAGTAGACTTTAACCTTTGAGAAATTAATTCCCTTCTTTCAGCCATATTTTTACCAGCAATTTCTTGATGGTTAGTTTTAAAATGTCTCTTAATAGAAGATGTTCGACATACAATTATTTCAGAACATAAACCACAACGAATTTTATTTTCATGTTTATCACGGGATTGGTCGCATATTGCAATTTTACGGGAGCGGTCGCGGTGCGGTCATTTCGACCAAATAATATTAGCCTTATTAGATGATGTTATATAGGTAAAAAATGACGTAATTAGTTGCTTAAAATTTATTTTTATATTTATAAAGACACTAGCTGACCCGGCAAACGTTGTTTTGCCATATGAATTATTTCTAGAGTATGAAAATATATGTTATTTATTGTAAGTGTGTGCGTATATGGTATATGAGTGGAAGAGGCATGGAGCGCAAATACAAATTTTTTTAATTTATTGTAACTTTTTTTTTATTTATATATACAACGAATTCGGAAAATATTAGTCAACAATATTAATCTCTTAGTGCAATGGAATGTACAATATTTTTTGTCATTCCATCTTTAGCTAACACAAACAAACTGGATGGTTTGCCCACTCGAGAGCATGCCACATATAATTGTCCGTGTGAAAAACATGGTGTGCTCAAATCTAAGACATTGTTTGGCCTTGAGACTTATTAATAGTCATTGCAAATGCCAATCTAATGGGGAACTGAATGCGTTTAAATTGAATTGGCACATCTGTGGGTATAATAGGGATTCGTGGAAGTAATATACATTCACCCCGGAATTTGCCATTTAAAATAATGGCTTCGATAACGTTATTCATTAATTTCTTAACGACTAATCGTGTGCCGTTGCAAAGCCGTGGTGGGTTCAAATTATGAAGCAAAATAACCGGAGATCCAACTTTGAGTACTAAATTATGCGGTGGCATGCCTGGTAAATCCAATGAGTTTAAAAACTCTGTTGGAAAATTTGTAGCTTCAATGGCATCGCAAACTGCATCAACGGATTTATATGTCACCAAGTTACCTGGCAATAACTGTTGTATCTTGAGATTCAATTCGTTGACGTCCACATTTTTTGCTGCTAAAATCGCCCTTTCTGTCAGCCACTCATGATGAATGTATTGTGTGTGTATATCGGGAAATATTAGGTTAATGAGAGCATCTTGCGAATCAATGACTGTGCAGAAATCGTCCGGTAATTTTATGCATCCAGTCTCATCCTTAGTAACTTTTCCATCGCCGATTTCTAACAGTTGTTTTGAGAATGTTTCAGCAGATGGATCTTGAAGCACTAGGACGCGCATATTTACTTTTAGTTGAACTTTTTCAACATTACGCCACAGTGGAGATGATTTCAAGCAAGCATTGATCTCATCAGCGTACGTTGAACGTGGAGTGACGGGAAGTGTTTGTCTGAAATCACCTGAAAGGAGTAACAGAGTGCCGCCAAATAATTTGTCATTGTTTTTTATATATTTCAATGTCCTGTTCAACGCCTCAAGCGAATGTTTGTGTGCCATAGTGCATTCATGCCAGATGATAATTTTACACTGTTTCAACACTGTGGGCATAGACGATTGTTTTTTTATGTGACAGCGATTGTCTAAATAACTTTTAAGCCAATTTATTATATCTTTTTAATCTTTACTTTTAAAATGTATTTGAAAAATTGCGCTCGACGAAACTTGCTATTATGCTGCTCCCAAGCGGAGGAGTTTGGCAAAACGGAATCCCATTGATCAGCTATCGACCGGGGTTAAAAAATATAAAATGCTATTAAAAAGTAGGGGTTGGTGGTAGGAGGGTAAAAATTTAGGACTAAATGTATTTTTTAATGGAACACCATAAAAAAAATAACCAAAAAAAAATTTGTCCAAAAAATGAAAAATTTTTTTTTAGGGTGAGCGACCCTTAACGCTTAGGGGTATAAAAATTAGTTATAAACCTATTCTCATACCTACTGAATATACATATAAAATTTCATCAAAATCGGTCAAGCCGTTTCGGAGGAGTATAAACACTAAAACTGTGACACAAGAATTTTTATATATTTGATTATTATAAATTAAAATCTACTACACCCTAGTAATTAGTCCAACAAAACAAAAAATTAATATAAAAATTTAATCAGTAATTTCTAATGTTTTGGATTCACAAATATCGCAATATGTTATAGTATGTTCTTGTATGTAGTTGTAGATTTATGTTTTCTGTATCCGAATTGATTTCTAATAAAGAAGTTATTTTTTTTCGTAGAAACCTATCAAATTATCGTTGATTACATATTAGAAAATTTTGGAAATAGGCCAGTCAAATTAGCGTTTCACCTCGGAATGAGAGATAATAAGCTGAAAATTCGTATACACCTTCATTTTGGCGTTTTAAAAGTTGTCTCAAAAGTCTCATAAAATCTCGTGTTTGCGTCGTAAGTTATTGAAGGTCAAAGGTCCCAAAAATCGTTTTTTTTTGCGATTATCTAGGTTTCTATAGCTCCAATGATGTTAACATCTATTATAAAAATTGTAGAGCATAAAATTTGTGACAAATCTTGTTCCATACATTTTTTTGTGCGCTTAACCGTTTTTGAGATAGAGGGCGAAGAGCGCGCAGCGCTCATCCATACACACTATAATGCAAGGTCAACTGTGAATTTCTGTGAATAATACCTTGTATAAAGTTATTAAATCATTAAAATATCATTAACAATAAATAATTTGTATTATTTATTAGTTAATACATTATATAATAATAACATTTTACAAATATCTAATATATTCATTTAATAATACTTACCTACTTTGTGTAATTAAAACTCATTAAATGAAATACTAATTGTATATCTAAATTTTATATTAATTTATTGAAAGTAGATTTCAAGTAGCAATAAAACGAGTAAATATATTTTAATTTTATCTTTATTCAGCAGCTGTATATTTCTTACAATTTAAATTGAAGTGAAGTGAAAATTTACAAATCTTTAATAATTTAAAGAATAAAAGTATTAATATAATTTGTAACAACCTATAAGTTTTACTAAAACGATTTCGGTCAGGCCGAGCGGAAATATAGATTGCACATACGTGGTTGATTTCTTGAAGTTTTTAATAAAAAAAATCGAGAACAATTTAAAAGATAATTTTATTAAATAATAAATAAAATTAATTCCGTTATAATTTTAATAGAAAAAATAAATATTTTCAAAGACAAAATACTTAATTATTTTTTTACTTAAAATCTACTTTTAATAAATTAATATAAAATTTAGATATACAATTAGTATTTCATTTAATGAGCTTTAATTACACAAAGTAGGTAAGTATTATTAAATGAATAAATTAGATAATGTAAAATGTTATTAAATAATAATAATAATAATAGACGTTTATTTAGCCAAAATACAGCTATTCACAACTATATATAATTAATATAAACATTTTACATAAAAATATATAAAAAGAAGAAAAAACAAAAAAATATAATACAATAATATTCACAAATGTGTATTAAACCATTATCAATATACAATCAGTCACTTTTAAATAATTTTGTTAACTTATTTCTAAATTTCTTTATATTACTGATGCTTCTTATCTCTACTGGTAACTTATTGTACTCATATATACCTTTATTAAAAATCGAATTATTAGTAAATGTTTTATTTTTATTCGAGAAACTATAATTATTTCTATTCCTAGTACTATAATTATGAATTTTACTAAATGAGGTTAATCTATTTGACAAATACTGAGGCATAATAAGACCATTATTATTCAGATATTGTATTATTTGCATTTACACAACTTTTTCGAATATTTTTTCTATCGATGGTAACATATTTACCGGACGGAATTTATTGGCTTTATTAGTATTAGGCACCTTCATTATAGGAACAATAGTACTCATTTTTAATACAATGTATTAACTAATAAATAATACAAATTATTTATTGTTAATGATATTTTAATGATTTAATAACTTTATACAAGGTATTATTCACAGAGATTCACAGTTGACCTCTCATTACAGTGTGTATGGCTGAGCGCTGCGCGCTCTTCGCCCTCTATCTCAAAAACGGTTAAGCGCACAAAAAAATGTTTGGAACAAGATTTGTCAAAAATTTAATGCCCTACAATTTTTATAATAGATGTTAACATCATTGGAGCTATAGAAACCTAGATAATCGCAAAAAACCGATTTTTGTGACCTTTGACCTTCAATAACTTACGACGCAGACACGAGATTTTATGAGACTTTTGAGACAACTTTTAGAACGCCAAAATGAAAATGTATACGAATTTTCAGCTTATTATCTCTCATTCCGAGGTTGACCCCATTTTTTTGCTAATTTGACTGGCCTAAAATTGAAGGTAAGATAGAGATCGGTCTATAATTTTATAGATTTTGTCATTCACCTTTGTTTTTGTCAATTGGGATAATGTTCGCTCTCTTTAATTCTTTATTGCAATATCATTTTTTATTTCTTTTAGTTTAGCATTTGATAGACCGTAGATATCTTCGGTTTTTTTATTTTTTAGATTTGTGACTATTTTTGTGACCGATTCAGGTGAAACTGCAGAGTTTGTATTGATTATGCTTAAGTTTTTAATGCAATCTGTGGATAAAATATTCTGTGGTGGCAGTGTGGTAGATAGATTATCTCCGATATTGGAGAAATATTCATTAAACATAGTTGCTGTTATGTTAGTTTCGTGATCTGCTCGGACCCTTTTTCTATTGTGTACTTCAGAGTTTATGATCGACCAGATTGTTTTCGTCCTATTTGTTGATTCTTGTACTAATTTGCTGTTATAGGATCTTCTTGAATCCTTTAGCTTTTCGTTATAGATCTTTTTATAACAATTATATGCTTTTAACGATGCTTCATCTTGTTTTAGACTGAAAACTGTTGCTAATGCATTGAGTATATTATTCATGGTTTTAAAGTCGTCGTCCCAAAAACGTTGCTTTTTTTCTGTGGTTTACCTGTTTTGTCTTATATGGTAAGCAATCATTTACCATTTGTAGTAAGATTTTGTGAAAATTAGAAAAGGCATTTTTTGCATTGTTATTTTTCAGTATGTTGTGCCATTCAAAACTTTGAATAGTATTTTTTAGTTTCCCTATATTTTTATTATTAATTTCTCTGTACTGAATTTCCATGAACCCTTTTTTATAGTACTCATCCCCTTGTACCTATATAAATTGACTCGAGTGATCGGCTATTTGAATATTTTAGTTTTTTGAATCAATATATTATCAGCAATATGTGTGAATATATTATCTAAACACCTTTTTGAGTGTTGCGTAATACGTGAATACTGGCACTAAACCGAAAGACAGCATCACATATTCTATGTTTTATTGTTGAGTAGAAACCTCTAGAAAATCTATATTGAAGTCTTTTGCAAAGTAAATATTATCGTGCGTAAATTTGTTATTTATAATTAGTAATTACTTTTTTACCTGATCCATGAATATATCTATAAAAAATCTATAATAAATATACAAAATACATCAAACAAAATAGAAATTTATGAATAACACTCGTCAAATTTAGATTCAGAATGTTCATCAGAATCTTATTAAAAATTCTTCTGAATGAACATCCATTATATGTTCTTTCAATTAATATTTTTTCTATTTTTTTTTTTTGGGTTCACATAATTTCATCCAGTTTTCTACTTCAATAGATAAAAATTTCTCCTCTGCTGACATTTTTATGTCGGAAATTTTAAATGTGACATTCTTTGATGCTACTCAATTTTTTACTATAGCCCAAATCTTTTCAATTGGGTTTAACTCTGGATGATATGGTGGTAATCGCAAAATAGTGTGACACAATCTGGTCACTTACGTATATTTTATTTCTTGGTTTTTTTTTTTTTAATATTCCATATATTTCCACTTTTGTCAGAGTGGAATAAAAAAAAATATTTCTTACATTTAACCATTTAGTTATTTTTTTCTTTTTTGATCCTGAAATGGGATGTTTGATTAACAACGCATTATGATGCGAAGCATTATCTAATGTTATTGCGGAATTAGTTGGTAGTTTTGGAAAAAAAATTCTTTTAGCTATTTTGAAAAATTTGTTAATTTCATGTCGTCGTGGTAGTCGCCTGTTTTAGATCCCGATTGAAATATGAGAAGGGATTTTTTTTATAAAGCCCATTTCATCTCCACAATAAACAATAACCAATCTAGGACCTTTGCCGATAGGAGATTTTAATCCATCATTGCTGTCGTCTTGCCATTGGTAAAGTTTCGTATGCGATGAATTTATGTAAGTTTCATCCACATATAAATATCAAGTAGCGGTAGATACAAAAGAAACAATTAAACTTTATTTTGTCATCTACATCTACTTTTTGAAACTCAAAATTAAAAATTTACATCAAATAAAAATTATGTATTTACAAAGAAAGCTCGAAATGTTTTCCTTCTTTTTCAATACATAAATTGAAACGTCGTTCAATGGTGGTATTTGACGTTTGACTACTAGTTTGTCTACCGCTTGTCTATTTGGACAAAAATAACATCGTGTGTAAAACATTCATGCGCTACTAGATTAAAATGTTAGTTTGCTTTTTGATAGGGAAATAAATGAATTTTAAAAAAAAACGAAATACTATCGTAAAAAGAATGTTTTTAGGATCTCAATAATAATAAAAAAATTATAGTACCCCATTTAAAAAAAAAAGTTGAACGTCGCCATTTTGAAATAATTTTTCCAATTGAAAATCTGATATCACCATCGTGTAGAGAATGTCCTGAAACATATTACTGCCAAATATTTTGAAAGTAGTACCCATAGTGTGGCTAAAAAAAATAAGGCGCTTACTCTGAAACAGGCTGTATAATACTGCTGTGATAAAAAAATAAGGTGGAATTGTATTAAATTTTTAAAAGAATATTTACAATAAATTACAAATATATGTACAGAACAATACGTAATTAGTTAAACATATAATAAAATATTGCTATTATAAGTTAACAAGTTTTTGTAAATTAGTAACTAAATTTACATTTACATTTACATTTTTAACCCTTCACTGGTGACGTGCTTACTTGCAACACAAATGGTGACGTCGGTCTTGTAGACCAGCATTGTTTTGTAAAGATTTTAGCATGAAATTAACACTTTGTTTATTAGACAATGTAATTTTACTACAGAATTAAATAAGTATGAATTTTTAACTTGGAAAAAAAGCAAACTTTATTCTCAGTAATATTCGTACATCACACATGTAAATAATTATAAGAAAAGATATTAGTTGACAAGAGTTTAGTTTATAATTATTTTATTTTTTTTAGAACGGTTTTTGGGCTGTCGGGGTGCACCAGGATTAAAAACAGTTTGCCACTGAACACCTCCTCCGGGCCGCGGCACTGGTATACGCATCCGCCGCCATATTTGAGCTGGGGGTTTCTCCGGACGAGAGGTTTGAATTGTGGTAGCTGTTGAGATGGGGGTAAGCCAGGTTACCTGTTGAAGATTGCAGTCTGTTGACCGCGGTTGCAGTGGTTTTGGACTCACCGACGTGGGAGATGGTGTCAGAGGCAGTCCGGCGGGTATTGGAGATACCCAGTTGATGGGCGACCAACGCCTTGGCTTCTTCTCCCGCTTGCACTGACCCCGACTGGGAATCTTTGGGGTTCGGGGTGTTCGAGGGTTCACTGGCGTGGTCGGAAGTGGTGACGTGTCGAACGTTATGCACGAGTCGGGTGTAGTCGGAAGTGGTGACAAAGGCGTCGGAAGCGATGTCAGAGGCGTCGGGAGTGGTGACAGGGGCGTCGGAAGCGGTGTCAGAGGCGTCGGGAGTGGTGACAGGGGCGTCGGAAGCGGTTCCGGCGTCACAGCACGATAGTATGTAGGACTCGCCTCTGGCGGATATGGACCGTACAGCTGCAGGAGAGCTTCCTGCAATCTGAGTTGTATCCCACTGGTTGTTCCTGCTTCCGATGTTGGCGGTGTCTGTTGCTGCGGTGTGGCCAACTTGGGTCGTCGGGCATGCTTCAACGGAGACGACACTGGCCGGACTCTGACGGGACGTGCCCGCCGAACTATCACATTGCTGATAATACGGACGGTAGGCCGTTGACTGGAACTGGGTGCTGTCAAAGCTAGTCGCTTCCAGGCCTGGTACGGGCTCGTCATCGTCTGGTTAAGTTGGCGAAAATCGATGCAGGAACGCGGCCTACCATCTTTCTTGCGGACGATGACGGCTGGAGAACTCCACGGACTCTGTGATTTTTCAATGATGCCGTCAGCTAACATTTTCTCCACTTCTTCATCAATGATTTTCTGCGTTTTCGGATTACGAGGAAGGTAACGCTGTTTAATTGGTTGATTTACTTTTAACTTAATATGATGCTTAATTTTAGGAGTGACTCCTTTAAGTTTGGCAAACTCTGGCAGCTCGGCGGCGAGAAATTTCGCAAGCATGTCCTTTTCTGGCTGTGGTTCGACGGTTTCTACCTGCGCGATTACAGCGGACGGTGTGCGAAGAGTAACTCGTTTCTCAACTACGTTAATGTTTGCTCCAAAGATTTGTAGAGCGTCGATGCCCAGGACAACTGGATGCGTCAACCGTGACAGGCTTTGGAATGTCAAACGCTTCCAGATGTTACCTATGATGCAGCCGACTGAAAACGTTCCTTGCGTTTGGACGATGCTACCATCTGCAAGCTGTTCTTGTTGGAGGTGAGGCTGTTCACATTGGATTCGATCATTGGCTAGGCCCTCGGCGATGTGTGTGTCTACGTAAGAGAACATTGCTCCTGTGTCGACCAGCGCCCGAAGCTTCTGACCTTTTATGGAAATTTCAAGGTAGAGACGGTGATCGGATGCATTTCCATCTTTAATCACAGGTAGCTCATTAGGTTTAGCATTTTTGGGGCGCTGTCGAGGTGTGAGCTGTGCCGTCCCCGTGTTGGTCCAGCTCACTGCTCGTTTTCCGCCGTCTGTTTTGTCCGGCAGCCGCATTCTCGGGTGAGGACCCCCCTGTCGATTGCAGTTCCAGCAGAATTTCTTTGGAGTGTTGCGGCAAGAACTACGAAAATGGCCATGTTGACCACATCTCCAGCACTGCACGGACGCACCTGCTGCTGTACCGACGACAGGTTTACTACTGGTGGCAGTAACAGTATGTAACCGTGAAATTTCCTTATCAGATTTTAATTCTCTCTGCGGCAGTTCAAACTCTTCCATCTCCTGAACCAATTTGCGGATGCTGGTGATGTCCCGGCGGCGAATGTATTGCCGATAATCGGGCAGCATATTGCTGTATATCCGAAACAGTTCTTGCTCCGGCGAGAGCTGGACATATCTTCGGACGAGGGTGCGTATATCGGTCAGGTAATCTCGCCCTTTTTCATTCGCGCGCTGCTTGCGACGGTTAATCTCTTCTTCGAGACGTAATTTATAATCAGAACCCACGTAGTATGTACGAAAGTCATCGAGAAAATCCTGCCAAATTTCCCACTCGTCGCGGTTGTTGCGGACCCATTGCAACGGTGTTCCGCGAAGCAATTCCAGCGAAGCAGTAAGGAGCCGAGCATCAAGTATCTGATAGCTATCTCTCAATTCGTTTATACGTTCTAAGAATGAAACTGCATCAGTTTTCCCGTCAAAGCAGGTGTTCCATTTTCGAACAATCTTGCAAACGTTAGCCGGTGCAACGGGTTGATTACCCCCGACAGAGCCGCTGCTTGTCTGCTCGATTTCGGAGGCTTCGGTTTCGGTGACCGTGGTTGTAGTCTCGTTTAGACAGCGAACGATTTCTACCAACCTTTTCCGCAGATCCGACACGCTGCCCGTGGCATCTTGCCCTAAATGCCTCAATTTGTTCTGCAAATCCACTTTACGTAAACCGTAAATACAGCTTACGCCCGCCGTCGGCGGAACGTCCGTAGTTTCTGAAGCACCCTGTATGTTTTCTGCTGGTACAGTGTTTTCACCGTCATTTTCCATTCTGTTTATTCTCGTTGTCCCTGTTCGGGAACGTCAATTTGTAACGATATTTTGCAGCGGCGGCGGCTGGTTCACTGTGAACTCGAGCTCGGGCGGAATCAGGGCTAAATATGCGACGAACTCCAAGTTCGGATCGTTGAGCAATTGGCGAGCCAAAAACGGCATTTCAAAGTTGCACATTGTTTTGACAGACATATCGTAATATTAGAAACAAATTATTACATATACATAGTAAAAAATTCTTCGGAAATTTCAATTTGTAACGATATCTTGGCTCAGTCGGTTTAAGATTACGTACAAACCCTTCGTAGCTCTTTTATTCAGGATTATTTGGGCGCCACGGTATCTGAAAAGAAGACGACAAAGGGGACAGATTGCCTCTAGATAGCTCAGTAGAACTGGGCCAGAAATAAACAGAAAGATGTTAATAATCGTTTTATTAAAAATGACTTTGGTGCTTTAAAATACAAAATGTTCAACAGAAAGGAAAAATTAAATTGGTAAAGTTGTTCTCAGTAATAAATTATTAGTTTGAAGTTTCAGTCTAACTCTAGTTACGTGCTCGAAGCCTGGGGCGGACGCCGAACCCACGGCAACGACTGTCACAGTTAAGTCTCGTTCACGAAGCCCGTGGCGGAAGCCGAACCCGTGACTGCGTCTGTCAAAGTCTAGTTCCGTAAACGAAGCCTGGGGCGGATGCCGAACCCACGGCAACGTCTGTCTAAGTTAGTCCCGTGAACTAAGTCTGAGGCGGAAGCCGAACCCACGACTTTGTCAGTCAAAAGTCTACTCACGTTATCAAAGCCCGGGGCGGTAGCCGAACCCGCGACTTGACAGTCAGTCTTCTCGTTTACAAAGCTTGAGCCGGTTGCCGATCCCACAACTTTGTCTGCGAGCTCAAGTGTTAGTCTTTCAGATCTACGAGGGAGCCTCTGTGTCACCGAAAGAAAAACCGATTAATTTCAGCTCTGATCGCTCCTTTTATACCCGAAACCCCACTCCATGTATAATGGCGACTTTCTTAAAAGACCTACATCATGCTGCGAACCAGGTTCTCCACAATATACATCGGTAAATAGTTTTTCGTGGTCAACAACAGCTTGCAGCGACACACTGTGGAAACCTTTTCTATTTACATGTACTTCACTATCTTCTAACGATTTTTTTATTGGTATATGTGATCCGTCGATGGTTCCATTAATATTGTTTAATCCTTGTTTCTTTTTAAATCCGTTTTTAATAATTTTTTTCCTCTCGTCATCTGGCCAAAAAATATGTTCTCAACCAATTTTTATAAAGTAATTTGTTATTTTGTGTATTATCCTGTAGCCTGAACTTAGTGAAACATCCCATCTATTTGAAATTTGTCGAAAAGTTTCCTGATTCGCCAAATACCACAAAGTAAGAAGAAACGCCTTTTCAGGTGTTATTTTTTCTCTACCAAATATATGTGTCGATAAAATATTTGTTTTTGATAAGTCATCTGAAAAAAAAAAACAATTATAGAGCTTTTAAATATATTATTTAATAGTTTTATTACTTATTATAGAATACGCTAACTTAATCTATGAACAGTATTTTGTATAATATCTACAAATTTTGTTCGTTTGATGCGATAATCTTCTTTAAATACGTCTTACATATAATCTGACTCTGTAATTAATGAATCAGATGACCCATCTTCTGATTCGTAAAAACTGTCATCAAAATATTCGGAAATAAACATTAAATATTTTATTATAATAAACAAATATACATTAAACCGTAAAATAAAGTACACTTACCACTATTGTCATCGCGTCCATTTTAAAATTTAGCTGATCACGTGTCAGAACCACCTGAACAAAACTAAAACTAGTTCCTTTTATTCTCATTTGGGGTAGACTCGGATCAGTTCATTTCAGTTCATATTGAGAATAATAAGCAAATTGTATATACAAAACAAAAATGGAACAAAAACAACTTATTCATCTTAAACACACTGTAGATAAACTATCAAAACTAATGTATATAAATAATGCAAATTAGTACTAGGCTGTGGTAAGTTAGTGTTCTGACTTGTGATTTTAATTTTCAGTTTGGACACATTATTAAAAATTATAAATTTGTTTTTGTAACTTAAAAATTTTACGATGATGGGACGCGAATTTTTAGCGGATGGCTTACCAATATGGTGACTTCTATTAATTGCTTCTCTGTCAATTTTTAAGCTCAATTTATCATTACAGATGTTTTTAATAATCATGTCGGTGCCTTCTTCCACATGTTCTTGTACATCAAATATACGAATATTATTTCTTCGACTATATTGCTCTTGATTGTCGAGTTGTTGATGAACTTTGACAAGATCACTTCTTAGACTTTAATTTTCTTGTTCAAGTTGCTGAATATGATTTCCATTCGCGTTTAACAACTCGTTAAAATGATGTTTTAATTTATCAAAAAATTTTGCGGCGAGTTTAGCAAGAAAGTCGTCGGCAGTAACAAAGTCTTGGACATTTTCTAATATGGAAGATACCGTTGTTGAATTTTGTGAATTTTACACATGATATTGACAAGACACTTTATTTCTTTTTGTAGACCTATTTTCTTTGCAATATTTCTTAATTGCACAAACATATTTTATTCTTAGGCACCTAATTGATTCTTTTTCAACAAGAATTTTTCTGTTGTCTTTTTGTCTGTTGTGTTTTTTCTCCATTTAAAATATAACAAAATTTTTAAAAATAGTACATATGTACATCATATAATTAATATTTTAAATAATAAAATTATTGTGTAAGTTATTTAAGATTATTTTTTTATTTTGTTTTAATTATACTTCAAATCTATTATTAACGAAAGCCAAGTTTCTTCAAGAGTCGTCTTAATAATATAAACGAGGGGCGTTTCATAAGTCATTGCCACGCCTCTGTAGCTGCGCTGCAAATTGAGTCAAAAGACAAAAGAATTTGCACACCTGATGAAATTTTTAATTTTTCTACATAATTGCCATTAACATTCAAACACTTTTCATAACGAGTAACAAGCTTTTCAATGCTGGCAAAGAAGAAATCGCCGTCCAAATTTTCTAACCATGTTGTGATGCCGCGTTTCAAATCGTCATCATTACCGAATTTTTAACTACCTAACCATGCTTTCAGCTGGGGAAAAAGGCAAAAGTCTGATTGTGCCAAGTCAGGAGAATACGGAGCATGTGAGAATATCTCCCATTTGAATTTTTTGAGGTGAGCAGTGGTTGCAGGAGAGGAATGAGCCCGTACATTATGTGATTCCTGCTTCTTTCAGTACACGACAGACGTGAGACGTCGATTGAGAACTCCTTATTCAACATGAACTTCAAGTCAGAGATTGAGTACCGTCTATCTCGCTCGAACAAAGCCAAAGCGCCAGCTGTTGTCTCTTCGTTTTGTGCGTCGCTTGGCCTACCGATTCTGTCTTCATCGTGAACGTTCTTGCGGCCGGCTTTAAAATTTTCTACCCAATATCTAACCGTTCGAGCAGGTATCGCAGCTTCGCCATGCACATTTCTTAAGCAATCATGAATGTTTTTGGACGAAATTTTTTCCGTGATGAGAAAATGAAAGACGGAAGGTTGTTCACAAGACGCACAAGATAATGGTAACTCCATACTTAGCGGCACATAAAACTACTACTATTCAACGAATCTTACATAAAAACAAAAACAAATACATTTATTTTCTGTAAGAAAACAAAATTAATATTTATTTGAATAAGCAATAAGGTTCATAAACTAATAAATGTTGGTATACGAGGTCATATTAACCTACAGTATACAACGTACTTTCATCCACGCCCCTACCTATTTCAGAGACGGAGATACATACGCATGGCAATGACTTATGAAACGCCCCTCGTATGTTTCATATACAGATACACTTGTGTTTTCCTGTATTACTTGATGATGAACAAATGGTCGAATCGATATCGTCGTTAAATATAAATAAATATTGTGAAACATAACCAAGTGTGTTTTAATATTAACACGTTTGCTACCGCGCCTTAAGAAGTAGTTTTTCCCCGTGTACCTTTCGTAGTTTCTTGGATTTCTGGATTCGGGTTTGTGTTATTTACATGTTGCATTATAGTATATGGCGTTTTTGTAAAATATTTGTAAAAAAAGATCTACTCCAGTTTACTGGACGTCGGTACTGGACTCAACTCTCTATTTTCTTTTTCTAAATACAACTTATCGTGCTACACAAACCAAAATGAATATTATGGCTACCCTAAGATATTATAAAAGTATTTCAAAACAATTATTGTCCACTGTGCCACATTCTAAAGCATAGATGAACGCATAAACCAGGATTTTCTTAACATATCGGGCGGTTGTACCTGGATTTCTTGTAAAGTCCACCTTTGCTACACTGACGACACCTCTTCATCGACGATTTATCTTTCCGTGTGGAGGGAACTGGCTCCAGATAGTGGAATTCTGATTGTTGGTCTTTGGTTGGCCTGGAGTATGTATCGTTGATCTGTAGCATATTCTTTATAACTTTTTCTCTGAACCTCAAGAGGTCAATTTTGCTTGTATCTCTTTTCTTCTTATATATGTAGTAGGCGTTCCACATTGCAATATCTATGAGATGAAAGAACACTTTTAGGTACCATCTTATGGTTTTCCTTGGCGATGGGTAGTAACCCATCATCTGGTCTGCTCTGTCTATCCCGGATATATACTCATTGTAAGCGAGAACACACTTTGGTTTTATTACTTGTTTCCCTTTTCTAGTTGTTGCTTCCACCATTCGGTGTTTATGCATCATTGATATCATAGCCACCAATTTCTTGTCCTTCTAGTGTGTGACCAACAACTGGACCCTTTCTTTTCCATATAGCTTCTCCTTTCTTACTTTTTTCTTGAAATAATTGTTTCGGATTTTCCTTTCTGAATTTTCGCAAAGTCCCGACAAGTTTGGTCTTCCTTTTGAACAAATATTTTGCTAGCCAGACACTAGTGTAATAATTATCAAGGTATATTTCATGCCCTTTATCCAAATAGTCTTTTAATAGCTCCGTGACGACTGAAAGCGTGTCAGAATGCTCTGGATCATTGTGTATTATAGTGCCTTTTTCTGTATAGACAAGGATATTCAAAACAAAACTGTCAAATATTTTTAAATATTTTAATGGTGTGTTTATTCAGGTCAGCACTATGGTTGAATCTGACCATAAATAGCACTTTCAACTAGATATAAAGTTGAAAATGCCATAATTAAAACTTATTTCCATCCACAGCCTTTGAAATGTGTTACTAATTTTGATCCAAAATTGTTCTAAACTGCTTCGTTCAAATAAATGTTTTGGTTCTATATTTGCCTGCGAATCTACTAACATTTCTTGGGTATGTAAGAGCATTAGCAGAATCAGTACTAAATGGATTAATAAAAAAATTAGGAATATGAATATTTTCAACATCTTTAAACCGAAGTTTCATATCTACAATTAGGCTCTCCAAATGCGTACAATAAACTGCAATATTTTCATCCTGTACAATTATTTTACTTAAATAGAGAAATAAGGTAAAATCTTTTCTACCAATGTTATTTTTATAGAGACTTAATTTGTTTATAATCCGAATAACCAAACTTTTCGCTTTAATTATGCTTACATTGTTTCCTTGTAGTTTTAAAAGTAATTCATTTATTTTTGCATATATGTATATCTGCCAAATAAGCTATGTCACTCTTTAAAACAGATATCTCTATTGGAATATTATAATTTGTTGATCCTAAATAAATAATGACTGTACCAAATAGGTCGAACATTCTTTTGAGGTAACCTCATTTGTAATACCTCCGTGTGCAATAATAGTGTGCTCTTGGAAATGTTAGAGCTTCTTCTTCTGTCAGTTTCTTCAAACAATATATTGTTAAAGATAGAGCTGCTGTCATACCGTATGTTACAGTATTTAGCTTTCCATCGTCTTCATGTATTTGTATCTGACGATACATCTTCTCTATGTCTGTTGTCATCACAATTTGATAACATCTAAATCTGATTAGAATTGCAAATAGCGAATCTTGAATGTTCACTACAATTAGCTGGGTATCATTTAGTGACATTCACATATCTGTTGTTGCAGATGCGTCGAAGACGACTCTGAGTCTTGTAGTAATACTTGTATCCTTTATTACTGGATGATGAGGCAGAAAGTATCCAGTTTGATCTTCACAAGTATCTTGTGTCATATGCTGCAGTTCTTTATATTCGCGTAAGCATTCTTTATCCTGTTTTTCAAATTGATGTTATGATTTAATTTACGTTCCAATCCTTTAAAGCATTTTAGTGCCATATTGTACGAGTCAAAAATCTCTGTAATCCTGTTGTTAAATGGTAGTCGAACTGCAAATTTACCATGCCTTCGTGATGTGTGAGTTTCAAAATGTTGCTCAAATTGTTTTTCTTGGACTGATCAATAAAAGGTTAATTTTTATTTTTTATATCGAACGAGTAGGTCGATATAACGACCAGTATCAATTTAGGTAAATTATTTTTACTTCAAAATACTGGTCAAAATATCAACCACTTTAATTTTAAACATTTATAACTAAGCTTCACTCTAAATGATAACATTATTAACACAAAAAGCGCAGATACATATGTACCTATTATGAAACGGAGCAAGTAGGTATGGCGGTACTTGAGGGTGGGAAAATTTTTCGTAGCGTGATTGGATATTGATTATAGATTATTGGTATTATAATATAAACCTGTCTTAACCAACTAGTAAAATTACGAAAATTTGAAAACGATAATTAAACAGACAAACAGAATTTAGTTACAAGTCCACTGTTTAAATTTGGCGGAATAAAGTTACAATGCTCATTCGTTAGTGTTTTTTTTTGTTTTTGCTTGGCACTAATTAGAATTAAGTTGGCATAAATATTATATGTGTTTCTGATGTCAGTTTTATTATTGATAATTTGACGTTTGTTCTTGTTGATGTGGAAAGATTCTAATTGTAACCTTTTAAAATAATTGTTTTCTTTTTCCAATATTGTAGGTTGATCATAACATGCCGTGTGTCTTGTTGTCCGTAAGTGTACAGCCAGTGCACAAGTTTTATTTGTTTTTTTCTCATCGCTTTTGTGTTGTGTAATTCTACTTGTTGGTTTTAGGTGCGTTAGCAGTAAAACACAGAGTTCATATACAGTGATTTATATTGAATATAAGAATAAACGTATTTATTTACATTACATATATAATAGAAAACATGCTCGATATACACTTTGACAGAACAGGAATATAGTTACAATACATAGCAGTCATGCCAACTGTATGATGTCACACCAACAGTGTGATCTCATACCAACTGTATGATATTATATATTGGCGATTCAACAGTGTTCTTTCTTTTCAACACCCCCACTAGAACCGCTTAGAATCACCAATCCCATTTTTTCTCGGCATTCATTGTGTTTCATTTTAAATAAAGCTTCAGTTAGAATATCTGCTGTCATGTTTTCAGTTCCAACATGATTTATCCGAATGATTCCATCTTGTAGCTTTTGTCTAACGAAATGATGTTTGATGTCTATATGTTTTGATCTCGCTCGATAACCGTCACTTGATGCTAAATTTATCGCGCTTTTGTTATCACAATTTATAGTCATCACCTGGTCATTTTCAATTAAAAATTCAGATTGGAATTGCTTCAACCATAGTGCTTCTTGAGTGGTTGCTGATAAGGACATATACTCAGCTTCTGTTGACGATAGAGCTATGGTGGTTTGACGTCTGCTATTCCAGGATATCGCTCCTCCTTGTGAAACAAAAACATACCCCGTACATGATCGTCTATTGTCCACGTCACTTGCCCAATCGGCATCGCAATAACCTTCCAATTCTAGTTTACTATCGGATGAAAATTCCAATTTCATTTTAGAGGTCCCTTTTAAGTAGCGGAAGATTCTTTTTACGGCTGTCCAATGTGCCTTCCCCGGATTATTGTTGTATTGACTGACTTTGTTTGTTGCATAGGTTATATCTGGCCGTGTCCCTTGCGCCGCATACAATAAACTGCCCACCGCTTCTTGATAAGGAACTTTCTTCATTTCTTTTATTTCTTCTTCCGTTTTTGGACTCATCTCTTTGGTTAGTATTTGATTTGGATCTGCTGGTGTCGAAGTAGGTTTCGATTCATTCATCTCAAATCTATCCAATATCTCATTTATGTACATTTCTTGATCCAAATATATTTTTCCATTGTTTCGATCACGTGTGATTCTTAACCCTACACATTGCTTCGCTTCACCCATGTCTTTCATCTTGAATCTTTTCATTAATTCTTCTTTTAGTTTTCTTTTGTATTCGTCATCGTTTGCAAAAATCAATAAATCATCTACATACACTGAGACAAATACCATTTTGTTATTTTTAACATAAAAGTAAATACACGGATCAGTTTTCGATTGATTCATTCCAATCTCTTTTAATGCTAAACTTAACTTTTTGTTCCATTGTCTGCTGGCTTGTTTCAAACCGTAGATTGCCTTTTTCAATTTGCATACCTTCTTATCGACGTTGAATTCTTTCGGTGGTGCCATGTATACTTCTTCTTCGAGGTCACCTTGTAGAAACGCTGTCACCGCATCCATCTGGTCGATTTCTAGGTTATACTTTGCTGCCATTGCAATTAAATATCTTATTGAACCATAACGAACCACGGGCGAGAAAGTTTCTTCGTAATCTATACCCTTTTTTTGCGCACAACCTTTTACCACCAATCTTGCCTTGTATTTTAAAACTTTTCCATTTTCATCTCGTTTCGTTTTAAATACCCATTTGCTGTTGATTGATTTTTTATTCGCCGGTAAATTTGTGTACTCCCACGTATTATTTTCAACTAAAGAATCATACTCTTCTTTCATGGCTTTTCGCCATTTTTCACGATCAGGTCCATTCAGAGCTTCCTCTTCAGTCAGTGGATCATCTATTTTGTTCGTTTGTGTTAGATATAAATGGTAGTCTTCCATATTCGGTGCTTTTCGTGTTCGTGTTGATCTTCTTACTTCGTTTGCCTCTTCATCATCAACCGTCTCATCTTCGGTTGTTTCTTCATCATCAACCGGCTCATCTTCGAGTTCAGATGTCTCTTCGACTTCGTTTGAAATCGTTTCATCGTCAGTTTCCCCCACTGAATTTGTATCCTCGTCTTCGAACGGTACTTCTGTGTTATATTGAGCTTTTGGTTCGTTTATTTGATTCACCATATTATTTTCCAGAAACGTCACATCTCGACTTATGACAAGCCTGTTGGTACCTGGTCGAATGAACCGATAACCTTTCGTACTTTCATTGTAACCTACGAATATCAGCTCTTCCGACTTCGCATCCCACTTTTTACGATTTTCATCAGGTATATGAACCATTGCTCTGCAACCAAAAACTTTAATATAACTTAAATTTGGTCTCTTACCAGTCCACAGTTCTTCGGGAGTTTTCTTCAAATTTTCGAGTCCTGTACATGGTGATCTGTTCACCAAGTATGCCGATGTCATCACTGCTTCGGCCCAAAAGCTTTTCTTCAATCCGGAATCATATAATAGACATCTGGCACGTTCACACAAGGTTCGATTCATCCTTTCCGCCAGTCCGTTTTGTTGAGGAGTATACGGACAACTCGTTTGGTGTATGATCCCATTCTTTTTCAACATCGTCTCGAATTCATTATTACAGTATTCTTTTCCGTTGTCCGAACGCAAAAACTTTATTTTTCTCCCGGTTTGATTTTCTACCAACGCTTTGAATGTTTCGAATTTTTCTTTTACTTCTGTTTTCATCTTCAGAAAATACACGAAAACTTTTCTCGTATAATCATCTACCAAGGTAAACATATATCTGGCCCCGCTTAACGAATCATTTTCCATTGGCCCACATAGATCAGTATGTACCATCTCCAAGATTTGTGTTGCTCTTGTGCCATTGTGTTTAAAAGGTTTTCGGTTTTGTTTTCCTTTTAGACAGGCAACGCAGGTTGGATTATCATTGGCTTCTTCAAAATCAATTCCATCAGCTAAACCATTTTTCAGTTTCTTCAGACTTTGTAAATTTATATGTCCCATCCTTCGATGCCATAAATTACAACTTGATTTGAAATTTGAAGTTAGCGCTACAGTTTCATTGCAATTATTGGTTTGCAACTTGTACATGTTGTCGATTAACTCAGCAGTAGCCACCACTGTGTTCTCTTTGTAGATTTTACATCCTTGATCATCGAACTTGATCACCATTCCTTTCTTTGTAATTTCCGCTACTGACAACAGATTTGTGGTTAGATTAGGTACATGCAAAACGTTACTCACTGTGATTTCAGCTAGTTTTCCTTTGATTTGCACGTTACCCTTTCCACAAACAGGTATTACTGAATTGTTTGCCACCAAAATTTCTTTTGTTTCGGATTCAACTCGATTATTTAACCAAACTTCGTGCATGGTCATATGCGCCGATGCGCCCGAATCGAGATACCAGTCGTAACAACTCAATGTTTTCGAAATTAACCCAACATGAAAACCTACATTTGCTTTTGAATTTGATTGCTCTTGCTGACTTCGGCTTTTCTTCGGCATTGGACATACATTGGCTTTGTGTCCATATTTTTTGCAATTGAAACAACGTGGACCTTTATTTTCATATGTTCTGTTGTTCTTTTTTGTATCAGCGAAATTCTTCCCATAAAACGCACGATCACTTTTTGATTTTGTATTTTTTATATCCTGAAGCAATTTTGTTTTGATCGCATCACCTGTTATTGCCGTACCGGAACTTTCTATACCCATAATCATCGGTTTATATTCATCGGGTAGTCCAGCTAGTAATAATGTGCCGATCCATTCATCAGTGATATCGAATCCAATGTTATTTAACTTATGGCCAGTTGAAATGATTTTTGTGACATAATCATCAACATTTGCACAGTTTTCAAGTCTGGTCGTAATCAAAGTTCTTAATAACCCAACTTTTCTTGTCAAACCCGTATCTTGAAACGTGGCATTCAAACTATCCCATACTTCTTTGGCGGTTTTTGCACTTTGTATATGGACATAATTTATCGGATCCACTAGCAAGATTATCTTCGACTTTGCTTTAAGTATTTTCTTTGCATCAGTTTCTACACCCGTGACGCAATCCCACAATTCTTCATGTTCTAGGTACGTCTGAACAGCGAACTACCAGGTGGTAAAGTTTTCTCTACCTTGTAATTTTTCAATAGAGCTACCGAAACTTGCACCAGCCGCCATTTTACGTACTTTTTCACTCAAAATTTTCTGTATATACTTGTTTTTCTATTATTTTAATTGTGCCTGGGCCCATAACCTGTTGGTTTTAGGTGCGTTAGCAGTAAAACACAGAGTTCATATACAGTGATTTATATTGAATATAAGAATAAACGTATTTATTTACATTACATATATAATAGAAAACATGCTCGATATACACTTTGACAGAACAGGAATATAGTTACAATACATAGCAGTCATGCCAACTGTATGATGTCACACCAACAGTGTGATCTCATACCAACTGTATGATATTATATATTGGCGATTCAACAGTGTTCTTTCTTTTCAACACTACTGAATAATTTCTGCGATGAGGTACCTATGTACACTTGTCGCACGAGCACTTGATGGAATACACCGTGTTACAATTAGATGTTAGTGGTGTCGGTTCTTTGAGTCTGGTGTGTAGATTGTGTATTGTTTTTTTGGATGATTTTTAAATTATTTTCTTCTTTAAATAAGTTAATGATTTGACTTGAAACTTGGTTAATTTTAGTAAAACAAATATATGATGGTTGTTGCGTATTTGTGTTATGTAGTGTATTATTATTGTTGACTGTTGGGGTGTTATCAGACAAATTATTGTTGAATAATATTGCCCGTATCATTTTTATTGGATACCCATTCTCTTTTAGTAAGCTTTCTACCTGTTGAAAATTTTTTTGGTGAAATTTAGGATAACTCACTTTTATGATTCTGCTTTTTAGATTTGAAGTGATGTTAATCTTGTTACTATTGCTGTGATTAGATAAGTAGTGGATGTACCTGCTCGAATGGATAGATTTCCTGTACCAGTCAAGTACAATGCTTTGGTTGTTATCTCTGTTGATTTTTGTATCAAGAAAAGCTATTGTGTTATCCTGTTCTTATTCTAATGTGAATTTTATATGTTCATTGCCGCTATTGAATACATGTAGTATTTCATCGTGACCTGTTGCCGGGATTGCAGTAATAATGTCATCAACATATTTGTATATAAACGGAAGATTAAATGATAATTTTTGTATGCATTGTTGCAGTATATAATCCATACTGCGCTATGATGGGTGATAATTTAGATCCCATAGCGCATCCAAATATTTGTTGGTAAAATTTGCCATTATATACAAAATCGTTTGAGCTATAAATTAACACAATTATGTCGATAAATTTGTCACATGGAATGTCAGTATGTTGTTGTATAATATCCCATTTATTACGAATGACGGTGATTGTAAGTTGTAAGTCTAAGTTAGTGATCAGGCATACAACATCAAGACTAATTATCACATAGTCTTTTGGTAATATAAAGTTTTGCATTTTTTGTGCAAATTGGAATGCATCCTTAATGTAGTACAGATTATTATATTCATAAGCCTGAGTAGAATACTGATCTACTACATTATTGTCATTCATCATATTTGTAAGTTCTACATTATTTTAAACTGTGTTAATTGGTTGTTAACTGACTTTATATATTTCTCTATGTGTTATTGGTTATTTTCTAGTATTCTTCCCTGATGTAGCCTACAATTGTTAGGCGAAATTTTGGAAATTAATAATAAATTGATGTTTATTACATTAATGTTATTGTAACTCAATTAAACCTTTGCCGATATCCTTTTATCAAATCTTCAATATTTACACGGCAGTTACACTTACTTAATATATATATATATATATATATATATATATATATATATATATATATACAGGTAAACGTCGTTTTACGCCGATGTTCCGTTCCGAGAGACACCGGCGTAAAATGAACACAAATGTAATGGACGATATAAGGTTAGGTTCGGTGTTAAAATTCTAAGAACAATCTAACATGTTTATCTAATACATATCCTATATCACATCTTCGGTTGTTATGTCTTCGAATCCACATTCGCGTGTAAGCCTGATAATCTCTTTGTTTATGTTAATGTTATCTACCTCTTCTACACTTGCACCTTGTATATATCCAGGCAGAAGTTTACGCTAAATGCCTTTTAAACAATTGGTTGTCACTTCGTCCCAAGCAGACTTCAGATTGTTGATTCTTTTTAAAATGTCGTATGACCGCCAGTAATCTTTAACGGTCTGATTGGATTTAGTATCTAACGCCTTAATCATTGCTTTTAATGTTATGCGCAAATAATACGCTTTAAAGATAGAAATTACCCCCTGATCCATGGGTTGTCATACGGAGGTTGTGTTAGGGGGCATGTAAATTATCTTGACGTCCGATCCCGTGTCTAAGGTGTCAAGATTTTGCGGATGTCCTGGGGCATTATCTAATAGCGCCAACTGTCGTCTGGTGTCGGCCGAACCGGGGAATCCTACGGCCGAACGAACCGGGAAATCCCACGCCGGCACCAACCGGCGTAATTGTGAATCGGCGTAAAACGAACCGAGGAATCCCACGCCGGCACCAACCGGCGTAATTGTGATTCGTCGTAAATCGAACCGGGGAATCCCACGCCGGCACCAACCGGCGTAATTGTGAATCGGCGTAAATCGAACCGGCGCAAAACGACGGTTACCTGTATATATATATATATATAACAATCCTCCTCCTTTTCATCCTTCGCCAGAATTCGTTTCCTCTTAATTCGCCATACGAATGCTTTTTTTCTATCAAGTACTGAAGTATTCTTCTCTCTTCCACTACATTGTATTTAGGTCTAAAAATGTGTAACATTTTATTAAAACAAGATTAGAAGTATATATGGGTAAACCCATATATAGACCACTTTGACATTTTTCGGAAAGTTAGCAACACTGTATTTTAAAGTATATATATATATATATATATATATATATATATATATATATATATATATATATATATATATATATATATATATATATATACAGGATGCGGCAGTTAAATCCGGACAAATTAAACTTTTATTTAAAATATAATTTATTGACACAAAGTACAAAAGTAAAAGACAATGTTTTTAGTCAATATTCGTGTAACCTGTTAGGAGTACAATTATTCAATATAACCGCCGTTGTCCTCAATTACCGCCTCTATCCTTGTCCTTAAGCGCCCGTACGCTCTCTGTAACGCAGCGCTGTCCATATTGGCGAATGCTGCTTCTATAGCGGCGCGTAGAGACGCGATATTAGGGTGCCGCGACTTGTTGGTAACCCGTTCAACAACGCTCCAAACATAATAGTCGAGGGGGTTTAAATCCGGACTATTCGGGGGCCAAAACTCTTTGGACCAGAACATGTCCGCATTGTCTGATAGCCAGTTTTGGACTAAATGGCTCGTGTGAGCCGGTGCACCGTCCTGTTGAAATACATATTCCCTCCCCGCGCCTACAGTTACCATCCACGGTACCACAACATCCTTTAATTCTCTAGGGTCCTCCGAAATCAGCTCCTGAGCCCTTTCCACGCACGCCGGAGCTCGTGACAAGCGTTTCCTCGAATGGGAACTCCTCGCCGAGTTAGCGGAACCTTCCTCGGACTTCTCCGAAGCATTGTATTTCGCCACAACATCATAAATTGTCGACCTCGGGTACCTGAAGAATCGAATGATCTCGGTCCCCGAACGCCCAGCGCAAAGGCTTTCTATAATCGCGGCTCTTCGATTGTATTCCGCACTTGTACGTAGTATCTCGGCCATTTTTAGGTTATAACTGTTTACTAGACGCGTCTGGCTTTCAAGGACGCCAATTCCGACCTCTAGCGGAGCTACGATATGGCGGGAAATTCAAATTGAAATTTGTCCGGATTTAACTGCCGCACCCTGTATATATATATATATATATATATATATATATATATATGTATATATATATATATATATATATATATATATGTATATATATATATATATATATATATATATATATGTATATATATATATATATATATCTATATATCTATATATATATATATATATATATATGTATATATATATATATATATATATATATATATATATATATATCTATATGTATATGTATATATATATATATATATATATATATATATATATATATATATATATATATATCTATATGTATATATATATATATATATATATATATATATATCTATATATATATCTATATGTATATGTATATATATATATATATATATATATATATATATATATATCTATATGTATATGTATATATATATATATATATATATATATATATATATATATATATGTAAGGTTAGTCCTTTCCAGACTGCCAATTTGTTATTCAATTTATAGTTCAACTTGTAGTTCTAGGGGTTTGGCTCGTTGAATAACAACACAACACTTTAGTTTAATAAACAAAGTTTAATTAAAGTATGAGTAATATGATTGATATATAATAGTAGTATAAAAGTAAATATTAAAGTAAATACAATAGAAACATTCGTCGTAATCATTAATAACCTTCGTCGTAATTATTAATAACGTTCGTCGTATACCGTCTTTACTCGTTCGCGTTCAACTCAGCTCTCTGGCGTCTGGGCTCTGGGCTGCCCTCTGCCGTCTTTCCCCGTCTGGGTCTGCTCATCAGTGGCGCGCTAGATTTTTCTTTCCCACATCTCGGCCATCCTGTGTCGTCATCCGACCCGGATGACAGGTCATCAAGGTCGTTGTCATCGTTGTAGGTACTCCATGGTTTCATCTGATCTGCACAAGTAGTAGTTTTATTAGGTCCATCTGACTTACCTGTTTTTTGTACGGCGTAACGTTCATGTCCAGTTATTCTTGTGATTTCATATGGGCCTAGAAACTTTGGCTTGATTTTGGAATTGGTGATGAATTGTGAGCGTTTAATGGCAACCCAATCGCCAATTCGGTATTTGATAGCTGGTTTTCGTTTTCTGTTATAAGTCTTCCTATTCTCTTCTTGGACCTTCACAATACATTTCTTGGCATCTCTTCTGACTTCTTCGCGTTCTTCTTCAAACAGCTTGATACATTCTTCGTCTATTAGTTCTTTTATTCTTGTCTCTTGTGCTGTCTTCATCTTTACGCCAATCATAACTTCAAAAGGCGTCTTATCGATGCTTCTTTGATAGGAATTATTTAAACAAATTTGAAGTTTATTCACGTATTTGTACCAGTGTTCGAGCTTATCAAGAGATAACTTGGTCAGGGCAGGTATAATTATTTGATTGATACGTTCTATCTGACCATTACCACGTGGAACGCCTGTGGTAATTTGGAAATGCTTAATATTTCTATCTTTGCAATATTCTTCGAAATCGTTTGAGGTAAATGCAGTACCTCTGTCAGAGATAATTCTCCTGGGGTTACCAAATATTGCGCTTTGGATTTCCAGCTTGTCAATGGTTTCTTGCGATGTGGTGGTTTTAGTAGCATACAACCAAACGAATTTGGTAAATGCATCTATCACAGCAAAAACGTATTTATACCCCTTGCTAGTTGCAGGAAGTGGTCCTAGGTGATCAACATGGTACGTGTCCAAAGGGAGATCGCCTTTCTCTATTGGATACAAACATCCTTCTTGTTTTCCTCTTTTTCTTTCAGACAACAAACATGGTATACAATTTTTTATGACTTTGTCTACTTTTTCCTTTAGCTTAGGCATCCAGTATTCACGGAGAATAATTTCTTCAGTCTTTTTCACTCCAAAGTGGCCGCTTTCATGCGCCATTTTGATTATTTCATTTTGCATTCCTTTGGGAATAACTAATAAGGATTTACCATCTTGTAGTTTACATAATATCCCATGTTCGATTATGTAATTATCGTATGGTGTTGTTCTCAGTAGTTCGAAGATTATTTTAATTTCTTCATCTTGTTTTTGTAGATTCTTGATCCTATTAGTAACTTCAGCTTGTATTATGAGTGTTATAGAATTCCGGCTTAACGCATCAGTATGTTTCATCTTCTGTCCAGAACGATGTTCTAGTTTATAATTGAATTCTTCTAAGAGAAGAGCCCAACGTGCAACTCTTGTAGTTAAGTCCTTCTTTCTCATCGTCATTTCAAATGCTGAGCAATCGGTAACAATTTTGAAATCGATTCCGAGTAAGTATACGCGAAATTTTTTGATTGCTTCAATTATTGCTAATACTTCGAGTTCGTAACTAGTATACTTTTGTTCTGCTGGCGTAGTCTTCTTACTGAAATAATATATTGGATGTAATCGTCCATCGTCGTTGTTTTCTTGCAATAATATGGCACCGTAACCATATTTACTGGCGTCAGTATGTAACTCAGTTTTACTATCAGGATTATATATTTGTAACACGGGTTTTTCAGCTAGCCGTCGTTGCAGGATTTCAAATGATTTTTCTTGTTCCGGACCAAATGTAAAGTTTGTGTTTTTCTTTAAAAGATCGCTTAACGGCTTGGCTAACTGTGAAAAATCTTTAATGAATTTTCTGAAGTATCCAGCTAATCCTAAAAAGCTATGAATCTGTTTCAACGTCGTTGGCTTCGGATAATTCATTACTGCTTTAGATGGAGAGATTTTACTATTCTCTATTTCGTAGCCCAAATATTCGATTTTTGGTTGCAAGAATTGACATTTATTCCACTTAATCTTCAATCCGTATTCTTTTGCTCGATTCAGAACTATTTCTAATCTTCTCAAACCTTCTTCACGATCAGCTGATGGTATGATCAAATCGTCCATGTATGCAAGTACAATTCCTTGGTTAATTAATTCTCTGAAAATATTATTTATAAAACGTTGGAAAGAAGCTGGTGAATTGCATAACCCAAATGGTGTTTTTAGGAATTCGAATTGTCCGCTTGGAGTAACGAAAGCAGTGTATTTCACGCTATCTTCAGCAACAGGAACATGAAAAAAACCATTTTCGCAATCGAGAGTCGAGAATAATTTAGCACTTTGTAATTTATCTATTTGATCTTCAATTAAAGGCAGCGGGTATCTGTCTTTAATTATTTTCTTATTGATCTTGCGATAATCGACACATATCCTCGTATCGCCATTCTTCTTTTTCACTAATACAATTGGACTGGCAAAGTCAGACGAACTTGGTCGAATTATGCCATCTTCAAGCCATTTTTCCATCTGGTTGTCGACTTCAATTTTCTCTATTTGGGAGAGTCTTCGAGGATGCTGGTAGATCGGCAATTCATCATGCAGGATAATTTTTGTTTGTACATCTGTAGATTTTGTTGCTTTCGGATTATACTTGTTGATTAAGCTTCTTACATCATTGGGCAAACAGTTCAATTGATCCTTGTCTTCTACACATATTGTTAATAGACAGTTTTCCTCGACGTTATTAGAATACCTTGTTATTTTCACACCGACTGCATTGATTACAACTTCAGCGTCGTTCAGCAAATCTTTGCCGATAATAAAATTAACTGGAATAATATTATCTTCTACAATGTGAACAGTAGTAAAGAATTCCTCATCGTCGATACTAATATTAGTATAAAAATTTCCTAGCGTCGTTGCCTTTTGAGATCCTAGTCCTTGTAGCGTTCTGATACTGGGATCTATGTTTTTTATGCTTAGATTTCGGAAACAACTATTAGTGATGATATTTAAATCACTTCCGGTATCGACAAGTCCTATTATTTCTTCGTTGTTGATCTTTACTTTTTTGAGCATTTTATCATCCGTTTCCGGCATTATTGACATAGTTTTTATTTGATTTATCTGCGACTTACTTCCATTCTTCTGATCAGCTTGTTTTTTTGTTGGACATCTTGCGGCAATATGCCCGAAACTATTGCAGTTGAAACATTTTAATCCTTTGCTTTGAGTAGGACAGTCCCTTGACCTGTGTCCATGTTCACCGCATGCAAAACAGCGAATTTCTGTTTTTGAATCCTTTTGTTCTTTGTATTTGTGAGTATTAGACTTGTATCTATTCTTTGTCGCATGAAATTCTTTTTTCTCGTACTTTGTCTCAGTTGCAGCTTTATCTTTGATCAATTCATACAGTTTGGCTTTTTCTTTTA
Organism: Clivina fossor; assembly: GCA_963966155.1. Taxonomy (NCBI): domain Eukaryota; kingdom Metazoa; phylum Arthropoda; class Insecta; order Coleoptera; family Carabidae; genus Clivina; species Clivina fossor. The sequence continues at coordinate 36,815,041 of OZ014551.1, forward strand.
GTTCGTTGAAATTTTTAGCACCATATAATATTATTTTATTCTGTTGCTCATCTGCTATTCCATCTATGATATATTGAATGATAATTTCAGCTTCGATATTGGTTCGACTACCAATTTCTCTCATTACTAGTATATATTCTTGTACAGTTTCATCTTTCTTTTTCTTTCTGCTTATTAGAAGTTTGTGTATATCAGCGCTACTTACTTTAACCTCAAATTCTTTTTTCAACAATATCTTTAGTTTTGTCCACGATGTAACACCTTTTTCGGCTTGTACTAACAATTTAGCTAGTCCATCTAAGAGCTTCTTTGCAAATATCAACTTTTGTAGATCGTTCCAGTGCATTAGTTGTGATATTTCTTCAAAATCATCTAACCATTTATTAATTGGGTATCCATCTTTTCCGTTGAAACGGCGAATGGAATCTTCGACATCTCGGAAATTTACAGAGAACGCTTCGTTCATGTGCATCCTTGTCATCGTAGTAGTAACATCTTTCATCTTTGACGGCTGTTTTGTTCTATCTTCTTTTCTTGAAGCAACACCTCGGTTTTCTACTCGGCCTCGCCTTTCTTTTTCGTCTTTATTTTCGTCTTCGTGTTCAGCTTCATCATCGTCTTCATTCTCAGCTTCGTTGCCGTTTTCTTCTATTTCTTCATCTTCTTCGTCATCATCTTCAGTGACTAGTTCTCTTGGTTCACATAAAAATGACAAAATTCTTCTGGCGATTTCATCGTTTGTTCCATCATAATCAATATTTAGAATATGGCAAACAGAAACAAGATCTGCATCACTTGTGTTGTTTTTCACTTCTTCTAATTTTGAATTGTATTCTTCAGAATTTTCTTGATAACCAAAACCATTAAATCTTAAGAGATTTTTTCTATTCAACCGTGCCGACTCGTCACCGCATACGATTGCATGTAATACTTTTACGGATTTAGCATTACCATTGTTAATATTATTATGCACAGCGTATATTTCGCCTAACGTCGTCATCGTAATAATTATTTAAATATGTTTATGTAAATAACTGTACACACGCCACGATTAATAAAGTTAAAAATAAAATATATTGGTACGCCTATGGTTCAGTAGAAATGTTATCGCGCCGAATTCTTAGTAACGCACAACAATTCAACGTTCGTTTTGTAAAGCGTTGTTTGTTCAGGCTTACTCGCGCGGTCGCCGGTAGCCAGGTACACGCCGCCCGGTACACATGCACTTATTTGTAACGGCTTTTTATTTTTTACTTTTGTGTTTATTCTGCAGCACAGTAATTATCACTATTACACTTTAATCACTGCACTCTTGTTTAATTTTCTTTTACATGTCCACTATCACTCAATCAGTTAATCACGATTCGAGTTCTCAGTTTGTAGCACAATCTGTAGTTCGATCCGTAGTTCGATCTCGGTCGAGTCCTCAATTTGTAGGGTTAGTCCTTTCCAGACTGCCAATTTGTTATTCAATTTATAGTTCAACTTGTAGTTCTAGGGGTTTGGCTCGTTGAATAACAACACAACACTTTAGTTTAATAAACAAAGTTTAATTAAAGTATGAGTAATATGATTGATATATAATAGTAGTATAAAAGTAAATATTAAAGTAAATACAATAGAAACATTCGTCGTAATCATTAATAACCTTCGTCGTAATTATTAATAACGTTCGTCGTATACCGTCTTTACTCGTTCGCGTTCAACTCAGCTCTCTGGCGTCTGGGCTCTGGGCTGCCCTCTGCCGTCTTTCCCCGTCTGGGTCTGCTCATCAGTGGCGCGCTAGATTTTTCTTTCCCACATATATATATATATATATATATATATATATATATATATATATATATATATATCTATATGTATATATATATATATATATCTATATGTATATATATATATATATATATATATATATATATCTATATGTATATATATATATATATATATATCTATATGTATATATATATATATATATATATATATATATATATATATATTCTGCCAAATGTGTGTTTATTTAATTTTCTAAGATTATAGTTTATTTATACAAACATTAAAATTTGACATTGTACTGCCGAAATGGCAAGATTTATTTCACTGGTTTTGATATCTGCATTTTATATAACTTTAAAGTGAAATAATGACACGTTACGGTACAATATAGTAAGTGATATAACGTACAGTTTTAGAAAAACAATATTATAGTGCAAAACATGATTTATCAAAAACCCAAATATGAATTCCAATATAAGTAATCGTTTAGCGATATTGAATCCATAATTCAGATATTCCTCATTTCCAATTTCGAATTCTGGAGTCAGATATATATATATATATATATATATATATATATATATATATATATATATATCTATATGTATATATATATATATATATATATATATATATATATATATATATATATATCTATATGTATATATATATATATATATATATATATATATATATATATATATATATATATATTCTGCCAAATGTGTGTTTATTTAATTTTCTAAGATTATAGTTTATTTATACAAACATTAAAATTTGACATTGTACTGCCGAAATGGCAAGATTTATTTCACTGGTTTTGATATCTGCATTTTATATAACTTTAAAGTGAAATAATGACACGTTACGGTACAATATAGTAAGTGATATAAAGTACAGTTTTAGAAAAACAATATTATAGTGCAAAACATGATTTATCAAAAACCCAAATATGAATTCCAATATAAGAATCGTTTAGCGATATTGAATCCATAATTCAGATATTCCTCATTTCCAATTTCGAATTCTGGAGTCAGACAAATGATTGGAATTTTCTTCACTTTGATTTTATTTCGAAACACAGTTAAATCGCGCTGTAAATTATGTTTACGCGTCATTTCGTTTTCATCGTCAGACTGCGAAGAAATAAATTAAAAACATAATTAGTAATTTTGAAATATTTTTTGATTTGCTAACTAACTTTATAATAACAATGTTGTTATCGTTGGAGACTTTGACCAAGTTTCGGTCAAACATACAATATCAAATTCATAATCACATAAGGCACAATACACTGTGTAACGACGCTTCTTGCTGGCGTCGTTATTGCTCCTTAAATACCTGTCGGTTCGGGCGCCTTTCGGTCCTTTACTCGCGAAGCAGCTGATAGGAGCGGGTTGCGGATAGCTCGGTCGTGTGGTCCGGCTTCGGTCAATGTATGGTAACAGGGCCTAGTTTTATAATAGCACACACAACGAATAATAGAAATTAAGTTTTTGTTTATTTTGTTAATTTTTGCGTCGAAATGAAAACAAAAAAAAACGGAATAAATGTAAATAAAGAATAATTTATTTGTATATTTTGCATAAAAATGATATAAATGTAGCAAACAAAGAAACGAATAAATGATCTGATATTCTTTTTTTTTATTATAGATTAATATTGCAAACTAAATTAATTTTTAACAAAAAATTTAACATATTAAATCAAAAAACAAAATAATTAAACAAAATAACAAATTTTTACTTGTTTTTAAGCTTAAATATTTGGTACGACTCCACCTCCAGGAATTGTAACTCCGGCCAAAAGTTTGTTCAATTTTTCATCTTTTCGGATTGAAAGCTGGATATATAATAATAATAACTTTATTTGTAGCACGTGGCTAAAAAATATACATGTAAAAATATTGTCAATTACATTCATAATATCTATAAAAACCAAAGTAAAGTAAAAAAAATAAAAACAAAAATATAATGATTACTACAAAATCTAAAAAAATAAAAAAACAACAGGCTATATCTATTTTATCTTATCTAATACCTATGTATGATACAATATATTTTTTATTTCATTCTTAAATTTATTAATTTTTTTAATATTTTTATTTCCTGCGGAATACTATTGTATAAACTAATGCCTTTATGGAATATGTTATTCCGTGAAGCCATTTTATTTGTAGCCTTAATATGTATGTTATCTTTACTCCTTGTGTTATGTGTATGAATGTCCTTATTTACTGAAATATTTAATTTTAAGTATTTCGGATAGTTATCAGTTTGTATCTGGTGAATAAAAACTAAGGTTCGTAACTCAACATAATTTTTAATATCTAACCAATTTAAAGCACTCAACATTAACTGTGTACTAGTGTATCTATTACAAGATAATATCACCCGCATTGCTTTGTTTTGCAAAATTTGTAGTTCTCTTTTGTAAGATTCCCTAAATAGATAAATAATCGTTGCACAGTAAGTAAAATGCGGTAGAATTATTGTATTATATATGGTCGTACGTGTCCATATTGTCAAATTATATCTATAAGAAATTCTACTGAAGTAACCCACTTTGTTTCCTATTTTCTTAATAAGGTATTCCGCATGATCTCCAAATCTTAACTTATCATCTAAAATTACACCTAAATATTTGTACTTAGTAACTAACTCTATATTGCTATTATTAATTTGAACTGTCATATTCTCAGGTAATATTTTTTTTTTTTTATTATTACTATATAACATATACTTAGTTTTATTAATATTTAATTTTAACCTATTATTAATTAAAAACTTATATATTTCATTTAAATCACTATTAACATTTTCGATTGCCTCCTGCTCTGTGTTACCCACTGCATATATTAGAGTATCATTCGCAAATAATTGCACTTTGCATAGTTTGACATTATCAGCAATATCATTTATATATAAATTAAATAATAGAGGCCCTAAAACACTACCTTGTGGTACACCAACATCGTTATTTATTTCATTAGATATTATGTCACTCCATTTAACTGTCTGTTTTCTGCCTAAGAGATAATCACTACACCAATTTAATACCTTCTTACTAACACCAACACTTTTCATTTTTGAACTAATATTTGTCTGTTTACTGTCTCAAATGCCCGTTTTAGAATCCAAAAACACTGCGCATACACTTTTGGTATCATCCATTCATTTATAACGCACTGCAAAACCGTTTCTGGTGACTGGTAATCCGCTATTGCACTATTTTCATTTAAAAAATCTGTCAACTGATTATACACTGTTATTTCTAATATTTTTTCACAAGTCGGAAGATTGTTTATTGGTCTAAATTCCTCACTGTTCTTTGTTCCAGTTATTTTCTGAATAGGAACTATTTGTGATACCTTCATCATGTTAGGTACTTTAGATATGTTTAACGATGTATTAATGATGTTCAGTAATGGAAAACCAACAACATCAAATAGATCCTTGATTACTTTGATTGTTATGATATCACTACTTGCTTTATTTTGGAGATTAAATACGATCTTTCGTAATTCTGTTATTGTCAACGGTTCAAAACTTTCGAAGTATTTATTTATTTTTTTATTGATTATTGCATTACCAGCTTGAGCCTGTGGTATTTCATTTATTATTTCTTGTATGCTATTGACAAAGTATTTGTTAAACCCTTCAGCTATTTCATCGGCTGTTTCAAGTGTAGTATCGGCAAATGTTATTTCTACCTCTGTTGATTTATTCTTGGTCTTTGTAATTTCTTTTAATGTTTTCCACATAATTGTTGGATTATTTTTACAACCATCAATTTTATTTTCAAAATATTTTTTTTTTGCTTGTTTAATTTTGTACTGTACTTGGTTTCTGAACTGTTTATATTTGAGCCAGTCATCAATGGATTTAGTTAATGTAAATATATAGTACTGGTTATCTCTTGTGCGTATCATGTCCTTTATATCTTTATCAAACCAGTCCTTATTTCTATTGTTTAACTTAAATGTTTCAGTTGATGTATCTATTGCATTTGTAATATTTTTAATAAATTTACTATACAACGTGTCTACATTTGTTTTATCATATTCCCAATTTTCTTGTAGAAGTAACAATCTAACAGTTTCAAAATTAGTTTTCTTTTTTATTTTCAATTGTTCTTGTATTTTATGGTTACTTGGTATATATAGCTCTAAATCTATTGCGGATTTGGAAGTCTGAGTAATTCTGGTATAATCATTAGTAAACTGTTTCAGGCCATTTATATTTATAGTAGTTTGTAACTTTCTAATATATAGATCGTCATCTTTGCCTCTCCAATCCATGTTGAAATCACCCATAATTATATGAACTTCTAATACCATACACCAGTATGTGGGGTGCGAGATATACGTTTTTATTTTTGTAAATGGTACTTTTTTATAAATATACGCGAGAACACCACCGGTGTCTCTACTTTCCGAATCAGCTCTTATAACACTGTAATTCTCAATTTCAATTTCAAAATCATTAATACCATCAATTAAACACGTCTCTGATATACATAGAATAGCTGGTTTTATCTCTCTGACAAATTTCTTTATTTCATCAAATTTAGCTAATATACTTTGTGCGTTCATATAGTAGATTTGTACTTTATTTTCCATTTCAACTGCATCATCTATTTATTCGTTGCTATTGTTGCTGCTGCGGATAATCCGTTCTTTTTTTTATTGTATTTACAATTCTTTCATAACAGGGGCATGTTTTGTCTAATACGCTGTGGTTTACATCAATATTGAGATTGTATTTTGTATTTACCCGTACACAATTTACACATTTGATGTCATTATTTGAACAGTTGTAATGACTATGTTCTTGTGTACATTTAATACATGCTATTTTTTCATTACATGTTTGTCCCAAGTGATTATAACCCCAGCATTTATAACATCTTCTAATATAAATATGATCATTAGGAAAAAATAATAAAATTTATTTATTTGTCTTGATTTCCACTCGTATTTTTTCTTTTTTTTATTAAAAATTGACGACCGCGGTTTCAACCAATATATTGGCCATCATCGGGTCTGGTACAGACTAGAATACAATACAACACAATATATTCAAGGCCATTTTCGAAATATTCAGATCAAAACATTAACATTATAATTTTTAACAATATAAAAATATAAATTATATTAATTACATTAAGAGATACAACAATAATTAAACTGAAATACATTTAAAAAATATTTATAACCTATATAACATCAATTTTTTACTTACATTAATTACAGGAAGTCATATTCTAATTGAAAAACATACATGTGTGTGTTTCCACATTCTGAACGAATTTTTTGTCTTTTTCATATAATAATAAACAATAACAATATAATAAAAACTATTTGTCGTAGAATAAAACCAAATCAACGTTTAAAATTTAAAATTATAAAATTCATGAATTCAATCACTTGTCAAGCTAAGTTGTAATGCGTGGTGCAATTTGTTTGTGGCTGAAGGTCATAGCTGTATATGATCACTCACATAACCAATTGTCCACCCTATTTTTATTTTTTCTTTAGATATCAGCTCCCGGTAAGTTCCACTATCTGTTTCTAATATAATATCAATATTAGGAAACTTTTTATTTTGTAGTTTTTTAATTATTTTCATGTGAAATTTTGAATCTTTTGGCAACTTATTTTGTTTGCATATTTTTTCGATTAAAATTTCGTCACTATCATTTACAGCTTCTACTCCTGTTATTTTAATTTGTGATTTTCTTAGTTTTGGAATGGTGACATTATAATTTGAACCCATACGTTTTTCTACTTCTTCTTTCAATTTATCTCGCTCTTGAGCATTTTCACAACCTATAATTATTGCCCCTTGTGCAGTCTGTTTCACCTTCGATATTCCTACCTCAATATCTTCCACAGGTATCATTTTTTTGATGGCATCCTTGGTAATTTTTTCCTTGTTCGTTTCTGTTGGTTTAATTTTAATGACTTGTTCTGTTTTCTTATTATTCGTCATCGCCCGCACAGCTTGCACATATGAAACTGATTTCTTTTCTATTAGTAATTCTTCTTCTACGGCATTTTGAATTGCCGCGCTTAGCTCTTGTTTGCTTAGTACAACATAGTCACTGAACGCCCTCTCGCTTATCCTAACCTTTTGTTGTGATTCAAACGTCAAACACTCATTACACCACCATTTAATCTCTATACACTTCTCTATCACTTGGTATTGTTTTTGCGTTAACTTTGTACACTCTATATGAAACCATTTATTACAGTTTCCATCACAACCAATAACTTTTTCACCGTTAAACTCATTATTGCAAGTTGCACGGAACTTAGGCACGCTTCCTTCCGCCATAGTTACTCAAACAGTTTTAATTTTTACATTTGCACAACAGTTCGGATAGTTTGAAGAGTGTGACTTATAGTTATCACTTGGTCGACATATTTTGCTTTTGTTCAGCCGTTGATAAATATTGCGAACAACCGTCTATAATCAGACAACCCCGAATTCGTTTTCAAGCAGAGGTCAAGGGGAACCTCTCGCAATCTTCAGAGTCGAAGATTAACTTGAGCGAATATACTAAATAATCAAAGCGAAATTTAAATCTAAGTTCTCGACAAAAGCAGAACAGTCGACTAAATAATTCTAAAAAAAAAAAAAAAAACGACTAAGTCGAAAGTGGACTTACCGACAAAAATTATTAATGTCTCGAGTTCGTACGCGACCGTAAATCAAAAACAATCTACTAAGTCGATTAGGACTTGTAAGAAAAATTAACTAGTGTTCATATACTTTCCGTAAATTAAAAAAAAATCAACCAAATCGATTTGAACTTATCAAAAAAAAATTAACTAGTGTTCGTATACTTTCCGCAAATCAACAAAAAATTTGCTAAGTCGTAAATACAGCTGCAGCCTGGAACTGGGCAAGAGCGCCAAGGCAGTACCAGGTAAGAAGATTGATTTCAAGTGCAAAATCCAATCTCTTATTTTCCCCTGGGGCTGGACGCCAGTCCACCAGGAGAAGGTTGATTCCGTCTCGATGCAAGACAGAATGAACACATTTTTCTATTAACAGAAAATTATGAAGACACACAATAGCTTTTACAATGGTATCAAAATTCTCGACATCGGCATTAATTGTTGTATGAAGACTGCGCCATCGATTTGCCATTATACCAAAGGCGTTTTCAATACAACGGAACCTCTCGCAATCTTCAGAGTCGAAGATTAACTTGAGCGAATATACTAAATAATCAAAGCGAAATTTAAATCTAAGTTCTCGACAAAAGCAGAACAGTCGACTAAATAATTCTAAAAAAAAAAAAAAAAACGACTAAGTCGAAAGTGGACTTACCGACAAAAATTATTAATGTCTCGAGTTCGTACGCGACCGTAAATCAAAAACAATCTACTAAGTCGATTAGGACTTGTAAGAAAAATTAACTAGTGTTCATATACTTTCCGTAAATTAAAAAAAAATCAACCAAATCGATTTGAACTTATCAAAAAAAAATTAACTAGTGTTCGTATACTTTCCGCAAATCAACAAAAAATTTGCTAAGTCGTAAATACAGCTGCAGCCTGGAACTGGACAAGAGCGCCAAGGCAGTACCAGGTAAGAAGATTGATTTCAAGTGCAAAATCCAATCTCTTATTTTCCCCTGGGGCTGGACGCCAGTCCACCAGGAGAAGGTTGATTCCGTCTCGATGCAAGACAGAATGAACACATTTTTCTATTAACAGAAAATTATGAAGACACACAATAGCTTTTACAATGGTATCAAAATTCTCGACATCGGCATTAATTGTTGTATGAAGACTGCGCCATCGATTTGCCATTATACCAAAGGCGTTTTCAATACAACGGCTTGCCCTGGATAATCGATAATTAAAAATCTTTTTTTTATCCGATAATGCTTTGCCGGGGTATGGTCTTATGATGAATTCTTTCAGAGGAAATGCTTCATCTGCAACGATAGCATAACATATAAGAAAAAAAATTAAAATTAATTCTAAATTAAGTTCTTTTGGGGGCCAGCTTCGGTAACCGTGCTTTCGGGTGGGGGTGAGGGAGGGACAAAATAGAAAAAGGGGGCTATTGGCAACAACTCAAGGTAGAGTGAGAGAGAAAACTGATAAAATTATATTTCAACTGTATATAATAAATCGTCGTCACTACTTCGTGCTCGATTTATATTATGGTCGATCTCATTCAGCGGCTGATCCAAAATTCGGCTTCGAAGATAGACTGAGGCTGCTAATACAACTGAATCCCGCTCGGACACCGTTGGAAGTTACAGACTGTTCCCTAAACATAAGAGGGCACAGCAGGATAATCCGAACTAACAAATGTGATATAATCAAACAAATCGAACTTGAAGCAAAAGTTGATACACTTGAAATTACAAAGATATTCGATACATTCATACAATATCATCAATATAACAGAATAGTACAAAGAATTAGAGATTATTACACAACTCGATAAAAGGCTTAAGTAAACTCAACGTATTAAATATGGAATGTATTTGTTGTTGCACAATGCAAAGAAAATCTGACAGTACGAAACTAACTTTAATAAACACGATTCCAAATAAAATAAGTTAACTTTACCCAGTTAAATATCCTGATCAATTACAAATTAACAATTTAACATGAAAATCATTGTTACAAAATAACAAATTGGCTTTACAATCATAGGCTTTGCTTTGCTACTCACATGTGTGATGAGAGTCTCTCGTTGCAAATGGTCTAGACTACAAGTCGAACCTACGCGAGCAATGTCTCCGAAAGAAAACTGTGGTAAGTTCCAAACTCAAAACTAATAAAACAGGCTTCTTGCCTCAAACATAATAGAACGTTATCCACAATATCACAAAAAAATTATCTTTACGAAGACGGCCGACTATCAAAATGGACTTTAATCCGAGCCGAATTACGCACGCAGAATAATGACGCTACGCTTCAATCAACTCACGCACACATGCTCAATACATCATTCACAGCAGCCAAATGACGTCACAATTACGACATGCAAGCTACCATGATGGGATTTCACTGGGAAAATTTGACAACACAACACATAAACTACAATACAGGATCGTAATGTAGGAAAACAGGATTACTCGTATATGGATAAAAAAAAAAAGACAAAATATGAGTGGCGCAGCGGCCCAGGGAAACCGGATTCGACAGGGTTCGTCGAATCGGGACAGTCGCGAAATTGTTTTCAATCGTGAGAATCGATGATTCACCCTGAATCAAGGATCTCAAAACAATAAATCTTAATTGATTATGAATCAATGCCTTAGAAAATTTTCTTATTTGAAAATAATCCAAAATACAAATTAGTCTCTCATAAAATCTCTTATTTGAAAAGAACTCAAAAAAATGTTCATTAATCCAATGAATAATGATAACAATTAATTTCTAAACAGATTTGAATAACATGACTGAATAAGTCGTAAGTCGTTGATCAAGGTCACGTGAATTTAAAAATGAATCAAAAAGAAAACAATTTGATCTAGATTTAGATTCGAATTCTCACAATTATCGCTTACCTACTCCCATTCAGGCATGCCAAATTCCAAATCGGTGCTAACCACGTGGACGTTATTACGATGCAATTACCAGCGTTCGAATAAAAATGCTCTCCAACCGAAAAATAAAATAATTACACCGGTATCGTAAATTTTCTAACGTTATAAATACTAAAAACTTGAATATTCCAAATATTCACATAATAAAATCTCATATTCGCATTGAAAACAATTTCACTCCGGCAACGGCGACAGGCATCGAAAGGTATGCTCGGACCAAGAGTGTACCGGCCAAGAGAAATGCGCGCCAAGAGACCAAGAGATACCGGCCAAGAGACCAAGAGATACCGGCCAAGAGACCAAGAGATACCGGCCAAGAGAGAGAGGTCACGCCAGGCGATCGTATTTATGTTATCTCCCCACTACAGGTATGATGCGGAAATGACGATTTTTAACAAAATTTATGTCGCTTACTTCGATGTTACTAATAATATTGTTTATCGATATAATAATTAAATATTTTAAAACAATTACTGAATTTAGAAATTACAATATAATTCGCTAATATAAAATATTCAGCAATTCGTCAGTTAGGCCATCTCTTGTGGTTAAAAGGAATGTCATGACAGTTGTCAAAGAATTTGTAAGTTCTAAATGAATGATATTGAAATCATAAATCTGTTCGATTCAATTATTAAAGACACCGAAATAATATAAATGCAATAAGAATCCAATAATCGCGATATTTTTCAGTTCCACATTGAGGTTATGTCGTGGCAAGCGTGCGTAAGCGGTATTATTTCAAATATTAAACACGTGACAATGTCAAATTGTCACACATTTTTTTTTTTTTTTTCAGAATTATAGATTTTATATAATCGTAAAAATTAAAACACATTTTAGAATTTACAATAAATACTAATACAAAAAGTACCTAATAATAAATATATAAACTATATAATATATATAAATATATAAAATTTTCGTTTCTTTTTGTGTGTACAATATATATATATATATATATATATATATATATATATATATATATATATATATAATTAAAATTATAAATAATTAAATAATAAAATATCCAAAATAAAAAATAGTTCTATAAATCTATGCTATGATGAATATATGTATCATGCCCAGAACTTTAACTGAAATAATAAACTTAAATAATAAAATATCCAAAATAAAAAATAGTTCTATAAATCTATGCTATGATGAATATATGTATCATGCCCAGAACTTTAACTGAAATAATAAACTTAAATAATAAAATATCCAAAATAAAAAATAGTTCTATAAATCTATGCTATGATGAATATATGTATCATGCCCAGAACTTTAACTGAAATAATAAACTTAAATAATAAAATATCCAAAATAAAAAATAGTTCTATAAATCTATGCTATGATGAATATATGTATCATGCCCAGAACTTTAACTGAAATAATAAACTTAAATAATAAAATATCCAAAATAAAAAATAGTTCTATAAATCTATGCTATGATGAATATATGTATCATGCCCAGAACTTTAACTGAAATAATAAACTTAAATAATAAAATATCCAAAATAAAAAATAGTTCTATAAATCTATGCTATGATGAATATATGTATCATGCCCAGAACTTTAACTGAAATAATAAACTTAAATAATAAAATATCCAAAATAAAAAATAGTTCTATACATCTATGCTATGATGAATATATGTATCATGCCCAGAACTTTAACTGAAATAATAAACTTAAATAATAAAATATCAAAAATAAAAAAATAAATCTATGCTATGAAACTATACGTGCTCCTATATATCTAGTTTTCATTTCTTTCTACCATAACTTGATTCTGCTGCTCCTGGAGTTCGTATGAGGAGTGAAATAGGATTTTCTATAAAATACGTGGACGTAACATATACGTCCGCCGTTTACTGCCAATTTTCTGTGTAGACGTATACGTCACGTTCAGTAATTGTTATCCAGTTAAGTTACTTGGACGTAATATATACGTCCGCCGTTTACTGGCAATTTTCTGCGATGACTATAAGTCACATTTTTGTAACCACACGGTAAAAAAAATTATGTAATTTTACAATGATAATTGTTGGACACATTGTTACCTACGATAATCGTTTTAACCCTTTGCACTCCAATTTTTTTTAATGTGGTATACCAGCAACTCCGTATGTTATAATTCAAAATTATTAGAAAAAATTACAAAATTTTTAGAAAATTAGAAAACTATATTTTTTGATAAGGTAATAAATAAAAAAAATGACAGGGTATCACTGTGTAAAATTTTCAAGTTTTGGTCAAATTTATTTTTCACTCTTTTATTGAAAATTTTTAAGCATTCAAGATAATCAAATTTTTTTTACAAAAAATACTGTGCGGTATGCAGTAGCGCCATCTTTGAATAAAACTCCATACCTTGAATCTCCAATTGAATTTTCAGACATTGGACCACAGATATCTGTATATGTTAAGTCACCTGGATATACCGGTTGTCTTTCTGACTTTTTAAACGGTTTTCGATGCTGTTTAGCGAACGCGCAAATTTACAGAAAAAGTTCTTCTCATCTTCAAATTCAGCACCTGTTACTAAACCCTCTTTGACCATTCTCTTCAAGTATTCAACATTAATATGGCCTAATCTTTCATGCCATGTTTTTAAAGATTTTTTGACTACAGTGCTGCATGCTGGAACGTTGGTTAACGTTTGGAACAGCATTGTGTACAAGTTGTTTTTTTCTTTGACTCCATTGGCTACAATTCGATCGTTTTTCTTGATTACAACAGTTTGTCTATTTTTGATGATCGTCATTCCTTTCTCTGCAACTTTACCTTCCGAAAATAAGTTGCGTCTTAGATTAGGAACATGTAGGATTTTGTTTAACCGTTAGAGTGCGGAGAAGCGCGATAGCGCTGCATCCGTTCCTTGCGAAAAGTGCGATGCAGCGCTATCGCGCCGTTATGTTTAGTGTGAGTTTGTCCGATGGCTGGTGTACAAATGTTCTTACTACCCGCGCTTTTTGTAACGACTGGTGTTTTTTTTACAAATCGAAATTATTTTAATTCGATTTTGCACTTTTTTTACATGCCACATACCATAATTTCGGATGTGGATTCTATGCATAGTGACTCGACGGAGAATGAGATGTCGAAGAAAAAGACTAAGAGTAGAAAGTAAGTCTTCTGATTCTTCTGCTTCTTCAGGAATGGAGGAAATGCTGACATTTACCAATATTCCTCCGACAAAACAGTTTTCCAAACTAACGAATAATTTTTTCGAGACGCCTGGACCAACATAATTGTTGAGATTTTTTTTATAAATTTAATTTTTGTAAGAATATTTCTAATAGATATAAAAATTATTAATTGTTATTTATATCACACTCCTATAGTTTAATACTTTATCTGTATAATAAAAAAAGAATTATTAAAATTGGTTGATATTTGTCCAAGATAGAGCATTTTTTGTACACCACTTTGTTTATTTCTGAATTATTCAAAATAGCCATAGCACTTTAGACACAGTTTCTTTAAAAACGCATAGCACTCAAACGGTTAAAGTAGCAGCTTTCCACTGGCCATGTACAGGGTGACCACATTCTGGAAAACTCAGGGAAACAGAGAAAATACAGGGAATTTGAATCTTAGAAATATTCAGGGAAAACTCAGGGAAAAAATTTTCACGTTGAAAAACAATTTTTTGTTGTAGTATTGAAACAATCAATTATTCTAAATTGGCGGCATTAATTATGTATGCATATAAAACATTTAATTAATTATAAGAATCATATTTATTTAATTACTTTAAGTTAATTACAAATTCTACGTCATTTAAAGTCATAAATTACAATGGATATATTCAACAGATGGATACAAATTATATTAATTATGTTTTTTTAATTACAATTATAAAACTCATATTCTACAACTTCTGGTAGCTAGCTAATCGAATACTAGTAAATCTAACTATTTCACTAACCAGCTAAAACTGCGATTAATCACGGTTAACCAATTACTTGCGGTTAACCGATTAACCGGTTTTAATTTTTTGAAAACTGTAGTTGGTTAACCTAATATTTTTGACATCAACAATGTATATATATATATATATATATATATATATATATATATATATATATATATATATACGCGATATAAAAAAAAAACATAGTGTTCAATAAATATAAAAAATGTTTAAATTTAATTGAACTGCACAAATGGGTTTACATCATTCTTTTCCTACTTCTCCCCAAAGTTTATTTATTATAATTTTGTTTTTAAATTATTTTTTTTCATCTTGTCACAAAGTAGACCGGATTTGTACAGCTGAAATAAGCAGCTTGTTAGATAACATTTTGTTCATCGTAGTTTATTGATGATGCTTAAAATTTAAATGTTTGGATATTTGAAAAACTAGAAGCGACGAGACATAGCATATAAATTATTTAGTAACGTAAATTTCTCAACCAAACAAAAAAATATTACTCTGCTTAACTTAAATTTCTTGTATTTCCTGTACTAAACAAATTATCAAAGTAATTTTTTTTATATTACTATATAATCTAGGAATTCAAGATTCTGACTGCATTAATAATATTAAGATTTATATTAAAAATAATTATAAAAAATTAATAAAACATAAATAAAATTATTTTTTTTAATTTTGTTATAAAATCTGTTGAAAATATTCATTCTGTTAAAAATATGTATATAAGTAAATGAAACTGTTTTTTATATTTATATTTGAATATATTTAGTGTAGTTTCTGTAAAATTTATAATTTTACATGTATTTTATATATTTTAATATTTAAGTTTACTTTTATATGAAATAAACCTTTTCCTAAAAAACAAAATGCGAAAAATTTGTTGAGCGATGTCGCTTAAAATCAAACATTCGTTTTCGGTCGCAAAATTCTGTTGCGTAGCCGCTCAAATCAGTATGGCCAGACATACTGCCTTTAACTTTAAATATTAGTGGACGCTTTTGCCGCTCATCGCTTTGTCGCTCTCGCTGTGCGCGGCCTACCCTAAAGACATTCTTATTCACTTGTGTGTCAGTGTTGCGCAGTCTGTAAAGGTGCCATATAATTTGAAGCAATTCAAATTCGAATGTTAGCCGACGAGTAGTCATACAGGTAAATTGATTTTTTCTAGCTAAAATGTGTCAAAATAACATTAACTGCAATAGTCAAACGTTTAGATATCCTAAAATCGACGTTTCAACAGTTAATATTTCTGTATTCAGTGTTTACTATCCATCATGGATGTATCGAAATTTAATCCAGAGTAGCTAATGTACTTACTGTGTATAATTTCTGAAATATAAAACTTGATCTGCTGCACAATTGTTAATTTGTTCAATGATCAAGAGACATACGTGAACAAACTGTAAAAGGGTAAAAATAAATGTATTACTAATTTTAGAATCACCGGTTTCCATTTTATGTATTAATTACCTGAATCTAAACTTTTCGTAATTAATATACATATCATTATTATTATCATATAACGAAAGAAAATGTATTTATGTAATTAGTTACTTTTATATTTGACAGTAGAGACAGAATAATGTGAATATCGCAATCTATTTGAAAGTTAATAAAACTAATATTAACAATATGTATAAAAACTAAAACCTAACCTAATTTTAATAATTTATTGAAGAACTGCTTCAAGTACATTGTACTAATTTTTAATTTTTACAGTTTTTACCTTTCACTGGTAGTTCTTGACTGTTTCCCACAGTAACTACAGTTCCAACTTTGATTGTATTATTTTCACAAAAAATAATCTTCTCTAAAAGTCATGTGTTTTCCTGCACCACTGTCCATGATCCATATATTTTCATTACTGTAAACAACATTTTTTGTTTCGGTTATAAAACCGTCTTCATTCAAGTTTGTTTGGGTATTGCGATTATTTCCTCTTCCTCGGTAGCGACCATGACCGCCTCTGCCACTACTACGAAAACTGCTAAAACCACGTGGAGGTCGAGATGCTTGTTCCTGGTTTGATTATTGTCTAGGAGCACGACAGAATCTTGCGTAATGTCCCACCTTTTGACATCTGTAACATGTTACATTCTTGGATATTCCAACAAAAGCTGATTCGGTTGGCTGTTCGTTTGGAATCTTCTGTTTTAACACATTTTCCTCATCTAATAATCGAGCCGTTAGGTTTTCTAGCGTTTGCTTGTTAGTCTCAACGGAGAACCAAGCTTGACGAAGATTTGCGTATCTATATGGAAGAGAACCTAAAACTTTAGTAATTATTGCGGCGTCGGTTACATTATCTCCAGCATTTTTAATTCTTTGTGCAATATTTTGTATTTTAGAGATATATTTTGTCATAGTATACTTATAAAATTATTCATAAATTAGCATTTTATTTATTTCACTTTTACGCCCGTAAATGCTTTCTAATTTGTCAAGAATGTCTTTTGCAGTAGCACACCCCTCAATCACTGGTATTATTTTCAAATCAACCGTGACGGATATAATGTATTTAGCCATGCCATCTTGCTTGATCCAGTTCTCAGCATTCTCTGCTGGTTTCAGTGTAATACCTTTTGCAACGTTGTGTACCCCATTTGCTTGTAGTGCACAGTCTACTACAAATTTCCATTGCGGATAATTATCACCTATTAATTTCGCAATGCTTGAAATATTTAATGCGTCTGTCATCTTGTTGTTTTTTAATTTACACAAAAAAAAACTTTGGATTTACAATTTTGCCTCTCTTATTCATTCACTGAATCTTAACACCGCTTCCTGGGCCCATAACCTATTGGTTTTATATTAATAGGATGGAAGTCTGTTTACTAATAATATTTAATTATACCAAAACAAATACACATGTGACATAAATAAAAATTATACATAAACCAAACATTTCTAGGAACTAAATTTTTTTGTTACCAACTTAATTACAATCTACGGTTAAACTGGCCAATCATTGATGCATAGCCTAACAAGCCGATTCAATGACTGAGTATTTTGTGAAATTTTGGTAAAAATATAAAATCTCAATATTTTTGAGTATAATAAATATATATATTAATAAAAAATAATTTAAATATAACTACATTTACAAGGATATAGTCTTTTGTGCGAGAAAATACAGGTTTAAATCAGTCAAATAACACATAGTGTTTAAATAAAATAATAAAAACTGGAAAATATAAACTGATAAAAAGTAAAAATTAATAAATGTTTAGCTGCTAGGATTAATTGTTCATTTAAATTATTTGTATCTGGTAAAGAAATAAATATTTTATTTGTTCGATCTCTATTCCAAATTTTAAATAATCTCATTGCCATTTTTAAAATTATCTGAAAAAATAAGAAATTAATTGTGTGAATTTTTATTTTTTAACTAATTATAAATTACATATTCTCATACGGTGGTACAACCGGTCGAATCCCGCTTGGGGCATGGATGTTTGTAATGTCTTTGTATCGTCCAAATACACTTCATCAAAAAGCATCTACTGGATTGATGGTCTTTGCTACCGAGTCCATTTGTGTGAAAAAAAATAATACGGTGCTTGCATAAATGAAAAGTAATCCTCTGAATCTTTTTGATAATGTAACAATGGTTAGTAATTGGCAATATTTTCGTAATTAATACATAAGCGAAAATCTAATGAAAATTTTTGAAATATTTGATACAGGCAAGTATCCGTATTCAGCACAATTTCATTTTTTTTTTCTCTATGAAATATGCACTATCATAATGTTTGTTAATTATAATATATATAATTTCACATATAATAAAAGTGCCCATTTCAGTTTTATGATGACATATATGCATTCCATTTTTGTAATGTGTGCCTGTTATAATAGCAGAGGTACATATAAATATCGTGTTTTCAAAATTACAGTGTTTTTTTATAACATTAAATATATAAGGTACTCGTAAATAATCATTTTCTTTAAATATAATAGCATTGTCAGCAGCTATAATATTATGATTATAATATGTTTGTGATATTAAAAATGACTGAAGAAGTTAATGTTTTTCTGAAAGTGTGTGTGTGTGGAATGTTTTTATAATTTTTACAATGTTTAACAATATTCTTAAAATAGCGATGTTTGCTTTCAAAGCGTAATGTCCACATATGACGCAAAGGTCCAAATTGACGAATTAATGCTGGATAATGCATCAGATAATGATGTTTCGGTTTTAGTTTTTTATGAGGAACAAGTAACTGCCGTTATTGAATATATTCGTTAATTAAATTATGTAAATTAGCTATTTGAGATAAAGAAATTTTAACCGATAATATAAAACAACAAATTTTATTTAAAATTAATAACATTTGCCATGCATGATCAGAATAATCAGTAATTTTATCAAAAATTGCAAAAGGTAAAATTTGCAAAATTCTCATGTTACTAGCTGCATATCCTCCTATTTTTTTATTTCTTTTTATAATACGAATTTTATCTGAACAATTATCATGCTGCAATTTAAGACTTCAAATCTTCCATTTAAAAAATTATAATTGAAATAGTTATTACCAATTAATTTGCAAATTATGTACATGAAATCATAAGGAATAATTCCTTCAAATATACATATCATGTGCCAGACAAGGTGGCAAACCTGGACTACAAGTATGATAAAAATTTAATTGATTTAAGTATGATTTTTTTTCTTATACCGTGAGACTCTCTCTCCATTATTATTTAAATTTTGAATATCATAATTATGTGATTTTACAGTTCTTATGTAACCCTTTCACTGTTATATCTCCATTATTAAAATCTTGTCTTTTTAACTAATATAACAATACCGAGAAAAATATTTACTACTGAAATTTTTTGTGTATTCTTTCTATTTGATGACTACCAAGATTATCACCAACTACTGCAATTACTGACTCAAAAAAAAGATTCTGATTTAACTTGAATTCCAAACAATTCTAAATATTAAACAATTTACATGACTTTCTTTGCATAATGCAACCAATTGTATATTATCAACTTTAGCTCGGTAATATATTGACATGTTACCTATCGACATATAAACACCTAACATTTTATGTTTCTTTTTTGCTGTTCCTAAAAGATAACATATCTCAAATGCGTCTTGAAATAATATTATTCTTAATATATTTTTATTTCGTTCATAAAAATTATTCATTTTATAAACGGAACCAGGACCGTTCCTAGCTATACAAATGCCTGCGCGCTGAGCAATTTTTCGCCGCCCCCCACCCTTACCTTGACAATGGGCAAAAATGTTTAAACCAGTATACATAAGTGCTTTATTCAAATTTATTATGAGAAACTCAGAATACAATAAATTTTAATAAATTTTATAAACATATATCGCATTCGCAATTCCTAAAATAAAATTTTAGAGTGGCACTTTACGAACTTTTTTCGTAGCAAACTTGTCTATGACTTTGGCAACATCAATTTTCTCACATATGTAGTGCTCTATTGATAAAAGAGTTAAATCAGATAAGCGTTCCTGTGTCATGATTGACCTTAAATAATTTTTTTACAATTTTTAGTTTTGAAAATGACCTCTCTCCATTTGCAACTGTTACTGACAACATCAAATACAATCTAAATGCTATTGCCAAATTAGGAAACAAGTGAAACAAATCGTTACAAACAATTTTTTCCAATATATCCTTACATTTATAAACCTCAGAATTAAATAATGCCTTGAACGATTAACATTTAGTATATAGCTTTACTCCATCTACATCTTTTAAAATTGATATTCCGTCATTCACTTGCAATGCAATATCAAAATCAAAGCAATGATTCTTATTTGCATCATCGTTCAAATTGAACAAATTATTAAAAAAAAGAAAAGATATCGCTGCATTTTTGCAGTTGGATCGCAGTCGGCCGCCTGCGTGCGGGCACGCACTGCACGCCTGATAGGAACCCTGAACGGAACCATTAGTAATATCTTCAAAACAATTACTATTTTTATTCATGATGTTTTGTTTACATTGATCGAAAATAAAATCGTTATGTAAAAGACATTTTAATGTTTTTTATATATATATATATATATATATATAGTCCAAAAATTTAACGGGATACGGTATTTGGGTTGAAAAAATTTATAAAAATGCAAGCATTTACAATTCTATCAATTTATTGTACATTCCAATATTTCGCCAGCAATTTGTGGCTTCTTCAGGGAGACACTAAAAATAATTTTATAATTTTACAATTTTACAATTATGTATAAAACAAGAAATAATTTAATGTGAACTATAGGTGAGAAATCTTACATGTATGATCAGAACACTATAAATGCTATTGTATAATATTTGAATGTTTAGAGTTGATTAATATTCCATATTTTCATCGTCCAACGTAAAATGTACACATTTAATCACAAAACTTATAAATTATCAAATAAATAATACAGTTATTAAAATATATTGTTGTAAAAGTCAGTAGTTAAAAAAATAAATAAATAAATAAAATAAAATTGTTAAATAAATAAATAATAAAATACAGTCAAATAATAAAAAAAATAATACTATGTCTAAAGCTAAGTTAAAATTTTTTGAATAAAGCCTAGATTTTACAAACACAAAAACTCAATGTTCGGTACTGTAATTAAAAAATTTTAAATTAATGCGAGAGCGCAAGTCTATTTTTGAATTTTTTTTCCGATCGGCAAGTTATTAGTTCATTGACCTGAGACACAGAATTTGAACGTAGCGCAATTATTTAAAACAAAACAACCTAAGAAGAAGACATATTTTGTATTGATGTTTTATCCATTTTCATTATGTTGGCATAACTAGCGATTGAATTTCTAATATCAGATTTGTTATTAATTACACATTCTTTATGTTTTGTTATATGATATGATTCTAACCAAAGTCTTTTGAAATAATTATTTTCCACATCCAATATATACGGATTGTCGTAATCGGCTTTATGTGCAGTACTGCGTAGGTGTATTGCCAATGCACACATCTTATTTGTTTTTGTTTGGTCAGTCTTATGTTGTGTTATTCTGTTTTTTAGATTTTGTAGTGACGTTCCGATGTGATATTTATTGCAAGAACATTTGATAGCGTAAATTGTGTTTTTCGTGGCCAGTTTTGAGGTTTTTTCTTTCACTCTAGTGTGTAAGTCCCGTATCATTTTTCCGCTTTTTGTTACAAATCTTATGTTGTCATCTTCTTTTAATGTTGTTATAATTTTTTTAGACACTGGTTCGATGTTTGTAAGCGAAACATAGGTGGTTGTGCTTCCACTATTCTCATTATTCTCCCTATTATTATTCTGTTGCAAGCTATTATTGTACAATAAAGCATTAATCATACCTGTAGGATAACCTGGATGGACACGGCTGTAGGCACTTGTTGAAACATAATTAAAATTAAAATAAAAATAAACACACAACTCTTGGTTTTTTGTTTCAAAATTATTATTTTATTAATACGATGTACATTTCGGCTTATTAGGCCATCATCAGGTGACGAAAATGTAATACAAAAAATTATACATTTCTAACTATATATACTAATACTTAAACTAAAACATAATTGTACTAGGGACCTAAAATGGTTTTAGCAGTGGGGATGAAAATAAGTCGGTTTGTTCATTTATTAAGATTTTATTATCAGCCAAGGCTGTTTGTATTTCCATCGCTTCTAAGAAATTCATTCTAAGACCCTTGTCGCAAATATGCAATACTTCCATATCCTCAATAAAACATTTGTGTCCTAGATCTAAACAATGTTTGGCTACATTTGAGTCGGTTTTTTCCAGCCTAACCGACCTAATGTGTTCGTTAAAACGTGTCTGAAAAGCTCTTCCTGTCTGACCGAGGTAAATAGCCGAGCAATTACTGCAATTTATTTTATAAATACCGGATTGGTTGAGAATATTTTTATTAGTTATTTTATTATTTACTATTGAATTTTTTAGTTTGTTTTTGTTATAAAATGCAGAAACAATATTTTTTGATTTTAATTGGTTTGCAATTTTTAAACTTGTACTACCGACATATGCTATTTTTCTATAATTTATTTCTTCTTTTGTTTCTGTTTTACCATTGTATAATGAGTGTACATTTTTATTTTTTAACTTTCGCTTTAACATGTTATCTACTATAGATGTACTATACCCGTTATTTTTCGCAATTAATTTTATAATATTTAATTCATTTTTAAAATCTATTTTATCTAATGGAATATTTATTAATCTATGTATCAAACTATGGAACACTGACAATTTTATATTTAGAGGATGACTAGAATCAAATGGTATTACTGTATCTGTTTGTGTTGGTTTACGGTAGATTTTAAATTTTAAATTGTTATTTTCACGTCTGATATTTAAATCTAAAAAATTTATAGATGCATTATCTTCTTTTTCAATTGTAAAATTTGTTATTATCTAAGGAATTAATAATTATTAAGAATTGATTGAGTTGTCTCTCTGTTCCAGTCCATAGACACAAAATATCATCTACGTATCTGAACCATTTTAAAACAACCTCTAACTAAATGTGTTTTAAAATGGTTCAGATACGTAGATGATATTTTGTGTCTATGGACTGGAACAGAGAGACAACTCAATCAATTCTTAATAATTATTAATTCCTTAGATAATAACAAATTTTACAATTGAAAAAGAAGATAATGCATCTATAAATTTTTTAGATTTAAATATCAGACGTGAAAATAACAATTTAAAATTTAAAATCTACCGTAAACCAACACAAACAGATACAGTAATACCATTTGATTCTAGTCATCCTCTAAATATAAAATTGTCAGTGTTCCATAGTTTGATACATAGATTAATAAATATTCCATTAGATAAAATAGATTTTAAAAATGAATTAAATATTATAAAATTAATTGCGAAAAATAACGGGTATAGTACATCTATAGTAGATAACATGTTAAAGCGAAAGTTAAAAAATAAAAATGTACACTCATTATACAATGGTAAAACAGAAACAAAAGAAGAAATAAATTATAGAAAAATAGCATATGTCGGTAGTACAAGTTTAAAAATTGCAAACCAATTAAAATCAAAAAATATTGTTTCTGCATTTTATAACAAAAACAAACTAAAAAATTCAATAGTAAATAATAAAATAACTAATAAAAATATTCTCAACCAATCCGGTATTTATAAAATAAATTGCAGTAATTGCTCGGCTATTTACCTCGGTCAGACAGGAAGAGCTTTTCAGACACGTTTTAACGAACACATTAGGTCGGTTAGGCTGGAAAAAACCGACTCAAATGTAGCCAAACATTGTTTAGATCTAGGACACAAATGTTTTATTGAGGATATGGAAGTATTGCATATTTGCGACAAGGGTCTTAGAATGAATTTCTTAGAAGCGATGGAAATACAAACAGCCTTGGCTGATAATAAAATCTTAATAAATGAACAAACCGACTTATTTTCATCCCCACTGCTAAAACCATTTTAGGTCCCTAGTACAATTATGTTTTAGTTTAAGTATTAGTATATATAGTTAGAAATGTATAATTTTTTGTATTACATTTTCGTCACCTGATGATGGCCTAATAAGCCGAAATGTACATCGTATTAATAAAATAATAATTTTGAAACAAAAAACCAAGAGTTGTGTGTTTATTTTTATTTTAATTTTGTAGGATAACCATTAGTTATCAATAATGCTTTTGCTATTTTTAAATTCTTTTGTACCAGTGATGGGTGACTGATCTTTATGATTCTATTTTTTAGATTTAATATTACATTCTTTTTAGAGTTGTGGCTATGATTTGATGCATAGTGAATGTATCTACCTGAGTGCATCGATTTCCTGTACCAATCAAGAATAATTATTTGATTATCCGATCTTATTAGCTTAGTATCCAGGAATGGCACTGATCTGTTAGTTTCTGTCTCCAACGTAAACTGTATATTACTGTTATAATTGTTAAAAATCCGTAAAATTTCATCATGTCCTGTTTTAGGAACGGCTGTCACAATATCGTCCACGAATTTGTACAAAAATGGTAGTTTGTACGACAGTTGTGGTATGCATGATTCCAGCACCATATCCATCACATATTGGGCAATTATCGGGCTGATTTTTGAGCCCATTGCACATCCCAGAATCTGTTGATAAAATTCTCCATCAAACACAAATACATTCGATTGAAAAATAAAAGTTATAATGACTAGAAATTCATCAAGAGGTATGTTTGTGTGTAATTTAATAATTTCCCATTTGTTTCTTATTGCTGTAATTGTGATTTCTAGGTCTATGTTGGAAAACAAGCTTATGACATCGAGGCTGATCAATACATAATCTTCTGGCAATTTTGTATCGTTCATCAATTCAGCAAATTGAAATGAGTCTTTAATAAAGTACTCATTATTACGATTGTAGGCTCGCGATAATATTTCTGAAATCAAGTTACATAAAGGTTCTGTCGGAGTACTGATATTCGCTATTATTGGTCTCAGTGCTAGTTCTTCTTTGTGAATTTTAGGCAGAGCATAGTACTTGGCAACTGTGCTATTATAAGTAGTTAGCTCTTTCGCCTCTATTTCACCGATATATTTATTCTCTTTGAGATTTTTAACAATTTTGTTAGATTTTAATTGTGTTGAAGTAATCATATCAGTTCTACATTTTTTATAATATTTATTATCATTTAACAGTGCTAAACTCATTTCATTGTAAGTTACTTTATTCATCGCAACTGTAACGTTACCTTTATCCGCTGTCGTGATAAGTAATTCCGGATGTTGTTTTAAGAACTTTTTTGTTTTGTAATATAAATCATTAAAATAATCATAAGTGTTTGTAGTATTGTTAAGATAATTAGTTATTATATTTGTCGTTTGTGCGCGTATTGTGTCTGTGTCTAACTTACATTTAGATATTGCTAATTCAGTCTCAGCTATTAATTGTTTTATGTTAACTTCAGATCTTTGTATGTTAATGCCAAATTTACTTCCTAACGCCAAGAATTGTGATATTTCTTCCGGAATTTGTACATCTGAGATATTCTTAAACCATTCTTTAGGAATAGTCATACCTTTGTTTTTTTGTTCAAGCTTCAGTATGTTAAATTTCTTTAAATTAGAATTTTTAATATTACGGAATTTGTTGTTGTATTGTAGTTTTTGTCTTTTAGTAAATTCATCAAAAATGTGTTTTTGTTCCGGGTTATCATAACTGTTGATTGCATTCGTTGTTGTTTGTAATTTAGTCTCTAATTCCTGTATTATACTATTCGTGATTCTAATTTCTAATTGTAGTACTTGTTGTTTAATTTTACTATTGAATTTTAAAATCTGATTAAATGTTTTCTTGTCTTCAATTCTCAATAACGTCATGATTCCCTTAATTCCATTCGTGATGTGATTTGGGAAAATATTATGTTTTTTACATTGGATTAGAAATATTCTTCTGTTTCTGTACGATGCTAGTTTTGTTTGAGTTGTAGACCAAGTTTTATACAATGTGCTGTAGTCACTGCCATAGGTGTCAAGCAGTGAGCTGAAGAATCCCATTTTTTTATAATATGTAGAGTCAGAGTAACTACCGTGTTAATATTTAGTCCAAAAATTTAACGGGATACGGTATTTGGGTTGAAAAAATTTATAAAAATGCAAGCAACAAGCAAATCTGATACAATATGTATAGCATTGTACAGCAATATTTTATTTTGAATTGACGGTTGTGACTTACGACCGAGAAGCCGGTACATTTGTTTAGTTTTTAAATTTAATTGTTTACGTTTAGTTTGTAGGTGGATTCGCCATGTTAATCTTTTGTCTAGGTGCATACCTAGATATTTCACGTCATCTTTTCTTGCTAACTGTTGATTATTTAAGCTAACTGGTGGGAAATTTCCTTTTTTGGTCGTAAATACAATGTGCGTAGTTTTCTGTTCATGGATTTTTATGCGCCACTTCTCTGTCCATTTCTGTATTTCGTTTAGTGCGCCTTGTAATAGTGCTGATGATCTATTTGGTTCTTCGTGGGATACAAGTATGGCTGTATCATCAGCATATGTTGCAGTTGTGGCGCTATCTAGGTATGGTAGGTCCGCCGTGTATAAGTGGTAAAGAGCGGGCCCTAACACACTTCACTGAGGTACTCCTGCTTTAATTAATTGTGGGTCCGAAAACTTTCTTCATACCGTACTTGAAAATGTCTTTCGCTTAAATATGATTTGATTTGTTTCGATCAAACGCTTGGCTTATATCAATGAATGCTCCTGAACAATATTTTCCGTTGCTACGTACTTTCAGCCAGAATGGCTGAGTAGTATATTGGCATATATATTACACCCTTAGATGGTCAGGAGTGCAGCCGCCAGCTTTTAGACAGTGGAGTCGGTCGTGAGTTCTATTCGCGTTTCTTACTCGGGGCGCCACAAGATTGTGATTTAAATATCTATCTAATAATTTACTTAAATTGCAACAAAGTGAACTGGGCTGCATACAATCATAAAAATGCATCCAGTTGGACAATACCATGCACAATAACAAATACGAAATAATAATGCGCTAATTTTAAGTTTAATGAGAATAATATATTAAATTAAACTGCTACGTAAATACAGAATTGTGATTCTCACAATATATGGTAATATATAGAATATAAATAATGAAAGTAAATATTCTTACAAATTATTCTTCAAAGTTAAATCAAGCGAAATTAAATATTTGTATATTGAGTAATCAGAAGCAAAGAGAATTTAATATTACTGTTACGGATATAAGAATAAGACCGGGCGAGGACTGCAATGAATACGCTTGTACGGTATGTATAAATAGCGCGAAATGGTGCACGGCGGAGGGTTGATCGATCAAACCGCGCGATGCGAGCGCATGATTAACTAATAACGTAACATGTCCTAGCTCTTTCGTGTTTCTAAGATCCCTAACAATAATCGTAGCAAAATATATCTAAAATAATTATTGTAAAATCTACTGTCAAATTTCGCGTGAGTTATTACAATATCCTTATATAATTCTAAACTTATAATAATCGTATACGACAATTCCGATTCTAATAAATTCCAAAACAAATTCGTTGGTACAAGAAAATGGCTTATCTGTGAATCCAGCGCTGGTTGATTGAAGGTCACGATGACGTCACAACCGGAAAACAAAATGGTGTTACATCCGCTGTCGACCTCGTGGCAAAATAACCTCAAACAGGATTCACGTGCAGCTTTTCTTGATATGTACTTCTCAATATTGATGATGTATACGTCCAACATCCAATATATTGCAGCAATGATGTCGTATTACCAATTAATATATGTACGAGAAGATTTACGATACTGGTATAGATGACGATAATAATAAGAGTAAAGATAGATAGATAGAAAAAATAAGAAAAGATAAGATAAGAGGATAAGATAAGATAAGATAGGATAAGATAAGATAGGATAGGATAAGATAAGATAAGATAAGATAAGATAAGAGGAAAGAGCCTGAAAAGATATTATTAGCTTTGTTGGTTCACTGTGTTGTATGATCAGACAAAACAAACAATTACTAAATATCAAAATCTATTGCAAACAAAGTATTTACCTTAAGATGGAATGCAGGCTTGAGTATTGTTGAACTATGTATACAGTATATCCGAAATATATTCTTAGGATTTCTATCAATATCCTTAATCAAATCTCAATATGTATCCGCAAATTGCGAAGTTAGATTTAATTCCAATTTGTTCCAAAAATTACAAAGCCAATATTAAATCGTAACCTTTACTAAGATTCGATGCCACACACAGTTCAACGACTACTGACTGGTCGGTTAGCAAGTTCAATTCAATTTTCAACGCGCCGCATACGAATGCGCAAATAATTATAAACAATATACAGTGACCCAACTTAGCATTAATGCTTCTATGATTGTATACTTTTAAGGGTGTACAATCACCATAAACTTAATGACAAATTAGAACGTAACACCGTGTTGAATGCTTTTTTCTATTTCATTTACCACACGATGTACTTGCTGTATTGTAGTGCTGATACCTAAAACCGAACTGATGAGCTGGAATTAGGTTTTCGTCTTCTATTATTGTCTTCAATCTTTTCAATAGTAATCTTTCAAATAATTTTGATAATAAAGGTAACAATGATATTGGCCTATATGAAGTAGTTTCATAAGCTGGTTTACTTTTTTTTGTGTATCAATATAATTTGAGCGAATTTCCATTGCACTGGGAAGTAAGATATTCTTAAGTTTGCAATGAATATTTGTGTTATTGCAACGATTAATTTTCTAGGCAGTTCTTACAGTACTTTAGCGTTTATTAGGTCGTATCCGGGAACTTTTTTATTGTTTAAATGAGTGAGTTATTCTTTTATTTCGTTAGGTGATATGTGTTTCATGGGCGGAGATAATTGTAAAGGGGTAGACAAAAAATCTTCTATTTATTTATTTTCTTCATCTCATATCATGGGTTCAAAAACTTTTGCAAAGTGTTCTGCAAATATATTTGCTTTTTCTTCGCTTTCTCTGGCCCACGTACCATCATTTTTCTTTATTGGTGCTGTGTTTGTTTAATTTAGTATGTGCTGTGTTTGTTTAATTTAGTTTTTGTTGCCTTCCATAATGAATAGTCATTTTCTGGATATGGCGAGAGATTGATATGATAAAGCTGAATCGTAACGTTATTAATTTTATGTATCGTTTTTTTTTTTTTTTTTTGATTTCTTTAGAAAGTTTATTTAGGATTATTTTGTCTTTTGGGTACCTTGTTAATTGCCATGTTTGTCTTTTGTTCATTTTTAATGTTATTTTGTCTCTTAGAAGTTTGGCGTAGTTGGTAAGTATTTCATTACCATCTTCTACTGCTTGGTCAATGTCGTCAGATGTTTTGTGTGGAATCTGTAACTTTATATTTTCGTCAAGATATTTTCTGTAGATTTCCCAGTTTGTTCTTTTATTATACAAGCTTGGTCTTTTATCTTTGTATATTATACTGGTACTTATTGTTAGTATTACAGCAGAGTGGTCTGAAGTTAAGTCAAGACATGACTCAATATTTGTATAATTTTGTGATAGACCATTCGTGATAAAAAAATCTAACAAATCTGGTACTTTATTGGGATCAGTAGGCCAGTTACGAGTAGTTGGTTTGCCTGTGTTAATGTGGTTATATTTTTTCGCTCTTAATGTCTTTTGTAGTTCTGTTCCTTTAGGGTTTATTAGTCTTGAGCCCCATTGTGTGTGTTTGGCATTATAGTCATAATGTATTGAAAATAATAATGTATTGAAAAACTCTTCAAAATCTTTTTCGTTTGTGTTATTTCTGGGTGGACAGTACACGGCGGATACGGTAAATGAGCCTTGCAGTTCTTTTATTTTGATACTGGTTGCTTGTATAAGTTTTTTTTTCATATTTTTCAATTCCATAATATTGCATTATATCACTAATTATTATTGCTGTTCCCCCGTGTGTTGTACCATCAGGATGGTTTCTGTAATATGTTTTAAATTTTGTGATTTTAAAGTAATTTCTGTCAGTGAAATGAGTCTCAGATATTAGCATAATATCTATTTTTTCTGAGTTGAGAAATACTTCTATTTCCTGACGATTTTGCGCCAGGCCGTTGGCATTCCATAGTGCAATTCTTATTGACTTAGCCATTTTGTTTATTGACAACGGCAGTCAATAGATTTATAATTGTTGTATTTTGTTGCATTAATTGGTTGAACATTGCTTCAAATTTGTTTAAAAATTGTGTTAGTATCGTATTGTTTTCGGTTTGATTAACTTCATGATTCGGAGAGTTTCTTGTTATTTATGAGTAGCTTGCGTCGTCTCCTACTCTTTGAGACTGATATTTATGTGGGAGACTATTTATTTAAGTGAATTGTTTAACGTAATTTTATTTCTTAATTTTTGTAGCTATTGGTATACTTCACATCCTTAGTAGTTTGCTGGATGTGGGCCAGAGCAATGAATGCAAAGTGGTGGTTCTTTTTTATCTTTATTGCAGTTTTTAGTTGAATGGCTTTTCGCACATTTTTCGCAATAATATAGTTTAGTACAGTAGGTTTTTGTATGCCCGTATTCTTGACATTGCATCTACATTGTGGTATAACATTTTTCGTTTTTGGTAGTTCTACAGTAATTTTTGTACCAAGAAGATTTGTTAAATCGTATATTTTTTTATTATATTGATCTGGTTCTAGATCAATAAAGAACATTGGAAGTGGAATTTTGATTTTCCAGCTTTTTAGATTTGTTACGTTACTTACGAAGAATCCTTTATTTTCTAGTTCAGTTTTAATCTCGTCCGTTTGAATCGAATGGTGAATGTTTTTTATTACCACTCTATATGCTCTATCTTGTTTTAATTGGTATGTATGCTTCACAATATTATTTATTTTTAGTAGATGGACTAGTTTTCGATATGATTCAATTGTGTGTGTGTTAATTTTGATTATGTTATCTGTTAGTGATTTACATATAAATTCTTTTTTTTTGTAATGTGGTTGTAATTGTTTCAATCATTGCTGAATAGTTGGTTACCCCTTGGATAAATACAGGTGGTGGTTTATGTTCCATGTTGGTGTTTGTTTCCTGTTCTATTGTTTGTTGATCTGTACTATCGTTTTATAATGCACACCTGTTTGTAGTATTTACATTGGAACTTTTTGATTTTCATTTTCTCTAAATAGTTTTTTTCTTTTTTACAACTTGCCACGAAATTGTGGAAATGTTGTCCATGTTCTGGATTTGATTAGCTGTCATTGTGCTACAGATTGGGGTTGATTGTGTAATTATTGAGTTGACATAATTTATTGTCGCAGTTGTAGTAGTCACTATATTGGTAAGTGTTGTTGCAAAAGTTTGAAATCCTCCGCTGGCTGTTTGCATGTTTGAAAAACAAATTTATTTGCACTTTTTAAATGCTACAAAGCACTTCATTCACAAAATTTTATATTTTTATTTTTTTCACTGTTTATTTCACACTGATAAAAGCAAACTAACTAGTTGCCTCACCGTAAAGACAAGTCCGTACTAACTGGTAGCTACGCCACAACTACATTTTAATGTGTCTAAAATAGGAATATAATAATAATTACATTTTTCGTGTTTTTCATTTCTTCCAATTTCTAAACAAACAGGGCTAACATAGTTAAAATTATTTTTAAAATACTGTTTTCGAGAAGGTGATGATCTGAGACAATCATTTGACAAATTATATGCTTTTTTAAATAAATCACATTGTTCTAATTTCGTTTTGTAACTACACAGAGCACCATTTGCATTTATAATTCCATTTCTTTTTGTATTTGCAATGTTATTTACATCTGCTAATCCATTTATAATAAATTGTAATGCAGATTCATTTACAAAATATTTTG
Source organism: Clivina fossor (assembly GCA_963966155.1). Taxonomy (NCBI): domain Eukaryota; kingdom Metazoa; phylum Arthropoda; class Insecta; order Coleoptera; family Carabidae; genus Clivina; species Clivina fossor. The sequence continues at coordinate 36,847,708 of OZ014551.1, forward strand.
ATTGAAGTTGTAAATTAGAAGCTAATGACTTTATATAAAAATCATCCGAATTAGATTCCATTTTATACTTCTTGTCAACTATATTTTTGGAAAGATAAAAGGTTTTCAATGATACACATTTTCGTAAAATTTCACTACACTTTAATTCGTCTACAGACTTAAGTTTCGGCTCGCACCATTGTCAGTGTTATAATGAAATTAAAATACAAATTCAGACTTATATATATATATATACATATCAGAGTTACAATAATCAGATACATTGTTGATGATTATATCAATACATTACAATACATAAGTGAGTTACAATAATCAGAGTAACAATAATCAGAAACCATAGTTGATGATTATATCAATACAATACAATACAAAATGTAAAAATTAAAAAATGAACAAAGTACTATTAAATTAAATGTTAATTGTTAAACCTATTAGAGGTGAGTTATATAAATCGGTAATGTCATTTATAATGTGTTGGTTTTTCTTTTTAAACTTTTCTATTTCGTGGGCTTCCGGGAGATTTAATTTTATGCCTTTTTTATTACAATGAAAATTTTTTGGTTTAAAATTAGCTTGGTGATTTTCAGTAATTAAGTGGTTAGCAAAAGTGGAGTCTGGTTTCTTCTTATAGTAGGATTTTTTATGTTCATCGCATCTTATGTTGAAGGTACGTCCGGTTTGCCCAACATAAGCAGAATTACATGTTAAACAATCTAATCGGTATACACCACTTTTTTCCATTACAGTTTTTATTATTCACTAATAACTTTTTGGTATTATAATATGTTTTAAATGCTATTCTAATATCTTTAAACTGTTTAAATTTATTGGCTATTTTTAAACTAATCTTACCGTAATACGGTAGTTAAATAAATTTCTTTTTTATTTTTTCAATATTTGCATAAATTAGTTGTTCTGTAGCTTTCATAAGTTTTTTTTATTTAGTAGTTGGTCTATCAGTTTATTATCGTACCCGTTATTTGTTGCTATATTCTTGATATTTTTATTCTCAAAATTATTAATACAGTCAGTGATTTTCTTTTTCCTCTTTATTAAAAGAAAAATATTTTCTATAAAAATGCATTTTGAACTAATTAATAGTTTTATATTTTATTTTACTAGAACAATTATTAATAGGACAAGTTACCTGATGTATATGATTGTGAAAATGCATACAGAAATGTAAAATAATATTTTTAAATGAAATATTTTTTGAACATTCAGTTACTGAGCATATTACTGATTGATTTTCACTTTCAGAACAAAAATCATGGATTTTGTGATTTCGAAATAAATGAAGCTTGAAATTCAAATATTTACGAAATTTTTGATAACAATTAGTAAAGACACAAATAAAAATTACATTTTTTCCTTTTCTGTGATAATATTGATGATTATTATAGTACTTAATGCATGTTAAATTTCTTAAACAAATATTATATTTATAAATCATTTCTAAGAATTAGTTCAATCATTTAAAAAAAAATAGGATTATGATAAATTTTAATTACATTGTATATACTTATTATGTATACATTGTATATATGTATATATTAGATAAATTAGAAATATTTCAAAAAAATTAAATTACCAATTACGAAAAATGACAAAATATTCAAAATAAACTTGTTCCAAATTTTAAAAACGTAATCTGAAATGTAAGAAAACTAATTAAAACAAAATTAATAACTAAAAACATACAAATACAAGTAAATACAGATTTATTAAATGATCATTACTAAAGTGACTAAAAAAATAAAACAAATATCAAATGTGTATATAATAATTAATATTTTACAATGTTTTAATAGTTTAAAAATATAAAATTACATACAGATTTTATATATCATTAATGTAAAGATATTAAAAAAAAATTTTAAATTAAGAAAACAACTAGGTTTTTATTGTAAACTTAAATGTACTTCGTTTGACTGATGATGGTCTAATTTATGACCGAAACGTCTCATTAAAATATAAATCAAACTGTGATAAAGGAGTTAATTCTTTAAAGATCCCAGATGCCAAAATAATATTTCTATGAATATACTAGAAAGTCCACTCGAAATAACTTTTTGATTTATAGCATAATATTACAAAAAAATTCTGAGATGAGTTAGGCATAAAATAGACTAGACTATAGTACTAAAAGATTTATTGTAAGTAATTGAAATTTAACATGTAATTCAAATATGCAAAAATATGTAGAGTGTTTCAATTACAATTTAAAATTGAAATTATTTTCGTTAAAACCAACAAATTTTTTGTTTGTAAAATTTATATCATTCAGTGGCCTCCTTTTCAGTAATATTTAATAATATTAAAATATGGGTTATTAATCAGTATCAGTTTTGCACAGTACATAAATCTTTAATTATTTTTTTAATTACCGTATTACATATTTTAATCTTAACTAATAACAGGTATAAATAAGAACAATTTTTGAATATATTTTTAATTATTTTTTTTTATTGCACTGTATTACAAATTTTATTATGTGGTAGCAGGATTACAGGAAGTGAATAAAGTGACGGTGTTATCATTTTTTAAATCTACTTATTGATTGCCATTATGCAAATGGAATTAACCAAGAAGTTGCTATAGTGTGCCAAAAATATTTTAAAATTTTTTATATTCCACTTTGCAATAGAAACGGTTGATTAATATATTCATGCTCGATTACTTGAATTTAATAATGTTAAAAATGAAAATGATGCACGAGCAATCTGAAAATAAATTTTAAAATTTAATATTACAGTTAGTTATGAATATAGGACGACATACGGATGCAAATGTCGCTAAACTTAAAGCCAGCAGTCCACCAATACTAAACTCAATTTTCTTTTGAGACTGTATAATTATTCTCATTAAATCCATTTTAACTTCTTTATCTTGTAACAAATACCAATCGCAACTATAGGCAGCAATAGCAACATTTTCTCCCTAAAATTTTTACACAGTTAATTAGTTTACGTATCAAAATAAAAATTATTAAATTTTTTAAACAAATTTAATTTTTCTAATAAAATTAAAAACATATAACATATAAATGCATTAATCATCATCTCAACGCTTTAATTTATTTATGTATATTTTACATTATAAACTAAACTTAATATTAAATACACTTAGTAAAGCATGAATGGAGACCAGAACTAACTTAGATACTGCAATAAGAGTTCAATTAAATAAATGTTTGTACTTTAGAAGAATTATTCTGAACTAAATTTAGATATCTTATTTATATGTTCTTATTATATTAATTTAACGGCATAAATCAAGCAAGAAGTACTTTCGATAGTCTGAAAATGATAAAAAATTCACAGAGAGCGAGAGATTACAAAAAAGATGTAAATTTAAAGAAATGTTTGAAAAGCTAATTGAAAATCAATATTTAATGAATTCTCAAACTTGAGAAAATTGATGGAAATTCCACAAATGTCAAGGTTTTTGATTTAGAAATAATCTTTTTTTTTTTCATTAATCTAATTGTTTGGTACTACAAGCTTGGTTTTAAAATCGGCTTTAATTAATACCAGTGTTAAAGCAATGCAATGTCATAAGCGAAGGACTAAACAAAAAAAATTAACACATAAAATCCAAGCTTGTGGTATCAGACATTAATATTATTTACTTAAAAATAAATAAAAGGTTTAGTGTACTAAAAAGAACTACCTTTAACTTTAATTTTCAAGGCTGTTTGTGATTTAAGAAAATAATAGTTTATTAATTAGTTGTATATACTTATTCCAAATGTTACGTGTAATGTTAATATTCATGTGATTTGGAATGCGTTTGCGATGGCATATTCTCAGAAACACACATATATATATATATATATATATATATATATATATATATATATATATATATATATATATATAATAATAATAATAATAATGTTTATTCGTCATCAAATAATTTACATGAAAGGTCATATATTACAATTAAAATAATCTTCAAAAGTATAAATGGTATTTTGCAGCAGTATATCCTTAGTGCGCCTTTTGAATTTTTCACTGTTCAAAAGTTTGATGTGATTGGGGAGAACGTTGTACAGTTTCGGTCCCCAATACAACACTGAATTTTGACACTTGTTTGTTTTGCACAGTGGTATCGATAATTCAGATTTTCTTCTCGTGCCATAATTGTGTTTGTCAGAATTTTTCGAGTAAAGTGTTTTATTTGAGTGAATATATTTGATGCATTCATGTACAAACAAGCTTGTAACAGTTAATATTTTCTCTCTCTTGAAATATTCCTTGCAGCTTTCATTCCAATCCAAGGAACATAATATTCTTATTGCTCTTGTACGATTAATAATTTTTCTGTACTTGCAGAAGAACCTCATATCAAAATTCCATAATTTAGACAGCTGTGGAAAAATGCATAATAAGCAGTTTTAGCACAATCGTACGAGGCGATTTGTTTAGTTCTGCGTATGCAATATAGTGCTGTTGTCAATTTTACTTTTAAATTATCTATATGTGTTAAATAAGTTAAATTTTTATCAAAAGTTATTCCTAAGAATTTTATAGCTCCAGTTTCTTCTTTACCATGGAATTTTAGATGTTGCGTCTTATTTATATTTATTTTCAATTTATTTGTACTGAACCATTCTTCTGCTTCTTGTAGTACACTATTGGATTTTACTATTAGTTCTTGTTTATTATTTAATTTTACTAGAAATGAAGTATCATCTGCATATATCCATGACATGTCAGGATGTATATTTACTGGTAAGTCATTTATATATATATATATATATATATATATATATATATATATATATATATATATATATATATATATATCTTGAATAACAATGGTCCTAATACCGACCCTTGAGGTACACCTACATTGATCTCTTTTAGTTGCGATGAAATATTTTGATAAGTAACAAGTTGCTTCCTATCTCGTAAATAAGATTTCAGTATTTCTTGCCATATACCTCTGAATCCATAATATTCAAGCTTGTTTAACAATATATCGTGATCTACCGTGTCAAAAGCTTTGGATAAATCACATGAGGTCATTTGTACTTTTTTATCTTTATTTTTTGCTGTTATAATGCTGTTTGTCATTTCTAGTAAAGCCGTTGTTGTAGATTTGTTTTTCCTGTATCCATGCTGACTGTTGTGATACATATTATATTTTTCTAAAAATGTTTCTATTCTCTCGTTTAATGCTATCTCTAAGACTTTAGAAAAAGTAGGTAATATAGATGGAGGCCGGAAATTTTCTGTTAAAGTTGGTATTTGTTGCTTAGGAAGTGGAATCACTTTGGCCATTTTCAATTTTTCTGGAACGCACCCCTCTTCAAAGCATTTATTTATTATGATTACCAAAGCATCTGCAATTTCTTCTTTTACTTTGTTTAATAATATTGTAGATATTCCATATATATCTTGTGTGGTTTTTTTTTTTATTGACGAAATTATTTGTTTTACTTCATCTGCTGTAATGTTTGTTAGAAAACAGGAGTTGACATTATTTATTTATGTATTTTTTAAGAAAGTATTATGCATTTTTCCAGTGTCTGTTATTGAGTTTTTTATATTTTCACCCACATTTATAAAATACTCATTGAAATCATCTGCATTTATGCTTTCATTTATTTGTGTATTTTCTTTTTTACTTACTGCTATTTCAGATTTTATTATGTTCCATATAGCTTTCTGTTTATTATCATTTTTACTTATTTTACGTGAATTTTCTTTCTTTTTTAGTTCTTCTATTTTCTTAATATAAATTTCTTTCCACTTTTTGTATGCTTGTATTGAGTATATATCCTTTCTTACGCGCGTTATTGTTTCTAATGCATCTAGTTTATTTTTCATTTGTTGTAAATCATTTTCTTTTATTACCCGACGCTTGATATTGTTCTTTTCTTTTTTCTGTACTATAAAACACGATTCATAAGCTTGTAAAAATGTGGAGTGAAAAATATTGTATGACATTTGTGCATTTTGATCTCTTAAGAGTTCTTCCCAATTTTCTTTGTTTAAACAATATTTAAAATTTTCAATAGCAGTATTGTTGAATCTTCTTTATTAAATCATCTTCATTTACATTTGCTGGTCCTATTTGAATTTTAAGAAGTTGTGCGCTATGGTCCGATACATGTAAATTTAATGTTTTAACATTAAAACAATATTTGCCAGTTACAATTATATTGTCGATACAATTTTGCAATCTTGATGGTTCAGTTGTAGTTATTTGGAGTCCGAATGTATGAATCAATTCCATAAACAAGTACATTCTTTTGAGTTACTTCTAAAGTTAATGTTAAAATCTCCTGCAATAATTATTTCCCAATTGAAATAATTATCTTGAACATACGATAATGTGTCGTTCAATTTTTGCTGAAATATGTCAAAATTTCCATCTCCATTTCTGTATACTGTTACATTTACAATTTTATGTGATTTTATTTCAGTTGCACATAATTCTATTACTTTTTCGGAGGTTAAAGCTCTTATTTCTGGTATATCCTTTGTTTTATAATTATGCTTGGATAACATGAGTACTCCACCATGCTTATATATTTTTCTACAGTATTCACTGCTTATATTATAATTTGGAAATTTTATTTTACCTAATATTTCGGCAGTTTGCCAGTGTTCTGTAATACACATTACGTCAATTTTTTCTTCAGCTAGAATAAAGTTTATGATATCAATTTTGTTTGCAATACATTGTACATTGTAATTCATAATTCTAAACTTATTTCTAGTAATACGTATGTCTTTTCTCGAAAAAACTTATATCTTTTTACAATTATGTTTTGAGGCCAAATTTCTGGCTTAGTCATTTCTTCTAATTTATCAAACTTAAGACCTACTTTATATGACTTATTATTGCTTTTGTTTCTTTCATTTTTCTTTATTTCTTCCACTGTAAAATCCGTCTTTGAACATATTGATGCTAAATACTTTTCTAATGATTCTGAAGTTGTATTTGAATTTGCGTTTCCAATATAATGCCACGTCTTTTTCTCAGCTGCTGCAAAGCAATTATTTTCATCGACTGTTAAGTTACCTTTTATTATTGAGGTGTTACGTTTGTTTTCTTTATGATTTTTATTGTCTTTAAGATTTATTTGCTTCTGTACAACTTTATTTAATTCTGAACGATTTTTATTTATTTGTTCAGTTCTTATATTTTCCTGTTTTAATTTCCCTTTATTTTCCTGAAAATCTTGCTATATATATATATATATATATATATATATATATATATATATACGAAAGTAACAGGTTCATCTACCCAATTGAAAACGCGTGTTAATACATACGCGATATAAACGATATATGTATTAACAGTTGTGTAGAGGAACCTTTTACTTTCGTAAAAACAAGCAAAAAATATTATTTCTGATGTTGTTTCGATGTAAAATTATCGATTTTAACCTTACTGGAAATTTTTTTGTTTTTACGGACTCTCAAATATACATACATATATATATATATATATATATATATATATATATATATATATATATATATATATATATATATATTTAATCTATTTATTTATTTCAGGTAAGCAGTCGTTTTTTTCCAAGGATAGGGCAATTAAATTCTGACATTCCTCTTATAATAGTTGTTATCTGTAAGTTTATTGCTTCATTCAATATTTCGAGTCTTGATTTGACTCTTCTTCAGGAACAATTCGCAATGTATACATAAATTAATTTTGTTAAAATTACAACCTTCAACTTCTTTCGATTAAACACAGGAAACATAAATCATACTTATATTTTATTTAACTAGCGTGTTCATTTTTTTAAAAAACCATGTGGTGTCAAATATTTAAAAAGACAAAAACAAAAATACAGATTAAAAACTATTACGTCTGTTATCTTCCGGTTAGATCAGATTCGTCACTATTTCATTATTGATCTAACACTGATTTTAATATTGTTTTGTACTTAAATTTGATGAAATTTTATATGTTTGTGTTATTTTCATTGTCTTTGTTCTCTGTCACTTTTTTGAGGTTATGTTTTGTCAAAACATAACAACAGGACAGGACGCGTCAAAGATGCTTCCAGAAAGGTTTTTTTTTGTATTTATATAACTGTTTATTTCATCAACAGTTATTAGATAGATCAATTTTAATTGATTAAATCATTAATTATTTTTTTAAAAACAAATGAATAAAATTGTGATTTAAATTATGATTCAAATCAAATGATTCAAATCAGACATACCCTAATAAAAGAAGCTAATTGTCTATTAAAAGAAACCGTAGACGAAATTTAATTTATTTATCGTATATGCCGGTTGTTCATTTCACTTACAATATCACACGTATTATTTTCTAAGGAAACTTCATACTGTTCTATTTTATTTCTAATTCACTGTATATTTTGATGTAAAATTTTAAGAGAAGGAGATTCGTTGTCGCAATTTCTGTTATTAATTTGATTTGATATTTCTTCTTTACCGATTGAGAAAAACTATTTTACATGCGTTTCTTTTGGCCATGTTGACGGATCTAGTACGGTTTTCAAATTGTAAGAATAAATACTGGCTTTGAAGAAGGCATAATAAGTTGAATATTTTAAGTTTCTCATAATCCACTTCTAGGAAGTGTCGGAAATAAAAATATTATTATTATTATTATTCTTTACTTCACCTTTAGAGGTACACAACATTGTACAACGGCCTCCGTGGAGGCAAGTATGTGCAACAGTGATATGATATAATTATATTACAAAATTATTATATAAATATAATAAAGAAAATCACATTCAAATTTACTTGATTGTTTCAATGTGTTATGTTAAATTTTGCTACTCTTTATTTAACACTCTTCGGACTATTGCGCATGTACTTAAGATTACTGCTTTTTGTATTATTATTATTATTATTATTATTATTATTATTTAAAATAAAACGGCTTTAGGTTTGAGTTCTGTTAAAAGTTATTAATAATAATCGACTTTCTGTAAATTCAGCGTCTGTTTTCATCAGGAAAAATGTACAAATGAGATTTACAATAAATATCAGAAATAATAAATAAGTTACTAGGTAACAATTAAGAAACTAGATCATAATTTTTTTTATATTAATTTTTAATTAATGGATTTATAATATTATTATTATTATCATTATTGATTTAGCAAACTAAAATTAAGAATTACATACATACCCAATCACACCATGTAGCCAAAATGATATGGCATAAACTCTTTTTATTATCCGGAAATTAGTTTCCCACAAACATTTATATACAGACAAGCAGCTCTAGCTTCATACATATTCCTGATACGTCTCATACATGCTCTTCTATTTCTACTACTTGAAAATTTTCGCTTACGTGAAACGTTTTCATTCATACTACTCCATCTAGTTATCCGACGTCCACGCAAACGTCTACTTTCAAAATCATTCACATATATTCTTCTAATCAAACGTTCATGATTACCAAACCATTTCAATTCACCAACATGTTTTTCAATTTCACATTCATCATACACTAATCTATTTCGTATCCGATTCCTTGTAGTTACACCACATACGCCACGTAGAAATAAGGAGTCACTTTCTTTTTATGATTTTGCAGCCAAACCCAACATTCACGACCATACATCAATTCAGGCAACAAAATAGCATTTTATTTACACAAACGGGCTCTTTTGGAAACATTTATATTTATAGCAAAAGTACCAAAATCACCCAAAACTTTACAACCAATATTAACTCTCCTTTCAATCGCATGATCAAGGCAATCTTCCTTAGATAATAATTTATCCAAATACATAAGTTCATCTTCCTGCTCAAAGGTACACTATCAATAAATACATTACATTCAGTCGTCAAGTCACCCTTCCCAAAAAATAGTACTTTGAACTTATCAACATTCTACACAAGATTCATATTTTTACCTACAACATTAGCTGTATTCTTTTTACCTAAAATTTACTGAGATCTCAGCTCACTTCAGATAAACTCCGATAATACTTATTCTTTTTATCTTAACTGAGCTGCGACAAACTGAGTTGGATACCTTCCCCCCTTACCGATTCTGCTGCACCCGCAAAATAATCTCAAAATGAAGTAAGATACTCAGTTAAGTAGTAGGGTTTAAGTAGGGTTAAGTTTATATCATAGATCTTGTTCTTTTTAAAGCAACTCAACTCACTTCACTTCGTTTCACATCACTTCACTTGCCAACTGAGCTGAGTTTATTTTTTGGTAAAAAGAATACAGCTATTAATTCTATCAATTATCTTTCTCAATTGCTCTCCAATTAATTAAATTTCTCTATAAAAATTTTAAAATGTAATAAAAGGGATTAAATTCATATACAAATTTTTGGCAAATTTTATTATAATAAATTTATAATTTATTACCTGATCTTGAATGAATTGTCCTGCACAACAATAAGCAAATAATTGTCCAAATACCGTAGCATAGATGAAAGCACTTGTTATTTTTCTATTTCTGTAAAAAGTAAAGTATATTATAATATATAATTAGCGCTAAATAAGTTTACATACAGAGTTTCTTCCATAATTACACCATACATTGATAATGATAAGAAAATTAAATTTGTTCCAACTGTTGGTACCAGCAGTCTTGAATAAATTGATTCAAATTTTTTTAAGAACCTGAAATATATTTTTATTATTATTAATAAATCAAATGAGATGAGTCGCAATAATATTGAGTCGGCAGTAATATTTTTATAATAATATTCTTTAAATATGGCAATAATAATAAATTAAACTATTACTAATTAATTTTTTTTATGATTACAAAATTTGAAATTAAAACACAAAAAACAACTTTAATACAAGGTAACAATTTGTATATAAAATAAAATTCATCAAATTTCACAAATGTATTTGTAATATATACAGTGTGTTTATGATAGAAGAGAACAAGTGGACCAAATTTTTTATCGAATTTTTATCAAATTTTGTGATCTGGTCCTCCTTTGATTTGAAACTAAATTTAGCAAAAATTTGCGTTGACCAACATTTTAATATAATTAATATTGATCAAAAAATTATGATTTTAAATAATTTAAATTATTAAAAATATAATTTGAAATGTTTGTTTTATATTATCATGTAGAATAAAAATTTATAATTTTGATTTATTTAAAAAATATATATTTTTTTTAATTTACTTAAAGAAAACAAATTGATACATATGGAATATTTTGAAATAAAATTTTGCTAGTTTAATTAAATTTGCACTTTATTCTTCTAATACAAAAATCAAGAAATTATATTAAGATTTATCTAATTAATCTCCAAAATCACTTTATCAATACAAAACTATTTATTTAAAATCACAATATCATTGAAATCAGTTGTAATTGAAATAAACAATAGTATACAATTTCCATGCGAACTATTGAAAAAGTTAATTAATTAATTATAAAAATCTACAAAAACAATACTTTTCAAATTACGTATGCCTCTCGTATTATTTCTCATGTATCTTTATTTGATTGGGACAGGTTACATGTATGAACACAAAATTCAAAATTATTTCCACTAAATTAGCAGTTTTTAATAAAAAAAAAAAATTGGGCTAATAGAGGATAAATTTCGAACAGTTATATAATATAAATTTACCTTTAAATTTATTTTAATATTTAATTTATATTTATTATATAATTTATTTCTATTATTTATTTTAATTTTTTATTTTACCTATTAAATTATTAATTAAAAAAATTCAATAAGTTGTTCGCTGTAATTAATTACAAATTTTACAACAATGTTAACTAATTTTCGTTTATTAGCGATATGATAATAATTTAATATAATAATATAATCAATAGCAATTACCTTAGAATTCTGTCATGATGAATTGCACATAGCTTAATAATTTCATAATTTTCTTTTTTTGTATTGTGTATTCCAATTTTTAATAAATTAATGCTTATCATTTTAAATTGCACACATACTATGCAAGTTAATGCAATAAATAGTTTATCTACTGGTATAACGCAAAAGGAAACGCAGATTAAAAAAAATACTGTTTGAAACACATATAATACTTCATAATATGGTGACATTTTTATATAATCTTTTTGTGGTACCCAAATTTCCATTACCAAAGTGTTATCGCCTTTCATTCCCGCTTGTAGAGCAAAAAACAAACAACTTGTTATTGCAAAAAATGCATACACTTTGCCAGCATATCGTGCTATTTTATATAAAGCTAGCATTTGTTCCCTTGATTTTTCATCTAATGTATCAATTGACCAGAAATCTTCCCAAATTGTGTTTAACATGTCAAGAACACGATCAGTTTGTTGCATTAGTCCATAAAATTTTGCACTGATCTGAAATGTATAATAATAAATGTATTATTTTTAATTTCCTTATTTGTTCACAAAACTGCATAGATAAATGAAGCCTCTTTATCCTAATGCTTTACTCTAGTTTGATTCAGATAATACAAGAATATTTGCGAATATAACAGAAATAATAATATGCATTATTATAATTTTTAAGTATAATTTATGTAGCAAGCATATGTAGCAAACATATATAAATCAATTGGACCGTTAAATATATAATTTAAATGAAAATACAAATATGTACACACAAAATTTAAACTATTTTAATATTAAATGTTTAATAAAATTTATTTTCACGATTTAATGACAGTGGATATTTGGATAAGTTTTTACTATTAGAGTTAGCAATCAAGCATCAAATGGAAGTTTATAAACACAGTTTTAGTTAGTTAGTTTTACTTAAAACTAACAAGGCCAATAACTCAAATTTTAAAAAAGATCTTACAATTCTGTAAAACGCAGTAAAGAGATAAGTTATATCAGTGATATTTAAAATATGTTTCGCGGAAACTTATTGTTCCTCAAATTTACTAGAGGTTCCTTAAAGTTAAATGATATTTTGCAATACATTTTACGAAAATAAATAATGTTCTACTGTGATAAAAATTTATAAATTTGAAACAGATTCTCTAAACACTTTACCAATAACATTAATTCGCTTTAGCAAAAACATTGTCAAAAAGATCTAATATTTTCTTTATTTCTAAAAATGTAGATGTTTTCTGAATTGTCTGAAAAATTAGTATTTGATACTTGTTCTATTATTTTCAAATTGCTAGAACTAACGCTTGACAAGTTTCGTAAATATAGTAAGGTACAATAATTTTAAGTCTGTTTTTTTAGATACGGTAATAATAATTTTTCGAGTATGGCCAACGTATTAAAATCCACTTTTGCTTATTTTTATAAATTATGTAATAAATTTCAAATTGAATTTTGTATAGTGATCTTTAAATCCGTAGGCAATATTTAATTTAATTTGAAGATAAAAATTTACGAAATGGATTTTTTAAATGATTATTATATTCAGAATCAAATCAAATGTAAGCAATAATTTATTTTAAATTTATTTTGAATAATTTTTATAAGAAACCCATTATTAAAATTGTATCCTGTATGTTCAGTTCTTTGTGGAATTTGAGTTTTTCTTAAATACAAGGTGTAAAACGGAATTGAATTATTTGTTCTTTCAAATGTAAGTTTAATTGTGTGATATTTTAAATTTAGTTTTTTCAAAAATATTTTCTAACCTATCTTTCAATAAATCGAATATAGCAAAACTGTCGTCAACCCAATTAAGTCATGTTCGTCGACAATATGTCAAATTTTCTAATATACATATAACTAAATTTGCAATGAAAGGTAAAATTTATTATTAATTTAAATAAAATTAAAATAGCAAAAGAAACTAAAACGCTGGAAAATAATAAAAAAACGTTAAAAAAATTAAAAGTTTAATTTTGTTAATTAATATTCATACTCACGAGACTTCTACGAAAGTAATTTGAAAACGTTCTTTAATTTTAAATAAACAGATATGTGATATGTATATGTACATTTGTTTCAAAAAAAAAGGTAATTATTATTAGTCGTTGAAAAGTTGATTTTTATATATATATAACAGGAATTCCGATATATGAAAGATTTAATATTATTTTTTATTATATTTTTTTTTATTGTAGTTGAATTTATGTTACCAATTTTATAGTAAATGCGCTTAAGGCTTACAGAACAAAATCAAGAACAGTCTATCAATGTTTACAAGCACTGACAGAACTGGTAGAACATGACATTGTTACAACAGTGACATTGGTGTGGGTGCCGGGTCATCAGGGCATTGGAGGCAACGAAATGGCTGACACTCTTGCAAAAGACGGTACCAGAATTAACCAAGATAATGCCTATAAAATTCCCTATAAAACCGCAAAAAATGAGTCACTGAGTGGCTGCATAAAAAACATACAGGGAAATGGATTTAAACTGCTGAACAAAGGCACACCAAGACATTCCTGCCGGATAGAATTAATCTAAACGCTAAAGATATTATTAATTTTAGTAGGAAGAGAACCCGAGATATGATGGGTATCTTGAATGTACACTGCCATGTAGCTAAACACCAACATATACTGGGCTTAAAGGATAGCCCAATATGCAGAAAATGTGGAGAGGCATTTGAAACACCTCTACACTTGATTTGCGACTGTGATACTCTAGCTCAAAAAAGATACAACAAGTTTGGACTAGACGAGATAGAGAGAGATTCAGTGCATAAATTGCCGTGGACCAAGTTACTGGATTCCATAAGAGAGACAGGACTTCTTTCATGAGATAGATCAAAGGGACAGTGTTCTGGGACTAGATATAGTAAAGATAATTGGTTGTAATAAAAGATTCCGTAAAACATATTTTATCAAAAAGGGTTTTGAAAATCGTTAAAGCTTGAATACCACTGAATTAGGTGATTGTAGTTCGACTCAAACTAGATTCGATGGCATCGCGCAATATAAGCGTACCAATGCTTTAAAAAGCGTTAAAAAATTTGTTGATAATATTTTTAATTCTAGGTATTTATTCTTATCTAGCAATAATTAAATTTCATATTTTTTGAAATATTGAATATTCTAACCGTAAATATCTCAGTAAAAAATACAGAAAAACATTTTGTGACAAAAATGGCTTTAAATGTTTTGATAAATTAAAAATGTTAGTTAAAAATAAAAATTTTCTTTTTTCATGTATTATAGCATGTTACAAGTAATCTTATAAAACAAAATTTCTGACATGTAACATTACACAAAAATTGATTTTTCAGAACTGCGATGATAATCAATATTTTTATTTTATGAAAATTTTTAAAGACATTATTACTCATGTGGAATCAATTTTCTGTTTTTTGTGCTGAGTATTTGCAATTTAAATGTAAAATATGTAGGAAACCAACAAATTCAATGATTTCTAGATAAGCACAAATAATAACTAAATTAAATTTTTTTTAACGATAGCCTTTGAAATGCTATTTTAAAATGTTGCAACGCTCATACTGCAAAAAATAAACATCTAATATAACTGAGGCATGCTTTTTAGAGAATTTTAATATCTTGTTTGGATTTAGAATTAATGCAGGCTGAAGTTTTAAGTAAAATAATACGTGTATGGTCTATAAACTATTATATAATACTGAATACACGAGAAAGGCAAATATTTACAAAAAATTATATAATTCTTGTAATACAATAATAATTCAAGTTTACAAAAAATAAAAACAAATGGATAGATTAACCGAATGTATTTCAAATTTTAATATTTTAAAATACAAAACCTAAAATAATAATTTGACTATTATCCATTTTAATAAATTAATACAGAATTTTTACATTTTAACTGTATTAGTTTATTAGTTAACATATTTATTATGAACTGTATTAGTTTAATTCTGTCAATTTAATTTATTTTCATTTTATTATTATCTATACGTACTTATTAAAAATATTTTGTTATGAAGCAAAATAAATTTATTTCTAGTTTTTATTATGCATGCCGAATATTTATATATACCCCTTTCCGAATCTGTCGTCGTTTGATCGTCGAAACTTACTATAAAATACTATACAATTCCTCTTGTTGATCAAAATGATCGTGTCAATTTATTTTTTCATAATATTGTTAACTTTTGACAAAAAAATAATTTGCTTTTGGCTATTATGTTTTAGCAAAATTTAATCTTAGTGCCAGAAAAGATTATTTTTCTACCAACATATACCTATATTACGTAATTTGAATTTTTACAGTGTTGCAAACTTTTGAAAATATTTAAAATATTTTACATATTGATTATACTTTTATCAAAATAAAATAAAAAATTTAGGAACAATACTCCTGTTGCTCAGCGAAAATTATAAAATTTTATTTAAAAATATTAAAATCATATTCTAACAATATTTATTATTTATATGCAATATTATTTTATATGTAATTTAATAGTCAAAAATTTATACTAAAATAGTTATTTATGTAACAAAATTTGTAAACTTGGGTTTTATGACATGAGTTTAGCAATTTTATTCGAAGCGTAGAGAGGCCTGAAAACATCCGAACGAAAGTCCTAAAGCCCAGTTTACTCACAAGTTGCATACAAAATTTTATCTACGGTTTCAAGTTACACAAAAAAACAAAATTGTTTATATATGAATGTGTTAAGTTCTTCTTATATTTATTAATTACTTTTATTAATAGTTACATTGTCATCAGATTCCATTTTATTATTTTATTTTATATGTTTATGAAAAATATCAAGAAATAACATACTGCAAAAACACTAAAAAAAAAGAACTACCCTTGTTCACTGTTTACAGGTTAGAGGAAAGTGCTGCTTTGTTGTTATGAACAACAAATAAATAAGTTTAGTAACCATGAACAGTGTTTACAATTATTAAATTATTATCTAATTATATAATATTCATTATTATATTTTTGCACTTAAGGATAACATAGAATCATTATTATTTTTACTCAAATACGTCTTTTCATTAAAAAGATAAATTAATAATAAAATAATAATAAATTTGATCTGATTTCAACAGCGTTAGGAACACTGGTTACTGTATGCATCACATTATAAAATAATCGATTGGTAAACGTAAATTTTTCAGTGTCTACTTTACCTTTAGAGGCAGCTCTAGATGAAATATTTAAAAATATATTATAGTAAATAATTAGTAAATGAATATTTAGTGTACTCTAATATTTTAATTAAAATAATTTATTTTAAAGATATTCAATTTATAATATAATAAAAATTGTTGCGTATTATTATGTACTTATGCCATATTAATTTATTTATCTTACCTGTATGTAACCAAAGAACATAACACCCTCTTCAATAATACTGGCTACAGAATTATGTGGTTGGAAAGCAAAATTTATTCCCATTAAAATTGCAGTAACAAATGAAATTCCTGTATAAATGTAACCAATTGTATTAAATAGAATTGAACGTCGTTTCGGATTCAGTCCTGCGTAGGTCATTTGATTTATAATTGCAATTGTTAAAGTTTTGGCTGAAATCTGTTTTCAATTAATTATAATTAATTTGTGCACATATATTAAAAATTGTAAAGCAAAATGAAAAAATCCAACAAAATTGACATATAGTTATTGAAATAAACATATTTATTAAAAAATACTGTATTTAATTTAAATTTAAACAAAAACAATGCACTTGTAATAAAAACAAAAAAAACTACACCTCTTTTTCTTTTGCCATTTCCGAACAAAATGTTCAAAAACAGAATAAAAATTGTAAGTGTAATAGTTTTCTGAATTTCTATATTTTCTATTAAATAACGTAGAGAAGGTTAACATCAGACACTACCAAATATTGGAAATATATAGATAAGTGTTTTTTTATTTATGTGAATAAGAATTTTAAATTTAGTAAACTCCAATTATAAAATAAATAATATATTTGTTGTACTAGATTTTCATTTTGAATT
Source organism: Clivina fossor (assembly GCA_963966155.1). Classification (NCBI taxonomy): domain Eukaryota; kingdom Metazoa; phylum Arthropoda; class Insecta; order Coleoptera; family Carabidae; genus Clivina; species Clivina fossor. The sequence continues at coordinate 36,865,530 of OZ014551.1, forward strand.
CAAACAGAAAATCTCAAAATCTAAAAATTTAATGATTTTAATATTAAAACACTTATATACGGTGTGTCGCAAAAAGTCGGCATCATATGGAAAAAAATCTTTTTATATTTCAAAAATATATTTTAGAGTTATTACTGGTGCTTGATTGAAAGGTTTGTTTTAATACAAACAAAACCTATAACGGAATTTAATATACAGACGATTCCGCTTAATTGGGCCACCGCTTAATTGGGGCAGCCGCTTATTTGGGCCAAATCTCAAAGAACAGAAACCAAACCAAGGAACCAACAGTAAATTTAGATGTTTAATTGGGACAACATTCCGCTTAATTGGGTCAGTAAATTTAAGATCACAGTACATATTATGTTACAAATACATATTCACAAGAAAAAATATGTACAAAGAATTTAATATGATGCGCTTCATATCTTTTCGATTCACAAGATGGAAAATTATATTTAAAAAACTAGCAAATATCAATAACATCGCGCGCTGTGAACTTTATTCCCAACACATTCATTCACGTATGACCCAGTGCAGAGTAAATGTTGTGTCACAAAAGCAAATAAAGACCACCCATATAACCGATAAATATTGTTCCTGGAATGATACGGGTTATTCTTAAAATTGCACGTGTACAGGCATTTCATTAGAAAATTAATAAATTTGCTTAATTGGGGCAGCCGCTTAATTGGGCCAAAATGCTCTAGTCCCGATGTGTTCCAATTAAGCGGAATCGACTGTATATAAAAATATTTTTTTCAAAATTGCTATATCTCGGCATTATTTGTTAAAATATCAAAAAATGTTTTCTAAAAGTTTCTTTTTGTCATACAATTCTACTTTTATATACATATTTTTAGCGCAAAATTAAAGTAAAAATATATTTCATTTTTTGCAAATTATCTCAGAAATTTTAATTGCGATTTAATTTAGATTATTATTATAATTCTTAAAATCACTATCATTTTTAATCTATCTGTCTATTACATAACGATTCCATTCTATGTTTTAGTAGTCTATTTATTTTTATTTCATGTTTTTCATAAGAGAAGTTCTGTTTCTTTTCTGAAGTTTAGTAACTTGGTCTATCGTAGTCTATACATGAACAAGCTTGGACTAGTTGTTAGTCCAAACTTGTATTTTTTTAATGTATAGTATTATAGTCACAACTGTTTAGCCAGATGCAATGATTTTTGAGTGTTATTTTTCAACATATAAATTTTTATTTAAATTTTGTGTTAATTTTTTTTTAATATGAAACTAAACTTATAGAAAACTTTTTTATAACATTTTTTTGACATTTTAATGTTAAAAATGTTAAAAATAAGGAAAAAAATTATCGAATTTTTCGTATTCCAGAAGTTTTATTGTATGTATCAAAATAAATCTTTAAAAGAAAAGATATGTTATAAATTCATTAATATTTTTTTCCACATGGTGCTGACTTTTTACGACACAATGTATAATAATTACATTCAATAAATGTTTAGAATGCAATTGATATACATGAAATGATTTTAACACATTTAATAAAATTTTAAAATACATTATATTTTAATTTCACTATGATATCTATGACATGTTATTTCATATGGAAATGATAATATGAATAATTTGTTATATCAATATAAGTTTTCGCGCAATTGACATGTTCTTAAAATATTAAATGCTGCTAGAAGACATAAACTGTTATCGAGAAAATATTTTGATAATAAATTTAATAGTATTAAATTAGTAGCATTACGACATTTATTTTTTTTTAAACAATATAACTATATAAGTAAAATTAAGTTATTGTTATTCTTTCATTTTTTTAAATATGTATATTTGTTTAAAATTTAAAGGCTTTACATTGTTTTTTTCCATAAATAATATCAAAAAAATATAAAAACTGTTTATTCCAAATTATTATATGAAATTATTGAAAACATTCTGAAATAAAATAGTTTCAAATTTTGACAATTATAAATATAATATCAAACAAAACATAATTTACAAAACTGGAAACTCTGCACAAATCTTAGTTTATGTTATTAAAATAATATTAAGAGTTTAATTAATTATCTTTATTTTGTAATACCAATATAGGAATATTGTTGATTATTTATCATTTTAATATGTATTGTGTGTTCCAAATACATGAGTCACCATTGGGATTGTAAGAACATCAATTAAATGAGATTTTTGTGTAGATTTTAATGGTATAAAGAAAGAAAAATTCTTTTTACCTTTATCAGCTTCACAATAAGTGCAGCAAATACATTTCTTAGGATTTCTTAAAATTAAATGATATTCAGGACTACAAGACTCTATGTTAGCATATAGTACTATTCTGCAAATTGTCTCATCTTGTCCTTCTCTGCACTGAGACGAAACTCCACATGCTATACAGAAAAAATACAAGCATTTACAAGTGTTTTATTTTTATACAAAGCACTTCTTATTTCTAATGCATAATATTGTATAAGTGGGTCGATTATGCCGCTTCAGATAATTTTATCAATTTTTTTAGACATCATTAATATTCTAAGTACTATTTTATATAATAGCATGATAGTTTTTTTTATACATTGTGTTATTATAAAATTATATCCGTAGGCTCTATATATATATATATATATATATATATATATATATATATATATACATATATAAAATTCCACATATTATTAGTAACAATGATATAAACATAATATATTAAGAACTAACAAGGTGTTGCAGTAAATATAGTGAAACCAGAACCTTTATTCTGATATTTACATAACATGTAAAATTTAACTTATAGTTTCTTGTGTTATTTGTCACAATAAGGTACCTACGATAAATTTTTTCTGTTTCTTTTTGTTTCTGTGTTCTGTTTATTTACTCAAAATGTCATTTGTATCTTTTTCCCGATGAAGACGAACGTTGGGTTCGTCGAAAAGTCGATTATTAGTAAATATTAATTATTTTACTTATCTATACCTTGTTTTTTTGCAGAATATGAATGTCTAGTTTTAATTTTGAATTTTATTGATAATTATGCATAGCTACTATGGTGGTGAATAAAAAAATGCTTTTTTTTACAAACTGTGTAAAATTAAGGGGATCTATTTTAAAAATTTCGTCGGGGGACAAAATTTGTAGTTACGTCACTGATAAGTATATAATTAAAAATAAAGTAGAACTACACAAATATGCAATTAAAATATGCTTTTAATGCAATGAAAATCACAACAAAAATTATGTAACCTCATGCTTCAAAATAATAAAAAAATCTTACAAATTTGTCATTAAATTTAAATAGAAACTGATGCCTTCATTTTGACTCAATTATTTTTAAAACATTTTAAAAATTGATTGATTTTTTTTTATGAATTCAAAAATAAAATATAATACATTGTATATTTTCTTAGTTGAGAAAAAAAAAATTTCACATAAACGGTTTAATTCAAAATTGTGTTTTACTTTAATACCATTTGCCAAACTACATTCTGTAGAATTAAATCCATATAAATGGCTTTGTTCTGTAAATGTTGGTATATCAATAAAAGAATTTTTAATGTCATAATCTTCTATTTTAATATCATCTTCGAATTTTACTTCGGTACATTCATAATCAATAATATCAGTTTCATGCTGATTTTCTTCAATTATTTCATTTTTAATATCAATTATATCTTCACAGTACGTATTTAAACAAAAATATTTTTACATTATTTGACAATAAACTATAGTATTATTTATGATACAAAATTATTTATAACAGTACTTCTCAAACTGTGGGCCACGGTTCCTTTATACTTACTAAGAGAGACCACAAAATAGTGAAACCAAATTTCAATTTTTTTTAAGATTACTGATTTTTACAATTTTGATAATTTATCAAATATTTTGTATATATGACGTAATTATATTTAAAAAAATAATTAAAATAAATTGTACATAAATACAATAAATATTATATAACACTAGTATTATATGTCTGTATTAATTTTTTTTTTCTTTTGTATAGCGGAGCCTTTTTATCAATAGGTTTGAAAAACACTGATCTATAAGATACTTGAAGTCAAATATAAAGTCGAAATGTTTTTATAAAAATGTTTATATTTTCATTTCAGGCAAATGGCTTCTTGTGTATTGTAAACACTTAAACTGAACGAATGTAAAGATTTTCTTATATTTTTCATTGAAACACTTTCATATACAATACAAAACAGCAGGATTTTAAAGAAATAACGTTTTTGTATCAGCAAGATCTGATACATTTTATATAAAATTTTTCCAAATTAGTTCAGCAAAACTACTACTTATACAGTTTATAAACAAAAATAGAAAATAATAAAAATATTGTTTAAGTTTCCAAGTAAGTTCAAATTTATTTATTACTAAATTGATTTAAGTACTATTTTTATTACAATATGAAGCAAATATTTTATTTATTGATATTATTAAGTTGAGGTAGGTTCCTACCAAATCTGTGGTAGTTTTTGAGAAAATACACGACAAAAAAAAAACGCTCCACTTGAAAAATTAGAAAAATTACCGATTTTCAAGTAGGTATAACTCAGCCAATTTTGAGTAAAACTGAATGAAATTTTGCGTTCGAAAATATTTGAAGTTTTGTCTTTAAGGTGATGTAAAGATATGTACTATTTGAATCATTTGAATTCCCACCACACCCCGCAGAAAAAAACATGTTTTGACTTTAAAAAATTATAAAACTTTAACATGTATAGTATACAAAAAAAATTTCGATTCAATTTACCAAGCAAGCGTAAAAATTCAGAAATTTCTTCGTAAATTCCGCTTAATTTTAAGGACCTGCGATGCTTTGCCGCAAAGTTATGATATTTTTGAAATTTACCCTGAATTTTTCGAGTTTTTGGAGCAAAGATTGGTTAATTTTGAATGAAAATGGATGAATTTTTGAAAAAATTGAAACTTGAAGCCTCCTCTTTAAGGCCGTGAAAAATAATGAAACATTTAAGCCATTCCGCTTTCCACCACACACCGCAGAAAAAAAATTTGACTTAAAAAATTATCAAAATTTGACATGTCTGGTATACAAAAAAAAAATTTGACTCAATTTATCAAGAGGGCGTAAAAATTTAAACATTTCTACGTAAATTTTGCTTAATTTCCAAGATTTACGATGCTTTGGCGCGAAGTTGTGATTTTGTGAAATTTACCCTGCATTTTGCAATTTTTTGCAGATTGAATCTGCAAAATGATTCACAATTTTGAACTTTTCTCTTAACCAAAAAATGTTTTACCATTAAAGACATTTGTTTGGTCGGTAAAATGGTCTAAATCTTCAAAATTTGTCACAACTTTGAACTCGCAAAATGCAGGATAAATTTCAAAAAATCATAACTTAGCACCAAAGCATCGCAAGTTTTTAAAATTAAGCAGAATTTACGTAGAAATATTTGAATTTTTACGCCCGTTTGATAAATTGAGTCGAAAAACTTTTTTGGTTTCTATACATGCTGTCAAACTTTGACTATTTTTAAAGTCAAAGCAAGGTTTTCGGCGGGGTGCGGTGGGAATCTAAATGATTCAACTGGCACATCTGACTTCACCTTAAATTTCGTTCAAATCGGCCTATTTGAAAATCGGTAACTTTGCTGATTTTTCAAGTAGCGCGTTTTTTTTTGTCTAGTGTATTGTTAAATTAAAACTAAAATTTAAAAAGAAATTTTTCTTACCTGGTCTATCTGGTACACAAACGTAACAGTTGCCTCCCCTTTGTACATGGTATCCTTTAATACAAAATGGCATGACACAAGTTGAAATTTCAACAAACATCACGTTTACAAATAATAGTAATACCCAATATTTCATTTTGATAAGGCAATCAATATGTAGAATAAAACTTGTTTGATGAAAATATGATTTTGTTTATATAGTTTGGTATATACAGGGTGTAACAGAATAACTATTCCTAATTTTCAGAAATGATAAAGTGCACTTAGAGAAACATTTTTTATTAATAAACTAGTGTCCGAAAATTTCTCGGTGTCAAGATACACTAGATATCGTTAAAAACAATTTTAATTACTACAACGTCAAAAAGTAGTTAAGTTAAGGAACATTTTATTAGAATAATAGTGCATTAAACTTTATAAAAAATGTTCGAAGTTACGACCGCCATTTTCGATACACAAGTTGTAACGATGTACAGGGTGGGCAAATTTGGACGTTTTCATAGGGGAACTCGGAAACTATAAGAGATATGGAAAAATGGACCGCGCATCCTCGATCGCTTTTTTTGAGAGAAACTCAATTACGAAAACAAAAATTAGCTATCGTCTTTTGTTTTCGAGTTATGGCGAAAAGTTCGCTTTTTCCGTATTTTGATAAATGGCGATATCTCGATGGTTTTTTAAATTAGATGAAAATAATTTTCACATTCTTAAGGCACTTTTTTGAGTAGAATTAAATGATCTTAACGGATATTATAAATATCCGTTAATTCTCGGGTTATAACATAAAGTTGTGTTTTTTACAATCGACTGCCGAAAAAAAAAAAAAAAATTTCCGGACACTAGTTTATTAATAAAAAATGTTTCTTTATGTGCCCTCTATCATTTCTGAAAATTAGGAATAGTTATTCTGTTACACCCTGTATATATATATATATATATATATATATATATATATATATATATATATATATATATATATATATAAAAAATGTATAATTAAATATTATCACGTATTAAATTTACCAGGCAGACAATTTTTATAATTTATTTTATGTTTATGTGTGTCGTTAAATAAAAATATGGAAATTTAATTTTGTTTATCTTATTTTTATTACAAAATTGCATACATTTTATTGTATTTAAATTATCAATGCAAAAAACATTAAATAAATGTGTCTTTATTTATTTGATGCAAATTATTATAAATTATTATTGCATCTATAATATAAATATGAATTTAAAATGGTTTTTTCTGTTTGTTGAGTTTAATAGCTTATAACTCAATAAGTAATACCCTAAAAATCTTAAAATTTGACATACAAGTTTTTGAAACAGTCTATAAAAAATGTATAAATAAAATGACAAAGTAATAATAATAAACGATAAGACTGATGTGACATAAATTAAATATCCAAGTTTGTCGTTGTTGCTATGGTAATATATATATATATATATATATATATATAAAAACTGAAAATTTTACTGGTTTACGGTATAGGTTGAAATTAGCAAACATAAGCATTATGTCAATTTATTGCTTTGACCAATATTTCGCCAAGAGATTTTTGGCTTCTTCAGGGTTAACACTGAATATAAGAAAAATATACAAGAATTACACCTAGTACAGAGTAACAAACTAGATTATAATTATGTTCTATAGAAAAATATTTTATAACTTACATGTATGACATGAATGTATGCTAAGCCGTAATATCCTCGACTGATACATCGTTGATCTCATAATAGTTTTTTATAAGTTTGAGTTTTGAGAAACTTCTTTCACATGCTGAAACAGAAACGCATATCTTGAGAAACAATTTGAGACCAAGAGTGAGCTTTGGGAGAGATTCGACGAAATCGCACTTTCTAATGAAATTCAAAACTTCGAAGGATTCTTGAGCTTCCGTCGTGTTAATACCAGCAGCTTTCAGGTGACTCCTAAATCTTGGAATGTCTAGCAAAAGTTCAGTGGCAGATATTTCAGAATGGTGTCACCCCTGAAATGGTGTCACCCGGGGCGGACCGCCCCCCTCGTCATCACCCCAGGCTCCGCCACTACACACTACATAAATTACGTAATTTTAATAAAATACAGTCTTGCTAATTTTCCGAAAAAAAAATTAATATAATTTTTAAAAAATATGGCTACATTGTTTATCCGACTTTAATCAAATTTTTACAGAAGGTACCCCTATCGCCTACATAAATTATATAATATTAGTAAAATATAGTGTTGGCAACTTTCCGATAAATAATTACAAATTTTGAAAAAAATTTATTATGGCCACATTATTTAACCGATTTCAATAAAATTTTCCGAAAAGATTATCCTAGCGTAAAATTAATGAAAATTATTTAAAATATACTTTTAATCTCGTTTTTTTAGTAAATTTTATATTTACAGTTGATAGTAAAATAATTCAAATTAATCACAGTGACTTATTAAATGCCACGTAGGAGTTGGCTTCGATATGTGAAACATATACTATGAGCTATTTTTACCACTTTGACTGCAAGGAAAGTATTTGGTACAGTGTCTGTAACGTTTTCTAAAATTGTATAGAAATCCTTCATATAGCTTATGGATGACGAATTCGAACTTAATTTATGTGGGTGTATGTGTGTACGTCGTTCACTTGTTTTGATTTGTATTAAATTTTAAGATTAAGATTTGAATTAAATTTTCAGAGTAGGGCCAGTGTCCAAGATAGGCATGTGGATTTATTTTTGTTAACTTTCCGAAAAAAAGTACTAAATTTTTTGAAAATTTATTATGACTAGATTTTAAAAAATTTTCACAATTCCTAATGTCCACATAAATTATATAAATTTAGTAAAATACAGTATTGCGAAATTTCTATGTAAAATTTAAAAAAAAAATTATTATTGCTACATTGTTATGGTTATCCATCAAAACCAAATTGATATTTCATAGTGGGTCATAAACTTATCGTTTTACTGCATCAATTCAGCTGACACACAGTCAGAGTTGGACTGGCTAAAATATTAAGCCCGGGGAAAGTTGCAGGATAGGCTTACCTTACATATCAAAATTGTTCAAATAACTTATGTTTTCATATTTTTTTATTCTAATAAACATGGAAATAATATTATAGAAAAATAAAGATAAATTGTAAAAATGACACCTATAAAATTAAAATAATTCTTTATTTAAATTTGAGTTAAAAGACAATTTAATGAGTGACTCTTTTCGAATTTTTTTTTTTAATGATATCTATCCTATTATGCAATTTTTTCAAAATATCCTTCTTGCATGACATGATCAAGAAAGGCCCTCGAAATTAAATAGTTTTATAATCTGTTTAAAATGTACCGTAGAAATAATAAATACTGCTAGCGCCATCTTTTCATACAGCAACACACTATAGTTGTTTACAGGAAATTTTTTTTCAAAATTTGCTAAAAAAAATCTGAAAAATTCAGTAAAATAGAGAAAAAAATTAGCTACATAATAATTAAGTAACTTTTTTCTCTAACTCATTCCGATTTGGCTGTAAAAATTATTGAAAATAAAAAAAATAAAATGCAAAAAATATTAATTTTCAATAATTTTTCCAGCCAAACCAAAATGAGTTAGAGAAAAAGTTACTTAGATATTATGTAGCTAATTTTTTTCTCTATTTTACTGAATTTTTTCAGATTTTTTTTAGCAAATTTTGAAAAAATCCCAAGGGTGCAGCTTATGTTTAACTTTAAATATCTCGAAAAACAGTGACTTTATCGTTACAAAGAAAGAGTATGTTTTTTACACAGCAAGTATTGGAGAATCGAAAAATTGTGCTAAAATGACAATTCCGCCAGTGGCGTAGAATTTAGGAAGGATCAACCTCTCACTTGCCCCTGTTGTACGCCACTGGCAGTAGCCAGAAACTTTTATTTAACATAATTTAGTATGGTGTACGGTACCTACATTTCCTGCCAAGTATGATAAGGATACGTCAAATAGTTTTAAAGTACTGGGCAAAAATCGTTTTTAAATTTTTATATAAAACACCCTGTAGCTCAGTAAGGAGCCACATTTTATCTCAGTGATTTGCATTAAATCTTCATATTCTGAGCCCAGGATATTCCAGTTAAAATTACATATACATATATATTTAAATAAAAACAACCGAGGTCATCAACAGATCTGGCGGTCGAAACTACAGTAACAAAATTGTTTTATTAAATTAATGATATTTACAAAGTAATTGTTTGTTTTTATTTAAATTATTTATAATATATATTTATAATAATATATTTATTATATAAAGGAAAAAGTATGTTTAGTTAGTTTCAAGTGTTGACAACTCCGAAAAAAAAAAATTACACAAGTTTTTGAAAATTTATTATGGTTTATTTTAATATGATATATGATTGCAATCAAATTTTCACAAAAGATTCTCCTAGTACCCACATATAATACATAATTTTAGTAAAATAAAGTGTTGCCAACTTTCCGAGAAAAACATAACTAAATTTAAAAAAATATATTATAGCTACATTATTTATCCGAAATTAACCAAGTTTTTTCAAAAGTTTTTTTTTTTGGTTTCCACATAGATTTTATAATTTTACTAAAGTTTAGTGTTGCTAGCTTTCCGAGAAAAATATACTAAATTTTCAAAAACTTATTATGGTTATATTATTTATCTGTAATTAACCAAATTTTCAAAAAAGATTCTCTTAATGCCCACATAAATTACATAATTTTGTTAAAGTACAATGTGGCCAACTATCTGAGAAAGAATACTAAATTTTTAAAAATATATTACGGCTACATATTTATCCAATATTAGTCAAACTTTTACAGAATATTCTTTAATATTCATAAAAATTATATAATGTTTTTGTTGTACAGTGTTGCAAACTATTAACGTTAAAGTATTCTATATATGGGTTTATCCATATGCTTCTAATCTTGTTTAAATTAATTAAAAAAAAAATAGTACTAGAAAATATTATTATTAAAGAATCTTTCAAACTAATTGAATTAAAATAATTTTTTTTTTTTTAAAATTAATATATATTCCAATGTACGAGAAACAATGGCCCGTATTCTCACCTCACATTTTCGTGAAAAAGTGCTTTTAATTAAGCTAACTGTGTCACACGAGCTATAGATATAGTTGTTTAACCCTTGTCTGACCGTCTAATTTTACAACATTAACAGTCGACAAGCGTACAATTGTACTTCCATATATTTTGTATGAAAATTGTCAGTGTAGATATAATTTTTATACGGTAAATAAATAATATTTAATATCTATACGTTGTTTACATCATGCTGATTATTGTTAATAAGACCTAAAGCAGAAACAACATAAAACAAAAAATCTCATGTAGTTTGGGTGAAACCCGGTTGCGATGAGCGTTCAATAATATAAATTATGTGTAATACTTGTGAAGAAAATCAATAAAAAAAATGTTTAAAAATAATGTAAATGAACTATATTTTACTATTTTTTTTATTGTAAAATATTGTTATTATTAATCAATCGTTCTGAATTTTTTTCTTTCATTATTTTTATACAAAATATATAAAAATAAATAAAAACAAAAATATGCTCTACTATGGCGAAAAGGTAATAAAATAAAATATATGAAAGTACAATTTTACCTATGTCGTCTGTTATGCATGCAAAAGCAATACGACCCCGTACCTACAAAAAGAAAATAGTTATTTTTCTGCCCGTACAACTTAGACCAAATATGTATATTATTTCGCAAGGGTTAAATAGCCAATAATAGCGATCCATTTGAATATTAATAAACAATAATGGCGTTCCTTTAAATTCATTTGACGGATTTACCGGTTAAATAAAAATCCATTATGTCATCTCTAAATAAAGCGATGAAATCATATTGCCATCAGAAACACATCTTTTTCTTCACCGATAAATGTTGTTGGGGGTGGGGGTTAAATATTTAACATTATGTCAAATACATTATTTGGGGTTATGTAACTGCTACATATCTAAAATTGTTATTTTACTTGAATTATTTAATAAAATTTATAAAATAACTCTAATATTAATGGTAAACTACATAATCATTATAAAATGAACTTAACCATACAAATTAAATCTTATATGTATGTTCGAAACAATTCACCGTATATTTTCAATGTATAAGTAAGTGACCTCATTTACAGTTGGGATACCGATGGAGATCATGAAATGATTTAGAGAAACACCATAATTCATAAAATATGAAAATTTAATAAAATTTTATACTAATGTTAAAAAAAATTTGTTCTAAATAGATGATATAATAATAATAATAGTTTCCAGTAATTCCTAGAAGGAACATGGGACTGTATGCTCAACAAGGTGAACATATAGTTTCTTTAACAATTTTTACTTGCATTGTCAATGGTGCGGGTCGTCAGCATACATCTGAGCAAGGGACCTACAGCTTATAGTGGGTTCCGAACCACTCAGACCCAGCCGATATCAGTTCAGTCGTACAAGGTTTTAATAGCAGAAATAATATTTAAATAAATTTCTGGTGTGAGCCAGGGACCTCTGGGGACCGAGTCCAACACGCTACCACTGGCCTACGGCTGCCTGTAAATAGAAATTAAAATTTATAAATTATGAACTTTTTACTTCTGCAGTAAAATTGACTACCGTGATGTTTGACCAAGTAATTTAATCAGTTAATTTGTTTATGTAGTAAATTTAATTAGAAATTATAATTTTTTTTATTAATTTTTTTTAATTTTTTTACTCAATTTAATAATAATAATAATAATACGTTTATTTTCCAACAGGTATAGACACCCAATTACAGGAAAAATACAAAAAATACATTAAATAATTAATACTACCAAATATAGAAATATAGAAATTTACTCTGTTAATAATAAAATCGAGCATTAATAAATTAATATTTGTATTCTCTAAAGAAATTAATTTACGAATATTTGTTGCCATGAAAAATATATATAAATTAAAATATTTACTTGTTTCATAAACATTTAAAAATGAGAATTAAAACAGACGTTAAGTTATTGATTGTAAACAGCAAGAAATAAGAGATCATTAAATATTTCTCTGAACAAATGTTGTGTTTCTCAAGTATTTGATTTATAAGTTTCCTAACACCTCTTGTCTTGATTATATTGATTTTGCTTGAAAACAAAGAATTTTTTTTTATATTATTTATGGAAAGAGTGTTTGTACATAGTACCCTTTTCATATTTTTTCATGTTATTGAATTTACATGTTTTCATATTTAATTGTACTGAAGATATTGACTCGTATTTATTATAGTCTCTTTTAGAAGTCCTTTGCGTAAAGTACATTATTTGTCGTATATTTTAAATTACGTTTTCTTATTTTCTGTTTATATTATATATTTATCTTTTCTAAATATATACAAAAGTAAATAGTCCTCTTGGAAATAATAAATAATTTGAAAAGATTCTATAAGTGGCTCTGTATGACAACCACGATTTTTTAGTGCACTTCAGTTATTTATATTCAATTGTCTACTATTGAATTTGTCTGTACATATTAAATCTTATTATTATGTTAGTGTTTGGTTAAGAAGATTGGCAATAGATATTAAAAAAAAAGCCAAAACAGGATTAAGAAATTACACAATAACTTTTTTATTATATGAGATGTTTACACATTTCAAAAACGACTGAAAAGCTTATTCTACAGCTGCAAATTTTTTATATTGATTTTATTTTACTAAATATTGTCAGTATTTAGAAATTTATTAGAAATTTAAAAATCCAAAATTGTTTTAGCTCTAGTTTCATTCTTTATCTTTCAATTAATTTTTATTTAAAAATAATATCTTTAGTAATAGAGAAAATTTTATGCTAAGCCTTGACACTTTTTCATTAAAAAATTACATTGCAATAAAGCGATCCTAGCGAACACTGTCAATACTACTTTCCATGTAAAAATAGAGGTCTTGTGTAAAAATGTAAGTGTGTGACAAACGAACGTCATTATATCTGTAATATATAATTTACTAGCTTGTACAAATACTTCACAAAACGGCTATAGAACTAATATGCTCCGAAAAGCTCCTATTTCTGTAATGTGTAACAATTTCAATAGTTCGATGCATCATTCTGATTTCGATATATTTAAACAATAATTTCAATGTTTCCGTATGTTAAAAATAGCACACATAGTATGTATATTTTTCTATTTTGATAATTTTGTATTTTTAAAATTGTTTTTTTATGTTTTATTATTATGTATTAAGTCTACACAATGTAGTAACATATGTATTTTTCAATAATATTGTCCTGTAAATGGTTGTACACTGTTGGGCAATGAATAAATATTATTATTATTATTATTATCTCCATATTTTGTGTTACCCCTCGCACACCCGGACCTTTTTCTCAAAATTTTGGTATATGTGTCACATTCCCTTAAGAATTTGTAAGAACGTAATTATAAATTTAGATAATTATAACCCCTTGCACTTGCATATGCAGTCAGCGTACTCGAATTTAATATAATTTAATATGTAAAATAATCTAGTAAGTTGTCAGGAGCAGAAAGCGATCTTTAGGGCCTCAAGCTCTAGCCACGCTCCTGTCACGGTCCGGAAATATATTTTTATATACTTTTTAAATGCGAGCGTTTACATTATAAGTGTCGGTCCAGTAACGGTCCACTCTCAATCCAGTCTCAGTAAATTCGAAACATATCGAAATCGGAGCTTGACTAGACTGTTTCTTGAACATTCTCTTCCAAACGAAACAAAACTGAAAATAAATCAAATTACGTACCAAGTAACCTTAATTTTACTAACAGTTGTAAAATATTATGTATACTTATGTAAATATTATTTATATTTGTTACGTGATTTGTGAGAATTAATGTTTGTTTTGTCGATTATACAGTTTCTAACAAATCTAGCTGTGTACATTGCATTTTTTACACCTCTTTACACATTGTCAAACTTAAATTTTTTTAATAGAACACTTGAGGAGCAGACTTTCAAAATGCGTTTTGTCCAAATTCCATAATTTTCAGAAAGAGGCAAAACGTTTTTGACTAAATCTGAAAGTACATTACGTGCCCATTGGACAAAACGCGTTTTGAATGTCCAAGTAACTTTCAATATTTATTTCCGACGGGACAATATGCGTTTTAAATGTCGAATTTGTCTTAAAAGATGCGTGTTTGCGCATAGAACGTAATACCATCACTAACTAAAAATTTTACATTTTGGACAAAATGCATTTTGAAAGTCTGCTCCTTACTTGATCGTGTTGCTTAATTGAATATGCAGTTTCTGACAAAGCCGGCGGTACACATTGCATTTTTACAATTCGTCACACATTTTCAATAATCAAATTCAAATTTAAGCTAAAATAAACAATGCAATTATAAATTATCTTATCTTAATAAATTTCGATATGGTCGCCAAAGATGTCATATGAAATACATTTGACGTTATATTTCTGTTTCATGCTGCCATCAGTGAGGTATATAGTAGCTAGCCGCCTTATAAAATGCAGAAGTTAAAAAAAATGTATATTACAAAGTATCTCAAATCCTTAGTAATTGTTGTGTTGAATCTGGCAAGTATTTGCCAACATATTGACCAAAAAGTTAATAATAAAGTCCTGTTGCTTCGCAAGTTTACCAATTTGTTAACTTTCCAACTGTCCAATCAATAAAGTGGTTCAAAAACAGTTGAAAATCTAGTTGCCTAGTTAAATAATTGAAGTTAACACTGTTTCGTGCTATATAACTGTTTATATAACGTATTCAAGGGATCAACTACTATTTGAAATCACTGTACATTTTGTAAGAAATACTTTGAAAATACTGGAAATATTTAGAAATATTACTAATGAAATTGTAAAAGTTGCAAGGCAGTTCAATAGTAACACAAACATTGAGTATTGCATGCACTAAAAACATAATATTCATGTTAAAATATGTTACTGTCAAGACTGAGCTGTTTATTTTTTTTTTTTTTTTTAAAGGTAAATCAGATTTGTAAATCGGACAAAATAGGTTTTTTTTTTAATTTATAATCATTTTTGAAAGTACATTCTTAAAATTTTGGGAATTAAAATGACAATTTTGTTAGTTGATAAAAAAATTGTGTAAAATTTAAAGTATCATTTTTACACCAAGAGATATTTGGTTACTACGAATAACTTAAAATTTATTATGTACTTATAAAAATTCTTTTGTCTGTTATAATTCAAACGCATGCAGTCGAATTTTTATCTACGAATTACACTCGTTCGATGTTAGTTTATTGCAGCATATTGCATGTTTATTCTTCTTTAGTAATATAAGGCATGCCATAACATCTGTGGAATGACAAAAAATAACGTCTATTTCATAATAAAGTATAACAATAAAAAAGTGTTATAAATTTACTAACTTAAATAATGAATATATTATTATTATTTTATGGTTTTATATGGAGTCTCCGGTTTTCAACTGTTTGACTCTAGTCGCAAGGTTTTGCTACAATTTCTTTATGTGTTCTAATCAGTTAACGGTATTACATAATAGTGTCCCAAGGACAAGCTTACGATATAATATTATATATTCCGATATAAACAGTCGAAGTAAAATATTGGCAATAAGCTGTCATTCCCGGTTTAATCGGAAGTTGACTTAATTTTTTTATTTTAAAAGGAATGCTCCATTTTTATTCTATTATTGAATTTTCGATTAAATTTTACATATGATATATTAATAACATTTAATTCAGTTTATTTGTTTTGACCTATTTTAGTTTTCAATTTTTTTGTTTGAAATTAGCAATATCTTTCAGGGTCGTTATTTGAAGAATGTAATCAAATATTTGCAATTTGTGAAATGGGGTCTTATTAAGAAAATTTTGGGCCTTTTCATGAAAATAATATAAAACTATTTAAAAATGTGCCTAGAATATTGCAGGAAACTTTAAGTTCAAAAGCAATATAATTTCATTTTTTTTTTAAAAGAGAAACCCTCCCCCCCCGTCCCCCAATTTTTACCAATTTGACTTTAAGGAAAAAGTGGAATAGCGATTGTAACGGTGTCTGTAACATTTTCCAAAAAAAAAAATTCTATAGAAATCCTTCATATAGCCTCTAGATGACGAATCCTAACTTGGTTTATGTGGGTGTATGTGTGTGCGTCGTCAGCTCGCTTGCTCACTCCCTCGGTCGTTAGTCTATATTTTGTGATCGCAACTCCTCCTAGACGAATCAGCCGATGTTAATGAAATTTTTAGAATAAATTTACCTAGTACCCAAGATGGTCATGTGGTTTTGTTTTTTCCCAATGATGCCAATTTTCCGAGACAAAAATTACTAAAGTTTTTAAAAATTCACTGTGGCTACATTATTTATCCGATTTTGATCAAATTTTGATAATAATTTCTTTAGTGCCCACATACATTACGTAATTTTAATAAAATACTGTGTTGCCAAATTTCCGAGAAAAGAATTACTAAATTTTTAAAAAATATGACCACATTATTTGTCCGATTTTAATCAAATTTTTACAGAAGATACTTCTAGTCTACATAAATTATACAATTTTAGTAAAATACAGTGTTGTCAAATTTTCGAGAAAAAAATTGCAAAAATTTTTAATAATTTATTATGGCTATGTTGTTTAACCGATTTTACTCAAATTTTCACAAAAGATTTTCCTAGTATTCATATAAATTATATAATTTCAACAAATACGTTGTTACTAACTTTTCAAGCAAAAAATTACCAAAATTTTTAATAATTTATTATGACCACATTATTTAACCGATTTTAATAAAATTTCACAAAAGCTTCTCCTAGTGGCTACATAAATTATATAATTTTAACAAAATACAGTATTGCAAACTTTTGGTGAAAAGATATAAAAATTTTATTTCTATGTTTTAGGTTTTATGTGATAATGTCAAAGTGATCTATACAGGGTGTAACAGAATAACTATTCCTAATTTTCAGAAATGATAGAGGGCACATAAAGAAACATTTTTTATTAGTAAACTAGTGTCCGGAAATTTTTTTTTTTTTTTCGGCAGTCGATTGTAAAAAACACAACTTTATGTTATAACCCGAGAATTAACGGAGATTTATAATATCCGTTAAGACCATTTCATTCTACTCAAAAAAGTGCCTTAGAATGTGAAAATTATTTTCATCTAATTTAAAAAACCATCGAGATATCGCCATTTATTAAAATACGGAAAAAGCGAACTTTTCGCCATAACTCGAAAATAAAAGACGATAGCTAATTTTTGTTTTCATAATTGAGTTTCTCTCAAAAAAAAGCGATTTTTTCATATCTCTTATAGTTTCCGAGTTCCCCTATGAAAACGTCCAAATTTGCCCAGCCTGTACATCGTTACAACTTGTGTATCAAAAATGGTGGTCGTAACTTCGAACAATTTTTATAAAGTTTAATGCACTATTATTTCTACTAAAATGTTCCTCAACTTAACTACTCTTTGACGTTATAATAATTAAAATTGTTTTTAGCGATATCTAGTGTATCTTGACACCGAGAAATTTTCGGACACTAGTTTATTAATAAAAAATGTTTCTCTAAGTGCACTCTATCATTTCTGAAAATTAGGAATAGTTATTCCGTTACACCTGTATATATAGGTTTACACATATACTTCTAATCTTGTTTTACTACTGAATTAATTTTACATAAAAATATAGTGCTGTTTTATATAATATGTTCTATATTTAAAGTTGATAGATTTTTAGTAAAATAGAAAAATAATGAATTTGTATACCTACGTTGTTATTACTTTATATTTTTATGTATTTATGTAATAACAATGTAGAATAAACAATAACCGGAATAAATATATTTTAGTTTTTTTCTTATTTTTCTTATTGTAGTCAATAAACATAACAACTTCTATTTATCGCTGTCAAATTTTCGTTTTCGTCAGCGATTTTGACAGTTGTCATTTATTCAAATGTCAATTTTGACATTAAATTTGAATTCAGCGATGTCAAAAACAAATTATTCCAAAGTTTCAGATTTTTTGATTGAAATTTGGCTAAGTTATACAATTTTGATCATGAACACCACCAAATCCCATGTTAAATGTCATTTAAACTTGGACCCCTTGGTGGCACGGGTTTGTTCAACTGAAAAAATCTGAAAAAATTCCACAATTTTTTTCTCCTCAAACTTAAAACTTTTGAGGTGAGCGACCTGAAAAATTCGAAGTTTTGCAAAATAAAGGACACCCTAATATATATATATATATATATATATATATATATATATATATAAAATATATATTGCGTGTTATTTTATTGTATTTTCCTAATATACAACTAATTTTCTTTGTTTACTAGATAATAATTGGTATTCAAATTTAACTGCAGTTTACAGTTTACATAAATGCAGTTTTACAACTTAAAGTATATATATATATATATATATATATATATATATATTGTTGCTGAAAGGCAATTGATCAAAGCACCATACTGACGAGGTCCTAAAGACCGAAACACGTGTCTATGGTTAATCTGGCCAGTCATTGATGCATAGCTTAACAGCCAATTCAATGACTGAGTAACTTGCGAAATTTTTAGAAAATGTCTCAACTTTAGAATATTATTATTATATTAATTTCACCAAGTGACATTCACGAACAATTTTGTTCGATGTTGTTTATTAATTGATGTTCTTACAATCCCACTGGTGACACATGTATTTGGAACACACAATACATATTAAAATGATAAATAATCAACAATATTCCTATATTGGTATCACAAAATAAAGATAATTAATTAAACTCTTAATATTATTTTAATAACATAAACTAAGATTTGTGCAGAGTTTCCAGTTTTGTAAATTGTGTTCTGTTTGATATTATATTTATAATCGTCAAAATTTGAAACTATTTTATTTCAGAATGTTTTCAATAATTTGATATAATAATTTGGAATAAACAATTTTTATATTTTTTTGATATTATTTATGGAAAAAACAATGTAAAGCCTTTAAATTTTAAACAAATATACATATTTAAAAAAATTAAAGAATAACAATAACTTAATTTTTCTTATATAGTTAATTGTTTTTAAAAAAAATAAATGTCGTAATGCTACTAATTTAACATTATTGAATTTATTATCAAAATATTTTCTCGATAACAGTTTATGTCTTCTAGCAGCATTTAATATTTTAAGAACATGTCAATTGCGCGAAAACTTATATTTATTTAACAAATTATTCATATTATCATTTCCATATGAAATAACATGTCATAGATATCATAGTGAAATTAAAATATAATGTATTTTAAAATTTTATTAAATGTGTTAAAATCATTTCATGTATATCAATTGCAATCTAAACATTTATTGAATGTAATTATTATACATTGTGTCGTAAAAAGTCAGCACTATGTGGAAAAAAATATTAATGAATTTATAAGATATCTTTTCAATAAAATTTTAACAATTATGCTAGTGCTTTTCTAAAGATATATTTTGATACCTACAATAAAACTTCTGGAATACGAAAAATTCGATAATTTTTTACCTTATTTTTAACATTATTTATTAAAATGTAAAAAAATGTTATAAAAAAGTTTTCTATAAGTTTAGTTTCATATTAAAAAAAAATTAACACAAAATTTAAATAAAAATTTATATGTTGAAAAATAACACTCAAAAATCACTGCATCTGGCTAAACAATTGTGACTATAATACTATACATTAAAAAAATACAAGTTTGGACTAACAACTAGTCCAAGCTTGTTCATGTATAGACTACGATAGACCAAGTTACTAAACTTCAGAAAAGAAACAGAACTTCTCTTATGAAAAACATGAAATAAAAATAAATAGAGTACTAAAACATAGAATGGAATCGTTATGTAATAGATAGATAGATTAAACATGATAGTGATTTTTAAGAATTATAATAATAATCTAAATTAAATCGCAATTAAAATTTCTGAGATAATTTGCAAAAAATGAAATATATTTTTACTTTAATTTTGCGCTAAAAATATGTATATAAAAGTAGAATTGTATAACAAAAAGAAACTTTTAGAAAACATTTTTTGATATTTTAACAAATAATGCCGAGATATAGCAATTTTGAAAAAAATATTTATATATATATTAAATTCCGTTATAGGTTTTGTTTGTATTAAAACAAACCTTTCGATCAAGCACCAGTAATAACTCTAAAATATATTTTTGAAATATATAAAGATTTTTTTTCCATATGATGCCGACTTTTTGCGACACACCGTATATAAGTGTTTTAATATTAAAATCATTAAATTTTTAGATTTTGAGATTTTCTGTTTGAATTCAAAATGAAAATCTAGTACAACAAATATATTATTTATTTTATAATTGGAGTTTACTAAATTTAAAATTCTTATTCACATAAATAAAAAAACACTTATCTATATATTTCCAATATTTGGTAGTGTCTGATGTTAACCTTCTCTACGTTATTTAATAGAAAATATAGAAATTCAGAAAACTATTACACTTACAATTTTTATTCTGTTTTTGAACATTTTGTTCGGAAATGGCAAAAGAAAAAGAGGTGTAGTTTTTTTTGTTTTTATTACAAGTGCATTGTTTTTGTTTAAATTTAAATTAAATACAGTATTTTTTAATAAATATGTTTATTTCAATAACTATATGTCAATTTTGTTGAATTTTTTCATTTTGCTTTACAATTTTTAATATATGTGCACAAATTAATTATAATTTATTGAAAACAGATTTCAGCCAAAACTTTAACAATGGCAATTATAAATCAAATGACCTACGCAGGACTGAATCCGAAACGACGTTCAATTCTTTTTAATACAATTGGTTACATTTATACAGGAATTTCATTTGTTACTGCAATTTTAATGGGAATAAATTTTGCTTTCCAACCACATAATTCTGTAGCCAGTATTATTGAGGAGGGTGTTATGTTCTTTGGTTACATACAGGTAAGATAAATAAATTAATATGGCATAAGTACATAATAATACGCAACAATTTTTATTATATTATAAATTGAATATCTTTGAAATACTATAAACATTTTTTATTAATAAACTAGTGTCCGGCAATTTTTTTTTTATTTTTTTTTTTTTTTTCGGCAGTCGATTGCACATCGTTACAACTTGTGTATCGAAAATAGTGGTCGTAACTTCGAACAAGTTTTATAAAGTTTAATGCACTATTATTTCTAATAAAATGTTCCTTAAGTTAACTACTCTTTGATGTTGTAATAATTAAGATTGTTTTTAACGATATCTAGTGTATCTTGACACCGAGAAATTTGCGGACTAATACTAAACTATTACAGTTAAAATGTAAATGTTACTCGTAGGTTAAAATTCTGTATTAATTTATTAAAATGGATAATTGTCAAATTATTATTTTAGGTTTTGTATTTTAAAATATTAAAATTTGAAATACATTCGGTTAATCTATCCATTTGTTTTTATTTTTTGTAAACTTGCATTATTATTGTATTACTAGAATTATATAATTTTTTTGTAAATATTTGCCTTTCTCGTATATTCAAGATTATATAATAGTTTATAGAGCATACATGTATTGTTTTAGTTAAAACTTCAGCGTGCATTAATTCTAAATCTAAAGAAGCTACTAAAATTCGCTAAAAAGCATGCCTCAGTTATATTAGATGTTTATTTTTTGCAGTATGAGCGTTGCAACATTTTAAAATAGCATTTCAAAGGCTATCGCTAAAAAGAATTTAATTTAGTTATTATTTGTGCTTACCTAGAAATCATTGAATTTGTTGGTTTCATAAATATTTTACATTTAAATTGCAAATACTCAGCACAAAAAACAGAAAATTGATTCCACATGAGTAATAATGTCTTTAAAAATTTTCATAAAATTAAATTATTGATTATCATCGCAGTTCTGAAAAATCAATTTTTGTGTATTGTTACATGTCAGAAATTTTGTTTTACAAGATTACTTGTAACGTGCTATAATTAATGAAAAAAGAATATTTTTATTTTTAACTAACATTTTTAATTTATCAACACATTTAAAGCCACAAAATGTTTTTCTGTATTTTTTTACTGAGATATTTACGGTTAAAATATTAAATATTTCAGAAAATAAGAAATTTAATTATTGCTAGATAAGAATAAATACTTAGAATTAAAAATATTATCAACAAATTTTTTAACGCTTTTTAAAGCATTGGTACGCTTATATTGCGCGATGCCACCGAATCTAGTTTGAGTCGAACTATAATCATCTAATTCAGTGGTATTCAAGCTTAACGATTTTCGAAACCCTTTTTGATAAAATATGTTCTACGGAATCTTTTATTACAACCAATTATCTTTACTATATCTAGTTCCAGAGCACTGCGGCCTAGTGGCCTATTGTACTGTCTCTTTGATCTATCTCATGAAAGAAGTCCTGTCTCTCTTATGAAATCCGGTAACTTGGTCCACGGCAATTTATGCACTTAGTCTCTCTCTATCTCGTCTAGTCCAAACTTGTATCTTTTTTGAGCTAGAGTATCACAGTCGCAAATCAGGTGTAGAAGTGTTTCAAATGCCTCTCCACATTTTCTGCATATTGGGCTATCCTTTAAGCCCAGTATATGTTGGGGTTTAGCTAGATGGCAGTGTACATTCAAGATACCCATCATATCTCGGATTCTCTTCCTACTAAAATTAATAATATCTTTAGCGTTTAGATTAATTCTATCCGGCAGGAACGTCTTGGTGTATGTTTTTTATGCAGCCACTCCGTGACTGATTTCTTTGCGGTTTTATAGAGAATCCCGCACAGTACGTAGGCATTATCTTGGTTAATCCTAGTACCGTCTTTTGCAAGAGTTTCAGCCATTTTGTTGCCTCCAATGCCCTGATGACCCGGCACCCACACTAATGTCACTGTTGTAACAATGTCATATTCTGCCAGTTTTGTCAGTGCTTGTAAGCATTGATAGACTGTTCATGATTTTGTTCTGTAAGCCTTAAGCGCATTTACTATAAAATTGGTCACATAAATTCAACTACAATAAAAAAAAATAAAAAATAATATTAAATCTTTCATATACCGGAATTCCTGTTACATATTTAAATATCAACTTTTCAACGACTAATAATAATTACCTCTTTTTTTTTGAAACAAATGTACATATACTTATCACATATCTGTTTATTTAAAATTAAAGAACGTTTTCAAATTACATTCGTAGAAGTCTCGTGAGTATGAATATTAATTAACAAAATTAAACTTTTAATTTTTTTAACGTTTTTTTATTATTTTCCAGCGTTTTAGTTTCTTTTACTATTTTAATTTTATTTAAATTAATAATAAATTTTACCTTTCATTGCAAATTTAGTTATATGTATATTAGAAAATTTGACATATTGTCGACGAACATGACTTAATTGGGTTGACGACAGTTTTGCTATATTCGATTTATTGAAAGATAGGTTAGAAAATATTTTTGAAAAAACTAAATACAAAATATCACACAATTAAACTTACATTTGAAAGAACAAATAATTCAATTCCGTTTTACACCTCTTATTTAAGAAATTATTTATTATTTCAAAAACCCATTTCGTAAATTTGTGTCTTAAAAATAAATTAAATATTGCACAAAAAGCAAATAAGCACAAAAGTGGATTTTAATACGTTGGCCATACTCGAAAAATTATTATTACCGTATCTAAAAAAACATACTTCCAAATTAGTGTACCTTACTATATTTACGAAACTTGTCAAGCGTTAGTTCTAGCAATTTGAAAATAATAGAACAAGTATCAAATGCTAATTTTTCAGACAGTTCAGAAAACATCTACATTTTTAGAAATAAAGAAAATATTAGCTCTTTTTGACAATGTTTTTGCTAAAGCGAACTAATGTTATTGGTAAAGTGTTTAGAGAATCTGTTTCAAATTTATAAATTTTTATCACAGTAGAACATTATTTATTTTCGTAAAGTATATTGCAAAATATCATTTAACTTTAAGGAACCTTTAGTAAATTTGAGGAACAATAAGTTTCCGCGAAACATATTTTAAATATCACTGATATAACTTATCTCTTTACTGCGTTGTACAGAATTGTAATATTGAGTTAGAGGCGTTGTTAGTTTTAAGTAAAACTAACTAACTAAAACTGTGTTTATAAACTTCCACTTCATACTTGATTGCAAACTCTAATAGTAAAAACTTATACAAAGATCCACTGTCATTAAATCGTGAAAATGAATTTTATTAAACATTTAATATTAAAATAGTTTAAATTTTGTGTGTATTTGTATTTTCATTTAAATTATATATTTAACGGTCCAATTGATTTATATATGTTTGCTACATTTGCTTGCTACATAAATTATACTTAAAAATTATAATAATGCATATTATTATTTCTATTATATTCGCGAATATTCTTGTATTATCTGAATCAAACTAGAGTAAAGCATTAGGATAAAGAAGCTTCATTTATCTATGCAGTTTTGTGAACAAATAAGGAAATTAAAAATAATACATTTATTATTATACATTTCAGATCAGTGCAAAATTTTATGGACTAATGCAACAAAATGGTCGTGTTCTTGACATGTTAAACACAATTTGGGAAGATTTCTGGTCAATTGATGCATTAGATGAAAAATCAAGGGAACAAATGCTAGCTTTATATAAAATAGCACGATATGCAGGCAAAGTGTATGCATTTTTTGCAACATCAGGTAGTTTGTTTTTTGCTCTACAAGCGGGAATGAAAGGCGATAACACTTTGGTAATGGAAATTTGGGTACCACAAAAAGATTATATAAAAATGTCACCATATTACGAAGTACTATATGTGTTTCAAACAGTATTTTTATTACTCTGCGTTTCCTTTTGCGTTATACCAGTAGATAAACTATTTATTGCATTAACTTGCATAGTATGTGTGCAATTTAAAATGATAAGCATTAATTTATTAAAAATTGGAATACACAATACAAAAAAAGAAAATTATGAAATTATTAAGCTATGTGCAATACATCATGACAGAATTCTAAGGTAATTGCTATTGCTTATATTATTATATTAAATTATTATCATATCGCTAACAAACGAAAATTAGTTAACATTGTTGTAAAATTTGTAATTAATTACAGCGAACAACTTATTGAATTTTTGTAATTAATAATTTAAAAGGTAAATAAAAAAATTAAAATAAATAATAGAAATAAATTATATAATAAATATAAATTAAATATTAAAATAAATTAAAAGGTAAATTTATATTATATAACTGTTCGAAATTTATCCTCTATTAGCCCAATTTTTTTTATTAAAAACTGCTAATTTAGTGGAAATAATTTTGAATTTTGTGTTCATACATGTAACCTGCCCCAATCAAATAAAGATACATGAGAAATAATAAGAGAGGCATACGTAATTTGGAAAGTATTGTTTTTGTAGATTTTTATAATTAATTAATTAACTTTTTCAATAGTTCGCATGGAAATTGTATACTATTGTTTATTTCAATTACAACTTATTTCAATGATATTGTGATTTTAAATAAATAGTTTTGTATTGATAAAGTGATTTTGGAGAATAATTAGATAAATCTTAATATAATTTCTTGATTTTTGTATTAGAAGATTAAAGTGCAAATTTAATTAAACTAGCAAAATTTTATTTCAAAATATTCCATATGTATCAATTTGTTTTCTTTAATTAAAGTAAAAAATATATATATTTTTTAAATAAATCAAAATTATAAATTTTTATTCTACATGATAATATAAAACAAATATTTCAAATTATATTTTTAATAATTTAAATTATTTAAAATCATAATTTTTTGATCAATATTAATTATTTTAAAATGTTGGTCAACGCAAATTTTTGCTAAATTTAGTTTCAAATCAAAGGAGGACCAGATCACAAAATTTGATAAAAATTCGATAAAAAATTTGGTCCATTTGTTCTCTTCTATCATAAACACTCTGTATATTTTACAAATACATTTGTGAAATTTGATGAATTTTATTTTATACACAAATTGTTACCTTGTATTAAAGTTGTTTTTTGTGTTTTAATTTCAAATTTTGTAATCATAAAAAAAATTAATTAGTAATAGTTTAATTTATTATTATTGCCATATTTAAAGAATATTATTGTAAAAATATTACTGTAATAAATATAAAAAATTTTATACCGACTCAATATTATTGCGACTCATCTCATTTGATTATTTAATAATAATAAAAATATATTTCAGGTTCTTAAAAAAATTTGAATCAATTTATTCAACACTGCTGGTACCAACAGTTGGAACAAATTTAATTTTCTTGTCATTATCAATGTATGGTGTAATTATGGAAGAAACTCTGTATGTAAACTTATTTAGCGCTAATTATATATTATAATATAGGTACTTTACTTTTTACAGAAATAGAAAAATAACAAGTGCTTTCATCTATGCTACGGTATTTGTACAATTATTTGCTTATTGTTGTGCAGGACAATTCATTCAAGATCAGGTAATAAATTATAAATTTATTATAATAAAATTTGACAAAAATTTGTACATGAATTTAATCCCTTTTATTAAATTTTAAAAATTTGGTACTTTTGCTATAAATATAAATGTTTCCAAAGGAGCCCGTTTGTGTAAATAAATGCTATTTTGGTGCCTGAACTGATATATGGTCGTGAATGTTGGGTTTGGCTGCAAAATCATAAAAAGAAAGTGACTCCTTATTTCTACGTGGCGTATGTGGTGTAACTACAAGGAATCGGATACGAAATAGATTAGTGTATGATGAATGTGAAATTGAAAAACATGTTGGTGAATTGAAATGGTTTGGTAATCTTAAACGAATGTTTCATGAACGTTTGATTAGAAGAATATATGTGAATGATTTTGAAAGTAGACGTTTGCGTGGACGTCGGATAACTAGATGGAGTAGTATGAATGAAAACGTTTCACGTAAGCGAAAATTTTCAAGTAGTAGAAATAGAAGAGCATGTATGAGACGTATCAGGAATGTGTATGAAGTTTTTTTAAAAAAATGAACACGCTAGTTAAATAAAATATAAGTATGATTTATGTTTCCTGTGTTTAATCGAAAGAAGTTGAAGGTTGTAATTTTAACAAAATTAATTTATGTATACATTGCGAATTGTTCCTCAAGAAGAGTCAAATCAAGACTCGAAATATTGAATGAAGCAATAAACTTACAGATAACAACTATTATAAGAGGAATGTCAGAATTTAATTGCCCTATCCTTGGAAAAAAAACGACTGGTTACCTGAAATAAATAAATAGATTAAATATATATATATATATATATATATATATATATATATTTGAGAGTCCGTAAAAACAAAAAAATTTCCAATAAGGTTAAAATCGATAATTTTACATCGAAACAACAACAGAAATAATATTTTTTGCTTGTTTTTACGAAAGTAAAAGGTTCCTCTACACAACTGAAATACTGTTAATACATATATCGTTTATATCGCGTATGTATTAACACGCGTTTTCAATTGTGTAGATGAACCTGTTACTTTCGTATATATATATAGCAAGATTTTCAGGAAAATAAAGGGAAATTAAAACAGGAAAATATAAGAACTGAACAAATAAATAAAAAACGTTCAGAATTAAATAAAGTTGTACAGAAGCAAATAAATCTTAAAGACAATAAAAATCATAAAGAAAACAAACGTAACACCTCAATAATAAAAGGTAACTTAACAGTCGATGAAAATAATTGCTTTGCAGCAGCTGAGAAAAAGACGTGGCTTTATATTGGAAACGCAAATTCAAATACAACTTCAGAATCATTAGAAAAGTACTTAGCATCAATATGTTCAAAGACGCATTTTACAGTGGAAGAAATAAAGAAAAATGAAAGGAAGAGAAGCAATAATAAGTCATATAAAGTAGGTCTTAAGTTTGATAAATTAGAAGAAATGACTAAGCCAGAAATTTGGCCTCAAAACATAATTGTAAAAAGATATAAGTTTTTTCGAGAAAAGACATATTACTAGAAATAAGTTTAGAATTATGAATTACAATGTACAATGTATTGCAAACAAAAATGGATATCATAAACTTTATTCTAGCTGAAGAAAAAATTGACCTAATGTGTATTACAGAACACTGGCAAACTGCCGAAATATTAGGTAAAATAAAATTTCCAAATTATAATATAAGCAGTGAATACTGTAGAAAAATATATAAGCATGGTGGAGTACTCATGTTATCCAAGCATAATTATAAAACAAAGGATATACCAGAAATAAGAGCTTTAACCTCCGAAAAAGTAATAGAATTATGTGCAATTGAAATAAAATCACAAAAAATTGTAATTGTAACAGTATACAGAAATGGAGATGGAAATTTTGACATATTTCAGCAAAAATTGAACGACACATTATCGTATGTTCAAGATAATTATTTCAATTGGGAAATAATTATTGCAGGAGATTTTAACATTAACTTTAGAAGTAACTCAAAAGAATGTACTTGTTTATGGAATTGATTCATACATTCGGACTCCAAATAACTACAACTGAACCATCAAGATTGCAAAATTGTATCGACAATATAATTGTAACTGGCAAATATTGTTTTAATGTTAAAACATTAAATTTACATGTATCGGACCATAGCGCACAACTTCTTAAAATTCAAATAGGACCAGCAAATGAAAATGAAGATGATTTAATAAAGAAGATTACATGCTTCAACAATACTGCTATTGAAAATTTTAAATATTGTTTAAACAAAGAAAATTGGGAAGAACTCTTAAGAGATCAAAATGCACAAATGTCATACAATATTTTTCACTCCACATTTTTACAAGCTTATGAATCGTGTTTTATAGTACAGAAAAAAGAAAAGAACAATATCAAGCGTCGGGTAATAAAAGATAATGATTTACAACAAATGAAAAATAAACTAGATGCATTAGAAACAATAATGCGCGTAAGAAAGGATATATACTCAATACAAGCATACAAAAAGTGGAAAGAAATTTATATTAAGAAAATAGAAGAACTAAAAAAGATAGAAAATTCACGTAAAATAAGTAAAAATGATAATAAACAGAAAGCTATATGGAACATAATAAAATCTGAAATAGCAGTAAGTAAAAAAGAAAATACACAAATAAATGAAAGCATAAATGCAGATGATTTCAATGAGTATTTTATAAATGTGGGTGAAAATATAAAAAACTCAATAACAGACACTGGAAAAATGCATAATACTTTCTTAAAAAATACAAAAATAAATAATGTCAACTCCTGTTTTCTAACAAACATTACAGGAGATGAAGTAAAACAAATAATTTCGTCAATAAAGAAAAAAACCACACAAGATATATATGGAATATCTACAATATTATTAAACAAAGTAAAAGAAGAAATTGCAGATGCTTTGGTAATCATAATAAATAAATGCTTTGAAGAGGGGTGCGTTCCAGAAAAATTGAAAGTGGCCAAAGTGATTCCACTTCCTAAGCAACAAAAACCAACTTTAACAGAAAATTTCCGGCCTCTATCTATATTACCTACTTTTTCTAAAGTCTTAGAGATAGCATTAAAAGAGAGAATAGAAACATTTTTAGAAAAATATAATATGTATCACAACAGTCAGCATGGATACAGGAAAAACAAATCTACAACAACGGCTTTACTAGAAATGACAAACAGCATTATAACAGCAAAAAATGAAGATAAAAAAGTACAAATGACCTCATGTGATTTATCCAAAGCTTTTGACACGGTAGATCACGATATATTGTTAAACAAGCTTGAATATTATGGATTCAGAGGTATATGGCAAGAAATACTGAAATCTTATTTACGAGATAGGAAGCAACTTGTTACTTATCAAAATATTTCATCGCAACTAAAAGAGATCAATGTAGGTGTACCTCAACGGTCGGTATTAGGACCTTTGTTATTCAAGATATATATATATATATATATATATATATATATATATATATATATATATAAATGACTTACCAGTAAATATACATCCTGACATGTCATGGTTATATGCAGATGATACTTCATTTCTAGTAAAATTAAATAATAAACAAGAACTAATAGTAAAATCCAATAGTGTACTACAAGAAGCAGAAGAATGGTTCAGTACAAATAAATTGAAAATAAATATAAATAAGACGCAACATCTAAAATTCCATGGTAAAGAAGAAACTGGAGCTATAAAATTCTTAGGAATAACCTTTGATAAAAATTTAACTTATTTAACACATATAGATAATTTAAAAGTAAAATTGACAACAGCAATATATTGCATACGCAGAACTAAACAAATCGCCTCGTACGATTGTGCTAAAACTGCTTATTATGCATTTTTCACAGCTGTCTAAATTATGGAATTTTGATATGGGGTTCTTCTGCAAGTACAGAAAAATTATTAATCGTACAAGAGCAATAAGAATATTATGTTCCTTGGATTGGAATGAAAGCTGCAAGGAATATTTCAAGAGAGAGAAAATATTAACTGTTACAAGCTTGTTTGTACATGAATGCATCAAATATATTCACTCAAATAAAACACTTTACTCGAAAAATTCTGACAAACACAATTATGGCACGAGAAGAAAATCTGAATTATCGATACCACTGTGCAAAACAAACAAGTGTCAAAATTCAGTGTTGTATTGGGGACCGAAACTGTACAACGTTCTCCCCAATCACATCAAACTTTTGAACAGTGAAAAATTCAAAAGGCGCACTAAGGATATACTGCTGCAAAATACCATTTATACTTTTGAGGATTATTTTAATTGTAATATATGACCTATCATGTAAATTATTTGATGATGAAAAAACATTATTATTATTATTATATATATATATATATATACCGGGTGTCTACTTTTTTTTTGTTACATAGGGAATAAAATGCTAAAATTTTCATTTGGTGATAAATTTTCCCCTAATTATTATAGAACAAAAGTACAAATACAAAAGTTGTTTAGAATTCAAAAATGCATCAAATGATGCCAAATTTATCAATATAGGATGTTCTGATCAAGAATTAGAAGCAAATTAAAATTTCCATTTTTGCGCTCTTTACATCAAAGTGCCACGGAAATTAAACAAATAATTTCATTTCTTCTGGAGTTTGAGTTTGACAGATCGTATTTATTTTATTGTTACGTTCTGTATTATTATTATTATTATTATTATTATTATTATTATTATTATTATTATTATTGAAAATAATGAATAAACTTAATGTAAATGAAAAGCTATTAAGTATAAAAAGTATTAAGTATTTATTATTTATTACAATGAAAGGGTATTTTACTCGGCTGTACACTACGTACTAGCTGTGGTTTTAAATTGTGAATGTCTCCATTATAATTTTAAGTAATTGTTTAATTTATTTATTAACTTCAAGTTATAAAAACAATACATTTGAATTAGATGACTGGCATTATGCCTAATATATTTATTATAATAATTTAAACTTATCCCTGAGGATGCTGTAAGTTGTGCAGTGAAACGTCGGATAAGAGTTTAATAAATAGTAAATAGCTGAACTCCGTAAAACTTTCTTTATTTATTACAATATTCAATATACCTATAAAACAGAAAAATTCATGAATACAAGATATAGGAGAACAAAAACGAAACTAACAATTTAAATTAAATGTTCAAATAAATCGCCATTAACTGCCAAACAATAACCTAATCTGTTATAAAATTCGTGACGTACAGAGCTTAATTGTGTTTGTGTTATATTATTGCACTCTTCAACAATGGCATTTTTCAAATCAACAAGATTTTTGATATGTCGTTTATAAATTTTCTCCTTCAAATATGGCCATAAAAAGAAATCGCACGGTGCTAAATCGGGCGATCTAGCTGGCCAATTAATTGGACCACCTCTACCAATCCATGAATTTGGAAAACATTGATCCAAATATAATTTAATGTTGCAGCTGTAATGTGCCGGACATCCGTCTTGTTGATACCAGACAACATTATCTTGAGTTGCACACTCTTCTAACTGCGGACCAATATGATTTTGCAACATATCCAAATATTTTTCGTTGTTTAAATTATTTTCAATAAAAAATGGCCCAATTATACACCTGCCAAAAATTCCAGCCCATACATTAACTTTTTCTGGATATTGGGTACGTGTTGCTACCATTAAATGAGGATTTGTTTGGCTCCATATTCTAAAGTTTTGTGTATTAGGTTCGCCGTGTAAAGTAAACGTAGACTCGTCAGTAAAACAAATAGATTTCAAGAAGTTTCTGTCTAAATTGGATTTTTCCATAATAATGTTACTAAATTCGCTTCTAGCCATTTTATCCGCTTCAAATATCTCTTGGTGCGTGGAATATTTATAAGAATGATATTTTTCATTTTTTAGTACCTTATGTATTGTTGAAGGATGCAAATTTAATTCAGCACCAAGTTGACGCACACTAACATTTGGGTTTTCCGTTACACACAAAAGTATATTCAATGTATTTTCTTTAATTGCATTTTGATTTAAATTCTCCTCCTGATCTTCTGCGTTGATTTTTCTACAATTTTTACAACGTTTTAACACACTTCCAGTTTCTTCGAATTGTTTAATTATCCTACGAATAGTCATAGCGGAAGGTATGGGACGGTTTTCAAAGAAAGCGCTGAATAAATCTCTTACTCGTCGTATCGAATTTCCAGTAAAATACCATTTTACGCACTGAACTTTTTCATTTACCTTAAGTTTATTCATTATTTTCAATAATAATGATAATAATACAGAACGTAACAATAAAATAAATACGATCTGTCAAACTCAAACTCCAGAAGAAATGAAATTATTTGTTTAATTTCCATGGCACTTTGATGTAAAGAGCGCAAAAATGGAAATTTTAATTTGCTTCTAATTCTTGATCGGAACATCCTATATTGATAAATTTGGCATCATTTGATGCATTTTTGAATTCTAAACAACTTTTGTATTTGTACTTTTGTTCTATAATAATTAGGGGAAAATTTATCACCAAATGAAAATTTTAGCATTGTATTCCCTATGTAACAAAAAAAAAGTAGACACCCGGTATATATATATATATATATATATATATATATATATATATATATATATATATGTGTGTGTGTGTGTGTGTGTGTGTGTGTGTTTCTGAGAATATGCCATCGCAAACGCATTCCAAATCACATGAATATTAACATTACACGTAACATTTGGAATAAGTATATACAACTAATTAATAAACTATCATTTTCTTAAATCACAAACAGCCTTGAAAATTAAAGTTAAAGGTAGTTCTTTTTAGTACTAAACCTTTTATTTATTTTTAAGTAAATAATATTAATGGCTGATACCACAAGCTTGGATTTTATGTGTTAATTTTTTTGTTTAGTCCTTCGCTTATGACATTGCATTGCTTTAACACTGGTATTAATTAAAGCCGATTTTAAAACCAAGCTTGTAGTACCAAACAATTAGATTAATGAAAAAAAAAAGATTATTTCTAAATCAAAAACCTTGACATTTGTGGAATTTCCATCAATTTTCTCAAGTTTAAGAATTCATTAAATATTGATTTTCAATTAGCTTTTCAAACATTTCTTTAAATTTACTTCTTTTTTGTAATCTCTCGCTCTCTGTGAATTTTTTATCATTTTCAGACTATCGAAAGAACTTCTTGCTTGATTTATGCCGTTAAATTAATATAATAAGAACATATAAATAAGATATCTAAATTTAGTTCAGAATAATTCTTCTAAAGTACAAACATTTATTTAATTGAACTCTTATTGCAGTATCTAAGTTAGTTCTGCTCTCCATTCATGCTTTACTAAGTGTATTTAATATTAAGTTTAGTTTATAATGTAAAATATACATAAATAAATTAAAGCGTTGAGATGATGATTAATGCATTTATATGTTGTTAATTTTTTTAATTTTATTATAAATAATAATTTTTTTTTTGATACGTAAACTAATTAACTGTGTAAAAATTTTAGGGAGAAAATGTTGCTATTGCTGCATATAGTTGCGATTGGTATTTGTTACAAGATAAAGAAGTTAAAATGGATTTAATGAGAATAATTATACAGTCTCAAAAGAAAATTGAGTTTAGTATTGGTGGACTGCTGGCTTTAAGTTTAGCGACATTTGCATCCGTATGTCGTCCTATATTCATAACTAACTGTAATATTGAATTTAAAATTTTTTTTTTTCAGATTGCTCGTGCATCATTTTCATTTTTAACATTATTAAATTCAAGTAATCGAGCATGAATATATTAATCAACCGTTTCTATTGCAAAATAGAATATGGAAAATTTTAAAATATTTTTGGCAAAATATAGCAACTTCTTAGTTAATTACATTTGCATAATGGCAATCAATAAGTAGATTTAAAAAATGATAACACCGTCACTTTATTCACTTCCTGTAATCCTGCTACCACATAATAAAATTTGTAATACAGTGCAATAAAAAAAAATAATTAAAAATATATTCAAAAATTGTTCTTATTTATACCTATTATTAGTTAAGATTAAAATATGTAATACGGTAATTAAAAAAATAAATTAAAAATTTATGTACTGTGCAAAACTGATACTGATTAATAACCCATATTTTAATATTATTAAATATTACTGAAAAGGAGGCCACTGAATGATATAAATTTTACAAACAAAAAATTTGTTGGTTTTAACAAAAATAATTTCAATTTTAAATTGTAATTGAAACACTCTACATATTTTTGCATATTTGAATTATACGTTAAATTTCAATTACCTACTTACAATAAATCTTTTAGTACTATAGTCTATTTTATGCCTAATTCATCTCAGAATTTTTTTGTAACATTATGCTATAAATCAAAAAGTTATTTCGAGTGGAATTTCCTATATACTCATAGAAATATTATTTTAGCATCTGGGATCTTTAAAGAATTAACTGCTTTATCACAGTTTGATTTATATTTTAACGAGAAGTTTCGGTCATAAATTAGACCATCATCAGTCAAACGAAGTACATTTAAGTTTACAATAAAAACATAGTTGTTTTCTTAGTTTAAAATTTTTTTTAATATCTTTACATTAATGGTACATAAAATCTGTATGTGTACACGTGGTTATAATTTTATATTTTTAAACTATTAAAACATTGTAAAATATTAATTATTATATACACATTTGATATTTGTTTTATTTTTTTAGTCACTTTAGTAATGAACATTTAATAAATCTGTATTTACTTGTATTTGTATCTTTTTAGTTATTAATTCTGTTTTAATTAGTTTTCTTACATTTCAGATTATGTTTTTAAAATTTGGAACAAGTTTATTTTGAATATTTTGTCATTTTTCGTAATTGTTAATTTAATTTTTTTGAAATATTTCTAATTTATCTAATATATACAAATGCATATATACAATGTATACATAATAAATATATACAATGTAATTAAAATTTATCATAATCCTATTTTTTTAAAAAACTAATTCTTAGAAATGATTTATAAATGTAATATTTGTTTAAGAAATTTAACATGCATTAAGTACTATAATAATCATCAATATTATCACAGAAATGGAAAAAATGTAATTTTTATTTGTGTCTTTACTAATTGTTATCAAAAATTTCGTAAATATTTGAATTTCAAGCTTCATTTATTTCAAAATCACAAAATCCATAATTTTTGTTCTGAAAGTGAAAATTAATCAGTAATAAGCTCAGTAACTGAATGTTTAAAAAATATTTCATTTAAAAATATTATTTCACATTTCTGTATGCATTTTCACAATCATATACATCAGATAACTTGTCCTATTAATAATTGTTCTAGTAAAATAAAATATAAAACTATTAATCAGTTCAAAATGCATTTTTATAGAAAATATTTTTCTTTTAATAAAAAGGAAAAAGAAAATCACTGACTGCATTAACAATTTTGAGAATAAAAATATCAAGAATATAGCAACAAATAACGGGTACGATAATAAACTGATAGACCAACTACTAAATAAAAAAAACTTATGAAAGCTACAGAACAACTAATTTATGCAAATATTGAAAAAATAAAAAAGAAATTTATTTAACTACCGTATTACGGTAAGATTAGTTTAAAAATAGCCAATAAATTTAAACAGTTTAAAGATATTAGAATAGCATTTAAAACATATTATAATACCAAAAAGTTATTAGTGAATAATAAAAACTGTAATGGAAAAAAGTGGTGTATACCGATTAGATTGTTTAACATGTAATTCTGCTTATGTTGGGCAAACCGGACGTACCTTCAACATAAGATGCGATGAACATAAAAAATCCTACTATAAGAAGAAACCAGACTCCACTTTTGCTAACCACTTAATTACTGAAAATCACCAAGCTAATTTTAAACCAAAAAATTTTCATTGTAATAAAAAAGGCATAAAATTAAATCTCCCGGAAGCCCACGAAATAGAAAAGTTTAAAAAGAAAAACCAACACATTATAAATGACATTACCGATTTATATAACTCACCTCTAATAGGTTTAACAATTAACAATTAATTTAATAGTACTTTGTTCATTTTTTAATTTTTACATTTTGTATTGTATTATATTGTATTGATATAATCATCAACTATGGTTTCTGATTATTGTTACTCTGATTATTGTAACTCACTTATGTATTGTAATGTATTGATATAATCATCAACAATGTATCTGATTATTGTAACTCTGATATGTATATATATATATGTCTGAATTTGTATTTTAATTTCATTATAACACTGACAATGGTGCGAGCCGAAACTTAAGTCTGTTGACGAATTAAAGTGTAGTGAAATTTTACGAAAATGTGTATCATTGAAAACCTTTTATCTTTCCAAAAATATAGTTGACAAGAAGTATAAAATAGAATCTAATTCGGATGATTTTTATATAAAGTCATTAGCTTCTATGTATTTACAACTTCAATCAAAATATTTTGTAAATGAATCTGCATTACAATTTATTATAAATGGATTAGCAGATGTAAATAACATTGCAAATGCAAAAAGAAATGGAATTATAAATGAAAATGGTGCTCTGTGTAGTTACAAAGCGAAATTAGAACAATGTGATTTATTTAAAAAAGCACATAATTTGTCAAATGATTGTCTCAGATCATCACCTTCTCGAAAACAGTATTTTAAAAATAATTTTAACTATGTTAGCCCTGTTTGTTTAGAAATTGGAAGAAATGAAAAACACGAAAAATGTAATTATTATTATATTCCTATTTTAGACACATTAAAATGTAGTTGTGTCGTAGCTACCAGTTAGTACGGACTTGTCTTTACGGTGAGGCAACTAGTTAGTTTGCTTTTATCAGTGGGAAATAAACAGTTAAAAAATAAAAATATAAAATTTTGTGAATGCAGTTCTTTGTAGCATTTAAAAAGTGCAAATAAATTTGTTTTTCAAACATGCAAACAGCCAGCGGAGGATTTCAAACTTTTGCAACAACACTTACCAATATAGTGACTACTACAACTACGACAATAAATTATGTCAACTCAATAATTACACAATCAACTCCAATCTGTAGCACAATGACAGCTAATCAAATCCAGAACATGGACAACATTTCCACAATTTCGTGGCAAGTTGTAAAAAAGAAAAAAACGATTTAAAGAAAATGAAAACCAGTTACAATCTGCGTCAAAAAGTTCCAATATAAATACTACAAACAGGTGTGCATTATAAAACGATAGTACAGATCAACAAACAATAGAACAGGAAACAAACACCAATATAATAAAAAAATATACAATTTAACAAATCTTCTTAGTACAAAAATTTCTGTAGAACTACCAAAAACGAAAAATGTTATACCACAATGTATGCAATGTCAAGAATACGGGCATACAAAAACCTACTGTACTAAACTATATTATTGCGTAAAATGTGCGAAAAGCCATTCAACTAAAAACTGCAATAAAGATAAAAAAGAACCACCACTTTGCATTCATTGCTCTGGCCCACATCCAGCAAACTACTAAGGATGTGAATTATACCAATAGCTACAAAAATTAAGAAATAAAATTACGTTAAACAATTCACTTAAATAAATAGTCTCCCACATAAATATCAGTCTCAAAGACTAAGAGACGACGCAAGCTACTCATAAATAACAAGAAACTCTCCGAATCATGACGTTAATCAAACCGAAAACAATACGATACTAACTCAATTTTTAAACAAATTTGGAAGTAAATCCGATTAATTCGGACCAATCAACATGCATTAACACCTGTAGTTTACCTAACATCGGGGGAGTGACAAATAGATTAAAAAACATACTAAATAATGATAAGACGAGAATTATAAAAAGAAACGTTCTACCTATTAAAAAAATATTCACCAGATTGAAAGATGAACTACCATTACTAAAAACACCGAATTCAGTATACCTTATTCCTTGCGCGGATTGTGACAAAGTGTACATTGGCAATAGCAAAAGGGAATTAGAAGACAGGGTAACCCAACACAGATCTGATGCAAGACTCAAACCTACGGCAACAGCTTTAGCTACACATGCCAATAAAACAAAACACAAAATTGACTACACTAATGCCAAAGTTCTAACCAGGGAAAAAAATGATATCAAACGCACATTCTTAGAAATGATTCACATAAAGACTACAAATAACACCATGAATAAAAGAACTGATGTACAAAATTTAAGTTTAATTTATGAGAATTTGATGCAAGTACACATGGGTAATATTACTCGTCAAAATGACCATAACAGCATAAATGGTAATCAAACGAACGCGATAAATTAATTTTAAATATTTTATATAATTAAATCATTTGTAGTATATTGTTTCATTTGAAGCTAATTCTTAATTTATTCAATAATAGAAATATCATTCAGAAGTTTTAACATTATTTTAAAAAATGACTCATTTTAATTAATATATACATATATGAAGTACTTTTTAATAATAATAATGAATAATAATATAAAAAACAGTTCAATAAACGCACAAGTGAACGTACCAAATTAAATGACTAAAAAAACGCAGCTTAAACTGCTTAAAACTTGTCAAAGTAATAACCTATGCGACGCAAACAAAGTAAAACTTATAATTTGGATTGTTATACGTTTAATTTTAAATATATTTTATATTTCGTGACACAGATTGTTAAAATCGAATACTATATTTTAATTACTGGTTACAGTTGAGTTTTTACAATATTTAAAACTTCGAACTGGAGTTTGAAAATTGTTGGAGTATAAATGAGTTCGTCTAAAAAAGCAATACGTATCACAACACTTTGTTAGTGATGTAAGTAGATTAATTATACAACTAATTAAATGTATTATTATTGATGTTTATAATATTTATAAAATGTATTATTTCCATGTAGTGGCCGTGAAGAAGGTCTAAAAATTAGACCGAAAGCTAGCCATCAACTTCAAATGAGTGTTTTTATTTAACCAACCCCAATAACCAGACTGAAACACCCATCAATTACCCTACAAATATTATACCAGTCATTATTCATTTAATTTTATATATATATATCAGGTATCTGAAAAACAGTGAGTAATGATTTTACATTTTATTCTATTTATAGACATGTGTATTTCCTGTAAACAACTATAGTGTGTTGCTGTATTAAGAGATGGCGCTAGCAGTATTTATTATTTCTACGGTACATTTTTAAAGAGATTATAAAATTGTTTCATTTCGATGGCCTTTCATAATAATAAATAAAAAAAAAAAAAAAAAAAAAAAAATTCAAAATGGCGAATAACAAAGTTAGTGTCTCAAATGTGTCTTGCAATTTTTGCAAGAATAAAATTACAGATGCACCTATAAAATGTGCCGGTGTGTGTGGTTTTTCTTACCACTACAATTGTGTAAAATTAGGTAAAAGAGAATTTAATTCGCTTACCGGGTACTCACAAAATATAAAATGGTTCTGTGACGCTTGTGAATGTGCTTTATACGATACAAAAGAAATGTTAATCGTGACGGGTGGCAGTATTGCTAGTGAAGCACCGATTTTCCATAAACTGTTAACTAAAATTGAAGAACTTTCAAAAACAGTAAATAGTTTGGTTGAAGAGGTTAGTGAACTGAAAAAGAAAAATGTGCATTCGCAAAACATCAGCTGTGAATCGCCGGCAATAATTACACCTAGATTCGTGTTTGAAACGGTAGAAACACCTAAACAAACACCAAATAACATTGTCGTACAAGTTCCTCCATCTACCAAAATACTAAACGATACAAATAATCATGAACAAGTCGGTAATAAGGTTATTGTCGATAATAAAAACAATAACAATTCAACTCCATCTACTGAGAAGGCTGATAAAGAAGATGGCGAAACAAATATTATTGAAAATATAAATACTATGGAAAATATAAACAAAAACAATGATGATATTAATAAGAAAAATGAAAACAATACCTGGACTGAAGTGACGAAAAAACGCATAAAACCCAAGCAACCAAAAAAAATTATTATAGGTTCAAATAAATCAGACGACGGATTAGAAGGTGTTAATAAGAAAGCTTGGTTTTTTTTGGGAAAAATTAAGCCTGATACAACAGAGAAAGTGGTATCTGATTTCATTAAAAAAAAACTTAATAACTTAGATATACAGTGCGAAAAATTAAATACAAAAAGCCAAAATTCGTGTTTTAAAATTGGTGTGGATTTTAATGTAAAAGAAGAAATCGAAAAATCTGAGTTCTGGCCCTCTGGAGTTGTCGTCAGACGTTATATTTTTCGAAAACCGGCCGCGAATGAACAACGAAAGTGATGGTAATTCCAAAAATAGTTCCTTTAAACTAAATTCATTACCCAATTACAATACTTCGATATCGTTTATTTATCAGAATGTAAGAGGGCTCCGAACAAAGACTGCATTGGCATATAACGCAATTAATTCTTGTGATGCGGATGTAATATGTATTAGTGAATCCTGGTTAAGCAATGATATCTTAACTTCCGAATATTTTTGTGATCAATTTAGTGTTTACCGAAAGGACCGAGATTTTGTTGCACTTGATATGAATAGAGGAGGTGGTGTTATTTTGGCTGTGAGAAATAATTTAACTTCTGTTTCATTAAACTTGACAGCTTTATCGGTAGCAGTACCTAGCATAGACGTCATTGGGGCTAAAATAACTAATATTCGTAATTCCAGTGCTCTAATAATTATTGTTTTGTATATTCGTCCTTCTACATCTACCACGGATTTTGAATTGTTTTTTGAAACTTTTAATACTCTACATTTATTTCAAAATGAAAGTGTTATAATTCTCGGTGATTTTAATGTTCCAAGTTATGAAACAGTTTCAAACAATAAGTTTAATATGGTACTTAATAATTTTAAAGATGTAAATAATTTAAACCAGTACAACAATATAGTTAATTATCAGGGTCGCATACTAGATTTAATTTTTTCAAATTCTAATTGCGTTGTAAAGAGGGAAGATTATCCAATAGTGTCAGAGGATTTATTTCATCCGGCATTAACTTTCAATTTTGATATACAAATTTCAACACAAACTAATTTTCGTTTTAATGATAAACATACGGGTTTTAATTTTAAAAAGGCTAATTTTCCTATACTTTACGACGCATTACTGAATGTAAACTGGAGTTCATTAAATAAAATTCAAGATGTAAATTTAGCTTGTGATGAATTCTACAATACCTTGAATAATATATTTATTCAATCTGTTCCGAAACTGCATTTGAAAAACAGATATTGTAAATATCCGCCATGGTTTGACATGGATATCATTAAATCAATTAAGGACAAACACATAGCTCATAAAAATTATAAAAAATATAATACAACATATCATTATGGCATATTTAAATATTATAGGTCAAAAACTAATACACTAATTAATTCAGCTTACAAAAATTATTCAAGTAAAATAGAAGATAACATTTCAAATGATCCAAAAAAATTTTGGGCATATATTCAATCGAAAAAAGGTGGTACTCGAATACCAGCATTAATGACATATAAGAATATAGAATATTCTTCTCCACAATCGATTGTTGATAAATTTGGCGAATATTTTAACAGTGTATATATACAGTCTCGAACACTTACAGATTTAAATTTACACACAAGTAGTTCCACGCAGTATAATTGTATTAATATAAAATATATTTCTGAAGATGAAATATTCGAGGCAATAAAAAAATTAAAACCTTCCTTCACAGCAGGTATTGATGGTATTCCTAGCTTTTTAATCAAAGACTGCGCATACGCATTTGTAAAACCATTACACTTTTTATTTAATTTATGTATTAAAACATCTTTTTTTCCATCGTTATGGAAAAAAGCGTGCGTCTGTCCGATCCTAAAAAAAGGAAATCCATCAAATATTGAAAATTATCGCGCTATTTCACTTCTCTGTAATTTCTCAAAAGTGTTCGAATCAATCATATATAAAAATATTTATTCTTATGTCAAACTGTATATTACACCTCATCAACATGGTTTTATGGAGAAGAGATCTACAGTAACTAATCTCTCATGTTTTTCTCAATTTACAATAAATGTAATAGACAAATTAGGGCAGGTGGATACAATTTACACAGATTTCCAAAAAGCATTCGATCAAATCGACCACTACATTCTACTCGATAAATTACAGTGTATTGGCGTTAATAATTCTCTGTTGAAATTGTTACGAGACTATTTGTTTGATCGTAAGTTCTCAGTTAAATATCGTAATTATTTATCCACATATTTTGTTCCAACATCTGGAGTCCCTCAGGGCTCCAATCTAGGACCCTTATTATTTTTAATTTACATTAATGATATTTCGAAAGTACTGTCGTGTTCTTATCTTCTATTCGCAGATGATCTTAAGCTTTTTCATACAATTGATTCCATATTTGACTGCGATTTTCTACAAAACAATATCGATGCAGTTTCGGAATGGTGTAAGAAAAATCGTTTGTCATTGAATGTATCTAAATGTCATACTATGTCATACACAAAAAAACATAATGTTATCAACTACAACTATAACATTAATGAACAGCCACTCAATAAACTTGATAATGTTAAGGATTTAGGTGTTATTTTTGATTGTCAATTTTCTTTCGACTTACATGTGAAGGGAGTTGTATCCAGGTCACTGAAAACGTTTGGGTTTATATATCGGAATAGCAAAGAATTTTCAAAATCTAACACTTTATTAACTCTATATAATTCTTTAATTAGACCTCATTTAGAATACGCTGCTATCATTTGGTTCCCGATATATAATAACCAGATTGGTGACTTGGAATACGTTCAACGTTCTTTTCTTAAATTTCTTGTGTACAAGATTGATGGATGTTATCCACCTAGAGGTACGTCTCAGTCCTTACTGTTGTTACGATTTTCGTTAACGTCATTGCATATTAGGCGAATAACTATTGCCA
Source organism: Clivina fossor (assembly GCA_963966155.1). Lineage (NCBI taxonomy): Eukaryota > Metazoa > Arthropoda > Insecta > Coleoptera > Carabidae > Clivina > Clivina fossor. The sequence goes on from OZ014551.1 coordinate 36,909,684, forward strand.
TTAAATTTTTATATAATTTATTAAATAACCGTACAGATTGTCCGTGGCTTCTGGGTGAAATTAATTTTCTTGTACCAAGATTCAATTCTAGACAAAGTAATTTGTTTTACTGTACATCGAATAGAACTAATTTGTACATGAAATGTCCTATTTATAATATGTGTCACTTTTATAATGTAATAAGTAATGCTGTTGACATTAATTTTGAGTCAATTAATTCAATATGCAAAGTTGTTAAGAATGTTCTTATAGATTAATTTTTTTTGTGCACTAATATTATTGTTATTTTTCTGTAATTGGGTATTCTACCTGTTGAAAAATAAATTATTATTATTATTATTATTATTATAATCATGTCATGCGAGAAGGATATTTTGAAAAAATTGCATAATAGGATAGATATCATTAAAAAAAAAAAATTCGAAAAGAGTCACTCATTAAATTGTCTTTTAACTTAGATTTAAATAAAGAATTATTTTAATTTTATAGGTGTCATTTTTACAATTTATCTTTATTTTTCTGTAATGTTATTTCCATGTTTATTAGAATAAAAAAATATAAAAACATAAGGTATTTGAACAATTTTGAGATCTAAGGTAAGCCTATCCTGCAACTTTCCCCGGGCTTAATTTTTTAGCCAGTCCAACCCTGACTGTGTGTCAGCTGAATTGATGCAGTAAAACGATGACCCACTATGAAATATCAATTTGGTTTTGATAATAGTAATGAGCAATAATAATTTTTTTAAAAATTTTTACACAGAAAATTTGCAATACTGTATTTTACTAAATTTATATAATTTATGTGAACATTAGGAATTGTGAAAAATTTTTTAAATCTAGTCATAATGATTTTTCAAAAAATTTAGTACTTTTTTTCGGAAAGTTGACAAAAATAAATCAACATGCCTTATCTTGGACACTGGCCCTACTCTGAAAATTTAATACAAATCGGGTAAACGGTCTAGGAGGAGATGCGATCACAAAATTTGAATAAACAAGTGAACGACGTACACACATACACCCACATAAACTAAGTTCGGATTCGTCATCCATAGGCTATATGAAGGATTTCTATACAATTTTAGAAAACGTTACAGACACTGTACCAAATACTTTCCTTGCAGTCAAAGTGGTAAAAATAGCTCATAGTATTGTAACAATTTGCTATCTTTGTGCAACTTAAGATGACAAATTATACTTCTGAGTATATCCTTTATCTGGTTAGATAAAGTTGCACTTGGATCTTGGTTATTGAATAATTACGATAGAACAAATATAATGAAATATATATAACTTTAATAAACAAATATAATAGGAACAATTACAAAATAATTACTTATAAATGTAACGACAAAATATGAATCCAAAATGTAACTTAAACGGAGTCATTCTTACCGTGAATCGTAACTCGACTCTGACCGTCACTCTGACCGTAACTCTCCGTTGACCGTAACTAGCCGTTGACCGTAACTAGCCGTTGACCGTAACTAACTCAGTCTTGAAGCTAACCCCTTTTTAAGTTACATTTTGGCCATCGAACTGGACTCTGCGGGGAGGCAACGTAAGCATAAATAACTAGTTCACTGTGCAATCAAACTTTGAACGTTATTTCAATATATGTTGAATTTGCTGACACTAGCTCAAAGTTCGATGCACAATAATGCTTAACAAACATTTACGTTTGTTTACGTATGTTTCACATATCGAAGCCAACTCCTACGTGGCATGTAATAAGTCACTGTGATTAATTTGAATTATTTTACTATCAACTGTAAATATAAAATTTACTAAAAAAACGAGATTAAAAGTATATTTTAAATAATTTTCATTAATTTTACGCTAGGATAATCTTTTCTGAAAATTTTATTAAAATCGGTTAAATAATGTGGCCATAATAAATTTTTTTTAAAATTTGTAATTATTTACCGGAAAGTTGCCAACACTATATTTTACTAATATTATATAATTTATGTAGGCGATAGGGGTACCTTCTGTAAAAATTTGATTAAAGTCGGATAAACAATGTAGCCATATTTTTTAAAAATTATATTAATTTTTTTTCGGAAAGTTAGCAAGACTGTATTTTATTAAAATTACGTAATTTATGTAGTGTGTAGTGGCGGAGCCAAGGGGAGATGCTAGACATTCCAAGATTTAGGAGTTACCTGAAAGCTGCTGGTATTAACACGACGGAAGCTCAAGAATCCTTAGAAGTTTTGAATTTCATTACAAAGTGCGATTTCGTCGAATCTCTTTCAAAGCTCACTCTTCGTCTCAAATTGTTTCTCAAGATATGCGTTTCTGTTTCAGCATGTGAAAGAAGTTTCTCAAAACTCAAATTTATAAAAAACTATTATGAGATCAACGATGTGTCAGTCGAGGATATTACGGCTTAGCATACATTCATGTCATACATGTAAGTTATAAAATATTTTTCTATAGAACATAATTATAATCTAGTTTGTTACTCTGTACTGTGTGTAATTCTTGTATATTTTTCTTATATTCAGTGTTAACCCTGAAGAAGCCAAAAATCTCTTGGCGAAATATTGGTCAAAGCAATAAATTGCTTATGTTTGCATTTTACTAATTTCAACCTATACCGTAAACCCGTAAAATTTTCAGTTTTTATATATATATATATATATATATATATATATATATATATATATATATATATATATATTTATATTACCATAGCAACAACGACAAATTTGGATATTTAATTTATGTTACATCAGTCTTATCGTTTATTATTATTACTTTGTCATTTTATTTATACATTTTTTATATACTATGTTTCAAAAACTTGTATGTCAAATTTTAAGATTTTTAGGCTATTACTTATTGAGTTATAAGCTATTAAACTCAACAAACAGAAAACACCACTTTATACTCATATTTATTTTATAGATGCAGTAATAATTTATAATAATTTGCATCAAATAAATAAAGACACATTTATTTAATGTTTTTTGCATTGATAATTTAAATACAATAAAATGTATGCAATTTTGTAATAAAAATAAGATAAACAAAATTAAATTTCCATATTTTTATTTAACGACATACATAAACATAAAATAAATTATAAAAATTGTCTGCCTGGTAAATTTAATACGTGATAATATTTAATTATACATTTTTTGTATATATATATATATATATATAAATATATATATAAATATATATATATATATATATATATATATATATATATATATATATATATATATATATATATACAGGATGTAACAGAATAACTATTCCTAATTTTAACTGGAGTATCTTGGGCTCAGAATATGAAGATTTAATGCAAATCACTGAGATAAAATGTGGCTCCTTACTGAGCTACAGGGTGTTTTATATAAAAATTTAAAAACGATTTTTGCCCAGTACTTTAAAACTATTTGACGTATCCTTATCATACTTGGCAGGAAATGTAGGTACCGTACACCATACTAAATTATGTTAAATAAAAGTTTCTGGCTACTGCCAGTGGCGTACAACAGGGGCAAGTGAGAGGTTGATCCTTTCTAAATTCTACGCCACTGGCGGAATCGTCATTTTAGCACAATTTTTCGATTCTCCAATACTTGCTGTGTAAAAAACATACTCTTCCTTTGTAACGATAAAGTCACTGTTTTTCGAGATATTTAAAGTTAAACATAAGCTGCATCCATGAGATTTTTTCAAAATTTGCTAAAAAAATCTGAAAAAATTCAGTAAAATAGAGAAAAAAATTAGCTACATAATATCTAAGTAACTTTTTCTCTAACTCATTCTGGTTTGGCTGGAAAAATTATTGAAAATTAATATTTTTTGCATTTTATTTTTTTTATTTTCAATAATTTTTACAGCCAAATCAGAATGAGTTAGAGAAAAAAGTTACTTAATTATTATGTAGCTAATTTTTTTCTCTATTTTACTGAATTTTTTCAGATTTTTTTGAGCAAATTTTGAAAAAATCCCAAGAGTGCAGTTTATGTTTAACTTTAAATATCTCGAAAAACAGTGACTTTATCGTTACAAAGGAAGAGTATGTTTTTTATACAGCAAGTATTGGAGAATTGAAAAATTGTGCTAAAATGACAATTCCGCCAGTGGCGTAGAATTTAGGAAGAATCAACCTCTCACTTGCCCCTGTTGTACGCCACTGGCAGTAACCAGAAACTTTTATTTAACATAATTTAGTATGGTGTACGGTACCTACATTTCCTGCCAAGTATGATAAGGATACGTCAAATAGTTTTAAAGTACTGGGCAAAAATAGTTTTTAAATTTTTATATAAAACACCCTGTAGCTCAGTAAGGAGCCACATTTTATCTCAGTGATTTGCATTAAATCTTCATATTCTGAGCCCAGGATACTCCAGTTAAAATTAGGAATAGTTATTCTGTTACACCCTGTATATACCAAAATATATAAACAAAATCATATTTTCATCAAACAAGTTTTATTCTACATATTGATTGCCTTATCAAAATGAAATATTGGGTATTACTATTATTTGTAAGCGTGATGTTTGTTGAAATTTCAACTTATGTCATGCCATTTTGTATTAAAGGATACCATCTACAAAGGCGAGGCAACTGTTACGTTTGTGTACCAGATAGACCAGGTAAGAAAAATTTCTTTTTAAATTTTAGTTTTAATTTAACAATACACTAGACAAAAAAACGCGCTATTTGAAATATCAGCAAAATTACAGATTTTCAAATAGGCCGATTTGAACGAAATTTAAGGTGAAGTCAGATGTGCCAGTTGAATCATTTAGATTCCCACCGCACCCCGCCGAAAAACTTGCTTTGACTTTAAAAATAGTCAAAGTTTGACAGCATGTATAGAAATCAGAAAAGTTTTTCGACTCAATTTACCAAACGGGCGTAAAAATTCAAATATTTCTACGTAAATTCCGCTTAATTTTAAAAACTTGCGATGCTTTGGTGCTAAGTTATGATTTTTTGAAATTTATCCTCGATTTTGCGAGTTCAAAGTTGTGACAAATTTTGAAGATTTAGACCATTTTACCGACCAAACAAATGTCTTTAATGGTAAAACATTCTTTGGTTAAGAGAAAAGTTCGAAATTGTAAATCATTTTGCAGATTCAATCTTCAAAAAAATTGAGTCAAATTTTTTTGTATACCAGACATGTCAAATTTTGATAATTTTTTAAGTCAAATTTTTTTTCTGCGGTGTGTGGTGGAAAGCGGAATGGCTTAAATGTTGCATTATTTTTCACGGCCTTAAAGAGGAGGCTTCAAGTTTCAATTTTTTCAAAAATTCATCCATTTTCATTCAAAATTAACCAATCTTTGCTCCAAAAACTCGAAAAATTCATGGTAAATTTCAAAAAAATCATAACTTTGCGGCAAAGCATCGCAAGTCCTTAAAATTAAGCGGAATTTACGAAGAAATTTCTGAATTTTTACGCCTGCTTGGTAAATCGAATCGAAATTTTTTTTGTATACTATACATGTTAAAGTTTTATAATTTTTTAAAAACATGTTTTTTTCTGCGGGGTGTGGTGGGAATCCAAATGATTCAAATAGTACATATCTTTACATCACCTTAAAGACAAAACTTTAAATATTTTCGAACGCAAAATTTCCATTCAGTTTTACTCAAAATTGGCTGAGTTATACCTACTTGAAAATCGGTAATTTTTCTAATTTTTCAAGTGGAGCGTTTTTGATGAAAATGATGTTATTTATATCAATAATAATACCAGAGTTTGATATACAATAATATATTTAAATATTCAAAAGAAAGATTACAAGACAAGTCAACACAACAAAATATATAAAAACATTAAAACAACAGAACATAGTCTTTTGTTTCCAAGCCACGCCGATATATAACATACACATAAAAGACTAGTCTACTCTCTAATAAAATTGTGCACGTCGCCGACGTTATTATCTCCAACATACCCCCTCTCGACGTGCATGTCTTTTATTCCAATACCTTCTAAACATTTATGATGACTCGGTCCACATAAACTTTTTGTTAAAACATCAGCTAACATTTTATTTGTAGGAATATACTTGATGTCGATCATACGCTGTTCGAATATTTCTCTTACATAGTGATGTCTGATGTCAATGTGCTTGGTGCGAGAATGAAAAACAGGATTTTTTGCCAATTTTTGTGCACCTTGACTATCATAGTACAAGATTGTAGGTTGCATTTCATTTTGATTCATAAAAACAATTTGTTGTAACAAATTTCTCAAATAAATAGCTTCTCTTGTTGCTTCCGTCAAAACCATATATTCCGCTTCAACACTCGATAGTGCAACAGTTTTCTGTTTTCGTGATTCCCAAGTTATAGCTGTGTTAGATAACATGAACACAAAACCAGTTTGCAAGATTCTATCATCAATATTATTTCCCCCTTTTATTTTATCTCGATGAAATTCAATACCTAAACAATAATATAACAGACCGAGGTCTTTTATTTTGAAATTTGAGGCAAGATTGTCTCTCAATTTATTGAATAAGCTTGATTCATTTGTTGCAATGATTAAATCATCTACATAAACAATTAAAAACAAAACTTCATCATAACTTTTAAAGTAATATAAACATTTGTCGGCATCTATTGACTTTAAGCCTAAAACTTTTAATGTTTTATGAAGTTTTTCATACCATTGTCTACCTGATTGTTTTAATCCGTACAATGATTTATTAAGTTTGTAGACTAAATCTTCATTGCTTGACACTTCGAAACCTTCAGCTTGTTCCATATATATGTCTTCTTCTAAGTCTCCATTTATATATGTCATTACAACATCTAGTTGATAAAGAGTAAGGTTCCATTTCACGGCGATTGCCATTAGAACCCGTATAGTACTCAATCGAGTTACTGGTGCAAAAGTTTCTCCAAAATCTATTCCTGGTTGTTGGCTGTAACCTTTTGCAACTAGTCTAGCCTTCCTTTTCTGAATGACTCCATGTTCATTAAATTTTGTTTGTAAAACCCATTTGCATCCAATAACAGGTTTTTCTATTGGTCGCTTCACCACTTCCCATACACTATTTTGGCTAAGTTCTGTGAATTCCAAATCTTCATTTTCTGGTACATTATTTTGCTCATGTACAATATCTTCAAAATCTAAAATATTTTCCTCAATATTATTGACCGGTAAATTTTCAATAAATTTAACGTCTCTGCTTTTTACAATCCTTTTTGATTCTTTATCCCAAAGTCTATATGCTTTTGATTCATTTGAATAACCCAAGAATATGCATTCTTTTGATTTTGCCTCAAATTTTCCTTTTCCAGGTATTTTATCAAGAGCAAAAGCTTTACAACCGAAAGTTTTAAAATAAGAAACATTTGCTTTCTTTTTATGCCAGACTTCATATGGTGTCGTATTCTGCAAACTTTTAGTTGGACATCGATTGCGTATATATACAGCAGTTGATACAGCTTCAGCCCAAAAAACTAATATTAAGCTTTGATTGAATGATCATGCATCTTGCCATGTCAACCAAAGTTCTGTTCATGCGTTCAGCAACACCATTTTGTTGGGGTGTGTAAGCAACAGTACGTTGCCGCTTAATTCCACAGTTTTCTAAATGTTTATCAAAATTAGCAGAACAGTACTCTAAACCATTATCTGTTCTAAGTACCTTGATCTTTCTTTCGGTTTGATTTTCAATAAGAGCTTTATATTTTAAAAAAGTCTCTTTTACATCAGCTTTTGTCTTTAAAAAATAAATATGAACATACCTTGATTTATCATCTATAAAAGTAACAAAATAATTTGCTCCACCGACAGACTTGAAACGCATTGGTCCACATACATCAGAATGTATTAAATCCAATAAGTTGTCTGCTTTGTTGTTTGAAGATTGAAAAGGTGCAACTGTCTGCTTTCCTTTAATGCAAATTTCACAGGTGGATATTTTGTTGTTTGGATTAAATGATAAACCTAAAACCAGATTCTTTTTTAATAAAGTTTTCATGTCTGCTTCATTCAGATGACCATATCGGCGATGCCAATTATCTAATTCTTTATCATCTTTAACTAATGTAGCAACTTCATTGAAAAACTTTAGAAAATACAAGTTTCCTTTTCTGTTTGCAGCAGCAATAATTTCATTTTGCTTATTAACAATTTCGGCCTTGTTTTCTGAAAAAATTACGTTTCTACCATTTGTAACTGTTTTTGAAACAGACAATAAATTTGTTTTTAATTCTGGGACACACAATACATTTTCTAGTTTTAATTTCTTGGTGTCACCATTTTGCCCTGCAACATTTAAATTCAATGTTCCAATGCCTTTAATTTTAGTAGTTTTATCTACGGCAAGTTTAATATTTTGATTTTCAACTGGAGTCAAAAATGTAAACTTTGTTTCATCTTTGCACATGTGTGATGTTGCACCACTATCAATGCACCACTCATATTCATCGATTTCGCCTACATTAAACGTACTATTTATTGGTACGTTTATTTCGGCAAACGTTCCATTCAACGATAAGTTTTCATTGGTGTAATCTTCACATACCATTAATACTTCTTCTTCTTCACCAATATAAGCTTTTTGACGATTATCTGCAGCCTTTTTCCAACAGTTAGCAGCTTTGTGACCAAGCTTGTGACAGTAGTTACACTTGAAAGGCTTTTTATTTACTTTGAAAATATTATATTCAGTACCTCCTTTTACATTTTTTTGGCTGTACTTTGAATTTTCTTGACTGGAATAGCTTTGTGGCTTCGTGTGATTTATTTTAGCTTGTACTAGGAACGCTTGTGATGTATCTTGACCTTTTTGAATCTCTTTTCTAGCTTCAGCTTCTTCCAAAAGTTTTACTTTCAATATTTCAGGTTTTGGTAGCGTGTCACGAGTTTCAATCGCGCAACAAAAGTTTTCATAACTTGGAGGAATACTGTACAGCAGTAAAATGGTCAGCAAATCATCTGCAACATCTATTTTAATTTCAAGCAGTTTGTCAACTGTAGTGAAAAATTTATTTAAATGATCTGACATGTCACCATCTTCAGTCATTTTATTAAACAGTAGTTGTTTGAGCAGCGTAGCCTTTCGCGCAGGCCCTTTTGGTTGATACACTTCTTCCAGTTTTTTCCATACTTCATGAGCTGATTCACAGTGTCGCACATTACATAATTCCGAAGGACTCATAGCTAGTATTATATCAGCTTTTGCTTTTCTGTCACTTTTTTCCCAAGCTGATATTTGTGCTGAATTTGTGGGTGTAATATCAGGCTTGACAACCGTGCCCGCAGCATGATCCCATAAATCATTTTTCACTAATATAGCTTCCATGTGCATCCTCCACGTATCATAATTATCTTTGGTTAGTTTTTCTATGAGTACACTTAAACCACTTGACATTTTGTATAATGTTAATCTTCTTTTATAATTCTAAAAATCTTACTTTTGCAACGTGCACCTGTCAGACGGGTAACACTACAACATGTATATCAAATAAATAATTTGCAGTTATGAGTATTCTGGGCCCATAACCTGATGAAAATGATGTTATTTATATCAATAATAATACCAGAGTTTGATATACAATAATATATTTAAATATTCAAAAGAAAGATTACAAGACAAGTCAACACAACAAAATATATAAAAACATTAAAACAACAGAACATAGTCTTTTGTTTCCAAGCCACGCCGATATATAACATACACATAAAAGACTAGTCTACTCTCTAATAAAATTGTGCACGTCGCCGACGTTATTATCTCCAACAGTTTTTTTTGTCGTGTATTTTCTCAAAAACTACCACAGATTTGGTAGGACCCTACCTCAATTTAATAATTAAATATTTTAACTTAAATATTTGCTTCATATTGTAATAAAAATAGTATTTAAATCAATTTAGTAATAAATAAATATGAACTTACTTGGAAACTTAAACAATATTTTTATTATTTTCTATTTTTGTATATAAACTGTATAAGTAGTAGTTTTGCTGAACTAATTTGGAAAAACTTTATATAAAATGTATCAGATCTTGCTGATACAAAAACGTTATTTCTTTAAAATCCTGCTGTTTTGTAGTGTATATGAAAGTGTTTCAATGAAAAATATAAGAAAATCTTTACATTCGTTCAGTTTACGTGTTTACAATACACAAGAAGCCATTTGCCTGAAATAAAAATATAAACATTTTTATAAAAACATTTCGACTTTATATTTGACTTCAAGTATCTTATAGATCAGTGTTTTTCAAACCTATTGATACAAACACCCTTTCCCCTAACACTGTCAATAAAAATGGAGTAAGTATGCAACAAACATTTAACACAAACGCTACTCACACACAACAAGAACAACTTACACAAACACAAAACATAACAAACCCACACGAAACAAATGAACTAAATGACCTTTTTAACGAAATCAGAACCTTAAATTCTCTTGTAAATTTAAAACAAGTTATTACAGACTTAAAAGAATTAAACAAACAGTTAAAAATGTGCAAATCATATTTTGAACAAATTCTAGTTTTCCAAAATTTTGCACAAAAATTCCAAAACCCTATATAAAAATTCAATTCAACTAATATCAATAAATAAAATATTTGCTTCATATTGTAATAAAAATAGTATTTAAATCAATTTAGTAATAAATAAATATGAACTTACTTGGAAACTTAAACAATATTTTTATTATTTTCTATTTTTGTTTATAAACTGTATAAACTAAAACTAAAACTCTGTTCTTGGAATTGCAACGGAATCCGCAACAAAATAGGTGAACTGATCAACTTCCTGTAAAAACACGATATTGACATTATGACTTTAAATGAAACGCGACTTACGAACAAAAAGAAACTTGCACTCAAAAACTACACTGTACATAGACGTGACAGACAAAATAATACCCCATACGGTGGCGTCGCAATCCTCATAAAAAACTCGATTAACCATACTAAAATTAATCTCCAACCTACTACAATAGAAACTGTCGGAATTAGATTAAACAACAACATTCACATAATATCTTGTTACGCACAACCTGCACATGTATTTACGCAAAATGAAATTTTATATTTGCTAAACATCAGTAAGAAAACCATACTCATGGGTGATTTTAATTCAAATCATCCGCACTGGGCTTGCGAAAATTCCACTAAACATAATAATGCAAACGGCCGCATTATCTTCCAAACGCTTATACAGCAAAATTGCATAATTCATTATACTAACACGCCCACACACTTCCCAACCAATGGGTACCTACCAAGTGTAGTAGATTTTTTTCTTAACAAACAACCACTTTTCCTTTACACAACCAATATCTGTCCCCGAAATGCCATCTGATCATAATCCGATAATCGCGATTATAAATTTATTTATCCCCATAGAACACAGACACAAAATAATATATACTTACCGTAACACAAATTGGCAGGAATTTCGGACTTTTCTAGACAGTCAAATTATAGTCAATGATAAAATCAATACTGTCGAGTCATTAGAAAATGAAGTAAATAAATTCACAAACATTCTACAAAAAGCTAAAATAAAATTTTCTGATAAATTAAAAATCGACATTCATAATAACAACTTGCCAGAAAATATTTTGAAGCTAATTAATACACGTAATAAAACACAAAAAATGTATCAAAAATCATTTAACTTAAATTTAAAAAACCAATTAAAATGTTATAACAAGGTTATTGGTAAAGAAATCAATAAATTCATAAGCAATAAGTGGAAAACCAAACTAGAAAACTTAAATAGAAACGACAACTCGCTATGGAAAGAAATTAAAAAAATAAAAGATAGAAACAAAAAGACGAATCTACCGGTAATTACCCAAAATAATATTGACTACAAATCTGACAGCGAAAAGGCCAAAGTTCTTGCAAATGTCTTTGAATCATACCATGAAATAAATCCACAAAACAACACTAAACAAGAACAAATAACAAACACAGTAAATGAGTTCCTAAACAAAAATCATAAATTCAACAATGCACAAATCAGAAAGTTTATTACCACTCCCAAAGAGGTCTATGGCATCTTGAAAAAACTGAAAGTTAAAAAAGCTTGTGATCCAGACACTATCGACAATCAGCTACTTAAAAATTTATCGCGTAAAGCAATAGCCCAATTAGCTTACATTATTAACGCTATTATTAAATTATCACATTTCCCTGAACAGTGGAAATCTGCAACAATAATTCCGATTCACAAACCAAATAAAAACCCCAATAGCCCGGATAGTTACCGACCAATTAGTCTTCTCAATAGTCTGTCTAAAGTCACTGAAAAAATACTACTCCAAAAATTACAAATGACATTAAAAGAAATCAAAATTGACAGTATAGATCAATTCGGTTTCAAAAAACATCGCAGCACCACACTACAAATAGCACGTATTTTAACTGATACAACTATTAATTTTAATGTTACCGCTATGTCATTACTCGATGTAGAAAAAGCATTCTATCGTATATGAACCATTGGTATAGTTTACAAACTCATGCAGTTTAACATACCTGCCCCATTCATAACTCTTCTCTATTCCTACCTCACAAAGTGGAACTTTAGAGTAAAAGTTAACAATAGCTTTTCACAATTTAAAGCTATACCAGCAGGAGTCCCACAAGGCTCGGTTCTCGGCCCAATCATTTTCAACTTATATTTAAACGACATTCCAACATTTGCAAAAACACAAACCGCCCTTTACGCCGACGATACAGCCATTTATTCACATTCACATTATGCAATAGTAGCCAACAAACAGCTACAAATCCAGCTAAACATGTTAGAAAAATATTTCACTAAGTGGAAAATAAAAATCAACGCAACCAAATGCGAAAACATAATTTTTACTCGAAAGTTCACAAACAACAGAACCCCAACCCCACTAAAGTTTAATAATCAAAGCATAGAGCGAAAGAAAAGCGTTAAATACCTAGGCGTTGAATTAGACGAACGTCTAAAATTCGACACTCACATAAACAAAACAATAAACAAAGCACATAATGCAATAAAAACAGTCTATCCCTTACTCAAAAACAACATCACTACTACAAACAAAGTTTTAATTTATTCAAGTATCATACGCCCCATATTAACATACGCCGCCCCTGTATGGTCTAGTGCACCGAAAGTATTAATTGCAAAACTTCTAGTTATAGAAAATAAATGTCTTCGTCTAGCGACCAACTCTGACAGATTTATCAGAATTACACGCTTACACGAACTAGCAAAACTAACGTACCTCACGCATTATATAAAGACTATTTCCGACAAATTCTACCGAACGCAAATCTACGGTAACCTATTAACCGAGAATATGACCAAAGTCAGACGTAACAATAATGAAATTAAAATAAAACACAAATTTCCATATTCATCGTTACCAATATTTAACGAGGATATATAAAAATATTAAATTACAAGAAATTCATCTCGCCTATTTATTACCATTCCCATCTCACACACACACACTCACAAACAGGTTTTTTCTTTCACTAAATATTTTCCCGCAAATAATATGTAACTATGTAATAAATAAATATTAATTTTCATGACATGTATAATATATTATTACTTAAAACTGTATGTAAATTATGTTATGTTGTAGTACACAATATTAATGTATTGTAAGAACGCAAAATTATGTTATGTAAACATCATTGTATTATCGATGTATATTGAAATGGAACAAATAAACTATTTTAAAAGTAAGTATTGATATAAACGCTCCGCTATACAAAAAAAAAAAAAATACAATACAGACATATACTAGTGTTATATAATATTTATTGTATTTATGTACAATTTATTTTAATTATTTTTTTAAATATAATTACGTCATATATACAAAATATTTGATAAATTATCAAAATTGTAAAAATCAGTAATCTTAAAAAAAATTGAAATTTGGTTTCACTATTTTGCGGTCTCTCTTAGTAAGTATTGTGGCCCCCTAAAGGAACCGTGGCCCACAGTTTGAGAAGTACTGTTATAAATAATTTTGTATCATAAAGGATACTATAGTTTATTGTCAAATAATATAAAAATATTTTTGTTTAAATACGTACTGTGAAGATATAATTGATATTAAAAATGAAATAATTGAATAAAATCTGCATGAAACTGATATTATTGATTATGAATGTACCGAAGTAAAATTCGAAGATGATTTTATTGATATACCAACATTTACAGAACAAAGCCATTTATATGGATTTAATTCTACAGAATGTAGTTTGGCAAATGGTATTAAAGTAAAATACAATTTTGAATTAAACCGTTTATGTAAAAAATTTTTTTTTTCTCAGCTAAGAAAATATACAATGTATTATATTTTATTTTTGAATTCATAAAAAAAAATCAATCAATTTTTAAAATGTTTTAAAAATAATTGAGTCAAAATGAAGGCATCAGTTTCTATTTAAATTTAATGACAAATTTATAAGATTTTTTTATTATTTTGAAGCATGAGGTTACATAATTTTTGTTGTGATTTTCAATGCATTAAAAGCATATTTTAATTGCATATTTTTGTAGTTTTACTTTATTTTTAATTATATACTTATCAGTGACGTAACTACAAATTTTGTCCCCCGACGAAATTTTTAAAATAGATCTCCTTAATTTTACACAGTTTGTAAAAAACAAGCATTTTTTTATTCACCACCATAGTAGCTGTGCATAATTATCAATAAAACTCAAAATTAAAACTAGACATTCATATTCTGCAAAAAAACAAGGTATAGATAAGTAAAATAACTTTATTTTGGCTTAAACTAAATTCCACTGTGTCTCGCAATACAAAGCGTATAAAACAGTAAAAAATAAATACATTTATGTAAGGATTCAAATATTAAAATAGATTAAACCTCGGATTAAATAATTAATTAATAATTAATAATAAACTGAAAATGACCACCTTGACCAGGGTGCGAACCAGGGTCTCTTCATTTGCAGGGTGGCTACTCTAACTACTAAGCTACGGAGAAAAAAATATCATATTTTTCGTTATTTAGAGCTAGATCCGTTATTTCTATACAATTATAAATACCTTTAATTATAGTCGATATTTTACCCAATTTATTCTATAAATATTCTAAATCATAATTTATAGTGAAATAAATCTTCGATGTATTCTTGTTGATGTTTAAGTCATCTTAGTTTACAGGCACCCTTTAGTTGGTGGGCCCCATATATTACCGGAGTTTTCGTCTAGAACTTACGTTACTGTCATTAAATAAATAAAGAATATGAAATTCAATTTATAAAACAAAATGTTTATCTCAACATTTTTAAAACTTTTTAATTTTAATAAAATAAAACAGCTTTAGGTTACATATAGTTCTGTATTAATATTTACTAATAATCGACGTTTCGACGAACCCAACGTTCGTCTTCATCGGGAAAAAGATACAAATGACATTTTGAGTAAATAAACAGAACACAGAAACAAAAAGAAACAGAAAATATTTATCGTAGGTACCTTATTGTGACAAATAACGCAATAAACTATAAGTATTAAATTGTACGTTATGTAAATATCAGAATAAAGGTTATGGTTTCACTATATTTACTGCAACACCTTGTTAGTTTTTAATATATTATGTTTATATCATTGTTACTAATAATATGTGGAATTTTATATATATATATATATATATATATATATATATATATATATATATATATATGTATGTTCATATAGAGCCTACGGATATAATTTTATAATAACACAATGTATAAAAAAAACTATCATGCTATTATATAAAATAGTACTTAGAATATTAATGATATCTAAAAAAAATTGATAAAATTATCTGAAGCGGCATAATCGACCCACTTATACAATATTAAGCATTAGAAATAAGAAGTGCTTTGTATAAAAATAAAACACTTATTAATGCTTGTATTTTTTATGTATAGCATGTGGAGTTTCGTCTCAGTGCAGAGAAGGACAAGATGAGTCAATTTGCAGAATAGTACTATGTGCTAACATAGAGTCTTGTAGTCCTGGATATCATTTAATTTTAAGAAATCCTAAGAAATGTATTTGCTGCACTTATTGTGAAGCTGATAAAGGTAAAAAGAATTTTTCTTTCTTTATAATAATCATTATTAATTTCTTTATAATTCTTTTTTTTTTTAGCTTGAAAGCCGACGTTGGAAAATAAAACACTATTTTTACCGACCCTTTTTTAAAATTCCATTTTTAGAAAAGAGAATAAAATGGCACGTTTGCATTTAAATGCAGTTACTGTCGATATAAATGTTTGAAATAATAAAAACTAATTTATGTGTGTTTTATTTTTGAATTTAATAATAATTAAAAATAAAACAACAAAGATTCAAAAATTAAAAAAGGATCATTGGTAAGAAAAGTGTTAATTTATTTTATTTATTTAAAAATATGTATTAATAAAGTATTTTAATTGATACACAATTAAACAGATCTAAGTTTATCGGATTTATATTGTATGTTGTAGTTATAAACAAATTAAAACTTATAATAAATATAATTAATAAAGTTATATAAATCTGTAATAAAATTATGTTTCAAATAAGAAACAAATACAATAACTAAATTAGTTTTATTATACCTGTTGTCTTATTTAATCTGCTCGAGTACTATGAAAAATTTCAAATATTATAATGATGTACTATTAGTTTTAAAAATTCATATATGTTGATGTTATAATGTCAAGAGAATTATAATACATTACAATAAATGCGTTATAATATAAACATTGAATTATTAAATTCTAACTAATTTATATTTAGATTACTAGATATTAGCAAAAATATTTTTTTATAATTTTTTAAAATTTTAAATAACTTTCAATGCAAATTTCAGTGTCGTACTGTTTATTAGTTAGAAGAATATTTTTATCAACATTTTAAATTATTAACCTATTTCAAAATTAATATTATGCATTTTTCGTGAGCATGCGTTCACTATGGTTATGTGCAGTAACTGTAGTTTGAGATTTTTCGAGCAAATTAAAAACGTCATCGAACTTGATTAACTATGGTTAGTCAACCATCTTTTGATGGATAATATAGCGATGTTATGTCTATTTCTATCTACATTAATATAGTTCTAAACTAAAATTGTGCATTTTCTTTGTTTTTTTTTTTTTTTTATAGGATAGTATATAGTTTGGTTATGTTCAGAATAACTAGCTTAGCAATAAAACATAACACTAATTAATATAAATAAGTATGGTATTCTGAATGAGCCATTAACTGATCAAACAGTGTCAAAAACGGAACCTTCATACGTATATTTCAATGTATAGGAATCTGTATTTGTGTGGTCGATGTAAGTAGTACAGGTGCTAGTAAGTTTGCTGTGTACATATACAAACTATCTATTTGTTGGTTTGTGTGTATTTGCGTAAATAATAGCACAAACATCCGTTTCATATCAAAGTATCTAATGCCAGAAACATTTTCGACAAAAGATCTTGTTTTACTGATCAATATTATTTTCTAATTGTTTAAAAATTAATATACTAATTGCTTTGAAATTAATATTAATTATAACTAATCCAACATAAAATTATATTCTTTCTGCGTCCCAAACAAAGAAATAATTACCTGGGTCTCAATTCTAATAAAGTTTTGAAATTTCAGTTAGTGTAATTATTAAGCAAATTGAATTTGATTACTCTTTTTACAAAATATGGTCCTGTAACAGCCACTTTTTAACCGGAAGCCGTGTCTGTTGGGCAAAGTCCACACTGAGGTTAACGCTCTTCGCCGATTTTTAATATTTTACCAATATTGCAAATCGAACGGGAAAAGTGCCAGCCAAAAGTGTTGACTTGCCAGAAATCGACTGTTCGCTTGCAAGAAGGGAACTTCAGAAAAATTCAGTCTGTTTTCTGAAGTTCTTGAGTTCGGTCGGCTTTTAGAAATACTTATTAGATACTTATAATTATTTGTAAAATCTTTGGATTATAGTATCTTTGATAAAGTTATCATTAATCGAAATTGTTTATATATAATCATTTTTGTATAATAAATTATTATTTGTTGTTTCACGGTAAATAAATTAATTTACATTTTTGTTTAAAGTTGTTGACGTAATCTTTTACAAATTACCTGTCTATTTTCAATATAAAGTTAATCGCGTTATTAGCTGTGTCCAGCAGAGATTCAGTGCAGTTATACAGGTAAGTATAACTTTTTATTATTTGATTATTTTCCTCTACGAATAATCTGCACGTATAATCTGGATCTTAATCTGCCAAGATCCAGTATGTTACAACCCCCAATAAAAATTCAATATTTATATAATGCTTATAAGCAAAGAAAAACAAACTTGGTTATATAAATTTTTATGCCTAAATATATCTAATACATATTTGTATAAATACAAATGTAATTATAGAAATCGGTCATATATATATATATATATATATATATATATATATATATATATATATATATATATATAATAAGTAAATGGTAGTGGCTGGAAATACTATGATGTGATAATTAATAGTGGGAAAGCAGCCAAGGATGTAAGTAAACAATTAAAAACTTATTTTAATAATTGACGAGCTTTCGACAAGTTTGTTGTCTTTTTCAAGTCGTCAATATTCAGAGTTTTCTTGTCAAACCAAATAAAAAGTAAATCATGTGCAATACAATGCAAGTACATAAAATTAGCACAACTTTCAAAGAATTTTAAAGTACAAAAAATCACAATATGGTATTGTGCGACTGAAAACAATTGAACAATTGTTATGCCTTGTTATGCACATAAATATTAATAAATAATCTATATTTAAAATGATTAGTTTTTAATCATGTATTACTAGCAAATAATTTTCTTGTAATTGAAATTATACTTCACGTATATATTTTCTTTAATAATAAATAAAACTCAGAATCTAAAAATGTACTATTCATTATAAATACTATAATATCTAGATCTAAAATTAATTAGCTCCACTTTTTGTCGATCAAAAATAAAATTATATTTTTTTACATATAAAATTTACGTTAATATCTCATCAACTAAATAGTAATGAACTAGGAAACCCGTGACCCTTAAAGGGTCACGTTTAAAGTCGAAAATAGTAACAAACACAACACAAAACCACAGTATATAAATATAAAAAAGTAAAGGCCCCATAGAAAGTATTACGTAAATATAATAATAATATAAGGGGCATGACAATAGCATTACATTTTTAATATCACTTTAAATAACGTGGTGCTATCTGTAGTCGTACAAATTAAGTTTTAAAAAATATATTTCAATAGATTGCTTTGAAAAAAAAATGAATGTTTTTTCTCGCTAAAATATTGAATTTCGCGAGGAATTGTCAAAATCAAATAAGTATGAAGATGGTATGAAGATAATGTAAAATTTTGGTCAATCTGTTCAATTCATTTGATAATTTATTGTATGTATATTTTAAAATGCGAAATCTTATAGTTAATTTATATATTTATTTGATCTATTTATGTTATCTGTATTAATTATGAATGTATCATTCATTTTTACGCAATATATTATGTAATAAATATTAAATATGTTTTTTTTTTCTATTTTATTATTTATATATATATATATATATATATAACTATATAACTATATAACTATATAACTATATAACTATATAACTATATAACTATATAACTATATAACTAAATATAAGCTACTAGGATCCGAATTCTGCGTTAAAAATTTAGTTTATTTGTACGACTAGAGATGGGTCTGATGGGTTATATTCTATCCTTGTCTAGCAATATAGTAAATGACAAAATACAGGGTATTGTCGCTTCTTCTTTTAGTATATTTACTATTTCTATGGTTACAGTGAGAACGCGTTCCTGTACAGTTGTTTAGTAAGCTCGGTCATTGATTGTCTAAATTTATAGTAGTACGTTTAAATAATTACATAAATAGTTAATAAATATATTACAGTTTACATAAATAAATACATTCTGTTAATATTTCCAGTTCCAGTTGTCTCGAAAGTATCGTCATCATACTCAACATCAGAATCGGGTTTTTCAGCAATTTGGTTACAATTATCATCACATACAATAGTATTTTGATTATTTGTCTCGAAAGTATCGTCATCACACTCAACATCAAAATCGGGTTTTTCAGCAATTTGGTTACAATTATCATCAACAATTAGTGTCAGATGTGGGGTAAGACTGACTGAATTTTGGAATAAATTACAATTAAAACGTCAAGAAGCCCCGCAAAAAGAAGAAAATATTGAATTTTGCGAGGAATTGTCAAAATCAAATAAGTATGAAGATGGTATGAAGATAATGTAAAATTTTGGTCAATCTGTTCAATTCATTTGATAATTTATTGTATGTATATTTTAAAATGCGAAATCTTATAGTTAATTTATATATTTATTTGATCTATTTATGTTATCTGTATTAATTACGAATGTATCATTCATTTTTACGCAATATATTATGTAATAAATATTAAATATGTTTTTTTTTTCTATTTTATCATTATATATATATATATATATATATATATATATATATATATATATATATATAACTATATAACTAAATATAAGCTACTAGGATCCGAATTCTGCGTTAAAAATTTAGTTCATTTGTACGACTAGAGATGGGTCTGATGGGTTATATTCTATCCTTGTCTAGCAATATAGTAAATGACAAAATACAGGGTATTGTCGCTTCTTCTTTTAGTATATTTACTATTTCTATGATAATATATTAAAAATTTTTGATTTAAGCTCTTCTTTTTTATCCGACGAAAGATTCGAATATTCCATCTTCATTCTCTTGGCCTTTTTATTTTGCTCGTTTGGACATGATACAAAATTTTTATAATACAACAATATCAATAAAATGTACTTTTTACTCTTATTTTAATGAAAAAAATGTAAGTATATGCACTGATATATGTAAAAAAAATGTACTTGCAATATATTGTGACAGCTGTTTATTTATTTATTTCATTTATTTTTTTCATAGCTATCTAAGTTTATTTTTGACATTTGCACTATAAACATAGTTTTTCAAATTTTTGAGAACCAAGATGAAATCGTAGAAAGATGAAACTTGCCTATTCTCAAATAGGGAATGAACCAATTCAAATGACACAACTCCCATAAAAATCGGTTCAGGGGTTTAGGAGGAGATGCGGCAGAAACATATAAACATACAAACATACAAACATTTGTCAATTAGAGATATGAACTAGGCAACCCGTGACCCTTAAAGGGTCACGTTTAAAGTCGAAAATAGTAAGAAACAACACAAAGTCTCAGTATATAAATATAAAAAAATAAGAAAGGGTATAATAAGGGTATCTTATTGGAAGTGAGTTCAGATTTTATAAGTTCAAAATATGGCTTCAGGTATATAAAAGGCCCATTTACATCGTATTTAGGGAGCGTTACTTTGCAAAAAATTCAAAGACCTATCATTAATATTGAAATAAATACTAGTTTTATATCTGCATGTAGAAAACTCTTAGAGTATAAATCTTGGTTTAAACTTCTTAATTCTCAAAATTTAATTAAATTAACAGAAAAACTCTTGTCTGAGAAGCTTCCATTATTACCGACGAGTGTAAAATAGATTCAAATAGACGAATGGGGGAGTTTAATTTATGGTGGTAATCTTCTTCACAGGTTTAGGAGTGAAATAGAAAGAAGTTCGGCTATTATTAACCATCTACCAACTCTTGCCTCTCACTTCAGATTTACCACAAACAATTTAATTACCGTCATGAAGGGTGGAAGAGACTATACCATACACTTCCAGCTTTTATTTTTACACATCCAATCTATACTCATACTTTCAAAAAATTATATTAACTTTAACAGCAAGAATTTAATTTGTATACTATCATGTCAAGATTGCACTCGGGAAATATCCGATTTTAAGACAGATATTGAGGACCCTATCAATGTGGCAACAGATCCTGGTCTCTATAAAAAGATATTCAAGACATCAAATAAATTAACTTGCAAATACAAAATAAGTGATAAATTAATAAACAAATCTTTAGGTATCAGTATAGGGAGAAAGCTGGGTGAGGAAATGGATAATGAATTTCTAAAAATCTATAGCATTTCAAATGAAGTCGATAAGCCTACAGATCATTTTTTCCTTCACTCCATTAGTATAACTGAATTCAGGAATATCACTTTTAATGATATGATTATAGGTATAATACAATCTTCCAAAATTTTATTAGACCAATTAAAATTAAAAATTCCAGAGATAGTAATATTTTTAGGAAATAGGACTCTACCAACATTAGCTTATATGTTAATTAATAGTAACAGATTGAGAGAATTTTTGTTGTATTTAAATATAAAAACAAATAACAATAGTGATCTTCTAAAGTTTGAAAGTATTGGCAAGTTTTTGTGTCCCTTTATTTTGAGGCATATAAAAAAGAATCTCGAATTTTTCATAATAAGTGCATCCAGGTTCTTCTTCAAAAATGATCCACTAATTAAGAAAAAGAACTCTTTGGTTAACTATTACTGCTCACTTATTAATCAGGATCTTGATCCAGATAATAAAATAAGTAAAAAGCAGAATAAACAATTTTTCAGCAGTAGAGTCATAGATCTTAGCTCATCAGGAGTGAAGGTCGATTCACTAAGAGTACTACCTATTAAAATTGATGAGGTGGTAACTTATTGGAGATCCAAGGTGTCTCAGAATGACACAACCAGTGTATTATCTATTTTCCAATCGGTTCCTAAAGTAATTAATGCTGACCTACATATTTTTGATATTTTAACTATTGATTATTCTATTATATATGATCAATTTAAGAATTCAATATATAATGATCTCACCCAAGTGAATGAAAATTATCCGATTAATTTGATCCACAATATAAACAGGAACATAGGGACAATCAGCACATCATGCACAAAATTATTAGAAGTCCTCTTCTCCATTAATATATCAGAGATGCTAGTACATCAAGAAAATCATATTAATGAGATAATTGCCTGTCTTGCTAATGGTTCTGGAGGATTTCTTCTACTCCTCTCACATATATTTAACAAGCATCCTCTCATTTACAACACATACTTAGATAGTTTGGAGAATTCTAGAAGCACGCCAGATTTCATAAATAGCACTAGTTTAATACAAGATAATTGTAATATAATGGAAAGATTAGTTGATAAGAACAAGCACATTTCTGGTGAAACCAATATATGCGAACAGGCTTATATTACAAAATTTGTCACAAGTTTAGGGAGTAGAGTAATAAGAATTTTGACTATTGATGCAGAGACTAGTGAGCTATCTAGTAACTTATATGAATTAGAAATTTATTTACCTATTTTTCTGGATTTTTCTGATAATAGAAGTATTTTTATAATTAAAATGATATACTTTGATAATTTGATAGAATCATTACAAGATTTGTCGGATAAGTATGGTAGGATTTTAATAGAGAAAAACTTTGAATTTTTTAGATTCTTCCCCATTTGTTCAAATAATAAAGTTAATAAATTTTATCTCATAGTATGCAATCCAAATTTTTATGGAAAAAATGACAATCTACTTACACTACATGAATCCCTGCATCTCCATAATGTAAATCTGAGAAAAAATGACATATTCTTCCGTAATTATTTTGATATATCGAAGGAATTTAATGATATAACACAAAGATTTTTAAATGTTTTTCCTTGTTTAAAATTAACAGACAAAATTAGTATTCTCATACAAAACAATGAGATCTGTTCAGTTACATGTAGAATTCTAATTAATACTTTAACAGATATGTTTGTGAACTTGATTGATTCAGCTCAATTCAATACAGAAGATAACAACTTGAACGCCATAATGAGAAGAGAGCTAGGTTTTTTCCCTTTATACAAAGATTTAATGATAACACTTGCTTTTCTTTATTTAATTGTCATACACAATGCTGGTGTGGAAGAAGTTATAAGATTCTTCTTCAATACTTATGTGAATTTTTCATATGAAGGAGATTACAAAATATCAATTGTCCCATCTGATAAGAATTTACTAGACTCATGGGGGTTGGGAGTGACAATTCTGAGAAATTTTAATTTTGGTAGGATGAACTGTAACTGTGTTGCAGTCTTTAAAATATTTGATTACGAGAATTTGGGTGTCCTTTTTAAATAATTTATTCTTGTAGATAATTAATTTTCTGGTTCCTCTCCTTTGTTTGTATTTTTAGCCATGTTTGACCTACAAGCTCAAATTATTTTTTAGAAAAACCCGGTTTGGATTTGGGAGGTTCGGCTCTTTTGACTTGTTGTTTTTGTTTCTTTGATTGTTTTTACGTTTTTTTTTTATAAGAAAGTATTACGTAAATATAAAATAATAGATTAAAATTTTTTGATTTAAGCTCTTCTTTTTTATCCGACGAAAGATTCGAATATTCCGTCTTCATTCTCTTGGCCTTTTTATTGCCGTTTATATTAGATTTTGCTCGTTTGGGCATGATACAAAATTTTTATAATACAACAATATCAATGAAATGTACCTTTTACTCTTATTTTAATGAAAAAAATGTAAGTAAATGCACTGATATAATATGTAAAAAAAATGTACTTGCAATATATTGTGACAGCTGTTTATTTATTTATTTCATTCATTTTTTTCATAGCTATCTAAGTTTATTTTTGACATTTGCATTATAAACATAGTTTTTCAAATTTTTGAGAACCAAAATGAAATCGTAGAAAGATGAAACTTGCCTATTCTCAAATAGGGAATGAACCAATTTAAATGACACGACTCCCATCAAAATCGGTTCAGGGGCTTAGGAGGAGATGCGGCAGAAACATATAGACATACAAACAAACAAACATACAAACATTTGTCAATTAGAGATATGAATTATTGTTTTCAATTAATTAACTATAATTATCAGAATTCATATTATTCAAAATTGTATCATATTTCATATTGAATTTTTATTTAAAAAATTACTCTACAAATTAACTAGTAATTTTTTACTAGTACATTTACAGTATGTACATAAATGTATTCAAGAAAATTTTTAATAAAAATTAAATTGTGTTATTTTACAACTCACATTATTTTACAGATTTCGCTTTTAAAATAAAATAAAATAAGTTTTTTTAACAGCTAATGATATAAATATATGTATGAATTTAAAAAAAAAACGGCCTTATGTTTAAGTTCTGTCATAATAATCGAAGTTTGATGAATTTAACGTCCGTCTTAATCAAGAAAAATGAAAAATAAAAATAAAATTTACAGTAAATTTTACAGTAAAGTTACTAGTTAACAAATAAGTAACTAGCTCATAAAATTTTTATAAATTTTTAGTTAATGGAAGCCAAATTTTATTTAAATCAGTGCTTTCAATGTGATTGATGTTACCTTTCCTTATAAATTTTTATTGCTTCACTTATCATTCTAGTGTTAATATTATTTTAAGAAAAACAAAATTAGGCTTCCATTAAATAAATATTTATAAAAATTTTATGATCTAGTTACTTATATGTTACCTTTTCTGCTATTTACTATAAAAGCATTTGTATCATTTTTCTTGATAAACACGGACGTTTTCATGATGAAGACGGCTTGAATTAATTAAAAATCTATAATATTTTATGATCTAGTTACTTATTTGTTACCTAGTAACTTGTTTCTATGTTCTGTTTTTTACTATAAATAGCATTTGTATCAGTTTTCTTGATAAAGGCAAATGTTAAGTTCGTCGAAACGTCGATTATTAATAAATATTAATATAGAACTTAAACCTGAAGCCGCTTTAACTAAAAATTAAAATATTTATATCGTTAGTTTTAAAAATTCAGCTAGATATATTTAATTTTACTTCAAAAGCGAAAATTTTACGAAAATATGAGTTATAAAAAATGAAATTTAATTTTTATTCAATTTTTTTTAATAACAGCACTTTGTACATGCTATTAATAAACTACTGAAAAATTTCTAATTAATTTTTAGACAATTTTTTTTAAATAAAAAATTGAAATATTAAAATACGTTACATTTTTGTATAATATTAATTGTGATAGATATGATTAATTAATTGAAAATAATAATTTATTACTTTTAATTTGCTAAAGATATATGTAAACAATTATATTTTTTTTTTTTGGTATAATTAATAAAAATTAAAAAAAAAATAGTACAGTAATACCTCGTTTAACATTAGAGATGCGTTCCTCAAGAACATTACGTTAACCGGATTAACGTTAACGACGGAAGAAATAGCACGCAAAGGATAGGGATAGGTTACTGAATTAAAAAAAATACATTATTTCATTTTTTATTTTTTAATTAAAAGATAGGAACAACTGAAAACAGCTTTTAAAAAGATTGACGTATGAAATATTGAAACTCCTGATAATCTTGTTTTTTGCTTACCATCTAAATTTATTTCTTCACCAATTTTCTTCCATATCCCATTTTTAAAAAACAGTATCCATATACTTATTATTCAATTTTTTTTAATAACAGCACTTTGTACATGCTATTAATAAACTACTGAAAAATTTCTAATTAATTTTTAGACAATTTTTTTTAAATAAAAAATTGAAATATTAAAATATGTTACATTTTTGTATAATATTAATTGTGATAGATATGATTAATTAATTGAAAATAATAATTTATTACTTTTAATTTGCTAAAGATATATGTAAACAATTATATTTTTTTTTTGGTATAATTAATAAAAATTAAAAAAAAAATAGTACAGTAATACCTCGTTTAACATTAGAGATGCGTTCCTCAAGAACATTACGTTAACCGGATTAACGTTAACGACGGAAGAAATAGCACGCAAAGGATAGGGATAGGTTACTGAATTAAAAAAAATACATTATTTCATTTTTTATTTTTTAATTAAAAGATAGGAACAACTGAAAACAGCTTTTAAAAAGATTGACGTATGAAATATTGAAACTCCTGATAATCTTGTTTTTTGCTTACCATCTAAATTTATTTCTTCACCAATTTTCTTCCATATCCCATTTTTAAAAAACAGTATCCATATACTTATTATTTGATAAATCATAAGTACAGGATATTTTCGGACGCATTCGATGAACTTTTCATCTTCACCCATTTTTAAAAACTTTAAAAAGTTTCAAAAAGACGTCAGTCAAAACAGAAAATATCGTTGTGAAGAAATATGTTATTGATGGTTCAGTGACGGAAGCAAGACTGACAGTTCTGATTCGTGACGGCGCCGGCTCAGTGTGAACAGCCACTTAACTGTCAAGAAAACAAATTTTTGTGACTGATACGTCTCGGAACTGACGGGACGGAGACGTGACGTGACTGATGTATGTAAATGGACCTTTAGGGTAAATGAAATTTAAAAACTGTTATTTTTGTGCTTCAATTTGTGTATGATGTTATTATTTGAGTTTTTTTCTGGTTATTTAATTTAGTTTCTTTTTATTACAATCATTATTACTAACTTTGAATTGAGTAAATAATAAATTTCTAGTTCGATTTTTAAAGATTTTTACTAACCTCAAAATAAAAACGAATGTGCCGTCGATAACTTTCCGTCAAACTTAAGTGACTATATTCATTTTTCCAATTTAATAAATATTCGAAATTTAAGACTTTTTTTCTCAATTTTTTTCAAAGGTAACTTATTGAAATTGTTATACGATTGGAAACGGAATAAAAGATACTAAAAAGATACTAAATGTTTCCAGTTAAGCTCCATATAGGTGAAAAATTAGAAAAAAGTAAAAACTTGTCGAATTTTAAGTGTGACCATATGGTTGGGTAGCATTTTTCAAGGGCTTTCCAACGAGGCCACACTCGATTAGTTTAAAAAAAAAAATTAAAAATTTCGTATTCAGTAGAAACCTGTTTAAACATAAACCGTCCGATTTCAAAAATATAACTTACCCTACCTACAGACATATTGTAAATACCTATGGAAAAAAAAATTTCAAAAGTTTTATAATGCGAGCTTGAAGAGTCTACAATCGACCATTTTTTCATAAAAAGTCATTTATCTTAGAACCTGTTGAGACTTGCAACAAATGACAGGTACTGGGTTATAGTCCTTGCGAATATATACAATTAAGCTAAATACCTTTTTTTCATAACTGCTATAGGTTTTTTTAAAACAATTATAATATAGAAAATCGGTCATAAAACAAAAGCGAATCATCGAAATTTAAAATTTCATATACCATTGCATAGCATTTTAAAAGAGCTTTCCAGTGATACCAAACTCGATTAGATTCGGATAAGATTTAATAAAAAACAAGTTGTGACATGTTTAGGGGTCTTTCAGACCCATAAGTTGTCTTTTGATTGGTCCTCATTTTTGATTTCCGACAACTTTGGTCTCTTAATATTTTTCTCTAAAGCGCATAGTTTTTGAGTTCCGGCTACCTATGTCTTTGTTTTAATATATACACTGAGTTGCGGGATAAGAAAGGTTGAATTGACACTAAAACTAGACAAATGCAAATTTCTACAAGAAAAGATCGAGTTCTTAGGATTTGAGATAACTGAGCAAGGTGTTCGACCAGGAACCAGGAAGCTACGAGCAGTTGAAGAATTTCAACGGCCCACTAATGTTCATGAAATCCGACGATTTGTAGGATTTACAAGTTTCTTTCGACGATTCATCGTTAACTATGGAGAACTTAGCAAATCACTTACGAAGCTAAACAGAAAGGGCGAGAAATTCATCTGGGGACGAGAACAAGAAAACGCTTTCCAAAACTTGAAAGAATAGTTACAGCGTCAACCAACCCTAACACTCTATGATCCAACGGCAGAATTAGAGGTCCATACAGACGCCAATAAAGTGGGAATAGCATGGGTATTACTCCAGAAAAGTAATATGGAACCCTGGAAGCCTGTATGCCTGTAGCCGTCAAACTACGAACAACGAAGCGAAGTACCACAGTTTCGAGCTAGAAGCTTTAGCCGTGGTAGAATCACTAGAGCGGTTCAGATTATATGTCTTAGGACGAAAGATTCGAGTAATAACGGATTGCAATTCATTAAAGACAATGTTGAGCAGAAAAGACCTAAACCCACGAATTCCGAGGTGGTGCCTGAGGATGCAAAAATTTGTTGTCGAGATTGAACATAGAAGTGGAGAAAAAAAGAAACACTAAGTCGACAACCAGTCGAGTCACCTCAAGAAGCCGAAGTTGCCGAACTCAAAGTAATGACAGCGCGAATAACAGAAGAAGATTGGTTGCTGACAATGCAATTACAGGATACACAGTTGCAGGATATCGTGCAAATATTGAGAAACGAACCAAAGGAAGGAATGCATAGGGCAAGTACATGATGACTACATAATGAAAAATAATCGGCTATGTAGAAAAACCTGTCAAGGGAACAAATGGGTAGTTCCAAAATCAGTAATATGGCGAGTAATAAAATCATGCCACGATGACATGGGACATTTCGGAGAAGATATAACAATAGATCAACTGACAAAATACTTCTGGTTTCCGAAAATAAGGCGACGAGTAAGAAAGCATATTGCAAGTTGTATAAATTGTGCTTATCACAAAGTCGCTGGGGGAAAGAAGGAAGGAGAGTTGCACAACATAGAACGATCTACAAGATGATCAGCTGTAACAAACAATTTTCACGGCAAACCATTTGTTAATAAAATTTGATACATTTCTGGTAAAAACGTATTAAACAACATATCAAATCATATATTAATGGATAGATGATTTAATGCACTTTGCATTGAACTACATGTAATTGTTGTTACATTGATATAACCATTGTTATCAATAATCAAACTTTACTTTTGATAAATCTTATGTTTTGTTACACTTTTATATTAATGGCCGTATTCATAAAACTAATTATAATGATTGATTATGTAATGGGTCGTTTTGTTTTAATGGACGTTATAAATATAACGGTATTCATAAATATAACGAACAATACTTAACGCCTCCTTTTGAAATAATCAGTCGTTAAAATTCTAATGACCTTTTGTTTTCATAGCTGATATCACACTACATTATAATCTAAGTTATAACCACAAAAGTTGTTGCAAAAATGACTGTAACTGTTAAACAAAAAAAAAAAACGATGCCTGGATAACATTAACAGAAAAATTTAATTCTTCGAATATCAAACATAGGACAGTGTCACAAATAAAAACTTTTATGACAATTATAAAAGAAAAAAGAGAAAAGATAATGCAGATGACAGGGTAACTAATCTGAAATTAATAAATTGTTTTTGTTAAATGGCAAATTTGTTATTTTCAGGCTGAATTTTATAAAACAAATGGAGGAACATATAAAAGAAAATTAGATGAGAGTAGAGAAAGATTAGTAAATTTACTAAGAGATCAGTTTCAACCAGATACAAATATTTTTGATTCAGCAACTGGCTACCATTACAAACACAATTTGGATATTTCAAATGAGGTAAATTGGTATTACTTTTACTAATTATGATCTGAATAAAAATTGTAATATAATATATATTTATGTAATTTTTTCAGAATACTAATTTATGTACTAATGCAGATATTGTGATAAATTACGATAATGACAAAGCAGATATTATATAGGGTTTTTCAATAAGAGCGGGTAGATGTTGAAATGGAATAAAACAAGCTGTGTGTGAGGTATTAACGAAATTCTTTTTTTATTTGAAAGGCCCATATATGCCATTATTTATTAAATATAACATCGTTCATATGTCCGCCGTGGCTTCTCACTGTGGCTCGAATTCGAGTGGTCCAATTTTCAAGGACTCTGTTGCATAGATCCGGCTGAATTTGAGCGATGGCTTTGTTTATGTTGACTTTAAGGGCATCGGTCGATTGCGGTTTATTGACATAGATCTGCGACTTCAGGAAAGCCCACAAAAAAAAGTCTAGCGGGGTCAAATCGCACGATCTTGCTGGCCAATTTACGTCACCTCTGCGAGAGATAACCATATCCTCAAATCGTTCATGCAGAATGTCCATCGTGGCGTCCGCTGTGTGGCACGTTGCGCCGTCCTGCTGGAACCACATGTCGTCTACTTCCATATCATTCAATTTAGGCCAAAAAAATCGGTTATCATCGTTCTGTAGCGCTCGCCATTGACGGTGATGGCCTCACCAAGGTCGTTTTCAAAAAAGTACGGACCAATGATGCCGCCGACCCAAAATCCGCACCAAACAGTAACTTTTTCTGGATGCATTGCCACCTGGTGAACCTCGTGTGGGTTGGCGTCGTCCCATATACGGCAATTGTGCTTGTTCACATAGCCATTCATCCAAAAATGCGCCTCGTCGCTAAAGATAATTTTTTGGCCAAAATTTGGGTAATTTTTATAATAAAGTTTGATAATAAAGTTTTATCATTTGAACATGCTGCTCAATCGTGTAACTTGCCATGGTGATTTGGCATCAGTAACTGAATAATATAGAACAGATTCGACAGACACCATCAAAACAACATGACTGCCACAGGCTGCCAACATCTACCCGCCCTTATTGAAAAACCCTATATATTTGGACGATAAAAGTGACAATCCAGATTTAGCTGATACATCCGATCGATGAAAGCAAGTCGTGCCAAAAGAACAGCGTTGTGAATTCCTGATTGCGGCTCACGAACATCCAACCGCTGGACACGCTGCCATCATCCAGACGTACCGTCCCCTGCAGCAACGATACTATTGACCGAAGATGTGTGCCGACGTCACTCGCTTTATACGCCGTTGTGTCGTGTGCATTGAGCACAAAGCAGTACAGCAAAAACCACCTGGACTCATGGATTCGCGCCCGTGCGTATATCGTCCGTTTCAGATGGTTAGCATCGACATTGTGGGCCTGCTACCTATGACAAGGAAGCAAAATCAGTATATACTAGTCATAGCTGATTATTTTATCAAGTTTGTACTGACCTTTCCGATGCGTTCCGCCATAGCAAAAACGGTAAGAAACAAGTGTTGTCTGGCGGAGAATATACCGACGGCCGAGTTGACCGTGCTGCAATAGATACTCGACCAGAAGGTTTTAAAGAAGTGTAAGAACTGTGCATAAACAGCTGGACCATGCTTATACCCGCGCCAGTAATTATCAGTACAATTTGCGCCGCAGACCAGTCGAGTATGCAGTCGGACAAAATGTGTGGCGTCGCAATTTCCTGCTATCTAAAGCTGCCGATTATTTTGCTAGCAAACGCGCTCCGAAATATATAGGACCATTCCGTGTCAGCAAGAAATTGTCACGTGTTACGTATGAGTTGACCGATCTTATCGGTAAACATTGTGGAACTTGGTATGTGAAGGATTTGCGACCTGGCATGGTTCATGACGACGATGAAGATAACGACGCACATTAGTTAATTGACGATTTAGCATATGACATTTAAATCTGTTTTGGATCTATGATGATAACCTTTTGCTATTTCTTTTGTTGGTTTTAGATTTTTGGATTTTCTTTGTTATGTTTGTGTTTACGTAGTGCTTGTGCATGTGTGAAATATTTCTGTGGAATTATTTCACAAGGAAGTGAGGGAGGAACTCTGTTACACGCATATTTTTCAATTTATCCCAAAAAGTCCGTTATTCTTCAAATCCTTACAATTTGTGCGAAAACTTAACCTTCTTCGTCCTTTGCTGAATTATTCTGCTCCTAAAAATAAATATTGTGATAGAATTTGCTCACATTTCTTATTTATGTTCTTTACTTATCGTTTAACGTAGTGTGTTATTTTGAAAGCTGTTTAAATTCAGTTGTTTTGGCGGTTTCATTTGACATTCGTTTTACATTTCATTTTTTATTCTATTTTTATACCAGTACCGCCATATCGTATTTAATTTTCAGACTTTGTTTTATTGCATCTATTATTTTAGTTTATTTAAATTTGCGGTTTCATTTTAGATTTAATTGTAGTTAATATTTAATTTAATTTAAATAAATATCAGCATTTTAAATGACAGATTACGTTGATTTTGGATCGATTATTTTGATTCGTTTTTGGAAAACTTTTTGCATTTCCGGAAAGTTTGTCTGAGTTTTGGTAACTTTGGTTTGAACTGTGAACGAGGACAGACGTATTCTAGTTTAGTTGTGCGGAAGATTTCACCACGTGTGAGAGTTTTATAGTTCTTGTTGAATTTCTGGTTTATCCAGGATATAAACTTTTCCACGTAAATCATTTGTGTAGCGTAGTGCCATTTGTGCATTTAGTGCATTTTAGTTTGTGTGTGCTACGGTATATTTCGCATGTGTTACAGTTTTGATGGTGAAAGTAGTATACATCGGAATTAAAAATAACTATTTTTCAATTTACTCACATGCTTCGCAAAAAAATGTGACTGTAAAAGAGTATATTTGTTCTAAAAATATTGACGGCAGTTCTACTAGTATGGAATCTACAATTATTTTGGAAGGATTTCAAAACAGTATGCAGATGTATGGGTATTAAATATATAAAACTATTGTTATTACTATATCTTTATTACTATATTTAGAACAAAACGACGACGCGTGGGATATGCAAAATGGAAACAAAATGTTCTGTCATGTGATAAGTGGGCAGTCAAAATTGACGAGAAAGTCAGGAGTATACTTGAGGCAATAGGAGAAGATTTAAATGCTCACCTCCTGCCCTTGCTGAGAAAATTTTGCAACATTGGAAGATTTTACCATTATGGTCCTGCGTTGCACGGAAACGGTTCGGGTACGGTCGTAAACCAGCTTCCAGTGCCTCGGTTGAGCATGACTCCAATGACGTTAAAAATATTTTATTGCAAAAGCGATCGCATTTGCGGATCGACAGTTTTGTAAGGAAACATATCACGTATATTAACAAAAAAGGCAAAATCATTGCAACAAAAAAAATTGTGACTAATATCCGAACGACAAAAATTGCGAGAACAAAACTAGATAGGACAAAAATAGCGACATCGAAATTGTAGAAGACAAGAATTGCGACAACCAAAATGTGGAGGACAAAAAACACTAGACCAGATTCTTTAAATAAAATGGTATTTAACATTATATTAAACTTTTTGTTTAACTATCTGTCTGTGTAATACTTCTGGTTCAAACCACTCTTTGCTAAGCAAATTAACAAAATACTAATTTAAAAAAAATTATTCTTGAAATTACTGACTTAATTTAATCATTTTCTCGAACAGGTCAACAAGAATGCGGGATGTTTCGTTTGTAAAAGCAGACAAAAACCATCTGGTGCACACAAATGCTTCATATGCAATAAAAACGTACATATAATCGCCGGATGCTAATTTTATATTGAAAGGCAAGATGAGGGTTATGGGGAAAAGCAATGCGTGTAACTGTTATGTATGTACTGGCATCTGTTATGATTATGTATGTACTGCCATCTGTTATGAAAATAATATAATATATAATCTTGTATGATTGTGAACATATATAAACTGTCAGATACAATTGCATCATTATTAATCATAATAAATGTATTAGTTTGAATAATAATAAAAGTTTATTACTTATTACAAACACAACAACTGGCGACGAGGCAAGGTAACAAAAAAAAAACAAGGAAAAATGTCAGATACAGAAACACAAAACATGCCACGTGCGAACGAGAAAATCGTGGGAATAAATTTAGATCCATTCGACCCCAAGTAGTCTGTATGGAACACATATTTAAAAAGATTAAATAATAGATTTAACTTGTACAACGTTCCAGAAGAGAAAAAAGTCTTAGTTTTACTCGATGTTGTAGGTGAGACGGTATACAAAAGGTTATGTGATCTCTGTGAACCAGAAAAGCCGGAATGTTTAAGTTACGAAGCTCTAACAATGAAATTAAATAATTATTTTCAACCAGCTCCTATTAAATTATCAGAAAGAATTCGCTTTCAAAAAAGAATCCAAGCTGTTGGAGAAACCACACAAGATTATGCAGCATAATTGAAAATATTAACACGTCACTGTAAGTTTCCGAAAGATTGGTTTGAAGACGCACTATGGACACAGTTTGTATACAGATTGCAGTCAGAAGAGGTACGATTAAAATTACTAGATATAATAGATCTAATATTCGGAAAAGCAGTAGAATTAGTTAGTAACATGGAAATGAATAAACAGGCATTTGCTAAGTTAAATGACAACAAAGATAAAGCAACGGTTAGCAGACTTGAGAAAAAAGTGGAACTGAAATCAACCAAAAAATCAAGTTGTTATCGATGCAATTATACAAATCATGAAGCTAACGAGTGTAAATTCAAAAAAGCAACATGCAACAAATGCGGAAAAGTTGGACATATTGCGCCAGCATGCAAATCGTTTGAAAAATAATAAAAGTTTATTACTTATTACAAACACAACAGTAACCAATTCGGTAAAAATTTTCTCAACCAAATAATTTCGCCCCATTGGCACTCCGCCTGCGTGTGAAGTTGGAGAATATCCAGTTGTCGCAGACGGTCCCAAGCCCAGATAAAGGAGGAGGGGGAGGAGTAA
This sequence comes from Clivina fossor, assembly GCA_963966155.1. Classification (NCBI taxonomy): domain Eukaryota; kingdom Metazoa; phylum Arthropoda; class Insecta; order Coleoptera; family Carabidae; genus Clivina; species Clivina fossor. The sequence continues at coordinate 36,945,131 of OZ014551.1, forward strand.
CACCTCGTTAAAAAACCTTGTTCCATTTGGCCCGGATGGTAGGCAACATGTCAGGGTCCCGCCTAGGGTTACAGGAATGTTTGTTGTTGTGTTGTCGTGTACTGTCCTTTTGTTTTGTGTTGTCTAGGGTCGACTGCACGGCGGTGGAAGATCCTACTACGACGAACTTGGCGATGGACCTCGGACGTCGACGCTAGCAGTGTATGGGGTGGTGTGGGAGTGCCTAAAGTGGAAGGGTGTTACCCGTGCCCGGAAGCTGAGGGCTGATGTGCGCTTGCGCTGCCGAGCACTTCCTCCATACATGTGCCTGGGACCAGCCCCTTCGGGACTGTGGCAAGTAGTGCGCTATGGGTAGGGGAAATCGGATTCCCCACCGTGACGGGCGGGCCCAATCCGTCTGGAGTCCGGGATTGGCAAACGGCGTGCCTGGGCCTCAGGGAACTGGGGTAGGGCTATATGCCCGAGGGTACACCCGTTCCCAGGTAGCCGGTCTGCCCCTTAGCGCACGATGCGCTGGTACGTACTCAAAACATGGATAACTTGTCAAGCAAGAATAAAACGGGTGCTAGCAAAGAGGATAGTAAAACAAAAAACTATAGGGAAGAGGAAATCCTTAAAGAGTGGAATGAAAAAGAGGACCACCAAAGCGATTTCGAAAGGCAGGCAGTTTTTGGGAGGAGTAGGTGAGTGCAACGCACTCCTCCACTCGGAAGGATAAACTCCTGCCCGGGGGAGATAGTGTTCGACACCGTAGACAGCGACATAGTCGCAGATACGATAGATATCGACACCATAGATCTGGTAGACGACGAAGTAACTAATAGGGAGGCAAGAAAGAGGAAGCAGGAAGAGGTAACTTCGTCTCCGGAGACAACCCTGGAAGGTAGGATATAAAAAAAAAACAAAAACTAGGACACCTGAGGAGACAGAATCGCGCGTAGCGGTAAGAAAGTTGCCTGTTGAGCCACTAATGGTAGCATTGATTTCTGCGAAAGAGCTGAGTAGCCTCTCCAAGCAGATGGAGCAGTTAAGAAACATCATTAAATCTATCCCGAATACGCGGAGGGATATCAAGCAGCTGGTCACCCTAATGGCTGGTCAACTGAAAAAGGTGAGGGACAAGCTTGAGGATGACAGCGCTATGGTCGCTGACATTAGAAAAGAAACCCAGAAGCTTAAGGAAGAAAGACAAAAACTTCTGAAAGAAAAGCAGCAGGATAACACCAGCACCAGATGTACAAATGAACTCTTGAGGGAGATGGATGAGCTGTTGGAGGAGAGAGCGGCTCTGCTTGAGCAAATAGAGACATATAAGAAGGAGAAAGAAGATAGGAAAAGTGATGGAAAGAGGGCTCATACGACTGAGATGAGCTATGCATATAAAGCAATGCAAAAAGAAAGAAAGGATTTCTTGGCGAAGTTAGAAGAGGGAGATATATCTTTTGATCACTTCTGGCTTTTAGCACAGATGTCATGGCAGGGAGACGTGTTCAACGTAACACAAAAAACTGGCAAACCCCTGGATGCGGAGGAAGCTTTGGTTTTGATGCACGACCAAGGGGATGAGGAGATTGGATTAATGAGACAGATGAAAAACAGGTTCCAGGGATGCAGGGAGCTGCTGGACAGGACGGTAGACACCACAAATGAAGCAGTGCTTAGGTGGGGTAGTAACGTGGAAATCGAGGGATATCCTACTACCACCACGGAGAGGAGCATCTACGCAATCAAAACGAGGAACATAGCAGGGCAAGACGAGAGCTACTGGAGAGAAGTATATACGGCGCTTGGGAAAGTCGTAGACAAGATAGGACCAGGAAAAGATAGAAATATTGTGACTGCGAACATTGGCACCGAACCGGATAACCTCTTCCAGAGGATGGTCCAATATGTGTGCCGCGGAACGAAGATCAAAATACACCAGTATGTACCCACAGGAAGGCAGAAGGCCAGAAGCGCCGAGGTGAAGGAACGAGAAGGGGAGCCAGGGCATAAACGGCCTGAAAAGCGAAGGATACTACCAAATGAAGTACTAATCACGGCGTAGGGAGTACCGTATAACAAATTGGTAAAAGGACTCAGAAACAAGCGGCAGGAGTTTGCCGACATGGGGATGCCGGTAAAAAATGCTATAAAAATGCTGCCGGGAAAATGGTCCTGACTCTAGGAGGAGCGGCTAGTATGCCAATGGAACTTTCGATGCGAATGATTTCGAATTACATAGCCAGTTGAACAAAGTACCATTGCTGTTAAATGGAAACCATCCCTCATTGCATTATGTTGTTATCAAGTTTTCAAGTTCTTCATGTTTCGGAACTAGACGAACTGTTCATTGAAAGTACGGTTGACATCACAAATGACGATTTCCTGACTATGATTCCAAAACCTGCAAACAGAGGTGTTGGTATATACACGTACAGGAGACGGGGCCTAATTCTAAATGATTTGTCGTTTAATGCCGTGACTGAACTGGCGAAAAAGTTTATACAGGTGATGTGCATAACATCCGTTGGTGATCCTTGTTGAACATTTATTCATACCTTCCCTGTGTAACTTTCAAGAGCTACTGCACAAAAGGGTGCTTTGAAGACCAGCACCGTATGAACAGAATCAATCTTCCACCTGGCTTATTGACAGGACCTACATTTGAATCGGAAATTCAAAGGACAATATCAAAACCTTAAATGCCAAAGATTGTTCTGTTAATGGATACGGAAATAAAAACATGATGGAAATAGAAGCAACAGGTCATATTTTTAGTCAATTTTAAATCAGTATTACAGGGTGGTCAAAATCTAGAAATCGTAGGAGTCCTGGAAAAGTCAAGAAAATTTTCGATCAGGAAAAAGTGTGGAAAAATTTGGGAAATTTCAATCGGTATCAGAAGTAAAATTGTTAATGCAATCAAATTGGAATGTGTATTTTATATAGGAATTTATTTCGTCACCTACACGTAGAAACCACCGAACGATTCAGTCGTTTTATTAAAGAAAAGTCTGTGAATAAAACGACTCCATACCTTTGCCGCACGAACCTGTTGTTTAAGCAGAAACACATTTATTCAAAAAAAAGTGACTAAAGTACGCACGCCTAAAGTCATTTCGGTGCTTTGATTTCAAAAAAACTAGATTTCGATTTCTATGGGTCGATTACTGCATTGTAAGATGCATTACAATTTGTTGTGTTGGAGTATAAATTTCAAAATCCAACACAACTGGTGAAGTGGCTATTCTCAATTAAGCACGACCAGAATTTGATTAAAATTTGATTACTAATAAAAAAAACAGCAACTTCAATTATTTAATAGTCATAGATTTTATTGTCAAATAAATTATCTAACCAAAGGTGGTTATCTAACAATAAGTGGCGGCGACGAGGTAAAAGACAAAAAATCATATACACGTGTCATCAAATATTATTAGAATTTTCCAATCTTTATAAAATGGATGTTGATCAATCTGCACAATTCCAAACGAGACAGTTAGACCTACTTCAAGTTTCAGTGTAAAAATATGTTCCGGATACAGGATCGTAATCAACCGTTACCCAGAATGAACAATCAATCACATATTCATTCGATCAATTCGACGCATTTAAGGAATCTTTCCAACAATATTTTGAAAGACTAGAAATGTATTTCGCGCTGAATAATCTACCACTGATTAACAACAAATGTCAAAATATATTTGTTATATGGTTGGCAGTAATGGACTATCATATACACAATTATATTCAACCAAGTGATCAGTCCGCTGTAACCTTAGCATGTATCCAGTCAAATGTATAGAATTATAAAGCAGTTATATTTTGTAATAAACTCGATTTCAAATTAATAATCTTATAATTTGCACTAACCTATAACATGGTGTTAGGTGTTTGAAATTGAACAAATTGATTTAATTTCACATAACTAAAACTATAAGGCGTGTTAATTATAACCTCAAAATGGAGGGAATGGAAGAGTTCATAAAACTGCAAACTGAAAATATGAGATTAATGAATCACCAAATGATTCAAATGCAGCAGCAAATACAAGCACTTGCGATATCAAATCAAAACAGTTCTGCAGCACAACATGTTCCTTTTCCAAAACCGTTACAAGTTGATGGCGACATGAGAAAAAATTTCGATTTATTCAAAATCAACTGGGAAACATACATTAAAGCAACTGGCATGGATACGTGGAGCGCTGATAAAGAACCGAAAAAAGTAAATATTTTGTTATCTATTATTGGTGATTCTGCCAAAATGAAATACAATAATTTCGGTCTCTCAGAGTCAGACAAAACATGCATCATAGTCGTTTTAAATAAAATTAGCGAAAAGTTAGTAGCTAAAATTCATCCAATGTATAAAAGATGGTTATTTCATACATGTAATCAACTAGAGAATGACAGTTTTGATGAATATTTAGTCCGATTAAATAAAATTCTTGATAATTGTCAGTTCGACAAACTTCCAAAGAAAGATGTAAAAAAAATTATTCTTCGTGACCGTATTGCTTTCGGAACAAAGGATCCAGAACTAAAGAAAAAATTTCTTAAATAAGATCCCGACAAGCTTACACTAGAAGATGTTATAGACGCTTGTAAAATCAATGAGATAACAGAAAAAATATCAAGATAGAAGAAAAAGCAGTAAATAAAATGAACTATAAAACATACAGCAAGAAAATAAGCTAAAAATTCTGTGATAAATACATGAATTTAAAAAAGAATTATGTTCAGCAAGAGAACATCTGTGCAAAATTTGCAAGAAAAAGGGGCATTTTGATAAATGTTGTTATAAAAATCCAAAAAAGAAACTAAAGAAAGTTAAAGAAATACAGGGTAACAATAACAATGACAATAAAGAATACAGTACCTCTGATTCCAATTCAGAAGATAACGAAATAGTAATTGCAAAAATAGTCGATAACTCGAAATCAGGTGGTAGTGTCAAAGCCGAATTGAAGCTAATGTTTAGTGACAATTGAAAAATTGTTAACTTTGATCTAGATACTGGCGCTAATGTTTGCATAATTGGTTATAAGTATTTATGTAATATGTGAAAAATTCAAAGCCAATGTTGAATAAATCCACAATGACTTTAAAATCCTTTAATGGAACAGTTATTAACGTGTTAGGTGAAATACGCTTACCTTGTAGACATAAAAGCAAAATGTATTCAATAATATTTCAAGTAGTAGATGTGGATCATGGACCGTTACTTTCAAAAAATTCTGTGATTATATTGACTGATAAAAATGGCGCTAAATTATTTTATTATATATTTATATAATTATTTACTACATTTCGAGTAAAATTTACACCAAATACACACATACACTGAACAAGTTGCAAATGTTAACATCAAATAGTTTTAAAAATTTAATTGTAAAATCTTTTATATGATTTAATCATATTTTAAATTTTATAAAAATAACGTTTAAGATTTGTAAAGTCATTAGAATCTCTACCAATCACCTCAATACCGCAAAAACTCGCGTAATAATAATTTTCAAAAAACAAAACAATTTCTGTTTAATATAAAAATTCGAAAATATATTTGATTTAAAATTATTAATTTGTTTGTTAAATAAGTAAATTAAATTTTATTTATATTTAGAAAATTCAGTTTTAATTTATTAGTTCGTTTTTTTATAAATAAATATTGCAAATATTAGTTTAAATACTGTATTTTTATATGTTTAATGTTGAAGTATTTAAAAAATGGATAAGTACTTACAAAAATTAAATTGTTATTGTTATTTACTTATAATAAATAATTTACTTTGTTTTGATTATATAAATTAATGAATTATATATAGACATTGAATATACAGTTTTTACATAAAATATTATTTATTTATAAAAAGGAAATATAAATAAAATATTTATATATAAATAATATATATATATATATATATAAAATATATATATTTATATATGAAACATACATTACATACGTAATAACATAGTTTATCATTTTACTTATTAATCCTATAACTTTCTGTTCATATTACAATTTTTTTAAATAGTCAGATTTTGTTTATATTTGTTATTTTTCCTTCTGTATTTGGAAAATTTACGAATATTCTAACACATCAAAATCATGCGAGTAACAAGAACCATTATCACAATAAACTTTACACAATGATTCATACAATTCTTTCGCTTCATCGGTATTATACTGGCAATAGTCTGGTCGTTTTTTGGGATTGATACAAACGGGACGTTTGCCTTCAAAATATTCTTCGTCACATAAAATATTAATACTTTTATGGACCAGGAATTTTCTAAGTTCTTCGTAACAAGAGCATTGCCATGGATTTCCTCCTATTGTAATTTTTTTTAGTCTTGGTAATTTGCTAATTACGTCTGTTGATAAGTAATTTAAATGATTATTTTGTAAAAAGAGTATGTCCATGTATTCTAAGCCTTCCCAAGGAAACACTTTATGCGGTAATTTTTCCAGTTTATTGTTAGATATATCCAAATATCGCAATCGTTCTAGTCCATTGAAAGTGCCTTCTTCAATTGTTTCAATATTATTGATATGCATCAACATAACTTTCATATTGGGAAACATTGTATAACTGTCTTTATTCATTCTTGTTAAATTATTTCTTGCCAACCAAAACAGAGTTAAATCTGGACTTGTATTGCCAACATATAGACGTGGTTCGAAAGATGTTAAGTGATTTCTTTCTAAAGCAAACTTTTTCAAATTCTTCATTCCGAAAAATGCTTCTTCTTCAATAGTATCAATGCCATTTTCGTTTAAATATAAGTTCTCAATGGTTGTGTAACTAAATACACCTTTAGGAATATGCGAAATAGAATTCTTGTGAATATAAATACTTCTCAACTTTTGAAGATTGTCAAAACTTCTTGGTTGCAATTTCTTAATATTACTTGTGTATAGAAGCAGTTCGTGAATTGGTATACTAGAAAACATACCACTTTTAATTTCTGGTAGATCGTTGTTGAACAAGTGCAATTGTTCCAGTTTATTTAAACCTTTAAATGCATTTGTTTCAATGTCTTTTATTACATTTATAAATGCCAGTTTTTGAACATTTGGAATATGTTTAAAGACATTTTCTTGAATTGAAACTAAACTTCGTTTCTTGTCATTCCACACTTCGACATTTTTATATTCCGGATGATCCACTGAATTCTTTATTTTGTTGAAAGAACTGCAACGAAATAGATCATCACTTTTCTTCTCACACTCAGCTCTCAATTGTTGCACAACGAAACAAAGTAAAAATAATGTAGTTACAAAAATCATTTTAAATACTTTTTGTGATGTAAATTTTAATGTTTATGGCACGACTGCAGTGTGTAACTAAAAACCAGTTTTTGAATTCTTATTTACAGATATATATTCTTTACGTCACTTGAACTAGGAATTCCCGGCATTGTGGTTGTATATTTCAATATAACAAGCGAACGCTTGTATACGTTTAGGCCTTATTAAATATTGTAATACAGTTAATATTTCAAAATCAGAAACAACTGAAGTACAAGAACAACAATTATTTACTGAAGCTGAGAATATAATTAAGAAATATGAAGATATTTCAAGGTTATGGTCAAATGTCAGGTGAAGTTGATTTAAAAGTAGATTCCGTTATAATTCCAAAAATACAACCAGCTAGACGAATACCTATAGGCCTCCGAAAAAAAAAATAAAAGAAGAACTAGACAATCTGGTAAAGGACGGTATTATCGTTAAAGAGGAGCAACATACTGATTGCGTGAGCAATATTTTAATTGTTCAAAGAGCTAATTCCTTTCGTATTTGTTTAGATCAGATTCCTCTGAATAAAGCACTAAAACGACCACATCTTCAATTTTCAACAATTGATGAAATCCTACTAGAATTAGGTGCAGCAAAAGTTTTTACTACAGTCGATACAAAAAACGGCTTTTGGCAATTAAAACTTACAGAAACCAGTAGCAAATTAACATGTTTTTTGGACGCCTTTCGGAAGATATCGTTGGTTACGGCTACCATTTGGTGTTTCACCAGCACCAGAATTATTCCAAATGAAAATATATGAATTAACACATGATCTTAAAGGAGTAGAAGTAATGGCAGACGATATTTTGATTTTTGGATCAGGAAATACTACGCAAGAAGCAATGATCGATCACAACAAAAATCTTGAAAAACTTCTAATACGATTAAGTGAAAATAATTGCAAGTTAAATAAACAAAAGCTAAAATTATGTAAAACATCAGTAAAATTTTATGGTTATATTCTAACTCAAGAAGGTGTGATAGCAGACAATTTAAAAATAAAAGCTATTCAAGATATGCCTACACCAGAAGATAAAGTTGAATTACAACGATTTCTTGGAATGATTACCTATCTTAGTAGATTTATAAAAATCTTAGTATCGAATCCAAAAAATTGCGTAATCTTACATTAGAACAGACAGAATGGAAATGGACCGAAGATGAAGCAGAAGAATATAACAAACTCAAAAATCTAGTAACTAATATTAAAACACTGAAATATTATGAAGTCAACAAACCAATCGAAATGGAATGTAACTCATCTTCAACTGGACTAGGAGTAGTTCTATATCAAGACAATCAAGTAACAGCATACGCTTCAAGGTCACTTACAAAATCAGAGAGAAATTATGCTATTATCGAAAAAGAGATGCTTGCTATTGTTTTTGGTTGTGTCAGATTTGAACAATTAATCGTAGCAAATCCTAAAGTAACAGTGAGAACAGATCATAAGCCGCTCGTAGCGATTTTTAAAAAACCATTGCTACAGGCTTCAAAGAAACTGCAACTCATGCAACAAAGTTATAATATAGATTTACAATATATCGATGGCAAAGAAATTATAATAGCTGATGCTTTGTCAAGAGCAACTACCAATGCATGTGATAAAAATTTCGAAAGTGAAATCAACAGGCGCAATATTTACAAAATAACAGAGAAAGAAACAAGCGCTTTTGAACAAATAAGACAAATAAAAATGGTTACGGGTTTATCTATTACAGATGAACGAATTGAAAACATAAAAGACGAAACAGCAAAAGACAAAAGTTTTCAAACACTTATACATTTTATTATCACAGGATGGCCAAGATATATTAGGGATGTTCCAGATGATGTAAAGATATATTTCAAATTTAAAGATTTATTTACTTTAAGAAAAATAATGATAGATAAAGTACACATTAGTCAAGCAGGAATTGAAAATACTGGTAAACTAGCAAAACAAAATATTTTTTGTCCTGGAATGACAATACAAATTGCAGAAAAGGTGAGACAATGCGATATCTGCAGGAAATTATCGTCATCACAAAGTAATTCTGAAATGATGTCACACGAAATACCTCTATATCCATGGCAATATGTATCAATGGACATTGCGGAAGTCAAGCAAAAAGGCAAGAAAACAAAAATTCTTGTTATGGCAGATCATTATTCAGATTATTTCGAAATTAGTATTTTAAAAGATATGTCAGCAGATTCAATTGTAGACGAAATGAAAAAAAATTTCAGTAGATTTGGTGTACCAGAAATATTATACTCCGACAATGGAACACACTTTATTAATGCAAAAGTTGATAAATTAAGACAAAAGTACACTTTTAAGCACACAACGTCTTCACCGTATCATTCGAGAGGTAACGGTAAGGCAGCTGTTAAAATTTGGAAAAATTTGTTTCAGAAGAGCGAAGAACCTCAGAAGATATCTGGTGGCTACTTTTACATTCTAGAAACATACCAAACAAAATTAGTTCAAGCCCCGTACAATGATTATTATGTAGGAATACAAGAACTGGAATCCCATCTGTCAGTTCACAATTTCAACAATCTATCGTAGAGAAAGTACCGTACAAAATAGAAAATCAAAGGAAATACAGTAAATTTCATTATGATCAACACACAAGAGAGTTGCCTGAATTAAAAATTGGACAACCAGCATATGTTCAACTGAGACCAGATCGCGATAATCTTTAGTCAAAAGCAACAATTAAAAAAAAGATAACAGATCGATCATATGAAGTGAACGTTAATGGAACGCCCTTTCGCAGAAACATCGTGAATATAAAACCAAGAGAAATCGAAGATATTTGTAATTTTGACGCTTCTAATGAATTTGATAGTCAAAGAAAATTACAGGACGAGCACACGAATATGGAAGAAAAAGAAGATAGAACTTTAAATCAGAAATCGGAAAACGAACCTCAGAAGAATGCAAGAACAAGCTCCGAAGTCAACAAGAAAGAAGTACATAAAGAAGAACCAAAGAAAATAACCAAAGAAATAGAAAAAAACCCAATTTCTGAAAGTGTGTCAACACGTGCCAGACGACATGTGAAAATACCAAATAAATACAAAGACATTGTTTTGAAAATGTAGTATATTATTATATCAAGAAAGGAAGATGTTATATGGTTGGCAGTAATGAACTATCATATACACAATTATATTCAACCAAGTGATCAGTTCGTTGTAGCCTTAGCATGTATCCAATCAAATGTATAGAATTATAAAACAGTTTGTTATATTTTGTAATAAACTCGATTTCAAATTAATAATCTTATAATTTGCACTAACCTATAACAATATTGTTAAATAATATTGGTCCTAAGTATTATGGACTTTTATCAAATCTTACATCGCCGAAAAAACCACCGAAAAGAATAGAAATTATTTAAAATAATGATGTAAAATATACAGTGTCCGCTAAAAAGTCTGCACCATATAGAAAAAAAAATTTAATTTGTTTTTTAAAAATTATCTAACATGCTTGTCTAATAAATAAAAATGTACTAAACGGAAGTACAGATATCATTTTCGACATGGGTCAAATTAAACAAACAAAGCTAACTTTGTAAAAGTCTTTAAAAAAAAATTCTAGGCCCTTTGGAGTAAATTTGAGACAAATTTGGAGTAAAATGAGAAAGAATTACTGTTAATTTTAAAGTTTCTTTAATTCTAGTTTTTAATTACTTTAAAAGAAATGTGTGTTTTTTCATAATTAAATAATTATTTCACAATATTATAATTTGCCTAAATGTATTTTTATTGAAAATTTTAATAATTTCTCATAATACAGTATTACCATTTTAATGTGTTGTTATATTTTTCTACGTTCATCATATTTAACACGAAGTTCGTATCAGGTGGAAAGAAAACATTAAATAGAAATAAATAAACAAAGTAAAAAATAAAAATAATAAAATAAGAAATACAAAAAACAGTTTAGAATATAGAATCTAGATTTATAAAGAACATTTAAGGTCACATAGATTATAAAACAGATTTCAACATTAGTCAACCATCCCCGTTGCACAAGATATCAGTTAAGAGGAAACTGCACTTCTAAACGAAACATGTGTCAATGAGCAAACTGCCTGTACTACACACCACTTATACAATTGTTTTCTTTGGCACATACAACAAACTCATAAATTGACTATTTTATTACCCGACCACTTTCTTCCTAAAAATATTTAGTTTTTTCTGTATTTTGCTATTTTAAATCTTTTTCGTATTTAGTCTGATCACAGTGGCGAGACAGTTATCACAGTAAAGAATTATTATAAAACATAGTTAATATTCTATGATTACTTTAATACATATTTTTTGTGAGATTTATTTAAAATTGTGTTTAAAATACATCATTAATTTTGAAACCATTGAACGAGTTGATGGCTGTAGATCAAATAGTCAACTCTTTATTTATAATGGTTTCATTTACAGTGAAACTAAACATTTGTAATGGTACAATTTATTTTACTTGCCGTCGTAAACAAGATTGTTCAGATCAAATTATATTAAAAAACAATATAATAAACATTACAAATGAATATAATCACGATGAAGATATAGTAGAAATTTAAATGCTACACTTTAAAATCATATCAAGCTTTCGTGAAGAAGAATGAAATTTTCCAGCAGCAGCTGGACAAATTTCTGGTTTAAATAGTGACAGAGGGGGGGGGGGGGGGGCTCAAACATTTGTAATGTTTACCCGATCAGCTATACCGCCACTGTCGCGTTCTACTGCGCATGTCAAACATGCGTATTTCGTCGTGCTCGTGCCTGCTAAAGCAAGACTAAGCAGCTATTTTTATTGTTATTGTTACTTTTGTCGTCAAAGTGTCAACATCTTTACTTCAGTTTTTCACTGTGTTTTTCATTTTTTTTATATCCTAACGTTGGTTATTTTTTTCCTTATATTAAGGTGATCATTCGTACTGATTTTACCAGTCAGGGAGGACCGGGAGTTTTCACTTGAATAACAGAACATGAACCGTAGTGGCTAGTTCTTCATCAAGTGATAGTGACAGTGACATTGTCGGAATTATCATTTGAAATAGATGTTGAAGACGAAGCTTTGAATATAAATCTAGGTGTTTTTGACGAAATTTTACAAGCTAAATCAGATTCATCAACGCCACCGTCACCTTTACCACCGGCCGACGGCGAATTTGCGACTAGTCGAGGTAGACGTCGTTCGACGCATTTAAAGCAAAAAATCTGTCTGTGTGGGGATAGTAGTTTTTTAAATGGTTTTTTACTCGTTAGATGACGTTGTGTTAACTAGCATAATTACGCTAATTTAATTAAATTAATTAAAGCAATTAATATTTCAAGACGATTTATGTTTAAAAATGTCAATAATTTATCAGGCAGAAAATATATGTACATGTTGGAAAACTGTTAGAATAGCGACTCATTTATTCGTATTTGACAAGTCAGCATCATAGACACGATTTTATATTAGTAAGTGGTGCGCGTTTGTAGTGATGCAAGTACGCGCTTGTAACTTCATGTGGAAGCTTACAGTTCAGTTCTGTTTGTGATTTGGTCGTAGTAAGATCCATTGTATAGTTTTAGATAGACTAATCCACGTGTTTATGATATTTATGTTTGTTATTATTAACTACGTTTAATGATATTGTTTAAATCGTTCTTGTGCATTTGTAGTTCCTCATTTTCTTTATCAGGTTATGAGCCCAGAAGCAAACGCGTGCTAAGTAAATAATTTGTTATTAGTAAATTATTATTTCAGTGAAATAGTGAGTGTGTGTTGTTGATGTTAAAATTGTTCGTATATAAATACTGAAAGAATATGAGTATGGCCAGTATTTATCGTATCGAAGCACTAACCAAAGATAACTTCGACACATGGAAGCTTCAAATGGAAGCATTACTCATTAAGAACGATGCGTGGGGTTACGTGAACGGCGAATGCAAAAAACCAGAGATCGTGGCCGGAAATGCAGATACAGCAGCAGCAATGGAAGCGTGGATCAGAGCCGACGCCAAGGCGTAATCCGACATTATATTATCCATCCATCCATCTGAGCTGAAGCAGATTAAAGGATGCAACACATCGCACGAGGTTTGGATAAAATTAATAAATATTTTTCAGTCAAAAGGTCCGGCAAGAAAAGCTACCCTGCTGAAGCAACAAACGCTGCAACGCATGCCGGAAGGTAGCGACGTGCGAACACATGTAAATAAATTTTTCGATGCTGTGGACAAGTTGCATGAAATGGAAGTGGAAATCAATCCTGATTTATTGGCCATCATGCTGCTGTATAGTTTGCCGCCAAGCTTCGAAAATTTCCGATGTGCAATCGAAAGTCGTGACGATCTGCCAACACCGGAGACGCTGCGTGTCAAAATAATCGAAGAAAGCGACGCGCGTACTAGTGACTCCCGAAGCGGTTCTATGCAAAACGCGATGTATGTGAACAAACATAATTACGCGAAAAAGGACAAAGCAGGTAATAAATCATTCAGTAACTTTAAATATCGCTGCTACAAGTGTAAAGAAGTCGGACATAAAGCCTCCGATTGCAAAAGTAAGAAAAATGTTCAGCAACACGGTGCAAAGAACGCAGAAAATGTCGGTATGAGTGCGGTCGAAGTGTTGCATGTAAACGAAAAGAAATTTAATGACAGTAACGTGTTTTGTCTTGATAGCGGCGCTACATCACACATGTGCAACCATCGCGATAGTTTTTCCGAACTTAACACTAAACAAAGTGGCGTTTTTAAACTTAGCGAATAACGCGACAACGGAAATAACGGGAAGTGGTACTGTAACGATTAGTACTGACGTTCGAAATACTCGTAAAAATATAAATTTGTCTAATACACTGCACATTCCGGACTTACGGACAAATTTGTTATCTGTTGCAAAAATGACCGATAATAATTTAAAAGTAACTTTTACTCGCGAAAGTGCAACTGTTACGGATGTACGAGGTGACGTTAAATTAATCGCTGATCGGGTTGGTGATTTGTATTACGTGAACGGTAATAAAAGACATAGCAAATGCAATTTGGTTTCGGAATCGGGCGTCGAGCTCGCGAAAACGTGGCATAATCGCATGGCGCACGTAAATTTAAAAGATTTACGCGATATCATAAAGAACAATTCTATAAGTGGCGTCAGTATCGATAAATGCGATTTTAACTTTGACTGCGAAGTATGCGCGAAGTCAAAAATGACTAGAACAAAATTTCCGACAACTAAACGCGTCACAGAATTGTTGGATATAGTGCACACGGACATTTGTGGTCCCATGAGGTGCGAATCATTGGGAAAAGCGAGGTACTTTATCGAGTTCATCGATGATAATTCGCGTTGGTGCGAGGTACGTTTCATTCGGAACAAGAGTGAAGCTTTGGCAGCGACCAAGGAAGTACTTGCTCTCATGGAAACTCAAAAGGGAACGAAAGTCAAGAGTTTGCAGAGCGACAACGGCACCGAATACACTAGTAATGAATTCAACGAGTACCTGAAGAAATTGGGCATCAGAAGACGGCTAACCGTGGCGTACAATCCGGAGCAAAATGGATTAGCCGAAAGAAAAAACCGTACACTTTTAGATTCAGCGAGATGCTTGTTAGCACAGGCAAACTTGCCTGGATCGTTCTGGGCCGAAGCTGTAAATACGGCGAATTATATCCGAAACAGGTGTCCGTGTAAGAGCTTGGACGGTAAGTCACCGTACGAAATGTGGTACGGAACGAAGCCAGCACTGGATCAACTAAAAGAATTTGGCTCTAAGGTGTACAGTATGAACCAGAAGCCCGGTAAGGGTAAGTTTGACTTACGTGGTCGCGAAGGCGTATTTCTAGGCTATTCCGAGACATCCAAGGCTTATAGAGTGTGGATCCCGGAAGAGCGAATCGTCGAAATAAGCAGAGATGTTCGTTTCGTAACCGCACCAGTAATCAACACAGAAAATCGAACTGAAGTCTATCCTAACGACGAAAGCAGAGAGGGCGCGGTTGATTGGTATTTCGACGGCGAAATCAAAGCTTTTGATCATGAACATGAAGTTGATGATCATGATGAAGCAGCAGACGAGAGACAAGGTGAGCCAGAATCACGACGTGGGCGTGGTCGCCCGAGATTCATACGTACTGGTTTGAGGGGAAGACCCAGAAAAACGTTTAACCAGGCGAACATCGTCGAAGAAAACGCGTGCTTTCTGTCGGAAGTGCCAATGTGCCAAGCACTGGAAAGCCCCGAAGCAGATGACTGGTTCGATTCAATGGTTGACGAAATTAAATCAGTTATTAAAAATGACACCTGGATACTGGTAGATCGACCAGCGAATGAAAGTGTCCTCGGAAGTCGGATTGTTTTACGTAACAAGTTCAAGCCAGATGGAACGATCGATCGAAGAAAAGCGCGGCTGGTGGCGCAAGGGTTCGCACAAAAGCCAGGCGTTCATTTCAACCAAACATTTGCACCAGTGGCGCGAATGAGCTTAATTCGGCTTCTGGCATCGTTAGCTGCGAGGTTCGACATGAAAATTCACCAGCTCGACGTGGCTACGGCTTACTTAAACGGGGACATCGACGAGACCATCTACATGGAACCTCCGAAAATGCTCGCAGACATACTGGACGAATTATCACATTGTGATGACTCTCCGTTAATACGTGAAAAATCCTCCACAATGTTGAAAAAGCTCGAACATGGAAAAAAGGTATGTCTTCTAAAAAAATCGTTATATGGTTTGAAGCAAGCCGGTCGTAACTGGAACCAGAGACTGAACGAAGTCTTGACATCAATTGGTGCAACTGCGACGCAAGCTGACCCTTGTGTTTATCATGTTGGAGAAGGTGCTTATACAACCATCGTGGTCGTGTACGTGGACGACATCTTGATTGCTTCTAAAAATTTAGTCAATGTCGACAAGATAAAGAAGCATTTATCGAAAAATTTCGACGTTAAGGATTTGGGTGAAGTTGGATACTGTTTGGGTGTCGAATTCACACAAGGCGACGGCTGTGTGGGTATGCATCAACGGGGATATATAACCGAGTTGTTAGAGCGGTTCGGAATGACCGACTGTAAACCCGTTGGCACGCCAATCGAGCCACATATCAAATTGACGAAGCCTACGACTCCATCATCCGACGAAGAAGAATCATTGCCTTACCGCGAGTTAGTCGGAGCACTGACATACTTGGCCTGCACCACCAGACCGGACATCAGTTTTGCAGTAAGTTATTTGAGCCAATTTAACAATTGTTTTCGCAGAATTCATTGGACTGCCGCAAAGCGCATCCTCCGTTATCTAAAGGGATCGATCAGCACCGGTATCATCTACGAGAAGGACGGCGAGCCACTTCGAGGGTATGCGGATGCCGATTGGGGGAATTGTCTCATTGACCGAAGGTCATATACCGGCTTCGTGTTTATTTTAAGTCGCGGTGCAGTGTCCTGGGAATCGCGGAAGCAGCGGACAGTGGCTCTATCGTCGACCGAAGCGGAATATATGAGCCTTACTGAGGCAACAAAAGAAGGTATATATCTACGCAATCTATTAAAAGAACTGGGTTTCGAAGAGCTGTGCGATTTGAAGTTGTTTAACGACAATATGAGCGCAATCAAACTGTCGGAAAACTCGACGTTTCATGGTCGAAGCAAGCACATCGACATGAGACATCATTTCGTCAGGGACGCTGTTAGGAACTACGTGGTGAAGATCGTTCATCAGCCCACTTCGGAGATGCCGGCCGATATTTTGACGAAGGGAGTGCCACGTGAAAAACTCTTAAACTGTTCTGAGAAAATGAACTTGAATGTGCCGCTAAAATTCGTCGAGGGGAAGTGTTAGAATAGCGACTCATTTATTCGTATTTGACAAGTCAGCATCATAGACACGATTTTATATTAGTAAGTGGTGGTGGATGTATATATATATATATATATATATATATATATATATATATATATATATATATATATATACATCCCGCTATCATTTTGGCATCTTTACAAACTTCATCGTTTTGGCATCCACTTTTAAACTGCTATATCTCTTTAGTTTTTGCAAATTTTAAAATTTTTAAGATGTATATTGGTACAACCTTTTATAACAGTTTATTTTAACCTATAAAATTAATATCAAAATTTTAACGTTTTTTACATTTCTCTATCAATTTGAACTCTTTTCATATTAATATCTTTATGGCAACCAGCGTATATAAGATTTATAGTACTCGGTGGAAGTGGCAACCTCTAAATCGAAATGATATAATATTTTATATCATTGTAGCTACGCAGAAAAATGACGAGTAACATAAAATATCTTAGTGTATATCATTATATATTATACAATACGTATCAGTTTTAATGTGAAACTAAATATTAAATTTTAAAGTTTGTTATATTATTTTTATAACGTGCACCTATTCATGCCGAATTAAAGACAGCATAATAAATTTGCAATAATTGTGGAAAATCGTGTGCAAATAAGTGGACAATCGAAGTTGTGAATTTGTGTTTTGCGTCCACACACATATTCGCAACATCTTACTTATTGGATTTGATAAGGAACATTCCAAACAGACTCAGTGTTTTCATTTTGTGTTATATATTATATATACGTACGTGTGCGCGATACGTAATAATAATAAAAAGCAACCAAAGAAAGATGAGGAAAGTGCTCAAATTACAGAATCTGCAAGATTGTCAACTTATGCTACACCAAGTCTAATGATTTTCAATCAGTTCTCCCATAACTTTTATAAGTGTACTGCACGATTTGATAGAAGTGAAATGTCAGGTGTCGACGCATTTATTGATTATATCTAAACTTTTAAAGATTGTGCACAAGCGAGTGATGACAATGCATTATGTGGTATATCAATGTTACTTGAAGAAACCGTAGCAACAAGATGGAAAGGTGTAAAAGAAACAATTACAACTTTGGACGATGCAATCAAATTTTGCAAGATCCATTTCACAAAATTGTCTCCGCATTTAGTTTTTCGAGAAATTTTTTTTCCGCGAACAACAAGATAATGAATCGAGTGAAATGTTTGTGTGTCACGTGCGATCGTTACCATACAAATTGTCCGAAGTAGTTGATATCGTATATAGATTAATTAACCAAAAGTTCCGGGAAAAACTCTCATCACATATTGAATCATTTCAAATATTTTTAAAAAGTGTTAAAGACATTGAATTTGCAACAAGATGTTAAGCAAAACTTTAAACTAACTTTTCAGAAAAAGGATAAACCAACGAAGAAATTTTGGCATAAATATAATATTATTTTTTCTACGTGTATAAAAATTTTATAACAAAAATTATATTTGAAAATAAAAAAAAAAAAAACAAATACAAGAAATATGCATAAAAAAATTAATAAAAAAATATTTATAACAGTTTTCACTTTCAGATAAAAGTGCTTACTTTTTGTTGTAAATGGAATAAGTACAATTTTGTTGTATAATTAAAAAAAAAAAAAAAATATTACGTAATAATACATTTATTTAAAAAGCAAAAATAAAATGTGTTGTGAAAGCTAGCCAAAAATACCGCGGTTTTAAATAAAAGTATTTATTATAGAAATAATTCAAAGTGACTCTAATTGTCAATTAGATGTGAATAATTTTTTTAAAATTAAATGCGTTTTACTACGTTTATCATTTTAAAATCTAAGTAGAATTTATGAAATACAGTTTTGCGGTAATAAAATTGGCTACGAATACATATATATGTAGTTTTTTTCCAAATTTGGAATAATATCAAAGATCTATATTATTTTTTTTTATATATATTTTGTACAAAAACTAATTTTTTCCCATGATTTATTATGCAGCACTGTTGGATATAGCTTTATCAGTTTTTCACATTCCTGTTTTTTGGGTGGAATTTTGTTGATAATATGATTTTTGAAAAATGACTTAACTATTTTTCTTTGTTCATTTGTCCAGGGTACCAACACACGTTTAGATTTCTGCAAACTTTTCTTTTTCACAGATGAAGTATTTAAATCATTACTATCATTCGGCGAATTTAAGTTTTCTAATATTATCGTCTGGGTCATGTTGCTCTTCATTTAGATCATTATTGTTTTCCATTAAATTTTCTTCTAAATTTAAATCTATATCATCCAATGTTTTTTCTTTAATTTCTATCGCCCGACCATCTTCCATAAGCAGAAGTAGTTTAGAAATTTTAGCTGTCTGGTAAATATCGTCAGGTAACCTGTAAGATTTCCTATGAATACCAGTCGTGTGGCCCATAAAACTAGCTAATTGCTCAATATCATTGTCATTCATATTTAGCACTTGTGTCATCGTCGCCAAATGTTTTCTAAGTCTAGTGGCAGTTAAAGCTTCCGGATTTTTAGCACCGCATAATTTTGCATACTTCTGAAAAACCTTATAGCCATAAATCCATGAATTTGTACCTGGTTTACCAAACAAATAAAGATTATTTTTTTTATGAAAATTATCTCTACATTGCAGCAGAAGAATTATATAATCTTGTACTTCATTATTGAATAAAACTGGCACTCCTCTGTTTCTTTTACCACGGATGACTACACGTTTAAATTTTTTTAATAAAATTTTTTCAGCTGGAGAAACAATATCATTAAATTCTTCATAACTTTGATTTTTATCCTGTTCAGACTGTTCGTAATCCAATAACTTTAACCTCTGGAGTTCTCCCGGTCTTCGCCGATTCAGTAAAAGTGTAGTACAATATGTTAATTCCAATAAAGTATTATAAATATCAATATTGTTTTTATCTGCATTTAAAACAACGGCAGCTGCATCTGCTTTATTTTTTAAATATAACTTAAGTTTTTGTAAATCTGTTGCTAGAGGTATAATTGTGATTTTATTCCATTTTTTAGAATTTAAATTATTTGCGGCTGCCGTTGATATGTCATATCGCCAATGAGATTCAATAAGATTAATTAATGTTTTTAGATCTGCCTCTGCCTCTGCAGCTGTTATGGTTGAATAAATGTGTTTTTTCTTAAGTGCAAATAAAATTGCAATATCGCAACATTGTTTGATACTGGTTCCAATATTCATTGCATATGTGGGAGAATTAAATATTTCCTTAGAATCATCATATTTTGCTACTGTTTTTGTAGCTTTTAATAACAAGTCAAAATGTTTTGGTTTCAGTGCTGTAAATAAATTTTCAATTCCCGAATCTATATTTTGAATTTCAATCAATAATCTTGCTAACTGCCGCGTCTTTCTTGATATTACATTAATGAAGTGTGCATCTCTATGCGATTTTAAGAAACGAGCACCATACGCGCATATTAGCTAATTTTTTTTTTGCAACTAACGATATTTTATCTGGTTGCATGCGCGGAAATACTTTCTGAAGTAATTCATTATCAATTTGAAGATTTCGAAGTAAAAAATTCTGTCCTTCAATTTTAGCAGAAGCTACTGGTATATCTGGTTTTTGTAAACATAATTTTCTATGTCTATATAACTGTTTGGATGAATAAAATCCACAACAATATGGACATGGTAGAAAATCTTGTGTAGGAATATTTGATTTATTTACTGGTTTTACACATTTATTATTATTAATAATATAATTGCCTTTTTTTCTTAAGGCAGCTAAAAACTGTTTCCTTTCTTTTGTATTTGGTTTATAAGAAAATATTTATATCAGCACTGATTAGCACTTCTCAAAATAACGGTTTTCTAATTTTCAACTGTTTCAATATGACACGGGAAAAACAGCGACTGACCTGACCACTAATGACTTATAATATGAAATTTTTAACCAATTGTTTATAGATAGTTTTTGTTTAAAATAATAATATGTATTTTGTTAATAAATTAAAACCATTATGAAACTGTTCGCGAAAATCTGATATGAACACTAATCATTATTTTGGTATTTTTAGTGAAAATATTATTATCCAATAGTTTTATTTGACATATTAAATCAAAAAATTCATTTTGTACGATTTGAACTTAATGAATGTTTAATAATATTTAATAAAAATATTGAAAAATAGAGATGGAAGAAAAAATTATAAAGTACAATTAGTATTCTTAATTCTAAACCACATATGTACTAGACGCATTATTGAAATTATATCACAATTAAACACAACTCATTAGACACAAATTTTTCAAACTTTATATTATTAAACATAGCCCAAAGCCTACCTATCACATTTAGCATTTTTCCTCTTATATTCTTTGACGGAAATAGAATATCTCTTATAATTTTTAAATAAAATAACCACCGGCGAAAATAACAACCAAATTCTTAATAACTAATAATAGAATGTCGACACAACAAAACCCTTTATACCTTATAATTTCATTCATGCATAGCCTAACAAGCCGATTCAATGACTGAGTATCTTGTGAAATTTTGGGAAAAATATAAAATCTCAAACATTTTTGAGTATTATTATCTTACAATTTAGCCTGCCTGTCACATATTAAACTTTAAAATTTATCGAAAGAATTTTTTTTTTCCCATATAAATTAAAGCTTTAATTTATACCCTAAATAACCGTAGTCTAAATAAAATATCTCTTACATTATCTAAACGAAATACACACAAGACGAAAGTATTAATAGCCAAAATCTTAACAACTAACGATAGAATGTTAACCATGATAAAAAACTTTTATAACTTCAGATCTAGCCTACCTATCACATATTAAATGCAGATACCTTTTGTTTTCTGATATAACTTATATAAAGTCATAATCAATATTAAAATACAATAAATACTCTTAATTTAAACATCTTATATTTTATACTATTCACATAAACAAACAAATCCAAACCATCGGTAATCAAATTCTTAAACAGATCAAAATATCATAAATAAAGTACATGTGATACACTTTCGATTTCTACCAAAAATATGTGTCAAGTTTAAATATCTGAAAGAAATATTAATCTTTACGTACTTGCTATCATAACCCTCTGACCATTGTCGGTGCCAGTGGTCGCAAATTGGTGGCACGTAACCATATTTGAACAATAAAAAACAAAAAACCAAAATTTAATTAAAATAACTTTCTGTCATCGTTCTCCAGTCACTAAACTTAGTATACGCAAAACCATTACAAATATTTAAATTCTAGCATGATATACATACATAACATTAAAATATACCTGCTTTTTTTTGCAATTTCCTACAAATCTCTGTCAATACCTAATAGTAACTAATATAACTAAATATAATACGCACATACACACATCATTGTAATTTTTTTTTTAGATATAATTAATTATAATATTAAAATGTAAATGCCTATTAGTAAAATTCAGAAAATTTCAGTTAATATGTAATATGAGTTTGGTATCCCCTGGTCTATACTATGCGTTGTCTTTTGTAAGTTGCAAAGAACCATAAAATAATAAACCGCAGAAGGGTAGATGGGGGCTATGACCTATGAAACAAAATTCTATAGCAACATACCATTGAAAATGAAAGTGAAATTCATTTCTTATACACACAAAATAAATATTACTATCTCTGTAATATTAAAGTCAAAATTAAATACGTATTTTTCTTAAATTAAAATAAATATCCACGCCCCCAGTACGTTGGAACCTATCTCTGTAATTTTTTCTAAATAAATCACATAAATTATAACATTTGTTGATCTATTGGCCTGTCTGTCAAATAAACAAAATATAACTTACTATTAGTGTTGTATTAGTTTGTTCGTTCTACGCCCCCATATATTCAAACTACTGGACCCAAACGTGGCCGTGTGTCTACAAATAAACAGTTTATAAATAATAAAATTATTTCCTAATAAAATTTCAAATCATTCTTTAATACTCAAAAGTGTTTGCATTCGGGCTTCAAAAAACTTTCAATCCTGGTCTCCGGTGCCAATTGTAACGCGGCGAAATTTTAGAATTAAATATCAAATTAATTAAACAACAATTAACAATTTAAATTTAGAAAACTTTAATTATTCCGTGATTTTAGGAGCCAACTACGTTATGTAAATGAATAACAAAATTTAAGTAACCCCAGTGAACTTTAAAAGTCGCCGAACTGCAGACAGGAGAGTACATAAAATGATTTGAAATAAAAGTCACATTTAGTTTAACTATGTCGATTTATTGTGCATGAGAAATTTGTAAAATTATATAATTATTTAAATATTTAAATATTTTTAGTGTTTGTCTGTATTTGGTTTACAATTTCATTAAAAGATTTAGAATAAATCGTTAGTGGCGGCTCGTCAGTGCATCTTGTGCGCAAATAATAAATTCGATATAAAAACTCTAATAACAACGTAACTCAAAGAGTTCTTTATTATACTTCGGAAGGTGTAGTGTATTCTGTGGGTGACCACAATTCAAAAGAACGGGTCGGACACATACTCAAAGAGATATGCTGTCACTCATGAGGGTCAGGATTACTGCAGACCAAGAGCTCGTGTATTAGTAATCATGTGAGAAGTATGTATAAAGTACTCGCATCTAAATGCCCGAAAAATTCTATATTTTAATCCGACGAGGTACCAAAACCAATGTACAATAATTATTAGTTATTTGCCAAATAATATGTAATTTTATACGTGTAAGTGTAAGTGTATTTGGGGAATGTGGGAGTGTGAATACATTACGTAATTGGTGCGTGATCGTCTAGTGAAATCATGGTCGAATCGGTATCTCTCGGCTCTTCGCTACCCCCAACCAGACACGGGTCGCCCGGCGTTGCAACGATGGCCCAGCGCGTAGAGTATGTTGGCTTACCGGTTACTGGCGACGACGATTGCCCGCTGACTGGGTATGCTCTGGTCATGGTTTGAGTTTACACGTGAACTTATCTTCGTGAAACTTTTGAACAAGTATACTATGTTTTCTGAGAGATGACAAGGTTACCTAGTATAATGAACTATACCATGGGCCAAGCATCCCTGATTCTGATTCTAGATCAGAATGCCTCTCCCTGAGATCGGTCAGCCCTCATATACTCCTAGTCCACGTTGACTTGCAACAAAGTTCGCATATACCAAATCATTAGTAAGAGTAGGACATAACAACAAGATATAATATTTTACCAATCAAATTACACTTCTAACATCCTTGTTAAAGAGTACTGGCTGAAAATGACATCATAATTTTCTACACCCAATAATATTAACTTTTGAAACCTATCTTACAAATAATCGCTTTGCATTGGCTAGGATAGGAAATAGAAGGATGTGCCCATAATCAGAAAAACAAATTCTTAAAAACAAAATTGTTTTCACAATAAAGTACCCCAAAATACAAAAGAATTGGGTCAACCTTTCATGTAAGACCGCGTTTATACCTAAACAAACAAGACCATAAATGACCCTTAAAGAAATGTATTTTTCTCAATAAGCAAAACAACACAATAAACTACCAGATGTAGTTTTAAAATATAAGTAAAGTTCAGCGTCCCAGATGTGGTTTTTAAAATACGTAAACAAGTACAGTTGACATAATTATTATCGAAACACATTCTTAAAAAATATTAATAGTAAGATAAATTAATAACATAAAAAATTAAAAAATTAAGTACAGATATTTGCCTCGTTTCAATATATATATATATATATAATATATATATATATTATATATATATATATATATATATATATATATATTGTTTAATATTGGCTGTGTTTTTGGTATTCGATTTTGGTATATTGACTCCGGCTTTTGTACACGGATTTTTTAATTATTATTACATATTTAGGAAAGAAACGTACACAGATACAATTATTCCGGCTAATTCGGATCACCCGTGGAGTACAAAATTAGCAGCTTTTCACAGCTTCACACACCGGTTAGTTAATATACATATGAATAAAGATAATTATAACAAAAAATATTCAATTATTATAAATATAGCTCAAAACAATGGATATGATAAATCTACAAGTTTCTCTGATAAATAAGAAAAATAAATGTAATATTTTAAAATTAATTTATTGTACACCTTCGCTTGATGAACGAACATTTAGATTTAATTGAGTCTCCGTTTAAAGATATATTCTTACAGGAATTTCCATAGTAACTCTCTCTCCCTACCCTTTTGTTAATTTTACGTGTTGAATTTAGATATATAAGAACAAATTTTGTTAAACTTTTTTGTTGTATTACCTTCTGATGATGGCTTAACAGCCGAAATTGTCCAATAAAGGATATTTATTGTTTTTGTGAAAATTTAAACCGAGTGTTTTATTTTACATTCTTCCATAATGTTTCACCGAGTGCCCACAGCGACTTCAATTGAATTGATTTATAATTATTATAAAATCGATGTGCTCGAAAAGATATTTTTATGTCTTACAATGTACTATTTAATGAAAATTTTCTTTCATGTTGTAGACTTTATTGGAGAAAATACTCGAAAAAAGAATCCGGAAGCACACAAAAAAGACCATACGAAAAAAAAGTGTGGAGCATGGTTTAGGACGTGTAACAAAATCAGGAAGAATGATCCTTGGATAAAAATTTACACCACAAGTTCTTTGCATGTGTTCACCCCATTGCTCTGACAAAATAAATTTTGCTCGTCAAGAACAGCTTTTTAAAATATTTTATAATGACTGTAATACGTGCCAACAAACTCTTATATTGAGAGCAACTGCGACCACACAACCAACAAAACAAAAGAATTTTTTTTACCAATAATCAAAGCAAAGCAACGCACGTATAGTTGTAAATTTAGTTTGACAGATGAGAATGAAGTCCGTCATTTGGTTTGTCGACAATTTCTTATTAGAGTATACCAAATTACATCATCGCGGCTGTACAGAGCAATCAAAAGTAGAACGTCTAAACTCTCAGCCGTTGAAAAACGAGGTAGAGCACCATCGGCAAACCGAATAAGTGAAGAAGAGAAGAATAAGGTTCGCCAATTTATCAACACATTCCCTATATACGAGTCCCATTATTCGCGGTCAACAACACAAAAACTATACTTAAATCCTAATCTGAACCAATTCAAAATGTACTCTTTATATAAAAAATTTTGCGAGTTCAAACAAATAGAATATGTATCGGATTACATATTCCGAAATATTTTTAACTTCGAATATAATCTTTCTTTTAAACGGCGACACTCTGACATTTGCAAAACTTGTGATTCTATGGCTAACGCTAAAAAATGTGCAGCTATCGGAATCAGAAAGAATTAAGGTAAATTTATTACTTAGTGATTGTAATTCAAACTCACATTTTTTATTGTCACGAACGGCTTGCATCCTTTGCTATTTTTAAGGGGAGAAGATAACGTAAGTTTTGTTGAAAAATCGATTTTTTATTGCATTTTATTGCAACTTCACTTAATAATTATTAGAAATCATGAGCTTAAATGATAAAATAATAAATTACATTTTAAGGTTGAAATGCAACAGCGGTTACACATGGGACATGCGGAGGCAGTGCATGCAGAATGGAAGCGAGACATCAAAACGGCTGACAGGACTATGGCTGTTTTGACGTTCGATCTGCAAAACGCATTGGACACACCATCCTTAACGGTCAACGTCGCATATTATAAACGTCAACTGTGGACGTACAATCTGTGTATTTACGATAAAATTAATAAAAAAAGTATGCAACTTTTTCTACTTTAATTTGCGGGTTTTTTCACTCATCTTACGACAAATATAATCGTAATTATAATTTTGTTACAGCCTACATGTACGTATGGTCGGAGAACATTGCGTCGAGAGGCAGCCAGAAAGTCGGGTCATGCCTGATAACACATTTCAAAAAATATTTGCCAGCCAATATCAAGCACCTAATCCTTTATTCTGATTCTTGCTGAGGGCAGAATCGGAATATAAAGTTAGCATTAATGTTAAAACATTTCCTGGCTTCCAGCGACATGGATGTAATACAACAAAAAATTTTTTTTTATCTGGACACAGTTATAATAGTTGCGATCGGTGCTTCAGTATAATTGAAATAAAAACTCTAGTTAAAAGCTGCAAAATATGTTGCAAACAAACCTTAAAACCAACAAACTTACTTAACGGTCCATGGAAAATGGTAGCGATGGATCTGTGGCGACCTTCAGCAAACGTGGGAACAGAAAACATCTTTTTCCCAAATCTTATTGCGGCGCCTAGCAATGAAAAGGTTTTATTGCACGGTACCTTGAGAAATACTTGTGCAGCGACAAACCGGCGCCGATACCAGACAACAAAGGGTTATATTGCATGACGCGCCGAGGCACATCGGGGACAACGACAAGTTGGCGCGTTTGCTGCAGCGACCGTTAAACGCCTTACTTGGAATTTCCGAAAGAAGCTGTTCCTGATTGGCTCCCCGCCCTCTCTGGGGCTAAAAATGGGTTTCAACGTGGAATCCGAAAACGACGAGGGAAAACAGTTCAGTCTCGAGAGTCCTCCAGATAACATTTTATCATTTCGCTTTTGTCAATGTTCTTAGAGAATAAATATCGATCATATCAATAAAATATATCTATTTGATTATATGTGGAGTTTAATTAAACAACCTTCCCCACATAATTGGTGACCCCGACGTGATATTAGTGTACCGAAGTGATTTTAGTGTACTGACGTGATTTTAGTGATTTTATGTAAAAGTAGTGCAGTGTAGTTGTCCGAGTGAGTTCGACGATTGATTGTACTAGTTATCAACATGCCCGACACTAACATCGCACGCGTCAGCGTCAAAGTTCCTCCGTTTTGGCCCGCCAAACCAGCTCTCTGGTTTATCCAACTAGAGGCACAATTCGCGCAAGCTGGAATTACGGCAGATGGAACAAAGTACAATTACGTCATCAGTGCACTAGATTCCACGCAAATGGAAGAGATCGAGGACATTCTTACCTACCCACCAGCAGCCGATTTGTACTGTAACATAAAAACTGCTCTTATCGATCGCTTGTCTGCTTCGCAAGAGCAACGAATACACCAGCTGTTGGAGCGAGAGGAGATAGGAGACCGTACGCCGTCACAATTCCTCCGACACCTACGACGTCTAGCAGGTACTACAGTGTCCGATGAGTTTTTGAAATACTTGTGGCTACGTCGGCCACCAGACAACATGCGTGCCATTCTTGCCACGCAAGGGGGTATGGCTCTGGAGAAAATAGCGGAAATAGTCGACAAAATCCAAGAAACGCTGTCCGTTTCACAATGTTCAGCCGTAGATACAAAAGAATCTGAGTTACAGGAAACATTAAAACTGATAATGAAACGTCTGGACCAACTAGAAATCACAATTTTACTATATTTTTGTTTTGTTTAAGTAATATAGCGTTATCACTTGCAGGGGGGTGATGTGGCGACCTTCAGCAAACGTGGGAACAGAAAACATCTTTTTCCCAAATCTTATTGCGGCGCCTACCAACAACCCCTACTTTTTAATAGCATTTTATATTTTTTAACCCCGGTCGATAGCCGATCAATGGGGTTCCGTTTTGCCAAACTCCTCCGCTTGGGAGCAGCATAATAGCAAGTTTAAAAGATTAAAAAGATATAATAAATTGGCTTAAAAGTTATTTAGGAAAGTTATTTAGACAGCGATTGACCGAGCTATAAATCCACCAAAAACTACACTCACCGAATTTTTTGAATTGTGTAATCGTGCGGATGCTTTTGGTGCCTTTGCACGGACATTACTCTATTCAGAAATACCACACTATTTCACATGGGCTCAAACAAAAAAATGGACACCCCGCAAGCGAGGCACACCGGTTGACGCATGTCCTGGTCTATTCAAATCAAACGCCTTGGGCGAGTATTTACAGTTAATCCAAGGCAGACTGAGTGCTTTTAAGTTCGACTGTTGTTGGTTAATGTCACCGGCCCATTGTCATTTCAAGATATACGTAAAATCGTTGGACATCAGCATCCAACGTATAAACGCCGACCGCCTACCAGAGACACAACATCGATTGTGAATTCAACGTCAACGCCTTACTAGGGACACTAATTCATCTCTCTAATTGACAAATGTTTGTATGTATGTATGTATGTATGTTTCTGCAGCATTTCCTCCTAAACTCCTGAACCGATTTTGACGGGAGTGGTGTCATTTTAATTGGTTCATTCCCTATTTGAGAATAGGCAAGTTTCATCTTTCTACGATTTCATCTTGGTTCTCAAAAATTTGAAAAATTATGTTTAATGCTAACCAGCAAATGTCAAATGACAGCGTAGTTGCGCAGCAACGCACAACGGGAAAGCTGCAGTTGCGCAGCAACGCGCGACGAGAAAGTTATCTTTCAAATACTGAATTTTTGCGCAGTTTCGCAGCAACGCGCGACGGGAAAACTAGTATATGTATATATGAAACAAAAAAATTATTTTTTGTGACCAACCTGGATTCCAAAATAAAATGTAGAAGGCCGTGGTTATCGATTTGAATTGCAGGGAAACCGCAACATTAAAAAATTTAAGAAGCACTGCTCTAGGGAAACATTAGTTTGTCATCACATAGCAGCACTGGCTTTACATGCACAATATAATGTTTCAGTAACTGACATAGACTGAAAATGGCGCCGAAAACTTCTATTGCTGAAATAAAACAGCAAATTTATTATTTACAAGTGATATGGAATTTTTTCCTTTAAGAAAACCAATTTTCGAAGAGAATTAAAATAAAATTCGAAGAAGAAATATTAAAACTTTCGCTGTGAATCAATTTTCAGTTGGATTCTAATCCCAGAACCTAAAATTAATGAATTTATATTAAAAACAGTTGCAACTATTCTATGGAATAAAGATTATTTAGGTAAATTTTTTTAAATATTCTGAAGACAACATGAAAAATGTATAGGTACACAATATTGTTTATTTAATTTCAGGATAAAAATTATGCACTTGGTTTTGATCCAGTTATTTCTACCAGTCAAAGTGATGTAGAACAATTGAGATGTGTCGACCGGACGACAAATACCAAACTATCTCAAGTAAATATTATAACTAAAAATATTAATATTGACTAAATAATATGCGTTGTTTGATTTCTACTAATTTTATTATTTTTAAATATTATAGCACCAAAGTTTACGTAAATTTTAAAAAACTTAAATAATTTGTTTTTAACCCTCTCGTGCATAGAGTCCACTGGAGTGGTAAAAATTAAATAATTATTGTTGCATATATTAAAATGTAATAAGCTGTGTGGAAAATATTCTACAATATATCTAGTTATCGTGTTATGTAGTGTCAGCTATCAGTAGTGAGCAGAACTATTAGGTATTTAATTTTATCTAGTATGCTTGAGCTGTCAGAATGGACGACGAGGACTGCTTCACAATTTCAACCAGAAGTTTCTATGGAGGTGCAAAAAAGAAGGTAAAAAATACTATATGATAATATAAGACTTCATGAACGCTTATTAGTATGTATATCTTTAAAAAAGTGCGCTGCTGTAAAATAAATGCTTCAAAAGTATCCGTCCACTGTAGTGGACATCATGTAAATTACAAGCATATTTATATTACATCATCACATATCTAAATTTTACATTTTTATTTTTATATTATAACTGTAGCAATTTCTGCTAAATAAATAAATATCTTATCTCATCATTTTGTTTTTAGCGTGTGATCTTCGATATTTCTGAAAATGTTGGTCAGGAAAATCCAGAAGTTGTTGAAGAATTTTATAAATTTGACAGTAAAAACAAAAATATTTGTTTTGACTTACCACATGATTCAGAAATTGAATCTAATAATGAAGAAGGGTCGGGACATGAAGATTATGATGAAGATGATAACATACCACTATCTCAGTTACTAGCAGAAATGAAAAAATGAACTAAAGATCGAAAATGGATCAAATCCGATGCAATGTATGGACCTGGTACCTTGCCGCCATTTTTGGGAACCAAAAATATAAATAATGTTGATAAGAAAAACCCCATCGACTATTTCCTGACACTTTTTATTGAAGATCTAGTGGATAATATTATATTTCAGACCAACCAATAAGGATTTCAAAATGATCAGAACATTGCTCTAACTAAAAACGAACTATGTATGTTCCTTGGAATAAATCTAGTAATGTCGTACATTCGATATCCAAGAATCCGGCTTTATTGAAGTAGTGATGAAGGTTTGCGCATGACTCTCATTGCAAATTCCATAAGCGTTAACAGATAGGTACTAAGATATCTACATTTTGCCAATAATTTAAATCCAAACATAAATAAAAACGATAAACTCAGAAAGATTCGTCCCTTCCTTGATGTGCTTCAAAACAATTTCCTAGCAGGTACTAATTCCGAAGAGTACCAGTCGATCGACGAGCAAATTGTTCCCGTGAAAGGTCGTCTTGGTCTGAAACAATATTTACCAAAAAAACCAAAAAAGTGGGGAGTTAAAATATGGGTTTGGGCTGATGTGAGCGGTTATATGCACCGGTTTGAAGTTTATGAAGGTGCGGGTTCAGGAATCAAAATAGTAATTTTGGTGCGTGTGCCGACGTAATATTGCGTCTTAGTGATGATATTAAATTTAAAAATCATAAACAATTTTGCGATAATTTGTTTTGTTCTATTCCTCTTCTTGAAGAACTAAAATATGGGTGATAGGAACTCTGCGAACGAATAGACTAGCGGGAGCAAATATTTTTTTAAAAACTGATAAAGAATTGAAGAAAGAGGGGAAAGGTTCTTATTCTGTAGTTTCTACCGAAGATCAGCATGTAATTATTACCAAATGGATGGATAATAATTCGGTGCATATTGCATCAAATTGTGTAGGTGGCCATCCACTGACTATAGCAAAACACTGAAATAAAGTTTCTAAAAAAATGACAGAAATTTCCCGGCCATTTTCGGTGCAGTTTTATAACAAAAACATGAGTGGGGTAGATTTGCATGACCAACTCCTTGCTTTATATCCGCTAAGGAGAAGAAACAAAAGGTGGTATATAAGAATCTTCATGCATTTCTTAGATCTTGCAGTGATAAATTCATGGTTGCTTTTCCAACGATACGAAGACACTTGTATTTACTTATTAGAATTTAAAGCCAATATTGCTCGAGCCCTTATAAATATTAGTACAAATAAAGAGAATAAGCGAGGCCGTCCGAGATCTGCAACACCACCTACGATTTTGAAAAAAAGACGGCCAAATATACACGCTCCCACAGAAGTAAGAAACGATAATATTGGACATTGGCCTAAATTATCTGACATAATGAATACCAGACGGCGTCATTCAAACCAGTCAGTGTCATAAAAAAACAAAATATCTGTGCATTAAATGCAAAGAACCAATTTGTCCAGATTGTATGGAATATTTTCGTACAACAACGAAATGAAATAAATTTAACTCTGTATTGCATAGTGTCCACTGTAGTGGACAGGTAGTTTTTTTATGTATAATCAATAAAAAAAAAATTTATATATAATTATTTATACTTCCTTCCTTATTCTAGTGCTTATAAATAATTCGTGTCTTGTTTAGGATATTTTTCTAAGCGAC
This sequence comes from Clivina fossor, assembly GCA_963966155.1. Lineage (NCBI taxonomy): Eukaryota > Metazoa > Arthropoda > Insecta > Coleoptera > Carabidae > Clivina > Clivina fossor. The sequence continues at coordinate 36,977,860 of OZ014551.1, forward strand.
AATTTTGAAAACACAAAAGGATATGTCATGCAAATCTTAACAAAAATGCTAAAGCAACCCGTACAGATTCAGGAAAGAGTTTTTCCACGTATGCGTGCAGATTGCATTTCATTAGCTGCTAAAAAAAAAGATGTGTTGATTTGTGCTTACGGAGCTAGATATTTGAAAACACATAGCAAAAATCATTTTATTAATACAACTTTAATGAGAGATCTAGCTAGATTACTTTTAGAAATTAAAAAATTACAACCTGGTAATAAAAATTTGTTTGAATGCCGAAATCCTATATATTGTAATATGTAAAATTGTAGTAGCTACTAAATTGGTAGCACAATATAATGAAAAGGAAGATTATTACCACTCCCCAACCTATACTATGAATATTAGCACTGCTTTCAAATAGCATTAAGAAGAAAAAACTTTTCGGTTCGACTTTATCTGCTTATGCCAAAGCTAATTGACACAAATAATTATATTTAAATTTGAACATGTTTTATTAATATGTACTTTTTTTTCTAGATGACGAAAATAACACAGGGACAACCGAATTATACTAATGATGAAAGAATGACGTTATTAAATGTTATTGACACATATAAATCTATAATTTTAAGAAAAAAAACTGATCGCACATGGATCTCCTGCAAGTTAGTATAATACAATAAATTAGTACCACATTAATTAAAATATCATTTTGTTTTCATGTATATATCGTATTGCAGAACAATTAAAATGTTATTTTAACATGTGATTATGTGCAGAATTAAGCGCACCAGCAAGACTATGCTAAGTTAATTAAACAAACAACTTATACAAATATATAAAAGAAATGTATTCAGTATAAACAGTATTTTCAATATATGACAGCACTATAAACAACGACATATATTAATAACAAAAGATATATAAAGCACACTTGACAATATTAAGTTTATTAAATTTGCGGGAATATTTGAACGCCTGATTGTTCATCTTTTTCAACACTCCTCCTCAATCTTAGCGTTCAAAAAAAAATCTTTAAAGTGACTCCTGAAGTCCCAATCTTAATCTGTGCTCTTGAAATCCTTTTTTATGTAGTCCTTCCGGAAATCTCCCAAATCTTTCATTTTAAATTTTTGTTGCAGAAAAGAAGCAATTTTATTAATTGCTGCTTGATTGTTGCTAGCTATTAAAATATCATCTACGTAAACAAGAAGATATACAAGCATTTGTCAAACTCAGATGGAATAAATCCGAATGACCGCACACAATTATCAAACTCTGCATTCCAAGCTCTGGGCGCTTGTTTCAACCCGTAAAGCGTTTTATTCAATTTACAAACTTTACCTGTAGAACCATCAAAACCTTCAGGTAGCTTCATGTAAATTTCTTCACGAAGTCTACCATGAAGAAATGCATTCTTTACATCCATCTGCCTTGTGTGAAGACCTTCATGGTTAATAATGGCCAACAACGTCCGCAGGGTAGTAAGTCTGGCGACTGGTGCGTAGACTTCATCGTAGTCAAAGCCCTTCCGCTGTGAACAGCCTTTTGCAACCAGACGTGCTTTGTACTGCACTATATCTCCTTTCTCGTCGCGTTTCTCGCTAAACAAATCTTCAACAAACATCTCAGCACTCAGTGCCAAGACAACGTAATCGTTGAGATAGCTAGGCATTGTTCTGTTCCTTGAGCTCCTCCTCAAATCTACATTTGGATGCTCTTCTTTCTCAGGGAGTGCTCCAGTATTATGAAAATCGTGAACCTTTTCCACAGTATCTCCTTTCTCCGATTCCTGTTTTGTCTCCTGTAACTCGTCTCCTCCTGACCCAGGATTGCCTGACGCATCCACGTCATCATATAAGTCCACTGAGCTAGTTTTCTGAACTGCCTTCCGTGGAGTTTCATCACAAATATTTGCCGATTCCTCAGAAAGAGTAAATACAAATTCGTATAATTTAAATTTCCTGTTGGCTACCGCCACAGTCATCCCATTCTTCTGAACAGTCCCTCTTCCGTGTTTAAACGTAACAGAGTAGCCATTACTCTCTAGAACTGAGACAGATAAGAGATTAAACTGAAGTCCAGGAACATAAAGTACATTCCGGATTGTAATCCGTTTTGGCGTTCCATCCACAACAGTTTGCACGTGAATGTCTCCTCTTTTCGTTGCCGTCAAAATTGATCTCGTTTTGGTACTTTTAATTGAAATTCCATTTTCAAGTTCTCTGACATTTACCATACATTTATCTGAACTCACCAGATGTTCCGATGCACCTGAATCCAGATACCAGCAAAGTGTCTTAGAGCGCTCTGCATCCGCGAAGAAACTGTGAGTCTCCTTCTCTTCTTCTGAGTCCGCTACGACGTGGGCTTCCTTCTGAAATGAGTGATTCCTGCCCGGTTTCCTGCAGTCCTTCCGAAAATGACCATAACCACCGCAGTTATGACATTGGTACGACTTCTTGTCAACATTCCATTTGGGCTGATTTGATTTGCCAGTGTTCTTGGATGAAGACCACTTACGCCGCTGAGAAGGAGCTGAAAAACGCAGTCGACGGCTGCGTCTCGCCATCCTGCCGCACGCCCATCCTCTTCGCTTGCTCGTCAAGCAACCGATTTTTAACGAAGGTTAGCGTCAAGTTTGCCTCAGACAACGTCTCAATGGCAGTAACCACCACATCATATTCCTCAGGCATCGTGAGAAGAAGATGACAGACAACATCGTTTTCCGCAAGTGTAGCTCCTGTAGACTTGAGATCCCGAACTAACTTGTCGAAAATCAAAAAATGGGCTTCAAGGGTACCACTTGGATTGAATTTCATTGTTAATAATTTTTTTCTGATTAGCAATTGGCTTGCTATTCCTTTTCTAGCAAAAATATCTCTAAGCGTTTTCCAAATATCAAATGACGTTTTACAGTCTTTAATATATTCTAGCTGATTATCTGCTATTCGCTGAATAATTGCAGACTTACATTTCTTATCACGTTTCCGCACGGTCGACAGCTCCTGTGCACTTGCTTTTTCCAGAAGCTCGTCAAAAGGCGTTTCGATGAGATCCAATAAATCAAGTTCGTCGAGATATGTCTCAACACGAAATTTCCAATTATCATAATTTAACCCGTCAAAAAGAGGAATTTTATATCGTGTTTCCTCAGCCATAGTCTCACTTTTTCTTTGGACTTTTAACAACACCAGATTGATAAAAAAATATTAAACTGGGCCCATAACCTGTGATTATGTGCAGAATTAAGCGCACCAGCAAGACTATGCTAAGTTAATTAAACAAACAACTTATACAAATATATAAAAGAAATGTATTCAGTATAAACAGTATTATCAATATATGACAGCACTATAAACAACGACATATATTAATAACAAAAGATATATAAAGCACACTTGACAATATTAAGTTTATTAAATTTGCGGGAATATTTGAACGCCTGATTATTCATCTTTTTCAACATAACAATTAAAAAATAAAAGCAGAGAAGATGCTGGAGATCAGAAATTATCAATTAAGAAAACAGGATCTGGACCTCCTGAAAGTATATGGTGTCCCAAAATCAAGTTACATTTTAAATTGCTCGCCATTTTTTTTGTGGCGAACATAGAGTACTAATCTTTGACAACTGGCATCAGGAAGTATTGCGGTTTAGTCATGAAGAATTACACGATCAAGCAACGCATAGAAATTGTATTCACTGTCACCTACAGTTCATACAAAACAAAATCCAATGCACGTAATCATTCCTAATGACGTCACGGTAAGACAGCGTTGCCAGATAATCACAATAAATCTTGTTTTATAGCAGCGCATTAAAAACAACATAACCTCATTTTAAAAAAGGTCGCCAAATAATACGAATTTTTTATAAATAAAATAATATGATTTAAATTAAACACTTATTAGGATGAATTTAACAAACAAAGAGTTTAAGAAAGATAGAAAATTATTGACAATTATTCCAATAAATTTATAGTATTGATAAAGAAAATGCAGTACAGCTTTAAGCATACAATGATTAAATTTTACAGATAATTTGGTAAAATAATAATTTAAATTCAACGCTGCGGCAACTCGATAAAAATAGAAATTAAGTAGAAACTTTGAATATAACCTATAATTATAACATACTTCTCGAACTGCAGTAAGTGATAATAATGGGCCCTTGTTTTCTTTTTCTTGCTCAAAATAAGTTATTAAAGATGCAACAAGTTCTTTACAGCGACTATTTAGTTGTTTTGGAATTTTTAAAACAATCAGTTCAATACAAATACCGAATAACGCTAATGAAACTATATTTTATTTGTATGTCAACTAAAATCGGCAACATCACATTTTCGTAACCAATACTGCCAACGTTAAACAACGCGCCGATTTCAAATTCCAAATGCATTAATAAGTCGGTATGATTTATAAGACTGGTAATACTGATTATTTCAATAGACGTCATTGGTGACGTGCATTGGATTTTGTTTTGTATGAACTGTATATATATATATATATATATATATATATATATATATATATATATATATATACCGGGTGTAGAAATGAAATGTGAACCATAGGGATTTCAATGTTATTTTTTAAATACGGCTGTATCTCTTTCCCTATTGACTTTAGAGCAAATATTTAAATACAAAACTTGTTCAAAATGTGAAAATGCATGGTATAAAGTCATTTTTTTTTACATAAATATTAATATTTTACGATATACAGGGTTAACCACTAAAAAATGAGCTATAACATTGGGAAACGGGAATGATATCGAAAAATGCGGAATAATGAGTTCTATAATTCGGTGAAAAAATCATTGTTCTACGATACTTCGTTTAGGAGAAAAAAATTAAAAACTGATTTTCGAAAAAAATGCCAATGGTCCCCCCTTATCAACTTTTTGAAAAATCAGAAAAAGGTGAATAAAAAATTAAAGAAAAACAGGAAAAAAAAAGTGACTGGTACAAAAAGTAGGATAAAAGAGTAGACAACGAAAGCCAGTGTTAAAATATCCAAAATCTTTTTTTTTAAACAAAACACAGGGGTACCTCCTTACGAAATTTTTCAAAAATCAGTTTTTAATTTTTTTCTCCTAAACGAAGTATCGTAGAACAATTATTTTTTCACAGAATTATAGAACTCATTATTCCGCATTTTTCGATACCATTCCCGTTTCCCAATGTTATAACTGATTTTTTAGTGGTTAACCCTGTATATCGTAAAATATTAATATTTATGTAAGAAAATTAACTTTATACCATGCATTTTCACATTTTGAACAAGTTTTGTATTTAAATATTTGCTCTAAAGTCAATAGGGAAAGAGATACAGCCGTATTTAAAAAATAACATTGAAATCCCTATGGTTCACATTTCATTTCTACACCCGGTATATATACTTATTTTATAAACAATTGATATAGCTGGAATTCTGCAAAGAGAGCCAAGAGGCAGATTAATAATTAAATAATTAAATGTTAATAAAACAATTAGTTCGGCACAAAGAGCTGAAATGTTAAGATTAGTAGTAAGCGATATGGTAAAACGGTATGGACATTACCCGTCTGTAGCTGTCAAAAAAGAATATGCTGATTCAATTGTAAAATGTTATCCTCAATTAGGATTTGAAAATCACGAAAACAATTCCAACTCTGTATGTTATTTACCGATATAAGTTTATTCTAATATTAATGATTTTTTTTTTGCTTTACAGTCGCATTTCTATGACAACAAATAGTGGCTTTATAGCTTATAGGCTAAAAACAATAAGACGATCACTTTGCCCAAGTTGCAAGAGATATATAAAAAAATATATATATATAAATATTAATGAACCGCCACCAGCAGAAGAGGAGGGCGATATATCGGAAAATGACGAAACAATCTCCGAAATAGTAATATGTGTATATTAATCATAATTTATTTATTGAATTCCTAAGTTTTTTAATCTCGTACCTGTGCGGGCCCGGGTTCGAATCCCGATTGGGGCATGGATGTTTGTGTTGTGTTTATCTCGTTGTAAAATATGTAATAAATAGCTCCGGACCAATAGACGAAAGTCTAAGGCCCAAAAATGAATTATAAAAAAAAAAGTTTTTTAATGTTTTAGATAAATATAATGAAATACATTAATCCGAACGAAGAGAATCGTTTAAAACTTAAAGATTATTTAATAAAATGCAGCAAAATGCGACAAAAGGAAATAAAAACAAAACCTTTTAATTTTATCTTCAAAAAATATCCACGCCTATCCGATTATGGCGGAGAAATGGTAAGTTCATATAAATAAAAACAATGATTAAATTAAAATAAATCTGGTTTTAAGTTAGAGTTCTGTAATTTAAAAAAAAAATTACCGAACTTTTAACCTAAAACTAAATTTACTTTAATATAATGAGTTCTGAAAGATTTTTGAAAATGTTAATTATTAAGAGATGATTTGCTGGGACGATGCCTCGGTGGGAATACCCAAAATTCCAACGAATCATTCAACGCAACTGTATGGAAATTGGTTCCAAAACTTTTGCAGAGCGCCAGTAAAACTGTGGAAATTGCGACCAACATAGCCGCCAGTGTTTTCAACGAAGGCTGCTACGCGTTGTTGAAAATTATAGTGTTGGGCATCGCGATTTTTTTGGAAGCTAGATATTACACTAAGTGCGTGAACAATAACCGCATCCGTAAAGCAGAACAACGCATCAGCAGCGGTGCAAGAGCAGCCCTCATCGCTAATCGAAATCAGCGCATTGAAGATAGCCATGAATATGAAGAAGAAGAAGGGTTAATGTATGGCGCTGGAATCGCTGATTGAATGTAAGTTAGCATTGTCAAAATAACATTCTTAAGAAAAACTGCTAAAATCGGAAAAACTACTAAATTTATCAATTTTATATCCGCCATATTGAATTTTCAAATCTGATCACAGATTCATATTCAGCGACCCCAAAAACCTAGATATGTACTACTAGTTGAGCAATTTTGGTCGAATGATTCAAATTATACAGGAAAAACCATTGCCCAAACTTCAAACGCGTTTTACTCGAAAACATATTTCTCAAAACTGCGTAAACTCTAGCGTTTGAACCGTTCGACCAATTGACTTCGTTTTTTGTTTGCCAAAAAGGAAATTAATTTTTTCATGAAATTGACCTATGAGCTGGTAAAATTTTCAATTTTAAAGTTTTTTTTACATCGTGCCAAAGTCACAAAATCGTCCGAAAAATCACCTTTTTTTTTCAAAGGTCCGCCATTTTGTCATTTTTTGAGTTTTTTCGATTATGTTGGTCAGTTCCAGTCTTTCGACTAAAAGCTTCATTTACATGTATTTATTATGTTTCCGGGTGACATATTGCGACCTGTGGAATTTACGCAGTTTTGCAGAGGCGTCTCGGAAAAACAGCCATATTGGCCGCCATTTTGATTTTATATTTTTGACAAAAATTATATTTATAGATGAAGGGTTAATAAACATTTTGACAAAAAAATTAGATCTCTAACTCTCACCAGTTCCGTAAAAAAAAATCCAAAATATAGGTCGTCTAGAGCGCAATCCCCCCTTAAATGATTTATCACAAAAAAAGACAACGCTAGAAAATAAGTTATTTTTTCTGAATCAATGTAAAGATTTTGGGAGTATACCCAATTGGTTAAAAAATCACGTTCAGTCTTATAATCAGTATTAAAGCCAAGATTAAATAAAAGAATTGGTTTTTTAAAATACGATAATTTATACATACTTTTAAAATAAGAAATTAAAGAGACTCATTATTTAATTTTTCAAATTAATCAGAAAAGAAACTAAATTATAAGTGAATTAATGTTTGATGTTCCGATTGAGTTGTTCAATCATATTATTTATAACTCTAATGCATTATATTTTAAACAAAAAAATAACCATTTCAATGTTATAAAACGTAAATTAGAAAAACTTAAATCAAAGGAATATAGTATTGTAAATGATATTAAAAAATATTACAAAAATTGGATATGTAATTTAACAAATTTAGACATAGATGAAAACATTCTGGTTATACTTGCGTTGGGTCATAATTTCTCTTTTAACAGTAAATCTAATAACATTTTGAGAAAAAATATTTTACAAATTTTAACAAATGTTTTATGTCATATAGAAAAAAATAACAGTTACTTAATTCAAATGAAATATGAGATTAAAAAAAGATTCTCATTTATTTTAAATAAACTTGTTATTAATGTAACTCATAGTAATCTCACATTATGCTAAAACAGAGGTCATACATTTTTTTAAAATAGCTAAAGAATTTTTAAAACAAAATCAGAATATACTATAGTTACAAAATCTGATAAAGGAAATAAAACCCTTATAATGTATAAATAAGAATATGACACCAAGGCAAGTTCGATTTTGAATGATACTAGTACTTACATTAAGTTACAAAAGGCTAGTATTAATGCTGTTAATAACAAATGTAAAGTGTTCTGCAGTTAGATAGGAACGATCTATATGTCACAAATGTAAATTTCGGAAAAATGTATATGCTTCCTAAGATTCACAAGCCTGACATACCACTTAGACAAATCACTTCTACGATAAATACTCCGACCTATGGCATTGCAAAGCACTATAGTAATATCCTTAAAAATATTATAGATCCTAATTATATTTTGAAAAATTCCTTTGTTTTCTCTTTAGATGTGGTTGCTCTGTATCCTAGCATACCTCAGCAACTTGTTTTACAGTTTGTAAGTGAAAATTGGAATGTTATACAACAACACACAGTGGCGTAGCTACAGGAAAGCAACTGGAAGCAACGCTTTTGGGCCTCCGGCTTTAGGGGGCCCCTTTAAAAATTTATTTATTTATTATTTATATATAAAAAAAATCATCCATTTAATTAACTTTTTTCTTGTTTTTTTGTTTATATCGTTTAGAAATATTAAAATATCAAATACATTTATTTATTTAAAAAAAAAAATTGTCAGGAAAAATAAAAATACATACATCATCAAAACATCATATGGATTGTTGTACAGTATACGATTTATGGTAAAAAAATAGAACGATTGACAATGAAACTGAAGACCAAATAAGGAATTATGAACATTTCTAGAGAAAAGTTTTAAAACGCTTATTTGATATAACAATGAAACTTGCGAGAAATTCTTCATCATTTCGTGGACATAATGAGTTAATTGGAGATGTTTACAATGGAAATTTTTTGTCTGAAGTTGAACTTTTAACCAAATATGATGAAGTTTTAAAAAACGTATTAAAAATGCCAACTGGTTCGATTAAATATTTAAGTTCAACAATCCAAAATAAAATAATTCAATGTATTGGAGAAAATTTGCTGGAAAAATTAATTACTAATATTAAATTAAGTCCGTGCTACTCAATTTTACTTGATTCTACTCAAGATATTACAAAAGTTGACCAATTAAGCATTGTTATTAGATATATACAAATTACAAGCAATCATAGATCGAAACCAATTGGTTTTGAAATAAAAGAAACCTTTTTGGGATTTTTTCAATGGAAGATCATTCTGAAGAAGGAATGAAAGATCAACTTATTTCTTTATTAAAAAAATTTGATTTAGGAATTGAAAATTGTGTTGGTCAGGGGTATGATGGTGCTAATGTGATGAAAGGGGTATATAATGGATTGCAACAAAAAATTTAAAAAATTCAGCCAAATGCTGAATATATTCATTGTGCCAGCCACAATTTAAATCTCGTTGTTAAAGATGCAGTAGAAGGATGTAAAGAAATTGCCAATTTTTTTACAACAATTCAAGAAATTTATACATTTTTTGGCAATAGCGTAAAACGATGGGACCTACTTTCCAAATTTACAGGAGAATCACAAGTAACCTTAAAGAAACTTAATCCAACCCGATAGTCGGTACGACTACTATCATTAGTAGCCATCAAAGTACGATATACCTATATCATTAGATCTTTAACTCAAATTATATTAATACAAAAAAAAGATAGAAATGATGCTAAAAATATTGAAAATAAAATTGAAAATTTTGAATTTATATTTTTATAACTGTGTTTATGGAAAAAATATTAACAGAGGTAAATTTTGCTTCAAAAGTTTTACAAAAAAATAATATAGATTTAAATGAAGCAAAAAGCATTTTAAATCGTGTATACAACAATATAACTAAAATTAGATCTATTTATAATGAAATTGAAAATGAAGCGATAGAGTTATGAAAATCCTGGGGAATAAGATCTAATTTTGAGGTAAATAGACAAACAAAAATAAAAAAAAATTATGATGAGCTAGCCACATACCATAGATTCGAAACACGAAAAGATATTTTTAAAATTCAAGTTTATAATTTTGTAATTGATATTGTCATAAATCAAATAAAAAGAAGATTTGAAGGTATGGATAATGTTGTGAACTATTTTGGTTTTTTAGAACCCAAAGAATTGTTAAAATTGTCAACAGAAGAAATAAGTTCTAAATGTGACAAATTACAAAAAAAAAATTACCCAAAATTACTAACAGATATATTTGCTATACAATTTACAAACATAACTACTTTGTTGAAAAGCGATTTAAATGAATCTATGTCAATAAGGGACTTTGCAAATATTATAATTGAAAAATTTAGTAGCTTGAAAAGTGATTTATCTGAAGTATATACGATATATATACGATATATATATATATATATATATATATATATATATATATATATATATATATATATATTATTATACACGATGTATATATATATATATATATATATATATATGTTATTATTATACACGATGTATATATATATATATATATATATATATATATATATGTTTCATTTAATATATATAAAATAATTTTCCTTTGTATAAACAGTTGAAATAAAAAAATGTTAGTTGGGGCCCCATAGTTAGAGTTTGCTTATGGGCCTAAAAAATCTAGTTACGCCACTGACAACATACTTCCATGGACCTTAAAACTTTTAACCCTTCGTTTCATCTAGTTGCAAATTTGCAACATAGCAATGAATCGGTCCTAATTTCACATGTATTGTGTTCTAAGCAGTTATTTCATAATGTTGTAAATTTGCAACACTCCTACCTATGTCAGTGAAGTTAAATTTTGGCCACGAGATGGAGCAAGGTTATTCATATGTCATTATGGCTCTAACATCTGAAGTGTGAAAATAACTGTCAATTTCCAAACAACCAAAATATTTTTTGCAAGTAAGTAAAATGTAATATAAATACGGTTAACTTTATTTTGTCATAAATATAAGTTTGTAGATTAGTTCTATTTACAAAGTTGTGCAAAGATACATAATTTAGGATTGCTATCGTGATTACAATAACTATGTTGCAAATTTGCAACACCATGAGTATATACTATATTTTTCGTAGTTATGGCGTCTCGCAAAAAACCCCTAACCGAAGCGGAATTAGAAGAAATCTCAGAACATTTTTGAGACAGTGAGGATGGCTTTGATTTTTCCGACACTGATAGTTTAGCTGACCCGGAATATATGCCAAACCAGGATGAACTCGACGATGACGAAAGTGTTCACATTGAAAATGATGATACTGATTCCACCGCAGTCAACAGTATTCTGCCCCAAATTGGAGATGATTCTATTACACAGGAATTTGCCGAATCCGAGAAAATATCTGAGGATGTGACCACGATTAGTTCTAAAAAGCACTGTTCAAAATCCACCAAAATAACCGATAAAGTCTTATGGAAAAAAAAGCAATTACAAATTGATGATAACGTTATAAAATTCAGAGGCAGTTGCACGTTACCGACCAATATACTGGAACTTGATACTCCTTACGACTTTTTCAAATATTTCTTCTCAGACAGTTTGATTGATACAATAGTTGATCAAACCAATTTATACTCTGTACAAAAAAATCCTAACAAGCTGCCAAACATAAATACTACAGATGTACACAAATTTGTAGGCATTTGTATGTATATGGCTATATGCCATCTTCCGCGAACACGCTGTTATTGGGCAAAAGATATAGGCATTTCAAATATTTCGAATACAATGACCATAAATGAGTTCGAATATCTAAAAGGCGTAATACATTTCAATAATAATGATGCTATGCTTCAAAAGGATGACGAAAAATACGACAATCTACATAAAATCAGACCATTGATAACTGAATTAAATAAACAGTTTTCGTCGATTCCTATGGAAAGCAAATTGTCAATTGATGAACAAATATGTTCTACGAAAACCAGGCATCATTTGAAACAGTATAACCCGATGAAACCGCACAAATGGAGTTTCAAATTATTTATGTTATGCGATACATCTGGATTTTCATATAATTTTGAAATATATAATGGGTCCTCAAATTATTTTACAAAAATGAAACCTGATGAAGTAGACTTAGGTGCAAGTGCAAATGTTGTAGTTCGGCTTTCAAGAGTGATCCCAAAAAACCTAAACTATCATCTATACTGCGACAACTACTATACATCGATACCATTATTTACTCATATGACAAAACAAGGCATATATATGTTGGGTACTATTCGTCGGAATAGAATTCCGAACAATAAACTTATGGACGAGAAAAAATTCAAAAAAGAACCAAGAGGAAGTACAGAGGAGTATGTTACTAATATCGATGGTGTTGATTTGAGCACTGTTTCTTGGAACGACAATAAAGTTGTTACTATGTTATCGTCTTGTTATGGAGAATTACCTCATCATAATGTAAAACGGTTCGATAGAAAGATCACGATTACTTGCCCTAACGTCATTATCGAATATAATAAACATATGGGAGGGGTTGATATGTTAGACAGTCACATAGGTCGTTATAAGATACCTATTCGATCTAAAAAGTGGTACCTAAGATTGTTCTTTCATTTACTAGACGTCACTTCAATCAACGCTTGGCTTTTATATAAAAGAGTCAAAAAAGCAAACAATATTCAAGAGAATATGACTCTATGGCAATTTAGACTCAACCTTGCGGAAACTCTTTGCCTAATAAATAGTAAAAAAGATAAAAAACGGGGAAGACCATCAAGTTCTGCTGTTGAACTAGGTATACAAGCAAAACGTCATAAAGGCCCGGCAGTACATGCTCCTCCTAAAAATGTGCGAATGGATGAAGTTGGTCACTGGACCAAATATGATGTTGCAAGACAAAGGTGTAAAATGCCTAGTTGTACAGGTATAACACATTTTAAATGCGAGAAATGTGGTGTGCACTTGTGCTTAACAAAAGACAAAAATTGTTTTTATGATTTTCATATTAAGTAGTTTAGCAAATAAAATTACCCTTATGTTCATATTGTTGCAAATTTGCAACATGCTATATTTTTGTAAAAAACTAATATAATAAATTTTTTTCTTCAAAATATTGTTTATATTGATTATATAATAACCCAATTATGTTGTAATATTTTTTTTTTACAATATTCCATAAATCATGAAACGAAGGGTTAAGATAAGTTTAAAACTCATATATGATTCAGGCACGTTCACTTTTAAAAATAATACATACAAACAAATAGACGGTTCCCCTATGGGGCTGTCCATAAGTAGTGTTTTAGCAGATATTGTTTTACAAAATTTAGAGAAAATTGCTTTGACAGATGTTAATTTAAAAATTTTATATTACAGACGTTATGTGGATAATATATTTGTAATAGCTCACAAGGATCAGGTTGATAACATTTTAGATAAATTCAATTCATATCACCCAAAAATAAATTTTACTATAAAATTACAAAATAAAAATAAACTTAATTATTTAGATGTAACAATAGAAAAAATTGATAACAAGATAATTACTAACTGGTATCAAAAAGCAACCAGTTCCGGAAGATATTTACATTTTCACTCACACACTGGGACAAAACATAAAATTAGTGGCATCAGGTCATTAATCGATCGTGCTTATTTACTATTACACAAACAATACCATAAACAAAATATTTTTAAAGTTAAGGATTTATTAATAAAGAATGGTTATCCACTTAAATTTATTAACACACATAGATAACAGACTTGTCAAATTGCAGAACCGCAACCCAGCAGATCAAATGATTCAGAGTAGTACAATAGAGAATACACATTACATTCCTATTCCATATAATAAAAACATTACACCTACAATAAAAAATTTCCTATTACAATACAACTATAATATTGTTACACAGTCAAGAAATGACACAAAATCTCTTTACACTACACTAAAAGATAAAACAGATTCAAAACAACAAAGTAACTTGGTGTACGAAGTAAGTTGTGGTGGTTGTGAGTTATCTTATATTGGTGAATCTTCACAAATTCTGAAAAATATATTATACCAACATGATTATCACAGTCGACTGTTGAATCAACATCATAGCTCCTTAACAAAACACTCATGTGAAACGGGTCACAAATTTAAATTTGATGAACCGCGCTTTTTACACTATGAGCATAATTGGCATAAAAGATTAACCTTAGAATCACTTTATATAAATTTAACTCAAAATCTACATGTTAACAGCAAAACTGATTTTCTCAATTTTGCAACTATCGCGCGTCCAGTTTTAAACAAAATTAACAAATTTCATCAACAGAGGTCACTCACGGTCATTTAAACTTTGATTTTCAGTAACAAAACTTGTTTTAAATAGTCTCTACAACATGTGATTCAATAAAGACGTATAAAAATGTGAATATAATTCTTGTAAAATAACAAAATATGTTATTGTAACAAACATAATATGTAAATGGTATGTAAAAATAAGTATATTAGCATCATATTATTGTAAAATTTTATAAATTGAATAGATAAAAATTGTAATATTATTGTATTGAATTTTAGATTGCTGAAGATGAGTTGGATTCTGACCCGAAACGTCCAATAAATTATGTTTAATATAATCATAATTAAAATATATTGTTTTATTGATCCTTCTGCTTGCCATAATATATATTTTAAATAACAAATACAGGATCCAGAACTTCAAGATAATATTAATAAAAGGGTGTAGCAACAAAGTAGCTACGTACTCAGAACATTGTTGTGTACAATAAACTGATACGACATAACGACAAATTCCCAAAACTAATTATAATCCAACCTTCTACGAAGGCAAACCTTCTCAGTTTCTCGGAAGGTATTTTCCGTTAAGTTTTATTCGTTATGATTGGTGCCCCACCATCAGGGGTTGCACGCGTGATGGTGAATTTGTCGTTTGGTCGGTCAGTCCGCTCGCGATCTCAGATCGAGAAACATATCTGTTACGTTATACATGTTGCCTATATCTGTTGTATATGTTTAATGTATTTCTATTTTTGTGTGTCGATAATATAAGCAATTGTGTATTAATTACTGTAAGTTTTATTCACGCCAAAAGGGTTCACAGCAATTCTAAAACTAATTTCAATAACTATACATATTTGGCGGCAAATACTTTCAATGAATTTAGCACCGATAGATGGAGCTGCTGACTTTATTATATTTTTTTATTATTTTTATTTTTAATTTACGCTTAATTATAATTATCGTTCATGCTGTATACATACAGTACAAGACGAGTTCATGGCGAGTTCTGACTTATTGACTTATGTGTGTTCACACACCACGTTTATTAGAAAATATTTTTATTAAATATACAACGATGTAGTCACATACATAGATTACAAATATTATTTTAATTTAGTTTAAAGTTGAACTCATTGTAATTATTTATATAAAATTGGACAATATTCTTATGATATTAATTTATAAGGTATGTAACCTCATTGTACTGATTTATGGTGAAATGATTGTAATGCTATTATTATTGGTTATTAGCTGAAGATGATCTTAAATCCATAAAATCGAAACACACTATTGTTTTTTTTGTTTGTTTTTTATGTGGCTAATTTATTAGGTGTTAATGATTCTACAGTCAGTCCAATGGTTGGAAGATTTAGGGAAACCGGATCGCACCATAGAAAACGTGGCCAAGGCAGAAAAAGGTCTACAAGTCAAATTGATGAGCGCTTTCTCCGACAACAGGTGTTACGAAATAGAAACAGTACTAGCAGAGAGCTAAGTAATTTACTAGAAACTATCAGACATGTTAGAATTTCTGCTTTAACCGTCAGAAGAAGACTAAAAGAAGCCAGATTGTCTAGTAGAAGGCCTGCTAGTGCACCACAGCTTACCCCAGATCACAGATCACACAGATTAAGATTCGCCAGAGATCATGAACAGTGGACTATCGAAGACTGGAAGCGACTTTTATTCACAGATGAAACTAGAGTGAGCGTAAAAAGTCCAGATATAATACGCATTTAAATCGTCTCCGTCGAAGTAATCTACGTTTTCGAAGACGCTTAACAGCAGCTAATAATATGTCAAAGCTGACTATTTCGTAAAATTAACAGAAAATATGCCATCAACCAGAAAAAAGTTTGTGGCTGCAGATGCGTTTTTCAAACATAAAACCGAAGGGTCGCCGATTTTCTCTAGATGAGAAAACTTTATCATTATTATTGATGAAGCGCAGTCCGAAAGGATACGGTTTATTACAAAAGATATTTTGTCTACCATCAAAAAAAACATTAAATAATTTATTAAAAAAAATTCATCTAAAACCAGGTATTAACAAACAAATTATGAATAATTTAAAGAAACAGGTAGAAAAATTACCTGAAAAATTTACAATTTGTTCATTGGTATTTGATGAAATGAGTATTTCACCTTCATTAAAATACAATAAAAAATCCGATAGAATTGAAAAGTTTGTTGATGACGGCTAAACAGAAGAAAAAACAATTGTCTGATATTAGTATGTATGGTCATTGGATTAATATAGAAGTGGAAGTAACCTGTTTCGTTCACATTTTGCGAAGGATCTACTAAAGCAGCTGAACTAGTAGCGATGATAAAAGAAATGGTTCAGGCTCTTCAAAATATAGGTTTGATTGTGGTTTGCACAATTTCTGACCAAGCTAAAACAAATCAGACAGCAATAAATAGTTTGAAAAAAGAAACTTATGATGAATATAATAGAGAATTCTTTGAGGTGCAAATTATGTTAAATTGTTTATTTCTGCAATTTCTGAATGAATTATTTGATATGAATTGTTTTTTCATATTTTGTATTCCCATCACATAAATACAAATTGTGACAATAATTATTTATTACTTGCATTCAATATATTAATATAAACATTTTCTTCTTTTTGTTCCTGGCAAAGAAGAAATGAATGGGACTGAAATGCTATTTCTATTTTTTTGATAAATTATTCGATAGTGTCAATGGTTGCAGAATATCCACTCAAGTAGGAAAGAAATTACGAGGACCATATAAACCAGTGATTCCCAAAGTGGTCCAGGTGGACCCCCAGGGGTCCACGGAAGACTCGACGGGGGTCTACGATGGCGAGAAAAAAAAATGGGGGTTCACTGGTTGTAAGTGGGGGTCCACGAAAATTTATCTGGTTTCGATCGTAAAGAACTAAAATGTTGGCTTGGCTGTACCTATCAATGTAGGGCCTACATTGTAGGCAGATAATACACTAGGTACTAAAAAAAATTCCAAATTTTTCGGTGATTTTTGACAGGCTTTATTTCGGTGCAAAATGGTCGTATTGAGACT
This sequence comes from Clivina fossor, assembly GCA_963966155.1. Lineage (NCBI taxonomy): Eukaryota > Metazoa > Arthropoda > Insecta > Coleoptera > Carabidae > Clivina > Clivina fossor. The sequence goes on from OZ014551.1 coordinate 36,995,437, forward strand.
TTAAAAAAAGCATTTTGAAGCTTTATGATTCAAATTTTCAGATTTTTGCTAAAATATTTTAGGAGTTACGGTTCTCATGCAATACTAACAGATAGCGCAAAAAAATAATATTGCAAATTTTTTGCTTGTTTTTTTTTTGTCCACGGGTGTGAAAATTTTTTTTCAGTTAGGCCAGCATATGGATCTGATAGCCTGTTTATTTAGTATTAATTTCCTTTTTTTTAAACCTCCGTTAATTTTTTTGAGTAGTGTATTTTAAGAAAGTCAGCGACTGTTAACTTGTAAAAACTTGCATATTCGATATTTTGAGTACAACGCGTATCGAGACTTGCAAAGCGCCGCCCGCTAGCCAGCCAGCAACGCTAGTTAAGACGTGCATAGGGACGAAATACGACTTGTACTGTGCTTGCAATCTTGCATGAACTTGTTTGATTCTTCACCAATATAAATACGAATGCCAAGAACAAACGTTACTCATTTGCTTTACTCATTTGCTGTGCTCATTTGTTTCGGGAATTTTGAAAAGAAACGTGTGAGTGAATCGATGTCAGTGTTTGCCAGTGCCGGAAAAAGTAAGTATACCTGCCTATTTGTTATACATACTTTTATTTTATATTGTAGTAATATTATATTATTTGTTATGTTTGCGTGTAGTAGGTACGTAATAAAAATTAAATACTGAACAGGGCCATTATTCGATACTTCTATAAAAGAACAGAAAGCCGAGAAAGATTGAACTTTTAGTACTTTTTATTATAAAATTATTTATTTACCCGACTGTGGTGATTCACTAAAAGAGAGTTATTATAATTGACCTGCATGTTTGTACATATTTCAGTGCCCTCGTAGTTGCTAATGCTAAATGACTAAAAATATTTTCATAAAATGTACCACTCGTATAGTAATGTATCAACGTAATAAATAAAACATTAAAATCGCGGTGTTTTGACGTCAAAATATTCTTTAAAAGTATTTTCTCTCGAATTTACAGAAATGTATCAAAATATAATTAATCAAAAAATGTTTTGCATTACATTAAAATAGATTCAATCTTAGCGGCTTATTGCTTTTAATAATTAAAATCAGTTTTGCCGCCGGCATTTTGGTTTTTTCATTGCAATAATTAACTAATTATTCCCATTCAATTCTGTTCAAATAGCCATATCCTGTTAAAATCACCTTATGATTACTAAAACAAACTTTTTTTTTTCTTTACACGTAGGTAACTGATACGAAACATGGCTGAATCTAAGAAGAAATGTCGACAATACAGTGTTCAATATTTGAAATTTGGTTTTGTTCCATCAACGGCCGACAAACGATTGCCCATATGCCTTTTGTGCAACAAAGTTTTGAGCAATGACTCGATGAAACCATCGAAGCTCGAAGATCATCTAAGAAGGTGTCATCCTGATAAAATAGGCAAAGATTTAAAATATTTTCAAACATTGAAGGAAAAATATGAAAGAAGACCCACCGTGCAAAGTATGTTCGCTTCAACGTCTCAAAGTAACGATGATGGCTTGCGGGCATCCTACAATATCTCATTGCTTATCGCGAAATCTGGAAAACCGCACACCATCGGTGAACAGTTAATTTTACCCGCTGTTGAAGAGGTTTTAAAAACTGTTCTGCACAAACCTCCATTTGACGTACTTAAAAAAATTTCTTTGAGTAACAACACTGTACAAAGGCGTATTGATGAAATGAGCTCTGATGTTGAAAGCTTCTTGTGCAATTATCTGCAAACAACTCATTTTTCTATTCAATTGGATGAATCAACATTACCTGGCAATGAAGCCTTATTATTGGCATATGTTCGATTTGTTATGGACGAAGAAATCCATGAAGAGCTACTATTCGCGAAAACTTTGAAGACGGACACAAAAGGAGAATCAATATTTAATGTCCTGAGCGATTTTCTTAAGGAAAAATCGATTCCATTTACAAACATTACTTCGGTGGCAGCAGATGGAGCTCCTGCCATGTTCGGGCGATATCGTGGGTTTATAAGCCATCTTCAAAGAATTATACCAGGAGTAACTGCAATTCACTGTGTCATACACCGACAACACCTGGTAGCTAAAAATTTGAGTGATAGATTGCACCAATCGCTTCAATTTGTGATTAAAGCAGTTAACAAAATAAGAAGCAACGCGTTAAATACCCGTTTATTTGCACAATTGTGCGACGAAAATGATGAAGACTTCCAACGATTACTCTTACATACTGAAGTACGCTGGTTGTCGAAAGGTGCATGTTTAACAAGATTTTACTCACTTTTTGAATCAGTTTTAGAGTTTTTGGAAAGTAAAGATCCAGATTTAAAAGAAAATCTGATCAAATTGAAAGCAGACATCGCGTATTTGACAGATTTGTACAAAAAATTTAATGACATTAACTTGCAGTTGCAAGGGGACAGCCTAAATTTAATAAAAACAAAGGGTGTAATTTCGGCTTTTCTTGGAAAATTGAAATTTATGAAGCAAAATATTAGTCGGCGCGAATTCGCACAGTTTCCAAACTTGTCACAGGCAGAATGTCTTGATGAGGATATTCAGACATACGTTCAACATTTAAATGCCTTGCATGATGACTTCAAAAATAGATTTGAAGATATTCTGACGATGGAAATACCACCATGGATCATAAATCCATTTGATGAAACGGAAGTGGCGAATGTGGTATTGCAAGAGGAGCTACTCGAGCTTACCACCAATGAGGAGCTGAAGGTGAAATTTAAAAAAGGCTATCAAACATTTTGGCTGCAAGCAGAAATTGCCGAAAAATATCCTGGACTGTGGGAAATTGCGAGAAAACTTTTGATAGCGTTTCCCTCGTCATACCTTGTCGAAAAAAGTTTTAGTGTGGTGACAAACCTATTAACAAAAAAAAGGAGCAGATTGAATATCACAGAACGGGGAGATTTGCGGTTATTCCTGACAAAACTGAAGCCAAATATTGATAACTTGCTATCAATTCATCAAGTGCATCCCTCCCATTAAAAATGACTATTTTTTTTAATTGTTGAAGTTACGTTATTAATGTTTAATTTTAAGTCTATTAAGTCTAATCATATTATTTTAATAAAAAATTTTAATGAATAATGAAAATATACTATTCTTCTTTTTATTTTTACCACTCCGAATTTAGAGTTGGAACTCAGCCGCGACGCATATATCCATCGTTAGATCTAATCTTCACATTTTTTGACGAGTTTTGGGAATATGGTAGAAATGTAGCAGCAGGGGGTCCACCGAAACCAGTAAATTTTTGAAAGTGGTCTACGGGGAAAAAAAGTTTGGGAACCTCTGATATAAACGAAGCTCCGTACATGATACGTTTTGGCAAGAAGCATTGAAATTGTTGGACACCATAATATATGTAAATCCTCTTAACCCCAATAAAATTGTTAGAGTTGATTGTTTAACCGTTTGAGTGCCACGGGTTTTTGCTGTTTCCCCGTCCAAAAGTGCCAAGTAGAGCTTTTGCGCTTGTCTTATTTCCTATTCTACATTATTTAGTTCATTATATTATTATAGTAATAGTTGTTTATTAGAATAAAAAGTTTACACGTACAAAGTGTAATATTACGCCAATTGTATTTTTACTTAAAACGAAACGGTAGCCGTAAAATCTGGCATCGACGGAAACCGAGCTTGTTAGAGCGTTAGCAAATTTCAAGCGTAACAGAAGAGCGCAAAATCGCTGCTTGGCACTCAAACGGTTAAAGAACTGGGCCAAAACAATTCGTAGTTTCCAATTGATTTGCAAAAATTTGAGAGAGGTATATGATGTAAAATTTCTTCTTCTAAGAAATTTTAATCAAGATCCTCTCGAAAAAAATTTCGGATTAATTCGGAGCCATGGATTGAGAAATGTCAATCCAACACCTTCTGCATTTGTTGCTGCCTATAAGACATTAATTGTTAATAATTTTGTCAACAAATTCTGTAGGCGCAAATTGCGAGGTAGACATTTCACAAGGCGCGTTATCCACTTCAGGTGATATGCTGGTCAGTGAAGAAGTGAAAAAATTGAACGACAATAAACAGGTTGATTTAATAATTGCTCAAATAAATATTAACGAATCCTCTAGGTCAATTTTACTATCTAATTATTGTTGTGGCTACATTTTGAGAAATTTGAAAAGATATATTTATAAAAATTGTAAAGAATGTAAGGTAAATTTAGAAGCAGTAAAAGTTGGATTTCGACATGATCTAATAATAGAACGCAAATATTTGAAAGATTCAAAATTCTTAAAGTACCCAAGTTTTTCGGCTGTTACTTGTTTTGTGCATATAGAAAAAATTACCTATGAATTATTATCTAATTACCCAACAATCAATAATTTTTTTGAACATATTAAGGAAATATGCATGCCTGACATTGATTTTAGTTTCATTTCATGTGCAAATCATAAAGTAGACATAATTTTCAGAAATATAAATAAAAGTGCTTTATTAATTGTTTATGGGTACATAAATGAAATTAATAAATTATTAAACGGAAAAAAGTTTATTACATAAAAATACAACAGGCGATGATCCTTTAAAAAAAATGGCAGTAGAAAAAAGAGAAAATTGCTAAATTTAAAAAATTAAATTAGAGATATAAGTTACTGGTTACTTACAGATGTTTTTCTACTTGTTCCCATTTGATGTAAACTAATTTAATTTTCATTGTACTGTTCTCAAATATCTAATTTCTATTGCTTGAAGTTTTCTATTTATTTTTTTATGAAAAACCAGAATGTGTTTAAATAAGTTTGTATAGAATTCGTACCTATAAAAAATTGTGTTGTACAATGCACAAAATTGCTTCTAATTATATTTACATACATACAAATTATACATACATATATTTAAATATATATTATTTTGTATGTTTTTAATCAATGCACTACTAAAATACTTGTGTGTGACGAAACCTGCTTCGTTCACATTTTGCGAAGGATCTACTAAAGCAGCTGAACTGGTAGCGATGGTAGAAGAAATGGTTCAGGCTCTTCAAAATATAGGTTTGATTGTGGTTTGCACAATTTCTGACCAAGCTAAAACAAATCAGACAGCAATAAATAGTTTGAAAAAAGAAACTTATGATGAATATAATAGAGAATTCTTTTAGGTGCAGGGTGTGCTTTGTTTGTTTGTTTGTTAATGGTGTTTGGCATTGTTGATTGTCACTCAAGTAATTGTTCCTTTATTTGATCCTCATCACTTGTTAAAATGTGTCCGAAACAATTTATTAAAAAAACCATCTTAAATTTTCAATAATAATAATAATAATAATTACATAGCAAAATGGGAACATCTTGTTGAGCTATTTAAGAGGACCAAAAAGAAATGAAAGATTTACGGGAATTGCCAAAGCTCGATAAAAGACATATATATCCAAATAATCGTGAGAAAATTAAAGTAAATTTATGCAATCAAGTATTCAGTCAACGAGTTGCTGCATCGTTAAGATCTTATTCAAAAAGAAGTAAGTATGGATAATTTTTTTAACAATGATATACTTTTGCGCTTACATATAATATATACTATCTTATTTACAAATTATGTTAAATTGTTTATTTCTGCAATTTCTGAATGAATTATTTGATATGATTTTTTTTTTCATATTTTGTATTCCCATCACATAAATACAAATTGTGACAATAATTATTTATTACTTGTATTCAATATATTAATATAATCATTTTCTTCTTTTTGTTCCTGGCAAAGAAGAAATGAATGGCACTGAAATGCTATTTCAATTTTCTTGATAAATTATTCGATAGTGTCAATGGTTGCAGAATATCCACTCAAGTAGGAGAGAAATTACGAGAACCATATAAACGAAGCTCCGTACATGATACGTTTTGGCAAGAAGCATTGAAAGTGTTGGACACCATGGTATATGTAAATCCTCTTAACCCCAATAAAATTGTTAGAGTTGATTGTTTAAAGAACTGGGCCAAAACAATTCGTAGTTCCCAATTGATTTGCAAAAATTTGAGAGAGGTATATGATGTAAAATTTCTTCTAAGATCCTCTCGAAAAAATTTTCAAATTAATTCGGAGCCATGGATTAAAAAATGTCAATCCAACAGCTTCTGCATTTGTTGCTGCCTATAAGACATTAATTGTTAATAATTTTGTCAACAAATTTTGTAGGCGCAAATTACGAGGTAGACATTTCGCAAGGCACGTTATCCACTTCAGGTGATATGCTTGTCAGTGAAGAAGTGAAAAAATTGAACGACAATAAACAGGTTGATTTAATAATTACTCAAATAAATATTAACGAATCCTCTAGGTCAATTTTAATATCTAATTATTGTTGTTGCTACATTTTGAAAAATTTGAAAAGATATATTTATAAAAATTGCAAAGAATGTAAGGTAGATTTAGAAGCAGTAAAAGTTGGATTTCGACATGATCTAATAATAGAACGCGAATATTTGAAAGATTCAAAATTCTTAAAGAACCCAAGTTTTTCGGCTGTTACTTGTTTTGTGCATATAAAATAAATTACCTACGAGTTATTATCTAATTACCCAACAATCAATAATTTTTTTAAACATATTAAGGAAATATGCATGCCTGACATTGATTTTAGTTTCATTTCATGTGCAAATCATAAAGTAGACATAATTTTCAGAAATATAAATAAAAATGCTTTATTAATTGTTTATGGGTACATAAATGAAATTAATAAATTATTAAACGGAAAAAATTTATTACATAAAAATACAACAGGCGATGATCCTTTAAAAAAAATGCTGCATCGTTAAGATCTTATTCAAAAAGAAGTATGGATAATTTTTTTAACAATGATATACTTTTGCGCTTTCATATAATATATACTATCTTATTTACAAATTATGTTAAATTGTTTATTTCTGCAATTTCTGAATGAATTATTTGATATGATTTTTTTTTCATATTTAGTATTCCCATCACATAAATACAAATTGTGACAATAATTATTTATTACTTGTATTCAATATATTAATATAATCATTTTCTTCTTTTTGTTCCTGGCAGAGAAGAAATGAATGGCACTGCAATGCTATTTCTATTTTCTTGATAAATTATTCGAGAGTGTCAATGGTTGCAGAATATCCACTCAAGTAGAAGAGAAATTACGAGAACCATATAAACGAAGCTCCGTACATGATACGTTTTGGCAAGAAGCATTGAAATTGTTGTACACCATGGTATATGTATATCCTCTTAACCCCAATAAAATTGTTAGAGCTGATTGTTTAAAGAACTGGGCCAAAACAATTCGTAGTTTCCAATTGATTTGCAAAAATTTGAGAGAGGTATATGATGTAAAATTTCTTCTTGTAAGAAATTTTAATCAAGATCCTCTCCGCAGCGAGGATGGATGGAAACCACTTTATTCTCTAATTGGTTCACAAATATTTTTTTGAAGAATATTGGTGAAGAGAGGACGGTTTTATTGATTTACGATAGACATGTCAGGCACATTTCTACAAATTTAATTAAATTGGCTCAAGAAAACCAGATGACGATTATGAAACTGCCACCTCACACAACACACTTATTGCAACCGTTAGACGTAGCTGTTTTCAAAAGTTTAAAAACGTGATGGGACAAAGAACTTTGTAAGTGTCAACGCAAAAACGCTAGAAAAAAAATTACAAAATCTGAATTTATAGCTATCCTAACTAAGTCTGCGCAAGAAATGCCCACACAAAATATTATCAGCGGATTTAGAACTACTGGAATCTATGATGCAAACGTCCAAGGACCCAACAAAAACGCTATTCCGCAGTTCGTTTTTAAAGCAGAAGACTTGCGAAGGTATGCATCTACTATTGCAGCAGCACACCAGGACGTTTCAACTACTGCCACGATGGATCATGGCGTGGCAACTACTTCAGCAGTGCGTGAGGACGTAGTAATTACTGGAGCAGCGCATCAGGACGTGACACCTACTGCAGCAGCAGATCAGAACCTGGCAAATGCATCCACTTCAGCAGCAGTGCATCAAGACGTTGCAACTATCAAAAATATTCATTTGAAGCGCAAAAGTTTTAAGCAAGTGCTTTTAGATATGTTGCAGACAGAATCAAAACCACAAAAAGATACAAAACGAAGAAGATTAGTCACGAATTGTGAAATTATAACCACAACAGAATACTTGCAAAAAAAAGAACAGCAAGATAGGGAAAAGGAAGAGATCGTAAAATGCAAAAAAATACAGCGTTAAGAAAAGAACAAAAAAAAAATGAAAACCTGAAGACAAAGGAGTGTCAAAGGATGGAAAGTGACGATGAGAGTGATGTAAGTGAACAACTCCCTCCACGAAAGTGATGGAGATTCCAAATTTATTTCTTCGGAAGAAGATGAAGATGAAATTATAGATTACCCATCATCAGTCAAACCAGGCGAATTTTATGTGGTTAAAATTTATGGCAAGACAGCTTCGTTTTTCAGGCTCTACGTGGCTAAAATTACAGAAAAAATAAATCTGGGATAGTTCTACAAACGACACGGCCATACCTTGCAGTTCAAAGAGATTAATGAAGAATCATATGTAGAAGCTCGCGATTTAATTCGCATGTTATCTCAACCAATTAAAAGTAGCTCAACGCGGTACAAAAATTTGATAAGTTTTAGTACTGATCTATCAGAGCTACAGCACGCCCAACCAAACAAGATAGTCGGAAAATATGCGAACTAAAAGAATTTTATTTAAAATATTTTAAGCGGCAAGATTTCAAGTATTCACATCGCACAGACGAATCTCGGTACACTCCCAAGAAAAGTATAAGCTGTCATACTTGTCATTGTCAAAGTCAAATTTGCAGTTGTTGTGTCGTTTGAGGTTGTGTCGTTGTATTTTCCTTGTTATTCTGCAGTACTCTACTTAAAATCTGTCTTTTTCAAGACAAAATTACTAGTTTTATTTGTGAATATAGGTATGTACAGATATTTTAACTAAATTCTAATATTTTTTTATATTGTTATAACTTAACCTCAGATTAAACACGTGTGTTTATTTGTCTTTTAGGTTTGAAATATGGCCTGTAATTCGAAGAAAAGTATTCATTCAGAAGCACGCAACATTACATTAATCGTGTTATCGAATTTTTCGATAAACAGAAAGCTGCTGGTAAATGGAGTTTACCTGTGGAGAAGGCCACCGAACTTGCTGCTTTTGCAGTTGGTAAATCGGTAGCAACCATAATGAGAATTAGGAAAGAAGAACGGGTAACGGAAGATCAGTTATTAAAATCTCCTTCCAAAAAGAAACGAAGCGGAGGATCAAACAAATTAGTTTTGGACGATTGGGACCTGGGCATTTTAAAAAGAACAGTTAATGAAGTTTACACCGTTGACAAGAAAGTTCCAACAGTAAAAATCTTGGTTGATAAAATGAAGGACAAGGTTAATTACACTGGTGGGAAAGAAACTCTTCGAAAGCATTTATTAAATATAAGATTTACATTCAAAAAATGCCACAATACAAGAAAATTATTGATGGAACGCTACGATATCGTTGCTTGGCGTTCTCGCTACTTGCGCAAGTTGCGAGAGAATAATGCTAGTGGTGAGCACAAAAAACCAATAACTTTTTTGGACGAAACCTACATCCATCCATCATATGGTGTTAGTAAATGTTGGCAATCTGAAGACCAGCCTGGAGTATACCGAACTGATAGATCAGGTCAACGATACATTATTGTACACGCAGGTGGTGCTTACGGATTTGTGAATAATGGCTTGTTAATATTCAAATCCAAAAGCAAATCAGGAGATTACCATGATGATATGAATCATCAAAATTTCATGCAGTGGGTGCAAAAACAATTAATTCCTAATTTACCACCTAATGGTATTGTCGTCATGGATAATGCACCATATCATAGTGTGCAAATCAAAAAACCTCCAACCCAAGCAGCAAGAAAGCAAGATATTCGTGATTGGCTTGACAGCAATGGGGTTTCCACTACCAGTGAAATGCGTAAGGCTGAATTAATTGCACTAGTTAAAGAAAGACATCACACCAAGACTTATTATGTCGACGAATTGTTAAAGAAGCATGGCCACACTGTAGTACGTTTGCCACCATATCATTGCGACCTAAATCCCATCGAATTAATATGGAGTTTGGCAAAACATAAGGTGGCAATGAATAACGTTGGTCAAAGTGGCCTTGAAATAGAAAATTTAGTGCGAGCAGCGTTTGCTGATATAAGCCAATCAGATTGGGAAAAACATTGCACGCATGTTGATCATATAGCAGAAGAAATGTGGAAACTTGACGGATTAATGGATGAAACAGTTGAACAATTGGCGTTCACAGTTAATACTGGGCTATCTGGTGACGAAACAAGCTCCGACGAAGTCGTTTCGGATTCGGAGTGATTAAATTCTTTTTAAATGTTTATAATCTTTGTTTTGCATTTTGTAATAACATGTGTATTTTATAATATGCTTATTTTGTAACTACAAGAGACCCGTATCCGGTCAATTCATCGAAAACAATTCATCGAAAACAATTCGTCGAAAACAATTTATCGAAAAGACAATTCATCGCGGAACAATTCATCGAACGGACAATTCATCGAAAAAAATTCGCAAAATAATTCAAATGCAACTGCAGTAGTACAATATTAATATTTAACACGGTATATGTAATTATAAAGTCATTACCATGTTTATTTCGAAAATACAGTACACGATTGTTCACAAAGACCTTCATTATTCTGTTTCTATTGTATTTTGACACATATTTAATCTCGGTAGAATAAATTCTAATAGTTTTCTCGGTCTATGTAATTAAAAAGTCATTACCTTGTTTATTTCTAAAATATACTAATTAGGCAACCCTTAATTATAATTCTACTGTATTTTGAATCTCACGTTTAATCTCTCCCACTCCATCAAAAATGTATTCTAGTAAACGATATAAATAATGACAATTTGTCTCAAAAGTTTTACTTCATATTTTGTCCTCGACCGACGTTGCCATGGAGTTGCAGTTCGTTAACAGTGAGAAAGGACACCCAAAATTAAAGCGCTACGGATATTTATTCATTAAAGAGAGAGTGGTTAATAACAGAATTTACTGGAGATGCGAACATTATCTTAGGATAAAATGCCGAGCACGTGTCATCACAGAAGACCATAAGGTGATCAAGGAAAATAGTGATCATAATCATAGTGCAAGTGCAGCAAGTGTAGAAGTAGTGACATCAATAAATAAAATTAAAGTTGCGGCCAAAGATACCGAGGATGCACCTCATCTCATCATTTCAAAAGTTGTCAACGAAATAAGTCAGGCAGCGTGTGGTGCGTTTCCAAAAATTGCATCAGTGAAAAGAACTATTAGAAGAACTAGAGTAGCAGTGTCCGGTGCTCCACCTCTACCCCAATGCCTCCGAACACTAGATATTCCGGAAAAGTACTCAAGAACTTCGAAGGGTGAAAACTTTTTATTATTTGACTCTGGTAAAGAAGACGATAATAGAATTCTGATATTTGGCACACAGAACAACTTGTCAGTATTATCCAGGTCAAAACATTGGTATATGGACGGAACATTCAAGACCGTTCCTTCGCTATTTTACCAAATGTACACCATTCATGGCTTAAAGGAAAACATAGCAATTCCATTGTTATTTGTTTTGCTACCCAGTAAGACAGAAAATACCTACAAGAAACTTCTAAGTGAAATTAAACTCCTCCGAATACCTATGGCACCCGAATCAATTTTAATTGATTACGAAATACAAATGATGAATGCGATCAGAGATCAGTTCCCGAATACAGTAATACGTGGATGTTTTTTCCATCTTAGTCAATGTATATACCGGAAGATACAAGAGAATGGATTAAAGCAGAAATATGATGAAGATGCGGATTTTGCTCTTAAAATGAGGCATTTGCCAGCTCTAGCTTTTGTCCCCATTGCTCATGTTGTCCAAGCTTTCGAAGAACTTTTGGACAACGAATTTTTTCCGGAAGAGGCGCAATGTATAGTCGACTACTTCGAAGATACGTGGATTGGACGACCCAATAGAAATAGACGTAAGCCTCCACGATTCAGTATTGAAATGTGGAACTGCTACGAAAGTGTTTTAGGAGACACACCAAAAACAAACAATGCTCTGGAAGGTTGGCATCGGTGTTTTGAAACACAAATTTCCTGTAGTCATCCCACCATTTGGAAATTTATCGATGCCATTAAGAGGGAGCAAGACATCAATGAATTGAGAATAGAGCAATTTGTTGCTGGAGAAGAAGCACCACCTCGAAAGAAAATTTATAAAAATATGAATGAACGATTACAACGACTTGTGCAAGTATTCGACGAAACTAATCTTACTGATTATATACGTGGTATTACTCATAATTTTGTATTTTAGTCTTAAGTTAATTACTATTGTATATATGTCTAGCAATATATGTACTCGTATATTATTTTATATTAATTGATTTTTCTATTTTCTGCCATTATTTATATTTATTTGACGAAACGAATCTCACTGATTATTTACGTGATTACTCATAATTTTTTTTATTTTAGTTTTAAGTTTACTACTATTGTATATATTATGTATATTACTTTATATTAATTAATTTCTCAATTTTCTACTAAATTTTTGATTCAGTTTTAATACTTTGCAATTATTATTTCTTTGCTTGACGAAACGATCTCTCAGCACATCCAAATGTATATCCCATAAAAAAATTTACCCTTATTTTTTAACACCCTGTATAATATATGTATACTTTATATTAATTTTTGATTTTCTAATAAATTTTTGATTCAATTTTAACACTCTGCAGTTATTATTTATTTATAAATACCTTCTTCTTGAATACAGTTATAATCAATTAATGTCCTACTTTAGTATAATTTGTTATATTCTACTATTCGATGAATTGTCCGTTCGACGAATTGTTCTGCGATGAATTGTTTTTTCGATGAATTGTTTTCGATGAATTGTTTTCGATGAATTGTTTTCGATGAATTGACCGCGATCCCAAGAGACCGGATTTATAGAAAATATGCTTACGCTTTTAATTGATAACATGAAAATTATGTTCCATAATCTGTACGAATTAACAAAAAATGAACCAATTAATATCTAAAAAAATATATCTGCTCTGATCACCCCAGGACTTTCTTATACTTTATACTTGTAAATAATTATTATCTGAAAAATTTATATCATTTATAAATATGAAATTATTATTACATGTAATTATTTAAATTAATAAGTTATTTATTTTATAAAATTCTGATATGCATTTGGAATCGATTATTATATCATGTTAGTAACAATGTGAAGCAATTTTTTTCTGTAATAACATGTGCATAATAAATAAATATACTTATTTTGCAATAATATTTTTAATTTTTTTCATTTCCTAATTACACTTTAAATACTGCTAAAATGACAAATCCTCCTTTGTCAAATATTCAAATTGCCGCCGAAATACTTTTTAACCTGAATGTATCATGAAAACGACAGTGGCTCAATGCCACGCCCCTCAACTATCTTCTTTGCTTGGGCGTGCTGTAAAGAATATTTTTTTAAATTTCACGTTACAATAATTTTTTATAGAACTGACTAGTATTTTTAAATTTCATGTTTCTTTCAAGAAGTTTTGTTAATGGCTTTAAAATTCAATAAAAACAACATTATGCTGCATTGCTTGTATTATTTTGTTTATGCCCTGACTATATATCCCTCTCTGGCATTGTGTCTGAAGTTCGGATTACTTAATATAAGCACCGACAAAATATTAATTTATTTTCTTTTCTCTTATGTTAATAGACCCACTTACCCTGAAGATAAAAATTCAAAAAGTGAAAAAGATTCAAAAAATCAAAAAGAGGCACTTCCACGAACTGAAGAAAAATATTATATCGGGAAGGACGGCACAAAATGGGCTAAAAACCATTATCCAAAAAATGTTAAAACCCGCTCAGAGAATATTATCACACATGTACCGGGTGTTAAAGCAATTGGTAAAGATGCTAAAACACCTATTGAGTGTTTCAATTTACTTTTTAATGCTAAACTAATAAATGACCTTGTAAAATAGACTAATATAAAGTTGCGAATAAAATCTGATTCATGTGGCAATTCTCATAAATATGTAGTCAAAGATACAACTGCAGCAGAACTTAAAACTACATTCAGTTTACTTTATTTGGTCGGATTTTTTCGTTCTGCTCGATTAAACTTGAAAGACTTGTGGTCATCAGATGGTACGGGAATTGAGTTATTCAGGAAAACAATGTCATTGCAGCGTTTCATACAATTATTATCATGCTTGCGATTTGATAATATAAATAATCGAGCCGAAAGAAAACAAATCGATAAATTGGCAGCAATTAGAGCAGTATTTGAAAGATTTGTACAGAACAGTCAGGCAGTATATACTCCTAGTGAATACCTCACCATCGACGAAAAGCTTGAGTCATTTAGAGGGCATTGCGCTTTCCGCCAATACATACCAAATAACCCGGCGCGATACGGAATAAAAATGTTTGCACTTGTAGATGCGAAAAATTATTACGTTTTAAATTTGGAAGTGTACACTGAGGAACAACCAGAGGGACCATTTCATGTCAGTAATAAACCAAATGATGTTATACTAAGACTAATTGCTCCAATTTCGGGAAGTAACAGAAATGTTACATTTGATACTTGGTTTACGAGTTACGAATTAATGTTGACATATTGAATGAGCACAAATTAACATCTGTTGGCACAGTAAGAAAGAATAAAAAACAAATACCGCCTAATTTTTTGAAAACAAGGAATAGGCCAGAATGCACATCTTTGTTTGGGTTTCAAAATAATATAACTATACTATCTTATGTTCCAAAGAAAAATAAAATTGTGCTGTTAATGTCAACGCTACATCACTCTCCTGATATTGATGAAAGTACCGGTGAAAAGAAGAAGCCGGAAGTTATAACTTTTTACAATTCGACTAAAGGTGGAGTAGATGTTGTTTATGAGTTGTCTGCAACATACGATGTATCACGTAATAGTAAAAGATGGCCTCTAACAATATTTTATGCCTTACTCAATTGTGCTGGTATAAACTCTAGAGTATTATATCAGGATACCTATTCTGTAATATAGAGCCAAAAGTCAGCTCTATTGTATGACGTCAAGCAACCATATCTGTATCTATTTTAGAGAATACGAAGTGTTTCTAGCTTAGTGATTTTCAGTATAAAAGTTCTCAAGTTGGCAGTAATACATGTAAACATAACCACGTGCTTTTTTTAAAGTGACAAATTGTATTTCATAAATTTTGCTTTTTCTTTTGTGTTTGTTGTCTAGTGTTTCTTTTGCTGTGTTTCCCTATTTTATATATACAGAGCGAGTATAAAGTTTGGAACTATCGCAATCAATCTTTTATTAAACGTTTTTGAAAAAAATCCTCGAACACGTCAATTTTTATCTTAAATGAGACATATTTTACTGTAATCGTCACTTAAAGATTGTCTGTTGTTTTTTAGTTATGACGTAAGCGATAATTTTTTTAAATGGAAACCTATATTTTTTATTATTGATTTTGGTAGTACTTTTTATTCCGTTTCCAACCATATAAAACTTTAAATATGTTACATTTGAAAAAAATTGAGAAAAATAATCTTAAAGTTTAAATATTAAAAACTAATTAAATTGGCAAAATGAATCTAGTTATTAATGTATAAAACAAAAAACATTAGCTACAACTGTCAGAATTATACAATTTATAAATGTCAAAATAAAATAAGTGTTATTATTTTGCTTTTTCCAAATTTGAAAAACTATTTTATTACCGTAGAGTGGGGTAATATGGAACAGTGCGGGTAATATGGAACGAGGAGGCCAACTATTGAATTTCCCGCCAGTAAATAATAATGCGCGCCATTATCTTCCCGCCTTTAACACTTTTCTGCTCTATGCACATGTATATTCGACATAACCTAAAAAAAAATTTAAACTGCGTTCAAGTGCAATTACTAGGAATCAATCATTTTAGTTATAAAAAATCGCGTTTTTAGGGGCCGTAATAGTCTTCTCTTGCTACTTTATAACGAAAAGGTTTATATATGTGGTTCCTTGACACTTTTTTTTCGGTAAGTTCTTATTTAATTGATTTTAGAATTATTATAACGAAATTTTTCACGGAATGAAAAAAAACGTTAATTATTTGATTTTTCTCCAATGTAGGGGTAATTTGGAACGATGCCACGCAACTATAAGAAGAAGTTTGGCGTTAAACCCCGATGTGATTATGACCCTCAAAACGTAGAAAATGCACTTAGAAGTATTTTGGATGAAAACTTGTCATTCGGAGAGGCTGCCACAAGATTTGGTGTCCCAAAAACTACGCTGTACCGAAAATATAGAGGACAAAACTCGAGCAGTTTGGGGAGACGTCCAGCTCTAAATAAAAATGAAGAAGCAACCGTAGTGCACGCCGCCCTTACTGCTGCCAATTTTGGATACCCGTTCACTGACCGTTGCCTACGTGAATTTGTACAAAATTATTTAAACCATAAGGGAGTTGCGGTTGAATGTTTTGAAGAAAATATGCCTGGGAAAGATTGGTTAAGAGGATTTTTAAAAAGAAGCCCACAGCTAAAAGTACGACTAAGCGAGAATATGAAAAGAAATCGGGCAGAGTTAACTGAAGAAGTTATCAATAAATATTTTGATAACTTGATGGATATCGCAGATGTTCCAGCTAGTAATATAATCAATTATGACGAAACCAACCTTACGGATGATCCGGGTAAAACGAGGGTGTTGGTGCGAAGAGGTGTTAAACATGCTTCCAGGATAATGGACTTCTCAAAAACCTCAACATCAGTCATGTTTGCAGTAGCAGCTGATGGCACACCTATGCCGCCTTATGTGGTTTACAAAGCCAAAAATTTATATCCAGAGTGGGTGGAAGGAGGACCTGATGGTGCAAAGTACAATCGTTCAAAGACTGGATGGTTTGATGGTGAGATCTTCGAAGATTGGTTTTTTAAAATTGCCCTACCTTATCTGAAGAAATTGCCTGGTAGAAAAGTGATGATAGGCGACAATCTTGCAAGCCACATGTCCGTTAATATTGTGAAGAAGTGCATAGAGCACGAAATTGAGTACAAATTTTTACCTCCAAATAGCACTCATTTGTGCCAACCCCTCGATGTTTCCTATTTCAGACCTTTGAAGATCGCGTGGAGAAAAATCTTAACTGAATGGAAAATCAGACATCGAGGTGTAATACCAAAAACGCAATTCCCATGCCTACTGAAGAGAGTATTATGTGAGCTGAAACCTAATGATGACAAAAATATAAAATCCGGATTCAAAGCATGTGGACTTGTTCCATTAAATAGGCATGCAGTATTGCAGAAGATATACAGAAGAACAACTGATCCTACGGTTAACGACAACGCTATGGCAGAATGTTTTGCAGACATCATTACGAAAACTATCAAAACATCAGCAACCGGACAACCGAACTTGCGAAGGAAAAAAAAGTTGCAAGTTGAACCTGGGAAATCCGTGGGCATAGAAGATTTTTTAAATGATGAAGAAGGAAGAAGAAATAATGAAGACGAAGAAGCCACAGTTGAAGTTGAAATCGATTCTGAGAACGAAGAAGCTGATCCAAACGAAATAACTGAAAATATTACATTTTTACCTGTTACCCTGGAAAACATTGATATAGACACATTTGTGATAGTGAGTTTAATTTACGACGTTGGTTCTAAAAAGGAAAGCAGAAAAGAATTTGTTGGGAAAATTATTAAATTGAAGAAAAATTGTTACATCGTTTCTTGCCTGCGCTCGTATAGAGGCCAAAATGATTGCTTTGTATTTCCTGATGTAGCGGACGAAATCGAAGTGTCGTTAAAGGAAATTGTTAAAATTCTACCGACGCCGATTAACAACCGAGGACGATACATATTAAAATGCTTTACTAATAAATAGAAATGTTATTATTTGTGATTGATATATTATTATAATTTGTATTATTTGTTTGCCAAAAATGTGATTCTCATGCTTCAAATCAATAAACACTTAAAATTTATTTCAAATATCATTACTGGGTATAAAAGTACTTGAAAAACGATTTTTTTTTTTTCTAAAATGACAATATATTCTCGTTAAATAAAAGTAGGGGGGTAACTTGAAACAGCGGACGAATAATAAGGAATTACAACGTGTTTTGTAAATTGTTCCATATTACCCCAAGCACAGGGTATTATGGAACGATTTATTTTTATTTATCACTGGCCCGTGTATCAACAAAAGAAAAATATTTATATAAAATTCGATTCATATAAGTGATAAGCAGAAATGAAAATAATTTGTTTACATAACACAGCAAATAGAATTAAAAGTTCAATTATTCATTTGTGGCGATTTATCATTCATGATTATGTTTATTTTTTGTTAATTTATGTTTGTTGGGTAGAATTCCTATTTGTTTTTGTTTTGTTTTATATTAATTAAAATTTTGTTGAAATTCTTATTTAGTTTTTATTTGTAGAATCTATTTTGTTTTGTTTTTTTTTTAACTTGCATTTTATAAAATCATTTCAATTTCGTTTTATTGTTGAAACTTATACGACGCATTTTGGTGTTAGTCAGTTAAGATGGTTCGGACATGTTGAGCGAATGTCTAATGAACGTTTGGTTAAAAAGATTTATTTGAATGATTTTGATGGTTTACGTTTGCGTGGACGTCCAATGAGTAGTTGGAGTGATATGATTGAGAGTGTTTTGCGTGAGCGAAAGTTTCCAAGTAGTAGGAATAGAAGAGCATGTATGAGAGGAATTATGAATGTGGATGAAGCGAAAGTTGCTTGTTTGGATAGGAGTGTTTGGAGGCGACTGATTTCGGGATAATAAAAAGAGTTTGTGCCACACCCTTTTGGGTATATGGCGTGATTGTGTATGTATGTATGTATGTATGTATGTACACAGCAATAGTTAAAAAAGTATTACGAAGAAACTGTTTAAATCGTTCCATATTACCCCATTCTACGGTAATAAAAATTGTGTAATTGAGCGAAAAATATAATATTAATTAAGTTTTTGGTTATTATTATATACATTAGCGTAGTTTATAGTTTATTTATATACATCAAAGTAGTTATTGTTAAAAATGGCTCAGATACATAGGGATGATAAAATTACAAAAGAACAAAAAGAGTTTAGTAATTTTTATGGAAGCTAATTTAAAATTTGCCAGGGGAAAACTAGAAGGAAGGATGGAGTGTAATAGACTGTGGTCAATATTACTCGTAAGAGATCAATTAAATAAAATCGGACCGGAAAAAAATGTTCAAAAATGGCAAAGAGTAAGTAGAAAAAAAAATAAATGTGTTAAATTTTAATTCTATATTTTATATAAGGTCTGGACTCAGTAGAAAACAAAAGTCAAAAGAAAGGCAGCGACTCTGTCAGCGAGTCGTGAAAAGACTGGAGGTGGACCTCCTATTAAGAAACCAGCTCTGTCTGATATTGAAGAAAAAATTATATTTATAATTTCTAAAGAGGGAATCTACGGGCTGGAGGGACTAGATGGTGTAAGTTTAGAAAGTGATGTGCCATTCGTGGACATTCTTCTACCATCTACATCAACCTGCATATCCGAAACATCGTGGATAGATCTAACAGAAACTTCAGAGATAACCGAAAGTGATACGGAATCACATACTACCGGTACTTCCATTGTAAGAATGGCTGAAAAAATAACTTAATAAAATTATAATTTTTTACAGCCAATTGATGGACCGACAACTCCTGAAAGAATGAAAAAAACAGTGACAAGAAAAGACAAAGCATCAGATGTAATTGGAGCCCTTATGGAACAAAATAAATCTACAAATAATAAAATTGACAAATTGTCGTCTAATGTAAATGATGTGAAAAATATTACATGAATATAAATGAATATTACATGAAAATAAAATTTTACATGAATATAAAAATACAAATAGATATTTAGAAAGAATCGCTTGTGCTTTAGAAAATAAAAAGTAAAATATATGTTTGTTTCTTTTATTTAGACCCATTTCCTAATTTAATACTTATTATTAGTAAATTTAAATAAAATTTTATTTCGAGCCATTCACCAAGTAACATCATTTTCTTTTTAAAAAGAGCTAGCATATGCCGAAATGCACGAGTGTACGAAACTAATTATATTCGAAAAGAAAAATTTATAAATAGTCCGAAAAATCAAATACACTAACATACTTTAGGAAAATTAATATAATTCGGTTTGGCGTTAATATTACATAAACTATTAATGTTATATAAAAACAAAAAAAGAACTACTACACACCACAAATGTCAGAATAGAGATATCTTTATAAAATAAAAACACCACCAAACCTAGCTATAAAACGCTGAAGATATAAAAATTGATATGACGTCCTACTAGCTTGCTTCATCAAGTCTCCGCTAGATGTCATTACAAAAATAGATACATTGGTGAGATAAAGCTAGCTTTAAAAATTACAGAATAGCTATCCAGAATAATACTGGCGATTTTACATCGAAAAGAAACATCTTTTGAAGCAGTTAGCACTTGAACTTGTGAGTAAATATTCGGCAACAAGGGACGCAAATAAAAGAATTCCAAGAGAGTTACATATCTCAAATACCAGGGTGGGCGCCCATGAAAACATCGAATCACCAGGAAAACGGGCTAGGACAGCCAAAAGATGTGCAATATGTCCGCGGAACATCGATAGAAAATATTTTTATCGATGTACCGAATGTCAAAATGCAGTATGTTTGGCACATTCTGTAGTTCACTGTGATACATGTTTTGTAAATCAGTCTGAATAATTTTTATTTTCATGCTTATCTTTATTTGTGACTAATAGTTTTTTCTTTATTATACATAAACATATATTAATAAAATTTGAGTTAAAAAAATGTGTTTCTGTGAAATGAGTAAATACCTAATTTAATTGTAATGTACTAATTTTAAAAATGAAATAAAATGAAGCAAGCTAAGTATTTTTTTATTAATGCCTACATTTCAAAGAACTTAAAAACGTTAGTTACACTGTCGAAAACGACAAGATATTTTTCTGCATTAAATATCTTCTGGGGTATATGTGATACCCCAGCACACATGTACTAAGTAAAAAGTATACCATACAGTCGCCGGGTTAAAGAATTAGAAGAACATGCTGGATTTAATGGCTGTGCTGGTTGTGGATGCATCTTTTGCACTGAGTCTTGTTTCTTTTATAGGTCTTATTTGACCAATAAACAGAAAATGTCTTTCCAAGTTAATAAATGCACAAGATAGAATTGTTTAGTTGAAGTGACAGTCACTAAGAAGAACTACTATATCAAAACATATTATTCGCAACAAAAAAAAAAAAAAATTTCCACCCTTAATTAGAAATATTTGAAGCAGTCAATAATTATTTCCTTCAAGTACTTCCAATTGAAAAATACCATTCAATGAATAGAACCAATAAATAGAACTCATTACTGATCTATCCCTTGGCTCATAAAATATCTCAGATGGAAGCAGTGGACAGCAGTCACCGTTCAATGCAAATTTTCTCCACAAGAGACGCTTTATATGATCTATTTTTCACGCCTAAGTTATGTATTTATTTTCAATAAAATAAAATAGTTTTACAATAGGTTTTTTAGTAGCAAAAAAAAATAAATTAAAAAATATTAGAAAAAGATTGTTATGTTATTCAAAGTTAGAGAGATGTTAATTTTTATTTTGTTTTATTCATATTTTATAATTTATTTTTATTTGTAAATCATATTTTTTTATATTTCTTGTGTGCGTGTGCGAAATGTAATTTGAGACAGGGTAATAAATAAATAACATATACATCTTTGTTTTTTTTTATTTATATAATAATTTAATAAAATTAAATTTATATACATATTTACTGCAAAATATCTGAATAAAATTTTTCCTTCGAAAAAATACATTTTGAATGTCAAGAATCCGTCTAATTTATTATGACGTTGAGGACATTGCGGAAGGTATTGAGACAGTTTTTCGAAAAAATCCACTAGATTCAACCCGAAATTGTAAGTTAATATTTGTGGTATATGAGTATTTCGTCATATCTTCAGTATAATGAAAAAAACGATGAAGTAGATGGTTTCGTCAACAGCGGTCTTTTTCGAAGACACAAATTTGCTGATCACGCTATGGCATTTATGGTCAGAGGACTTACGAAATAGTGGAAACGGCCCATCGCTTTTTTGTTCAGTGAGAGTGTCACAGATGCCATAACATTGAAAATTGTTATTGTACAGATAATAGAAGCGCTTCAAGAGTGTAGGTTAGAAGTGGTTTGCACAATATGTGACCAAGCGACAGCAAATGTGTCTGCGTTAAATAAATTAATCAACGAGACAAGAATGGAATATGAGCGGCAAGGAAATGAGATGAGGGGACGACATTTTACTGTCCAGACGAAAAAAATTATACCATTGTTCGATGTTCCACATCTTTTTAAAAGAATTCGAAATAATTTTTTGAAATATAATTTAGTATGTACAGTAAATAATAAAGAAATGATTGGATCATGGAAACATGTTGAGCAGTTTTATGAATTCCACAAAGGCCGAGAATTTGAGAATTTACGAATTTGCCCAAAAATAACCGAAAATCATGTTTATTTAAAAAACTCAAAAGATAAGACGAAAGTCAAATACTGTACCCAAGTATTTAGTCAGCGGTTAGGATCTACTATGCATCTTCTAGCAGAAAGAAAAAGTAATTTGTTATTAATTTTAGTGATAATTTATTTTACTATATGTATATCATAGTAATTTCACAAAAAAGTTTAATTTTTTGTGAAATTATTTTTACGTTGATAATACAGATTTGTAATTTTAGATTTTCCTTGTTACAGATATTGACGAAAATGCAGTAAATACTGCTAAAATTTTATTGTTTTATGATGAACTATTTGATTCATTGAATAATTCATATAAAGAAGGAATAAATGGAAAACCATTAACGGCAGCAGTATCAAAACATTCAAGCCATTATTGTTTTTGGTATAAACTTTATATCAAGAGGCGCTTTGTGCCCAAACATTTCCGGCCGAAATAGTTGAGGTTATGAACTTGGTAATTAAGATTATTAAGAGCATTTTGGCAAAAGCACTCTACCATCGTCAATTTAAGGAATTTCTTGAAGAAATACAAAGCCAGTATTCTACTTCTGCACAATAAAGTGCGATGGCTTTCCAGAGGTAACGTATTGAAACGTTTTGCTTCTTGCTTGAGTGAAATAAAAACATTCTTCAATGAAAAAGACATTGTATATCCCGAATTGAAAGATGACAAATGGCTGCAAAAATTCAGCTTCATGGTGGATATCACAAAGAAACTAAATGAGCTTAATGTAAAACTGCAAGGAAAGGGAAACCCAGCCTATGCCTTGCTTGAAGAAGTGGTTTGTTTCGAAAATAAATTACTTCTTTTTGTCGAAGACATGGAAAGCGGTAAATTACATCATTTCGAAAATCTGAAGCAATATCGCGAAAAAACCAATGCACCATTGATACGAATTACTTCAGCATGGCTATAAACAAAATGAAAGATGGATTCGCTGAGAGATTTGAGCAATTCAAAACAAACGCAAATACTCTGGCGTTCATAGTAAATCCTCTCAATACAAATGAGATCAACATTAAGCCATTTGGAATTGATGCTGGTTCGCTTCAAATGCAATTGCTGGATTTAAAAGCCAAACACTTATAGAGTGGCAAGTTCACAGAACTCAAGAGCAAGTTAGAAGAGTTGGAGGTCCAGAAAAGCATGCACGTCACGCTGCACAAGTGGACAGCTCTAAAAAAATGCCACGAGTTGAGGCACTCATATTTGACGCATGGAATAGTCTTCCAGAATGCTACAGTGAGGTGAAGAAGTTGGCATTTGGAGTGCTGAAGATCTTCGGGTCTACGTATTTGTGCGAGCAAGCGTTCTCTTGCATGAATATAATAAAAAGTAAAGTAAGAAGCCAACTAACAAATAAAAATCTAGAGGCGTGTTTGAAACTAAAAACAACAAGTTATGAGCCAGATTTAATCAAACTTTCAAAAGGCATGCAAGGCCAATGCTCCCATTGATGTAACTATTGACTATTTAACTATCTATTATTCAATAATTATAGTTATATTATTTGATTACTAATTTTATTATTCTAGCAGAGCTAGCTAAAATACTTTCATATGATTTGTGCGAAACATTTGTACGTTTTTATATAAATAAATATCATTTCATATTTAAAGCTATTTATTTTAAATCAAAAATCAAATCTATATACCTAATCCTAATCAAATACCATAATATTGAAACAAAAATGTTAGTGGGACTTTAAAAACTGGCAAATTTACAAAACTTGTAACTTTTGGCTCTTCCGTCTCAAAAGGTTGCCGACCCCTGGTATAAAGCATTAAAAAGTTTGGATTCAATGACATTTCTTGATTTTCAAGAGGATGAAATGAAACTAAAGAATCCGCCGTCTCTTAAAAATTTAATTATAACTATTAAAGGAATACAAGAATTGTGCACAAATGTATTAAAAGAAAATGTGCATTTTTTATTTATGCGAAACATAAATCAAGATTCTCTTGAAAACTTTTTTGGTGCAATTAGAAGCCATGGTGTCCGAAGTATTAATCCGAATGCTGCTAATTTCAAATCAAGTTTTAAAACTTTAATTATAAACA
Organism: Clivina fossor; assembly: GCA_963966155.1. Taxonomy (NCBI): domain Eukaryota; kingdom Metazoa; phylum Arthropoda; class Insecta; order Coleoptera; family Carabidae; genus Clivina; species Clivina fossor. The sequence goes on from OZ014551.1 coordinate 37,020,178, forward strand.
ATTTTACATCAAAACATGCCATAGTCTCAAATTGTGAAGAAGACAAAAACTTCGGAATATTAACAAAATTACAAGATTTGTTAGAAGAAAATATGGAAGAAGAAAATACGGAAAAAGAAAATACAGAAGAAGCAAACACGGAAGAATAAATTATAGACGAATTTGAGTACAATGTAGAAAAAGTAAATATAACTGAGTCAGATATTAATTTATTAAAATCTAATTATTGAGCTGGCTTTATATTGAAAACTTTACAACAAGAAAGTAGAAACTGTACAATTTGTATTACTAATTTAAGATCAATCAAAAATAATATTAATCATTTATTAATTAAGACTAGAGAATATGATAATATTGATAGACTTCAGTACCCTAATTTTAGTTTTATTAGATGTTTTATTGAAATAAAAAAAAATTCAATTAATTTTTAAAATAAGTATATATACTTAGTTAAAATACTACTACCAGCAATACACCGACTCGTGCGCTAACCCGCCAGCCGGTTAAAATTTGACAATTTGTATTGAATTCACAATGTGATCTCATAGCTCAGTTGGTTAGAGCACCGTCCGCGATAGACGAAGGACCCGAGTTCGAATCCCGGTGAAGTCAATACATTTTTTCAATTTGTAACTAATTTAAATTAGTTCATTGTGATGACTAAAATCGTCTAGAAACGTTAGATTGTTAACTGTAATTCTTCAATTAGTTTATTTCAAAAAAATTGTCACAAAAGACAAATATCAAAAACTATAGAAATGTTTATATTATATCAAAATGTAATTTTGACTTTTTAGATTGTATTGAACATAAAGAATGTTTAAAAACAAATATTGTTCATAATACAGTAAAGTTTATATTATATAATTGTAACAGAGAAATTGGTAAGAAAATAATTTAGTTGGTTTTTAGTTTCTAACGAGCTAGTAATAATATTCTAAGATAAAATAAACAGTATTGAGATTCTAAACTATACAATCTTTGTTGATGAGACGAAATTATAATATAAACACAGCTGCGAGATAAGGTTTGGAGTGGCCGAAGCGGGCTGAGAGATAGAAAATAAAATGTAGAACGTAGGGTAGTCAGAAACGGGCCGTGTTCGCGTAAACAGGGCTAATATTGGTGTGATAGTATATATGTTAATTCAATATATTAATTTAATTTAAAACGTTAATTAAATATATTAATTTAATTTAAATGCCATATTTTATAATAAGTTAAAATACATTTAGTTTCAATTTAGTTTTAGTTTAGTGTGCATAAAAAAACTCATACGTGTTTGTGTCGCGCCAGCGTCTCACCGCGCCAGCATCTTACCACGCGCAACCCCAGTCTAAACAAAACTCAAGTGGTTCAGATAAGAGGTTTAGATGTGCGCTCAGCGTCAGTTACCGCACCGCTCTAACCCCTAGCCCATATATTGCTGCTTGTACACCACCAACCCTCTCATCTACAAGAGAATCGCTTATAAGCCGGGAAAATTCAACGCCAGAGCATCAGTTCTCCCCTGATCAAACCTCTCTCAGCATTGCACCAGTTGCGGCTCTTACCTTACCTTAGCATTGCACTTAGTTGCGGCTCTTTCCCTAGCATTGCACCAGTTGCGGCTCTTACCTTAGCATTGCACTTAGTTGCGGCTCTTTCCCATCGCCTTCCGGATGTTACAGCACAACACAGACCGGATTACTCAACGTCTCCAACGACATTCCATTCCAAAGCCAGAACAACCAGACGTTCTGCACCTCGTCTCTAACGGCGAACTACTCTAAAGCCAGAACCACCAGACGTTCTACACCTCGTCTCCAAACGACGAACCAACTCAAAGCCAGGACTCAGCCGACGTTCTGCACATCGTCTCCGACGACGATCACTAAGCCTCTTTCTACGCACACTATTTATACCATATATGTATTTCGAAGCCAGGACTCAGCCGACGTTCTGCACATCGTCTCCGACGACGATCACTAAGCCTCTTTCTACGCACACTATTTATACCATATATGTATTCCTTTTTACTCCTTATTATTCTTAAAATAAAAAGTCATTAAAAATAACTCATTGTACTATTTAATCCCACAGCAGAACAAATACATTCCTTCTACCATAAAATTATATCCCTACTACTTATCAAAAATCCCCTCATAGCGTCAAATGGCACCCGAAACGTGAGGCAATCGAAATCAGAAGACTTCGACGAACCCAGTGACAAGAAAGAAGAGAGAAAAAGAAGTTTCACACCACTGAGAAAAAAAATATCATTTACCAAAACTGAGCAAAGCCCACAGCCATAAGAAGAAAGAAAAAGAAGTTTTATCACTAACAAGACGAACACAATCATTCAAAATTGCTAACCAAGCATACAATTTAAGAAGTAAGAAGAGAGAAGCCGACGTTCTACAACCAAACAATCAACCCAGTTCCGGAGAAGAAAAAATCTTTTTACCCGGTGGCGCCCAACAACAACCAAAAATGACAACTCCAGTACGTTGCGGTCTAACCAGTTGCAGTGTCGTAAGCGACAAGGTTTCACTCTGCAAAACATGTATGCAACAGTTTCACAACGAATGTTTAGGCATCGAAGAAGAAAGCACAATCGTGTCTGTCGACTGTCCAATATGTAAACAGCGACATGAACAATTGCAAGGCGATTTAGCCCGAATAATGCTTCTACTCCAAACGATACAAAGAAAAGAAACACCTCCGGTACCTGAGTTCAGTGGAGCTCAACACGAAGATCCAAAACAATTCATTCGACGGTGTGAAGAGTACTTCAACCAAACTCAAACTCTTGAAAAAGATAAAGTTACCACAATCGAAAAAGGACTTCGTGACACGGCAGCAAGTTGGTGGAGTACCTACAAAACTCTCCACTTAACGTGGCCGGAATTCACTTCAAGAATTACAAAGAAACTTGCGGGACCAGAAACCTTAGCCAGTCTACGTTCTCAACTATACGGAACAAAACAATCAGACAGAGAGAAAGTCGAACTATTTTTATTCAACAAACTCAAGTTATGGCAGCGTCTCGAAAACTTACTTCCAGAAACAGATGCCATACCTATATTCATAGAATTACTGAAACCAGCGTTACGGCCATATTTGCGAATTGCAAATCCTACAACATTCGACGAACTAATCGAGCGAGCAACAGCCATAGAAAGAGACCTCAGCGAAACTCCATACAAACTACCAGTTCCAAATAATCGGCTAATAACAAAACCAACCTATCACACGCCCATTAAATCCGAAAACAAACCTATGATACCTTATCCTCCCAAATGCTTACATTGTCCTGAATATCATTTTCATCGAGATTGTCCTGTTCTCGCAAATAAACAAGAACAATGGCGACAAGAAGCTCAACAAACAACCAGAGAACAATGGCAACCACAAAACAATCAACCTTCTACATCTCACTCTAAAAGTGTTGGCAGAACCGACGACATGCCAAGGGTCGAAATTGAAATCGAAAAAAAAAACAACACTTGCACTACTTGACAGCGGTTCAGGAACAAATTACATTGACCTGAAACTCGTACCAACAACCAAACTCATTCCTAAACCTTCATTTTCTCAAATGTCATTTACTGGCGCACAAATGCCAATTTTGGGAAAAGCCGTAATCGATTTCAAACTGAACAATCAAATAATCAATGACCAGTTCGATGTTGTTGACGGACTAGACGAATCCGTTATGCTTGGAAATGCATTCTTCAAGACACAAAATGCGATATTAGACTACCGCAACAAATCCTTGCATTTCGGATTACAACGAAGAACTACCATTCCATGGAAAAATAAAATTACCAGCTACAACCACGAAACACCGACACTACAAGGACAAAAAGATGAATCTCTTCATCCACCATCCATCACGAGTTTGAGTAAATTTACAAATACTACGCCAAATTCCACATCGCCAATCAAACTCGCCAAACAAAAACCATCGTTTAAACATTTCCGGTCAGATTCAAAAACTAAACGAATCTCAACACCAACCACAAACTGGAGAGCAACGCCTACTTCAGAGTACTTCGCGTCTTCATTGGACATCACAGAACCACCAGCACTGCCCAGATATCCAGACAAAGAATCAACTCCGAAGAAAGATCCAGAGAAAACATCTATCCCCCATTCTCAACTCGTCGACCCTCCCCCGATTAGTGCACAGTGTTCAGTGTCCAGTGTTAAAGCAAGTGAATAAAATCGTAAAGACATTAAGTTAGAGACATTAAGTAAGAGACATTAAGTTAGAGACATTTTAGTTTTAGAATAATACTTATATATTTTAACTTACCTATAAAATATGGACAAAAGAAGGGGGCGAATTGATAGTATATATGTTAATTCAATATATTAATTTAATTTAAAACGTTAATTAAATATATTAATTTAATTTAAATGCCATATTTTATAATAAGTTAAAATACATTTAGTTTCAATTTAGTTTTAGTTTAGTGTGCATAAAAAAACTCATACGTGTTTGTGTCGCGCCAGCGTCTCACCGCGCCAGCATCTTACCACGCGCAACCCCAGTCTAAACAAAACTCAAGTGGTTCAGATAAGAGGTTTAGATGTGCGCTCAGCGTCAGTTACCGCACCGCTCTAACCCCTAGCCCATATATTGCTGCTTGTACACCACCAACCCTCTCATCTACAAGAGAATCGCTTATAAGCCGGGAAAATTCAACGCCAGAGCATCAGTTCTCCCCTGATCAAACCTCTCTCAGCATTGCACCAGTTGCGGCTCTTACCTTACCTTAGCATTGCACTTAGTTGCGGCTCTTTCCCTAGCATTGCACCAGTTGCGGCTCTTACCTTAGCATTGCACTTAGTTGCGGCTCTTTCCCATCGCCTTCCGGATGTTACAGCACAACACAGACCGGATTACTCAACGTCTCCAACGACATTCCATTCCAAAGCCAGAACAACCAGACGTTCTGCACCTCGTCTCCAACGGCGAACTACTCTAAAGCCAGAACCACCAGACGTTCTACACCTCGTCTCCAAACGACGAACCAACTCAAAGCCAGGACTCAGCCGACGTTCTGCACATCGTCTCCGACGACGATCACTAAGCCTCTTTCTACGCACACTATTTATACCATATATGTATTTCGAAGCCAGGACTCAGCCGACGTTCTGCACATCGTCTCCGACGACGATCACTAAGCCTCTTTCTACGCACACTATTTATACCATATATGTATTCCTTTTTACTCCTTATTATTCTTAAAATAAAAAGTCATTAAAAATAACTCATTGTACTCAGGACCGTTCCTGGAATGATAGCCGCCCAGGTGCAAAAAAGAAATAGCCGCCCTTAAAAATTAAGATGATTTATTTTACTATTAATTTGAGGCTAAAAGTGGACCACGGCCGCCCTTTCGGCTGGCCGCCCTAGTGCGGATGCACCTTTTGCACCCCCGCCAGGAACGGCCCTGATTGTACTATTTAATCCCACAGCAGAACAAATACATTCCTTCTACCATAAAATTATATCCCTACTACTTATCAAAAATCCCCTCATAGCGTCAGATGTTTATTGAAAGAGGCTATATTGTGTGTATAGTGGAGTATGATGCGATCGTATCGAGACAATGTAACGTGATTATGTGCACATATGAATAAAATTCGCGATGAGACGGAATCGGGCGTATTTCGTGGCGTGAATAGTACTGGACAGTGTTTAGGAGGTGCATGCCTCTGGGAGGCTGTACGCCGGGTTGAAAGATTACCCGTGGTTGTGTATGGTTCTGGGAACCTACACCGGAGGGTTGTATGATACCCTAGGTTGTTTATGGTGGCGGGTGAGCAACTCCCCGTGTGTGAGATTGTGTATGGTTCTGGGAACCTACACCGGAGGGTTGTATGATACCCTAGGTTGTTTATGGTGGCGGGTGAGCAACTCCCCGTGTGTGAGATTGTGTATGGTTCTGGGAACCTACACCGGAGGGTTGTATGATACCCTAGGTTGTTTATGGTGGCGGGTGAGCAACTCCCCGTGTGTGAGATTGTGTATGGTTCTGGGAACCTACACTGCAGGGTTGTATGATACCCCAGGTTGTTTATGGTGGCGGGTGAGCAACTCCCCGTGTGTGGTGTACGTATCGAGTTGAGCGACTCCTCGTGTCATTGTACATGAAGAATTGAGAGATTCGCCTGATCATCTTTACGGCCAATCCGATTGAGAGGATTCTGATGGAGCTGAGGCCAGTGGCGTTCCGTCAACGGGCGCAGAGCAACGTAGTAGCAACCAGCCGGCGAAGGAATGTTAGCGGTCGTCTACCGCCTACGAGGGCCTCCTGCGGGCCCGGTTAGTATATTTGAGTAAATAATGATTGGCATATGTAAACTGTTAAAATTAATATCTTGTTTCATGTACTACGCCCATGGCGAGATGGTAAGGGCCTCAAGGCCAAATATCTTTGGTGTTCATAAGGGACATATGGTTCGTTATCTCGATGCGTCGAGGAGGCGAGAGACATAAACAACGCAGCCACTTGAAGTAAGATAAACCAAACCATGAGGTAAGAATGTTCTGAATATTATATCGGACAGTGATTTGTCAACTGTATGCGAAGCCAGCTTGATTGTATAGTGTGGAGAATTAAAGTAAATTAAATTTAAAAAAAGTAGCGTATTAAAATCGTTTTACATATCAGCAAGTGGGATCTGAGCTCATTCGATCTGTTTTGCTATCCTGGCTAATTTAAATTTCTACATTTAAATTTAGCAAATCTTTTGTGTTGTGTTGTGTTGTTTGTGTCTGGTGAAATTATTGTTGCACACAATTTGGATTATTAATTTCACAGAAAAAGGTCAGATAACTATAAATATTATTTTAATAAATATTCAATACTGTTTGTTTGATTATTATATGACTAGCGTTGTTCTATAAACTGTTACGATAGATAAGTAATCATAAACAATTACAATTGTGTTTAATGTTAATAAACTCTTAATTATATAAAAATACATTTAATAATTAATAAATAATTTAATTGTAGTCGTTTAAAAATTAAATTTTATTTTAACTAGTGTTTAATACTATTCGTTTATACATTATATAATCACTATTATTTTATGAACTGTTTATAACAGATAAAATAAATATATTAAATAGATAAATAAGTTTAAACTATTTGTGTTTGTGTTAGTAAAACTTTAACACATATTTAAATATATATTTAGTTTATAATAAACATTTCGATATAATTAATTTTTTAAACATAATAACAAAATAATAATAATAATAAAATAATAATAATAATAGCAATAATTATCATTTAATCATAAAATTAATTGTTGTATTTGAACCTATAAACTACAACTTATAACTGAAATCTTATTTAATTTCTAATATTTACATTTTTTCCGTATATTCTAAATTTATTTCATAAAATATTTAACTATTGTTCATAAAACTATATACACAAGTTATAAATTTAATAAGAAACTAACGCTATGGAAAGATTTTTAAGATCCGAAGTTGTACGCGCGACGCATAGCGGCAATGCATCGGCTGGCCGTGAACGCGGCGCCGGCCGCCGAGATCGCTCGCACGCGCCCAGTACCGATAGACGCGCGCGCAGTAGATCTTCAAGTAGCTACGATAGTCAGTGGCGTAGGCGCTCGCGCTCTACCAGTGGCGGCGCACGTAAACGTAATTATTTTAACTCACGTACGACTGGCACTAAATCCCGTACGCGTAGTCCTACCAATTCGAGTCAGTTGACGGAACTGGCATCAATCGTCGGTGATCTGGCTAAAACAGTCCAACGACAGGTAGAGAGTTCTGCAAAGACATTACCTTCTAGTTCTGGGCATAATTTTAGAGGTGATATTGTACCACCCTTTAAACCAGATGACCCGAATCAGGATGTAAATAAGTGGATACGCAAGATAGACGAACTCAAGAACATCTATAACTGGTCAGATGAAGCTACAACGTATTATGCCGTTGGAAAATTACGTGGCTTGGCCGAAATGTGGTACAACGGGTTAACTTCTGTGAATCATACATGGGAAGAATGGAAACAGAAGCTTCGTCAGACGTTTTTGATAACCACTGATTTTTCCGACAGAGTAGAGAGAGCAATTTTTCGAAAGAAACGACATAATGAAACTGCAGCTGAATATTTCTTTGAGAAAAATGCATTATTAATTTCGTGCAAAATAGAAGGAGAGGATGCGGTATCCTGTATCATTGCGGGCCTATATGACGAGAACCTGAAAACTGTAGCACGAGGTGGTAAATATAAAAATCCAGAAGAATTATATGAATTTTTAAAGACATGCCAAGATCGTTCTTTGTATCCGTATGAAAGAAAGACCAAATTTCGACACAGATTTTCAGAACAAGATGCACCTTACGTCAGATCACAACCAAACGAGAAACCCAGATTGCAGCCAAACAATAACAACAGAAAGCCAAGTGAAAATGTCAAACCACAGTCCAGCGATAATTCCAATATAACTTGCTATCGCTGTAACAAAGCCGGACATTTTGCAAGAAGTTGTACAGTTAATATAAATCAAAGTCGTCCAGAACAACCGAGAAAGCAAATAAATACAAATGTTACAAAGTAAAACAGCCAGAATAGTTTAAAAAAAAAATCAGTAAATATTCACAACTCTAAAACAAATATCAGTCAAAATACAAAATTTTAAGAAAACACAATAGTCAAGATAACACAAATTCATTCATAGGTACAGAAAGCAAATAGAAAAATGATCATTTATTACATTTAGAAAATACGACAATATAAGAGCAAAAACTACAAGTTGGAAAAGGAGAAAATTTAAAAGAGATACAAGTTCCATTGATACAAACGTACAAAATACGTGAAATACCATAGCTACAAAGAGAATAAAACCATAGGCGCTAGAAAAAAAAAATACTTCAAATTTGTACATAAAAGAAGATGAATCAGCATAACCGCTTACCCTTTCTCGAGGGCGAGAAATTGCAGGATGGCCGAATGTAACAGAGAAATTGGTAAGAAAATAATTTAGTTGGTTTTTAGTTTCTAACGAGCTAGTAATAATATTCTAAGATAAAATAAACAGTATTGAGATTCTAAACTATACAATCTTTGTTGATGAGACGAAATTATAATATAAACACAGCTGCGAGATAAGGTTTGGAGTGGCCGAAGCGGGCTGAGAGATAGAAAATAAAATGTAGAACGTAGGGTAGTCAGAAACGGGCCGTGTTCGCGTAAACAGGGCTAATATTGGTGTTTATTGAAAGAGGCTATATTGTGTGTATAGTGGAGTATGATGCGATCGTATCGAGACAATGTAACGTGATTATGTGCACATATGAATAAAATTCGCGATGAGACGGAATCGGGCGTATTTCGTGGCGTGAATAGTACTGGACAGTGTTTAGGAGGTGCATGCCTCTGGGAGGCTGTACGCCGGGTTGAAAGATTACCCGTGGTTGTGTATGGTTCTGGGAACCTACACCGGAGGGTTGTATGATACCCTAGGTTGTTTATGGTGGCGGGTGAGCAACTCCCCGTGTGTGAGATTGTGTATGGTTCTGGGAACCTACACCGGAGGGTTGTATGATACCCTAGGTTGTTTATGGTGGCGGGTGAGCAACTCCCCGTGTGTGAGATTGTGTATGGTTCTGGGAACCTACACCGGAGGGTTGTATGATACCCTAGGTTGTTTATGGTGGCGGGTGAGCAACTCCCCGTGTGTGAGATTGTGTATGGTTCTGGGAACCTACACTGCAGGGTTGTATGATACCCCAGGTTGTTTATGGTGGCGGGTGAGCAACTCCCCGTGTGTGGTGTACGTATCGAGTTGAGCGACTCCTCGTGTCATTGTACATGAAGAATTGAGAGATTCGCCTGATCATCTTTACGGCCAATCCGATTGAGAGGATTCTGATGGAGCTGAGGCCAGTGGCGTTCCGTCAACGGGCGCAGAGCAACGTAGTAGCAACCAGCCGGCGAAGGAATGTTAGCGGTCGTCTACCGCCTACGAGGGCCTCCTGCGGGCCCGGTTAGTATATTTGAGTAAATAATGATTGGCATATGTAAACTGTTAAAATTAATATCTTGTTTCATGTACTACGCCCATGGCGAGATGGTAAGGGCCTCAAGGCCAAATATCTTTGGTGTTCATAAGGGACATATGGTTCGTTATCTCGATGCGTCGAGGAGGCGAGAGACATAAACAACGCAGCCACTTGAAGTAAGATAAACCAAACCATGAGGTAAGAATGTTCTGAATATTATATCGGACAGTGATTTGTCAACTGTATGCGAAGCCAGCTTGATTGTATAGTGTGGAGAATTAAAGTAAATTAAATTTAAAAAAAGTAGCGTATTAAAATCGTTTTACATAATTAAATAAGAGAAATCAATAACATATTAAAAGGCAAAAAAATTATAAACGATACAGGAAATTTGTTATACAATTTAGCTAAAAATAAATGGTAGGACCTGGATTAGTCCACACGGTAGTCTTTGACTAGAGACCCACACCGGGAAAGTTTACCCTGTAAGTTATAATGAGGGCTACTTTTAAAAACTTGTGTTTTTACTTTCGGTGTTCTGCATTAGTTGTAGTTTCTGTTACTAATATAATTCTTATCAACTCAAAATTTATACTTAGAAAGAACATTAATTTTTGTTTTTATTATTTGCAACTTGTGCTGAAATAAACTGTTTTGTGTATAAACTCGTTATAAAGTGGCGCCCAACTAAAAGGCCGACATCACGAAGCTCAGATCGAGAATACTACCTAGACACAGGCCAGTTCGCTACAACAACATGGCTATCCAAATGTCGGAAGATCAACTCCAACAACTCTTGGCGAGTATAGGAAACAAAAACAACGTTTCCTCGAAGTAAAACATCGCAGATTGTAACATCCGGTACACTGGTGAGAGAAGCTATCAAAAAGTGAAAGAGTTCATCACCACTACAACAATTTTTAAGACAATTGAAAAAATCTCTGACAAAAATGCCGCTGCTTTTGCAAGAAGCAGCCAACACTTGGTGGAACGGCATCAAGAGCAACATCAGGACATGGACAGAAGCAACCGATCGGCTTCGGAATGCTTTTACCACAAGGAAAGCGGAATACAAAATGTATCTAGAGATTTTCGAAATCCTCTGTCCACATCTCTACCGATTTATTTATTAAAGAAAAAAGAAGTTTGTTTGCCCAACTCCGAGACATCATCTCCGAAAGTATACAGATCGACACAGCCGAGCGGTTTACGACGTGTGACTCGTATGACACCGCTCGTACTAGTGCGGGCACGGGTTCGAATCCCGCTTAGGGCATGGATGTTTGTGTTGTCTTTGTTTCGTCCGAATTACTTAAAATACAAAAAAATACATATAAATACTTATATAAATAATACAATATCAAATACATTGACGGTCTTCTCGGGGAGAAGCAAAAGAAAGTAACGATATACGGCTTACAGCGGCCAGAACTTCGCGAAAAAATTACTCGCGAAAACCTCAGCACGTTAGATGCGTTATTGAAAACCGCCCGTCGAATCGAGGAAGACATCGCAGAGAAATCCGCACCGAAACTACCTGTGCCCACAAGCGGCAAAACTCGATACGAGTTTTGCAGGAATTTCAGGCATTCCATCAGTAAATGCCAAAAAACAAAAACAAAATACATCTACCCTGACAGTGCCGCAACCGGACACAGCACTCAGATGTTACGGTTGCAACCGTCCCGGCTACATACGGCGAAACTGCCCTACGTGCTAAGGCACACCCACTATAGCTGCCAACCCCGTCGGATTCTGCAGCATGAACTGGAAAATCCCACAGCCTCGTGAACGACCAGCCATCGCCATAGAAGCTCTTGGACAATGGGGCACCGCTTTTCTGGATACCGGATCCAGAATCAGTGTCGCCAGCCCGAGTCTAGTCGCACATTTGAAAACAAGAGATGCCGTTTTCACATTAGTTCTTATGAATGTTGCCGTAGCAGACGGAAACCCACACAACATCGAAGTCTCCTGCACACAAACTATTATCCAACTGGAAGGAAAAAATATTTCTACGCGCTCATTGTGCTCCCAGATGCATCACAATCCCGTAAGCTGCTCGGCATTGACTTTATCGAAGATACCGCTATGATTATTAATTTTGCCAGCAGGAAATGGCACTATGCACTTCATCGATTTGTTCGGCCCGCTACCTGAGTCTCCAGAAGGAAAAAATCTATATTTTCTAAATAAATACTGCTACAAACAACCTGGCACTAGCGCGCAATTGTGCAGGGCCATAGCGGACACAGGGCTGAGTTAAATATCATAAAAGCGTGTTCGCTTGTCCAGGCAGAATCGACAAATGTTACAAGGCTGAGCGGACACCAGTGTCCGCCATGGCCATAGCGGCAGAAAGCATAGATGACACCGGTGTACGCCCTGCCAACCCAGGTGAATTCGAGCACTAATTATTTAGATTAAAATTAAATTTCAAAAATAAAAACAAAATTATTTTGTAACGATCAAGATGAATGCTAGTATTTTGAATGTAAACGAGAAAGCACATTTTGATAATTCAATAATTAATGTTGAAAAACATACACACCCGCCGTACGCAACTATAACTTTAGACAATAATGACGAAATCCGAATTCCAATTCAACAACAAGATGTGTATACATTGTCTTGGAATAGTTTACTTTACATTGAAGGCGAAATTTTAAAATCAGACAACACAGTTTCAAAAACGGTTAAACTTGTAAACAACGCTTTCTGTCATATATTTAACGAAATTCGTTATGAAGTTGGTGGCGTAGTTATAAATCGTCTGCGAAATCCGGGTATAAGATGCACAATGAAAGGTTATATTTCTTATAATACAAATGAGAGTCTTCGTTTACAAAATGCGGGCTGGTCACCATCAACTGATATTACACAACAACTACTTGATGAAAAGGGCAAATTTGATGTTTGTTTACCACTACGTATGCTAATGGGATTTGGTGAAAATTTCAGAAAAGTTATTTTGAACTTGCGAAGTATGTGGAAAAAAGCGCTGAGCTGGAAATCGCTTTCCGAAGCTGGGAACTTCAAGAATATCCGCTGTTACAACAAACAATGCGACACACATGGGCCCTAAAAACTGCATCACAGCTAGAAAAACCGTAATTTATAATTTTCGGCCTGCAGACAGATCGTAAAAACATGGCTAAGAAAAATATGAGTGTTTTTTATCATTGTTTTATAACAAATGTTAAGTTGTATTTAAATTCTGAATTTATCCATATGATAAATTAAATTTGAAATTTTCGAGTAATACGTGGGCCATGTTGTATGAGATGTATGCTCAGTTTCAACAAGGCTATTATCAAGGCTATCATCAAAATGAAATTTTAAAATCGGGTGCAGTTGATATTAGACTTCAGTTTGAAATATCTTCAAATATACCAAATAAAACTGCAGCATACTGAATTTACTAGTAACAATTCCTATACCAAAAAAAATGTAACAAAAGATAGATCTATAAATTTAACTATATATTTTTATAATAAGCATTTAAATTATAATGTACATCTATTTATTAAAAATTTTACTTTATTTCAATTATAAGTTAATATATAATGCAAATGAAAATGATGTAACTCCTTTAGTGTATATAGATGGATGTGAACTTGATAATTTTGTATAATCTGCTAAATTAAGTTTGAACATTTATTGTATTATGATGATTTTTTAAAAATAAAAAAAAAATGTGTATATACATGTGTTTAATTTCTATTATTACCTTTATCTATCACTGGTTTATGTAATAACGCTTTATTTATTGATATATATATATATATATATATATATATATATATATATATATATATATATTTATTCTTTTAAATAATTACACAACTAGTCTTAATAATAAAAATATTAAAAGTATCAGCAGCGATTACAACTGTGACACACTTCCGGTTGAGAGACTCGAATCGGTGCAATTCGGATCAGCGGTGGCGGTGACACTTGCGGCTGAGAGTCACGAATCAGTTTCGGCGGAATTGACATTTGCGGCTGAGAGACACGAATCAGTGGCGGCGGAATTGACATTTGCGGCTGAGAGACACGAATCAGCGGCGGAATTGACACTTGCGGCTGCGTAACTCGAATCGGTGGGAATGCAACTCGGTTCAGCGGTGGTGGTTCAAACACTTTTTAAAAAACCGAACTGAAGTATAATATTTCCATCAACGCGAAATAATTTCATTTTATTCACAAGAATTTCCTCGTGCCCATGAAAGGGTTAACAGGAATACTTCGTCAAGAAGATACAACATATAATTTAGAAATTACCAAATGTAAAACTAAAAAGTTTAGCAAAAAAAGAAAATCACGAGGTAAAAAATGTAAATATCAAAGTAAAAGTCCAGATAGAGATGTATTCAATCAGCACCAGGTTCTAAAATGTTTCTAAAATTTTCTGGCTTTCTTACAACGACACATCATCAATCCAGAAGCAGAATCTGTAACAAAATAGAAATTTACCTAAGCATTAGTCATCCAACAAATATTCAATTAATGACCGGTTGCATAAAGCTTTGTTAACTTAACCAAAGAGTTAAGTCAGTAATTAGATTGTCAACTGTTTTTAAAGGGCTTCATTTATTGGTCAGTTGAAAGTTGACGGAATTCATTTACAAAGCGATAAACAATGCTTTATTCAACCAGCGATAAGAGTATGTAATATTTTTAACACATTCATCAACATACAGCGTATCACAAAAAGTTGGTTCCATATGGAAAAGTTTTTTATTAATTTATAAAAATTCTTTTTAGGATATTTGTTGGTGCTTGTTGAGAGGTATATTTCGATATAAAGAAAACAAATGACAGAACTGCCGGTATATGAAAAGGTCAATATTTTTTTAATTGCTTTATTTTATCTATATTTGCTATCATATCAAAAATATTATTAAACAATATTATAAATATATGAGTAAACCCATATATAGACCAGTTTGACATCATATAAATACTAACAAGCAATCCATATCGAGGTGTTAATCGCTGATTTTAATGAGCTTCGGTATTCAAGTAGAACACTGAAAACTAAGCGATACGTATTTTTTTTTATCGGCAACAGTCAAGGTTTAGGGGGGAAAATTATCCCCAAATTTTAGAGTAAAATTGCTTTTTATTTTTTTCACGGAAACTGTGTATCCTAGAACAAAATTGTAAATGTACGAATACCATCTTTTTTTTTAAGCTATTCATTGATGGTATACGATTTCTAAATTTACCCTTTTGCACCACCCCTGATATATTTTATTCTATAATTAATTGTTTTGTAATTTTTTTCAAAATTTTATTTTATACTAACTAAAAATTCAGTATTTGAAAGATAGCTTTCCCGTCGCGCATTGCTGCGCAACTGCAGCTTTCCCGTCGCGCGTTGCTACGCAACTTCGCAAAAATTCAGATTTTGAAAAATTATGAGGACGCAGAAACCTTCGCGGGGGTATACTAAACAACTTCCCAAAGTTTCATGGCGATCGGATGAAGTAGTAGTGCATAAAGGACAAACAGACATACACTTGTTTTATATATATTAAGATAGCCCAATTAAAAATAAAATTGACGTGTTTTTGATTTGTTTAATTATTTATTGTTTTAAGGGATAATCTACCCCTTATGTAGATACTCGTATGTACTCATAAGTAAGTTTGATTATTTATAACTCGTTAATATTACATGATAGAAAAAATGTATTAAAATTTTTTACTATTGTATTGAAATCTTATAAGATATTTAAAAAAAAAAATATTTATTTCAATTCTTTCATAAATATATATATACTGTAAAAAATTTACGGAATATTACAGGTAACATCAGGTATATTTTACATGATTACTAAGGTATTTACACTTTTTTTAATTTTTACATATTATTAATTGTACATTTTCAATGCAATATGTAAATTTGATGTCTATATGACTATATGTGCTTATACATGAAATATGTGGAATAAATATTTATTACAAAGTAATTTTACCTAATAATTTGTAATTTTATTAGTTGCAAGTAAGTATACATTAATTCTACAGTTCTATTCTAAAGTTATCTGTTTAATAATGTACGTTTTGACCTGCGCAATAGACAGCGTCTTGCTGTAGAATAGCTGACGAAGGCTTGTCGGTGAATGTCACTTTGAGTGTAATATTTATGTATACTTGCAAGTGTTGTGCAATACTTTTCTGTTTCTTCAATAAAGTAAGAAAAATAAGGTATAAGGTATAAGATATTGTTTATGTTTGTTTTAATTTTTTATTTTAGTTAACATAACCAAATTAATTGAAATGTATAATTGCAACTTATGCATTTTGAAGTTTAATAAAATTATTTCTTATAATAAACATCTGCAAATACACGGCAATACAGTAACTAGTAAATTCATTTGTTTATATGCAAATTGTAACATGCAATTTAATAAATATTTTAGTTTTAATATTTTACAAGTTTGTCACTTGCATCAACCGAAACTATAAATTCTTCGACCATTTTATCATCCAGTGAAGCCACTTTATCTGATCCAGTAAATGAATCTGTATCAAATGCTGATTTTTCTGATAATAGTGAAGACACTACGGATGCAGAAAAATCATTGGAAAAAACAAATTTTGATTGGGAAAATTATGAAATACCTTGGTATAAATTATCATCAAAGACATTACAAGATTGCGAGAAGGGAACAGGTATAAATTAATTACAACGGCCGTTACACATATGATTATAAATGAAATGAGAACAATAGATAAACATTTACCATCAAAAATATTTAAAAAAATTGCGTTAAAAATTGTACAAAAATATCCTTAGTCATTTACAGATGAAGATGACGACGGTATAGTATTAGGAGATGGTTCACATACGATTTTTTTAAGTTATTGGATCACAATAACTATTTAAACCGACCTAATAAATTAAAATCATTGTATCATGATTTAGATTGTAGTCCACGTAAAAGAAAACGATTAAATTCTGCTCGGGCAGGCTGTAGTTTCTGGCAACCTGATAATCATTCAGATTACATTTACAAAAAGTTGTTAATCAACCGGATTTTTTAAAACAAGAAAATTTATTTGTTTTATTAGACCAAACATACGCCTTACAATTTGAAATTAATAATCAAACCGAAATAAAAAAAAACTCAAATAAGATTGGCCAATATTATTTACAGAAACAGTTATACAATGGCATTATAGCAAGCTTATGGGACATGACATTAATAATTTGGGAATTAACATGAATTCCAAAAAAGATAAATTTTTCAAATTAGACACTGAAAAACGCATTAATTACGTATGGACAAACGATGGTGTTTGATATTTTAAATATATCATGTAGATATTTTGGAGAGAATGTCGAAGATATTTATAAAATATTTGAGGTAATGCGTTTTTTTTTTTTTTTTCAATAAATATTGTTCTTGAATAATGTGTGATATTTTTATGGGAAGAAACTGAATTAAATTCTATGAAATCTACAGTATCTGCACCCTATTTAGTTGCTACAGGTGTATATAAATGTGTTTGTGTAGAAAAATATTGTTAAATTGTTATTTTTATTTACAGAAACTGACCAAGGCAAAAAAATTTATATTTTGTTTGAAAATATTAATATAAATTATGGATACACTGATTGGGAACATGCAGTACAACAATATTTTGCTCTTTTTTATATATTTAACTTAGAATACCCAAAATCTGTGTCATGTACTTTAGAATTTTTTCAAAAATATTTCCTGCAGAATCATCCAATCTCAGGTAATAAATTAAGTAAAAAATCAAAATTAGTACTCACTTTAATAAATAAATTAAATTCATTATAAATGACACATTTACACAATGACCTAATAATCACATTTTTTAGTTTTTACTTATATTTGTCAAGTTTTTTTTTTACTATTAAGATTGTGATTTAACTTATACGTAGTTTTGTTATTTATATATTTTATAAAAATGCGTATACAATTCTTTGCAATGTAGTTATTTTTGTGATACAAATATTGTTTAATGTATCTGTTTATGTAGTTTGTGCTTCACGTGATATATTTTTTATTATCATATAAATATTAAACTTATTCATTTTTTGAAATATAATGTTTTTTTAAACACCTTTAATTTTCTAATATAAAGTAATATTCATATACATTTTTATAAATTAACATAAATTAAATTATTTGTTGTATATTTAAGTACACTCAAAAAAATAAGCACTTTAATATTGAAAAAAATTGCTATCTAAAATACATGAAAAAGAAACAAATGTTTTAAAAGTACCATACTTTTGAAACAAAAATTAATATTTCAAAACAATGTTTTACATTCAAATTAAAAACATTATTCTTAAAATTAAAAGCAAATGCATTCAATTTGTTGACAAGTTTTAACTTGTAACATAAATGGCGTTCATTGTTCGCGAAGTGTAGATATAGATCAGATTTATAGTGTTCTTCATGAAAGTAAGTAAAAGTCATAGAACAAGGTTAGTTCATCTATGTGCAAGTAAAAATGGACAGTGTGTATTTACTATTAGATAAAGATTATTCATTACAATCACAAGCACCAAAACTTATTGCAGGGTGTGAAACCGCAAATAAAACAATACTATTAATAAATTTAGATACGAATGAAGCAAATATAACAGAACCAGAGTTGCATCAATTCTTAAAAGAAAAAGACGTAGTAAATGCGTATAAACTTTTGGTTGGTAAGTTTTTAACACGTATTTTTGAATAATTCATTATTAATAATATGTGCATAAGTATTTTGTGATTTAAAAGAATTAATACCAGAAACACATTTTGGATTGCGGATAATATTGAGGAGACATTTGCTGCATTGGAAAGCTGTTGAAGTAAGTGTAAATTACAATATTTACATTAAATTAGATTATTTGAAGTAACAAATATAACGTTCTATTTTTGCTTCATGCTTGATTTTTAATGTTTTAAAAAGCAAATTTAAAAAATATTTATTGTTTTAATTAATTATTCATAATAAACAAATTTAAGATATAGATATTTATTTTATTAGTTTGATGAATGCGGAACAGAAACATTGACAAGAAGTTCAAATATTGAAGAATGGTTAAATTCTATACCGTCACCGTTTTCTACAACGTGGTCACATAATGAAAATATTGTACGTATAATTTAAACAATTATAAAAATAAATATACAATACACACATTTTGTTTTAGAAATGTATAAAAGATATCTTATCGGGAGACAGTTACGGAAAATATTTAATTACAAATTGAATTTTGAAGTGCGAGGAAGAAAGGATAAAAATTTGCCGAATAATAATCGATTACGTAATTTAAAAAAATATAGCGTTACAAAAACAAGATTTTCAAAAAATTACCAGAGACATATGTTTATGTGATCCACCAGAATGTCCAGTATGTATTAATAAAACATTAATAAATTATTAAATAAAATTTAAGTAATTTTATTTTAGGAATAATATTATTAAAGTCCTGGCGCAAAAAGCAAACGACAAAACGGTACTCTGTATACAAGATACATCAATGCGCGACACAGATGTAAAAAAAGACTATTTTCAAATCGTCAAATAACTCAAGTTCGTCTCTTACACATGAAACAAACGAACTTGATATACAAATTAATGAAGAAAATAGAAAATGGCTTCAATGCAATTTTGAGTCATATGAAGTAGTAATAGATAACTGGATATTTACATTTCCATATAGGAAATAAAAATCGTATTCTACAAATATATAGTATGTTAATGAATGGCCTATACTGATATCTATTCATGGTTCAAAACTGGTAAATATGTAATTAATAATTTTAATTTAATAATAAATAAGTAACTGTTTTTTATATTGCTTCAGATAAATGCAGATTATCAGTTGATTTACCAAAATAAAGACAACAATCAATTAAAAAAAATGGAATGAATTCAAAAATAAAATTATTCCGTACTATGAAAAAAATATTAAAGACCCTGTTTATATAAAAATTTTAACCGGAACCAAAGAAGAAAAAAATGAAAGTAAGGATAAATAATATTTGTATTTCTTTATCAGTTATATTATTTACCAATTGTTTCAGACACTCAAAACTATACATTAACGATACTGTTAAATAGCATACTTGTACCTACAGGAAGATATAATAATACGGACAACACAAAAAGAAGAAAGAAACATAAATACAGTATAAATCAAGCAATCGAATCATTTATACTAAAAGTCAACAATATCACGGAATATGAAGAACGCATTAGTAATTTACAAGATCAATGCATCATGGACAAAAACACATTGCAACCTGCCATTCTATTTTTCTAATTAATTAATATATTTTGAAAGATAATTACATAATTTATTAAATATTTTATATATGCATCTTAATATAATCCCTGATACTTATTTACCTATTACCTTTAAAAAGAAATTCATTGTAAGTTTATTAATTCCTAAGTATTTATAACACAAACGTTGACTGCAGGGAAAAAATACGGTACGTGATACACTCAACAAAAAAAAAACGTGCCACTTGAAAAATCAGACCGATTTTCAAATAAGTATAACGGCCAATTTTGAACAAAATTGAATGAAATTTTTTGTACGAAAAAATTTGAGGTCTCGTCTTTAAGACTGCAAGATATGTCCCATTTTAACCATTCCGCTCCCCACCACACCCAGCAGAAAAAAAAAAAACCTGTTTTGACTTTAAAAATTGTCAAACTTTGACAAAATGGATAGTATGTTTTTCAAATACCAGAAATACTATCATTTGCTTTCTTTATGTCTCAATAAACGTTTCAACAAGCACCAACAATGAAATTGTCCCAAAATGATTATTTGGATTCAAATATATTATAAAAACGAAAAATTATTATAAAAAATCCTATATTTTCATAATTATTAAAAAATTGATATTTTGCGCGCCATCATTCTATCGACATTATGACGTCTCTACTAATTTTTCAAAATATTTAATTTTCTTGAATGTTCATTTTTTTTCTTTATTTTGTATTATTTCTGTTTCTGTCTTAAGGAGAGGTTCTTTTATAATTTTTTTAAAAAATCGATTTTTTTTATTGCATAAATCGAATGCTATAAGTTTCTAGAATATGTGGGTAAAATGATTAGGCGATCCGTGACTTAGTTCCGTCGCTACACGGCTTTGAATGGACCGATGTCCTGAGCGGTGACGGGCGCTCAGGCAGTAAGTTCGTCGCGCGCTCCTCAACGGAATCGCGGATTGATTGTAAGTTGATCATTTGAATTCTTCAAAACTGTTCTCGATTTTTTGTTCAATCTTCTCGAAAATCCTTGTGGTCAAAATTTCATAAAAATTGATTAAGATCACTTTTTGCCCGCCATATTGGATCCGCCATTTCGAATTTTTCAAATCTGACCTCAAATTCGTGTTCAGCGACCCCAAAAACCTATAAATTCACTTATTCTTGGACAAATTGATCGAGTAACTCAAATTGTACAAGAAAAAACCGTTTTCAAAACTTTAAACGCGTTTTATACGAAACTACATTTTTCGAATCGGCGGGCATTGTAACTTTCGAACCGTTCAACCAATCAACTTCGCGTTTCGTCCTCCTAAAAGGAAACAAAATCCTCGGGCATCTCTACCAACAAAATTGCAACATTTTGATCATTAACGATTTTTTACAGCAGGCCAAAGTGGAAAAATCATGCGAAAAAACAATATCTTATTTTCAAGTGGCCGCCATTTTGTTTCTATAACGAATTTTTTTATGTTTTTTAGGTAGAGATGCCTCTATGGAATATAATCTTTAAGGTCGTTTTGGTTTCATGCTTCTAGGTGACGAATTGCGACCTGTATCGTGCCCGCCGATAAGTTTTGTTTTTAAAACATCGTTTCCCAAAACCGCCATTTTGGACGACATTTTTAAATATCCGAAACTAAAAAAATTTTGTTTTGTAGACAAAACCTGAATAAACATTTTGCAAAAAAGCGCACATGTCTAAGTCATTTCAGTTCCTCAAAAAAAATAGTCAAATATCAGGTACTTTTGGTACAATTATAAAAGAACCTCCCCTCAAGTAATTTGTATAGAGTTAATTTTACGAAAAAAAATATAATAAATTTTCTATGAGAATGGCAAACATCTGTTTCTGACAATAAAAAAATTGGAAATTTATCTCTTACTTGTTGAAAGAATAAATTATTTAATTTATTTTTGAGACCGTAAGTTGTTTTAATTATTGGAATATTGGAAGTAAAAGTTTTTAGTATAAATTCTATTATTTTAATTATAAAGTCAGTTGGCCGTTTTAGATACGTTATATTATCATTTTTTAATCCATAATCTTTAAGGAATAAAAATATTTCATCGGAATTTAATAAAAAAAAATTCATCTTTACAAAAAATGGAACTGCACATATTACAGTTATAATTCTTTAATAATTTAAACACTATATAGCCTGTAACATATATTACCGCACATTTTTCAATTGAAAAATTTGATTCAAAATCTAGAATTGGAATCAGAATTATTTATGGATATTTCTGTTTCTATTGAGGTCTCTAAAGATATATTTTGTATTTTGTCATCTGTTAAAATAATTATATCATCATCATCTTCATCAGTTTCGCAGTTTCTGTTGGAATCGGTGGTAGATTGCAATCTAATATAAATATTATTTTGGGGAGTAATTCTGAATTCACAACATGTTGGTGCGTAATTATATCCACCCCTACCTCTTATGATAGAAAATAAATGTTCAATAGGATCTTGCTGAAGTCTGTTAGTCAACAAGTATTTTATATTTTCATTTTTTAAATCCTACCATAATAATAATGTAGCTTGTATTGTATGGTTTAAGCCTTTACAACAATATATATTTTGTTTTTCACTTCCGTCTGCATTTAAAATTTTAAATGATTTAATAATTTTGAAAGTTTTCAATTTCGTTTAAAATATCTAAATTATAAATAGAAAAAGCACTTTTTAGTGGATTTGCATCATTAATAACTTTGCTATTGAAACAATAAAAAATATTGTTTGTAATTAACAAAAATTCAGCCGTACCATTACATGTATTTGAATGTAATTGTTTTGCTAAAATTGCTGTAGATATTGCTACCGAAACAGTTCTGCTAAAAATTTGAGTAGCTAATTTAACTTTTATTTTCTGAAATGAATTGGGAAAGATGTGTTTTGTAATTTTTGGAATACATCTAAATGTTGAACTTAAAGTATATATTTTATAAATTTCTAGAATATCTTTCCAGGAAGCGGTGTGTAATTTATTATCTAAATTTCTAAAAATTATGTTATTTCTCATTAAATTATTTCTAATACTTTTAACTAAATGAGGCATGTCATATATTGTGAAAATTTTTTTTCATTGTGATAAAAATGGGGGTGCTGTTCAGTCGTATTTAATTGTTTATTAAATAAAGATCTGTTATTTGACCCTTGATCACATATAATTGCTCTAATGTTTAAACCCATAAAAAATAATTTTTCTAATGATGACTTTATAATAAAATTTAAACTTACGGCAGAAACAGATTGAGCACTAATATAATATGCGATAGGCATTTTCCATTTATAAAATAATCCTCGAATCATTAACACTAATGCATGACTTCCAAATAAATTTTTTCATTCGATTGTACCTAAATCCTCATATCCTTCAACATAATCATGATAATGATTATAAGAAACTTCTTTTTTTATAGTCATTTCATCAAACATTAATACGCAATTTTTCTCTAACATAGACATATTTCTTATTTTATTTTCTAATTTATTAATTAAAATATTATCAATTTCAAATTATATATTTTTAACCATTTTTGTATAGTAGATATAGAAGATAATAAAAAACCTTAGATCTTAAAAATTTGTAGCATGAAGGGCTTTTATAATAAATAGAAAGTGATAATTCTTTTTCACTTCTTCGGCAAAATGTTTTTGTTTTGTGAAACAATTGCATATTAACAAATATGAAGAAGTTTTTAGATTTTCCAGATAACATTTTTTGTATAATTTCAAATTCATTAAATTTTAACATTTTCTTTTTTAACCGATAATTTTCATTTAAACGACGTTTTAATTCGTTTGTTTTTTCTTTAATATTTTACGCAATTTAATTTTACGTGGTGTATTTTCTGACTGTGTTGGTGAAAGCATCACAAGCAGTGTTTCTGTAAACCATTGAACAGAACCACTTTTTGGCGGAGTTATGGGACTTGATGTTTTGGATTTAGCACGAGATGAAATTGTTTCTTTTGAATCGGGAAATAAAATATCCGTTGACTTAAAGACAAAATTTTCTATATTATATTTTGAAATATATAGAAAAAATTTAATAAGTACATATGTTTTTGATGTTGATGAACTTTGAACATATTTACTTGGTGTAGCTGTACTTGTTGATGGTTCATTTAAATCATCAAATACTAAAGAACGAACTACAGTCTTACGAGATGGATTATTTTCCGAAAAATGTATAGGAACTGCATTCTTATTTAAGCGACCATGTTTTACATTTGTAAACGCAGAGTCCAAAAAATGTTTATCACACACAATTTTATTTTTTGATTTTGTAGGCGATAGTAATAATAATTTTAAATTTCCACAATTTTTTAACCACTGTTTCACACGCGATTAATTTATAGAAAATTTTAAAAAATGTGTATCTGGATCATTTAATCTGGTACTATTACAATTAATGTACGCACATTTAGTAGCCGATCTACTCATTATTTTTTTACAACAAATACAATACAAATTATTGTTTTTATATTAAGCTGCGTATACAGTGTCTTTATCAATTCACGTACGAAAAATAACTGGCTCTCAATATATGTTTTAGAAATAGAAAAATCCTGACATATTTGTTATTTTTAAAAGAAGAAATTATAACGTAGAAATGATAGGATACACAAATAAATATCGTTTATAATATACAATCTCAAGCATAGTGAGTTAATATTTTGTCCAAATATTTCAAAAGAACATAACACTGTCATCGTAAACTAATATAATACATGGACTTATATTGCCACATAAATATAATAAGCAGATTCAATGTTTGATATTTATTATAAACACATATCTCATAAAACCTACATTTTTTACTAACAATAATATTTACTTTCAATTTAAAGAACATAATTTCTGCGTGCAAATAATTTACATATTTCTTGAAATAAGGCATAACAATATTAATGATAATTAAAAAAAATGTATAAAAATTATTAACGTAATTATAAAATATGAAAATTTAAAGTTATAAAATGTAAAACTTTAAAATGTATAAAAAATTAAATTATAGAGAATAAAATCTAAAATACAAAATTGTAAAATAATCATTTTTAAATTACATAGTTACGAAAAATAAAATTACAAAATATAAAATTATAAAACAAAAAAATTATAAAATATAAAATTATAAAAAATAAAATTATAAAATATAAAATACATTATATAATAAAAAATTTAAAGTATCAAATTATTGCAAAATATGAACTTATAAAATATAAAATTCTAAAATAAAAAATTATAAAAAATATAACTTTAAAATGTAAAATATTAAATTATGAAAACGAAATTATCAAACATAAAATACATAATTCTAAAATAAAAACTTTTAAAGTTATAAAAAAATGCAGCCATAAAATAAAACGGAATTATTCTACGTTAATCTACGTTAAAAAATTCCACACATTTTTAATTAAAATCATTTATAATTAAAAACAAGAGTTCAAATAATTAAAAATTTAAGTGACAAAGTGGTTCTGTTCTTGTTTCCAGTTCATTTTTTCTTTTCTCAATAAAAGATATTTATCATTTTTGAATTTTTATAGATTTTCTATGAGAAAACACAGATAAAATATCAAAATTAGTTATTATAGATTATTATATTATATTGTGTAGATTATTATATTAATTACAAAATAATATACTTTAAAAACAATTAAATATTTTACAATGATAATAAATAAATGTAAAAAATACTCCTCATATTTTTGTAAAGAAAAAGTGCTTTTATCATTTATTTCAAAATTCATTTTTGCTTCTATTTTTTATGAAATATAAATAGTTTTTTCTATATTTGATATATTCTATTAGAACTGATTTAAAATTTAAAAACACAATTTTAAAGTGATTAATAAGTCATTTATAATAAATGTATCTCTTGTATACACGATAGCAGATTTCTCTCTGATCATTAGTCGGGTTAATTTCTCCATAGTGCCTTTTGATTCAGAGTGATATATTAAATTATAAAAAATTCAATTATATTTGGAAATAAAAAATTTAAAAAAATACTATCGGCAGTAGTAGGATGTACCAATTTAATCGTGCAACTAAGTTGGTACTACTCTTTGTATTTAATTTTAACCATAAAAATCACAAGTATATACATACAACATTTGCATTAAAACTTTTAAATTAAAATAAACTGAGCGAAATAAATAAAACAGTTTTTATAATAAAATAATATTAATACCAGAATTTAAACATTTAATTTATTGCATTTTGTATTGCATTACTATCCTATTTAAAAATATGTAAATTTTCATTTTAATTAATAAGATTTTTAAAATACATTGTTTATGGATGTTTTTATGGTAAGCAATTTCGGTTTTTACATAAACCAATTGAACCGATCCAGATATGTAAACCGTTTCTCGCACTGTCCCAGTTTAATTTTATGTTAAACCGAAACAAAAACCAAACCAAAAACCAAAACGATTACAATGTTTGTATAAGTATAAGTTATGTGCTCAGAGAATTTTAATTCGTGATCTATTACAATTCCTAAATATTTAACAGTTTTTACAAATTTAATTTCTTCTCCATCAACTATTATGTTATGAATGCCTGAGTGTTGTTTTATTATTCTAGATTTACCTATTAAAATTGCGTTTGTTTTTTAACATTTAGCTTCAGCTTGTTACCATGAATCCAGTTACATATATTCACTAGATCTTCCTCAATCTGTTCTTTTAATTTAAGTGGATCGTTGCCCGATATGTAAATCATCGTATCATCAGCAAATAAATGAATTTTACTATGTTTTATACAATGTACAATATCATTTAAATATATACTAAACAAGAGTGGCCCAAGTAGGCTTTCTTGTGGAACGCCATGTTCAACTTTCTTTATATTCGAAATTACATCATTGCATTTTACTTTTTGCCATCTGTTAGATAAATAGTTTTGAAACCAACTTAGAACTACACTTTCTACTCCATATTTTTTTAATTTTAATAATAACCTGTCTCTATTTATAATTTCGAAGGCCTTTTTGAAATCAATAAAAATTGCTGTTGTTGTTAAATTATTGTCTATATTGCTTTTCCACTCTTGTATTACGTATTGCAATGCTGTTTCACAGTTAAAATGTTTTCTAAATCCTGATTGATACTTACTTAATATATTTGTTTCATTAACATGATTTAATAACTGTTCAAAGACTATTTTTTCTAATACTTTTGATGTGGCAGGTAACATATTAGCTGGTCTAAATTCTTCCCCAAATGTGTATTATTTATCTTTCTTAATGGAACAATTATTGTGAATACTTTTAGTTTATCTGATACAATACCTGTCTCTAATAATAAATTAATTATATGTAAATCACTTGTAAAAGTGAAGTGAAAATGCGAGTTGTTTTTCTATGGTAAGAAGTATTTTTTTTTAATTAGAAGCAATGATAAAATAGCGGACAATTTAAATAAATTAATGTCAGTGTTACAATGTTCAAGTTAATTTAATATTACTTTATAAATTTATTTTTAAGTTATATAAACGTTATTTTACAATAATGTAAATATGGCCAATTACTTAATTAAAATATAACAATTTTTATAATATTAGTACAGATCTATATTTAAAAAATTTATATAAACGAAAACAATTTGAACCGGTTTGTGTCTAAAAACAGCGGTTTAACATTTTTTGAATAATCAGTTCAGTTCCTGTTTTAGTTTCGTAAAAATTGTAACGATTTACTCCGTTTTTTTACATATCAGTTCAGTTCGAGTCTCTAATTAATTTAAATAATAATTAAGTTTTTGTTCGTGGAATAAAACAATGTTAATAAACCTAACTTCTATAATCCTCAAAAATAAATAACGAAAAGTTGAGTATATTTTGTAAATATTACATACAACATTTGTAGGCAGTAACACTTGTTTCGTTTTAATAGTTTTTCTGTTATTTGTTATTGCGGACTTAGAATCTGGCGTGAGCATTTGTGTTACTATTGTCGTTAGATTAGATTTTTAATTATATTTTTGAATTTTAAGTTTCTCTTGTAGAATGTTTGCCATATGTATATAAATTAAAATTGTAAACTGTCTTAAAAATTCTTTTATTTAAATACTGTTGTTCATATATTTTTTACCACTTTGACTGCAAGGAAAAAGTGGTATAGCGTTTGGTACGGTGTCAGTAACATTTTCAAAAAAAAATAAAATTGTATAGATATCCTTCATATAGCCTCTAGATGACGAATCTGAACTTAGTTTATGTGGGTGTATGGATGTGCATCGTCAGCTCGCTCGCTCGATCGGTCGTAAGTCAAAATTTTGTGGCCGCAACTCCTCCTAGACGGTTCAACCGATTTTAATGAAATTTTCAGGATAAATTTGTCTAGTACCCAAGATGGTCATGTGATTTTGTTTTTTTCCAGTGATGCCAACTTTCCGAAAAAAAATTACTAAAGTTTTTAAAAATTCATATTGGCTACGTTATTTATCCGATTTTGATCAAATTTTCAGAAAAGATTTCCCTAATGCTCCCATTAATTATATAATTTTATTAATATCCAGCGTTGCCAACTTTCCGAAAAAAAAATTACTAAAGTTTTAAAAAATGTATTATGGCCATGTTATTTAACCGATTTTACTTAAATTTTCACAAAAGATTCTCCTAGTATTCATATAATTTATGAAATTTTAACAAAATACAGTGTTGCCAACTTTCCGAGAAAAAAATTACTAAAATTTTTAAAAATTCATTATGACCATTTTATTTAACCGATTTTAATCAAATTTTCATAAAAGTTTCTCGTAGTGTTTAAATAAATTATGCAATTTTAACAAAATACAGAGTTGCCAACTTATCGAGAAAAAAAACATAATTTTTTAAAAATTTATTGTGGCTACATTATTTATTCAATTTTGGTCAAATTTTCATAAAAGTTTCTCCTAGTGCCCACATAAATTATAATATTATTAAAATACAGTGTTTCCGAGAAATGTCAAAGTGGTCTATATATGGGTTTACCCATATATTTCTAATCTTCTTTAAATCCGTTGTGGTCATCACAGAACCAACCGTCACACCAAAGTATTTAAACAAAATATTTTCTAAGAGAAATTATTATTGAAAAAGACAACATATTATATTACGTTGAAAATTTATAGTTTTGCATAATCGTGAATACGTATATACATATATGCCAATATGGATACTTAGGAAAAACATCAATAAAATATGAAAAATTATAAAAATTTATTAAATCTTATCAAAAACACTTCATTCATATTACTAGTGTAAACCTAATTCGTGCTTATCTGTAAAAATGCGAAAAAATCAAAAAAGACTTATTTTGCATTACTTATTTGATATGTAATAATTTTTATAATTTTATTATTTAAAAAAAAAATAATAAAAAAAAAATTATGTATCGCACACACGTTTTCCTTATATACTCCATTGTTTAAAATACGGCGCAAGCTCTGAAGGGTAAATATAACAAAAATAATTTTTGTAAGCGTCCTCAATAATCGTTAACAATAAAATCATAATTATTTTTAAAAGGCGGTAAACACATATTTTTCTACGAGTGTTAAAAAAACTACACTTTATTTCACTGTGAATTGTAAATTATAAATAAATAATGGATAAATGTTTAATAGCAGCCCTGTCCACTAATTTTCTTTTACCAATTTATAATCTACTCTAAAAAGTGCATTTAATCTACATATTTTTCAAATATATCCTCCATAAGCCCAAAAAAAATATAAAAAATTGCTAATTTGGTAGCAAAGATTCGGCGTATTTCGTATTCTTTATACTTTTTTAATAAACTTATATATTTCAACAAATATACAATTTTAGAACATGATATTTAGAATATATTACCATTTTAGACAAAAGTATAATGTAAAACGGTTAAAACAAAGAAATTCGATTAAGAGTGGACAGCCACATTGATATAAAATCATACAAATAAATCAGCAATTGCAACACATCAATATTCTTAAATAAACAGATATTTTATGTAATTTACCTGAACAGCATAGAGTTGATCACCGATAACAGCTACACGAACATTAGCTCTTGGTAAGGCCAAACTGGAACCAACCACCCATGATCTCTGGATATCCCTGGTTCGTAAACTTCAGTATACAATTTTATCTTAGAATGTAGAATTCAAACAGTTCCAGCTGTCACATTCGCCGACTGCATAGACGAGATGGTTGAATGCTGCTAAAACCAGTTTGATACCGACCTAAACACAACATGAAACAATATAATCTCTATACAAGCATTTTATGAGAATTTTGCGTGGAAATGTTCAAAATATAAATATTTGTTTTACATTTTTTAGACATATTTGCGCATAGCATAAATATAAAGAATACGTTAATAAAATGCTATAATGAAAATTTAAATAAAAATGATGCAAACGTTTTCTGTCACAGTTGAAATGTATTCATTCCGAAATGAAAACAAATAAACCGATTTGATAGCTCTGATCTTTGTTAGGTAAAACTGAACATGGTTTGTTTTTGAAACACGTTGACCTTGATGATTAAATTATAAAGATAAATTTATTTATTTATAAATCTATAGTTTATATAGTAACATACAAAACTATCTAAGCGAATACATGCTTTTCTATTATATTTTCAAATAACTTTAAGAAATATTAATTTTTTTTATAGAATTTGAACTAATATTGATTTAAATAAGATTATATATTTATTTATTAATATTAGTTGAGTTTGTTTAAAAAAAATGAAAATCTTAAAATATATTACCAGATATAATCTCACAAAACTTATATGTTCAAGTGTCGAATCTAAATTCACACGTTAAAAAACCAGGTAACGATTAAAATAATAAACCACATTTTCAGAAACCGTGTTAACAGAAATGCAACTGGTTCTGCTGAAAAAAGCCAATCGGTTCGTTCATTTGGTTCAATTTCAGAATACACTATTTGATTTTCAATGTATATATGCCAATAATTACCTATAACACAGTAATTAATTCTTAAAATGAAAATAAGTGACTTGTTTACTAGTTCTGAACACTCCCACATAATCGTCACTAGATATTTAAAATAAGCTTTATCGATATAACTATTACATGAATTCGTCGTCATTCCAAACAGTTTTATTTAAATCTCTGTAGTAATATACTAACATGATGCGCTATGAAATTTATTTAAATATCAGAAATTATTGAATGTGTTAAAGCAAGTGTTAAACGATATTCAAATAATTGAATAAATAATTGTTAAAATTTAATGCCAATATCAAAAGTCTATTTAAAACGGTTTTAGTAAAACGTTATATTTTAATAAAATTTAATAGTTCATGAAACTACATAAAATGGCTTTAGTAGGTTATAGTTCAGTATTAATATTTATTAATAAACGCCGTTTGGACAAACTCAAAGTATGTCTGCATCAAGAAAATTGATTAAGACATACATTATGTTTGTCGAAACGTCGATTATTAATAAATATTAATTCAGAACTATAATCCAAAGCCGTTTTATTTTAATATGGGTTCTGAATTATTTTTGTTACCATGCATAAAATATCTATAATAGTTTTTACAAAATCTAATTAAAATACCTTTACCTTTTTTTATGATTCCTCCATTAAATATTTTACAGTTAAAACTTTATTGAATATAGTTTCCAAAATAGTAATTTCTTTTGTTTTCATCATCATCCATATTTGGTTTCATATTATGATTTGAAGCTTCATGAAATGGAATGCCTGACATCTAAAATTAATAAAAACCTTGTAAATCTAAATAATAACATAAAGGATATGCTACTATAAATCAAAAAATTAAATAAATTATACTTATTTACTTACTTGTAGTTGCTTGTAGCCATACTTGTGGCTATGAAGAACACATGCCCTTAAAAAAAATTTCACATTTTCGTTTAGTTCCAATACTAATTTTCTTCAGATATATTTGAATAACATCAACTAGTGTAAAAGAGTTTTAATCTTTGTATATAATATATTACTAAATGACTGATTAACTTAATAAACGAAATAACATCACGTTTTCAATACAAGCGAAAACAATGTGGCCGTTGAGCGCGGGACACGAGTTCGCTTGGCTTGGCTTGGCTTGGTGACGCTCTGAGTGGCAGTGTTGCCAGGTGTAAAAACATAAATTCACCAAATCGGCGCTGCAAAAGTTGCCAGACATGGTTTTTCACCAGATTTAATTTTATATGAAACAATGGGAATAAAAAAAAAGATATACCTAGGAAAATAATAAGTTTTATTTACGAACATATATAAAGATTTAACAAATAAAAATTAAATTCTAATAAACTGTAATAAAATATAAAAATTCAAAATAGCAAAATGCATATAAATTTAAAATTTCATTAT
This sequence comes from Clivina fossor, assembly GCA_963966155.1. NCBI lineage: Eukaryota > Metazoa > Arthropoda > Insecta > Coleoptera > Carabidae > Clivina > Clivina fossor. The sequence continues at coordinate 37,052,850 of OZ014551.1, forward strand.
AAACATATTAAAAATTCAACTATTTTTTCCATGTTTACAACATTCCAACTTAAATAATATTTGAATTCTAATTTCGATAAATAATTAAATATAATTCTAAAAATTTTGTCATTGTAATTCATAGTAATTTTTCTTCGATTTTATATATGTATGCATATGAAAACTGCGGTTTCTCTAACTTCTTTTTCAACTCTTGTTTTTCTTTTTCTAAAAAGTATGCTTCCGCTTGAATGACGAATTCTGAACTACTCCTCAAAGACAGCTTTAATAAATTTGTTTCTACTTCTTGTAGATTTTCGACAGAGTCTATTTTAGAAGTAGATGGTTCTTCATCTCTCCAATTTGTTGAAGAAGTACTGGATCTACATTTAAAAAACTAATAATTAATACTATTTATAATTATATATCTACTCAACATTACCTCTTCTTTGCTTTTTCTGGAGACGGAAAGCGCAATCTCTTGGATTCATTCCAAGAAAACAGTTTCGGTCCGTTTTAACGTTTGCCATCAAGAAAGTGGCCACTGTAGACAACGCTACTGTCGTTTGGTTCTTTATCTTTTCTTCTATATAAAGAAAAACATATTTAAAATATTGATTATATAATACTGTTTGTATGTAAATAGATATTTTTTACCTTATAGAACAAATCCATATTTTCTTTTGACATTCATTTCCTGGATAGCAAAATACCAAATTACGATATCAAGCACAAAATAGTAGATTATATTTGTATGCAAATGTCAAAACACATTTTACCTTTCAAAATTTTGAAGTACGTTCAAAAATGCAGAAGAAATGTTATTGTAAAAATATATTTAAACATAAATGTACAAGCAGATTAACAAAAAAATATTATATACTAATATTACAAATAATCTTTTTAAAATTTAGAATATTATTTTATATATTTTTATTAAATTAATAAAAATGTAATATTGTGCATAAAATTAAATACATATATTATGAACGAAACCTATGTGATTTTATCAAGAGTTTTTAATTATTTTACATGAAAATGAAATATTTACACTATATGAAACAAGTTGTGCCAGGTCTTAAATATTTTTAAATTTTCACAATAAGTGATTGAAAACGAGTAATTTTAAACCCCATTTAAATTACATAGAAATTTTAACTGTACAATTTTTTGTTAAGCAACATTTTCATATTTTGCGGCAACTGCGCGTCTTTACTTTAGAAGGTTATTAAAATTGTATTCTAAAAATGAACTATCTCCCCATATATGTAATACTCCTATATTCCGCACTGTATATGAAACGCATTGATAAAAATTCTGCCGATGAAAGGAGACAAAACATATATCGGACGCACCGTTGATCCGACGAGACACTATGCGCAAGCGCTGAGATTACCAATCAATTATGTACTAAAAATTTAGCGGTAAAAGATTTTTAATTCAAATAATATTTTAATATTTTTTTTTGTAATAACAATTTTAATATTCTCGGATATTGTAAAATAATATGCATTAACATTACACTTATTAATACAAATTAATTAATAATATAAATAATTAATAAATTAATAAACACAAATTAATAGTAATAAAGTTTTTATTTCCAACATTACACTCATGAAGAATATATGAAAATTACAAATGCACATGGGCTATTTATTGACAAATTACTTGGAAGATCTATTCCAACTGACTGTTCTACTGTAGATTGAACAAACTGAGACGTAGATGGTAAATCAGTTACATAATCTGCCTTTGTTAGTATCTTCTTTCTGCTTGGAACTGAACCAGGTCTTAACACTGGCTTGCCACCTAGTTGTTTCCAATTTGGTTCAAGATAGGCCTCAGATGCAAAATGTAAAGAGCAAATTCTAATATTTGAAACATTATCATTTGCATTCAAATAACAAATTTTATACCATAACTCACGGGTTTTTTCGTCACGAGGGAACCTAAAACAGTAGAATACAAATTTATCTTCCTGACATGTATGTTGGTTATAAACCGTATATTCCAAAATTAAACGGTACTTGTGTTCATTGGCAGTTAAAATTCTAGTCGGCTGAATTTTGACAAACCAAAATTTCAGATACCGTGGTTCGAAATGAAACCGGTTGCATTGGAAATAAGCAATTGGTTTAACTGGTTCGCTTTTGAAATATACGGAAAAATTAAAAATTAAAACTGTTTATACTCGCTGTAGCAAACATTATTATTGAATCGTCAATTTTGTTTTTTTTTTTAAATTGATTGAATTAATTTTTACTAGTATATCACAGCTTTCATGCAATACCCGAAATTAATTTTTACTTACTTATGAAAAGAAATGCCGCATCGTGGTTTCTCATCACACAAAAAACACTTCCAATTCCCCATTATTACAGGTAAAGATAGTAAAAAAGTATTTAAAATTGCACTGTTAAACGAAGAACTGAACAGATTGCTATATATTGCTACGCAAAGAACAAACTCGAGATCGCAAACAACATTCAAAGACGAGTGATGAGGTTAAAATCATGTCAGAATCACGTCAAAACACTATTATTTAGCGCATGCGCATATAGTTTAGTTGGACTAACGGTACATCCGATATGTTCTGTCTCCCTTCATCGGCAGAATTTTTGAACGACAACTATCAATATAGGAGTATTACATATATGTATCTCCCACATAACTATCAAATATTATTTTACAAAATAAATTGATTGTAAGATATTGTTTAAAGTGAGATAGTAGAGATACTATAAGGAGAGTGTGGCCGATAGCCTGAAAATAGTGTTCAGCTTCTCATTGGTTGCGCCATTTTTCTCTAAAAACTAATGATTTTGATTTCGCGCGCTAGTTCGGCTCATTACATTTACATTTTTTTTTTTTGAAATATTATATTATCGCATATTAAACTGTAGCTAAACGTACAATCTAACTGCTAAATAAATATATTTTACTGCAGGATTGCTGTACGAGAGGTATTTTTATCATTTTCATGTTTAATTTGACAGTTTTCAATATTTCAACGAAGAAAAATTCATGCGCCACTTCAATTTTTTTTTGTGACATTTTGACATTTTTGACATTTATTTTATATTAGTATATTTATTATTATAATAAACGTTATTACAATATTATACATTACATTTCTATGTGTGATATGTTTTTTTGTATGCAGAACACAAGAACAAATATTCTGTGTTCATTTGATTTGATTTGATTTTAATTGATTTGATTTAAATTTAAATTTGGAGCCAGAGATTAATGGCGGCGCATCGGCCGAATTCTCCTTATAGTATCTCTAGTGAGATAGCCAGCTAGAGCGACATCTGGTGGGAATGATTATAAGTATAGGTGTGTTCTTTTGTTCATAACACTTTCAAGGTCAACATTCAAGATAAAAATCATTCTAGCAATGTACAAGACGGGATATATGATTCTTGTGATGTACAACTTAAGAGATGAATATTCAATGGTTGAACCTACTCCCGAGATATATATATATATATATATATATATATATATATATATATATATATATATATATATATATATATATATTAAATATAAGTGGGTCCGTAAATAACTATTATAGTAAAAAAAAAACAAATATTTTTAGAACACAATTTTAATTAGTATACAGGACAAGCAATGCATATTTATTAAATTTAAATATTTCATTGTTATTTTTATAATAATTTTAAATAAAATAATATAAATTTTATAATAAATTATTAAATTTAAAATTATCTATATGATCCACTATTTCGCCACTGTCGCACCAATCGCTTATACTGCGCATGTCAATATTAGGTAAGACATCCGTTGTGATGTGACCCGCTTGGCGGCATGGCCATCATATGGCCGCCATTGCATGCGGTAGGCAGGGCAGCCACATTGGTTTCGCTTTAGAATTGTCAATATGGTGTTATTTCGTTCATTTAATTTAATCAGTCATTTAGTGATATATACAAAGTTTAAAATTCTTTTACGCTAGTTGATGTTATTCAATTATCTGAAGAAAATTAGTATTGGAACTACACACAAATGTGCATGTGCTCTTCATAGCCACAAGTAAGTAAATAAATATAATTTGTTTAATTTTGTTGATTTATAGCAGCATATTCATTATGTTATTAGTTAGATTTACAAGGTTTTTATAAATTTTAGATGTCAGGCATTCCATTTTATCAAGCATCAAATCATAATATAAAGCCAAATGTGGACTATGATGAAAACGGAAGAAATTACTATTTTGGAAGCTATATTCAATAAAGCTTTTAACTGTAATATAGTTATGGAAGAATCATAAAAAAGGAAGAGGTATTTTAATTAATTTTGTTTTAAAAAACTATTATAGATATTTTATGCATGGTATAAAAAACATCAGAACTCATTAAAATAAAACTGCTTTGGATTATAGTTCTGTATTAATAATCGACATTTCGACGAACTTAACGTATGTCTATCAATTTTTTTGATGAAGACGTACTTTGAGTTCGTCGAAACGGTGTTTATTAATAAATATTAATACTGAACTATAACCTAAAGCCATTTTATGTAGTTTCATAAACCATTTAATTTTATTAAAATATAACGTTTTGCTGAAACCGGTTATAAATAGATTTTTGACTTTGGCATTAAATTTTAACATCTATTTATGAAAGCGAGCATTAGATATTTTAATAGCTGTGATATATTTAAGGATTGCGTACGTTTTCAAAATGTATAATAACGTAGAGGACTATACCTTTGAGATATTCAATTATTTGAATATTGTTTAACACATTCAATACAATATATTTAAAACTTTATATAAACGTGTAATTTTTTCTTTTAAAATTATATTGAGTTGTACGACATATTGAAATAGAACATTTCGCACGACGAGTGAGAAACAATAATATTATAGTATTCGGGCCGCCGTATCGGAACATGTTTAATAGAAGTATTCTGTATAATTTCTGATATTTAAATAAATTCCATAGAATGACGATGAATTCATGTAATAGTTATCGATAAAGCTTATTTTAAATATCTAGTGACGATTATGTGGGGGTGTTCAGAACTAGTAAACAAGTCACTTTTTTTTCATTTTAAGAATTAATTCCTGTGTTATAGGTAATTATTGGCATATATACATTGAAAATCAAATAGTGTATTCTGAAATTGAACCAAATGAACGAACCGATTGGCTGTTTTCAGCAGAACCAGTTGTATTTCTGTTAACACGGTTTCTGAAAATGTGGTTTATTATTTTAATCGTTACCTGGTTTTTTAACGTGTGAATTTAGATTCGACACTTGAACATATAAGTTTTGTGAGATTATATCTGGTAATATATTTTAAGATTGTCATTTTTTTTAACAAACTCAAATAATATTAATAAATAAATATGTAATCTTATTTAAATCAATATTAGTTCAAATTCTATAAAAAAAAATTAATATTTCTAAAAGATATTTGAAAATGTAATAGAAAAGCATGTATTCGCTTAGATAGTTTTTGTATGTTACTATATAAACTATTGATTTATAAATAAATAAATTTTACTTTATAATTTAATCATCAAGGTCAACGTGTTTCAAAAACAAACCATATTTCAGTTTTACCTAACAAAGATCAGAGCTATTAAATCGGTTCATTTGTTTTCATTTCGTAATGATTACATTACAACTGTGACAGAAAACATTTGCATCATTTTTATTGAAATTTTCGTTATAGCAATTTATTACCGTATTCTTTATATTTATGCTATGCGCAAATATGTCTAAAAAACGTAAAACAAATTTTTATATTTTGAGCATTTCCACGCAAAATTCTCATAAAATGCTAGTATAGAGATTATATTGTTTCATGTTGTGTTTAGGTCGGTATCAAACTGGTTCTAGCAGCATTCAACAATCTCGTCTATGCAGTCGGCGAACGTGGCAGATGGAACTGTTTGAATTCTACATTCTAAGATAAAATTTTATACTGAAGTTTACGAACCAGGGATATCCAGAGATCATGGGTGGTCGGTTCCAGTTTGGCCTTACCAAGAGCTAATGTTCGTGTAGCTGTTATCGGTGATCAACTCTATGCTGTTCAGGTAAATTACACAAAATTTCTGTTCAAGAATATTGACATGCTGCAATTTCTGATTTATTTGTATGAATTTATATCAATGTGGCTGTCTACTCTAATCGAATTTCTTTATTTTAACCGTTTTACCTTATACTTTTGTCTAAAATAGTAATATATTCTAAATATCGTGTTTTAAAATTGTATATTTGTTGAAATAGATCAGTTTATAAAAAAGTATAAAGAATACGAAATACGCCGAATCTTTGCTACCAAATTAGCAATTTTTAATATTTTTTTTGGGCTTATGGAGGATATATTTGAAAAATAAATATATTAAATGCATTTTTTAGAGTAGATTATATATTGGTAAAAGAAAATTTGTGGACAGGGCTGTTATTAAACATTTATCCATTATTTATTTATAATTTACAATTTACAGTGATATAAAGTATAGTTTTTTAACACTTGTGGAAAAATATGTGTTTACCGCCTTTTAAAAATAATTATGATTTTATTGTTAACGATTATTGAGGACGCTTACAAAAATTATTTTTGTTACTATTATTATTTTTTAAATAATAAAATTATTGCAGATCAAGTAAGTAATGCAAAATAAGTATCTTTTTTGATTTTGAATTTTTAGAAATTTTTACAGATTAGCACAAATTAGGCTTACACTAGTAACAAATAAATCAACTGTTTTTTGATAGGTACGATTTAATAAATTTGTATAATTTAACATATTTTTCTGATTTTTCCATAAGCTCTGTAGTACTACAGAATCCTTTGTCTTTTTTTTTAATAAATTGAAAATTGCATAAAAGTTCGAATGATTCTATAAAGCTTAGAGTAATACAGAATACTAGCATTAGTCCCACTGAAAATAACTGTTAAAAGTTATTGCTGTTTAAATTTGCAAGTTTTAGATAGTGTGTTTTGAGAAAACGTGCGTTAAAGTTTTGCATTTTTAATAACACATTTCCGCATCATATTTACCAAAAGTGTAAAAAAACTATTTTAGTTTAAAAATAAAATCAACTAGAATCAACTAGGTAGTTGTATAGTAGAAATGTAGGTAGCGTTTAGTTCAATAATTTAAAAATGTAAAATTTTGATCATTGGCTCTTCCGAAAAATTTGCATTTCGAAGATAAGTTCACATTTTCTTTGTTTTAAATTACAAGATTTTATTCAAAAGTGTAGAGCACAGAAAAAATATATAGTTAACATTCTTTTTATATAATTTAGTTTTAGTTATGACTAGACTTGTTTACAAATACATTTTAAAATGACATTGATGTCTATCAATTGTAAAAATTGAAAATATTATTTGTCGATAATTTTATTTAACGAAATATTATATTGTAATCGAATACAAATATATATGCAAAGTTTGAAGGAAATCGATTGACAAAAATGGGACAGCAAATAAATAAAGTTGTTACGTTAAATAAAAGATTAGAAAATGATCTACTGTGGCGAAATTTAAATAAAAATAATATTATAAAATTAATATTATAAAAAATCCCAAAACCACACTTAAATTAAAATAAAGTTAAATACGTATTTCGGAAGCTAACCTTCCATCTTCAGTAGCAAATAAATTTACAAAAATCTTACCTGTGATCCTAGTACATGAACACTTAAGCACTTGTCAAAGGTCACTCAGTGACCTTTGACAAGTGCTTAAGTGTTCATGTACTAGGATCACAGGTAAGATTTTTGTAAATTTATTTGCTACTGAAGATGGAAGCTTAGCTTCCGAAATACGTATTTAACTTTATTTTAATTTAAGTGTGGTTTTGGGATTTTTTATAATATTAATTTTATAATATTATTTTTACGTTAAATAAAAATACACAAATTCAGAATTTGGCTATCGTTGTCAAAAAAAGATATTGTGTAATTGCGGTTTGCTGTAACTCGAATACGTAGTAAATCGGTAGACTTAATTGAATTAAAATATGTAGGATATAATAAAGGCTGTTGGTATTTTATTATTTTTAATTTATTTATTTAAATTTAAATAGCAAAAGAATTTTGTTAATGTTTTTGTGAAACAAACCTTTAGGATAATGGAGTTTTCAGTAATCAACATATGTAACACATGTTTTTTAATACTGTTTCAGTACAGAGAAAAAATATATTAAAAATTTTCAAAAACTTGAAATTACATATGCGTGATATCTCCATTATTGAAACGATATATATATACACAAGAAATACATATTATAAAACTAGCGTTACCTGCTAGCATTCATTTCTGTCATTAATATTGATGTGGCTAGTACTGAAGAGTTTCAGTTATAATTATTTTATTTAAATAATGTATTTGTAGCAAAAAATACAGCAAAAACTAGTAAATTATAATAATTTATTAAAAAATAAAATATGAAATAATTATGCATGTTTTTCTTTTTGCAAAAATTGAAAATATTTTCTTTAATAATATAATTAGAAATGTGGCAATCTTGTTACTTATAGTCGAGTTGATAACTACTATTTTAGTTTTTACATTTCGCTAATATTTACTACATTAAATCATTTTTTTTTATATCATCTGTGTTTTGTTTACTTGAACAAAATAATTGTTTTCATTTCGCAAAGTATTATTCAAATAATATGGCACGAAACAATATCTAACTACACCAATACCTCGCTTTGCGTCGTTTCGTTTTGCGTTTTTTCGATGTTGCGTCGCTGTTGAATTAGTACTAATTTTCACTGTGCGTCGGTAGATTTTCGAAGTTGCGTTGTTTTGGGTTTGAGTCTTTAATTTTTTTTTTAATTTTTTGAAATTTTCTACAAGGAAATTTATTTTACGTTGAAAAAAAAGCTGTTCAGCAAACATTGGACCAATTTTTTGTGAAAGAAAGCCGACTTACGACAATTTTTTTTTTAATTGAATTTGTTTTTTGTATGTATGTAATAAAATTTTATATTATTTTTGTTTTTTAAATGTTTACTTTGTTCAATTTTCTTTTTAAAAAGTAGTATTTTTGTAACCTTGGAACCTATCTTCGATCTTTACATGGTTTGCTATAGAAAATCATAATTCACTTTGCGTCGTTTCACTTTGCGTCTTGTTTTTTTTTAACGTAACCACGACGCAAAGTGAGGTATTGGTGTACTATATTTTGTAGGTTAGGACTATAGTATTGGCTAAAATAGACAACTGATAGAACGATGGCGCGTAAAATATTAATTTCTTTTAATAATTAATTATGAAAATATAGGGTGTTTTACAATAATTTCTTGTTTTTATAATATATTTGAATCCAAATAATCTTTTTAGGCATTTAAAGTTCCAACTTAAAGAAATGGGACAATCCCATTGTTGATGCTTGTTGAAATGATTATTTCGACACAAAGAAAGCAAATGTTGCTTCTTTCGTTATATAAAAAACTCAATATTTTTTCAAAAATTGCTTGAGTTTAGCTTTATTTGTTAGAATATCAAAAACTGTTGTTAAAAAAAGTTGTTTATTATACAATTTTACACCTATATATTTTGATGTTTTTTTTTTAAATATTTAAAAATCTTAAGTGCAATTTAATTTTAAATATCACCGTATTACTCAAAAATTATTTTCTTTTGTGGTAGATATGTTATTTTTATCAAATTTTATCATTGACGATTGTTTCCTTTAAATTAACACATTCACTGCCCGCTCCAAAAGCGTGCAATGCCTCAGGCGCCACTCATTTAGAATTCAATTTAGAATCACGTTTTAAATTTTGTTGCAAAGTTGTTTGAGTTTGTATTAAAAACTCAAAAATAACTAAATAATTTATTGGATATTTTATATTTATATCATACTAATTCAAAATTAGTCATTAAATTCATTTAGCTATCATTTTTATCAAGGAAATTTAACATCAAAAAATATTTTTTTTATTAGTACAGTGCCTTGAAATAAAATAACTAATTTTAATATCAAACAAGATTAGAATATAACATTTAAGTACATATATAGACCATTTTGACATCATCAGTTGGCAATCATCAGTTGTATAGCAATAAAATTATATAATTTTTGTCAGTCTAAAAGAATATTTTGTAAAACTCAGTAATTTTGATAAATATTAATTATTATAAATAATTGTTTTTTTATTTTTTTATTTAGTAATTTTTCTCTCGGAAATTCGGCGTCATTGTATTTTAGTAAAGTTATGTAATTTATGTAGGCACTAAAAGAATCGTTTTTGAAAATTTGGTTAATCACGGATAAATATCATAATATTTTTTAAAAATTTAATATTTTTTTTCGGAAAGCTGGCAACAATAAGTTTTAGTAAAATCCTATAATTATGTGGGCACTACGAGTTTTTTTCATGAGAATTTGGTTAATTACGGATAAATAATGTAGCTATAATACATTTTTAAATACTTTAGTAATTTTTTTTCCCGTAAAGTTGGTATTACTGTATTTTACTAGAATTATGTAATTTATATAGGCATTAGAAGATTCTTTTTCGAAAATTTGATTGAAATGCGATAAATAATGAAGTTATAATAAATTTTCAAAAACTTTAGTAATTTTTTCGAAAAGTTGGCAACACTTTATTTTACTAAAATTATATAATTTGTGTGGGCACTAGGAGAATCTTTTGTGAAAATTTGATTAAAATAGGTTAAATAATTGAGCTCTTATGAATTTTTAAAAACTTTAGTATTATTTTCTCGGAAAGTTGGCAGTCTTGTACGGTATTAAAATTATATATTTTTTGTGGGTAGTACGAGAAACTTTTGTGAGAATTTGGTTAATCACGGATAACTATTGCAGTTATAATGAATTTTAAAAACTAGTAATTTTTTCTCGGCAAGTTGGCAACACTGGAGATAATAAATCCATATGCACATCTTGGACACTAGCTGAACCTACCCTGAAAATTTGTTGTAAATTCAGTCTAAGAAGAGTTTCGATAACAAAATTTAGACGACCGATTGAGCGAACGACGCACATTAATACACCATCATAAATTAACTTCAGATTCGTCATCTAGAGGTTATATTAAGAATTTCCATATATATATATATATATATATATTAATTTTGAAAATATTAGAGACATCGTACCGATCATTATGCCACTTTTTCCCTGCAGTCAAAGAGATAAATAAATACTTTTGAATTAATAAACTTTCATTGTAATTTCTTGTTAACGGTAATAAATAAATAAGTATCAGGGACTTATATTAAGATTATTTTCATGCATATATAAAATATTTAATAAATTATGTAATTATCTTGCAAATATATTAAGTAATTAGAAAATAGAACAATAAAATTTACTAATGTGATTTTTAAGAAAAAGTTTAAAGAAAACGGTCGTTAATGATTAAATTATAAATATATAAATAACATATCTATTAAGAAAGTGAGTGTTTTTTAAGTAATATGGTGGTATTTAAAATTAAATCGCAGTTAATACTGAACTGTAGCAAGCATAAATTTTCGAAGGGGGTTTGTAAATGAGAGACGAGGTAGTTTATGGGCGAAGCGTTCAAACAAACCCACTGCCGAATTTACTAATTGTTTCTTTCTCTAATAAGAAAGACAGCCATCAAACAAAAACAAACGTGTGTAGTTGCAGCATATAACACATTCCACTATTGAACAAACTGGTATGACAAAAATAAGCATAGCACGTGTTTCAACGCTAACGTTGCGATGATGTCATATACAGTTCATACAAAACAAAATCCAATGCACGTCACTAATGACGACTTTTGAAATAATCAGAATTACCAATCTTATAAATCATACCGAAATATTAATGCATTTGGAATTTGAAATCGGCGCGTTGTTTAACGTTGGCAGTATTGATTACGAAAATGTGATGTTGCCGATTTTAGTTGACATACAAATAAAATATAGTTTCATTAGCGTTATCCGGTATTTGTATTGAATTGATTGTTTTTAAAATGCCAAAACAACTAAATAGTCGCTGTAAAGAACTTGTTGCATCTTTAATAACTTATTTTGAGCAAGAAAAAGAAAACAAGGGCCCCTTATTACCACTTACTGCAGTTCGAGAAGTATGTTATAATTATAGGTTATATTCAAAGTTTCCACTTAATTTCTATTTTTAGCGAGTTGCCGCAGCGTTGAATTTAAATTATTATTTTACCAAATTATCTGTAAAATTTAATCATTGTATGCTTAAAGCTGTACTGCATTTTCTTTATCAATTCTATAAATTTATTGGAATAATTGTCAATAATTTTCTATCTTCCTTAAACGCTTTGTTTGTTAAGTTTATCCTAATAAGTGTTTAATTTAAATCATATTATTTTATTTATAAAAAATTCTTATTATTTGGCGACCTTTTTCAAAATGGGGTAATGTTGTTTTTAATGCGCTGCTATAAAACAAGATTTATTGTGATGATCTGGCAACGCTGTCTTACCGTAACGCCATTAGGAATGATTACGTGCATTGGATTTTGTTTTGTATGAACTGTAGCTCTCTTATATACTATATACGTCATAAAATGGTTGTCGTCAATTTTTGGGAATCCGTTTGGCGGGCAAATCGTTTTATTAATTACGGCTATAATAATGCAAAAAAATTGTTTTTGTTGTTTACACCCATAATTACTTAAGATCTTTCGTTTAAAGTAATAAAAGAAGTGTAGTAACCCTGTTGTGATTTAAATCAAATGATTAAAATCAGACCAATTCTGTCTGTAAAATTATCTAAAATATTAAAAAATTACAGAAATCTTTCATATAGCCTCTAGATAACGAATCTAAACTTAGTTTATAAGGGTGCATGTGTGTGCATCGTCAGCTTGCTCCGTCGTCTGTACAAATTCTGTGATCGCAACTTTTATACCTTTTTTTCAGGATAGGTTTATTTAATGCCCAAGATGACAATGTTGATTTATTTCTTCCAGTCTTGCCAACTTTCCGAGAAAATAATTACCAAAGTTTTTAAAAAAATATTATGGTTACATTATTTATCGGATTTTAATCCAATTTTCACAAAATATTCTTCTAGTGTCCACAGATATTATATTATTTTACTAATGTACAGAGTTGCCAACATTCCGAGAAAAATTAGTAAAATTTTTAAAATTTAATTCTGATTTTATTATTTGTTCCAGATTAATCAAATTTTTATAAAAGATTGTATTACTGTCAACATAATTAAATAATTTTACTGGATTATAATGTTGTCAATATTCTGAAAAAAAAAAAAATTACAAAATTTTTAAATTTTATTTTGGGTTCACTGTTTAACCAATATTAATCAAATTTTTACAAAATATTCTTTTAGTGCCCCTCCTCCCCAATATATTATATAATTTTATTACTCCTATTATATAGAGTTGCCAACTATCTGACAAATAAAATTTGAAAACAAATTTTTAGGTATAATAATAAAATTAACAAAATAATATATATATATATATATATATATATATATATATATATATATATATATATGTGTATGTATGTATGTTGATGAATGTGTTAGTAATATTATATACTCTTAGCGCTGGTTGAATAAAGCATTGTTTATCGCTCTGTAAATGAATTCTATCTTAACTTTCCAACTTGCCAATAAATGAGGCCCTTTAAAGACAGCTGATAATCTAATTGCTTAGTTAATTCATTGGTTAAGTTAACAAAGCTTTATGCAACTGGTCCTTAATCAATTATCTATTAGGTGACTAATGCTTAAGTATATTTCTATTTTGTTACAGATTCTGCTTTGGGATTGGTGATGTGTCCCTGTAAGAAGAAAGCCAGAAAATTTTAGAAGCATTTTGTAACTTGGTCCTGATTGGTTGCATCTCTATCTGAACTTTAACCTAGAAATGCATAGTTCTTACCTCGTCATTTTCTTTTTTGCTAAATATTAAAAAACATTTTATTTTTACGATTTAAACGGTTATCGAAAACTCAGTCTTTTGGGTTTGAAATTATTTATTCATTTGCTCTTTCATTGTAAACTCGACATTTCGTGCTACCAGAGCACTTCTTCAGGAGACTTTTAAAAAAACATAAATTTTACAAACATTGTATGTCAAAAATTATAAATATAACCATAAATGGTACATTTACTTACATTACTGTGAAGATCAAAATCGTTGTTATTATAAAATATATAAAAACAAGTTTAATTTTGCCACAACTATTATGATTATTACTTGAAAAACTGGTAATGAACGCAAGTGCATAACCTAAAAATTTTTTTTGTTTACCATGAAACGCATGTGTGCCTGATTATATATTAACAAAAAACAATACCTGATATGTTGTTTATTTTTACATTTGTATCTTCATCACGAAGTATTCTTATTAAATATCAAATACTATGATATATATTTATTTATCTGGAGACGCACCTTTGTATGAAGAAGAAATAGTATACGACATATAACGAGAAGGTACGCCAGTTACGATGATCTGGCAATACTATGTTGGAAGATTCAGTCATTGTTAAAAGAAATTCTTTTCGAACAACTATATTCATCATTGTTACAGCGAAATTTGTATGAATCAGCGCATAGTCTTCTTCTCGGATGATTGGATCTTGGTTTGCGTTTTGACATAAAAAACAGTTTTCATAATTTCTAAGCCAAATTTGATGTTATGTAATCGAAATTTTACCAGAACGTTATTGAAATGAATAGTGAACTTTGAATTTGCGACTTATATTTTTATACTAGATTGCTAATCGCTAGAAATATTGTAGCCGATCTGATTTACGGTTTTAATATTTTGTCGGTTTGGTTTTAGATATTAATATAATAATATTAATACAGTAATAATAAAAAGAAATAAATTTTAATTCGCCATTATAACTTTCCATTCTTTTTATTATTGTAGGTTATTTATTGTAAGCAAATCAATATTTATATTTACTAATTAATACTGAATGCATTAGTATGAAAATTGGTTTTCAAAACATAAAAAATATTATACAACATACAAAAATAAGCATATTTATTTAATAGAAATACAACAGAAAAATACAAAAAAAATAGAAAAATAGAAAAGAAAAATTATTACACGTTAGCGTCGAATGTTGGTTAACATATGTCCTTGCCATTTTTTTTTTTTGACAGTAAATGTGTTAATATAAAAATATAATATAAAAGTAATATTTCGTAACTTGTATTTTATTGTTATTTATTAGTTAATTAAATTGACATTTGATGGCTAAAAATAATAATAGATCAAAATTTCATTGTAACGGTCATAACGTAAACAGTTTGTTACCAGCAGACAAATAGCACTCGCATTGACTGCACGTTATTTTCGACAATATATAATAAATAAATAATTAAATTAAATAATACGCATACTATGATATTAATTTTCAATTATTTTAAATAATATTTATAATTGAAAATAGTTTCTCAATCCAAGATAACTTTTCGAAATTTAAATTTGGTATGAATTATTTGCGAAAGTGCGTTTCTGGGGTATTTAAGTGGTTATAACAATTGTTGCAATTAAGTTTTTACTATTATTTTTTCGAATGAATCGTTTTTAATAAAACCATCAATTTTGTCATTAGAAGTAATTTTTTCCTCCGGAAGTGACAAGTTGAGATTGTTTAGTTTCTCAAAAATATCTGATAAATAGCATAACTTTGAAAGCCATATCATTTTGAAAAAGATCAGATCAGGTTTTTGTTCAGATAAAAATATAGTAATTTCATCTTTTAACAACAATAATCTATTTAAACTTTGCCTTTTTGATCATCTAGAATGGTAAAGTTACATGATTATTACTAGCAGCTTTAATAAAAGATTTAAAACCAATCATTTCGCTTGTCATCAATTTTGCACCATCTGTGCATACTCCAATACAATTTTACCTGTCTGTCCAAACCTACAGTTTTAAAAAATTCGTCAACTTTACTATACAGGATGGTGCAGACGACCCGTCCGTTTATAATGCAGGGGCTTGATATTTTTTAACAAAACGAAGGGCAATCTAATTGATATTGATGTCCTTTATCGAATAACGCAAAAAGTGAACTTTGAAATTTCAAATGATAACCCCTATATTTTATTGCATATTTAGATTCTCTTGTCATGATTACGATGTGCTCATACTAAATATCTGTATTAGAGATAGAATAATGTATGATCTAACAATTTTAGGATTGGAAGACAAAAATATTAGGGAAAGTTGTTGCAAAAATGAACCGTTGGTACAAAATTAAAAAAAAAAATTTTTTTATAAAAATTATTTTTGAACCTAAAAATAATAATAAATAAATAAAAAGGTTTATGTGGAGTAACAGTTATAAAATTTGTTGATTTTTAATTTTTGTAGTTTAAATAATGATTTATAATGTAACAAAGCTTGCAAAAGATTTAGTGTGTTTGATTGAAAAGAATATTTTTGTGGTCTAGTGTCATTATGTTGGAGTAAGAAGTTAATGCGTTCCTCACGTCATTCTTATTATTAATTACCTCACTTTTGTGTTTTGAAATGTGATATGATTCCAATGTTAGTCTCTTGAAGTAGTTTTGTTCAGTCTCTAATATTACAGAATTATCATAATCTGCGAGATGTTTAGTTTTACGTATATGTAAAGCTAAGCTGCACATTTTGTTCGTTTTAGTCTGATCACTGCGGTGTTGAGTAATACGATGCTTGAGGTTTTGAGCTGAGGTACCAATATAAAATTTGTTACAGGAACATTGAATGGCTTACACCGTATTAATTGTTGTTAAAGCAGGCGACTTTTCTTTTACTTTGGTATGTAGATTAGAGATGGATTTCCTCTTTTTTAACGCAATCCTGATATTTTTATCTTTCTTAAATAGTGCTGTTAGTTTATTTGACAGGTTCTTGATGTTGGTGAGTGAGACATATCTGATGGACTTATCATCGGAGACGTCACTAGTGTTCGTCTGAGTTGCTAGTTGGTTATTATTATAGAATAATGTGCGAATCATTGGTAAAGGGTAACCATACGACAAAAATAATTTTTCAGCTATCTTTAAATTGTTTTTTACAAGTGAATTGTGACTGATTTTGTTAATCCGTTTTTTCAAATTGATAATGATGTTAACTATCGTGCTAGTGCTGTGATTGGAAAGGAAATGAAGATTTAGCCACGGATTATGTTGAGTCGTAAGTCTAGTGCGATCTCCGTAATCAAAGAGAATTTCTTCGCCAATATTTATGTCTCGTTTGCTTGCAATATTAATCGGGGCATATTATTAAAATTAAAAATTTTTGGCATTACATTAAATATTTTTCGTGAATGATTTACTAATCTACTAGAAATACACAATCTTGTGTATTATATTGAAAATAAAACATATTTACGTGTGTAATGTAAATTACACCATTTCGTATTGTACGTACTTGTTTCTGTGTAAGAAGGCATTCTGTGTAAGAATGCGTTTCTTTACATGCACAAAGATAACATGATCTCTATGCACGAATATGACATTATAACATTATTATGAAATGCACAAAGATAACACGATCTCTACGCACGAACATGACCTTGCAACATAATTTGAAATACTATAGAACAAGCCTTATTGTCATAGAAATACTATAGTATAATGTCGACTCTTCTTTTAGGTACGAGGGTAGGTCAATAAGTCCGTGACTTTGAATGAAAAGGTATTTTTTTCGGCAAAAACCATTTTATTTTTCAATTTGACCTCGATACACTTCGTCCAACGTTTCTCCAATTTTTTTATATCTCTCAAATAATTTGATTTGCCGAGATCTTCAAAATAGGCGTTTGTTTGGGCGATGACTTCATTGTTGGAGCCGAATTTCTTCCCGCCGAGCCATTTTTTCAGGTCTGGAAACAGAAAATGGTCACTAGATGCTAAATCCGGAGAATAGATGGATGAGCCCGTATGCACCCGTGCATTGTCTTGGTGGAACAGCACTTTCTTTTTGGCCGAATGCGGTCGTGTTTCCCTCAAATCGTCGTTGAACCGGTTCAATAACTTTGCATAATATTCACTGTTGATTGTTTTTCCCTTTTCAAGATAATCGATGTTTAAAAAGAAGTGTATGACAGCGTCGAAAAAGAAATTTTTCCAGCATTTGGTGGACTAACAATAAGTACAAAAAACGTATTTAATTTCAAAATTTTACGATCTAGTACGTGTTATAAGTCTTAAGTAATTCATCAAGTACATATATTGAAGTTTTTAAATCATAGTAGTAAGCTGATATGTTACCAAATGGAGCATTATAGATATTAAATTTTTTGGATCAATACTAGAATAAATTTGATAAAATTCTTCTATATTTTTTTCACAATATTCTAAAGTTTAGAATCTAAACCAATATACTCAACACATTTTTGCAGCAATGTATTAGATCTTGGTAACCATTTATACTTACTATTAGCCCATAATGTATTGAAAACAAGACCTATTGGTGCCCTGGGAAATTGCCGAATTAGCTGGAGGATCCGATCGCCTTTACTTCCTTTTTTACTCCTGGAGTTTCCTTCATTTGCTTGCAAACTCGGTTGATCAGTTTGCGAATCGTCCGTTGCTTGAGATCCACATCCGAGGAAGTCAGGAAAGACATCCTGTACTGAGCGTTTTTCCACCAATTCTTCTTGTCCACATTGCAAATGTCTTTGAATTTGTACACGTCCATCTTCACAATATTGTAACCACTTTCGCCCGGCTACTACAAGGTGACACACTCGTCGTTCATCACTTTCGAGATATTCTGACAAATTGACCCAGTGCTCGATGTTGAAGTCGATGGACCGAACAGTGCGCCTTCGAAATCTTCTCCGCTTGATGAGGCCTCTGAACTCACTAATTCTGGAACACCTACAGTGGCTGCTAGTGTAGGCACAGTCGTGGCTGGCGATGATGAAGACAGCTCCTCGGAAAGGCACGCGTACAATTCGTAAAATCTCTCGACATTGTCCAGCGGTGGAATTTCGCTCGGAAATGTCGTGTATAATTGTTCGTCTTGCAGGAACTTCTCGAAAAGCGTCCAAGAACAATTTTTTAAATCGATATTTTTGGGTTTCATTTTTTTAGAGCATTCAATAAAATTCCGTATATTGTATACCAACTCTTCTTCCACTGCGGGTTTCTTTTCTTCATCGCTTCCTGAATCATAGTCGTTATTACTTCGATTACTCGATCTTCCCACAGCAATTCCAGTAGAAGTAGAAGAGATTGAGTTTCGACTTGATGAACTGCTGCTTGATGTCTCTGACTCGGTTCGATTACGTTTAACTCCTCTAACACTGCTTGAGTGTTCACTTGCATGGCTTCTGGTCGAATGTCCTTAGTCACTGGTAGCTGAATTTTTTCTGCTTCGTCCTCTGTTGATGACAAAGTCTCCAAGTTCTTCGTCAACTTCGAAAATGCCACTTTCTTCTTGCTGGACGCCATTATGCATTTGGTCCTTTTTTGATGAGCACTCTATCGGAACTGAATCGATAATAAACTAATAAGGTTTATTCGAACCTTATATTCTCCTCAAGCCGCACCAGCAGGGTGGGGAAAAAATAGAATAAAATTAAAAAGAAAATATGCTCTATACTTATTTCTACGTGTATTTTTTTTAAAGTAAAGTTCCGTTAAAAAAAATATATTTTTTATCTAAAATGGAAGCTTTACACGTGGGTGATTGATTATCTAGAAGAATTTATTTTAGTTTGCATCATGACACAATTTGACTTAATGTTAATTTTTGGCGATGCAGTTCGTCGATTTGAACAAACATAACTGGGTTTTTGTCTTAAGTGTTATGATTGTTGTACTGAATGTATGAAGTGTGAGGTTACGTGATTAATAAATACTCAACGATGTTTCTTCTAGTGGACTGTATTTTATTTTGTATTCAATAGTTACACAAAGATACACTAATAATAGTTTAATATACTTAGCTAACATAAAACTAACTTTATTGTGATTAAAGATAAGAAATTTTCCCGAGTATGCATGTATGCAACATTGCGTCTCTTCTCTGGTCGTTCAACAACATGGCTACTTGCCTAGCTCGCCCGGAGGCGCATTTTCATACAAACTCGTACAATTGTGTTACTTATTATTGTGTCCTTTTCTGTAAACATTCTAAAAAGTTTATGCAAAGTGTATGATGTGCATATGGTTATTATCTCCGGCACCGTATGGTTCAACCGAGGAATTGGAGGATATCGAGTTAGTTGTTGTAGAACCTGTTATTGTAACTCAACCTGTTAGTAATAGATCAGATGCTTTCACACTCATCGTTCTCAGTTCGTCTTCAACATAATCTCCGAAAACGTCGAACGAATCCGTTGGCTTCGAAATAATTCCGTAGCAATTATGTAACATTGCTTGGTATTCTAGGTCATTTTTCTTTTTTTTTTTTAATTTGCGATCTAGTTTGTAGTTTGTTGCTGAAGTATCTTTAGTGACTCGAAAAATTCCCATTTCACTTTGTGTTTGTCATCAGTGGACTGTCCACTTTTATTTTTTAAAAGATTTCTTTTAATATTTTGAAATTGACATCTGAGGTTGTGTATTTCTTCATTTACGTCTGTAGCAGCAATTCCCATAACAGTTGCAATTTCTTCTATAGTTTTTTTTTCTTATAGTTTTGTTTTTATAATCTTTCGATGTAATATCCCATAAATTGGTATGGGATTCGTAGTAAGTTATCAATAATGATACTAATTCTTTGGTCCAAGTTACGGTAGATTGACGTTTACAACTCATTTAAAATAAAATAATAATAGTGCATATAAATATGATACCACTAAATTAAAAGTTGGGTTATACTTATAGACACAAACACATTTTTTCTTCATATATAACTTCAAAGTTTTAATATTTTTTATAAAATTACGATTAAGTAGCACTATAAATTACATTTGTTTAACAAATAAAAATATATTTACCTTTATTTGTGATATACCTATATATACGCGCCGGCCAAGGCACTGGTCCTCCACGACCAATCCATTTATCGGGAAATTGGCGATTTAAAATATCGCGGATTTCATGCGCAAAATGTGCGGGGCACCCATCATGTTGATACCACATTGTTAGGCGGTTCTGCAAAGAGACTTCTTCTAGCAAAGCTGGGAGCTCAGTTGTCAGAAATCGGCTGTATTTCTCTGCATTTATGTTTCCGTCGATAAAGTACGGGCCGATCAGATGATCTTCCATAACACCGGCCCAAACATTGACGCTCCATGATCGTTGATGATCAACTTGTCGTATCCAATGTGGATTTTCTTCAGCCCAATAGTGCATGTTGTGCCGGTTGACTTGGCCACGGTTGGTAAAAGTTGCTTCGTCCGAGAAAAGGATCGTTGATACGAAGTCACGGTTGTTGTTCGCTCCTTGTTGAATCCAGTTGCAAAAATGCACTCGATTTTGGAAATCGTCCCCATGAAGTTCCTGATGCAACGATATGTAATACGGATGGAATTTATGCCGATGGAGAATTTGCAGGACACTTCTTCTGGAAATTCCTAACATCCGTTCAAGTTGTCGAGAACTTATTTCTGGATTGACTGCGAACGGCAGCTAAAATATTAGCTTCGTTGTCTTGCCGGGTACGTGGTTTCACGCTGCCAGTATCCGCAAATAAGTTGATAGTCCGAAGAAAAGTCATGTGACTTGGATGATACCGATCCGGATACCTCTCAGCGTATAAAGCACACGCAACAGCCGCATTGCAACCAGCTTCACCGTACACAAAAACCATTTCGACTTTTTCCTCAATCGTAAGTACCACCATTCGGGTTGGTTGATGTTCTAGGAATTAAAATATGAAATTGTTTGTAATTTTAATTTATGTTACACTTTTTAAAAGCCCAGAACATGAATTTTTTTTTTGTGAGAACGTATCAAAGAATCATTTCTTTCCGTTTTGTCTGTCGTCTGTTTGTAATTTTAATTTATGTTACACTTTTTAAAAGCCCAGAACATGAATTTTTTTTTGTGAGAACGTATCAAAGAATCATTTCTTTCCGTTTTGTCTGTCGTTGTTTGCCCCTTCGTCCGCTCCGCCGACACTTCTTCTATGAATGGATATTGCTGTTGTTTATATTTGAAATGATATGTTTTTCCAGTTTTATATTTTCTTTCTATGACTTGGTTGAATTCGGACCACGGAATATCTCGACCTGGGGTTGGTGGCCGTTCGGATCTGTTTACTGTACTGGCTGTTACTAAATTTTTGTATTTTGTCGTTACCGGCCTAATCTTTATTCTACCGGGAATATTTTGTTGTGATATTTCTTTCTTCCAACAATACATCCTTAACCATTCAATCAATTTCTCATTCCTCTGCAGATCTTCAGATGGACATATTACTTTTGTTTTGGTGCTTCTGGTCTACCCCTCTATCAGAGTAATGTAAAACTACGATATGTCACATAGATACTATAGTAAATTTGGGACGTAATGAGTAATGAGATTTTCTAGCAGCGAACGATTTAATATGAACTTTGATTAAATTTGTTATCGATTCCGGATACTTATTGGTCCTATTTTTGTGTTTACCGCGCTTGTTCTTTGGGGGTGTACCATTGAATAACAAATTATGTTGTAGTCGATGCACACGCCCAACGGTAATTCCGTGTACACTTACAAAAGCACTAAAACATATAGGAATTTTAGTCCCTTTGTATCGAACTTTATAATGAAAAACAGCAAAATGATCTTTCTTCATTTATGGAGGGTTTCGATAGCGTCTTCGTTGTATAGGAGAAAATGAAATTAAACTAGTGGATGGACATTTTGTTCGTTCTTCGTTTCCATGTTATTAAATTGAATCAAAAGTTTATTTCTAGATTCCTCGTTGACAGTTTTAAAGCATTTCAATCGTTTACATCTGGAATGAAACGGAAAATGCGGTTTTAGCGGTTTTTACGTACAGAATGTTAAAGTAACAGTGTAAAGTAATTGTGTGTAGTGCATATGTTTTCAACTATATTATTTGTTTGACATAGTTCTTTTTTCACTACGAAAATTAAAAATTGTACAATAATGCTCAACGTTTATTACGTTAGTTGAAGTACTTGGAGATATTTTGCCACTAAAAAGCATTTGTCGCAATGCCCATTTAAATTGTAAAGTGGATGGATTATTATTCCATCCAATTCTGCCTAATTACAGAAAAATATAATTCGTTGTGATCCTGAGAACATTTATATGTTAAAAGATATTTTAAATAATTTTGCAAAATAAAAATTCAGCTAACTCTATTGCGCTCCTCATTGCTATTGCTATGTTTTAAAATTGGTACACCGCCAATTGATAAAGTTTTTAAATATGATTCTGTTTCTTTAAAATTCGTTTTGATATAACTAATATTGCCAGAATTTATGGGTGATTTATTACCAGTACCAAAAATGTTTCTTGAATTTAACTGATCAAAAGTTTTACCAATTATTCGAATAAATTCAGTTGTTGGGCTTTCGAATTAAAAAATTCTCGTCGTTTTTTAAACAAAGTCTACATACGTCTATACTTTTAATATTTACCCGATGTCCATCGCAAGTGATGGACGTGACTTTTATGTCTATTTCAATAAGAAATTTTATGGCACTATCTATTATTTGTGACTGAATGTCAGCATTCATTCCCTTTACAAAAAATATGCTATCGGACATTTAAAATTATGTGAATAAGAATTAATAATTAGCATAATTACTTCGTTTGCTAACTCTGAATCATTTTCTGGCATAATGCCATCATAATCTACGTAACCTGAAAATGTTCCAGTGCTTTTTTCAGACGATGACATTTCTCTAATATGGATTCCACTTATAATTATAGAAACATAATTTAAAAAAGATTTAGATTTTCGCTCTTCTTTTAAATATTAAAAACTTCAGCCAAAAAGCCAGCATTGCAATTATGACTAGCAAGCCAGTTTCGTAATATACGCGGATTTGGCAAAGTCATATATTGAGACATAAATTCATACGCTTTTGGTGAATAATAGTGAAGCGTAAGTGCAAATCTTTTTCTATTCTCAGAATATCTTCACCCATGCGTTTCTTGCAAAAGCAAAGCACATTCTTCTTCCAAAAGTTCCTTCATCTTAGAAGAAAAACTTCTTTCTAACACCTCCAATAAATTGGAACGAGGTCCTTGAATCTCTTTTAAATGATCTAATAAATCATTTAACTTAACAATTTTCTTTTCTTGTCGTTTTACAGTTTGCTGTAAAGTTTTCACTTTTTTTTTTCAGCAAAACTTTATTTGGACTTAGAGCAGATCTTTTTGGTGGACTTGTTTGGGTCCTTTTATCAAAATCCTTAAAAAATTAATAATTTAATTACACTAATAACTAATAATTATGTATTAATTACTCACTTCAATCCTTTCCTGATTAGAAGTACTTTCCATACGTTCATCCTTTGGTGGGGCAGAGATGTTTGATTCTAAAAATTGAAATAAAATGCATTTATATAGGATAATATAATAATAATTTCTTTATGTGTAATTCCAATTATTAACGCTACCTAAAAGAAACATTTTTTAAGTAATATAATATTTTTATAATATGTTATTATTACTTACTTTTATCATTAAATATATTTCATCTGAAGCTTTTGTAAGAAATGTATCTATTTCCTCACGACTGAATATTCTTGATTTTTCCTACTGATTGTTTTTTTAGAAAGACTGTTACTTTCAAATACGTTTTGATGTTGATATCATGTTTGACTAATAACGATGTTTTTAACATTGAATGAATTGACCACAATGTTGATGATTTATATTTTTCTGATAATTGTGATAAATATGCTAAAATCATATTTTCGCTTTTTTTTATATTTTTTGAAGCTCGCCAATCCATAAATAATTTGTATTGCAAGTCATATCTATCTTTCGGTTTTTTAGGTAATAAATCTAAAATTATTTTCTTAGCTTTATTGCTAGTTTTTTTCTGGTGTGCAGTGTTCGAAACTAGAATCCGAATCTTTGTATATAGTATCCAAAAAGTGTTTATTCATTATTTTTTAACTATAAATTAACCAATAAATTTCAAATAATGTAAATACGTACGTTTGAAAGATAAAACAATATGGCTACTGATGTACTGAACTAGGCCAAGTCACATAGCTCAATTATGATTTGTGTTTACAATAATAAAAATAAAATTAAGAACAATAACAATATTAATAATAATAACAATAATAATAAATAAATTTTCAATGTTATATACAATTTCAAGTATGTGTAAATGTTTTAACATATGTCCAATAGTCACCAAGTGATGGTTTTTTAATTTATTGATGAATGCCTCCATTTTTTATATTGGAAAATTTATAATGTGGATTTAGAAAATAGATAGATAGAATAACCAATATATGTTTGTTATATTTTTATTATATAATTTATTTATATCTGGCGATTAATTTCGGCGAACAATGCCATTCTCAATGCCTCCTGAAATAATACAAGTTCTTTATTTACTTTATTTACATTAAATTGTTGTTATATAAAAGATTTTTTAACATATAAGATTTTTTAAAAAACATGATTTAGTCGGGTTATGTTTTGTAAGCACGTGTCATGCTGATATAGAAAAAACATATTTATTTAATGTTATATATTGATAAAACTTTATATACTGACCTTAAGTAATGAATAATAAATTCAATGTCTCATTTGTAAAATAATGTTTTATAGTTGATATATTAAAATTGAAGGAAGAAACAGTTTTTTATCTAATCCCATCCACATCAAAAATCCAAGAAATCTATACACTTCGTCTCTGTCTGTAGGGTACCATTTATTCAAGCGTGAAGATGGTCCTGTGGTATGTTCAGTAATGCCGTGAACGATTGTTTGTTCCGCATAATTATTTGTTTGATTGACAATGGAATCCACAAGTTGTTCGTCAATGAATAATTTGTAGTACGCAAGTTTATTTTGATTTTAGATTTGAACAACATCATCTGACACTCCAATTTCTTTTTCATAAGAAAATTCAGCAAAGTTACCAACAACTAATCCCCGTTCCTATTCTTCTTCACAATCAGTATCGCCCTCGTTAGCTTCCTCCAGCTCATCTTCACTTTCATTATTTGTCGACGTAATAATCAATTTGGGACGATCTTCAGTTTTTTTTTTCTTTTATTTGAGGCAAGGTTTTTAGCAGAAAGATGAAATTTTCGTTTTGTATTCACCAGTTCTAAAATAAGCAATCAGTTTTGATAAAATACAATTTTATACTATATTTTTGTACTCAAACCTTCGCTCGAAGACGTATTGCAACTATTATTATCCGAATTTTCACAGAATAAATTAGCGTCTGAGTGTGGAACGGTGTCCACTTCATCGTCACTCATATCCACATACTGGGCCATCAAGGCCTGGAGACAAGCCTGTTCACGTTCGTACGACATTCTTGGGCACTTACACAAGCACTACTTTGTGATCATTTCGAAGGTTATGAAATGTTTTTAGTTTTATGCAAGTTGTGTATTCCAGGAAATGCACGTGGCGGAGTGATACATGATAACAACTCCACGCCGCGCCGCGTGTATCGCTGAATCACACCGGTAAAAAAGCAGGTAAAAAAAATACTGTAGAAAAGTCTTAAATATATCATTTTTAGTAATATTAATAAAAAAAATGTCGTGGCCTGTGGGATCTTTTTCAAAATTACCCGCGGCAGTTAACGTGTTAAATTATTAAGTATTATTAAGTATTAATTTTTTTTTAATATTTGAATCAATCATCGCCCTTGTCTTGCGATGTTAAAGCATCGATTTCAATCACTTCAGTTTGCCTTTGATTATTCTCCTCATTCATATTTAAAATTATTCTCTGGATCTGCTTCTTTGCATATGATTGTAGATCAAATGCTTTGACACTCATCGTTCTTAACTCGTCTGCAACATAATCTCCGAAAACGTCGAACGAATCCGTTGGCTTCGAAATTATTCCATAGCAATTTTGTAACATTGCTTGGTATTCTAGATCATTTTTTTAAAATTTTTTTAAATTTACGATGTAGTGGGGGTTTGCGATGTAGTGGGGGTTTGCGATGTAGTGGGGGTTTTCAATGAAGCGGATGTTCCAGCTTTGTCTAAAACAAATACGGGTGACTGTGCAGAATAATCTGTTCCTTCAAAAACTTTAATACTTGTCGGGGAAGTAATATTCTTAGTAAACGAATTCTCGAAATTCTCTTCACCTTCGTTCAGATATTCTTCTGTTAAAACTTGTGTATTTGTCTAAAAATAAAACAATTTTTAATTAAATGTAAAATATATATTTTTTTTCAGACACCTGATACTGAATAACGATGGTTACAAATTGCAAAAGATTTTGAACTAAAATAGAATTTTCCAAACTGTATAGGTGCATTGGATGGAAAACATATATATATATATATATATATATATATATATATATATATATATATATATATAAAGAAGCACCAAAACACAGTGGCAGCTTGTATTACAATTACAAAGGAGCACATAGCATCGTTTTAATGGGTTTAGCAGATGCAAATTATAAATATACTTATATCAACATTGGTACCCAAGGTCGGATATCTGATGGAGGTGTTTTCAATAAATGTTCTTTATCACAACGATTAGAAAATAATGAATTTAATGTACCAGCTCCAATATCTTTACCAGGACGCTGTAAAAAAAAATCCGTTTTTAATTGTGGCTGATGATGCCTTTGCAATGAAACGGTATATTATGAAACCATATCCATTTAGAAATATGAATTGTATTCAACGAATATATAATTATCTTCTTTCACGAGCTAGACGAATAATTGAAAATGTTTTCGGTATAACTTCTGCTAGATTTCGTGTACTAAGAAAAAATATTGATTTAGAACCAGAAAAAGTTTCGATAATTGTATCAGCAGTATGCGTCTTGCACAATTATTTGATCACAATTATCGTTCTCAAACAATTGACGCTCTACCTGGTACTTTTGATAATGAAACTGTTGAAGACGGTTCTGTACAGCCGGGAGCTTGGCGGCAACAAAGTTCTGACCTGACTCCGCTACAAACAAACTCCAATTTTCGTGGAAATATGCTTGCAAAAGATGTACAAGAAGAACTTACACAGTATTTTCAAAATGAGGGTGAAAAAACCATGTCAATGCCCTATACTTTTGATTTGTGTGTGTCAGCTTTTGTCTCTTTAAAAAGTCGCGCTAAAACTTCTTTACAACGTTCAGCTACCGGCAAAGCTTCTTCAACAAGTTCAAACTGTTTGATTCTACAAATTTCGTTAGCTAGTCGCGTGTCTAATCCATCTAAAAATTGCTTAATCATTAAGTTTTCGCGCTTTATACGGTTTCTGATCGTTTGAACATCGTTTCCCTCATACGACGGGTAAATTTTCGCGGCCGCTATTTCTAATCTAACAGCATATTTTCTTAATGATTCATCTTTCAATCTAAACAATTTTGAAAATTCTTTTTCCGCGCTAACTGAGTATGTTTTCCTATCAAAAAGATGTATCAGCCATTCCCACATACCCCTAACGTTACTGGTCGTTTGTCGCTTGGCAAAGCATAAAAATATGTCTGTGCATCCCCTCTTAATTTTAATCTTATTGCCGTAACAGAAATAATGCCGTAACAGAAATAAAGAAAACATAAAGAAAACATCTCTTTCTCAACTAGCAATGATTAGGAATGCACATCATGCCCATGGCCGTACTCATAATCAGTCAAATAATGATGATATGATGTCAGTTTTTGCACCGCTTAATGAAACTAATAGTAATAATAAACCAACCACAATTTCGAGACCATCTTACTTAAAGCCTACAAGTGCTTCGAAGTCTACGAACGTATAGAACGAAAAAACGAGATAGAGAAGAAATAAGATCTTTGAAAAGTATTAATAATAATAATAGTAGTAAAGATGAAATTGATAGTACTGAAAGTAAAATTGCAAAACTCACAAAATTATCTCATTATATTAATCCTAGAGTGTTACTTGATAGACAGGATTTCAATAACTTTCTAAATAAAGAAAATATAAACTTGTATTTCCGTCCAGCGATTACTTTCAGCAACCGCTGCTACTTGATCAAAAAACGCTTCAAGCTCCGGCCCTCCCGAGTATGTTTCAATGTCTCGTAACGCATATATATTTACTGGATCATGGAAAATTTGAGTTTGTGGAGTTGGAGATCTACGCTCAGGACCTGCGGGTGGTTTGTGGATGTTCGGTATCATTTGTGGTAAATGATATGAGAATGGTGCGTATGGTCGAGAAGGACCGGGTATTGCGTGTGCTTGAGTTGGTACTGGACGAGATGGTAATGTGTCGAATGTCGGAATAGTAGGAGCGGATGGTACTGTATTATAAATAGTTGGAATATTTATAGATAAATCACCTACTGTATTTGGTAACGTAATACTTGAAATAGGAATACCTATCGTAGTAAAAGTTGTGGTTGAGGTCGTTGCCGTAGTCGTAGTCATTGTGTTATATCAGCGAAATAAAAGTCTGTGTCAACAATCTAGCCGTTGTTCGAAAGTAACAAAATGTCACTTTTTACTGATTATTACCGATCAATATAGTAAAATCAGACCTAAAGACTGCGCCAGTGTAACAAACTAGATCTTGGCAGATTAAGATCCAGATTATAGGTGCAGATTATTCGCAGAGGAAAATAGCTAAATAATCAAATGTTATACTTACCTGTATAACTGCACTGCCCCTCTGCTGGACACAGCTAATAACACAATTAACTTTGATGTTGAGAACAAAAAGGGAATTTATAAATAATTGCGTCGACAACTTTTAACAAAAAATGTAAATTAATTTATTTAACGAGAATAACAAATAAATAATTTCTTATACCAAAAGTGAATATATAATATATGTAGTCTGGTATACAAAAAGGTGCAAAGCACAAACATATATGAAAAAATATGATAGTAGAAAATATAATGAACATAAACAAAAATAAGTTAAAATACATTACTTTTGTGCATTTTGGGCGCAAACAGTCACTGCATTGCAACATAGTTTTGCTTTGAGAAACTGTCTCTGCTTCCCTCACATATGTTTTGTAATTTTGACTAAAAGAAATAATGTTCATATATTTAATAAATATTATATTACAATATAATATAAGTTAAAATACATTACTTTTGTGCATGAGAACGTACGCAAACAGTCACTGCATTGCAACATAGTTTTGCTTTGAGAAACTGTCCCTGCTACACCCGTCACATACGTTTTGTAGTTTTGACTAGAAGAACAAATGTTCATATACCGAGGAGGCCGGTAAAAAAATAAAAAAAATTTATATAAATACTTGTTGCTGCTGTTGTTTCTTTCTTTTACACTGTTTTTTCACTAAATAACATATATTATTGATATGTATGTATATATAAAATTAAACATAGCTTGATTTTGTCACTTGTATCCTTAGTGTCGTTGCGTCATTATCTCCATTCATAATATTATTGTGTTGTTTTTCTAAATTACAATTACAATAAAATAAAAACAACAAAATGGCATGTACCAAGCAAACGGCCCGTAAATCGACTGGTGGTAAAGCACCAAGAAAACAACTGGCTACGAAAGCTGCAAGAAAAAGTGCACCAGCAACTGGTGGAGTTAAAAAACCACATCGTTATCGGCCAGGTACTGTTGCACTTAGAGAAATTCGTCGTTATCAAAAAAGTACTGAATTATTAATCAGAAAATTACCTTTCCAACGTTTGGTTCGTGAAATTGCTCAAGATTTCAAAACCGATTTACGTTTCCAAAGTTCAGCCGTTATGGCATTGCAAGAAGGTAGCGAATCATATCTTGTTGGTTTATTTGAAGATACAAACTTGTGTGCTATTCACGCAAAACGTGTTACCATTATGCCAAAAGATATTCAATTAGCCAGACGTATTCGAACGTGCTTAATTTCTCTTCAGCATTTTCCCCATCTGCATAAAAAGAAGAAATTTTATACATATAAAATCAATATTAATGGCCTCGGGCTCAGTTTCAATGGATGCCCGTTCTTAATGGGGCCTGGTGGTTATGAGTCGGCGATTGCCCCTTCACGTCGACCCTTTTTAGTTTTCCGACTGCTCGGTGAATCCCGGGCGTTGACCGCCCTGTCCACCTCTTCTGTTGTTCCACGGCCGTTTAGGCGTTTGTTTCGGCAAGAATTCCTTGAAGAGTTGGCGTATTACTTCCACAACCGACTCCTCTTGTTCGTCTTCCAGTCTGGTTGACCTTACGCGTTCGCAGATTTTCGAGGATTGCCGAGATGCTTCAAATTCCAGCGCATATGCCAGTGCATTGGGCAATGTCGATGGGTGGGACATTCGCATTGCTTGTCGGGTATCGTCACTACGGAGACCGTCACTGAAGGTTTGAATAGCTAAATCTTCCAAAAAGTTGTCGTCCGGTGCATTAGGATAAGCAAGCCGGACTAATCGGACAACACTTGCCTCAAATTCTTGGAGAGTCTCCGTATTCTTTTGGTAGCAATTCTTTAATTGCATCCGATACACCTGTTTTAGATGCGCATGCCCGTATCTTGCATTCAGCCGCTTAACCAGCTGATCATAATGTCGGAATTCGTCCTCGCTTAAAGTCTGTAAGACTTCTAGTGCTTCGCCACGAAGTGAGGTTACGAGAGCCGAGGCTTTTTCAAATAATGACCAGCCGTTTGCACTGGCCGCAGCTTCAAACTGGCGTAGATACATATCCCATGATGTTTGTCCGTCAAAAGTGGGTGGTTTGATATGTGTGTTTGACGGCGATGCTGGCTTATGAACGCTATTTTCTTCATGATTCTTTTCTGATTTCGGCTTATCACTGGATGTAGAAACACGACTCTTCATTTGTTCTTCTAATGCTTCTATTTTATTCTCCATACTAAGAACTTTTTCATTAAATTCTTTAATCTTCGTGTTGCTTTCTGTTATTATATTTGTTAATTCGTTTTTTAATGAATTAACATTATCTTCTATTTTTTTATTATTTTCAATACAATATAAATGAATATAAGTTTATAATATAATTGAGGTTAAGAATATGGATAATAGTAACTATATATAGTTATGTAAACAATGCTAATTCCTATGAAGATTATATATGAAGGTTATGGAGAATCCATGTAAGGCTATTACGAAATACAACTCTTAATCATTAGGGAGAGTTGTAGATATCTAATACGAGACTATTGGTAAATATCAGTGTGGATAGTAACCGCATTAAGCACTTCTTGATGATCCCTAACCTGGTCTACAGTCAGTACATCATCCTCACCACGATTTTCGTATGATTGTTCAAATTCCGCAATCATAGTGTCAACTAAAGCCTGGTTTTTTGCTCTTTTCGCAGATCTTCCGTAAGTTCTTAAGGAGGACTCCCCGTTCACTTTGATTAAGAGCTCTTTAGCAACGTATGTCAAATTTTTGTATTTAGTGCTCCTCACCGCCCCCAGGTCTTTTTTAAAGCCGTACCATTGATTGTTGCCCACAGCTACAACAGCAGCTTTAAAAGCGATCCATTCATCCTCGTAGAGTTTATGGATTTTGTTCCAATTGAATGTCGGAAATATACGGATCGCTCGCCCTGTTATAGCTAAAGCAGTCAGCCCAGAGTTGCTTGCTTGATCAAGGGTTAACCGCAACCTTAGAGCACTAACTGGTAGTAACCCTTTCCATTTGGTGACAATAGCGGCAATGTTTGTTTCATCAATACATCCTCCATATATATTGAAGAAGTGTCTGCACGCAGTCTGGGAGATCTCGACTCCGGCTTTACCTAAGTCATTTGTCAAACCGCTTGTAATTTTATAAATAAACGCATCTGACATATTCCTTTGTTTGAGAACGGACAAGTACACATGCACAAGGCCTGAGAGACCGCCCAACTTGAATGCAGCACTTGATTTCCCAGCCACTACTCCAAGCCAGAACATGGCCTGTTCTGGTGTTAAAGCTTCAATGGCAGTACCATGAACCACAGTTAATTGATCGACTTCTGCTGCTGGTAACCCTTCCCTTAACCCTTCTAAAGTAGCATCTGTAACTATACTGTTCAGGATGTCCTCGTTTCTTAACGCATTCACACAGTGGACTAGCCTTGCCCGGGCCTCATCTTGTGGTAAAATCCATTCAGTATTTATCTCTGGTCCTAAAAGATCCGCCCATGAGGCCACCAGACAGTTTTCCTTAATTATACCTCTTGCCCCATATTGATAAATAAAGTTTCCATACCATGCAAGATACGCCATGGTAGGGACTTTTTCATCACTATAAGAAGCAGAAAAAGGAGCAAGATCAGTAGCACACATAAATAGCTGATTGTATATGGCATCCGCTGACACCCATTGTGTTAAAGTGAGATGAGCTCTCTTCTTGGTGGATTGGACGATATGTTTGCGTTTGCTGGTCTTGTGATGAACTAGAGGAAGATGGGAATGAGGGCTGTGTTATAGTGGAAAAATCTAGTAAATGTAGTTATTTATTTTAAATCGTATTTATATTAAATATTATTATCCGATTTATTTTAAATATTATTAAATATAATTATTTTATATTAAATATTATTTTACACACAATTTCACCCCTTACACCAATTGTAACGTGTTTAAAGTTCGCACTAGGTGAAATTGGTTAAAAATAAACACAACACTTAAATTAACTAAAACTAGAAATATATTTAAAGATATGAAATAAAATAGTTTACTAAATACTACAAAGATATAATAAGTATAATAATAAATAGTTAAATATATATAATAATAATGGTTAAATGTTTAATAAAAGAATACGAATAAATATTACTTAACCCTTAAATGCATGATTTTTTGTTTCACAAAAAAACATTTTTTTTTTGTTATATTGAATGTTACTGTGTTCCGTAAAAATAATAAAAAAATTCTTGTTTTAAAATTTATTGCAAAAAATACAAAAAACTCTTTGTATCATATATGATACATTATGCATAAACTAGTTACATTTTAATTAATCTTACGTGGTATGAAATGTTTTGAAACAACTTGAAGTTTTGTTGAAACACAGGTTCACTTTGCATTTTTCGCAAAATACATAAGTTAGTGCCTTACACATGGGATGTTTGCATCTTCCTCGAGTTTCTAACCACTTTGGCCAATGGTCCATTAAATCCTGTCTGACATCAATTGGTGGTACAATTCTTGCGGGGTTTTTTATTCTTTTTAGCTCTAATGATTCTTGTATACCTGAACTTGGGCGACCCCTTTTTGCAGTATTTCTGCCGATTTTGCACAAACACTGAGAAATTTCAATGCGAAACTTTTTTTGGTTCATAGATTGGCGTCCTTTTTCCATACAAACTCTCTGGTATAGAATCCAAGAATTGACCAATGATAAGTCAATTAAATGGTAAAATAGTCTAAAGTACCATTTTTTTGATTTTAGCTTCATTCTATGCCGTCCAATATGACTGTCAAACAAATCAACTCCGCCCATATGTTGATTATAGACAGACACAATTTGAGGACACTTGACTTCCTTGTACTCCTTCAATTTTCTATCAAATCGTCTTACTGTAGTTTCTGGTTGTTGTCCACAAAAGGTTGACATTAGATTAACAATTTTGTTGTCTTTCCAGGCTAAACTACAAATTTCAACGTTGTCGACAGTAGCAACAAATTCAATAGATGTTCCCCGAGGTTGTTTCTTGAACTCGTTTTCTAATGGCAGTTTACATTGAGGAATCCGATTGCGTCTTATGGTACCTAAAGATAAAATACCTTGTTTATGAAGCTCAATCAGAAGAGGTACGGAGGAAAAATAATTATCAAAATAGAGTTTGTGGTTCTTAAATTTTCCAATATCTCTTGCGAGGCGTACTACCACATTTGAACTCGCACCAAGATCTGGTTCATCAGAAGGTCGTCTAATGGGATCATTTTCTTGTCCGGTATACACTTCAAATTTATAGGCATATCCAGACACTCCACATAAAAAAAACAGTTTAAATCCCCATTTATGAGGTTTATTTTTCAGATACTGTTTTAGATGATGTCTAACCTTGGTAGCACAAACTTGTTCGTCTACTGATAATGCTTCTTCCATCGGTATAGATACAAACTTCTGTTGCAGACTATCTAATAGAGGCCTAATTTTGTATAGTTTATCATATCCTATTTCTCCTTCGCGAATTTGCTTTTGGTTATCATTAAAATGTAACGAAGCTCGAATTTTTTCAAATTTATTCACCGACATAGTCTCTTTTACAAAATCGCTCCCTGTGATATCTGCCCAATAATCCCTTACATTTGTGCAATAGGAGACTGATGTAAATATGCATATACCTAAGTATTTATGTATATCATCCTTTTTTATTAGCTCAGGTTTATTGGGGTTGCGCTGAGTACTGTAAAGGGACGATTCTAAAACTATTTTATCAATAATTTCATCATCCAGAAAATATTTAAAAAATTGATACGGAGTTTCTAAACTCAAAATATTGGCTGGAAGATACGCATTCCCTAAAAACTTTTTTTCTTCATCAGAATAATTTAAATTACCCCTTTTCCATAAAATTTTAGTTTTTTCTTCAAGTTTCTTTTTCTGCTTTGACCTACCTAAGTCGGTTGTTACAGGTTCTGGCAATATGGCACTTGAAGAAATTTGTGCAATGGGTTCCAAAATATTGTCATTTTCTTCATCTGACGAAGATTCTATCGCATTATCCTCTTCGAATTCATCATCGTCATCTTCTAAATCATCTTCACTTTCGACAGGAATATCTAAATCTATAAGATTTAGCAACTCATCGTCAGTAAGAGATCTCTTCTTGTCGAAATGTTTCCACCACTTGCTCATTATATCTAAAAAGTTAATTAAATTTTATAACGCGCAATATTACATAAACGTAAAAATATATATTTAATTTTTATGTGTAAGTAAGATAGAAATATTAGAAGAATAAAATATAAAAAATAATATAAATAAGAAATGGAAAAATATTATCTTAGTGCATGATGTATCAGATATGATACAAGAACAAAACAGCTGATAAGATAACGATATTTTACCATTTATCAAAAGTAGAATAAAAATATAATTGTACTTACATTCAAAAGGCTGTATGATTTTTTATAAACACGTTACTTTTCGCAAAAGCAGTTAAATCACAATTCAACTCGCGAGTTTTCCAGCACCTGTCACCATGACAGTCTACAACTGAATTAAAATGATTCAAAACAAAAACTACCAGCCTACAACGAAAATTTGTGGTTTATTGCGCTAAAATCATGTTGTAACAGATATGATACAAGTTTCAGTACGATTTGTAAACGATAGATGGCAATAAAATATATATTTTGGACTTGTATCATATATGATACAGTATGCAGTTAAGGGTTAATATTTTATGTCAAACGGGCCGAGCGAAGCCTTTATAATTTATATAATAATTTATATCAAACGAATATCGTGCACTTGTTATTTATTTCCACCGACCATAGTCTGTATTCACTTAGCACTTTTCAATATAAAATCTCCGCGACTACTGGTCCTTGTGTGGCCACTCACGGTATTTATATCCAAGCTCAAAACTTCTAGTTCTTTCTAGTATTCTAAAAAGAATATTCTCGAAGTTTCTGTTCGCCTCTGAATACGTAAACAAACTCTCGCATTCCTGACAACTTCTCATATTTATTTCGCAACAATATATATTTTATAATCACTATAAATAAAATTAAATTTACTTACCAACGAATCGATTGTTGTTATTTTGAAATTTGTTGCTGAAATGTCTATAAATTTTAGTGACTCGAAAAATTCCCATTTCACTTTATATTTGTCATCAGTGGACTGTCCACTTTTATTTTTTAAAATTTATCTTTTGATATTTTGAAATTGACATCTGAGATTGTGTATTTTGCCATTTACGTCTGTAGCAGCAATTCTCATAACAGTTGCAATTTCTTCTATAGTTTTTTTTCTTATACATAGTTTTGTTTTTGTAATCTTTTGAAGTAATATCCCATAAATTGGTATGGGATTCGTAGTGAGTTATCAATAATGATATTAATTCTTTGGTCCAAGTTACGGTAGATTGACATTTTCAACTCATCTAAAATAAAATAATAATAGTGTATATAAATATGATACCACTAAATTAAAAGTTGGGTTATATAGACACAAACACATTTTTTCTTCATATATAACTTCAAAGTTTTAATATTTTTTTTATAAAATTACGATTAAGTAGTACCATAAATTACATTTGTTTAATAAATAAAAATATATTTACCTTTATTTTCGATATATATACAGGGTGCTTCAAAAAAATGTATACACACTTTGAACTTCCATAGAAAATTTATTTACCGTTCTACAAAGTTAAATTTCAGGAAAATAGAAAGCTGAAAGTCCAATGTAAATGAAACATAAATAACAAATGTTAATACTGTTCAAATTGGTGACCTGCAGCATCAATACAATTCTGAGTACGAGTCACCACAGATTCTGTACATCGTATCAAAACGTCCAATGAGATTTCTCTACACACTGCTTGAATCTCATTCCAAAGAATGTCTAGGTTACGTGGTTTACGTTTGTACACCTCATCTTTTACTGTGCCCCACAAGAAGAAATCCAGTGGTGTAAGGTCTGGAGAGCGTGCTGGAAACTCGATTGGCCCCCTGCGTCCTATCCACTGGCCCAACAAATTTTGATCCAGGTAAGCTCGTACGTCCCTGTGATAGTGCGGCGGAGCACCATCTTGTTGAAAATAAAAATCATCATTACCGTATAATGCACGAATGGCAGGAAATATGGAATCAGCAAGCATTGTTAGGTAATTAATACCAGTTACAGTGCCTTCAAATCGAAAAGGTCCAATGAGTCCCCTTGAAGACAAACCGCACCACACATTTACACCAGGCAAATTTACAGCTTTTTCAATTGTAATGTGAGGATTTTCTTCACCCCAGTAAACACAATTGTGCCTATTGACAGTTCCATTAAGTTTGAATTGGGCTTCATCCGACCAAATGATGCTACCCATAAATCCCGGTTCACGTATCACCATCTCCTGAATCCATTCACAAAATTGCAACCTTCGATCTGGATCGTCGTCATTTAGCTGTTGCACCAGCCTTGGAATGTAAACACGATACTTGCCTCTCTTCAGAATGCGTAGCACGCTGCTAGCACTTACATCACTTTCACGTGCCCCTTGCCTTGAAGATTTGTTAGGAGAGCGTTGAAACAGTTCCAAGACTGCCGTTGATGACTCATCACTTGTAGCTGTTCGAGGCCGACCTGAATGACCTTTATGCACATCACACACTGTTCCATGAACTTCGAATTTGTCTCGTATGCGTGTAATTGTTAATCTTGAAGGTGGTTCTGTATCATACTCCCTTCTCCACTGTCTTTGAACTTCATTTACATTCTCAAACTTCCAGTACCACTTAATAACCTGCTTACGTTCTTCAAAACTCAAACGTACGTCCCCCATGTTGATATTACAAATTCCAACTGATAATATAACATAGAGGGACGATTATTCTGGCACCTGGCGAAGAAATATAACATTAGCCTTGTAGAGCGGGAAAACTACAATAGTTTAAAGTGTGTATACATTTTTTTGAAGCACCCTGTATATATATATATATATATATATATATATATATATATATATGTATATATATATATATATATATGTATATATATATATATATATATATACAGGGTCCGCCAAGGGAATCTGACGAGTTTTGGTATTAAACTACACGGTTATGTAACAAGATATTTATTTTCACATACAAGTAATCGATAGTATATTACATGCCATTTTATTTATGGAAAACAATGTCGCTTAAGTGACGTCCTTCACCGCGTACACACTGTTCCAAGCGGTTTTGCAAATTGTTCATTACTCGGTCTAGCATATTCATAGGAATTGCATGAATTTCATTGCGAATGTTTTCTTTTAATTCCTGAATTGTGTGCGGTCTATTTAAATACACCTTGCTCTTCAGGTAACCCCATAGCCAAAAATCACAAACGGTCAGGTCGGGAGACCGTGCCGGCCAAGGAACATCCCCATTCCGCGAAATTACTGCTGCTGGAAACAATTCTTGTAATCGAGCTATTGACACTCGTGCTGTGTGAGCTGTTGCTCCATCCTGTTGGAACCATACAGTATCCATATCAATGTTTCGTCGACGAAGCTCTGGTTCCAAAAAGTTATTCAACAGTTCCACATATCGTTGCGAATTGACCGTGACTGCATTTCCGAGACCATCTTCAAAAAAATACGGACCAATTATACCGAATCGCGCCACTCCGCACCATACAGTTACCTTGCGGCTATGCAGAGGTCGTTGATGGAGCTGTCTGGGATTTTCGGAACTCCAATAACGAAAATTTTGTTTGTTTACACATCCAGATAACTCAAAATGCGCTTCATCGGACATAATTAAGCC
The DNA here is from genome assembly GCA_963966155.1 of Clivina fossor. Taxonomy (NCBI): domain Eukaryota; kingdom Metazoa; phylum Arthropoda; class Insecta; order Coleoptera; family Carabidae; genus Clivina; species Clivina fossor. The sequence continues at coordinate 37,092,278 of OZ014551.1, forward strand.
ATTAAAGTCATTGTCAGCAAAAAGGTCTAGAAGTCGATTGCAACAATTCACACGATTTACAAAGTCTTGGGCAGTCAGTTCTTGAACAGTTGCTAACTTATATGGGTGGAAATTTAAATCCTTATGCAAAATACGCCGTACTGTTGTTTCGGAAATTCTTAAAGCGCTTGCTTGTCGATTAACTGAACGACGTGGACTTCGTTGGATGGCTATTCTCACCCTCTCAACATTTGCTGGTGTTCGAACAGTGCGTCGCATTCCTGGTGGCTTAACCTTCATTGCAGACGCACGTTGACGAAAATTTTGAACCCATAATTTAATTGTGTTACGGCATGGAACACTACCATGACGTCCAATGTTGAAATGCGTGCGAAATAAACGCTGTGTCGCGATCACCGAATCACTATTTTTAAAATACGTTTCGATAACGAATGCGCGATGTTCACTACGCCACGCTTCCATGATTACTGCAATGGCAACTACTAACGATGTTATTCCCCCACTAACCGCTATTCAACGAAGTACAGTGGCTTCGTACTATACATGTTAAAAACATCAGGTTCCCTTGGCGGACCCTGTATATATATATATATAAGATTTTATAAAGGATATCGGCAAAAATCTTAAATATTCACACGGCTGTTAGTCTACTCAATATATATATATATATATATATATATATATATATATATATATATATATATATATATATATATATATATATAAATGTTAATTTTTTATCGACTGCGATGTATTCTATTCAAAATTCCTTATGTCGGGATAACAGTCTATTTTGCGAGATAAGGAATTAAATAATGCCCATAATCTCGATTATAAGTTGTTACGTTCGTTTATTGTTTCTTTCCAATATTTCGAACCCAAATTTTGGTTCTTCTTCAGGGAGTTTCACAATTTGAACTTTTATTCGTATAATGGTAACCATAAAGTCGTTTGTTGAATGAACCAATTCTAAATACTAATTGTAACATGTATGATATTCATTTAAATGTTATTGTTTAGATTTTATTACACAGTTATGCTTTTTTCTTTTTGATATTCTACGTTATTTATAAGCGTTTTTTCTGATGTTCTTATTGCTAATCCAATTTTACATTAAACTGTAAGATTTAATGTAAAATTGGATTATGCGCCTCGGGCGAAATTGATAAAAAGCGAAATGAATAAAATATATAGAAAAATGACAATAAATAATACCATTAAATACACTTTTTATTAATTCATTAGTGTAATATAATAATATAATATAACTGATTATTCAACCTATGTAAATATTGGAGTAAATGGCCGTATTAGCGATGGTGGTGTATTTCATCAGACTGCATTATCAAAAGCGTTATTGACTAACAAATTAAATTTTCCACCTGCCGAACCATTAGCATCTACAAATGTAATTGCGCCATATGTCATAATTGCCGACGATGCGTTTCCACTCTCTGAACATTTATTAAAACCTTATCCATTTCGTAATTTAGATCATGACAGTAATTACAGACATATACATATACATATGAAGTGAAATCAGCAAATATTGTTCTGTCAAAGTGCTGTGACAGCTAAACCCAGTGTTCAAAGTATTATTTGATTTGTGTTGCATTTTCTACCTAAACAACCATCAATAAATAAATTGTCCATCATCTGTAATGATTTAACACGAATCGAAATTAATTAAAATGCCTGGAGGGGATATACGGGACGAACAATATTCGTCATGGGTGGGTTTGATTTACGTGTACAATTTAATAGTTGGCACAGGTGCTTTAACTCTTCCCGCTGTGTTTGCGAAAGCAGGATGGGCTTTAAGTATAGGACTGATTATTTTGCTCGCTTTTATGGGTTTTGTTACCGTAACATTTATCATAGAAGCTATGGCATGCGCCAATGCTGTACTACAAATGAAACGGATACAATCGCATAAAATTGATGGTGAGAGCGAAGTAATCAACACATCGGACGATGACATAGATGGCGCAACCGAAGAAACACCAGTAATCTCAAACCTTTCCAAATATTATACACTAAATCAACGTGTCGAATTAGGCGAAATGACGCATTTATTTTTCAATCGTACGGGCAAATTCCTATTTTATCTATCACTATGGGTTTACCTCTATGGCGATTTAGCAATCTACGCAGCGGCAATCGGTCGCACACTATCCGATTTAATTTGCGATAATCGTATGGCAAATGGTAATAATAACTCGTAGTTACCATGTTGGACAGATCATGATTACCAAGTTAACCAAATGAATATGTATCGTATTTTATTATCGATATTTATCTGTATCGTCGGACCATTTTCCTATTTTAATCTCCAGAAAACTAAGTATCTTCAAGTGGTCACATCGACAATGCGATGGTGTTCATTCCTGATTATGATCAATTTGCGCTAGTAACTATCGCGAAGTTAGGCGTTCAAGGTCATCCGCCTGCAGCTAGCTTCAACGATGTACCATATTTAATAGGAGTGTGTGTCTATAGTTTTATGTGTCACCATTCACTGCCCGGTTTAGTAACACCATTTTCCGACAAAAGTCATGTGGTTCGACTCCTTGGACTCGACTATGCTTTAATTTGTATGTTTTATTTATTATTAGCCGTTACGGGCGCATTTGCCTTCCAGAATCTAGAAGACTTATACACGTTAAATTTCGTACCAGTGTCCGATTCGAACGTCGGTTGGATCACCAAATCGGTCGAATATTTTTTAACTTTATTCCCAGTTTTTACGCTATCGACAAATTTTCCGATCATAGCAATCACGCTGCATAGTAATTTGAAAACGCTGTTCTTGGATACCAGTGCGATGGAACGTTACAATTGGTTTGTACGTCATGTATTGTTTCCAACTCTCGCTGTTGTTCCGCCCGCTTTGGTTGCCCTAGCAACGCACAATTTAGATTCGTTAGTCCCTGTTCGGGCGCCAAATTTTGTGACGTACTTTTAGGTAGGGCACAAAAGTTTGGCGTTTGAGTTGCCTCGGGCGCCAAACGGATCGGATAGCTTTGTCGGAGATGAAAATTTAGGGTAAATAAATACCAGGATAACATTCGATGCGATGTCTGCTTTATTTTACTGATATAGAGCTACACTCGACGTTGTATCCGGGTCCACAAAACAATACACAACGTGTTATGCGGTGGTTACTCAACAAGCAGTAATTTTAGCTAATCGACGCCTGGCGTCGCGGCGGCGATCAGCGTCGGAAATTTGTCTCTTGGCCTAGTATGTTGCGGTACAATTTTTAGAAAATCGACGCTCGGCGTCGCGGCGGATTTCGACGTCTAAACTGCGGTCTGGTAGGCTACGTATGCTCTCAACGGCTTTGGGTGGTGTAATATGTGGTTTTAATGATTTTGCCACATCGACGCGTGGCGTCGCGGCGGTGACCAATGTCGGAAACTTGTCTCGCGGACTAGTATTGAATTCCGTAGAATTTGAGAAATCGACGCACGGCGTCGCGGCGGTGATAGGCGTCGGAAGTTTGTCTCGCAGTCTAGTATCGGGTGTTGTTGTTCTTGGAAAATCGACGCTTGGCGTCGTGACGGTGTTCCGGCGTTGCGACGGTAATCGGCGTCGCGGCGGTGATCGCGTAAATGCTTCGCGGCGGTGATCGCGTAGGTGCGTCGCGGCGGTGATCGCGTAGGTGAGTCGAGGACGTTCTTACGCGCTCCACTAGGTGCCTCTCCCAACTTAGCGGAGTCGAGGTACTTCTCTAGTGGAATGATTCGCGACGTACTAGGCTTCGAGACAAGTTTCTGACGAAAGCACTCTGCATATTTTTCTTTTAGTTTAAAATGTTGCTCTTTTAGCAAATCGTACTTTGCTCTGAGATAATATCATAGGTGCCTCTCCCAACTCAGCGGAGTCGAGGTACTTCTCTAGTGGAATGATTCGTGACGTAACTAGAGAGAGTGTGGTTTGTGGACTCACAATTTCGGACACGTTTGTGGACTTTAACAAAATTTACAAATTTTTTCACATTTTTAGATTTTTACATTTTTCTTTTCAAATTATTTTCGTGGCGAAACTTAGTTTCGTCCCCCTCTTACTTTCCTTAAAAAACAAAAAAAAGTCTGTTACTACATCTTATAAAAATAATCATAATCATAACTTGGTCCATTTTGACATCTTAGTTTCCCTAACAACTAATTTAACCTAACCTTACACTACTCTAACTTACTTGCTAATTTAACCTAACAACTACATTACTAGCTAATTTAACCTAACCTTACACTAATCTAACTTACTTGTGAACTTAATTACCCTATCAACTTAACTAATTTAACTAACCTAACTTATTCTACGAGCGTTCCTGGCGGTCGCGGCACTACACGGCACTGCACACTATAGTATCACTACCACTGGGGAATAGGGGGAGGGGCACACCTAACGGAAGCGGTTGGCTCCTCTCTTCATTCCCGGGATGGTAACCCATCTTCCATTGGGCAGCTGGTACCGACACCGTCTCGATGATGACTGTCCTCGGGGACGCAGCTGCTGAAGCAACCGTTCCAGCTGGTTTGGCTGCGACCCCACTTCCAGCAACCGCTGTACCTCCCGCTCCGTCTTCTGACGTCGCGACATCTTGGGTTGGGTGGTACAGGGGTTGGACGGCATCGGCTCTGCAGGGGGCGTCCTTGGCCGTGGCGGACAGATCGCCACTGGGGTCGGTTGTCTCCATGGGATGGTCGGGGTGATGGTACGCGTTGGAGATAACGATGCCAGTAACTTTTCTAACTCCGTGGCCGCGTCCATCGACCCCTTTCCCTTCTCGGAACCTGGACCCTCGTCGTCAGACGGAATCGGCGATGTTGTCAGGTCAATGAAGTCTGCCGACAGGCTTTCGGTGTCGACGGACTTTGGTGGTGGTCCAAAATGGTCCGTCAAAGCCTGTCGGAGCACTTCATCTCCCATTCCTGGCTGCCACGGCGTCGGCGGATGGCGGGGCTTTAGTGGCGGACCGTGTAGACGGATGGGGGCCGGAAAAGTGGGCACATTGGCCGGACGGATGACTACGTCGCTCAGTATCCGTATGGGCCTTTTGCCCGACCTTGATGGTATGTCTTTGGGCCGTACTCCGGACGAGAGAATTACCTCTCGCCCGCTTGCCCTACCTCCCACCCGGGATGGTTGAGTACGGCGGCGGATCCATGGTGCGGTGGCCTCATCTTTCTTAATCGGTCCCATCTGGAAAGATTAATCGGGGACCGGTTTTAAATCTTTGATATGAATTTTGCGAAGTTTTTGTCCTCGCTCACCACGCAAGTCATACACGTTAGCTGACCATTTTTTACATATTGACCACGGCCCGGAATATCGCGGCGCGAGTTTGGCGGCAAAACCTTTAGCGGCCACGGATAACGGGTGTTCGCGTCGCATGACTTGGTCCCCGGTTTGATATTGCCATGCTCGATGCCGAAGGTTATAGTGTCGGCACTGGTCTTGTGCATAGTTGAAAATGCATTTGGAATTTTAGCAAATCGTTTTCGAATTTTGCTAATTCCAATAAATCTGTCAGTAGATAAAGTCGAATTAATTACGCTTACTTGTGTTATATTACACAACTATTTAGCAAAAGAAAATGGTACCAGCTATACGGATATATGTGATGATACACCTCAAAATTTAACAGGAATTGGACAGCAAGCTGGAAATTATTCAAGTAATAACGCTAGGAAAATAACGCGATGAAACTGGTTTTGATTTCACTATTTTTGACAATTCTGTTGCTAATTGGATCAGATGATCCTCCCGAACATTGGGTAATTGCAGGTTTACATCACCGATCCATCGGTATTATACGTGATATATTTAAACGTTTTTTAATTCAGCTGAAGGAAAAATGGATTGGCAAGGAAAAGCTATAAGAGAACATAATTTGTAGTAAATATTAATTATGTATTATTATTATTATTTAAAAATATACGTATGAAAAAATAACGTTGACCTTTTTGTATAGAAAAAAAATTAACCTAAAAAAACCATTTATTTTTATATTAAAAATAACATATAATAATTAAAACAATCTTAATTTAGAAAAAAAAAATAATTAAAACTTAAACCTAATTTAGAAAATAAAAATAATAATTAAAACTTAAATCTAATTTAGCAAATAAAAATAATAATTAAAACTTAAACCTAATTTTTTTTACATTTTTTAATACTATCATACAATATTTTTGTTATCTCTATTTCAGCATCTAATCTTATGTCCTCGTCTGTTATTTGTTTTAATTTAGTTGCAACAAATGCTGCATATATTTCTTCCGAACTTTTTTCTTTTTCGGAAGTTGCCGGTATAGTTCCTAATGTATTTTTGATACTGTTTATTGCATCCGATGCACTTTCTAAAATATTCTGGTTGTCACTTTTGGTTTTTTTTCTCGGCCTTGGTGTTGAAGTCGACGCTGTTGGTTGAACTGGTGCTAGACTTGATGTTGATGCTATTGGTTGGACTGGTGCTGGAGATAGAGTTGATAACGTCGGACTTGGTGACATATTGAATGTTACACTGACTTCTTCATCCTGTACAATATAATATAATATTTGAATAAAAAAATCTAATGGAAATTTAAAATTGTTATTCATAAATTAGAAACTATCAACTCTTCACATGTCTCCATGCCACCTTCCTGTTCCTCATCGAAATCTTCTTTGTCTTCTGCAATCGAATCGAAAAACGATTGCCGTGGTTCATTGGTGTCCAACACAAAAGTCATCATTGGTTGGTTTGTAAATCTAGAGAAAAATAAAATATAATATTCTGTTTCTTTTCAATACTATTGTAAATAAACTAACCTCATCAGTGCCAGCACCACTCTTCATTGATATTTTTCTTTTTTTACGTTCAACCATAAAATTCGTTTTTAAAGAATGATATTTTGTTTTCATTTCTGCAATGTTGCTTTCAGGTCGCACTTTTTTTACTTCATTTAAAATTGCTTCGAGAGCTTCTATTTTCGCAAATTTATAAATTTATTTTTGTATGCTTTGCATTTTGTGTTAAATAAACATTCATATTTTTGATATTGACTGATCAACACACGAACTTGATCGCGAGTCGACGATATTATAAATTTTTTCAAATATAAAATAACAAACAAAACAAATAAATAAAACAGTAACTAACTATAATTGACAAAACAAAACAATTACCAAGAATAAAACAATCGCAATTAACAAAAAACTAAAACAAAATTATATAATAAAAATATATAAATATATAAACAAAACGACAAAATTAAGAAAAGCAAAATAGCGAAACTCAAGCACAAGCATACACAAGAAAGCACAAGCACTGAATATCAGCTTGACAAACAAAATGAAGGCCAGTGAACGACTGCGCATCCGTAAGACGCCGATTTCACACAGAATAATGCAAAAATCTAGAACACTCGCTTGATTTTTATATGCATTTTCTTGTGCATTTTAATGAACAGAAAAATGCATGCTTTTTCTGTATGACACGATGCATTTTTCTTGCATTAAAATGCGGCATTTTAATGTGCATTTTAATGCACAGAAAAATGCATCGTTTCACACGGGCTTTATGTGCTATTTATGTGCCAAACTCAAAATTTGTGTGCTCAAAAAAATTAAAATAACTTCCGGTTTGAGGCTAATGAACTGGTTATTTTGAATTTGTTTAATAAATTATTTTAATCAATTATTTTGAATATTTTAATAAAATAACTTAAATAGTTTAATCAAATTACATATTCCATTACCGAAAAATACATAACAAGGTTTGATAATCGCAAAATATAAGTTTTAAAATAAACAGACACAGTTGCAATAAAATGATTATCTTACATTACGTCTACGTTCAGGCAAAACTCATTAACTCCAAAAGTACTGTTTTGAGATAAATGGAAATTAAGATTTGGAGGTCGGCATTGGTGCCTTTGAATATCATTTTCTTTCGCATTTCAAAGATTCGTTATCATATTTTTATACTAAAAGAAAGTTTAAATTTTATATTTTAATTGAAATATGTTAAGTCATATTTAAATTTTGTTTGATATAATAAAAAATTACACTAAAGTGTGTAGATGGAGTTAGTGAGTTTTGCTTGCTCATTCTAATTTATTGTTATTGTAGTAGAAAATTATTGCAACTCTTGCATTACATAATTCTTATCTTTATTACCTATATTTTCTTATTTTAATATTTTAGAAAATTATTCTAAGTAATAATGTTTTATATAGAAAAAATTGGAATGAAAAAATAATGCATGCAACATTAAAAAATGTTTAGCAATAAATTAAGAGGAAATTAATAAAAGAACGAACTGAAAAATAAAATCGAATTTATTAGTTTTTCATTAATTTTTTTACTATCATTTTACATTAACAAATAAACTAATCAGGATCAATACTCAATAAAATGTAAATAACTGTTAAATAATAACTAAGAAGATCAATAACGCTAAATAATTGTTTAGTCTTCACAATCTGAATCACTGTCCATGCTCGGTTCTGGGTTCTGATTCGTTACTTTCTTTGAAAATGGTAATGAACGGTACCACGGATGAAATTCAGTTGGTATAACACCAGAACTACAGAGCTTATTCAGGTCATTATATTTTTCTTGAGAAATTGGTAATAAATTTGAATAAATTTTTTTTAGTTCTGGTAGAACTGTACTTCGATGTCCACCACGACCAAAGATACTGATTTTGGAATATGCTCCAGAAAACTCATATCTGAAGAAGACAAATTCAGGATTTACCTTCTCAAACCTAAAGCATTTAATCTTCAGCCAATTTACTACATTTCCCTCTGTGTCCTTCTTTTTATTTTTTAAAACACTTTTTGCCAAAGATGAAAGGTCATTAAAATCATTGTACTGAAGGGTGTGAACAACGTAAGGAGGAGCATTCTTTCGATTCCTCTTTGATCGAGCAGCGCGGAAAATGTTTATCCAGTCATGCATGGTATAAACAGCCACATGTTTCTTTGCTGACTCTATGGCACTATGCATACTGTCACATTGCATCATGGAATGCCCCGACTCTAAAAATTTTTGCTCAATGACATCTATATTACTTGTTTGCACAGTATGCAGAAGAACAGCAACCACATTCTGGTTCCGGTTCTGTCCTCCACATGTGTCACTAAATAGAGAGACTTCTTTTACTGTGGCAGGTAACCCTTTAAGGAATTTTTGAAGGCAGGTACCAACTTCAACGCTTCCACGTTTTCCATTTATCTCATTCCACACAAAGCATTGGGCATTGTTAGGCGGAGCACTTTCGTAAATAGTTAAATTAAAGCAACTTAATTTTCGGCTGTAATACATGGGAGATGCTTCAGTGGACGGTACCTGCAGCACACTCTGCATATCAAAGGTTACAGACACAAAAGTTGGATCCTTTGATGCTTTTTCTTTGTCATTTTCTTTTGCGAGATTAGCCTCCTTCTCCCTTTCCCTGTGGTCTAAATACTCTTGTTCTATGGATATCTTTGATTCTGCATTAGCTAATTTATATTTTGTGCATAAAGCACACTGATCCTTTCTTGGTTTAAAAAACGCGTAGTTATAATTATTGCAGAAAATTCGCTTATAAGTTGTAATGCTTGTAGGTTTACTATTCCTTTCTTCACATTGCTCCTTATATAACGCAAACATTTTTATAATCGACAGTTTACTGTCGAGATATTTTCTAGAAGTTCTGTTCCTACAATAATGTGATTCGGTTAACGGAAAGCTTTCAATGTGAGTTTTAATTCTTCCTACTTCCTCGTTAGATAGTTTGTTTGCCGGAATGTGTTTTCCTCTTTTGTCTTCATCTAAAAACATTGTTGCGCAACTAAAATCGTTTTTAAATGCAGAGTTAACTGGACCATTACTTATTGAGATAGTATTTAAAAAAAATTTCTGACACACTCTAGTTTCAACACTATTTTTAAAAAAGAAATATTGCTTAGAATCTTTCCTCTGTTTTCTAATTCCTAGTGTTGATCGACGGCGTTCAGGTTCAACGCATTTTACATGTTTTAAAATAAAGTCTTTCTTCCTTGTGTATAGTTCAAGGGACCAATATTTTGAGCAAAAATCCTTCCTTTCTTCTTCACTAAACTTTTGAGTGCACTTATACCTACACTTCATGTCGCACGGTTGCTTTGGTAGCCTTGCAGAAAAATTCTTCCCCTTTACGATATATGCCTGGCCAGTATTTCTTTGTTTTTTTTGTACCGAACGAGACCAAGTTGTTGGATCAGCTTTAGACCATCTCTTTCGCTTTTTTCCTGTTCCTGAAACAATATGTTGTTAAAACTGCAGTAAAATAATTGTAACTTCAAGATGTTAAGGATAGACTCCCAAATATATAGTTTCATATAGCTATATTCAAATATCATGTCAAAAAACAGAAATTATAATCACCTAAACCTCCATCAGCTGTAGGGCTTTCCTCTGGAATAGTTTCCTGCACTACATTACTTTCTGTTTCGCATAAGCGTGACATGTGTTCAATATTATTATCATGTAATGAATCTGTATCTTCTTCATTATTTAATAGTGTCCAATCTGGGTCAGTAATACCTCTATTACAAGGCTCCTGTGAAACAAATAACATACTTTGAATTTATTTTGTTAGATATTATATTGGTCCACTCTGCACTACTAATTTAATATGTCACGTATCACATTCCATAAAATTTAAATAATGAATGCACATTTGCAAACTGATTTACAAAAAGATGTATGTAATAATGTGAACTTTTTATCTAAGTATGATACTTACATTCGATGATGTAGACAAATTATTAAACTCTCCATTCTGATTATTTAAATGTTCCGATGTATCATCAGTTTCTTTAAATAGCACAGCATTATTTTGTATAGTGGTTTCGATTAAAATGTCTTCTTGTACAGCGACACATTGTGTTCCAATAACAATAAATTCTTTAAATTCAATACAATTATCAGTATTGTTTAAACTATTCAATTTTTCATGACCAGCTATAGGAATGCTAAACTCAGTAGAAGAGTTAGTCTAAAATAAAAACAAAAATAATTAATTCCTATAATAAGGTGCCTAACTATTAACTAATTAATAATTAACCTACTCACCGTGATCTGATTAACAACAATTTCGTCAGTTAAATGAGCGAAAACAGGTTTTTCAGTAATTGAGGTTAAATCACTACTTTTTTGTTTACACTTTGCTAAATGCATTAAAAGTTTGTTTCTATCTGTAAACATTATTCCACACACGTTACAGATCATATTTCTTGAAAGTTTTTAGAAATACTGCACATATAAATCCCACAGAAAACTATAAATTCAATAAAAACGAGGAGTTTATACACGTTACCGCGAGAAGAACCAGGCAAAACTAACTAAGTGCACCTATGTAGTTTTGCCTGACCATCATTTTTGTTCTGCTATAGAGCGTTAATAACTAAGTGCACTTGATGATATTTGCCTGTATATAAAAGTACTCATACGGATTTAGTGAGGAATACATATTCCATTGTAAGAAAATATAAAGTCAGTTTTGGAGTTAGTGAGTTTTGCCTGATTATAGAGCATGACGAGCTGAATCCAGTGATGTATATAACTCCAAAAGTACAATTTTGGAGTTAATGAGTTTTGCCTGAACGTAGACGATTAATTCCATCAAATCAAATTTTATTTCGCTTTAGACTAGTTAATTACATTGTAATATATTTTAACATTTAATAATTACAGGAAATTTACTACTATAGCATACTATTTACTTAATTATCAACATATTTACATAATTATTAATTTGCATCAACTTTATTTATCATGGTAAAAATTTGAAATTTTAAATTTAAACGTTTTTAAAGTTTTTGATTTTTTAATATATATATATATATATGGGCAATTTATTTTAATGCAGTAAATCCCTTAAAAAAACTATTAATTAAAATACTATAAATTTTTAAATGCTTATTCATTCAAATATTTGAGGAACTAATTTGAGAGGAAATTTCAATATGCAGTCATATTCTTCTGTAACCAATATACATGAATATGTGACTATGTCTTACACGAACAAATTTTTTTATATGTAGCACTGAATTTTGTATTTTTAAATACTCGATGTTACTGTAAAGTGTATATGCATCTACATCTAAATAAAATAGCACGATATCATTGCTACAACAGTTGTTATTGATGTTTAAGTTATTCTGAAAATAAGCACGAACATTTATGTTTATTTCATTATTTAAACTGTTTTCCAGTTTTTCGTTTAAAATGCGGCTCACTGATTTTAATATTAAAATATTTAGATATTACAAGCGGCAAACTCAAGTAAACTTCCGATCAGAATTAATTTCGTTTTCTTTATAGCATTGAGTACAGATCCGTTTTTGACCATAGCCCTCGCTGTCTTCTTTTTCTTCTTCTTCAGGATTAACTGGATACGAACAGCCGGGAAAAATGCGTACGGGTTTGTTACACCGATCACATCGGTGCGCGCCTCCGGGAGAGTTTCCCGTCGCACAAGCAATACACTTTACCTGTGGATTTCTTGTTGTAGATGACATAGGATTTTGTACAATGTCGTCCGTATTTATGTCAATATTCATTGTATTGTTTGCTAATGGCGCAAAAACAAGCAACGAGTCATCGGCTGTAGACATATCCTCTATAATAACCTCATGAGAAACTGTACGTTCATCGGCATTTGTAGAAGGAACTTTAACTTCAGTAATGTCGCCGTCTTCTCTTGAATCTTTATCCGTCTGTGCGCGTTTTAAATTTGCTTGTCCAATGACATGATTTACGTGTCGAACTAGGAAATCATCAGCGCGTAATTGTTTCTTTTTTTTAAAAGCCTCGTTTTTACATCATTAAAATCCGACTCCACGCAGGCGCTCGCTGGATGCTGGAACGCGACCATAAGTAAACGTGTCAAGTTTTACACATGACCACATCGCCAACAACTTCAAATCATGCAGCAGTTTTTCCGCCAGTTTCTTTGATACAAATGCGTTTGGTTCATTACCTTCGACAGTGTTTATTTTCATCGCAACATTTTCATCGATAGCTGTGGCCCAATCATGATAATGATTGAAAATTCCCGTTATGTGGAACAAATAACTTATCACAAGACCCACGAAATGCCAAATTATTTTTTGCTAGAAATAATGTTATGTTTATTAATCTTTCTAGCACATTTTTCCAATTGTGTTTTTTTTGGGCTATCAAAGATTGTAAATTTTTATCAATAGTTTTATTTCTATTAAATCTTAATCTTGGCCTTTATACAATTTCTTTCACATTTTAAGTGTGAAACTGACCGCTCGTGCATTTTTAAACTGTCGTGAATATTTTTCCAATCCGATATGGTAGCGTTTGCCAGGCCTGACCTAGCTGATCGATCAAAAAGTTTGCAAAATAAACAAATTGCAGAATTTTTTGATTTTGAATAAAGCAATCATTTTCTTACTAATTTTTCGCCGGTGTTTATTTGGCGATAAAATAGTGAATTTGAAAAGCTCCGATTACTTTCATCTTTTGGATAAATATCTTGTTGATTTTGATTGTACGTTGATTCTTCTTCATTTAACCCGATTAGAATAATATGTTCAATTTCCGTATGTTTCAAATTTTGTGGCCAGAGTCCAATATCATTATAATTAAAATTATTTTCAGATGCTACAGCAACAGAGTCATAGCGGTTGAAGCATCCGGCGATTTTCTGTTCATTTAAAATCATTATGCGTTCCGCAAGCGGCATATTATCTATAGAACGCAATAAGCGGGATGGCTGTTTAACTTTTTTTTTATTTTAATTCCATCTTTAATTCCTTGTCAAGAATATCAGCTGCTAAATCAGAAACAGCTGCTCGTGTAAATTTACATTTTATATTTTTTCTTTAGAAGGTAGAGAAAAAAAATTGACTTAGTGCAAACGACATTACGCTATTTCTATTTTGTGGCACGCAAGAATCGGACCATAAAATAATTTTTCTGATGTTCGGTAAGTCGGTAGTGATCCTGCTTAATATTTTAAAAAGGGCACTAGTAATGTGATTAGCTGTTCTGCCGCATATCATTTCGTGCCAAATAGCACAATATGTTTTTTTTATTAGCGGAGCAATGTGCCGTTAAATTGAAAACACTGAACTTCCGTTTATAATAAAAATTAGAAATATTTGCTTTTGGGAGAGCAAATACATTCTCCATATCAAACGAAACAATGGCTACATTATTATCCTCTTTGTTAGATCTATCCTTATCTCTTTCTTCTTTGCACTCAACTTTTCTTTCTTGTGATCATTCAATTTGAGTAGTTCTTCATCTGATATATTATTTGATTTCTGTTTCATTTCTTCACAAAGATCACACCGATCTTTCTTCGGTTTCAGAAATGAAATGTTGAATTCGGTATTAAATATTTGCCGATATTTACTTATTTTTACTGGATTGTCAGGATATTTTTCCTTATATAAATTATACATACTGGCTAAATTAAGCTGCGGTTCTAAATATTCCTTTTTAGTGCTAGCTCTACAATAATGGCTTTCCATCCTTGGAAAGGAATTAATATGTGATCGGACAGTCTCTATTTTTTCTGTATTGATACACCGTTTAACATTTTTGCCTTTGGTTATTGGCTTCGGTGTACCAGTTTGTTGATTATATTCCGTCGAGAAGAAATACGAAATTCGCCTTGCGCTAATGTTTAAAGTGTGTAAAAAGAATGTCTTGCAAACCTTTACTTTACATTCATTGACTTCAAAAAAGTATTGATTGGAATATTGTTTAAAGCAATTTTGTGGTTCCTGCGCTGGTAAATGCCGCGGTCGACTGCGAATCTTTTTGCGACGTTCCACAAATTTGCTGTAATAGTGTTGTTTTTCCTCATCTGATAATTTCCAATATGTCTCGTGTATTTCCAGTTGTTCAATATCATTGATTTTCGTTGAGCACTTCATTCTACATTCACATTTTCCTGTAACTGTTCTAGCAGAATGCTCTTTTCCTTTAGCATCTGTGTAATCCAATCCCGCTGCTCGTCTCTTGTTTCTTTCATTTTGCTTCCAATTTTGAAGATTTCTTTTCCGTTTTCGATAAACTTTTTTTGTTGTAGATTTATTATCGACAGCGCCTTCATTTTCTATAACTTCTTTATTTTCGATAACTTCCTCGGGCTGAGATTTAATCACTCTGCAAATTATAACAGCTTTCAAGTAAAATATTTAAACAAAATAATAAATTAAATCCATACACAAATTCTTCGTCTTCCCCATGTTCAGGATAATATGTAGGATCATCAAGATCACTAATATCTCCGAATAAACTGAAAAAAGTATGGTTAAGTTAGGTTAGGTTACTTAATATATTAATATTAAGTAATAAAAATCAAATTTTTCACAATGTAAATAAGTATTCACCTTTCATTATCATCCGGAAAATTCTGTTGTACTACATTTTCTTCAATTTTGTCCATTTTCAATCAATTTATAGACAAAATCTCGTGACATTGACATTAGCGAAATAACAGTTGAACTTTTCAATTGTCCCAAGTCCAGGATTACGTGATTAAATTGTGAAGTTGCATTGGTTAAGGACTTGGTACAAACCAATATTAAATTATTTGAATATTTGTGGACATGGTATTAAAAGCATACTCTGTTTAAGTAGTTGAATGAACGTAAATATCAACGTGCATCATTGGACATGGTACAATTTGACGGCAAACATAATAAAACATCATAACTACAAATAAGCTAAAATTGGACATGGTACAAACCAATACTCATATGACGATATACAAATGCGTTTGGTTCATTACCTTCGACAGTGTTTATTTTCATCACAACATTTTCATCGATAGCTGTGGCCCAATCATGATAATGATTGAAAATTCCCGTTATGTGGAACAAATAACTTATCACAAAACCCACGAAATGCCAAATTATTTTTTGCTAGAAACAATGTTATGTTTATTAATCTTTCTAGCACATTTTTCCAATTGTGTTTTTTTTTGGGCTATCAAAGATTGTAAATTTTTATCAATAGTTTTATTTCTATTAAATCTTAATCTTGGCCTTTATACAATTTCTTTCACATTTTAAGTGTGAAACTGACCGCTCGTGCATTTTTAAACTGTCGTGAATATTTTTCCAATCCGATATGGTAGCGTTTGCCAGGCCTGACCTAGCTGATCGACCAAAAAGTTTGCAAAATAAGCAAATTGCAGAATTTTTTGATTTTGAATAAAGCAATCATTTTCTTAGGAATTTTTCGCCGGTATTTATTTGGCGATAAAATAGTGAATTTGAAAAGCTCCGATTACTTTCATCTTTTGGATAAATATCTTGTTGATTTTGATTGTACGTTGATTCTTCTTCATTTAACCCGATTACAATAATATGTTCAATTTCGGTATGTTTCAAATTTTGTGGCCAGAGTCCAATATCATTATAATTAAAATTATTTTCAGATGCTACAGCAACAGAGTCATTTGAAATACTAGGTACACTTATTGGAGTTACTTGAGAAGATATCAAAATATCCTCATTGATAATATTATAGCAACCTTCTTTTTCTGATGAAACATTATCTGCTTCTGAACTTGAAGATTTTGACTCGAAATGTTGATTGTCTTCAGCAACTGATTTAGACGAACTAAAATACTTCAATATTTTATCATGCTTATCAGCCTGTTGTTGCGTATTTAATTTTCGGTTGCGATATTTATTCCCACTCATTTTCTTTGGCGGTATTTTTGCTAGTGGGGGTAGAAAATAATAATTAATACTTTCCAATAAATAAAGTTTAATTACCATAATATCTCCATACCACT
The DNA here is from genome assembly GCA_963966155.1 of Clivina fossor. Lineage (NCBI taxonomy): Eukaryota > Metazoa > Arthropoda > Insecta > Coleoptera > Carabidae > Clivina > Clivina fossor. The sequence goes on from OZ014551.1 coordinate 37,109,094, forward strand.
AATAATATATTTAAAATTTTAAAAGTAAACATAAAAACTTACTTGAAATAACCTAAGTTCATTATATTTAAATTTAACTTAACGTCGCACAATATATTTTGTTCACTATTTTTAAATTTAAGTTAACGTCGCACAAAATAAAAATTGTATATATTTATATGCTTTACATACTTTGAGCCAGCCGCGTGCAACTTTGTATGCTTTCAAAAGGAGCAGCGTTCCACAATTTGTCGACGAATTTATTTATTAAAACCTTATCCATTTCGTAATTTAGATCATGAGAGTAAAATATTTAATTACAGACTATCTAGAGCTAGGCGCATAGTTGAAAATGCATTTGGAATTTTAGCAAATCGTTTTCGAATTTTGCTAAATCCAATAAATCTGTCAGTAGATAAAGTCGAATTAATTACGCTTACTTGTGTTATATTACACAACTATTTAGCAAAATAAAATGGTACCAGCTATACGGATATATGTGATGATACACCTCAAAATTTAACAGGAATTGGACAGCAAGCTGGAAATTATTCAAGTAATAACGCTAGGAAAATAACGCGATGGAACTGGTTTTGATTTCACTATTTTTGACAATTCTGTTGCTAATTGGATCAGATGATCGTCCCGAACATTGGGTAATTCCAGGTTTACATCACCGATCCATCGGTATTATACGTGATATATTTAAACGTTTTTTTAATTCAGCTGAAGGAAAAGTGGATAGGCAAGAAAAAGCTATAAGAGAACATAATATGTAGTAAATATTAATTATGTATTATTATTATTATTTAAAAATATACGTATGAAAAAAGAACGTTGACCTTTTTGTATAGAAAAAAATTAACCTAAAAAAACCATTTATTTTTATATTAAAAATAACATATAATAATTAAAACTTAATCTTAATTTAGAAAAAAAAAATAATTAAAACTTAAACCTAATTTAGAAAATAAAAATAATAATTAAAACTTAAATCTAATTTAGCAAATAAAAATAATAATTAAAACTAAAACCTAATTTTTTTTACATTTTTTAATACTATCATACAATATTTTTGTTATCTCTATTTCAGCATCTAATCTTATGTCCTCGTCTGTTATTTGTTTTAATTTAGTTGCAACAAATGCTGCATATATTTCTTCCGACCTTTTTTATTTTTCGGAAGTTGCCGGTATAGTTCCTAATGTATTTTTGATACTGTTTATTGCATCCGATGCACTTTCTAAAATATTCTGGTTGTCACTTTTGGTTTTTTTTCTCGGCCTTGGTGTTGAAGTCGACGTTGTTGGTTGAACTGGTGCTGGACTTGATGTTGATGGTATTGGTTGGACTGGTGCTGGAGATAGAGTTGATAACGTCGGACTTGGTGACATATTGAATGTTACACTGACTTCTTCATCCTGTACAATATAATGTAATATTTGAATAAAAAAATCTAATGGAAATTAAAAATTGTTATTCATAAATTAGAAAATATCAACCCTTCACATGTCTCCATGCCACCTTCCTGTTCCTCATCGAAATCTTCTTTTTCTTCTGCAATCGAATCGAAAAACGATTGCCGTGGTTCATTGGTGTCCAACACAAAACTCATCATTTCGTAGTACCATAACGTTGGTTTGTAAATCTAGAGAAAAATAAAATATAATATTCTGTTTCTTTTCAATACTATTGTAAATAAACTAACCTCATCGGTGCCAGCACCACTCTTCATTAACATTTTTCTTTTTTTATGTTCAACCATAAAATTCGTTTTTAAAAAATGATATTTTGTTTTCATTTCTGCAATGTTGCTTTCAGGTCGCACTTTTTTTACTTCATTTAAAATTGCTTCGAGAGCTTCTATTTTCGCAAATTTATAAATTTATTTTTGTATGCTTTGCATTTTGTGATAAATAAACATTCATATTTTTGATATTGACTGATCAACACACGAACTTGATCGCGAGTCCACGACATTATTAATTTTTTCAAAAATAAAATAACAAACAACACAAATAAATAAAACAGTAACTAAATATAATTAACAAACAAAACAAATAAATAAAACAGTAACTAACTATAATGAACAAAACAAAACAATTACCAAAAATAAAACAATCGCAATTACCAAAAAACTAATATATATAATAAAAATATATAAATATATAAACAAAACGACTAAATATATAAATATAGATACAAATGCGTTTGGTTCATTACCTTCGACAGTGTTTATTTTCATCGCAACATTTTCATCGATAGCTGTGGCCCAATCATGATAATGATTGAAAATTCCCGTTATGTGGAACAAATAACTTATCACAAGATTCACGAAATGCCAAATTATTTTTTGCTAGAAATAATGTTATGTTTATTAATCTTTCTAGCACATTTTTCCAATTGTGTTTTTTTTTGGGCTATCAAAGATTGTAAATTTTTGTCAATAGTTTTATTTCTATTTAATCTTAATCTTGGCCTTTATACAATTTCTTTCACATTTTAAGTGTGAAACTGACCGCTCGTGCATTTTTAAACTGTCGTGAATATTTTTCCAATCCGATATGGTAGCGTTTGCCAGGCCTGACCTAGCTGATCGATCAAAAAGTTTGCAAAATAAACAAATTGCAGAATTTTTTGATTTTGACTAAAGCAATCATTTTTTTAGGAATTTTTTGCCGGTATTTATTTGTGGATAAAATAGTGAATTTGAAAAGCTCCGATTACTTTTATCTTTTGGATAAATGTCTTGTTGGTTTTGATTGTACGTTGATTCTTCTTCATTTAACCCGATTACAATAATATGTTCAATTTCCGTATGTTTCAAATTTTGTGGCCAGAGTCCAGTATCATTATAATTAAAATTATTTTCAGATGCTACAGCAACAGAGTCATTTGAAATACTAGGTACACTTATTGGAGTTACTTGAGAAGACATCAAAATATCCTCATTGATAATATTATAGCAACCTTCTTTTTCTGATGAAACATTACCCTCGTCTGAACTTGAAGATGTTGACTCGAAATGTTGATTGACTTCAGCAACTGATTTAGACGAATTAAAATACTTCAATATTTTATCATGCTTATCAGCCTGTTGTTGCGTATTTAATTTTAGGTTGCGATATTTATTCCCACTTATTTTCTTTGGCGGTATTTTTTCTAGTGGGGGTAGAAAATAATAATTAATACTTTCCAATAAATAAAGTTTAATTACCACAATATCTCCAAACCACTAATAATATATTTAAAATTTTAAAAGTAATTATAAAAACTTACTTGAAATAACCTAAGTTCACTCTATTTAAATTTAACTTAACGTCGCACAATATATTTTGTTCACTATTTTTAAATTTAAGTTAACGTCGCACAAAATAAAAATTGTATATGTTCATATGCTTTACATACTTTGAGCCAGCCGCGTGCAACTTTCTATGCTTTCAATAGGAGCAGCGTTCCACAATTTGTCTACGAATTTGGGGCGGCCCCATCTATGCACTAGTCACTTACATATATATATATATATATATATATATATATATATATATATATATATATATATATATATAATAATAAATGTTGACTTTATATAAATGTTGAAAGGATATTATTGGGATTAGAAGTCAATACAGAATATGATATTAATAACTCAATTCATTGTATACGTTGCAAGCTTTCGGAGGTTGCTTGCCTCCTTCATCAGGCTGACCTATTTATTGATAAAATACAAATTATGTTAAAATACAATCAAATCTAATTAGTAATTACAATGTACAATGATTTAATAAACTTACAATGGTAGAGAATTCTGTGTGTTCTTTATCAAACAATATTTGGAAATTATGTCCACAATGGAAAAACCAATCCAGATAACAAAACAGTTTTTTGAAATAAGATTAACAATAAAATTAAATGTATAACAATTTGTACGTCAAAAATTAAAATTGTATTCTTATATATAAATAAAAAATAGTTTTAAGTAATTGTCAGTAATATAAAATTATTAAAAAATTTTTCACAATACCAAATGTAAACGACGTTGGACACGAATTAATTTTTAATTACTACGAAGGTTGATAAAAATAAATTTTTTATTATCAACTGATTTTTGGAGGGAAATTATAACCGAACCTCATATTCGTCACGTGACATAGAACGACGCACTACTGTCAATAACAACATAACCTATGTTTTATTCACAAAGAATTTAGATGACAACACGCGGTACGCAACAGTCAGATTGTTTTTCACTGAAACCAAACAACTAAGTAATATCACGAGATGAACCATTACTTTTATTCACAAACGTAAGTAGAAAGTCATATATTATACTGAGGTGTTGAATATCAGCACGCTTGTTTACACTCATGCTATCTGTTTTTATATAGATAATTTCTAAAAGCGATCGTTTAAATGATTTATCTTCAATACAAACCACAGACGTGTTCGTAAAGTCAAACTTATGTTGTTTTTGATGTGAATGAATTGATAATGCCGTTGCTTGAGGTTTCAACCTACAATCCGATCTATGTAACGCCAGCCGTTCTTCTAACCAACGCTTCGTGTTGCCTATGTACGTCGCATCACAATCTGAACATGGAATCTTGTAAACTAAGTTTGACTGTTTCTTGATAGGAATGACATCTTTTAGTTTCGTATAAATTTTCTTAGTAGGTAAGATGTTTTTTCTAATTATTTTTATGTTGTCTGATTTTAAAATGTTAATTAATTTTTCTGTTATTTTAGGTAAATTTGGGAGTGTGAAAATATTCTTTTTTATCTCCAATTCAGTACGTCGAACTTCTAAAGTGTTACTATTAATTAGTGGAGTCCTGTTGTGTGGAGTTGACCAAATTATTTTATTTACTAACTTCTTCGGATATCCATTATCGATTAATATTGTATATAATTTACTCAGATTAGCATTTTTGTAGTTATTATGAGATAACCTGACAACCCTGTTTTTTAAACCAAGGATGGTGTTGATTTTTGTGTGTTGTTGGTGGTAAGAATCAAAATGTATATAACGACAAGACGCTGTAGGTTTAATGTACCAACTAGTTTTTATACAGTTATCCACATCTCGAATTAATAAGATGTCCAAAAATGGAATGGACTTATTAGTTTCATATTCGACAGTAAAATTAAGATGTTCATTAAATACATTCAATACATGTAATGAAGATTGGATCTCATCTTCTTTGATTGCACAAATTACGTCATCGACATATTTCTTTATAAACACTGGTTTCATGTTAAATTTCTTCACACAATCATCCAATAGAAAATCCATAACTAATTGTGCTATTATGGGGCTAATTGTGGCACCCATAGGCGTACCAAACTTCTGAATATATAATTTGTTTTTTACTGTTATTAAATTATTCGAAAATATGAAATCTACCATTTCTAAGAACATGTTGTATGGAATATTTGTAATACTTTGTATGTTAGGCCAATTTTGTTCTAAAACTGTATGTATCAATTCGAGAGATATGTTACCAAATAAATTTTCCACATCAAAGCTGACCAATACATGATCATCCGGCAATCTCAAATATTGATGAAAAACACAAAGCGATTTAAAACACGTCTAACTTCGACGACAGTCTAATTAAGATTAACTTAAAAATTAAAGATTAACTTACAGCACCAATGTTTTCAGCGATTCTATAATTTTGTTGATTTTTAGATTAGACATGATTGAAATTATTTATTTAATACTGCATTTGTTTATAAACATGGAGGACCTCATTAAGACTATGTTGTTTGTTTTCTCATCATCTGGGGGTTTTGAGCTCAAAATCACATTGTTTTTCTCTCTCTGCTTCTCCGTCAAAAGTGTTCCCATAAGGAAACTATTCTTAGCACGTCTAAATTCGTATGGGGTTTGCTTACACATTGTAAATGTTATTAAACAGCTTGTTCTTACTGCGTGACCGTGTAATTACGCTCAGCTGCGGACAAGGTTCGGTTGATGTACGCTACGGCCCTGTGCTCCTCCACGGTACCCTGCATCAATGCTTCTCCGATATCCATGTCGGATGCATCCGTTTGTAGTACAGGGTGCGGCACAGAAACTTGCTGTTTTGAAAAGTAAATAAAAAACAAAAATAGTAGAGATATTGTTAAAATTCGTTTTACATCTTATCTTACATTCTCTGAGTTTATTTATTAAATGGTTTTAAAGATGACATCGGCCAAGTGACGGCCTCCATTGTCAATGCACTGAGCTACTCGATTCTTGAAGTTGTGTTCAACTCTTTCTAGCATATCGACGGGTATGCCGGCTATGGCTTGGCGAATGTTGTCCTTTAGATGAAATAGGGTCCGTGGGCGATCAGTATAGACAACGGATTTGAGGTAACCCCATAAAAAGAAATCACATGGAGCCAAATCAGGCGAGCGCGCAGGCCACGGAAGATCGCCTCTCAAGGAGATGAGACGCTCGGGGAAGAAAAATTTTTTCAGAACTTATTATAAAAAAATGAAACGGCTTTAGGTTTTAGTTCTATATGTAATATTTATTAATAATCGACGTTTCGACGAACTGAACGTCTGTCTTCATCAGGAAAACTGATACAAGTACAAATGACATTTACAGTAAATAACAGAACATAGAAACAAGTTACTAGTTAACAAATAAGTAACTAATTTTTTATAAATTTTTATTTTTGAATACTAATTGTTGGCAATAAGGATCCCATGTAATAAAATAACGCTACTCAAAAGTTTGATGTATATATTTCATTGTACATATTATATTGGAGACGTTTCGGTCTATTATTCGACCATCTTCAGTCCATTATTAAAATATTTTTAAATTATTATAACATCATAATTTTTTTTTCTTTTGCGAACACATGTGTATTAATTTTTTATATTTAATCTATGTAAACTCATTTTGTTGAGAATATTATAATGTTTTGTTTGACTTATTTGAATTTATATATTATAAAGTTTTTCTTCATTATTATCCATTTTTTGTGATTTTAATTTTGTAAGAGCATGTTGAAAGAATCATGTGGTTGTGAAAAAATGTTTTTAATTAATTCTAAAAAAAAAAAAAATTATCTTATCATCCCGAAATCAGTCGCCTCCAAACATTCCTATCCAAATAAGCAAATTTCGCTTTATCCACATTCATAATTCCTCTCTCACAGCTTGCTCTTTTATTCCTACTACTTGGAAACTTTCGCTCATGCAAGCCACTCTTTCAAACATACCACTCCAACTACTCATCGGACGTCCACCTGCAAACGTATACCATCAAAATCATTCAAATAAATCTTTTTAACCAAACGTCCATTAGACGCATTCGCTCAACATGTCAACAATAGTTTATTATATTACATATTTATTTATACTTTTAATTTGATTTGATTCTTAAAAATATTAAATTAAAAAACGATAGAGTTAGGTTTTTCTAACGAGTCACATTTTCAACGACAAGAATAAACAAGTTAAATTAGTTCATTGTGATGACGAAATTGTTTAGATACGTTGGATTTTTAACTATAATTTATCTATAGTTTATCTTAACATATTTAGTATAATAAAGAAGTTGTTAAAATACATGAGTAATCCTTAACTAATAAATTCCTTAAATATAAATTTATAATCTATTACATAACAACATAAAAAATCTATATATATTCTTTGTTTAAACAATACTCCTTAACTCTGAATTTGAACTTTCTTAAGAGGGTTCACTTGCAATCCCGAAGTTTCTGAGGGGGGGGGGGTGTAGGCGAGAGACGAAGTAGGCTTAAGGCGCGGTTACACGGCGCGTGGCTTGGCGAACCTGGCTCGGCAAGCCCCGAACCAGAAGCCGTGTGACATAGGTGGCTCGCTATGGCTCGGGGTTCGTGGTACGAAGCTCGGGCGATCCATCGGTTGTCGGTAAAATTTGTACGAGTCAAAGGAGCTGAGGGCGCGGTCTTTGCAAGACTCGTACAGGCTCGTGTTGGCTCGCACAGGCTCCGACATTGCACACCACTTTTTATTAAATGTATTTAATATATAAATATATTAAACAGATGAATTCAATATTTATATTAGGTGTACAAATAAGTCTCCGCCGTTTGTCAAAATATGGCCCCACCAAAAGGTTATGTTGAAATTGTCAGATGTAAAACGTAATATCGTAAGTTTGGACATCTGGACATATCAAGTTTTGTTCCGAATAAGCGTCATTTGCGGGAACTTTTGATTTATTTCTTTAATTTGAAGAAATCTGCAGCTGAGGCGCATAGATTGTTTATGGTGAGGATGCTTTAAGTGAAAGAAGTTATCATGACTGGTTTCAAAAGTTTAAAAACGATGAATTTGACGTGGAAGACAAAGAACGTAGTGGAAGGCCGAAAAAGGAATTGGAAGCATTACTGGAGAAAAATTCATGCCAAACGCAAGAAGAACTTGCACTTACATTAGGAGTGACCCAACAAGCAATTTCGCATCGTTTAAAATTGTTAAAAAAAATAAAAATAAAAAAAAAATATTCTTCAACATGATCATGCTCGTCCGCATTTTGCGGCGCCGGTCAAAACCTATTTGGAAACACTTATTTGGGAAGTCCTACCCCACCCGCTGTATTCACCAGACATTGCTTCTTAAGATTATCACTTGTTTCGGTCGATAGCACATGGCCTGTCTAAGCAGCGCTTTACATCATATGAAGATACTAAAAATTGGGTCGATTCGTGGATAGCCTCAAAAAATAAAGAATTTTTTCGACGTGGTATTCGAATGCTGCCAGAAAGATGGGAAAAAGTAGTGGCTAGTGATGGACAATACTTTGAATAAAAAGTAATGTACGGTTCCTGCACAATAAATTCCTAATTTTTGATAGAAAACGGCGGAGACTTATTTGTACACCTAATATATTTTTAAATAAAAATTTGTTTCAGTTTTTATACAATTGTTGCAATTACTTGTACGTCAATAAATTGGTTTATTTTACAATAAGTGTTATACATAATATATCAATATTACTGTTAAATTACAAAACAATTTATTAGTTAAATTTTACTTATATTTTCAATTTAATAAAAAAAATTAAATATAATTTAACTTTTAAAAACTGCAGAAACTTAATTGATTTTACTTTATGTTTTTATATATTTAAATTTTTTAATGAGATCTATTACCAAATGATAGTTGACTATTTTTATTTTACATATATTTATGTTGTTCGTTGTGGCACTCAAAAAAATAAAAAAAATTTAACAATTTTTCGTATTTTTAACATTTTTTAAATCACAGTTTATCATCACTTAATATTTATAAATAATAAATTCAACTGAAGAGTTCATACTTTTTTTCGCTATTACCAATACACAATCAACATTTTGCGTGATATAGATAAAGTTTTAAAAGTTTGAAATAAAACACTAACTATTTCAAATATCAGCATTGAAAACTAAAATGATGCTTTGTAAGATATATATTATTTGGTCATTTTTTTTTATAGTCTGGATTTCTAATTTCTAAATGTCTTGCATGCTTAGGATCTATTATTTCTGGAAGGATGCAAAAAAATAATTTTTTTCTAATTGTTGTTGCATTTTTTCGATCCAAAATGTGTCATTTCTTTCAATCTGAAATAATTATCATTTTATAATATATTTTGAATAATATAATATATTTTAACTTACTTTTTCAACTAACATTCCTAAAGGTGTCCAATACAAAATAACAATAATCCCTTCTGGTAATGTGAAGTTGTCCCTAGATTTGATAATATTATGATTTTTTTTTAAATGAAATTCATTATTATTGTAGGTTGCAAATTTAACTCTCTTTTGAGTTATTGCATCAAGTAGTGTTAATTTTGATGAAACTGCAGGACATTTTACTTCTACAAGACCTGCATCGTTAATTAATCCATCTGGGCTTGCAGCCAGATAATAATCATTGACATCTATAAAAAGTCCACAATGTTTGACTATTATCTTAAATTGTTTTTCAAATGCAGCAATAGCTAATGATTCTTTTTCAATGCCATAATTTGTAGAATCATTGCCACCAAATTTATTGTATAGTAAAGATTTAACTGTTGCTGCACAGTTCGTTGATAACCTCATCTTACAAATTCGACCAAAATTGGATGCTATAATTTTTTTCGATCTTTCAGAATACCAAATTTGGTTGAAATTTTGACCTTTTATTTACTTCTCTATTCTTTCAATTTCACTGGCATCTTTTCTAAGATTTTTTAAGAAAATATTTTTTTCTCTAACAAAATCTTCTGGCGTCATGTCTGAAACAATGTCAGCAGGGTTTGGACCGTAATGTTCATCTGGACCGGAGAATTTCGAAGTTTTTTTGGGTTGTTTGACAATAAATAATTTTTTTTTTGCTATGTAACATTTTTCTTTTCTAATTTGAAATGCTTTAGTGTATTTGCCTGGACTTCTTCTTGTCAATTGTTTGTGAATTGAGCTATGTAACTTGCTTTTAACGTTGTACGATAATGCAGCAGCTTTACAGCGCAATTCATATGACAAACGTTTTGAAAAAGTGATCCTTTTACCTCCTACAAACTTGGCTATAACGGAATTATAATGTTCGGCAATATTCTTGTTCATATTTAAAATGAGACTATTAGCATTGTGTATAAGGCGATTAACACATGCCATAATGTCATCATAGAGGCCACAGTTTTGCATTTCAGGAATAAAATTTGTTTCATTTTTATTGCCCTTGCAAAAATAGCCAATTTTGTCGCAGTTTTTATGTTCGCCAAATACATGACTCGGACCATTCATTAAATCATTTTTTAATAAATATACAACATTTGACTGTACGTGTTCTCGCCTATATTTAGCTGCATATTCAGCTGCCGTTCTCAGTCTTCTAATATTCAATGACAAAACGTTTCGCAAATACATTGGTACTGTAGATGTAGGTAAATAATTAGAATAACCAATATATTTGTTTTTTTATTTATATTTGATATATAATTTTATTTTATATCTGGCTGATTAATTTCGGCGCTTATTGCCATTATCAAAGCCTCCTGAAATAACACAATATATTAATTTTATATAAAACTCTAGTTACATAAACGTTATTTTATAAAAATATTCTTTTAAAATTATTACTTATAATATTATTTTTATAAAACTATGGTTATATTTAGGTTATGTTAAGCAAGCACATGTCATGACGATGTAGAAAATATGTATTAAAAATTATTTAATTTATGTACTGACCTTAAATGATTAAGTTTATTAATGTTTCATTGTAAATATTGTTTTGTAGATGAATAAAATTTAAAATTGAGAATAAATTGAAGAAACAGTAAATCACGTCATAGTATTTTGTTGCGTCTTAGTCAATGTCATTGTCGAGTCTGAATTTGTATATTTATTTTTGAAGGTCAATTGAAAAATTTGTTGTTTTAATATTGTGTCGCCTATTGAAATGGCGGTAAATGTTTAAAAGTATGATTTTCAGTAAAAATGTAATTGTCATTTAAAAGTTCTTCATTATTATATTTATGTTTTAAAATTTCATACTTTTCTAGCAATAATAGTTTTGATATGTTTGATTCTGTGTGTAATACTGTGATATTGTTTGGATTTATATTATGTGATTCAGTAACAAGATGTGTGCTTAAAGCTGACGGTGGATTATTGGATTTGTGTTCTTTAAATCTGGTAATGATTTTTCTAGATGTCATACCAATGTATGCTTTATGACAATCTGAACAGTTTATTTTATACACACCACTTTTTTCTAATTGATTTGTTTTTGGTTTAGTGTTTATAAGGATTTTTTCAATTGTGTTATGTGATTTGGAAGTTAATGTTATGTTAGAGTCTTCTAGAATGGGCCTGATGGTTTTGTGTAATATTTTATAGTGTGGTATTGAAATGTATTTTCTCTGTGGTTTTGTATGAGGGTAAATTTCTTGTATGATTTGTTTTGATTTTATATGTTTGTAAATATTGTGTATGTATTCGGGTGGATATTGATTATTGTGACCTATTTGGAGAATTGTATTGTATTCTTTATAATAATTTTCTTCAGATAATGGTGTATTTATGAGTCTGGTGAATAAATATCGGAAAGATGATTTTTTGATATTAATTGCATGGGCTGAGTAGTATGGTATTATTATGTCTGTTGAGGTAGGTTTTCTGTATATATCAAATTGTATTTGTGTAGATGTATTAATTAATGTTAGGTCTAAGAAATTAAGTTTTTTGTTATCTTCTAGTTCTAGAGTAAAATTGATATTGGTGTTAATATTATTGATTTTTTGTAGAAAAATGTGTATTTCTTCTATTGTACCTGTCCATAAACAACAAATATCGTCTACATATCTTTTCCATAATATTATGTTTTTTGCTTCTGGTATTGAAAAAATTATTGTTTCGATATAGTCAATAAATATATTAGCTAATATACCACTAAGGGGTGATCCCATTGGTAATCCGTCTGTCATTTTATATATGTTATTGTTGAAAGAGAAGAAATTTTGTTGTGTTATTATATGGAATAATTCTATTAAATTATCTATTTCTAGTTTTGTTATATTTAATTTGTCGATGTTATTTTCAAAAAGTGTTTTTAAGAGTGGGATGGTTTGAGCTATTGGTATATTAGTGTATAAATTGACTATGTCAAATGAACAAATGATGAAGTTGTTTTTATTTGTTTTGTTAATGTTTGTAATATGTGAAATTAATTCTGTTGAGTTTTTTATGGAGTAAGGTGATTTGTATTCTAGAGTGTGTAAGAGAAATTTGTTTAATTGTTGGGCGATGCTGTGTGAAGGAGAGGATATTGACGATGTTATTGGTCGTATAGGGTGATCTGGTTTGTGTGTTTTTATTAAACTATGTAATGTAGGAGTTTTTGGATTGCGTTCTTTATTGTAATATGGGTTTATGTTGAATTTTTTGAGTGTATCGTTATTAGTTTTTATGCTATTTTGAAGTTTTTTATTGTATGTGAGTAAAGGATTAGTTTTCTGTTTTATTATGTTGTTGTCGTTTAAGAAGGTTTCTGTTTTTTTGATGTATGTGTCTGTGTCAATTAAAATTAGTCCTCCGTTTTTGTCTGCTTTTGTAATAGTTATGTTATTGTCTGTAATTGTTTGTTTTATGGTGGTAATACTGTCTTTGATAATTTTATTCTGGTTTTTGTGAATATTATGGTTCTCTACATCATCATGACATATGCTTACCTGTGTGCTGTATTCTTTAAGTTTGTTTCCTATTTCTTGGTGTAGATAGTATTTATCGGGATGATTATTTGTTTGTGTTTCTATGTTGATTGCTATTTTTGCTAAATTTGGTTTCTTCGGTACTGGTGCGTATTTATGTCCGTATTGTAGAAGGTCCTGTTCTTGTTGTGTGAGTGTTGTCGTGGTGAAGTTGTGGTATCTTGGTGGGAAGTTGTGTGTTGTTGTGTCGTTGTCCTTTTTGTTCTGTTTTTTTGTGTTTTGTTTTTCTTCATGTCTGTTCGGATTGATGTATTTATATATGTCTTGTTCCTTTTTGATTTTATTTTCTGTTAAAAGTTTTTGTAATTTGTATTTTCTTTTTTGATCGTCTTTTTTGTTATCTAATTTTATTGTTTCTTCTAGTTGTTCGATGAGTATTTCATATTCAATTGTATGTAAATATTGTAAAAGATGTTTATGTAAAAACTTTAATTTCATGTCAATGAAGCCTGAATTTTGATGTTGAAATTTTAATTCTTTTTTTAACATTCTGAGCTGTATTTCAAATTTAAATTTATCATCATATTTACGTGGTAGTTTTATTTGTAAAAAAATTGGAATGACTTGGTTATATTTGCATGTATGTAAAAAGGTTAAATGTTGCTTGTTTCTATGTCGTTTTTGAATTGTATATTTCAGCTGGAGTAGTTTACTGGATATCTCCATGTTTTTTATTTTAGTTATGAATAACTCCATTTTATATTGGAAAGTTTATAGATGTAGGTAAATAATTAGAATAACCAATATATTTGTTTTTTTATTTATATTTGATATATAATTTTATTTTATATCTGGCTGATTAATTTCGGCGCTTATTGCCATTATCAAAGCCTCCTGAAATAACACAATATATTAATTTTATATAAAACTCTAGTTACATAAACGTTATTTTATAAAAATATTCTTTTAAAATTATTACTTATAATATTATTTTTATAAAACTATGGTTATATTTAGGTTATGTTAAGCAAGCACATGTCATGACGATGTAGAAAATATGTATTAAAAATTATTTAATTTATGTACTGACCTTAAATGATTAAGTTTATTAATGTTTCATTGTAAATATTGTTTTGTAGATGAATAAAATTTAAAATTGAGAATAAATTGAAGAAACAGTAAATCACGTCATAGTATTTTGTTGCGTCTTAGTCAATGTCATTGTCGAGTCTGAATTTGTATATTTATTTTTGAAGGTCAATTGAAAAATTTGTTGTTTTAATATTGTGTCGCCTATTGAAATGGCGGTAAATGTTTAAAAATATGATTTTCAGTAAAAATGTAATTGTCATTTAAAAGTTCTTCATTATTATATTTATGTTTTAAAATTTCATACTTTTCTAGCAATAATAGTTTTGATATGTTTGATTCTGTGTGTAATACTGTGATATTGTTTGGATTTATATTATGTGATTCAGTAACAAGATGTGTGCTTAAAGCTGACGGTGGATTATTGGATTTGTGTTCTTTAAATCTGGTAATGATTTTTCTAGATGTCATACCAATGTATGCTTTATGACAATCTGAACAGTTTATTTTATACACACCACTTTTTTCTAATTGATTTGTTTTTGGTTTAGTGTTTATAAGGATTTTTTCAATTGTGTTATGTGATTTGGAAGTTAATGTTATGTTAGAGTCTTCTAGAATGGGCCTGATGGTTTTGTGTAATATTTTATAGTGTGGTATTGAAATGTATTTTCTCTGTGGTTTTGTATGAGGGTAAATTTCTTGTATGATTTGTTTTGATTTTATATGTTTGTAAATATTGTGTATGTATTCGGGTGGATATTGATTATTGTGACCTATTTGGAGAATTGTATTGTATTCTTTATAATAATTTTCTTCAGATAATGGTGTATTTATGAGTCTGGTGAATAAATATCGGAAAGATGATTTTTTGATATTAATTGCATGGGCTGAGTAGTATGGTATTATTATGTCTGTTGAGGTAGGTTTTCTGTATATATCAAATTGTATTTGTGTAGATGTATTAATTAATGTTAGGTCTAAGAAATTAAGTTTTTTGTTATCTTCTAGTTCTAGAGTAAAATTGATATTGGTGTTAATATTATTGATTTTTTGTAGAAAAATGTGTATTTCTTCTATTGTACCTGTCCATAAACAACAAATATCGTCTACATATCTTTTCCATAATATTATGTTTTTTGCTTCTGGTATTGAAAAAATTATTGTTTCGATATAGTCAATAAATATATTAGCTAATATACCACTAAGGGGTGATCCCATTGGTAATCCGTCTGTCATTTTATATATGTTATTGTTGAAAGAGAAGAAATTTTGTTGTGTTATTATATGGAATAATTCTATTAAATTATCTATTTCTAGTTTTGTTATATTTAATTTGTCGATGTTATTTTCAAAAAGTGTTTTTAAGAGTGGGATGGTTTGAGCTATTGGTATATTAGTGTATAAATTGACTATGTCAAATGAACAAATGATGAAGTTGTTTTTATTTGTTTTGTTAATGTTTGTAATATGTGAAATTAATTCTGTTGAGTTTTTTATGGAGTAAGGTGATTTGTATTCTAGAGTGTGTAAGAGAAATTTGTTTAATTGTTGGGCGATGCTGTGTGAAGGAGAGGATATTGACGATGTTATTGGTCGTATAGGGTGATCTGGTTTGTGTGTTTTTATTAAACTATGTAATGTAGGAGTTTTTGGATTGCGTTCTTTATTGTAATATGGGTTTATGTTGAATTTTTTGAGTGTATCGTTATTAGTTTTTATGCTATTTTGAAGTTTTTTATTGTATGTGAGTAAAGGATTAGTTTTCTGTTTTATTATGTTGTTGTCGTTTAAGAAGGTTTCTGTTTTTTTGATGTATGTGTCTGTGTCAATTAAAATTAGTCCTCCGTTTTTGTCTGCTTTTGTAATAGTTATGTTATTGTCTGTAATTGTTTGTTTTATGGTGGTAATACTGTCTTTGATAATTTTATTCTGGTTTTTGTGAATATTATGGTTCTCTACATCATCATGACATATGCTTACCTGTGTGCTGTATTCTTTAAGTTTGTTTCCTATTTCTTGGTGTAGATAGTATTTATCGGGATGATTATTTGTTTGTGTTTCTATGTTGATTGCTATTTTTGCTAAATTTGGTTTCTTCGGTACTGGTGCGTATTTATGTCCGTATTGTAGAAGGTCCTGTTCTTGTTGTGTGAGTGTTGTCGTGGTGAAGTTGTGGTATCTTGGTGGGAAGTTGTGTGTTGTTGTGTCTAAAAAAAAAAAAAAAAAAAAAAAAAAAAAAAAAAAAAAAAAAAAAAAAAAAACATTGGTACTGCTTTCCCTAGAGAACTATATTGTTTTTGCGATAAATCTTTTAACTTCGAACAATAATTTCTCAGCAAATGATTGGAACATTCAATTTTTTCAATAATTGTATTATGTCCGTACGGTTTCGAATCCAGAAGTTTCTTGTAAACGCTACTGTCACCGTCTCCTACCAATTTTGTATATTTTATTCCATGCATTTCTACACTGCGTGAAAATCTTTCTGCAATTACGCTACTTTCTATTGCTGTAGACGGACCATCGAAATTTTTGTGGCAGGTATGTGATGGCGATTCCAAATTCATAGATTGCGATCTTGCGCAAATGCAACAATATTTGTTGCGGATGCCAATAAATAATATTTTTCCGGTCCTCTGTCCAATTATACACGCCTGTAACAATAATAAAAATAAAATAATCGTACAAATTTAAATACGGTAAAGTAAAAACTTGAACCATACCGTTCCAGATAAAGCGTTATAGTTTGATCGATATGATCTTTTATACCAAGCACCATCAGCTACAACTGTTATGTAAGGTATACCATTTTCATCTACCTCATTTCTATCTCTAGCTAATTGTGCTTCTTCTTTCCCGGCTTGCAGTAAGGATTGCCATGCACTTTCTTTTAAAGCATGGAATAATTTTGTTTGGCATTTATTGTACATATCATTGTGCATTGGCGGAATATTTATTGATGCAACAACTTCAGATAACTGAGATAAGCTACCACCAGTACAAATAATTACGGACACTGCAGCCATATTTACATCTAGATGACTTTTTTCCGGATCATCCGTTTCCAACAATAATGTTACATTGCAAATATCACATTTTAAATGAAATGTTGAATGAAACCCATTTCGTACTTCTTTTATAATTTTCATATTTATAAATGAACAATTAAAAAGTGGACTATGTTTATGTGATAACAGTGTTTTAAACCAGTGCCCAATATCAACAATTCGTCAGCCAGTTGAAAAGTAAGGAACGGAACTACAAAAGTGAAAACATTCGCTACTTTAAATATAAGAAACAAATATATTATAATTAAAATTATTGCAAACAACGTAAAATATAATTGGCTCGTTGCACTCACTCAGTAAAATTTACTATTTCAAGGCGAAATATTGAAAGATTATATAAAAACAATGTCATAAAATATTTTATTTATTTAAATGAAATGTGTACCATCTGTTAACCATTTACCCGCCGCTCTATGATCCGCGCATTCAACTAATTTGAAACTTCCACCCTGTTATAATTAGAGTATTTCAAACTATATTTTGAAAAAACAAAAAAATAATGAGATGTAGATTAGCTTATTTTACATGTTCCCTTTTTGGGAACGTTGGCGTTTAAAGATATCAAAATACGGATATTCAAAAAAATATTCATTTATACTTTTTCGTATTGTTACATAATTAAATTTATACATAATATAGAATATAAAATACAAGCACTACTTTTTGTGGTACATTTCAAAGCATGTATTTTTACCTTTTTTCACATTTTTTGCACCTCATTCTTGTATTAGATTGGCAAAATATACATCTACCTTGGGAACACGAGACAGGAAAATGATTGATACCGTCATATCGGATATCAGGAAGTACTGATGTACTTGGCCCACACAGTTTACCTCCCATTATTGCGCCAGATTTTAGTAAAGATATGGCAACATTTCTTCTAAATTCGGAATGTTCGGAATATTTCCCTGCTCATAGTTTTAGCAAAAATTGGAATGCAGAAATCTTCCGCAGTAGACCAGTAATCATCTTCGGCAGGGAGGGAATGATACCCACTAATTAGCAAAAGACCCAAAAACTGTCTCTTATTTTCTTCCGACAAATCAAAAAAATGATTATTTTTGTCTCTCCGTGCGTATAAAATTGTTTGTGTTGTTAGATAATTCACTATATCAGGTGTTAGAAATAACGAAAATATTTCAAATTCTGATTTTTGAATATGCTCACTGCCAACTTTAGGTGGATCTTTAGGATATTCTTTTATTGCAACGTCTTTACTTTTTCTCCAATAAATTTCTGATTGCTGATTATTTCTTTGAAGATACGCTAATGGTATATTATCTTCATCATCATCATCATCATCATCGCTGTCCCGGACTGAATTATAAACGTGAATTTCTAATTCGCCTGGAATTTCGCTTGGAAAATTGACTTTGTCAAGAATATTTTCAGTAATATCTTCATCAGAATCTACTGGTTGGTTACCAGAACTTGGTGGTAAAATGACTAAATCCACTTCATTTGCATATGAATTACACTCAATGGCCTCAACTGCATCACACCAATATCGATAACTGCTATGAGTTGATCTGAATAAAAAATTATACATTTTAACATTTATTCAGCTCTTCGTAATTCATTAGAAATTGTAATATACATATATTAAAATTTTACTTACCCATGAAACGTCCTGGGTTCCATAATAACAAATATTTTATATCAATAGACGTTGCGTACATCAACACTGCACAGAACATCGGAACAAACTGACATAGGGTTTTCCTCGAATTGTGAATTGGTTACACGCCAACGTTCCCAAAACGGGACATGCATTTATATCTAATTATAAAATTCTAATGTAAACTGATATAATTTTATGTAATCTATGGTTCGAATCCCTAAACTAAAGAGAATTAATTATCAATAAAATAATTGAAAATATAATGCTAGGTATTTTTTTATATTTTTTTTTTTCTAAATACACATTTTATTGCAAAAATTCTTGTATTTCCGTAAACCATATTACAAATATATATGCATGCAGTTTGCAAACGAGTAAGTTTTATTAACGAAGCAACCTTACTTTTCAAAATGCTCGGTAAAAAACTATCATTTTTACCATAGATTACAGATAATTAATTAAGAAGCATGTGTTACCATTTTGGGAACGTTGGCGGGTAAATGGTTAATATATCTGTGACATTTGGAAAATTAAATGAAGGTTGTGACGTATTGTTTTATACCAATTTGTAATAATAATTCAAACGTATAACATCAAAAATGCTCAAAAATGTGCAACGACCCCATTATAGATAAAAAATTTGTGGCATCCAATTCTTTCTATCTTATTTCTATTTTACATACTTTTAAAAATTAATTAATTTTTTTTTTATTTTATTAAAAATAAGAAAATATAGAATATTTGTGATAACCTGCTAATAATACTTAAAAATATGTTAAAATTTTAATAAATAAAAATAATTATTATTATATTTATGTTCATTAAAAATAAATGAAGTATTTAATGCACTCTTCTTCAATAACATTATTAAAAATAGTTGAATTTTTATGTAACCAGTATTTTAGACATATGCAAAATTTCATAATTAGGTAATAAGTCAAAAGGTTTGTTACTTAGTTTGAATGGCCCTTCTGGTTGTAATCCGAGATATACTTCTAAGTTTAAAACATAAAAAGTTTTAGCGTCAACTAGGGCAAATATTTTAATGCCGTATTTTGCGGGCTTAGTGGGCATATACTGCCTAAATGGGCAGCGGCCACGAAAAGACTCTAACTTTTCATCGATAGTTACATATTGACTAGGAATATAATAACTCTGGCAGTTAGAAACAAATTTTTCAAATATACCACGTAATGCTGCAAGTTTGTCTATCTGTTTTCTTTGATCCCGGTTTTCGATGTCAAATCGTAGGCATTGCAATAATATGATAAATCTCTGCAAGGACATTGTCAGTCTAAAAATTTCAATACCCGTACCATTTGTGGCCCACAGCTCTTCTAAATTCAATCTGTTAGCTTTATAAACGCCTGCTAGATAGAGTAACCCAAAAAGAGCTTTTATTTCCTCCAAATCTGTTGGTTTAACAATATATTTGTGTTTCTCTCTGTATTTTTCGCCTAATAAATTTATCTTTATATTTGTAAATTTGACAATATCAGATATCATTGCATTGTCTATAAACAACTCAAAACATTCCAGAGGTTGTTTGCAATGTTTTGCATTATTTCGAACTCCCGGAAGAAGTGAGAACAAATTTGCTTTACGAGTTCTGACAGATTTATTAGGACATTATTTTCCCCATTTAGACTGACCATCTTTTTCTATAAAAAACTTGTTTTTTCTTGGCTTATTTTCATTCTCAACGTAATCTTCTAATGCTGATTCCTTAAATTTGTAAGAAATGTGGGTTTCAAAATCTTGCTGTTGTTGTTGTTGTTTCTCTACCTTTTGGGTTTGAACAAGGACATCTTCTGCTTCTTCTTCAGAGTCAGTGATGTGGTCTGATAGATTGACAAAATCATCATCGGATTCAGTTTCGTCTCCCAAATCTGAGTCCGATACGTCCGCCCAAAGTTTTAGAAGAGCTTCTTGTTCTTTCTCCCAAGTGGACATTTTAAAAATCTTAACCTTGGATATAAAGCAATATGTTTGCAATAAATATGTATCTGCTCACCCACAAATAAAAAGTACAGTGTGGTGGGATATAAATCACCCAGACGTATTTATTCTAGCAACGTAGACTGTGTGGTGGGGTCAAAATCACACAAAGCAATGGAAAAACCAACACTACATCGACAACTTAACAGAAGGCACTGAAATTTGTACTGGCAAGCTTGCATGTACCTGAGACAGGAAGCTAGGAAGAGTAGGGATACACGCAAGCGTGTTATAGTTGTTTTCTACTGCACTAAATAAATGGCTGGGTAACTTTCACCCCACCACACAGTCGCCGGGTTAATAGATTTTCGTTTAGTTGACAATCGCGGTTTACGAAACAAATCTCTAGCATTCTTTGCCATGATAAAAAAATGTAAAAAAAAGATAAACGTGAACACAAAACACTCAAACTCAAGATGTACACACTGCCACTGTCAGAAGAAGAATAATTATTTAAAGATGACTATATACCAAATTTTGCTAAAATTTTAAAAATACGGATTTGCTATAACCAATGGAAATTCAATTATGAAACATAAACCTTAAATGCTTTTTCTGAAAAGAGTAATAATTTTATAAACGTGAACATGTTTATTTTATATAGTTTGTAGTTTTCAAAAACTGATTTCGGGTTCGGTGCGGCGCGTGCTTACCGCAATAAAACGACCCGAATTTTCGGTTTGTAAGAAGAAAGAAAAGAGAATTTATTGCCAGAGTTTTAACACCACTGATTACAATAATAAAGATACAATACAATAATAAAAATACAATACAAAAATATACATTTACAATATATACTATATAGTGTATCGCGCGGTCGATGTAGCCTTGTTGAACAAACAAGAATCGGAGGAGAACTGACTCTTTCCAACATTACCGCATACCAGCTCTAGTTTTCGTTTCCCGCCAGAAATGTCCCATATCCGGGAACCTTTTCTTGTACAGGTCAAAAATGTTTCGAATCGGTTGCACGTGTTTATATTTTACTTAACTTAAAACTGTCACATAAATCTTAAACTACAAGTGTCGGTTTCACTAACGCGGAACAAATTCACTAACACAAAAAGTCACACAAAGATTGTTTGTAGAGTCCGGAAGGGTCCTACACTGATATAGTATTTAATAGATAAATATATCAATATTATGACGATTATTCAATATGCCATTCGGTGCAACCGGCCATTAGTAATCGGACCAGAATCGGACTACATATGGGATTCGTTCATCTGTTCATTTCTGAAATTAGTTGGCCAGCTAAATGTTGTGTTATAAATTTTTAAATCACATGTGGATTTTAATAGCAATTAAAATAAACATTATTCTACATAACATTTAAATTTAGTTTAAAATAATAATCATGTTAAAAAAAGTGATAAATTATATTTAAAGTAATTGTTTACATTAATATTTAGTTGACGATCCTGTAGCTGAAGTCAATAATATTGAATGAAGTAGATTTTTAGTTGGTAGCTGATTGGTGTCCTAGCAATTACTTCATTCCACTCTATTGATCATAGCTGCAGAATGAATACTAAACTAATTTTTTTTATTAATTTGTTCTTTTGTTTCAATTTTATTTAGACAAAAACCTAAAAGCTAAATCAACTAGCAATTGATTAAACATTTTCAAATTTAAATAGGGTGCGTTCAGCCAAAAAAATACGCAGCTATTTATTCTTCTTTTTTACTAGAAACATTACACAAAATTCATCTGGACAACTGGATATGTAACAGATTTTCCAACTTAACCTCTAATACTATCAAACACATATATTTTTATATTTTGCTTTTTGTAAAAATTTAATTTTAATCATGAATAGTTTTATGGAACATTGTCAATAATGTATGAATGATAAAAATGTATTGTTCACAATACTTAATCTGAATTAAGATGGTAAACGTTTCGTAGATAAATTGGAAGCAATTATGCCAGAAATTGTAAGAATGAAATAATATGTTTTAATTATAATATACAGTATTGTTTCTGAATCTTTTACTTTTCTTATTTTAGGTAGATTGCAAGATCAAATTACCGATTGGTATTTGTACAATTTGCTCTGTTAGGTTGAATGATGCTTATAAATTTATAAAACAATGTATTGATTCTCAAATAATATTAAAACAACATTTAAATGAAGAACGTTGTCGATTATGTGCTGGTGGTGATAATATAACAATTACTTTAACTACAATGGATACGGATAATGTATTGTTATCATACAAATTGGAAACCATTGCATCGGAAATTTTAAGTAAAATACTAGCTTTAACCAGGTAAAAAGTTATTTTAAGACTTGCTGCGATTTAACTGCTTTATTACTATTAACTATTAACTAAAACAAAATTTCAAAGCAAACCCACTCTAGAGACGTTCTTTTACATTGTTCATAAAAATTTTGAAGTTTTTATTCCTAATAGTATAGACATGAAACTTCATATAGTAAAGTCATTTTTTGAGTCTAATTTTTGGAGAAGTAAAGCCTCTTAAATCTAAATTCTTATAATTATCTGGTAACATATTATAAATTTGAACTTCCTTAAAGAGTAATATTTTTTGTCCTTGTTTTTGTATTTTTTTGTTTGATATATAACTTATTATTTTGTCGTATTATGACTATGTATATCTTCTATTGTAACTAATTTATTTTGGAAGTATTCTGGTTGTAGTCCTAATTTTATTTTATGTATTAATATAACTAATTGAATTTCTGTTATATGTTTTAAATTGCACCACTTTAATTTAGTTAATATTATTTGCACACTTGTATATTTATTGCATTTTAAAATTGTTCGCATTGCCCTATTTTGAAGAAGTTGTAATTTATTAATATCACCTTGATTACTTAAATACATTATTGACCCTGCAAAATAGTAATCAGGAAGAATGATTGTATTATATATTGAGATTTGATGATAGAAATGGTTGACCCTTTAATGGATTTCCCTAGGGATAGGTGAAAATTTTCTATAGCATGTAGAAACATTTATAGGATCATATTTGCTGAAGCTATTGCCCTTCTATCTTTCTTTCGTCTTACTTTATGTTTTATATAAGATGCAAAGCTTGTTGCTAACTCCATCATTTTTTCTCTAGTCTCATCTGTGTTTTTTGTTTTGAACTTACCAAGGCTCACAGTGTTTTCCTTAAACTTATTGTATGTTTTAGTTCTTTTACAGTATTTTATTTTTTCTCTTCTAGTTACTATTTTGTCCATTCCTTCTATCTGTGACAATTCTAAACAATTGAAAAATGATTGGGTCCATTCTGCACCTGTAGTGGCCTCTACCCCCAAGTTCTCTTTGTAAAATTCATGTATTCTAGTAAATGTAATACTAGCAGTAACACTGGAGCCTGTGAAAGAATCTAATGTTTGTCTTCCCTGGGTTAAAAAATCGAAAATATCATGCATCATGTGTTTTGCAGTGTTTTTGGCACAGTTTTCGATGTTAACATAATTATTTAATAGAAACCTCTTGGCCATAGCTTTCACTTCAGCTCCTATGTAATTGCCGTGTATGTGGTCAAAGGGAAAAAATCCATCTGTTCTCTCCCATCTTAGTCTTTCTATCTTATACCCATTGTTTATAAATTTCTTTCCCTGTTTTTTTAGATTGTAGGAGTAAGCTCTGTTTACGGTCTCTGCCACTTTTGGCGTTTGAGAACCATATCTGTGACGTGTGGTATTAGTAAAAAGATAGAGGGAACTTATTAAGCCTATGTTGTTTGTTTTCTCATCATCTGGGGGTTTTGAGCTCAAAATCACATTGTTTTTCTCTCTCTGCTTCTCCGTCAAAAGTGTTCCCGTAAGGAAACTATTCTTAGCACGTCTAAATTCGTGTGGGGTTTGCTTACACATTGTAAATGTTATTAAACAGCCTGTTCTTATAGCGTGACCGTGTAATTACGCTCAGCTGCGGACAAGGTTTGGTTGATGTACGCTACGGCCCGGTGCTCCTCCACGGTGCCCTGCATCAATGCTTCTCCGATATCCATGTCGGATGCATCCGTTTGTAGTATGAACGGCTTGCTGAAATTCGGGCACGATAATGCTGGTGCCGTCGTAAGTGCCTTTGTAACTGCTGATAAGCCGTTTCCTGTTCCGGATTCCAGCTCCACCGCTGCTTCTTCCGTAGCAGCGCAGTCAGTGGTGTCACTATCATGGAGAACCTGGGAATGAACCGCCGGTAGCAGGGGCGGCTCCGAGTAGCTGTCGTGTTTCTTTTACGTTGGAGGGTGGAGGCATCTTCAGTATGGCTTCCACCTTTTCCGGATCCGTCTGCATACCCTCAGCAGTGACCACGTGGCCCAAGTGTTTGAAGGAACGTAGTCCGAATTGGCATTTTTCTGGATTAATCCGCAGCTGCGCCTCAGTTAGCCGCCGGAACACTTCTTGTAAGTGCTGGATTTGTGCTTGCAGTGTCGGATTGGTTATGGCGATGTCGTCCAGGTATGTGAAGGCGTGTTGTTCTAGATCTGGGCCGATTATGGAGTCCAGCAGCCGCTGGAATGTTTGCGGGGGCGGCGTGGAGGCCGAGCGGTATGACTGAATTGGAATAGCTCTTTTCATGGCACTGTGAACGCTGTAAGAGGCTTGCTGGTGTCTGATAGCGGTACCTGCCAGTATCCGTTCTTCAGATCAATCGTGGAAAAGTACGTAGCGGGCCGTAGCTTGTCCAAGATTGTGGATATGTACGGCAGCCGGTATGCGTCCTTCTCCGTCACCTTATTAAGCTGCCGGAAATCTATGCAGAAACGTGGCCGTTCGTCTTTCTTCTGCACGATTACGGCCGGGGAACTCCACGGGCTCTGGGAGCGTTCAATTATACCGTCTGCCAGCATCTTATCGACTTCTTCGTTGATGATACCTTGTACTTTCGGGTTGCGTGGTAAGTACCGCTGCCTTATAGGTGTATCGTCTTTTAGTCTGGTGTGGTGTTGTACTTTTTTTGTAGTGCCCCGTATGCGCTCGAACTGTGGTAGCTCGTCGGCCAGGAAGGCCGCCAGTTGTTCCTCGTCGGTGGGAGTTTGTATGTCGTCCAGACGGTTGGTGATGTACGCGGCCGGTGTCCTGGTGCGTCCACCACCGGGGTTCGGGGCGTTATCGGCCGTTCGGGGGTTGCTGGCAGCGGCGAAGTATCGCAGTCGATCCACTCCCCGCGTTTTGGCGACGGCGTACGCTCCCTCCCGAGTTGAGCCTTTGAGGTCATCTCATTGAGTCTGTTATATTTTTCTCTAGAATATGCTATGGGGCCTTTTCCTAACTGTATTTTCTTCAAAGACTTAAGCAAATTTCCAGCCACACATATTCTGGCTAATGTTTGAACCTCTGGGGTTATAATTGGGATACTTAGTTCTCGCCTTATATCATTATCAAAGAAAGTTTTATGCATTATAGCAAAAACTTCAGGAGAAAGCCACTCATACACTTGGTGGCATCTTCTGTTCCTTGTGTTATGTAATCTGCTGGAGCTGTTAATAGGTTAATCACATTGAGATTTGATACTATCTTTCTCTTCTTGTCTTTACCTCCTATAAAAATGGTTGAACCTTCAATGGATTTCCGTTTTCCGTTTTCGTCGCCATAAATAACGTACTCATTTTTAACATTTTTAAATGTATTGACACTAATATGGTCCCTGCATTTCTTTTGCCAAATTGGGTTTTTATTTTTGGAATATGTATATAATCCATAGCAAGTTGACCCAGTTATTCGTTATTCTTTGTTTCTGCTAAATTGGGAAGAACAACCGGCTGCGTTCACAAATTTCTCCAAAGTTGCCATGCTACTGTTAAAATGTTTCCTTGCAACAATCGTTAATAAAATTACAATAAATGGTATGAATGTATTCCAGGAAATCGTTTTTTTTTTGATACTCAAAAATGTTCGAAATTAATTGTTTTTCATGACTAGTTAAAAACAAATCATCGTTGATACTTGGTACTATTGTTTCATGCTTTCCAAACCTGAAATGAAAATAAACGATATAATTAACAAATAATTCCTGCATAACGTATTTAAAAATGTGTGTAAAATTAATATATATATATTTATTTATTATATATTTATTTATTTTTTTTTTATTTTTTTTTTTTTATTTTTTTTTACTTTTTTTTTGTTTTTTTTTTTAACTATAAAAATAGAAACCAATGTATTTAATAGTTATTCAATAATTTTAAAATGAGTATGGATTCAAAAGTTTTATAATTTATTATTAAAAGTTAATAATAACTATTTTTTTGGCTCTAAGTTCTTAAAAATTTTGCTTTAAGTTCAAAATGTGAATAGTTAAATTTTCTGCGGAAAAATTTAAATTGCACATTTTAATTTAGTTTTTTGTGCTCTTTCCAAATATGCAAACCTATTTTGAAAATTTCAATTTCAGGGTGTTGTTTCAAGGTCACAATTGCTATCTATTTTTTGTTAATCCGGACCTGGATTTTTCTTGTGAATGGTAAGTGGCTCATTTGGGCTAAGAATGAGAAACATGTGTACCAAATATCAAAAAAATATACGGGGTGGTTCGAGAGTTATGACCTCAGGAAGAAATAAGCAAAATCGATAAAACACCCTGTATCTCGATTACAAAGACCGTCAGGTCCAATAAATGGGGTATTTCTAGAACCGCCTCGGTGACCTCTATTCACCGTTTAAGTATTTCCGTTTACCAATGAAACACCCTGTATATATATATATATATATATATATATATATATATATATATTAATTATATATTTTGTTTTAATCTGTTATTTGTTAAAACTTACACATGTTTTGCAAATGCGGAGTTTGGCAATTCTTGCATTATCTCAGTCGCCAAACAAGTAACTAAATCGTCGTTCACGGTATACTTCGTTTCACGTTTGTCTTAAAAACACGGATGAGCAACCAATGGCATGGTAATATAATTCTGCAGAGCATTGTTTTTGTTTAAACTTCCCACTGCATTGTGTATCTATGCATGAAAAATCGACGTTGCTCCTTTAAATTATTTATTTAAAATTAGACATTCTTTGAATAAAAATTTAGAAGTATTTGTTAATAAATATGTCCAGGGAATAATTAAATAATTATTATAAACTTTTTTGTCATTGATTTGAATATAAGTTTCATTTAAAGTTCTGTTGTGAAAAGTGTCAACTTACCTATAACAATATGACAGGGTTGCAATGCAGTGTTTACACTTTTCACTTAAACCTGCTTTGCAGGAACACACTCCAGACTCAATCGCACCGTTTCTGTCAATTGTCACTGAAATTTCATGTGGAACATCTTTTAAACTTTGCATTTTCAAGCACAAAGCTGTGAATGTCACCTTATCATCACATAACTTTTCTGATGATTTTCCACATTGTATAATATGTCCAGCATTTAAAATACGTTCAGCTTGTATGAAATTGTTCTGGCAAGGGTTTAAGCTGGCCTACTTGCAAATTTCTTCGAGAGTTAATATCATATTTAATGAAAAGGAAACCATATACTTTGACGGACTTTTGAAAGGTTTACGCTTAGGTCCGTCATATTGAATAGGCCACGCCCCCCATTTTAGATCCCAATATTACTATAATTTATTTTTTTGTATTACCTGAGAAGCATTGAAATCGCTAATATCACGTGAAAAAATACAAACAGAACTCGGTGAATCAAATTCTGTCACATTACAGATTGTTCCAGGCTTTATTGCACAAGACTGATTTAATATTCGGATACCTTCCTGCCAGCAAGCTGCTGGATTGTCATATTTCGTACGCTTGGCTGATCAATGATAAAAATCTTTTAATTCGGGATTGATCTTGTCTACATCTTAACATTTGCAAAGTTTATCTGAAGTGCATCTGCATTTAGAAATATCAAATAAATTATTGGCCTCATCTATAAACACTTCTATGTCTCCTTTCTATATTGTAGAATTTATTATTTTTCTCGAGGATCTTTTTTAATTGATTTAGTTAAAATAATGAGTAATCCGAGTTTATTCCACAGTTTTACCAGAACTGTTGTCATTTTTTTGTCGTGTATCACTATATTCTGCTTCAGGCGTTTGTTTTGTCAAATACAGATAATATTGCAGAATATCAGCAATATTGTGCAAACGTTCATTTGATAGTTCTTTAGGAACGAAGATAGTTTTCAACGATTGATTGATAGCCTTTACCATGATTTTTCTGAAAGAACTAAAATAAAGTTTAATTAGAATCAGAATAATAAAATTATTTAGTTTTTAATAAACTTTTCCGCCAGCATTATTATTAAATTCACATTAAATCAATAAAATGTAGCTTAGATGACTATAATTTTGGGCTGGTGTCTTATAGCTCATTCAGACTGACTTTATTTATTTTGTACACAAAAGTAAGCTGTCTTAT
This sequence comes from Clivina fossor, assembly GCA_963966155.1. Lineage (NCBI taxonomy): Eukaryota > Metazoa > Arthropoda > Insecta > Coleoptera > Carabidae > Clivina > Clivina fossor. The sequence goes on from OZ014551.1 coordinate 37,138,397, forward strand.
ACAAGACAAATCTTCTTTTTTAACAACTTCAATATAATAACTTTAATGATTTTGATCTATTTGGTATATTGTGCCATGTATTCTTTAAGCCCAGAAGTGCTTTTTTATGTGCGCTACATGCGCGGCAACTGTGAAACATGCGGAAAACTGTGGCGAGAGATAAATAATGGCAGCGGATGTGCGAAAATAATGCGATCTGCATTATCCATGGTTGGACGCAGCAGGGTGCATACACGTAATCAAGGGGGCTGAGCCGGCTGAAGCCGGGGAATGTTAAAATTAATATATTGATTGAAATTTTATAATTCATAAATGTTTGGTTTAATACTTGAAGTTATTTCTATATATACTTTAAATGCGTTTATCATTAAATGTACAGTTTGTATTTTTTTATTTATTGTAACCAATAATCTTTATTATTAAATATATTATTCAGTAAAGTAAGCATCATTAATTCTATTAAATTTTTTTCAATCATCTCATAAACAATGTGAAACATCGGAAAATATTGTAAAGTATATGAATCATAGTAAAATAATTGCATTTTACCTCTGAACTGTTCGAAGAGATCAAAATATATTTCACAAAAAATGGTTCATATAGTTCAAGTTGATTTCAACGTATTTTACATTGAATGATTTTCAGTTTGTTAATTCATATTCCTTGAGTAGCTAAGTTAGTAATTAATGTAGTTTGAACTGTTTAGGATGAGTTTAATGCTGAAATTGCATAATGAAATTATTATTGTGACGTTAATAAAAGAAAAAGTATATCAAGTAAATGGTAAACTTCGATGATCATGACTTCAACGAAATTTTGAGAGCACTTTATAGAAACGATCAAACACTGTAAAATTCATCTAAACTGACAAGGATCGGTTGAAAATTACCAAAATTAGCATTTTTGTTGTAATGACCTGAAAATAGTTTTTGAAACGTTTATAACTTAACCTCAAATACTTCAATCTGAAGGGCTGTTTGAAAAAATGTCGCATTTTTATGTGGGCATAAAAACACAGAGTTACGGTTTGGTTAGATAAAATCTTGAGATGTGTTTAGATCATTATATATGAAAAAAGTCCAAAAAATGGCATTTTTGAGTGCTCGGTGCACCCTCTAGATTTTTGTTTAATATTCGAATCGGCTTGCGTAAGAACTTTTCTGATCAAAAACTTCAATTTTTTGCCTTCGCCGACGAAATAAAAAGTTTTCGATACACCATAATATATACAGGGTGTCCCCGGATGGGGTTGCGCACTCTTGTAAACTTTTTTATTTTGGAGTTTTCGGCAAAATGTTATTCTTCATAAAAAGTTTTGCTTGGCCTGAAACTTATTTTTAGCCAACTTTCGATTTTTTAAAATTAAGTAGGCCTTTACAGTTGAGCAAAAACTATTTTCATTTTAAGTAAAGTACCTTTTCTGTTCACAGTATGCCAAAATCTTGTTAAGAAAAGTTGTTCGGAATGAGAAGTTATGGCCATATGCAAATTTTCAGGATGATAGTCTTACTTTGATAAAAGAAGACGATTTGGAAAATTTAAGACAAAAAATCATAGAAGCTGTTGCTAGTGTGAATGAAGAAATGCTTTCATCGACCTACCTAGAATATAGAACCCGAATAGAAGAATGTTTACTACTACTACTACTACTAATGTTGTATTAAAGAATAAAAATAAAATAAATTTACATAACTCAATAACTTTTCGAATTTTATCAAAGTAGGACTATCATCCTGAAAATTTGCATATGGCCATAACTTCTCATTCCGAACAACTTTTCTTAACAAGATTTTGGCATACTGTGAACAGAAAAGGTACTTTACCTAAAATGAAAATAGTTTTTGCTCAACTGTAAAGGCCTACTTGATTTTAAAAAATCGAAAGTTGGCTAAAAATAAGTTTCAGGCCAAGCAAAACTTTTTATAAAGAATAACATTTTGCCGAAAACTTCAAAATAAAAAAGTTTACAAGAGTGCGCAACCCCATCCGGGGACACCCTGTATATATATATATAGTGGGTCCCCGGATTGAGTTCACTATAGGTGTAATTGACAAAAAATTTAAGAATTTCATTTTCATGTTTTGGGATTCCGTCCTGCTTTGTCTGAAAACAATTTTAAGCATATTTTTAGTTTTTAAAAAATTAAGGCGGCCATGAAAAATGTAAAAAACTATTTTATATTCAGGTAAACGGCCTTTTTTTGTCTATAATACGGCATAAGGTTTTCTAGAAAAGTTATTCAGAATATGAATTATGGTTTTGTGCAAAATTTCAAAAAAATCAGTTAAAAAAAAATTTGTCTGAACATAATGCCGACTGGACAAAACGCCGACCGTTCATTCGCATTTGCGATAGATATTTTGCATGAGATTGATGTATTGATAGATTTTGCTCAACCCCAACGTTTTGGCTTGTGCAAACGTCAACCTTTTGTTTATTTAGCTTGCGCAAATGCGAATGAACGGTCGGCGTTGTGTCCCCGGTCGACGTTTTGTCCAGTCGGCGTTATGACCAGACACATTTTTTTTAACTGATCTTTTTAAAATTTTGCACAGTGCCATAATTTCATATTCTGAACTACTTTTCTCAAGAACATTATGCCGTATTATTGACCAAAAAGACCGTTTACCTGAATATAAAATAGTTTTTTACATTTTTCATGGCCGCCTTAATTTTCAAAAAACTAAAAATATGCTTAAAATTGTTTTCAGGCATAGCAGTGCGGAATCCCAAAACATGAAAATAAAATTCTTAAATTTTTTGTCGATTACACCTATAGTGAACTCAATCCGGGGACACACTGTATATATATATATATATATATATATATATATATATATATATATATATATATATATATATATATGCGCAAGAGCGATAAATGTCGAAAAATTGTGTATTTCATTCTTATTTTTTGAGTGCACTATTTTGAACTTAAAATAACACGTTGTTGATGCAACAATCGAAAAATTCAGTTTTATAATTTGTTTTACACAAAACTTCACGTTGATACGATTAGTTTAACCAATGTTATGATCATTTGCAAAAATAAGTTTTTCGAGTTTTCATTTTTTTTGACTATAGCATTGCGCAATTGCTCAAAATAATTTAAAACAATTTTACGCAATCTAAAGCTTATAAACCGAGATATGTTTTCTATTTAATCACTCTCTGTTAGTTTCTAAACTCCCATTCAAAAGTCCGTTTTTTTCGAAAAAATAATTTGAGTTTCTTCTTAGTAATCCTAGTCGTTAACGTAATATTTATTTTTGCTCTACACTGCTAAGTGTTTTCATTTTAAATAAGAGAAACTACTGTATTTTGTGAAATTGCACTAATTGTAAATGCTGATTCACTAATTCAATAGTTTTTTATTAATCGTGTAATTGACGTGGACTGTATACTACGATAGCTGAATTGCAACTGCTCCGGCGCTGCTGCGCGCGTCGCACACTGTATATTCTGTTTCAAAAACATAACACTACGCGTGCTAACTGTAGTGCTACGCATGCTAAATATATAGTTCCAGACAACTACCTACATATAATATTTCTAATTTAGGCTTTATTAATAAATAAAAATAATTTTACATTTCAATCAATAAATGACATGTAAAATGTTTTGGCGAGATCCATTTTATATGACGAAGGAAACTTTTGCGTGTATGTTTCTACAAGTTGAACGATATACTGCATTTGTTCGTCTGTTGTAAGATGACTATTATAATTTTTAAAGAATTGAACATTTCTTTACAATGTTTAATGACTTTATAATATCCTTACCTCTTATATACTCTGGTATCATCGTCCAATCTTTAGGTTCTTTGTCAATGCAATCAGTGTTCAGAGAGAGTTTTTGAAAAAATTCAGCGTTTTCGCTGATATAAATTGTTCAATTTGTTCTTGATATACTGTCGGCAATTCTGATACATGCATTCTAGATTTTTTTATTTTACCTTCATCATCATTATCTTCTCTTTCGACATTTAATTTTGAAATCATTTTTATTTTATTCATTGAGATTTTATCGTCGAGAAACGTCATCGCAACATTTTGCGAATTTAGATACCATAAATGATTAAGAACCTTAGCAGTCTGCGACACTATTTTATTTATAGTATGGAAATTAAAGCAATCTTTTATGAAATTTAAATGTTTTTGGCGCCTTTTCAGCTTGATCCGTGACAAACCAGTATTTAATATATATTTTACAATAAAAACACATATTTGCTCACATGCTAGCATATTATGTTTGCTTTGAGAAAATTAACTACGCAATATACAAATTTTCAGTGAATAAATTGCCTTTGACATCCACCGAACATGGTGCATAGGCCCTGGATTTCTGATCACATAATTTTTATGAGGTTCAATACCGATGAATAATAATGACAAACAAAGAAGTTCCTCGTAGTCGTCTCTCATTAAGCTCAAAATTAATTTTTTTCTAATGCTTGATTTGATTTCTTTCAACTCATCTCTTAATATTTCCATTACAGAAAGATCTGAAATACCGTATTCAAATTTTGTTTCATCAATATTAGTTCGCGCTTCACGAAAGCGTACAAACATGGGAATTGATGGCCCAACTGCACCTGGAATTAGTTTCTCAAATATGGCGCGTAAAACAACTTCTAAAATGTGATGGCGACATGGAAAGTACAAAAAATGTTTGTCGAATAAACGTTTTAAATAAACAGCGGATCCCATTACTATGTCCAAAATTAGCTGCTGTGGTATTGCAACATATCCCGACAATGTAATCAGAGACTCCCCACTCTTGTAATGCTATATTTATAGCTTCTGCTTGTACTGTACCATTTAAAAGTTTTGTCACAGAAATTAATTTTGAGTTAGTATTATAAGATAATACAATTGTTAGACGATCTACTTTTCCATACCCTGCTAGATCCTGAACTATCTTTCCATCCCAATGTACTATTACGTTAGACAAATTTTGAGAACAGAATTCCACTTTGATTTTATTGAATTTAGTTTATCGTACAATTTGCCGTTTCGAAATCTTATAGTCTTCTACATTTAAATTTACTGCTTAAAGAACCGCGGCTATCAAAAATACAGAATTTCTACTTAAAATTCTGCTTCCGTCTAAAGCTGCAATCATTGTAAGTATTACACATAACATACCAAAAACAAATTGTAATAGCAAGGCAAGAACTGTGTCACTCTTTTTGCTACATTAGCCTCTTTTAATACGTTGACTGTATACTACGATTGTATACTACGATAGCTGAATTGCAACTGCTCTGGCGCTGCTGCGCGCGTCGCACACTGTATATTCTGTTTCAAAAACATAACACTACGCGTGTTAACTGTAGTACTACGCATGCTAAATATATAGTTCCAGACAACTACATATACATACATACATACATACACAATCACGCCATGTACCCAAAAGGGTGTGGCACAAACTTTTTTCATTATTCCGAAATCAGTCGCCTCCAAACACTCCTATCCAAACGAGCAATATTCGCTTCATCCACATTCATAATACCTCTCATACATGCTCTTCTATTCCTACTACTTGGAAACTTTCGCTCACGCAAAACACCCTCAATCATATCACTCAAACTACTCATCGGACGTCCACGCAAACGTATACCATCAAATTCATTCAAATAAATATTTTTAACCAAACGTTCATTAGACATTCGCTCAACATGTCCGAACCATCTTAACTGACTAACACCAACTTTTGCTACAACATTTCTTTCAATTTCACACTCATCATACACTAATCTATTTCGTACCCGATCTCTCCTATTTACACCACATACCCCACGTAAAAATCTCATTTCCACAGCAGTCATTTTCCGTTTATGCTTTTGCAACCAAACCCAACATTCACTACCATACATCAACGTAGGCACCAAAACTGCATTGTATATATTTGAACGGGCTTCTTTGGAAACATTTACATTCCTAGCAAAAGTTTCCAAAGCACCCAAAGCACCTTACAACAGCAGCATTTACTCTCCTTTCAATTTCACGATCAAAACGGCCATCTCTAGACAGCAAACTACCCAAATACACAAATTCATCTACCTGCTCTAAACGTGCACCGTCAATATATACATTACATTCAGTCATCAAGTCACCTTTCTCAAAAACTAAAACTTTGCACTTATCAACATTCAACACAAGATTCATATCTTTGTAACGAGAAAATGAATATATTTTTCGTAAATATCGAAAAGTAAGAAATCAATCAGATATGATCTTTAAAAGGAATAATAAACTTTGATGAAATGTATTTCAGAGATTTCTCACTGAAGACGTCAAGCTAAAGAAAATATTTTCTTTTCTTTGTGTAGACTACTATCTAGGTATTCAATTTAATAAAAATGTCGAAAAAAAAAAACAAAATTTATTCTATTTACACTGACAAAATGAGCAATATTAAAAATGGTATATTATTTTACAAAATAGCTGAAAAGCATTTTTTCTATACTAAATGTAAAATAAAATCAAATGCTATAATCAAAATGTATTTTTTGCCAGAGTCATGCACTATAGTTTTTCTACAAACATTAAACAGATAAAACGGTTTTAGGTTGTAGTTCTGTATTAATATTTATTAATGATCGATGTTTCGACGTACATCTTCATCAGAAAAAAATGATACAGTGATATTTACAATAAATAAACTGCAGCCGGATTCCGTGGCATCATCGTAATCGTAATCTGATCGGATAATTCCGAGTGATAGTTCTCGATTATAGCAGTGTTTGAATAGACAAATACAATAAAATCTTAAAGACACGCTTCTATTTCCGACATATACCGACGCCGCACGAAGTGAAACAAAAGATTTTAGCTTGGAATTGTCGAAATGGTTCCGTCATTATAGAAATACACGAGAAGTTTCAATTACGATTAAAAACTTTTTTTTTTCAATAAGATAGTTAAAAAATTATTTATTGATTTTAATTTGTATATTTTTGAACATTTTTATAAACTTAATGACAATAACTGAATATAAATAAAAAATTATATTATTATAATAAAAATTGTGCAATATTTTATAATTTTATTAAGATAATTTCATATAATTTATTATTATAGAATAAATACTATTTTACTAATTAAATTTCAACTAAATTTTAAATACATAAATTAGCTTACTTTTATGTCAATCGTAAATGTTAACATCGGAATAGATTTCGATTGAGGCGATTCAGTAACAATTTTCAAGACAATCGAGACAATATCGAGTTTAATAAAAGTAAATATATGTAAAAATATTTATTTATAGAAACTTAAATTATTGCATCTTTTAGCTCTTCTAAATTATTTGATATACTTCTCAAACTTTGACTTATATCTTGAAATACTTCTAACTGTTTTTCAACAAGAATAGTTAGATTATCATGACGGAATTGTTGTTTTGTTTTTGAACATCTTCTTCGTGTTTTTTTTTGCTGGTGTTTCAGTTGATGTTGTTTTTTCATTTTCATTAAAAATATTTGATAAGGATGAGGATGATGAATTATATGTAGTTATATTATAACTAACGGGCTTAATTTTGTTTAAATAGCCTTCCATATCATTTCCGAACATTCTCCTAGCATCATCTTTGGCGGAAGTTCCGAAACCTCCTTCAGGCGTTTCGCCGTCTCCTCTTACAGTTGACCAACCAATAGTTGATAGAAGTGTTGCTTTTGAGTAATATATAATAGTGCAATTGATATTTTATTATTATTATATTATTATTATTATTCTTTACTTCACTTCTAGAGGTACACAACATTGTACAACGGTCTCCGTGGAGGCAAGTATGTACAACAGTGATATAATATAATTATATTACAAAATTATTATATAAATATAATAAAGAAAATCACATTCAAATTTACTTGTTTTTTTTTTAATGCGTTATGTTAAATTTTGCTACTCTTTATTTAACACTCTTCAGACTATTGCGCATATACTTAAGATTACTGCTTTTTGTTGTTGCAAGTAGATGTATTTTTTCATTTGTAGCTTTGTTAGTGTATCATGCAATTTTTTTGGGATTTCGCCAGTTGCGCCTACTACAACAGGCAGAATTCTAACACATTTCTGATGCCACATTGCTTTTATTTCATCAGCCAGAGGTATGTATTTATTAATCTTCTCTGTATATTTCTTTTCTGTGTTTGCAGGTAGTGGTATAGCTATGTCTATTATGTAGGTCTCTTGCTTCATTTTATCAACCAAGATTATATCAGGTCTATTGTGCTCGATGGTTTTATCCGTTTGAATTCCTTTATCCCAATAAAGTTTAAAATGTGGTTCATCTATTACAGTTTCTGGTGCATACTTATAATAAAGTTTTATTTCGGTATTGATTACGTAATTTTGTAAAATCTGTTGATGTATTATTTTCGCCACATTATTGTGGCGATCTGTATATTGACGTGGTGCTAATGTAGTACAACTGCCTATTATGTGATCAATCATTTCATATGCTTGGTTACACATTCTGCATTTGTCGTCTGTAAAACCTGGTAATTTTAATATATGTTTTTTGTAGTACTTTGTCGGAACTACTTGGTCTTGTATCGAAGCAAGTGACCCCCTCAGTTTCAATAAAAAGATATCCTTTGGTAAGCCATGCATTAGATGCTTCCTTATCTATTGTCTTATTATCTAACAAGTTAGGATGTTTACCATGAAGTGGCTTACTTTTCCATTTTGTCCATTGACTGGATGTTGAGTCAACGTGTGCCGTTACGTTATAGTCTGAATTTGCCAGGTTTAAAGGGGTAATTTTTTTTGTCAGCATTTACTGCTGCTTGGTGAATCAGACTGGTATTTTTCTTAGTGAAAAATTAATTTGATATGGAACTAATATGGAACGAAATAAACTTCAATATAATTTATATAAATTCGGTTAATATTTAATGACTTCTATTTAAGAGAACCTTTGACCTCGCCTTGGACGAAACGTAGACACAGTGAAGGTTTATTTAATTCTAATATATTTATAGTAACATATATTTATAGTAACATATCTCATGATCAACTGTACAAAGTATTTTTTTTACTGGTATACGAAAATATTTTAAATTTTGAATCAACATGTGTTTGCAACTGTTTTAAACAAGTTTCACTCAAGTAATATCAGTTGGTGTGCAGTTTTTTTTAATCCAACGTGGTAAAACAAGTATTTTTTAAATTTGAAAATATTCTGTTTATTAAAAAAATACAAAATTTTTAAATAATATATATTTTTTTTAAAATATATTTAATTTAACATCATATAAATTCTGAAACTATATTTTAAAATTTTAATTATTTTTTTACATGTCTGTAGAAAATAATAATATATAATATAAATAATAGTAATAATATGGAATATAAAATTTATGATAAAGATATCACAATTAAATAATCTTTTTGTGTAAAAACACATGCTCTTTAAATTTTCAGTTCATTTTGTCCATATCTTTACTGGTAGAAATATATGCCTGAATTTATAAAATCAGTAGAGATATAATTAGTACCCTCTATGGTCAACATCAAAAGTAGTTAATTTATCATACAAAAAAAAAATACATTAAATTTCTAATTTTCAAGCTAGTGCTATGAATACTTTAAAAATTATTGAGAAATTTGAAAACAAAATTGTAACTTAGAACATCCTAGTTCCTTTCCAAACTTTGCCAGTTTGGAAAGGAACTAGCTTATTTCCATTATTTTATTATTTTGTAATATTGAGATAATTATGGAAATATATAATAAAGATATACTTGTATGTTTTAGAACTCTTTCCAGGCGTCATTTCTATGTCGGTTACAACTTTTGCAGGTTTATTTGAAAATATTACTCTCCACTAACAAAAAAAAAATTACATTACTGTAACTCAATACTCAAATAATGGAGATAGTCCAATTCTGCTCCATGAGAGCGATTATGTTTTTGTTCGTTATGAATCATCCTGTATATTATATAACATCATTATTAAAAATTGTTTAAATTAAATATATTTTTTTTTTTTTGAAGTATAAAATTTATCTTTCGCTAATGCCCTTATTCTGAACATTAATGTTATCAGCACTAAATTTAACATCGCTGATGTTATACATTGTCCATAATGGAAATAAGCTAGTTCCTTTCCAAACTGGCAAATTGTAAATACTACTCATAACTTATCTAGTGATTTTTTTTAAAATTACTAATCACTTTTTGATAAATCAAAATTTTTAAAGTTAAAGGTTTAATATAAGATGAGGTATATAAGATGCAATTGTCAATTTATTATTATTTTAATAATTATTTGGAAATGTTAAAGTTTTTTTATTTGCAGAGCCAATATTTATTATTATTTTATTCTTATGGGTAATAACCACAATTACATGATTGTTGAATAATCTTTTAATTTTAGTTTAAAACGAAATTAATTATAATCTAACCCAGCGGTTTCCAAAGTGGGGGGCGCGCCCCCTGGGGAGGCGCGCAAGATTCACAAGGGGGGCGCCGGTTAGTTGCAAATATATCATTTTTTTCCAATTTTTATAATGTAGCAGCTAATTTATTTTATTTTTTTTTATTTATTATTGATAAAATAGTTGTCAGCAATTTTAATCTTATTTCTATTTCTCATTATCGCATTATTGTATATTATCTTTTGGCTTATGAACTATTAGTTGACGCATGTTGTGGCATGGGAGAGAGAAATAAACTGCCGTTTGAATCACGGACGGCAGATGTAATTTCGTATTATTCGTAATAAGACGCTTGTAGTTTTAATGCAAAATAAAATAGTTATAAAAGTTATATTATTAAGACTTTTATTTCAACAATAATAGCAAATTAAAGCTATTATTTAACTTGTATAAACATGCAAACATCATTCGCAGTCTCTGTGTGACTAACCACTAAGCGAGAAGACATTTTTGAAAAATTATATTATTTGAATTTGTCGTTGCAAGGAAGTCACATAAATATATTTTTTCAAAAAGATAAAATAACCTCGTTTATTAAAAAAATTGAATTATGGGCTAAAAATTGTCAAGATGACAATTTTGACATGTTTTCGAATTTAAAAAATAATTGTTGCATTGAAAAAATAAAAGAACATAAAGCTCTATTACACTTACAAAATTTAAAACAATATTTTAATCATTATTTTCAAGATCTGGAAGAAAATGCAAAATATGAATGGATACGAAATCCGTTTATTGTCGAATATAATGATAATTTTGAACTAACAATTAATGAACGGGAAAAATTAATAGAACTTTCTTGAGATAGCGCGCTAAAAGATCAATTCAATCCGAATAATCCGGGGAAATTCTGGTTGGAAGTAAGCAAGCAATATCCCGCCTTGTCATCAAAAGCTATAAAAATTCTTTTACCTTTTGTGACCTCGTATATGTGCAAAACAGGATTTTCCACATTAGCTGTTATCAAAACAAAATATAGAGCACGATTAATATTGGAAAACGAAATAAGAGTGGCACTTTCCTCACATAAACCGCGATTTAGCGAATTATGTGCGAAGAAACAAGCCCATGCTTCTCATTAAAATTGATTTTTATTGTATTTAGTATTATATTTAATATTAATAAAACAAAAGTCAAACCCATTTTCTACAGATTAATATAATTTATTTTTATACAATATTTGTGATTTTTGTTGTGAGAATAAATATTTAGGAATTAGAGAAATTATTTACATTACAATATTTATACTATTTTTGTGATTATTATTTCAATAAAGAAATAATTTACAAATTGTTTATAATTTTTTTAAATAGGGGGGGGGGGCAGAGACGGGATTTTTTTATAAGGGGGGCGTTAGTGAACAAAGTTTGGAAACCGCTGATCTAACCTAATCCGAATTTTTAAAGTTATATCTTCTTAGTACTAATAAAATATATAGTAAAAAATCTTCAAGAACTCATTATATTAAATTAAAATGCTTTAGGATTAAGTTATATATAACTTTTATATCATTTTCTAATTCTAAACTCGAACCTAAGATTATACCTTTGTTTGCTTATAATTTACATATTCGCATTATTTCTTTTTTTCTTACTATTTTAAAAAGAAAAACCTACTAAAAATATACATCGTACTTTAATTTAATCCCAAAAATAAAAATAATTCCCTCTACTAATAATTTAATTCAAACAATCCTCAACTACACACTAAGAAATTTTGGAGTGGTAAAGTTACCAAATGGAGTGGTACATTGCTTCAGTGTAAAAAACAACACTAAAATTCGTAAAATATCATTTTTGGTAAAGTTTTGATTTTGGTATAAAACGTTCCGTGTACAATTTTGTGTTTTTACAAATAATTATGAAAATTAAATCTATTTTACACATTTATTAGTAATAATACAATCGTCAGTGTATATATCATGCATGTACACAATAATGATAACATTTACCTTAGTTATTGGTGTATGTACCACTGAAATTGGTATACTGTACACGCAAAAGTGTATTTTGTCTTTGCAAGTTTGATCTTGCGCGATGCGTATCTTGGGAGTTTATAAGATTGGTGATTTACTGTATTGTGAGAGTGCATTGTGTTAACATCTTAAGAAAAATGATTACATTTAAATTAAATTTTAATGGACATATAAAGTGGATGGTAATTGCGGAACAAGCAGACTACCAAGACTTTGTTACTCTGGGTAAGTTCATGTATATTATTAATTATAAAATTATTATTATATTAAACATGTAATATTTTAAATAACTACATTTGTAATCTAAAATTCATGATGGCGTGTAGTATATCGCACGGTAAGAATGAACAATAAGTCGTCTATAAAAATGAGAATTATTTCGTATTCGTATTTATTATAATATAATTGTTTTTGTTAAATTTAATTTTATTATTATTGATGGAAAGAATTAATTTTTATAGCTTGTTATTTACATTTTCATATTAATATTAATTAATATAAATTTTATTTTTAAATTATATTTTATTATTAATAGCAATAAAGTTAATATATAATGTAAACGAGACAGGTTTTACTGTAGTTTCCACATTTTACAAAGTGCTACAATTTAAGCAAGAATGCAATATTAAAAATTGTTACATTTATATCGAATTTGAACATTCTAAATACTTTTTCTAGTTAATTACAACTTTAATTATAGGTATATTTTTTTGTTAGGGATATGGGTTTTTATTTCTACTAAATAAAGCACAAGCCAAATATATTGTAGAGATATTTTATTAATATATATATATAGTAGTTTATACTTTAACAGCTATATGAAGAGTCAGTATACATAACATTCTAAACGTTTTCGTCTTATCAAAAAGTTTATATTAAAGCAGGTGACAAATAGTAATTGTTACATTATGGGATGTTTATGTTATATGGTGTTTGGGTTATCGGTTTTTTTTTATATTTGGTTTTGTAAACATTCATTTTACTAGATTAGAATGTAAATGATAACTTAACAGTTTTAATTCAAAATGTATAATGTTTTCTTTAAAACATGTGAGCTGTTTTTTTTTCTTACCGTGCGGCGTTCGATTATTAATGTGTTTTAGAAAAAATGCATGTAAAATATTGTAAATAGTGAAAAAAAATTGCAATATATACATTGTAGATTTTGATTATCATAAATTGACAAATTATAAATTTATTAAATGTCTTAGAATTATTTGAGTAAAGTTAGATTATTGCATACCTATTCAAATATTTAATTTTCCAAATAAAAATTAAATATTTAAACACATAAATTTATTGTACTTCTACTTATTATGGGTACTAATTATTATACCAGTCCAGTGTGGTGATTTTATGCTATTAAACGTAATATTTTTTTAAATATATTTTTCTAATTATTTAAAAAATAATGTTGTAGCAAAGAAAAAATTTCCAAATTTAGAAGAGGATATTTATTTCACTGATACAGACGGCATCCTTTTAGAAGAAGATACTTTATATTTTTATATTGCTTCTAATAAAAATTGCACGGTTTGCGTTGCAAATAGAAACGAGCCAGTTAACATATGTAAATATGTGCAATATTCTAGTAAAACAATATAGTATATTTTTATATTTTTAGCAAGTACACCTTCTTCTACATTAACAATAAATTCTAACACATCATCCAATATTTTACATTGGATCCAAGATAACATTGATGAAAATGCTATTATGAGCCCAAGTAGTAATTGCTCATCTGATTTAAATACTATACCTGCAATAGATGAATCAGCAACAGTCTGCTTACCAAAAAAAATAGGCGAAAATATAAATGAAACAGAATTAAAAAACCTTATAATTGCAAACGGCGGTGAATATATATTTACTGAATATAATACAAAAGGCATGTTAAGTAATAAAACACGCCGACAATTAGTAAATATTATAGTAAATATTATGGTAAACAAATATGGAATGGAATTACACAAAAATATTAAAATTGACTTTGCACAGAAAATTATTTCCATTTTTCCAAATTTAAAAAATCCATTTACAAAATATGGTTACGTAAGTACCGTAAACACGGGTTACTTTGTCCCACTTTCATAAAACTTTTTGTTTAATTTGAAGCTAGAAAACAACAAAAAATAAACTCGTAAGGTAATTTTTAGATTGCCGAAACCATTTCTATACAATACTGTTTTATAGCAAATCCATTTTTTATCGTAGGTTTATGAAATTTAATTATTATTATTTTGGGCTAAAGTAGACCATGAGTAAGGGTAACTTTGTCCCACATCAAATATTCCTATTTTAAAACACTGTAAAATATGTTTGGGGCAATATAACCCACTGGCTTAGATAAGAAAGTACTCTCAAATCAAAATAAATACGCATACTTTATTTATTCTTATTGTACAATAGAATTTTTATTTTTTTAATATATTTTTACACATGAATAGTAAAAGTAGGTAACATGAAATAGTATTTTCAAAAAGACTGAAGATACCTATTCAATATTTACAGAAAAAAGTCCTCTTTTAACAATTTTGGAGGCTTGATCACTTGTGCGATGTCAGACCATTCATAGAAAAGAATGTCTTTTTCTTTTGGCCACTTCCAAGCCTTTTTTGTAGGCTCCATGCAATCCACAGTAGCGCCAGTTTCTGTTACACTTTTAACCAGTCCCGGAAAATGTTTTTCCTTCCAAGCAACTACTACAAAATGTCCTTCTTCTAAAGTATCCTTTAGAGATTGGGTTTTCACAATTTTTGGAGGAGTTGATTCCAGTGGCTCATTTTCCTCAATAAACTTGTCAGTTTTACCGGTAGAAGTTTCCGGTGTAGGCTCAAGTATTTTCCGTTTACGAGTATTCGTAGGCTCTGATTCATTCGAACTTAACACCAAATCACTGTGCCCAGAGGAAGCAATACTATAAGCATCACATTAGTTTCTTTTTTTTTGGAGCTTCGGGGTTTCACAATTTCACTCCTTTTCCTTTCTAGATAAGATAGAAATGATTCTCCGACAAGTTCTAAGTCAAGTGCTGTATTTTTGGATGGGAGACGTTTTAATATCTCATCTTTATTTAGTGGGTATATTCCTGACTTTCGGAACCCAGATCTTATGTTGGATGAAGTGTTTTCTTTCAGTGAATCCAAAGCCTTCTTTAATAGCCTAGGAAACAAGTCTTTGGGCAGAGTTGCAACACTTTTTCCACTCTCAGTTTGTTTCCACTGTTCTATTGTTTGCTTCCATTTTATTTTCAGTGGTCTGAAGTAAGCGACATCTAAAGGCTGTGTTAGTGGGTTGAATTTGGCGGTAAACAAACAAAATGAATATTGTTTTGTTGACATAGTCGCAGAACACTAATACTTAAGTGAGAGCTCAGATTGTCCCCGATTATTACCTTTTTTCCCTCTCTTTTCTTTAATTCTGGGAGAAGGTGCGATGCAAACCATTCTTCGAATGTAGGCAGGTCAATCCATCCATGTCGGGTTCTATTGTATCTTGCTCCAACTGGCCCGTCTTCTGTCCAGGTAGTCCATAAATGTTCAGCTTTATATATGATATAAGGTGCAAGTGACTCTCCAGCAGCATTACCACAAAACATGACTGTTGTGCTTGATTTTGTTGAGTTCATTACGCGTTCTGGGTACTTACAACCCCTACGACAAATGATTTTCTTCCGTCCGGGGTCATCAGTCATATTTGTTTCGTCGTAGTTATATATATGTGTAGGTGGTACATTCCTCAAAACTTCTTCTAAATTGCTCATAAACTCATTTATTGTCTCCTGAGTCACTGCGGCTCGTACCCTTTTAATGTTGGAAGCAAACCTTTTTGTTAGTATAGGATGTCTTGCTAAAAAAGACTTTGCCCAATCACGTCCCGGCAAATTGTCTTTAAAATTTCTTACAGTTTTTCCTTGTCTAGTGAGGTAAGCTTTTACAATAAAACGTAAATCAATTTCATCTATTGGAAAGCAGAATTCACTCAGCTTTTCTACGTGGCTTGCAAATGCATGTTCTTCATCTACACTAAATATATTTGGATGACCAGGTGAGGAGGTATGACGATTCTTTAATTTGTTTTTAATAGTGCTTCGGCAGATCTTAAAATATACCTCAGCCTGTCTTTGAGTCATTTCGCCTGATCTAATAGCTTCCAAACAATCGTGAAGTTTAGCTTCTGTGTAATCATGGTACTTTCTACTTCCAGGTTGCCTCTTGTATTTTGATGCCATATTTATGGCTACGGAATAAAAAATAATGTTGGTAACTCATATAATGCATAAAAACATGATAAACATTGTTTAAATACCATTATTTTAAGGCGTTAGTATGTTTTTATTTTAGTTTACTATTCTAGGGGCTACATTGGCCCACTTTTTTTTGGGACAAAGTAACCCGTTTTTTTTAAGTTATCAACATAATTTTGATATCTATGGTTATAACCAAACACCTTAAAAGTTCAACAAAAACGTGTTATAAATTCTTATTTAGGATGATATTAGCTTTGAAATTTGGTACTTACCTAAACTAAAATATGTACTGGATTTCTCGCACAAACGGAAGTTTGACATCAACAAAACACATGTATTCGATAAGGTTATGAAAACAGCACTGCTGCAAACTAGTGGTGATTATTATAACTATATGGGAAGTGGACTTGCTTGATTAGTTTCGCGGCCTGGCGGAATGGCGCGTTACTAAGCTCCTCTGAAGCAATCATCTTGTAACAGGCATAGTTTAGTAATTTTTTTATTTTGGGACAATGTAATACCACAGGGCCAAAGTAACCCGGTTTTACGGTATTCATATTATTTAGTATAATTTTTAAAACATTGTTCATTACATTATAGTAAAGATTAATAATTACTACTATTATTTATTATATTTATTGATTTTTTTATCAATTTATTGATAATTTTGTGCTCTAAAAAGTATTGGAAAAGTTTAAATAATTATTTTGAATATCTTATATGTATAGGAAACATTTTATGATCCCGTCAATTCGTCGGGTTACTTATCTTGGCGGTTAAGGACAATTGTAAGAAATAATGAAGAAAATAGAAATAAGAAAAGAAAAGTAGACCATACTTCCACTCCCAGTACATCAAAAATAGAACATTCTAAAATTTCAGTAGAAGTCGAAGTAGAAATTCAAACGAACATTGATTTTTTAAAGAATGCTATATTTCCGGAACAAGAAAAATTAATATTTGAAAAAATGAAAATGACATTTAATTACCGAAAACTAATAAATCCAGAAAGCATATTTCAATTGTTTCCAAGGTTCTTAGATACACCTGGACTGGTATAATTTATAGTAATTTTGTATATATATATTATATTATATAATTTGATTCTTTGATTTTTAGATTAATCAAGATTTCAATTTACTATATCCAGAAGTTAACGAAAATTTTGCTATAAAACTGTAGCAATCAAGTTTTTATAATTTACCGAAATGTGATTGAGAATACAGATGATAGAGTATTGCCAGAGGAAACTGTTGCTGGTATAGTTTTAACATTAAAAAAAATTATATACATTTACTTTTCTTTATTTGCATTTTTTAGGGTGGGACATTTACACACGTGTAATGTTTGCTCTGCTTCACATGCTGCCTCCTACAGCGAAAGGTAGAATTAAAGGAGTTAGAGGGAAACAACTATCAAATGTTAATAATTTGATTGTATTTTGTGAAGTAAGTTTTATATATTCTTTTGCATTAAATTTAAATTTTATTGTATTCAATGAAATTATTAACAGATTTTTTTTTTCAGACTAATATTCCTTTACAAGAATACATTACCAACAGAAAGACGAAGCAACCATTTCTCATTGCAAAAGGCCCTAACATTTCAGCGATTGATTATTATTCTTTAATAATTGATGGACAAGCTATTCCAATAAATGGTTCATCATTACAAGCATTTGACGTACTTTTCAAAGCACACTGGGTATTTAAAATTGAGTATGACCATAATTTAAGTAGTTTTTGGAAATTTATCCAATACTACTTTTATAAAATTGACGACCAAAATATTAAATTTACTCCAAAAATGAGTGAATTATTAACACGTTTATCTAATTAGTAGAACTATTGAATATGTTTTAATTTAATTTCAATTAAGAGTTCCTTTATATTTAACTTAAAATAGTTCAGTATTATAAAAATGAACGTAAATTGTTTTAGATGTAAAAGAAATTTTATGTCACCGTATGCACTAATTAAACATCTGCGCATTAGGCATGCTTTTTCTGAAGGTTCTTATTTAAATTTAAAATGTGGAAATTTTTATTGTAATTCTGTATTTCATACATTTAGTGGTTTTAGGAAACATATTCTGAAATGTTTTAAAAGTGAGAATTATACTAATTCTCGAAACTCAGAAACTTGTTACGAACCTTTTGTTTTAACGAATGCTGGACCTAACTCGGAATTTTATTTGCATCAAAATGATTCAGAAATTATTATTAATAATAACAAAGAATTATATGAAGACTTTATTAAACTACTAAATCGGTTAAATTTGCCTAAAAGTGTAAGTCAAAGAATTAATGAAAATGTAATTTCATTTATTTCTTCAATATTTCGAGATTTTCTTCAATACTTAGAAACAAAAAAAAAATCATGTTACTAGTAGTACCCGTGCATATTTTAATAATATTGAAACAATGTTAAAAAGCTATAATACGATTTATAAAAGAGATAAATATATTCGAAGTAAAATTGTACAACCAAAAGAAATAAGTATTGGTATTCGCAGAGAAAAAATTTTTGACTCATCAAAAAAATTTATAAAGAAGTTAATATTTCACGTACATTTATGTACATACCTATTCTAGATACTTTAAAATATTTATTAAGTAACGAATCATTTTTTAATTATATGAAGAATAATAAGTATCAGCATAAAAATATTATTACAGATATTAATGATGGCTTATATTTTAAAAATAATAAATTATTTAAAAATAATTCTTTTGCTTTTCAGATTCAGTTGTATTATGACGAATTTGAAACTACAAACCCATTAGGTTCCAAAACTGGATCTCATAAAATGGGTGCTTTATATTTTATTATACGTAATTTACCTCCTTTTTAAAATTCAGAACTAAGACACATTCACTTATTGGCGTTATTTTATGCTATTGATTTAAAATATGTTAGTTTTAATGAAATTTTTCAACCAATTGTTAATGATATAAAAATTCTTGAAACTGATGGTATTTCTTTTGGTGGTACACTTTTTCATGGTACACTCTGTGGTATCTCATATGATAATTTAGGTGGGAATCAAGTATTTGGAATGGTTGAATCCTTTTCAGCAACTTATTTTTGTCGTCATTGTCTTATTGAAAAAAACGATATTCAAATAATATTTAAAGAATCTGATCCAAAAATAATTTTGCGAACAAATGAAAGTTACGAAAATCATTCGTTAATGGCAACAAATGATAATAATGTTTTTGGTATTAAAGAAAGACGCATTTTAAATGACCTTTCATTTTTTAAACTTTGTGATGCCCCAAATGTTGACATAATGCACGATATATTAGAAGGTGTGGTACAATATGAAATAAAATTAATTATAAAATATATGATTAACTTAAAAATTACAAAACTTGAAATTATTAATGAAAGAATAAAATATTTTGATTATGGCTCACTTAATATAAATGAAAAACCAAGTCCTATAATTATTGACAAATCTGGTAGTCTTATCGGGCAACGAGCATGTCAAGCATGGGTGTTAATTAGATATTTGCCGTTAATTTTATGCGATTTTTTAAATGATGATAGAATGAAAAGTAAATGGAATATTATTATTTTATTATTAAAAATTATATCAATTGTATTTTCTCCTACTGTTTCCGTACAGCACTTAGTTGATTTAGAATTATTTGTTGATAATCATCATTCATTACTAGTAAAAGAATATGGTGTAAAATTATTGCCTAAACATCATATGATGGTGCACTATTCAAGTATTATTAAGCAAATGGGACCACTCATTTATACTTGGAGCATGAGATTTGAAGGAAAACATAATTATTTCAAAAAATTATGTAATAATTTGTATAATTTTAAGCATTTATGTAAATCTTTGGCGCAAAGGCATCAAGAACAGATGATCTCTTGTTGGAATACCGATGTTAACTTAATATTTACATATGGTCCAAATAACACTATTTCGTTGATTGATTATGAATATAAAATTACTATAACATCGAATATAGATATACCTTTAAATATTGACGTTCAAAGTTTTAAGTGGATAAAATTTGGATATGAATATAAAATAAATTATTTTATAGTAACAAATGTAAACTTCAGTAATTTACCAAAATTTGAACAAATCATTAATATTATTTCTTTAGAAAATATAATTTTTTTTGTGACAAAACTTTGGTCAACAGAAATATTTGATGAAAATTTGCATGCTTATATTTTATCTCCTAATAATGACGATGAATATAATATAGTAGATTTTCAACATTTATATTATAAAGAACCTTCAGAAATTTGCAAATATAACAGCAAATATTATATTGTACCGAAACATGTTTTTTTTGGTTTCACTTACATAAAATTATATACTTAATATTGTTATTAAAAAATTTTAGAATATTTTTTTATGTTATTTTTTGATAAATAAATGATTTTCAAAATATTTTATTTTATTTTATTTCAGAAACAGTTATATTCATAGAAGCTTTTGTTGAGGTAGCAAAGACTTCACATTTGTAATGGAGATACACAGCACTTCATATATACCAAGTGTCTATACATATCTAGGTTCAGTTGAAATCATTTAATTTTTTTTATATAAAGCAATGAAAATTTACACAAACGTACTAGACATAGAGGACATAAAATGTAATAAAAATATAAAAATATTGTATCTAGTTTTACCGGAAATGGTATTAAATTTCTTATGTTCTATAGTACTATGCAATAAATCACTGTTGAATATATATATATATATATATGTATATATATATAGGTATCTTATACATGTTGTTCCGCCTGAAATTAGAAAATTGACATTACTTCCGGACAAACCGGATATGATATACATATATCTAACTAAGTATACTTGAAAAAAATTGCATTTCTTTATATTAATAAATAAAAAAAAAATTTCAACTGGCTCTAAATCTGGATACCAGGTATATTATTACACCATTGCTGCGTATAGTCAATTGAAATGTGAAATCTGCGTTTCCACCAACAAAATCTTCTGCGAAAAATCCTTTACACCCTTTTGTGTTAAATTTTACAAAACAAAATACATAAAATATACACGTTCCGGTGTATTACATTCAATGAATTTGGTTAATTATTACACAAAAATTTGTAGAAGATCTTTTTACGGTGTTAATTTTATTCACCAATATGTGTAAATTTAACACGTACGAGTTAATTTATTACAAAAAATTGTGTACATATTTACTTTGTTTTTGGTAAAATTATAATTAGTTAAGTGTATATTTCAATAAAAATAGTGTTAAATTTAACACTCAATTATGGTAAAAATTTTCCAAGAATATTGTAAAATTTACACAATTACTTGTAAATGTACAACCATATTTTCGTTAAATATTTTACTACATATGCGTGAACATTTTTACCAAACCTGACACTGGTAATATTTACACTAGCGCGGGTGTACCTATATAGAATATTTTTGGTGTAGAATTTGGTAAAAAATTTCTTAGTGTGTATCCAAACTAATCTAAATCCTATTGTATCAACAATTTCATGATAGATTATAAACTATCTTTTAGTGAATTTGGAAAATTTAGATTGGTCAAAAGATGTTGAATAATTTGAAAAATTCATTGATTTAAGTAAAGAATAACATTTTATATAAAAAAATACGTATATTATGAATTTATTATTTAACAGCAAGTAGGAAAATGTTTTATTATATTAGCATAAGGCATTTAATAATTCTTTTTAACATAAAAAAAGCGTTATGGATTAAGTTCCGTATATATATTATTTAAAAATCGACGTTTCGATATACAACATGCGTTAGAAAATTTTTATGATATAAAAAAATTTTGACAGTAGATTGATAAGAGAAGTAAGAAAAATTTACAAAATAGATAATATTAATCAGTGTGAAGGCACTGATTTATTGAAATGAATTCCTCTAGTTAATAATTTATATATTTTTTAATATATATTTTTTTGAAAACTAGTTACTTTGTTACCTAGTAATTTGTGTGTATATTCGGTTTGTTTAATATTTATGTCATTTTTATATATTTCCTGATGATGATATACGCAGAACGCAGGATATATTGAAACATCGATTTTAAATAAAATATATGCAGTACTTAATCCTAAAGCTTCTCTATTTTAATTAATTAGTTTGAAAGATTTTTAACTCTGTTAGTTCTTTTAGGTAATTCCTTGAAATTTCTAAATTTAATAAAGTAAAATATTAAAACCTTTAAAAAAGATAGGCCAAATAATTAAGGACACGAAGATTTATCTATCTTGGCTTGGCAGTACCGCATAAGATCCGTTTATCCATTTCTGTTTTGCAGCACGCAGCTGAACGCAAATTGCTATAACTTTTATATGCCTGCATCTATATGGCTTGTGTATTAGTCCTGCTAATCGTAGGATGTTCAGAAAAATAGCCCAGACATCACGAGAGAAAATTTGCCAACATTTTATCTCTTAACTATTTTTTGTTAATTTCTTGTCCTTTGAAAGATTATTTTCGTAAATACATTCATTTCTTATCATTTAAAAAAGATGATGCTTTATTATTACAAAATTATCATTTTTTTTATTTTTTAATATTATTATTTTAAGCATGGCTTATTTTCACAATATTATGAAAAGAAAGTTTTTTCAATTTATTAAAATTTAATCAATATGCACAGTGTTAAGTAAGTCGATGTGTATATATATATATATATATATATATATATATATATATATATATATATATATATATATATACCGGGTGTCCAAAAAGAATGGAAACTATTAAATATCGCGAGAACGGCACATCGGATTACAAAGTTACAAAACACGTTTTTCTTTATTTTTGAAAATCTATTTAGGGGTGATATGCGAAAACCACCCACACCTCCCCTGGCGGGGGGGCCGGGGGCAAGTTTTAAAATTTAAATAGGAACACCCATTTTTTATTGCACAGTTGCATTCTTTATGAAAAACTGTTTCTGGATTTGCAAATTGAGCCCCACAGGTCCACCCCCCTCGGAGAAGGGAAGGGGAAAAAATTTGAAAATTTTTGCAAAAACTTTCACTTTTAATTGCAGTTTTGGATTCTCCTTCTAAAACTAGATATAAAATTAAAAAACGCACTTCCACTCTCACTCCCACACCTAAATCCAGCACAATTTACCACCAGGTATTATTTGAGATGAAAAGTTGGTACCCATCCGCATGTGTGGGAGTGAGAGTGGAGGTGCGTTTTTCAATTTTATATCCAGTTTTAGAAGGAGAATCCAAAACTGTAACAAAAAGTGAAAGTTTCTGCAAAAATTTTCAAATTTTCTCCCCATCCCTGCTCCGAGGGGGGTGGAGCTGGGGGGCTCAATTTGCAAATCCAGAAACAGTTTTTTATGGGGAATGCAATTGTGCAATAAAAAATGGGTGTTCCCATTTAAATTTTAAAACTTGCCCCCGCCCCCTCCACCAGGGGAGATGTGGGTGGTTTTCGCATATCACCTCTAAATAGATTTTTAAAAATAAAGAAAAACGTGTTTTGTAACTTTGTAATCCGATGTGCCGATCTCGAGATATTTAATAGTTTCCATTCTTTTTGGACACCCGGTATATAATATATAATATATATATATATATATATATATATATATATATATATATATATATATATATATTCTATTTGTGTTTAATTCATTTATGCTACTACGAAAATGTAAGTTAAAAAAAGATTAGAAGTAAATGGGTAAATCCATATATAGACCACTTTGACATTATTACAAAAATTATAAGAAATAGAAATAAAAAATTTTTTTACCAAAAGTTGGCAACACTGTATTTTACTAATATAAAATATTATAGGCGCTAGTGGTATGTTCTATAAAAATTTGATTTAAATCGGATAAATAATGCGGGCATAATAATTTTTTTACAAATGTATTAAGTTTTTTCTCGGAAAGTTGGCAACACTGTATTTTAATGAAATTTTAATTTATATATAAAATTTGATCACAATAGGAAACTAAACAGGAGAGTTAGAGTTCAAAGGAATGTTAAATAAAAATAAACTTTCTTCGTAGATTTACTGTGTTCTGAAGGAGAAGGAACTAAACCCTTAGACAAGGGACAAAGTATGGTGTGCGTTTTAAATGATAGCTGTGACGAACCAAAGTATAAGAATATATGTGCAATGTGTACCGACCATCTAATCCCAATCACTAAAGTTGACAATAGCAATAAACTTGGCGAATGGTCTGGTCTTTGCAAAATCGACAAGGCAGGCAAGCCACGTAAAGTTGTTGGATGTTCGTGTATTGTAACTAAGCAATAAGGTGAAGATATAAAATATCTAAATAATATTAATGAAAGAAATTGTTTGATGATATTAATATGAACATTATTCTATTAATACTTAATTCTAATATTAATACAAATTATAGATATTTAAAATGAATCATTTTTGTATAATGATATCGAATTCGTTCTGTTTTGGATTGAATTAGATGATGTACTGATAGTAATGGTAATTTTACTATATTTTTTCTTGTAATTTTATAAACTTATTAATAATTTATAAATTTACAATTACAAAACATAGTAACATTACTATGATTAACACTGTAAAATTACATTGATTTTTTTTTAATGTAGTGTTGAAAAATGAAATTAAAATAGATTTTAGTTGTAGAGAAAGTGTGTAGGTAGCGTTTAATGCAACAATCTAAATATGTGAAATTTTGAACCAAATCGCTCTAGTTGACTCTTTTGAAAAATTAGCTTTGTTAAAATATGGTCTCATTTTCTGTGACAGATCACATATAATGAATTTATTATCTAATAAAAATAGAATAATTATTTTTTCTCCGTTTTGATTGTCGCTCGAAATCAGAAATTTTGTACATACTTTAATATGCAACAAACTATCTATATTCTAATTATTGTAGTATAAATTATAAATATAAATGCATGTAAATTTGTTTGATTTGCTTATATTAGTTTTTGTTTTCAGCTGCAAAATGATACGCTAGTATTACAAACAGTGACTGGAAATTTATTTATATATCAAATATGTACGAGTATTTTGTTTAAAATTTCAAGATTAATAAAATGCAATTATAATAATCATTGATATCATTTATTTCCTTCTAAATTATTTTAAAGGATTTTTATATTATTAAATAATTGATGTTAACATAGAGTTAAAAATTAGAATACCTATTGTAAAAAAAATACAGAATATAATATTTATTATCAGTGAAACTAAATTATTGTATTTTTGTATTAAAATTATTATTTAGTGCCACACCCTTTTGGGTACATGGCGTGATTGTGTATGTATGTATGTATGTATGTATATATATATATATATATATATATATATATATATTCTTTTTAAATTTGAACTTCAAATATTATATTTTCTACAAAGCGGTTCTAGTCACGCCGTAAGTGTTGTAACGTTACAGGATTCATTTTGTCATTTTCTTTTAAAAGTAAAATAGAATTTTATTTATTAGAAAAAGACAAGAATTTTACAATCCTACATGTTTTATAGATGTGCTCTATATTAGTATGGTAAAGTTTTGTAAAGAATTTTTATTAACTAAATATGATCTTCCATATTGTTTTAAGTAGTTACCATTCTTTTCAGGGCCGAATTTACAGAGGTGGGAGCCCCTGGGCAAATGTTTGGTGGGGGCCCACCGGCGGACAGAAATTTTTTTTTTCATCATTGAGTGTTGAATTTTAAATTACTAAGTGTTATGAAGTTGATATTATGTATTGTTTTTATACAATGTAATTGAAAAAATAATTATTTAAACCTATATTGTTTACTGCACAAAAATTTAATAAAAAAAAAATGAAATAAATAAATAAATAAATAATAAATGATTTTTTGTAATCTAATAAATGCAAGAAATTAAAATGTGTTAATGGCACAAGAATGCAAATTTCACAACTTACAATAACAACATAATTTTATAAATAAAATTTTTCCATATTTTGTTTGTACTTGGTGGGGGCCCCTTCTTGGTGGGGGCCACTGGGCAGGCGCCCACTCTGCCCACCCTTAAATCCGGCCCTGATTCTTTTATGATCCGCTTCAATTGTTTTCTGATAAATTAAAATAATGTATAGTACATAAAAAAAAATTCAAATATACTTTTAAAATTTATTTAAAAAACATGCTCTGGAAACATTTAATACAAATAGGATATAATTTTTGTGTAAAACATATAAGATTTAACGATTTAAGATACATCAATTATGAAATAACAAATTATTTCAGAATTAATATGTAAATATTCACTAACACCAAACATAAATTACAATTAAAGTAGTACACAATATTCTTTTTATCAAGTTTGTTATGTAAAACTAAGAATAATAAGATTAATAGTAAATGGGTAAGCCCATATATAGACCACTTTGACATTATCACGTTTATGTTAAGAAATAGGAAATAAATGCTCGAAAAGTTGGCAACACTGTATTTTAGTAAAATTATATAGTTTATGTAGGCGCGAAGAGAATTTTTTGTGAAAATGGCCATTATGAATTTTTTTAAATTTAGTTATTTTTTCTCGGAAAGTTGGCAACACTGTATTTTGTTAAAATTACATAATTTATGTGGACACTAGAAGAATCTTTTGTGAAAATTTGGTTAAAATCGATTAAATAACATGGTCATAATACATTATTAAATATTTTAGTAATTTT
Organism: Clivina fossor; assembly: GCA_963966155.1. Taxonomy (NCBI): domain Eukaryota; kingdom Metazoa; phylum Arthropoda; class Insecta; order Coleoptera; family Carabidae; genus Clivina; species Clivina fossor. The sequence goes on from OZ014551.1 coordinate 37,165,760, forward strand.
TTCTCGGAAAGTTGGCAACACTGGATTTTACTAAAATTATATAATTTAGGTAGACGCTAGGAGTATCTTCTGTAAAAATTTGATTAAAATTGAATAAATAATTTGGCCATAACGAATTTTTAAAAATTTTTGTAATTTTTTTCTCGGAAAGTTGGCAACACAGTATTTTATTAAAATTGTGTAATTTTTGTGGGTACTAGGTGAATCTTTTCTGAAAATTTTATCAAAATTGGGTGAACAATGTAGCCACAATGAATTTTTAAAAATTTATTAATTTTTTTCTCGAAAAGTTGGCATCAATGAAAAAAAAAAACAAAACCGCATGACCATCTTGGGCACCAGATAAATGTATCCTGAAAATTTCATTAAAATCGGTTGAACCGTCTAGGAGTAGTTGCGGCCACAAAATTTTGACTGATGACCGAGTGAATAAGTGAGCTTGCTGACGAAGCACACACATGCACCCACATAAACTAATTGTAAGTTCGGATTCGTCATCTAGGGACTATATAAAGGATTTCTAACAATTTTTTTTTTTGGCAATGTTACAGACACCGTACCAAATGCTAGACCACTTTTCCTTGCAGTCAAAGTGGTAAAAAATTAATACAATTTTAACAATTTTTTGCTTCAAATTTTACTTTAAAATTTCATTAAACTGAATATAAAATTCGTTTGTTATTTAATTTAAATTGCACTCACATTTGAAGTAAATTATTGAAATAATAATTTTTTTAGACTTTATGGCTTTATAATCCCCTTAAAAGATATAATTTTGTTATCTATATAAAAAAATATCAAATCAATGATAATAAAAGTTTCTGAATATGACCAAAGATAAGTTTTTTTTTTAAATATTTTTATTATTTATTCACAATTGAACGTGTTTCAAAGTTTTATCTAACCTCGTAAGTTTGTTAGATGTACATCTATCATTTGCCAAAAAAAAAAATAATTTGACAACTGACAACTAAATATTTTCTAAAATTAAGAAAATTTACAATAGAAATTTGTGTCATATAAATTGAAGTAGCAAATATTTGATTTAAAATGAAATAATAAAATTAATTTTGAAATAATGATCGACTGCTTTAATAATAATAATTTATTGCCAAAAAGAAATAAATCCAATTACAAGGCAATATATAATCCAATTAAAATATAAAAATATTACAAAATAAATCAACAACTGATCACGTATTACATAAATGCATTTGTATATATTATTTAAAATATAACTGAATATGTCACAATTCTAAATAAATATCATTACAAGGAATGCTTTTTATATTTCGGGATTTAAGAACAATAACAAATATTTATCATCGAAAATAGCTTTATTGTTTTGCAAGTGCTTGAACAAATTTTCCACTTCGATTGAGATACTTCCATAACATGCATTTTGAACGCATCAACCGCTTATTAAGGTGCCAAAAAAGTTGACCTCCCAATTTATTTTTGATGTGCGAGAATAAAAAGAAGTCATTGGGTGCCAAATCAGGACTATGCGGAGGATGACCCATCATATCGTCGTGCTCAAAAAGTCTCTTGTTCGAGCCGATGTGTGAGAACTTGCATTATCGTGGTGGAGAATGATCCGTCTTCTGCGGTTGGTTTTCCTTATTTACACATGATTGTGTACCATTTAGAATTGATTGTCCTACTTTGTAAAAATGGTATGGTTGCGACATGTCCAGTTTTTCCGAAAAAACAGACAACCATTTGCTTCTAAATGTTTCGTGAGCAAACAATTTTATTGGATTTGGCTCATATTGGAAAACCTACACAGTCGACTGATGGTTATTTTACTGCTCATGTTACGATGTCGTAGACATGTTTTGAAGCACGGCGATCATATTTTTTGAGCATTTCTTTTAACCAATTGACACGAGCTTTTTTGAGCGATTGTCAAATTATCTAGGATCCAACGCGAACAAATCATTTTGACGGCCCGATGTTCATGCAATATTAAATGTGTGCTGGTCCCACTAATTCCTAAGGATGCCTCAATCTTACGATAGGTCACGTGACAATCTTAAATTCTCAGATCACGACCTTCACGAAATTCGTAGTTGAGCGAATTACGGCAACGATTGAATTCGGTAAATCATAGATAAACACTGGTTCCTGGTGGTGTTTCATCGTCAAAAGTCGAAATATATTCATTGATGTACTGCTGTTGAGTTAATCTACGTCAAAAATTGTAAAAAATAATTGCACGAAAATATTCTCAATTTAATTCAATTTTTTAGCCTAGATGAATTATTCAAGTTAGTGTATACAACACAAATAGTGCTCGTACGTCAAAACGTTTTGAGTATGTATACCGTAAAAAATGACAAACTTTACGATAGAGATGTCAGTTGCCAGATGGCAGCACTAGGGTTGTTCAATCCCGAAATATAAAAACCAACCCTCTTATAACAATTACATATAACATAGACGGGAGATTTTTCTAAAGTATTAGATTTAGTAACCGGTATTAGATTTAGTTCGTGTTGGCAATCGTGGAATATTAAAATTTAGTTTAGATAATAAATAATCAGAGTAGATTAACACGTTCGCTGCCGGTTTGAAATCGTGTACTTCCGCTAGGGGCCGACTACGTTTTTTTTGGATGACAACATAAAGTATTCTTAATAATGATTTTTTAACTTGTGTGAAGTCTATATTTTAATAAATTTTTACACAAATTTATTTTTTTTTAATTTCACGCGCCAAAGCGTGATCGGCACTGGTGTCAAATTTTATTGCCGATGGCCGCATTACGCGTGAGCGCGTGGTGAAATAAAATGAACAAAATACGAAAATACATTGTTTATTACAAGATGTAACATAAACTTTATTGTCATAAAATATTTAATTACAAGGAACAAACACAAGAATAAAATAAAAAGGCTATTCAGCAAAAAAACAAGTGACAAAAATAATAATAAGTAAATAAATCGTACTATAATTCAACGAAATACTTATTCAAGTAAATCGACAACTCAACAGAAAAACGTAAACGACATAAAACTAATTAAGAAACTAACATAAATATTCAGTAAAACTAACAAAATACACATGAATAAACATCAATTTGACAAATTACAGCAGGTTACTCATGAGTAATTTTTGCGCAGTCTAAACAGTAACCAGGATTTCCAGGGCATACAGTGCATACATAAGTAGTATCTTTTCTTTTTTTTCTGCGTAACAATTTTTACATTGCTTTCTCATTACTTTTCCTGCTTTCTTATCCTCTCTTATTTTCAAAACATGTTCGCTGTTATCATGTTCGCTGATAGCCACTACAGAAGTAGGTGCGGGCGGAGCATTCAATAAACTTTTTATAACAGACATACGAAAGTCATAAATTGGGATATGTTTGCCTGAATATTTATTGTGAAATTGATGGGCATTATTCATCATAAGCTGTAAAATATGTACAAAAATTTTAGAGGGCCATCTGATCGTTTTCCTTTGACATGGGTGGTAAGCAAGCATTTGGTCTTGTCTATCAATGCCAGACATATGTTTGTTATAATTTATAATAGGCAGCGGTTTAGATTTAGTTTCACGATCTTGTCCTTTTTTTATATTTTGAATTTCCACCATATCATTTTTATATTCATTTGAGATATACCAGACGTCGCGTTTGTCTTTCCACTTTCCTATCATAATACCATTTGAATATCTTGCCACTGTTTCGCCTTTTTTTAATTTTTTATTTCTGACTTCCTCTGGAAATGATTTTCTGTTTGATCTAATTGTTCCTGTGCAGTGAGTTTGTTTGTCAGCAAGAGATTTTGCCAGTTCAAAAGAATTATAATAATTATCCATAAACACGCTATGTCCGACCCCTAAAAACCTCTCTAGTAATTTCAAAACAACTTTTAGTCCATGTCCTTTTCCTCCACAGTCGTCCAACATGCCAGTGTAAATCATAAAATTTAAATCTATCCCTCCAGGTGTAGTCAGCATATATAATTTAATGCCATATTTGTGCTTCTTGTTCTTTATATACTGGTGAAAAGTAAGCCGACCACGCCATAATACCATCGATTCGTCTAAACTTAGTTCACGACCTGGGTAATAAATTTCAGACATTCTTGTATTGAAAAGTTTTAAAATATTTCTAATTTTGTATAGACGGTCCTGAGGCACTGCTTCTCCTTCCTGGGGGTTTTGTGCAAAGTGCAAGGCTCTTAGTATGAGTAAAAAACGGTTTCTGCTCATATTATGTGCAAATACTTTGAAGCCAAACATAAATTCTTTCTTCCAATAATCTTGGATGCGGTTCATCCGAATATTTCCCATGTGAAATAATAAACCCAAAAAAATTAATAATTCATCCTTGGTCACATCTTTCCATGAGGTTATGCGAGATTCTTATGTGACCTTAGGTCGAATAAATAATTCAACTGCATAACTGTTCGTTTGCGTAACGATTTCATTAAGGAAACGGTCGGTCAATATATGCATGAAATAGTCAATAGGATCATTTCCAGTAACAGGTGCCACAAAATTTTCAGCGTTTGTAAAATGAAAAAACTTCATGGACTCCGAACCACTTTCCCACGTTATCTCTTCTGAAACAGATTCCTCTTGAGGTATAGCTTGCTGTTTCTCAGTATTTTCATCGGGATCTGCCTCCGAATTTTCATCATCCGAACTTACATCGTGCAGGAACTCATCGTCGCTCCCAGAATCAAAATCCCGATCCTCCTGCTCTGGTAAAATTTCCAAAATTTCTCCTAATTTATTATCTGTTAGGGGACGCGTACGTTCAATATCTTTTTTTGATTTTTTAGGGCGGGAACACCCTGGCTTATCGATATTTTTTTCCGCCATGTTAAATTTTACAATACATTCGAATAATAAAAAAAAAAAAAAAACCAAGCACGTAAACAACTTACCTATAGCCTTTAGATAATGCCGACAACAATGCACAGACACACTGCTAATGCCGAACTAAATACAAGGCATATAAACACAAACAGACAAATACCGCGCTGGCGCGTAACCGGCACTCACCGAAGGTATCATTTCACGCGCCAGCGCGTTACCGGCAGCGAACGTGTTAAACCATGTACAAGTTTATACAAAAACTGTAAAGCGTCTATCTTCATCTATCAACTACAGACAACATTTCAAAGAAGTCAAACAGTGCTCCTCAATGCCTACCATCCTGGGTAAGTTCCATAAATTTTTACCATGGATATTTTAAACACCCTCTTTGAATACTTTCAATCATGTCAATCTATCAATTATAGTATGGAATCCAAACAATTGAGTTCAGTTTAGAACGAAATACTGAAAATATAATACATTTAAGGTATTCATATTCTCAAACGGTTTTGTATTACGTAAGTTAAACCTTCATATTCTGTTTGCTGCTAATGGTATTTTTAGAATATTATTCGCAAAAGTCATTTTACTGTCAAATATTACGAATACGTCCACTATACTGATGCGATCGTTTTAATATATGGGAATTAATTTAAACTAAAACTGCTCTAAAAATAATACGAACACGGATATAATATCTCGAAATTATCATGCTGAAATGTCATTCAATTAAATATATATGCCAAATATGTAGATTAAAATAAATATATGATTCTTAAAAGTCAAACTGTATGAATAAATTTTTCAATGGAAAAAATAGTATACGTAGTTTTTAAATTCTGAAAACAAGAATTTGTTTTTAATTTTTGATTTATGATATTTTATGTCAATGTATTTCAAGTACTATTTTCTGTAAATATAATAAAAAAAATGTCATTCTCATTGTGAATACAGTGTGACCAACTGCGTATAACAAAATCCGATATATATATATATATATATATATATATATATATATATACTGGGTGTCCCATTTTAATCCGCCACCTGCAATAACTTTAAAATCGTGCATCGGACAAAAAAATGTTTCGGATAAAAAGTAAATGGTTTCGAGGGGGACATCTGATGCAGAGACCCTTGCCCCCTCTGGACCCCCTGGGGGGCAGGAAAGGAGGGCAACTTTGAAATCTTAAATGGAACACCCTATTTTTTATTGTAGATTTTGATAGGCCATTAAAAAGTATGTAAATTTTATTTTAAGACTTTTTTTAATTTTTGATAGATGGCGCTGCAAACAGCATTTTTGTTCTCAGTTTATCAATCTTTAATTTGAAAAAAAAAGTGTAACTAAGTACGATATATCTTGTAATCTTCCAGAAGGAAGATTACAAGACTGTAGTTTACCAAGCAAAAATATATTAATAACAGCCGTTCTTTTTTGTTTTTTGCAGTTAAATACTCGTTTTGTAGAAGGACCATAACCTCAAAAAATAACACCGTATATTAAAATTGGACATAATTTTGCAAAGTAAGAAGTTATGCAGTAGCTATATTTGAAAGTAATCGTATGCGTTTAATAAGATAACACAATCTTGTTTACATATTGTATACACTATGAACATGATCGTCTCAAATCATATTTATGTTTATCTATTTGTACATAACAATTTATGACTGCTTAATACTGTATTATTACAATATACAGATATTTTATAGTTTTGTAAATTTAAGAAATGTAGCATCACGGATTTAGCGGTATTTACTATTAAATTAAGTACATATGCAGAGGGGTAACTAAGATTTTAGCACTCTTGGAAAATACATAGCTTGGCGCCCTTTTGTTTTGCAGAAAAAGTCTGTATGAATTTTTCTTAAAAATAATAAAAATATAATGAATAGGGAACAAATGTTTTTCCGTGTTCATGTCAAATTTCTAATTATAATTTTTTATTCCTATAAAAACAATACAATATAATTAGTATATTAGTTATTTATATTAGTGCATAAGTAGAATAATAACTTTAAATTTACCTCACGAACATATTTGTCTATTAATATGGCAGCAATTTAGTGTTTAAAATATTTTACTTCAATTTTTATTTGATCCTTATCAATATCCGAATATTTCCTATATAATAATTCAACTTGTTTTTCGGTCATATTTTGAAATGCTTCTACTGTTAAGAAATTACATTTTTGGAAAAAAAAAATCTTTTTATTTGTATTTTAGGAAAGTTGCCCAGTTTAAAAATTAATATATATCTTAAAAATAATTCTAGTAAATGTTAGTTTACGAATTATTTACAATATATTTTAAAAGATTCTGATGCCCTTGGAATGTTGCGCCTTGGGCACCTGCCCAAATGCCAACGGCTAGTTACGCCACTGTACATATGTAAACCAAGATGAAAGATATATCAAACCTTTATCGCATATTTTGAATTTATGTAGCAAAATTTTAAAAACAAAAACAGCGTCGTGAGGATGTAAGCGTTAAAATGTCTATTTTAAATTCACGAGCTCAAGTTTCGAGTGAATTATTTAGTCATATTCTTATAACAGTTTCATTGAGTTAAAACTAATATTTGTTAAAGTCGATCTTGCTGTATTAGTTAAGTAATTTGTTGCATTATTTCTGTTTCTAGTTACTACAAGTTGTAATTTTTGTTCAAATTTGAATAAAAAATAACAACAATTTCTATTGACCTTTTTATTATTAGTGGATATTAAAAATCAGCCAAATAAATTTTACATCTACTATATATTTTTCTTCAAGCGTATTATAATATTAATATAACGTTACCATAACACTTATTTTATTTTGACATTTATAAATCGTATAATTCTGACAGTTGTAGCTAATGTTTTTTGTTTTATACACTAATAACTAGTTTAATTTTGCCAATTTAATTAGTTTTTAATATTTAAACTTTAAGATTATTTTTCTCAATTTTTTTCAAATGTAACATATTTAAAATTTTATATAGTTGGAAACGGAATAAAAAGTACTACCAAAATCAATAATAAAAAATATAGGTTTCCATTTAAAAAAAATTATCGCTTACGTCATAACTCAAAAACAAAAGACGAGCTTTAGATAACGATTACAGTAAAATATGTCTCATTTAAAATAAAAATTGACGTATTTGAGGATTTTTTTCAAAAACGTTTAATAAAAGATTTATTGCGATAGTTCCAGACTTTACACTCGCTCTTTATATATGCGAGGGTAGTACCAGAAGTACTTGACCTGACGTATAAATGGCGGTTGCTGTTTAGCAAGAATGACTATGGTAGAAAGTACCAATCTTATAAAGCTTAAGTTTGTAGTTTGACGACGCTACATGGAAAAAATTGGTCATCGTTATGTATATTTTTACAATACTTTCATTTGAAAGGCGACGGTCAACCAATATCAAAGCGGAGCTAGATTCTATTCGGGGGGAGTCCGCTACTTCGTTTACAACAGTAAAATATTGGATGGCATAGTTTAAACGAGACCATTCGAGCTGCCAAGGCAAACATCGTAGTGGTCAACCAAATGTGGTGACCACGCCGGATATGGTGACGAAAATTCACAAAGTGGTTTTGGATGACCGTCGACTGAAAGAAAGATATGGTAGACGATATGGTAGGCATTTCAAAATGTGCTGTACATCACATATTAAATGATAATTTGGACATGAGAAAGCTGTGAGCAAGATGTGTGCCGCATTAACTTACAATGGAACAAAAACAGTGTCGTGAGGATGTTTTAATCGAGAGTTTCGCGAAGTTTTACAGCAATAAAGCCGAGTTTTGCGTCGATTTATAACCATGGATAAAACACGGGTCCCTCACTTCACACCTGAGACAAAGAAACAGTCAAAACGATGGACTAAAAGGGGAGAATAGTCTCCAAAGAAGGCGAAGACAGTTCAATCTGCAGACAAGGTCATGGCGTCAGTTTTTTGGGATGCGCGTGGAATAATTTTTATTGATTATATTCGGGTAGATAATACAATTAATGGCGAGAATTATGCAAACTTATTGCAACGTTTGCGTGATGAAATAAAAAAAAAAACACCCGCATTTGACGAAATAGAAAGTTTTGTTTCAAGACAATGCACCAATTCACACAACCGTTATCGCGATGGCCAAAATTAATAAGTTAAAGTTGGGATTTCTTTCTCACGCATCCTATTTGCCAGATTTAGACCACTCGGATCATTTTCTGTTTCCAAATTTGAAAAAATGGCTCGATGGTAAATGATTTGTCAACAATGAAGAGGTGGATTCTACGGTTAATGACAGATTGATATAATAAAGTATATTTTGCTTAAAAAAAGAATACATTTCCTTACGAAGATAACGTTAAATGTAATATGTGGACAGTGTGCTTCCATTTTTCAGATAAAATTATGATTAAAATTTTAGTTTTGGGGACACATTAAATTCGAAGTAAAACTTTTACGAATTAGTTTGTGTTTAGCTAATAATGGCAAACATGTCGAATATTTCATATAATTAAAATCAGCCCGGTAGCCTAGCCTGTTTAAGCAAATATAATACTAAATTCGATGGTTCGAATCCACCGGTTGGCGTTTCTGTTCATCGTTAAATAAAAAAATGCCACAAAATTATGCATTAATTGAATAAAATCAGAAAATTCAGTTTGATCAAGTGTCTGTCTTAAAATATCAGTAATGTGGATTACTGTTCCATCGCTGCGTTATTTAAACACAAGACTTGCAGTTTCAAAAGGTGTCTAAATGAAAGATCATGGAACAAATAATTCTCGAAACTATTCTAGATCTGTCGTACCAAATATGATAAAAAGATTAAAAGCATATGAAAAAAAAGCAATATATATGAACCATTTCGACTATTTTTGTATTTTTATTAAAAATACGTATTCCTTTTTTTTGAACTGCAAAAATTTAAATCATTAGAAAAGTATTTCGAAATTTATTTTTTCGTCAAAAGTTGGTAACATTGTGATAAAATAAAAAAATTACAATACTTTTACATAAGGAATCGTATTTTATAATCAAATCTAATTTACATTATACACATACCTATATCCCTACATAAACCAAATACAGACTAAAAATTTGCGGACCGTATTTGAGATTTCTATTTTTTTAAATTTATAAAATTATTACAGATTGAAAACTACTGTTCGGTTAAAGTGGAATAAATTAAAATGATTAAGGAGATGTAGTTAATTTATTTAAATAATTTATATTATTTACTAGCTGGCCCGACAAACGTTGTCTTGCCTTTATTTTAATGTGTATATTAAATTTTTTATGAATTTTTTTTGTATTACAAAAAAAAATCAATTACATTTCTCATATTATAATTATTTTCTATTTATTTGGAATAAATTTCTTTCACACTTTTCTATATTTTTCCTGCCCCCCCCCCCGCCGGGGAAAGGAGGGCTACGCCCCCAGGGCCCTAGAATCCTTTGCGGGAGTGTACTCAACAACTTCCCAAAGTTACAAATTTATTTATTTATTTATTTTTATTTTATTGAGTTTGGCTAAACGGAACCCCATTGATCAGCTATCGACCGGGGTTAAAAAATATAAAATGTTATTAAAAAGTAGGGGTTGGTGGTAGGAGGGTAAAAATTTAGGACTAAATGTATTTGTTAATGGCACACCATAAAAAAATAACCAAAAAAATTTGTCGAAAAAATAAAAAATTTTTTTTTAAAGTGAGCCACCCTTAACACTTAGGGGAATAAAAATTAGTTATAAACCTATTCTCATACCTACTGAATATACATATAAAATTTCATCAAAATCGGTCAAGCCGTTTCGGAGGAGTATAAACACTAAAACTGTGACACAAGAATTTTATATATTAGATTATACAATTATATTAATTTGTTATTATATGTTACATGTAAACATATAACATTTTCAATTTTGTTAATTAATAAAATAATTGTTGTTATTAATGAGTTATACATCAATTCGTTGTAGTGCTGTTATATATAATAATAAATAAATATAAAAATAAAATAAATATGTATTTTTTTAATGCAGTTGTTAGGGACTAACAGGTCTATTCTGTAACTTTTAACATAGATGTTCATAAACATTTAATGTTTAAGAACATCGATAGCTATTCGCTAAAATATGTTATGTTAGAACGTAACATGAAACAAACGAAAAATATGTTAACAAACATACTACATGTTTAAATGTTATTCTCTATCAATTTTTCGATGTTTAATAACATCACTTCTGTTAGATTGACATATGTTTATGAACGCCTGGGTCGCGAGTGCTGTTGTATAGTGAAAAGAGTGAAATACAATAGAATTATGGATGAAGATGATAATATTGTTAATTTATTATTGCAAGAAATTGAAAGACGGTTAGTATAAATATTTCTTGAAATTTTAGTGTGAGTATTTTCTAAGATATGATTCGATCTATTGATCATCATAAGAACAATCTACAATCTTGTTTGTATTCTATAATTCTCAGAAAATTTTCTCTACATTAGGAAAAACCATAGAACAATGATGCGAGGTTTTCGGGATCATTCCAATCCCTTTGAATTGCCTGAGGAAATTTTTCGAAAAATGTTCCGCTTAGATAAATTTGCTGCTCAGTATGTGTTGGATCAAATTAATAATCATTTAATAAACGTAAGAACATCCGGCATACCACCAATCATTAAAGTAAATATTATTTTGCAAATATTTATCAAAAAAATAATTTGAAAATAGTTTTTTACAGCATTACATTTTTATGCACATGGTAGCTACCAAAAATCAGTTGGAAGAGACTTTCAAATTGCCATGTCGCAAACTTCAGTTAGCCGATGTATAAATAATGTAACACAAGCTATAATTACAGTAATGGCACGAACAGTTATATTTCCGACAAGGGCAAACGAAATTATTAATGTAAAAACCAGGTATTTTTTGATTTTATTTATAAAACTTATGATTAATTAAGAAATAAAATATAACTTAGTTAAAAAAATATATATTTTTTAGATTCTTTGAAAAGTACAATGTCCCAGGCATTTTAGGTTGTATTGACTGTGCGCATATTTCAATTTTCCCTCCTCCAGCTAACTATCCTGGTTTTGTATTTATAAACAGAAAAGGATTTCATAGTATTAATACTCAAATTGTATGTTCAATTACTGTTTTGAAAAATGTATAAAGAAATTAATATGTGTTTTCTAATACTTTATAGATTTGTGATTCAGAACTAAGAATTTTGAATGTTAATCCAAGATTTCCCGGATCCGTTCATGATTCAGCCATTTGGCAAATGTCAAATATAAGGATTCGTTTACTAAACAATTTTCGAAACGGAGATAGACATTCTTGGCTTCTTGGTAAGATTAAAATAAATAACTTAAATTAGTGTAATTATCAAAACAACATTATTTCAGGTGATTCGGGTTATCCATTACAACCTTTTCTGCTTGTACCAATTGTGGGCGCTGATCCGGGAACACCTGAATCATTATATACTGAACAACATTGTATTATTAGAAATTGTGTTGAGAGATGCATCGGCTTGTTAAAAGCATATTTTCGATGTCTATCAAAAGACAGAGTACTTCACTACAAGCCAGAATTTGCTGCAAAAATTATAAAAGCTTGTGCCATTTTACACAACGTATTAAGAGAAAGAAATTTACATGATATGAATATAGAAGTAATTGAGGAAGATGGTATACTATAATCATATTTAAATTACACAATACCTTCATAGAATGTATGTTTCTTTTAGATGATGACGATGACCCACCCCCTCAAAATGAAATTCCAGAAAATAATTTATTAAACGAAGGATATATTGTAAGAAATAATTTAATCCAGCAATTATTTAATTAAAGGTTTTTAATATATCATACAATATAATCAAACAAAAATAAATTTTTAATTATAATTAAACTAAAAATTATAAATCTTAGTTAAACAACTTATCAATATTGTAATAATTATAAGAAACTCATGAGAAATAAAAAACTATAATCATTTTTCCCTATTTTCATTTAATAGAAGTAGTTTTTCCTGGTTCACCAATACTTGTTTTAATGAAACATCAATCGATTTTAATGTCGCCAACATTTCATTAGTTTCAGTCTTTTCACTACCAGCTTTTGCTAAGTCTTTCACATATTCCAATAATGACCCTCGTTTTTTCTTAGGAGGTTCTTCGTGATCGGTTTCCTGAAGAAAATCTGAACATTCTTCTATAACGATATTATCATTTACAGGTAAATGAGTAAATTGTTCTTGTTCCGTCTCTTCTATTTCTAGAATTCCTAATTCTTCAGTTTGTATTCCCTCAATAACAACAGTACCAGTTAATTGAAGCAACCTGGCCTCTAGATCTCCTATTTGTTTTTCAGGCTCGCCTACATTTCCAGTTTCTTTTTGAGACATTTTTATAGTACGAGCTCTCTTTCTAACGTGGGCTTTCCAATCAGTAAATGTCTAAACAATAGAATATATATAATTTTATTAAATATCTAATTAATAAAAGCCTCGTTTACTATTATATACTTACTCTTTTCCATCCACTAACATCTTTAACTGGACCTCCAGAAGAATTTAATTCTTTGACTAAATTGTCCCAACTTTCTTGAAGAAAGTTCGGATTGTCGGGTGTAAATTTATTTTCTCTGAATTTTTTATTTACTGCCAATTCATTTAAGTATAATTCGTATTGCTGTCTTGTTGTTCTACATGAACGTTTTTTCTTTTCCATTATGCTACAATTAAAATACTATTTAATAATAATGAATTTATTAATATATCAATAAATTACCTGTTAAAATTTGTACACAAATACTTATAAATAAATATTTTCTGAAATGATAAACCAATAAACAAACAAAAACAGCACTGACAACATAAGGTTAGAATGTTTTTAAACATACGTATGAAGTTGGAATCAACGCCAAGGTCATACAGTAAACAGCAGTAGTTACAGAATAACACTTAACATACATGATGTTTGGTAAAATGTTCGGAAACATATCTGTTCCTAAACAACATGTTTTGGAACATTAGTTACAGAATAGACCTGTAAATCCGGATTGTTGCGGGGGTTTTTGGGGACATCATTCCGTCGTCAATATTTAAATTTTGGCATATTTAAATATAATTCGAGAAACTTTTCAAAAAATAATGTTATTTTAATATGCAATCTGAGTATGTACACGCTGTAAACAATCACCCAGTATATATGCAGCATGCAAAGGCTTTGTTCATAGAACCAGTTTCCAAATCGGCTTGGGTTTGAGAGTGACAGCTCATGCGTGGTTTTAAAATGAACCAGTACAAATATCAACAGCTGGTGTGATCCTTGCTATTGTTGTATGTATGTCTGAAACTAAAAATATTTAACTACGTTGGAAATTATTCTAATAGTTTCAAATTGGTTTGAAATCAGTCACAAAATTTCTATGAACAAGAAAGTAATATTATGAAGAAAAGTGTAAGGGTTTATTAAAAACCAATAACAGCCAAAAATTACACTGTTCATAAATCATCTGCAATTGATTATCGGTTTCAAATATTTTTTATTCATCATAAAATCGAACCGGGAGACTACAAGAAAAACAATTTGGGCTATCTCATTTTAATTATGAACAAACTTACAGTCAGGGTTGGAAATTTAATTAATTTAATTATTGATTAATTTACAGACAAAATCAATACTATAACGATGCAAGTAAAATTAACTAATTTAACAGCTTGTTGTATAACGCAACCATTTCGATTCATGAGAAAGACATGTTTTATAATCTTACTAACGTTGTGTTTCCTCTAGAAGTGGAAGGAATTCTTACTTTAGAGCCAAAACACAATATACTTGTACAAAAACAACATTCCGATGTTCCAAATAATAGCTGATGTTGAAGTAATTTTTGGAGAGAACAAATGAAAGTGAAATAGAGAATGAAACAAGAGAATGTTCTTACAAACTACATACATTTACCAGATGTAAAAATTGGCTCTAAAATTTCAAATATAACTTCCAATTTAGCAAATCAAAAGAATTTCGACGCATACATGAGGTATTGGTAGTAATCATAACAGACAAAACAAACAAGATTATGTATAAACAGAATTATATTAGGAAAATTGATGAACTGTTGCAAGATTCAGATACATATTAAAAAAATTAACAATTAGGAGTATTTAATAAATAAATCCAGAATAAAATTAATACTATTAAAAATCTTTACAAAACTCAATATACTGCCAAAAAAAAAGGCTCAACAGTTAAGTCAGATAACGCTATTCCACCTCCCTTGTACATATTGATCATAAATAAGATTTTTCGATTTGACCAATTGTAGTGCAATAGAGGGGCCTTTTCAATTTGTCTAAATATTTCTCTAAAAAACCTACAAAAAGAAGACTATTATGCAAAAAATTACTATACCAAATAATTAACAAATTGAAATCGATCACTATGCATCTTGATTATGTACTCATTTCATTAGACTTAAAATTACTTTTTTAAAAACATTCCGCTTGACTTGACGTTGGGTGTTATTCATGCAAATCGGGATACTACAAAAAAAAACTGAGATATCTAACCTAGAATGCAAAGAACTTGTCATTTTTTGCTATAAACTCCGCCACCACCTCGTTCATCCTCGGGGTTGTGGTGAAAAATTCCACAGACAGATACCTTTTCTGGATATAATATTCATGATAACAACATAATCACTCACAAATAGTTTCGAAAACCGAGACCTTCTACAAGATATATGTTATTTTTCACATCATCAGAAATATCAAATTTTCATTCTGGCAAAAAATCTGACAAATTGCGCCACAAGTCTCGCGTCACCTGAACATATGAACGAACCTATGAACAAAATAATATCTATTTAGACATGTAAGCAAAACGCTTTCCATCGCATGCAATATGGCGGTAATTCGAGGTCAAGACAATGATTGTCAATATTTATTCGCACTACAGTTCATAGATGACTTGTTTATAAATTAAAAAAAAAAAAAAATTTCGAGAAAAATTTACATATTAAAATCGTATTGAAAATAATAATAATCAGTTTCCCTAATTCCCAGATGGAGCATATCACACAAAAAAAATTTTGAGAGGGAATTTCATCCGTGCAAAAACACACTAAAATTTAGTTAGATTTAACAAAAAAATGAAAAAACTACTTCTTTTTTCGAAGAAATTGACTAACACTTTAGGATGTACAGTAATTTAACTACAAAAAAAGATAATATTTCTATTTTTTTTAACTACATCAAGATAACTTTTAATTTTAACTACTTTAGAGGAATTTATTTTTTCTTTAATTTGTATTTTTCATTTTTGATAGATAAATTATTATCTTTTTCGGAGTGAATTTACAAATAACATTTTATCGTTTACTACATAAAATACTTGATCTTGACAACTACATTAAATTTGTTAATTTATTTTTTTAAGAAGGAAACATCTGTCTTAAAAATATTACAATTCTTCTTTATTGTGTTTGAATCATTTTATTAGTATTACATTACATCTCTATGTTGTATTTTAACGGACAAGTCTGATCATGTTCCTTAACCACCACCAAATGCGTTTCGTTTGAATTTGGTTTTATTCAGCTGTGAACTTTCGTAGTGTGTAGTAGGCATAAATTATTATCGAGTTAATATAATGGAAAATTCCAACACTGTGTTATTTATAAGAGTAGCATATAGAAAATTGAAGAAGTGGGTTAAAATTTCCGCCGCATCAATTACTTTACAACTAATTGAAGATACAAGTAAGTATATATTTAGAATTCTTATTAGTTGATTACTTATTAAAAAAAAATAATGTTTTACCGTTGTTGGAATTGCACAATATATAAAATACACATAAATGGTTTTCCAAATATGTATATAATACAATATTTGTCTGTTTTCATAATTGCATTAAGATTTTTAATTTTTAAATTTATAACAATAAAAACTTTAACATATTAAAAAAATCATTCAGAACTTATTATATTAAAATAAAAGGCTTAAAACAAATATTAATACAGAACTTAAACCTAAAGCTTTTTATTTTTATAAAGACTTTATTTATTAATTATGTATATAATACTATAATAATAACAACTATAAGATTATTTAAAAAAAATTTTCAGTCTGTACAAATTTTTAGACATACAATGTATTCCATCTCAATATGACTTTTTATGTAATTTTTTTGGAACAAAATAATCTTAATAAATAGTTTTACTAATAAATATTAATTAATTTATATTTGTATATTTTATTTTATCCACAAATTTATAGACGTCAAATAATTACTTATTAAGTAAAATACACTTTTAAAATTGAAAAATAAATTTATTATTATGTACATGTCTAATTTTCAGTTCGGCAATATTTTAATATCCCTGATGAAAGAATGGTACAATATTATGATGAACACAAATATGAAATTAGTGGAGATGTTTTACTTGATTTTATTTGGTTCAGCAACAAGGACGTAACCATACAAATTAAATGGGATGACGAAGAATTTTCTGATAACGAAACAGAAAGTTAGTATAAAAAATATTATTTTTGTATTTTTTGTATACTTAACTGCAAATTAATTTTAGAATCTAGTAGCGACTTGACCAGTACAATGTCAATAAATTCGGAAATGTTTAGTTCAGAATCAGGCAGTCCTGCACCATACAATGATTGAAAAATATGGAAATTATCCGAAAAGAGACATAAAATTACAAATTGCTAAAGAAATCGTTAATTTTTTTGAATGTTATGAAAATTCTTCTGGAACTGGATATGTAAGTATTGCGAACTGAATATTTATATTTTTCAAACTAACTTATACCGTTTACACTTATATTATTTCAGAAAGTTTTTTTTGATCTGGTAGACAGGACTGGATTTTTGGAAACTAGATTAAGAACAATTAATAGAAAATTAGATGAAAATAAAGAAAATCGAAAATTCAGACAATTAAAATCAACTATTTTTGAAGAAGGTGAAACGAATACAAAAAATACAGAGTTTGATGAATCAATTATGAAGTTGTTTTGATAAATCGATGAAATATGTCATAACTTTTTATGATATTTATATCATATAAATAAAATATATAATTTATTTGCATATGTACTCTCTTTTTTTATAATTCTTTCCAATAATTATGAAACCCTATATGTACATTCTAAAAATGGGTGTACATTTACAGTGATAGTTATAGTATTTTTTCTATATTATTTATTGTAATTTCACAAGTTGTTGTAAGTTTACTAACTTCAAACTGGCAAATTTACAACAATTTGTAAAATTATAGTAAATAATATAAAAAAAATACTATAACTATCAATGTAATTGTGCATCCAATTTTTACAATGTATATTTTTCCTACATTTTGTAGTTAAACAACAAATAAAAAAGATGAAAATTATTTAAATCACCCAATGTGGAAATGTTGATGATAATTAGGAAAAAATAATAAAATTTATTTATTTGTCTTGATTTCCACTCGTATTTTTTATTTTTTATTAAAAATAGACGACCGCGGTTTCGACCAATATATTGGCCATCATCGGGTCTGGTACAGACTAGAATACAATACAACACAATATATTCAAGGCCATTTGCAAAATATTCATATCAAAACATTAACATTATAATTTTTTAACAATATAAAAATATAAATTATATTAATTACATTAAGAGATACAACAATAATTAAACTGAAATACATTTAAAAAAATATTTATAACCTATATAACATCAATTTTTTACTTACATTAATTACAGGAAGTCATATTCTAATTGAAAAACATACATGTGTGTGTTTCCACATTTTGAACGAATTTTTGTCTTTTTCATATAATAATAAACAATAACAATATAATAAAAAAATAAAAAAAAAAAAAAAAAAAAAAAAAAAAAAAGGTTTTATTCTACGACAAATTGTTTTTATTATATTGTTATTGTTTATTATTATATGAAAAAGACAAAAATTCGTTCAAAATGTGGAAACACACACATGTATGTTTTTCAATTAGAATATGACTTCCTGTAATTAATGTAAGTAAAAAATTGATGTTATATAGGTTATAAATATTTTTTTAAATGTATTTCAGTTTAATTATTGTTGTATCTCTTAATGTAATTAATATAATTTATATTTTTATATTGTTAAAAAATTATAATGTTAATGTTTTGATATGAATATTTTGCAAATGGCCTTGAATATATTGTGTTGTATTGTATTCTAGTCTGTACCAGACCCGATGATGGCCAATATATTGGTCGAAACCGCGGTCGTCTATTTTTAATAAAAAATAAAAAATACGAGTGGAAATCAAGACAAATAAATAAATTTTATTATTTTTTCCTAATTATCATCAACATTTCCACATTGGGTGATTTAAATAATTTTCATCATGGAACAAGTGAGTCTGACTTACTCGACCCATAGGTACAGGAGGTTTCTAGAAAAACGAGAAATAACAAGACTTAACATCTGGTTTAACAAAACATGTAAAAAGAAAAAGATATGGCCACAATATATCAACAGCCGATTTATGAATCAAGACAGAAGATACAAGATGAAACAGAAAAAGGTATTGCTTAACAACGAGATAAGAAAACAATACAAGATTTTAAACAATGTAGAAATTAACCTAAAAATTTTATATGATAAACTTAGTTGTTCTTTAATTAATATAGAATTAGATTATTTTTTGAAAGATTGTGAAGAAATGTTAGTTCATATTAGAGGTAAAAAATTAGCTACACTAAATAGAAAAATTAAGAAATTGGAACAAAATAAAAAACAGGCAGCTGAAATATTTCAAAATAATTATAATGAGGTTTCAGTTATTCATAAGTTTCACGATAGGATTCTTAACTTGTCAGATATTAACTTCACCGACGAACAAACTAAGTTATTAAGTTACGGGTTGAAATTTAACCCCTTCAAACAACCTACTGAAAAACAGATAGTAATTTTTGCAGCTGAAATGGAATACATTTTTAAACATTTAGATAATAGCGATGTAATAGACAGGATATTATTCCATATATCTAATTATTTTAATAAAACTAAAAATAATTCTAGTGTTAATAGAAATAACAATAAAAATAATAATGATCAATTAAAAGCTTTGAGAGAATTTAACAAAATTGTAAAAGATAATGATTTGATTGTTTCGAAATCGGATAAAGGAAATTGTATTACTATCTTGAATAAAACAGATTATATAGAAAAGGTTGATAACTTCATAATAAATAACAATATATCTAAAATAGACAACAATCCAACAAATGGTTTTGTTTTAAAAGTTAAAAATGCATTAAAGTTTTCTAAAGATTTTATAGAATTCATGAATGGGAAATATTTGTTGTCAATGAACCCAAGAGCACCGATCTTATATGGTTTACCGAAAATTCACAAAGAGGATATTCCCATCAGACCTGTTATTTCTTTTGTGGATTCTCCGACATATTCGTTAGCAAAATGGTTAAATAAAATTATTCAAAAAAAGTTTGACTATAGATCAGAATATAGTATTTCAAATAATGCTGAATTAGTTAATAAAATTAATAATAAGGTTTTAAATCACAATATGCTCTTGGTGTCATTCGATGTAACAAATTTGTTCACCAAAGTACCGGTGGTTGAAACTAAAGATCTGATAAAAGAGTTTTTAATAGATTGTAACTGGTCCAATGATTTTTGTACACAATTTTTCCATCTCTTGACAGTTTGTTTAGATCAAAATTTCTTTGTATTCAATAACAACTTTTACAGAAACGAGGAAGGATTATTTATGGGTTCTCCTTTGAGCCCAACATTAGCAGAAATATTTTTAAAAAATTTCGAAAAACGCATTTTTAACGAAATCAATTTAGCTTCAAAAATAGAGTTTTGGGTGCGTTATGTCGATGATGTTTTATGTTTTTGGAACGGCAGTATTCAGGAATTAAATGACTTTCATGATAAACTTAACAGCCTTCATTCTAACATAAAATTTACACTGGAAATTGAGGATAACAATAGAATAAATTTTTTGGATTTAACTTTAATAAAAAATAACAACAGTTTAGAATTTGAAATATTCAGAAAACCTACTCAAACTGATGATACTATTAATTTTAATTCCACACATAGTTTTCAACATAAAATGGCGGCATTTAATTCATATATTCATAGATTATTTTCAATACCACTTAATTCAGTTAATTTCAACAAAGAAGTATCAATTATAAAACAAATTGCCATAAACAATAATTTTTCAACAGTTACAGTTGACAGATTGATTGAAAAGAAAAAAACAAAATTGAATATTAATTTAGCTTATAGTGGCGTTCTCCAAACGTTAAATTCAAATAACGATAACAAAAAACGATATTTTGCTTTACCATATATACCACACTTAAGTGATAAAATAAGAAATGTAGTGAAAAATGATATTACTTTATCTTTAAAACCTACATCTAATTTAAAGTTCGAAATATGTCAAAAAATTGATAAAATGGATTTATTAAACAAGAGCGGGGTATATAAATTAATCTGTCAATCATGCGGAGCTGCTTATTGCGGACAAACAGGTAGATCTTTCAAAACCAGATTCAGAGAACATCAGAGATGTATAGATTACAAATTAATAAATAAATCTCATTTTGCAGATCATATTCTTAAAACAGGTCATAAGTTTGATATAAATCATGATTATGAAATATTACACACTCATAATAAAGGCTTTTCGTTAAATTTTTTGGAAGCTCTTGAAATAAACAAATTGTCAAGAGATGGAGTTACAATGGTGCTAAATGAACAAACAAAATTTGATTACTCCCCACTACTTGAAAAAACAGCTATGACCTTCAGCCACAAACAAATTGCACCACGCATTACAACTTAGCTTGACAAGTGATTGAATTCATGAATTTTATAATTTTAAATTTTTAAAAGTTGATTTGGTTTTATTCTACGACAAATTGTTTTTATTATATTGTTATTGTTTATTATTATATGAAAAAGACAAAAATTCGTTCAAAATGTGGAAACACACACATGTATGTTTTTCAATTAGAATATGACTTCCTGTAATTAATGTAAGTAAAAAATTGATGTTATATAGGTTATAAATATTTTTTTAAATGTATTTCAGTTTAATTATTGTTGTATCTCTTAATGTAATTAATATAATTTATATTTTTATATTGTTAAAAAATTATAATGTTAATGTTTTGATATGAATATTTTGCAAATGGCCTTGAATATATTGTGTTGTATTGTATTCTAGTCTGTACCAGACCCGATGATGGCCAATATATTGGTCGAAACCGCGGTCGTCTATTTTTAATAAAAAATAAAAAATACGAGTGGAAATCAAGACAAATAAATAAATTTTATTATTTTTTCCTAAAAATAAAAAAGAGTTAATTTCCTCTCTTTTAAATGAATTTTACATACATATTAGAGTTAATTATCAATTAAAAAGTAGTTAACTTTATCTCTTACAAAGTGGTATTTACATCTTAAATTGAATATTTTAACAAAAAAACATTAGTTAAAACACAATTTTTAAGAGTATTCAAACAACAGAATATGAGTAAACTAACTACCGAAAATTAAATAATTTTCAGTTTAAATGATATTTCTAACTCTTTTAGTTAGTTAATAGTTTCCTAATTTTTACTCTTTATTGTGAAAATTATATTCGCTTTGTAGTTATTTAACTACAAAAACGGATGGTCTCGAGGGAACTACCAAAAAGAGTTAAAACGGAGTTAATTTTAACTACTTTTTTTTTTGTGTGATGCTCAAGAAGCTGAACATATAGTTTCTTAACAATTTTTAATTACATTGTCAAGTGTACTGGTCGTTAGCCCAGAGTCAAGCAAGGAACTTTCAGCTTATAGTGGGTCCCGAACCACACAGACCCAGCCAGTGGCAAAAGGTTTTCATATCAAAAATAATATTTAATTTAATTTCTGATTCGAATAAGGACGGCGCAAACCAGGGACCTTTGGGGTTCGATTTCAACACGCTACCACTAGCCTACGGCTGCGTGAAACCTACTAAAATTATTAGAAAAGCTTTTACTTGTCGATAGAATCGATTGCCATGATTGTGACAAAGTTTACATTAAATAGACTAAAAAATATTTAAAAACTAGAATGGCAGAACATGAACGTAATCAAAATAAACAAAGTTTATCGAACAATGGCAAATATGTTTTAACACTTCATAGCAAATAATGAAATCACAAATTTTATTTTGACAATACTTGAAAGCAAAAAGCACCCTTAAAACGCCTCGTTCTATAAATGTTACATATTCATAAAAATAAAAACAATACAAATTTCAGAAGTGACAGTGATTAGAATATATTAGAATAATATATTAGAATTATTGTAAAAAAGGTAGCAGGCACAGCCGATAAAATATTTTTTTCTTCAAGCGTATCATAATAAAAATAAAATTAATATTATGTTGCCATATTCTCTATATGGAAATAGGTCATTTTCTTACTATTACACTAGTGATTTTATTATACAGCAGTTAGTTACTATATACACCACTGGTGGCAGCATCAATTATAATTAGTGTATTTAATCTGACATAATCGGACGCCATATTGAAATTATTAATACATCAAGTTAAGTTAATTGACAGTTGCATTGTTTATTTTTGCTTGAATTTTAATTTGATTAATGAAAATGTGTGAAGAAGTTCGAGAAATGTAATATGCACCGGCAGACTCGTCAGAAATTGCATATTCGACTAAAAAAACACGGTCAAGTGTATTTACTTTGACATCTTCGACGATTATATTAAAAATCATTAAGTCAAGCTAAGTTAATAGACAATTGCATTGTTTATTGAATTTAGTTGAATTTTAATATCGAAAATGTGTGAAGAAGTGCGAGGAATGCGATGTATACCGCCAAAAATTATCAGAAATTCTACAGCCGACCAAAAAAAGAAAGTAATTCACACAAATCATGTAACAGATATAAACAATATATACATACATACTGTTCTATATATACAACATACTGTTAGTTAGGTTAAAGTTATTTAGTATGTATTTTTATTTATTTTCAGTTTAGTTTCGTTCAGAATGGATAAAAACATAAATTATTATATTTGGCTCAAATTGTTTGGTTGCTCGGTTTTGCCTCGGCCATCAATATTTGGGTTCATCACAATAATCATCGCTTTCTATTCCTCGTCACAAATAAATAAGACAATATTATATTTTAATGTTAATTAATTATTTATGCAGTTATCATACGTACAATCTGGTATACTAGGTTGTAGATAAATCATGAACGTACTAATTAAATTTTTTGGGAAAATAATTATGTTTTCCCATATCAAAGAAGTCGGTGTACGAGTTGAGAAAGATACTTGTACTTTTTAATTTCATACGTAATCGTTTTTAATAGTTTAATATAATTGACCTACATAATTATTATTATAATGTTCACATATTTATTTCATAACACAGCACTAGATTGTATTTACACAAATTTCTACATGCATATTATGTTAACTACTGTATGATGTGAATATTATTGTTTTCATATATTACAAATTTTTACATATTGTAGAGCCCCCAAGAAGTCAACAGTGATTGTCGAAACGTTGGCATTGAAGTTAAACAAAAATATAGTGACTAAATTTCGTCCATTTAAACTCATTTAAACATCGTACGTCCACGTAAACGTTCACCTTAATATTACTCATCTATACAGGGTGTAACAGAATAACTATTCCTAATTTTCAGAAATGATAGAGGGCACATAAAGAAACATTTTTTATTAGTAAACTAGTGTCCGGAAATTTTTTTTTTCTTTTTTTTTTAGGCAGTCGATTGTACATCGTTACAACTTGTGTATCGAAAATGGTGGACGTAACTTCAAACAATTTTTATAAAGTTTAAAGCACTATTATTTCTAATAAAATGTTCATTAACTTAACTACTCTTTGATGTTGTAATAATTAAGATTGTGTTTAACGATATCTAGTGTATCTTGACACCGAGAAATTTCCAGACACCACTTTATTAATAAAGAATGTTTCTCTAAGTGCACTCTATCATTTCTGAAAATTAGGAATAGTTATTCTGTTACACCCTGTATACACTCTTGACGTTTGCCAATGGTGACTGAACCATCGTAACTTTTGTTATTTTTTTTTTCAATTGCTCAATCTTCATACACCAAAATATTTCTTACCCGAACACTTCTAGTCATTTCACATACCTCACGCAAAAATCTCATTTCCACAAGTTATTATTATTTTATGCATCTGCAGCTAAAATATTTTCAGGAAGATATAGATCCAAGTGAAGCATATTATATTTATTTTTGTTACTTGCATCTTTTCCTAGAAATATTCTAAAAGTAAAGATTTGTTAACCTCCATTGTAAATGTTATTATACTTTTATAACAAATAAAAGATGTCATTTCTATAGTATTTTATATTTTAAACCACAGAATCTGAAAACTTACCTTGGTTGATATTTTGGAACATTTGTTTCAGAAGATATTTCGAAATGTTTTTATATGTAATATAATTAATTAGTTGTTTTTCATTTATTAAATTAAAAATTGATAATTTAAATTTACTATTTTTATAAATTTTTCAATATTCTAATTTCATCATGGTATTTTTATTCTAACATGTAGAAATAAAGAAAATATAGCAGATATTTATAAAATTTATTTTCAATTTTGTAAGTTTTCATGATATACAATAAAATTCACATTTTTAGTATTCAATAAGTTTTCCTTGACATCGACTTTCTATATAAAACGTAAGTGGCAGTCTATCAGAACAATGTTTAAACAATGACAACAAAATAATAGTTAACTTAGAAAAATATTTGATCTACATTCTATTCAGTTTAACAAATTTTTCGTTGTCCACACCTGATATACAAGCTGGTTTAACTTGCAACATCTAGATATTATATAAACTAATATTAGAAAAAAGTACAAATAAAAGTTGCTTAATATTATGTATTTTAAATTATAACATGTAAAACATATAAGCAAAACCAACCTATATACATATAATAAAATTGTAATAATAAATTTAATTACTAATATTTGTAATATACTAAAAAATTAAACAATTTGAACATGCAGCAAAAGAAAAATGTAACATTTAACATTTTATTGAAATATATAAATACTAGGATAGTAAATATAAAACATAAATAATAACTATAATAATTTAAAAATAAATGTAAATTATTTTTGCATTAACTTAAATAATACATAAGAAATTTTATACAGTAATACCTCGCTTAACGTTACCTCCGTTAACGATACCTCGCTATAAGGTCATTACTGAGCGACTAAGTAATTCCTATATTTATATACATTATGTACTATGTTCCATATGTTCTATACATACATATGCGTTTTTACTATACCATTTACAGCAGTCGTTGTACAACAAAAATATTGTCCGATTGCCTGAGTCAGGTGTCTCATTCGATAGATATTTTGTTCGAAAATGATCAAGATTTTGCGCAAAAAAATAAAACGTCACAACTTATCAGTTTATTTACATATAACCGCTAAATTTGTAATACGTACATGCATACTAATTTTAAACTTTAAATTTTGTCAAGAAAAGTTGTTTTCAGTTGTTTCTATTTATTAATTAAAAAATAAAAAATGAAATAATGTATTTTCTTAAAATTTAGTAACCTATCTCTATTCTTCGCGTGTTAATTCTTCCTCCGTTAACGTTAATTCGGTTAACGTAATGTTCTTGAGGAACGCATCCCTAACGTTGAACGAGCTATTACTGTATGTGACAAAATTCTACAAAAGTATTCATATTTTAAAATATATCGAGGAAGAAGCAGTATATTTATTATAGTTACTTTTGCTAGGAATGTAAATGTTTCCAAAGAAGCCCTTTTAAGTATATACAATGCAGTTTTGGTGCCTACGTTGATGTATGCTAGTGAATGTTGGGTTTGGTTGAAAAAGCATAAACGGAAAATGACTGCTGTGGAAATGAGATTTTTACGTGGGGTATGTGGTGTAAATAGGAAAGATCGGGTAAGAAATAGATTAGTGTATGATGAGTGTGAAATTGAAAGAAATGTTGTAGCAAAAGTTGGTGTTAGTCAGTTAAGATGGTTCGGACATGTTGAGCGAATGTCTAATGAACGTTTGGTTAAAAAGATTTATTTGAATGTTTTTGATGGTATTCGTTTGCGTGGACGTCCGATGAGTAGTTGGAGTGGTATGATTGAGAGTGTTTTGCGTGAGCGAAAGTTTCCAAGTAGTAGGAATAGAAGAGCATGTATGAGAGGAATTATGAATATGGATGAAGCGAAAGTTGCTTGTTTGGATAGGAGTGTTTGGAGGCGACTGATTTCGGGATAATGAAAAGAGTTTGTGCCACACCCTTTTGGGTACATGGCGTGATTGTGTATGTATGTAGTTACATATATTAGCATATTACCTTTTCCCTGTTACTTCTGATATATTTAGCACATCGTTACAATAAAAATTTTACGTATCAACTATGAAATAAAAAGACTAATTTGAGCAAATACTACATTCTTAAAATCATTTCACATTAAGAATAAACTGTTTGTAGTCGAGAAGAAAATCTTGTAGCATAACAAATATTTGCTCTTCGTTTTTGAATTCGATTTATTTGTGAATTATTTTTCTTCTTACACTTTTTCGGTACCTTGGTTTCAGAATTAGAAGATGATTTACTGAACTTCAAGGTGTTTTGTTTTAGATGTAAAAAATTATTAATCGGAGTCAAAATAACGGAAGCATTCATTAAATTTTCACAGATGTGTGCAGTCTGTAGTACTGGTTTTTCAATACTAATTGTTGTTCCAACACAGTTATTATTTTTAAGCGATAAAGTTTTTACAAGGACTTGCGCTCGAGAATTTTTTACTAAATTTCTATTTACGGATGATAAAAGAGTTTCATCCGTCCCAGAATTTTCTTTTATTTCATATTTAAGTTCTTGTAAATTTGGGACTAGTACTACTTTCGATTCTAATAATTTGTATTTAATTTGTAAATCTACGTTTTCATTTTGTACCTTAATTTTCGGAATTAATTTGTTTATCTTAAAATTTGATCTAACGAGTTTAACTGTACAGGGCTTACAATAATTTTCTAATAAATGTCTAGCTTTTAGAGTTAATTTAATTTTAGTATGATTATTTTTAGTTGAAAAAATAGAATAATGTTTACTTTCCGCTTCTGAATTTTTATTGAAAGTTGTCTCATATTTTGTAACATGTTCTGATTTTCTAATTGCAGTAAAATTATTTGTCTGAATAGAACGTTCTAAATTTTTTCGATAAATTTCTTTATCAGAATTAGCAGTTGTGGTACTTAAATCTCTCCTCAAATTAAAGTACCGCAGGAACAAATCTTTAGATACGAATGGTTCAATAATAACGGACTTTTCGGAGGATTGTTTATATTTCAAAATATCGTACAGACAAACTACAGGCGATAATTCCAATAAAGCATCACTCGAAATAGAACTATTATCATCTGAATTAGGGGAACTGATAGAAGATATTCCGGAAGGCCAAGCAATCCTTTTTTGTTGAGTATTAGAGTGAATTCCCTTAATATGCCTCAATGGGTAGCCGAAATAATGCTTAATGTTTGATCTATGTCGTGACTTTGTTTGATGGGCATAGCATTTTGCAGCTAGGACATGCAGTGTTTCCCGCCAAGTAAGGTCTCTCAGCGTATTACAACGTTCGATGGGAAACCGAAATAACAAATTGCGCGGCCACCAACAAGGCTTACATACACCAACATTGTATTTACCTTGCTCGCTATTTTCTTTCACCATAAACGAAACAAAATCTTCCAGCTGACTCAGTGACATGGTTCACTAGATACTTGCAAACATACACTACAAAATTAATCACTATTTCTTATGTATTTGTTTCAACTGTTTTATGGAAGCGTTTTGTTTTGTGTAATAAATTAAACATAACCTTAATATAATAAAACTGACACCATTATTTTGGTATCTGGCGCGGCCGGTAGATGTGACCGCTATGCAAGCAGCAAATTGAACCGTAACTGCACGCTTGCGCCATCTCTACTTCTGTTAGCTAATTATACTTGTATATAATTCACTGATCGGTAAACTGACGTTTGCGTGACAAACTCATGTATTTATTAATTTAATTTTAAAATAAAATTTCCCAATATTTAAACTCATTTGTCATGAATATTTAGATTTTTTTTTAATTCTTTACTTTTAATTATTTAATTTTTATGTTATATTTTTAATTTCATCATAAATATCAAATACAACAATTAATATCTCAACAATAGAATCTTTCTAATAAATAAACCTGAACGAAATAAAATTTTATAAATTTTTAATTTATATATTTAGTCGGAAGTAGGATTTTTAAAATAAATAAATAAAAAATAATTTTAGTTTTTATCATTTTTCTTTTCGATAAATTGATTAAACATATTATTTAAAAAATAAAATTGCAATGTGTACAAATTTTTTAAAATCTATTTACTTTTTATTCACATTTATATTATTAATAAATTTCCTGCATATTATTATATAAAGTAAATAAATTTAACAATTTAGTTATCTATCATTAATAAAAAAATGTTGTATCTATTTCGAATTTCCATACTTATAGCTTCTTAAAATTACAGTTCACATTAACACAAGATTATAAAACAAGAAAAAGCCAGCACTAAACGTATGGAATTACAAATAGAATATATCATCAGAATGCATAAAATACATTCACTGTACTGTACTGTACTAAGTCAGAGCCGACTATGACTTGTATTTAAAAAAACACAACTTTATGTTATAACCCGAGAATTAACGGAGATTTATAATATCCGTTAAGACCATTTCATTCTACTAAAAAAAGTGCCTTAAGAATGTGAAAATTATTTTCGTCTAATTTAAAAAACCATCGAGATATCGCCATTTATCAAAATACGGAAAAAGCGAACTTTTCGCCATAACTCGAAAACAAAAGACGATAGCTAATTTTTGTTTTCATAATTGAGTTTCTCTCAAAAAAAGGGATCGAGGATGCGCGGTCCATTTTTCCATATCTCTTATAGTTTCCGAGTTCCTCTATGAAAACGTCCAAATTTGCCCACCCTGTACAAGCATACTATATGTCCCATTAAAATAAATAATTTTAAAGCAATCAGTAAACTAAAATCATGGGAGAGAATTGCGGCTGAAGTTAATGCAAGATTTAATTCATATAATTATCTAA
Source organism: Clivina fossor (assembly GCA_963966155.1). Classification (NCBI taxonomy): domain Eukaryota; kingdom Metazoa; phylum Arthropoda; class Insecta; order Coleoptera; family Carabidae; genus Clivina; species Clivina fossor. The sequence continues at coordinate 37,195,875 of OZ014551.1, forward strand.
TTTTTGGAATAATCAGTTATAGTAAATATTTTCTATTAAATAAATAAATATGATAATCAGCTTTTTTGTATTTGATTATATAGCAAACAGTTCTGGGCTACCTAATGTTGTTTTTATTATTAGTAGGAGCAGGGCCGTCGATAGGTATTTGGCCGCCCGTGTGCAATCTTTTGGCGCCACCTAATCCACCCTCTGAATTTTGAAATTTATCTGTGACATATATTTCCATAGATTTAAATAGATTTATTTCGTATATTTTTATTGCATAAATCAATTTAATCATGGATATCAAACAACACACTCTTTATATTATTTATTATAACAAATTATATAATGTAGTATAGTATCGATAAAATAGCAAGCAATTATGGGGCAATATTGTTATCGTTGGTTAACTTTACCTGATGAGCGACGAATCCATAGAAATTCACGTTCAGATAATATGCAGCCCAATGTAATAAATGAATGAAGAATAAACATACAATAAATTAATAAAGAGTAACTTTTATTACGTTATAGGCATACCAAAATAATAACAAAACAAATATACTTAACTATTTTTTATTTTTATTTTAGTTTAAATTTAATAATAATTATAAAAAGTTTTAATTTAAAAAAAAAATATAATTTTTCTTGTTTATGGTAGCAAATTCAGTAATAATTTTATTTTGAATACTTCAGATTTTGGCATAAAGGATCTAATAATTATACTAATAAAAATAATATTTCTTGAGACGTTTCGATCTTTATTTGATCATCTTCAGTCAATGTTTAATTAATAATTTTTTAAAAATATTAAGTTTACAAAAAATCATGAAAATTAATTATCCTCCCACATCTTTTACATTCTATAAGAGACAAATTTTTTGATAATGTTATTATACTTGAAAGATTTTGTTTTTACAAGAGTCATTATTATTAAATTGCACGTACTCGTACATTGACAAATGTTATTGTTTAACTGTATTTGAACTTTTTATCTGATGATGTAGAATTTTGTTGTTAAAACTGAAGTAAGTGGAATCAAATATTATTTGTATGTTCCGATATACTGTCCCAATCCCGTGGTGTAATGGGATACAGTGCTACTACATCCAACGAGAAAATCCTGTAATTATCAGGGACATGTATTGCTGGGACCTCATTTACAAATTCATATGAATTACGTACAATACTGCATTGTATTGTATTGTATATTATTGTATTGTATATTATATTATATTTATATATTATATATTGTGTATTATATTGTATTGTATATTGTACATTGTATTGTATATTATTCTGTATTGATAACATTTTTTAAAACATTATTGTAATATTTTGCAAGAAGATATGTAGTAGTGTTTATAGTGGACGTTATTTGTCTTAATGGAGTATCTTTTTTGTGAATTTTAGGCACCATATACATTTTAGCTACGGAAGGGTGTTTTACAATGACACCTTTTCTATCAATCGCATTGCAAAACATTTTACATTTATTATTAATTTTATTTAAGGGGGGATTGCGCTCTAGACGACCTATATTTTGGATTTTTTTTACGGAACTGGTGAGAGTTACAGATCTGATTTTTTTGTCAAAATGTTTATTAACTCTTCATCTATAAATACAATTTTTGTCAAAAATATAAAATCAAAATGGCGGCCAATATGGGCGTTTTTCGGAGACGCATCTACAAAACTGCGAAAATTCCACAGGTTGCAAAATGTCACCTGGAAACATATTAAACACATGTAAATGAAGCTTTTAGTCTAAAGAATGGAACCGACCAACAAAATAAAAAGAAAACTCAAAAAATGACAAAATGGCGGACGTTTGAAAAACAAGGTGTTTTTTTCGGACAATTTTTTGACTTTGGCACGCTGTAAAAAAATCTTTAAAATTGAAAATTTTACCAGGTCATAGGTCGATTCCATGAACTAATTAATTTCCTTTTTGGCAAATAAAATACGAAGTCAATTGGTCGAACGGTTGAAACGCTAGAGTTTTCGCAGTTTTGAAAAATGTGTTTTCGAGTAAAACGCGTTTTGAAGTTTGCACAATGGTTTTTCCTGTATAATTTGGATCATTCGGCCAAAATTGCTCAACCAGTAGTACATATCTAGGTTGTTGGGGTCGCTGAATATGAATCTGTGATTTGAAAAATTCAATATTGCGGATCCAATATGGCGGATAAAAAAATTGATAAATTTAGTAGTTTTTCCGATTTTAGCAGTTTTTTTTAGGAATGTCATTTTGAAAATACTAACTTACATTCAATCAGCGCTCGGGACACCGGTTCATTCAAAACACTGTAGCGACGTCAATATTTCCCGGATCGAAATATCCTTTTACCCAAACTACCCAAACATTCTAGACACATATAGCTTACATTTTATGTAAAAAAATCGACTTTTTCAAAATTTTGAAGCGTATTCCCCCCTTAAATTAAAATCTGTGATTGGTTTATATGTGTAGTATTATTGAGAATATGTTCTGCCTTATTGTAGTAATCTGTTTTGTACATGATTGTGGTTTTATATCCTTTATCCGATTTTACAACTATTAATTCTTTATGTGTTTTAACAAACTTAATTGTTTCATTAATCCAATAATTTAATTCTATTTCACCAAAACTCAAGTATTTTTTGTTGTTAATTATATGCTTATTATGTCTTATGATACTACTAACTTTGTTTTTAATAATTTCTTTATTTTTATCATTAATGTTAATACAGTGTTACGGGCTTGGGGGAATCATCTTATGCTCATGTTATTAATAGATTTCACGAGCGATTTCCAATGGCAACAATTTCTGTCAATGGACTAAAAAAACTTGTAAAAAAGTTTACAGTGTGCTAAATGTGAAGAAGAAAAAGCTAGTTCTTGATCACGAAGACGCTGCAACACTCTTGGTAAGAGAATCCGTGAACAATAATAATCAGCTAATTTAATTATTCTTTAAAATATGTTAATGTTGAATTGAAATTATTAAATTTTTCTTTGCAACTATTTCATATGGAACTTACAACTATTATAATTTTTTGTTGATACAACTTTAATTACAAAACCAATAAGGAGAAGGGCCTACTAATACATACTTAAAACAATACCGACATCATATAAATAAAAGTAAGGTTTCCTTTTCAGTTTTGTCATTTCCAAATAGATTTTTGAGGACAACAAGTTATACTAATTATACTGCAAAACTAACTACAAATTGGCAAAATAAGAATAGATATTACCCTGTAGCGGTTACCACATCAAGTTTGACATTATATATATATATATATATATATATATATATATATATATATATATATATATATATATATATTATGACCAACAGTCAACCATAATATAATTATAATCGATAATTAGGCAAAAGTATTAAACAGTTAACTTTAAATTACGATAACGTTGGGCAATCCAACGATTTTGCTCCGGCCAGCTTACTCGCGGTGAGGGGGAATATCAGGAGGGTGATAAATACGATTGTTATCTATAAGCTAAATTTTGGACGCCAGGTATTTTATTTTAGTACATTCTCATATTGATTAAAATACCAAATAAACGCGAGATATCCGTAATAAAGAATATACCATGAATTCTGTGATACACCATTAGATAAATAAAACTTGACAGTAGATTAACAATGTGAATATATTGCAATAATTAGCATTATATAGAAAAAGAAACAAACAATAATCGCAATAGATCTTAACCTAATGAAGATGAGTGATAATGAATGAAATGATCTTAAAACTAATAACAAATATTACATTTGCCTCCAAAAACGAATTTACATGGAGGCGACCTTGAATTTAACACACAGTGTCGTACGTATAATTTTTACTCTAGCTTTTCGCTCAAGTTCGGTAACAAATATAATATGCACGTACGATAGTTTCACGCTAGCGATAAACAATAATATTAGCCAACGTGAATAATTACAACAGTTCGAATTTCAAAACTTTAGTTACAGTAAAACGGTATTGATCCGCCATTGGAAATCTTACACAAACCGGAACGTTACTGCACGCAAACGCAGTTAGTTGGTTGCGCATTGAAAGGGTGCGTACAATGAATACGTCACTACTGGAATACGAATTCAAAATGAAGGCTAAGTGATCAAATGAAATAAATGTTTATTGTACTCATCTGTCGATATTAGCAGAGGCGTAGCAACCGGGGGTGCAAGGAGTGCGGTGCACACGGGCCCATGAGCGAGAGGGGCCCACGAGCCAAAGTGCCCAATAGGGCCTTATTTTCATTAATACTTACCATTTTTTTTGTTTATTTTAATTTTTTTGTAATAAATAAAAAACAAAGAAGGGGAATAAAATACCATTCATAGGATTAAATATATTTATTATATAAATTAGTTTATTAAAGTAAGTTAAATACATTTCCATAAATTCTTTTAAGTTTACAAACACAAAAACATACAGTACAAATCAAAGAGAAAAGTTAAGTTTAGTTAAAGTTAACATAGTACATTAACTTTAACTAAACTTAATTTTTCTCGCTTTCATTGAAGCAAAGATGTGAATTATTTCATTTAAATTTAAATTACGTGCTCTTTCATTTTCTATGCTCAAAATTGCCAAATTTGATAAACGCTTCTCCCCCATAGAGTTTCTTAAATATGTTTTAATTAATTTTAATTTTGAAAATGTTCTTTCAGCGCTAGAAGTTGATACGGGGAATGTCAAAAACAAAATAAGAGCGGTACAAAATTCCGAAAATGCCGAACTAAGAATAAAATAATCTGTAAATATTAATTCTCCTAATTCAAATACCGAATTAATATTTTCCAGCTGTTTTTTAAAGGTTTTTCTAAAAGATAATATCTGTGACTTAAAATCTGCGGTTAAATCGTCAGTATATTTGTCCAGTAATGGTTTAACATAAATCAATTATTTCATCATCAGATAATTGTTTTAAATTGTCTGGGAAAATTACTCCAAATAATTTATTTATTTCCGTAAAACTTGAAAATCTATCTTTTAGTTGTGTAATTATAATATCTAACGTAGCGTTAAATACGTTTATCCTAAAATTATCTTCTGAACTGTTAAATCGAAAATCTTCACTAAATTCATCAAAATGTGTTTTTATTTTTCGAACGCGTCTATTTTCAAATATAGGCTCTATTTTCCATTTTTTTGCTAAAAACTCAGAATTAGTTTTGCAATTTAAAAAATTATTTCTGAGAGTAACCACATTGTCATATGCTAATGCTTTTTGCAAATCAAAATTTTTAGTTTGCAATAATTTAGAAGCAGCATTAATTGATGTTAATAGTTCGCTTTGCATGACAATGTGGAATACTGTTTCAAATCGTTCCATATTCTTTTTTAAATTTATTGCATCATTCTTTTCACTTATGTTATTGCTAGTAAGTATTATTTCTGTTAGTGTTCGAATTATATCATAAAAATTAAATTTAAGAGCAAACAAAGCATCGTTTCTGGAAGACCAGCGAGTTGGATTTAATCTTTTCAGTGTAATTTTTTTACTTTCTGTCTTAGACGTTAATAAAGCCCACCTTTTAATACTATTACCAAAGAATGTGTAAACATTTTCTACAAAATCGAAAAAATTTCTAACTTCTATTACATTAGACACAGCATCATTAAGCACCAAATTTAAATTATGAGCGCAACAGTGAATATATAATGCATTTGGTGCAACATTAAGAATTCTTTTTTGAAGACCATTATAAGCACCTTTCATATTTGCTGCACCATCGTAAGCTTGTCCCCGCAACTTTGAAATATCAAGTTCATTTTCCTCAAAAAAATTTAATAAAACATTTTGCAAAGTTTCAGCTTTTTGGTCTTCTATTTTTATAAATTCGATAAATGATTCGTGTATTTGGAATCCAGCATTTTCATTTATTTGAACATAGCGAAGTAGGACAGCTAACTGGTCAACTTTACTTATATCTTGAGTGCTATCGATTATGACAGAAAAAAATGGAGAATTTTTAATATCTTTAATAATATTTTTTTTTACTTCATTACCCAATAACTGAATAATTTCATTTTGTATTTGCGGGCTTAGGTAATTTATTTTGCGACTTTTATCACTAATTAAATTATTTAAAATTGGGTCGTATTTTGCTAAAAGTTTAATAATATTTAAGAAATTTCCTGAACTGACTTCAGCGTTTAAAGAATCAAAGTGTCCTCTAAATGCTAAATTACTCGTTGCCAAAGTTAAAGTTACATTAATTATCCTATCTAAAATTTTTACCCACATACTTATTTCTTTCTGTGTGGTTTCTTCTAATTCTTTATCTATTAAATCATTTCGCTTCCATAAAACCATTGTTTGACACGATTGAAAATGAGCAGCTGAAGTTTCGTGTCTCACTATGCTTTGCGAAAGATAATAACAAATATTTAATTTCATTGAATAACATAACCAATTTCTCGAAATGGTCATTCCCGTTTTAGTAATTTTTTTATAATAACAAATGTTAAAAGAACGACCTTCTTCATTTTTTTGAAAAGGACCCATTGGTTGACAGGGACCATTTTCAATTATAAACAGCTTATTTTCATTTGTTAATGGATCAAGAAAATTAAATTTGTCTGAACAATAGACATTACCTTGCATACTTATTGCACTATGATTTAGTAGATCAACATTTTCTACAAGTTGTTCTGATGATTTTGTTTCCACTTTGTCACACTTTGGCACTTGTTCAGATTCTGTGTCATCTTCTGCTTCCAAATTTAATAATAAGCTAGTAGAAGGAACTGGAGGAGTCGTTTCTGCCGTCGATTGTTTAAAAAAGCTATCTAGTTTAGGCAATTTATATATTTCCTTTTTCGCTTCTTCTTTTTTCTTTCTTTTCGCCGCCCCGCTTTGATGTTTCGGCATATTAATCCTTATAAGTATGTACTATATTAGACATGTATTAAACATAGAAAAATATCTTTTTACACTTACTTTATGAGAAATGAGTACAAATAAAAATTCTAACGTATTTTTAAGACAATTGCACTCAAGCTTCGGCTAAACTTTAAACTAAATATTAACAATAGAAATTATACAAATTGATAATATATATGTTAATAGGAACCATTCGCAATCAGGGTAAAAGTTGAAATAAATGAAACCAAGTAAAAGACTGTTGTCTACTAACGGACAATTCAGAAATGTTCAGACTTGTACGCGACAGTCGCGTATTGCATAGTTAAGCCCATGGTGGTCACACTCCTATATTCCTTGCGCAGTCGCTAGTTGCACCACCATCGCTTCCACCACCTCTACTCCCGCTACAATTTTAATAGAGCATGCGCGCAACTCAGAACAGCAAGAACCAGCTCGCGGCAAGTTGTTTCTCTAGGCATTTTACTTTAATTTATTAATTTTGATAATACAATTTGCATTTTAACAAAAACTAATTTTAATTAATTTTGATTATCATAAAAATAAAACAACTTTTATTTGAAAATTTTTTTCGAATAAGCCACAAACAAACATAAATTTAAAAAAATTAAAATGACATTTAGAATTTAAAATTAGCCAAAAAAAACATTAAAATGTTAAACAATACAAGGAGTAAGGAGGGGCCCCTTAATCCCAGTGGCACACCGGCCCATAAAGGTCTTGCTACGCCCCTGGATATTAGCACTAATAAAGATGTTGTAGATGATAATACTCCGATACTGGGCTGATTTCCTAATTGGACGTGTACAGTTGATGATGACGATGACGACACGTGATTATGGGGTTTGAACAAAGGGTCACAATCACAATATGTGGCAACACACACACACACACAAACGACACTAAATTGGATGAATTCACGACACTATGCAATTTGTACTGGATCCCCGTAAACCGGGTTACTTGTAAAAGAACTACGCCAAAACTAAACGATTCGATAAAGGCTTTTCACAATCTTCGCGGTACACGTGCTCTTACAAAATCCTCCGCACGGAGTAAAATCGGCCTGAGTGCACGCAAAGTTCAACGACGTTACTAATAAACGCAATAATTACACTCAATAACCACAAAAATTATCACGGTACCGCGAATTGCAATAATATCTTAGAATATTTTACAGAACGAGTAACTATGTCTGTCTTCGACAACGGACGAAAACCAACCACCTTTTCTTTCTTTTAAGAATCGTACAAAAAAGCGAAGAAGCTAAACTAAACTTGTGCTTACCAAAACTACGATTTACATCGCGAGTAATTAAGTTGTTTATCAAAATTTAGCGTCAAATACAGAAAAATATGTGCATATATATATATATATATATATATATATATATATATATATAATATCCGTTGTAAAGAGACCTGATAATATATACTTAAAACCATATTAATTACACAAACTCAAATAAGGTTTTCTCTAAGAGATGAGATAAATTTACTGTTATCTTTTAAAATTTTTGCTTTCGATAAATTTCAATAGAAAATAAAATGCGCTTGTTGAACTACCCTAGAGTTCAATCCGCTTGATGGCGATTTTTTTTTCTTTTTTACAATCTGATTCCAGTGGTAGATGTAATTGTAAAACAGTTTATTTTTTTTTAATTTTCCGAAAACGGGACTCTATACAAATTTTACTGTAATACAAAAATCGTTTAAAATTAATATCATATATTAATAGTCAATTAATTATATTGAAATAAAAAACACAGCAGTCTGTAATTACGAATACTGGGAATTGAATATAGTATTCTGATTAAACACTTTAGATTATATTTTATATTACTTATTAAAATTTGTTACTTTTATTACTTATATTATAGAAAAATTTTGGTATCTACTTACTATAAATCAGTTATAAATATTATTGTTTGTAGTAAATTTGGGGACACTATAGGTTTGTTCTTTTACAATAGTATTATATCCTACAGTATAGCAATTTTGTTAATTTTTTTTTGAAATATTCTGTAAATGTTTCTAAAAGTAGTAAACTATCACTTTCGGTGAATGAATCTGTACCAAAATTTGGTAAAATTGTGACATTCGCGTACGAAAATTAAATAGTAGTATAAGATTTGTTAAAAATCCGTTCACTATAATTTGCTCTACACGCATCCGCAGACAGACCAACAGATTGACATCTGCCACGGCAACAAATTCTTAACGGTGATTGTCGAATTTGTCACCGCAATAAACCACCGTATTGATACGATGGGCCCAGGCTGCTACAGTGCAGAAGGCGTGTCGGTTCGATTGTGTGAACGTATCAATATCGATATTTAAAATAACTCGATCACTCCGGACTTAACTCTTGAATGGTTTAATCAACGATCAGTTCCGGTAGAATTAGGGCGCCAGCTGACCTTAAATAGATAACGTTGACTACGTTTCGGCTGGTCAACTAGCCGTGGAGAGAAGAAGTGATTTTATAATAATACTAATAATAAAACAACGATTGTTTGTTCAATTAAAATATAATATATTCTTGACTTTAAATATATAACTAATAAATTATCAAGTACAATAGTGTTGGTAATTTGTAATGTGAAATTTATGATTTGGCCAAGCGAGTATCCGCGAGCATCAAACAAAAGAAAATTAATATCTAAATCTAATAAACTACGAACCGAGAGAGTGACGATTCGCGTCGGCGACTTTTGGGTTTAAAACTGAAACGTAGTTAGCCTATAAATCGAAGTAGATAAACCTACCACACGAGTGACAATGGTCGACCATAGTTATCAAATGCGCAACATAACGATAGTATAGCAATAATGTAAAATCCTTCGCAATACTAAACCCTAGTAGTCAAGACTACGACTCGTACGCTACTCGTAAAATTAAAGAAAAGTATGATAACAATATTAAAAGAAAAATGTAAATCAATCTAGCGCAATAACCTTATTGACCAAATTTTACAATAAATATAATACAATCTTAAGTTCGTATCATTCGCAAGCTATGAACACAACGTTAATTAAATTATACTCATAAAATAACGATACGGAATGTAATAGTATATATAAATGTAAATAGTATTAATGTAAATCTAGATTCATATACTTTTCACTATATGAAAGCAACATAAATTAATCGCAGTTACCAAATAACATTTAAGTTACATACATATGAGATCAGCATTTCATATTCGATCTTGCAAATTATTCCGTATAAAAATTCTAATTAAATAATTCTAATTAAATAAAATAAATATCTAAACATAGACGTGCTTAGCTGTCATATTCCTGTTGCTTGGCGTCCGTCCAATTCAGCGTGTCGATGACGTCATCAAACAGATCCGTGATCACCTTGATATAGTACTCGTACAGATTCGCTTATCTCTCACGTTCGAATTAACGACTATCTTGTTGTATGTGGGCTTTGAATATTGGTTCAGCCTGCTTAACGTATCACCTTGAAATCGTGATCCAAATAAAATTCAAGCTCGGTTGGTAACTCGCAATTAACAGCCTTAGATGGGGAGCGGCTGTATAATTTGTAATTTGTTGTTGGATTTCAAATCCGGAAAATTTCCGTTCTCGAAATATATACAAATATTTCAAAATAACTGTGTTGATGGCATAAAATCCCAATATCTCGGATATATCTATCTTATAATATTTCACACAATTTAAAGAAGATATCTAAATATTACCACCTTCACTTCCAACAAACAAACTAAAAATGCCAATTTCTTTGTCTTTTTAACTTGATTGGAAATAAGTCTGTACTCGTCGAACGGTTGCGATTCGAACGTATTATCGAATTTAGCCTGATCGGTACCAGTTACCAATGCCTGTTTGTAGTGCAAGTAGTCCACTGACACTTTTTTTTTCAATTCAAGAAACTATAAATTTTATTGTTACACATCACAATAGGAACATTTGATTCAGCTTACAAAAAGTAGAAAAAGGCATCATGCATTTGGATGAAGAAAAAGTTATTTATTTGAATTTATCTCGTTTATCTGGATTTATCTGTTTGACTAATTTTTGAATAATGAAAAGAGTTTGTGCTACACTATTATGGGTACATGGCGTCATTTTGCATGTATTAGTTACAAACGCTAACACGAGTGAAAAAAAACGAATAATAAATAATAGCTAATAAAGATTACTTTGGGCACCATAAACATTTTGGTTCGACAGTGTAGACCTATGCTTTTGTAACCTGGATAATCACAACAAAAAGTGAAATCATGTTACGCTATAAAACCGCATTAGCAATTCTTTTGTCCAACGCGGGTTGCCAACGCATTCTGCGTAGAATTTATGTGTGATTTGTCTGATTTAGTATGGGTAATTTAATTTTTCTGTTCGATTAAATACAACGTTTTCCAGGAGATTTTATTTTTGTTAGATGAAATTGTGAACATTTCACTGAATATTCATTCTACGAATTTTTGATTGCATTTTAAATCTAGCAATATAATTGCGGACGATATTACTGGATTAAAATATAAAAAATAAAAATAAATCAGCAGCATAACAGCTCAAGATAAGGTACAAACAAATAGCATATTCTTTGTATTAAAAATAATTTTAATTTTTAGGCCTTTTTTTCTTCTGTTTTCATCCTCCTTCTTTTCTTAATTTTCTTTTTATATCTTTTACTATTATTTTATTGAATTGGTTATTTATCCATTTATGATACTATATACTGGCGATTTGGTGAATCATACAGTTACTTGCATTCTAACATTATGTGATCCAAAGATTTTAGTAACCCTAGAGAAACATAATTATACTGGCAATATGGGGTTGATAAGATTTTTATTTTATTAAAAGGTCGAGGAAATTTGGCATATCCGAATCTAATGCGACATATTAAAGTTGTCATAGATTTATTATTTTGATTCTTACACCAAGAACTTTGACCTACTTTTGAATTGTTATCTCGATACCATTTTCTGGTTGAAGATTGATTGGAATTTTTTGCTACGATAAAATAGCATTGTTTTTAATCACTGGATTCACTTACAATTTTCATAATATAACACATTTTTACTAGCTTCTTTTACTAGGTGGTCTACTACTTCATTATGTACTATTCCTAATCGTATTGTTATACGCAGAGGCGTAGCAAGACCTTTGTGGGCCGGTGCGCCACTGGGATTAAGGGGCCCCTCCTTACTCCTTGTATTGTTTAAAATTTTAATGTTCTTTTGGCTCATTTTAAGTACTAAATGCATTTTAATTTTGTCAGTTTGTGCTTTATTCGAAAAAAATTTTCAATCAAAATTAATTAAAATTACTTTTTTTTTAAATGCATTCTGTATTTTCAAAATTAATAAATTAAAGTGAAATTCCTAAAGAAACAACTTGCCAAGAAATATAATATGTATGTACCTAATAAAGTTGGCTTAACCATAGACAAGAAAGATGTGAAGATTTTCGATTTAACAATTCAGAAGATAATTTTAGGATAAACGTTTTTAACGCTACGTTAGATATTATAATTGCACAATTAAAAGATAGATTTTCAAGTTTTACGGAAACAAATAAATTATTTGGAGTAATTTTCCCAGAAAATTTAAAACAATTATATGATGTTGAAATAATTGATTTATGCCAACCTTTACTAGACAAATATACTGACGATTTAACTGCAGATTTTAAAGCACAGATATTATCTTTTAAAAAAACCTTTAAAAAACAGTTAGAAAATATTAATTCGGTAATTGAATTAGGAGAATTAATATTTACAGAATATTCCATTCTTAGTTCGACATTTCCGGAAATTTGTACCGCTCTTATTTTGTTCTTAACATTTCCCGTATCAACTTCTAGCGCCAAAAGAACATTTTCAAAATTAAAACTTATTAAAATTTAAGAAACTTTATGGGGGAGAAGCGCTTATCAAATTTGGCGATTTTAAGCATTGAAAATGAAAGAGCACGTAAATTAAATTTAAGTGAAATAATTAGCATCTTTGCTTCAATGAAAGCGAGAAAAGTTAAGTTTAGTTAAAGTTAATGAACTATGTTTGTAAACCTAAACTTTAAATTTTATTTGTACTGTATGTTTTTGTGTTTGTAAACTTAAAGGAATCTATGAAAATGTATTTAACTTACTATAATAAATTAATTTTTATAATAAATGCATTTAATTCTATAAATGGTATTTTTTTCCTCTTTTTTGTCCTTTATTTATTACAAAAAAAATTAATAAAATAAACAGAAAAATGGTAAGTATTAATAAAAATAAGGCCCCATTGGGCACTTTAGCTCGTGGGCCCCTCTCGCTCATGGGCTCGTGTGCATCGCACTCCTTGCACCCCCGGTTGCTACGCCTCTGGTTATACGTACTTACCCATTATTGGTAGATCATGTAAATTTTATTTACTATACTGCGACAAGTTTCATTAGAAATCGATAAAATCACAATTTAGTTAGAAAATATAACCTAACTAGTGCTGTTCGTAAAAAAAAACAGATATTTTATATTTTTTCATGTTAGATTTTTGCACTTAGATTTCACAAGTATTAACTAATTACAGTCGATTATACATGCCTCTCTATTTCGGAATGATTTTCTGATTCATAATCCATAATAAGAATTATTTAAAATATTAAATTTTCTAGAAAATATCACACAAATTGGTTCGATCGTTTTGTCACCTTATAAATGAAGCAGTTGTTTATATATTTTATTGTGAAAAGTTACATTTCTATAGCAATTGCATGCAACTACACGGTATATATTGTGATTTTTGACTGACACTTACAAAAATTAACTACAAATACAGATATCTATTCTATTATTACATATTTCTAAATTGACTGTGCAAAACATAGTATGCGAGATACATGGTGGTTAAGTGCTACTAACAGGGAATCTTGTCAATTTTATTTCGCTATCTCAAACCGTTATTCAGCTCTGTTATGATACAATGTACCACCAATCTTGTATCGGAATATAAAAATAGTTCGATGTGCGTACATTTATTAAAATTGTTTAAACTTAAATCTGAATTATATAATTTTATAAATTAAATATATTTTACATTTATTCTGTACTAACAGATCTTGAGTTAATTAAGAACATCATAAAGGAAAACGCAGCTCGAACAATCTGCAAAATTAAAACATTAATAGATGAGTTTTGCTTGGATCTAGGAACATTCTTTGCTCACAATTCTTCGTCGCATATATTTATTTAAAAAATTCAAAAAGTAACGTTTTACTCCTACCTATCTAATATTGCATGCAACCAAAATCTTCATTAACTTTCTGTAAAAAAAAAAAAGTAAAAGTAGCCTTTTAACTTAAGTCATCTAGCAATGAGCACAACTAAAATTTTCAGGTGTATTAACTTTAAAAAAAAAAATTAACCTTTTAACCCATCTTATCCAGCAATTAGTCTACAAAATTCATGTAAGTATATACGACGAGGAATTATGGCGCCAAAGAATTGTGGACGCAGAATTGTAATTGTGATTAAAAAATTATGAACTAAAAATGTTCCATGCATAGTTTTGTTTTGTTGCAAGGTTAATTATTATATATAATAATTTGATTATATTTATTGTTTGACATACTTAAACCGCTGCCATTAGTGTTTTGAATCAAATGAAGATAGACCTACAGTATTCAGCAATAAGCTACAAGAATATATAAAAACGACAAAAAGAAACGCGACTAAAAATAAAATTACATTACTCTCTTCGACCTAAACCGTATAATATCAAAATTGTAAGTTACAAGAAAAAGTTGTTATTTTATTGTATAAATTCTTATTGTTATTTTCTCTAAATTATTATTTATTCAAATTAATATTTATGAATTATTTAATTAAAATATTATTTTGATAAATATATTTAATTTAATTTTTAAGTTAATATGTTTGTAACTTAATTGTGAACCTCAACTTGCATCTACTGATACTGTTTGTTTGTCTGGCGAGAACTCACTATAAAAATATATAGTAACCTGCCCGACTGATGGTTACAATATAATTGATAAACGTAATAACTAATAAGGTATAGTCAAATTTATGTAAAAAAAATTCCAATCATCATAACTTTTAAATTGCATGCTATGGGAGTAGTTAGTTTGCATGATGGGAATTGGGATGTTTCTAATATGTTACAGGATGAGGGCCACTATCGAAGGGCTGAAGAATTTGCTGAGATGGCGTTTGGGCGGCGGTTCCAAATCCTGGCGGGTAGGCCGTAAGTTTGGGTGTGAATGATGTGTGAATGTGTGAGTGCTGCATCCGGACAAGCCGGTGTACTTGGCCAAGTCCGAGTTAGCCTTTGTGGCTGGTGTGGGTGGGGAGCCGATGGGTTTGCTTCTGTAGGGTTAGAACCCGCTGGTCCTGCAGGACGACCTTCCTCGGTGCGATGTTGCCTTGTCCCCCAGATAAGCCCGTTTTCTACGTGGATGCGGTACGGCGGGTGTCATGTGAGAGTCACATGTGGTGTTAGGAGGGAGGACGTCTGGCCGCAGGCGAAACCAAACTTCTTGGTGCCGGAACGTTTCGGCCAGGGGGCGCCGGATGGATAAGCTACGTCTTTTCCAATGGAAGATCCTGGTTTGAACGTGGTAGTGGCCGAACCAACCGTCCGGATAGGCTGGCGATACTTATGCCTTGTTATCAAGAACAGATTAAGGAGCAACCAATGCCATTGGCTAGCCTTTGGTATGTTGCGTTTCTTCAGGCAAATGCATATGCAAATGCCTAGGAATGCTACGTTCATTCCCGCGTGTGAGTTGCGTGACAAATCAACTCGGGCACTGACACTGCATAGCCAGTAGGGATAGTATCCCGCCTCCACCAGTAGGGCCTTCACAGCTTGTTTTCTGTGATAGGCAACGGACAGTGACGAACTGGAAGTTGTGTTTGTGTCTTGGCACAAATTCAACGAGATTGATTGGACTTAAGCAATCCTCGTACACGTGACGAGTTCACTGATCGCAATGCCGAAAGGCGGGAGCGAATAAAAAAAAAAAAAAAAAAAAAAAAAAACTTTTAAATTGCATTGTGAACAGCGTGCTGATATTTAATAATGGCTCTAATTGTTAATATTTAAATAATGTAAAGCAGTATCATATTTGTGACCTCTTATATTTTATAATTTCATAGTATATTCTTAGGTTTTATCGTACTCTTGTTGATTTATTATACGAATTTATTTTAATGACTTATGGTTATGATTAATGGAACTCTTATTACAAAGATGTCTTCTCCGTCATGTAGAAAGGCTATTTCTCTTTCGTTACGCATGCACTGATTTAGCAGTAATTCTCAAAAAGTCATAGCTAAGTATTGTTTTGTAATTTGAAGAATTCCCTGTTTTATTTGCAATTTTTCCTTGCTTTGTGATAGTTTTGCAAAGTGTTTATGATGAACAATGGTGGTGAAATTTTATGAAATATACATTTTACGTTGTAGTAATCAACTAATTTTTTATTGGCATAATATAACATTTTGTAGACTGCTAAAAGAAATAGACAGATAATATATATATATATATATATATATATATATATATATATATATATATATATATATGTATAAATGTATAACTGTGCAGCTTTATGTTTAATTTTAAGGTTTAAAGAAGAGTATGCTGTTTACACAGAAAGTATTGGAGAATCGAAAAATTGTGCTAAAATGACAATTCCGCCAGTGGTGTAGGAAGGGTCAACCTCTCACTTGCCCCTGTTGTACGCTACTGGCAGTAGCCAGAAACTTTTATTTAACATAATTTAGTATGTTATACGGTACCTACACTTCCTGCCAAGTATGATTAAAATACGTCAAATAGTTTTAAAGTACTGGGCAAAAATCGTTTTTAAATTTTTAAATAAAACACCCTGTAGCTCAGTAAGGAGCCACGTTTTATCTAAGTGATTTGGGTTAAATCTTCATATTCTGAGCTCAGGATACTCTAGTTAAAATATTTCCAATTATTAATAAATCATCCTGTATATATATATATATATATATATATATATATATATATATATATATATATATATATATATATATATATATATATATATATATATATATCTATATCGCAAAGTGTGCGGATTGCATAAAAAGGCAACAAAGACACATGGTCAGTTTTCCATCCATTTTCGCTTATAGTTCACTGATTTCACCATGCTACGCCATATTACGTACAACAGCAAAATACAACTGGCGTTGCGCATGCATCGCTATCTTCGCAACAACACAATTACAAAAAAATGATTGGCTTGCTGTCCATCATTTCAAATTTAGAAAAAATACACGTTAGAAAAAACGACTAATGTAGCACGTCCGTATGAAGAATAAACATACGTTTGCAGACAATACTGCCGTGCACAATGCACCAGACGTATATGTAAAGCATTTCGTACGTCTTAGTTCATACAATGGAATGATTGGAATCAACTTCTTACGCGAATTTAACTACACTACAATTAAAAGAAAAGGTGTCATACTCCTGCAAAACTAAACATGCTTAGGCCTAATACACCAGCAATTGTAATTTCCAATTTTTTTTGAGTTTGCATCAATATGTTAATCATTTTCTTTTGTACATGTCGATTATTCAAATCATACCACTTGCAATCGTATGCAGCAATATTTACTTCTAGTCCCTGAAAAAATATTATTTGTAAATAAATTATGAAGTTATATTATTGCATTTTGTGGCTTTAAAGACGTCTCTTTCTAACACATAAAGACATTGAATTGTGCTAGTTCATCAATCTTGTGACTTTAGTTCAAAAACCAAATTACGCAATCTATTAACTTAAAATTTATCAAAAATTCTGTTTTATAATTTACATGCAAATTCTTATATAGTTAAATTCTCGAAGATTTGGACTTACCTAATAATAAATAAATGTAATTCAACCAACTTACGTACTAAGTTTGTTACTTGTTGCTACTAATCTGTTCTTTCTAGCCAATTTAACTTGCAACATGTAGTATATCACACATACAACCATATACCTACCTATCTGGCAGTTTTGTTTTCGCCACGTAAAATAAATTATGAAAAACCAAATCTTTGTAAATTCAACTATAATATTAATGTAAAAAAATTCATATGTTAAACGTTTATATTTGTTAAAATATGCGGAAATATTTATTTTTTTTATTACTTATTATTTGTGGTTTAAGAGAAATGATAATATTTTATTAACTTTTCGTCACAGTAAGATCATATTTTAATTCACTTTCTTACCTCATTTTGAATAAATTGCCCAGCAAAACAGTAGCCAAATATTTGTAATAAAACAGCAGTACATTCAAGTAAATAAGTAATTCTTCTGTTTCTGTATACAACAAAAAATATATGTTAAAAACAGTTATTCGCAATGTAAAACTATGTATACACCAAAGAATCATTGAGTAACATGCTAGTTTCTGTTGCTGTTATTATTCTACTACAGTTTTCAGTAGCAAGCCCATTATCGTAGTCAGTTGCGAATTAATTTTATGTTATCGGAGCCTTTATAGAAAAATTAATTTTGTTTACTATAAAAAATACTTACATATTAGTTATTAACTTTTAAATTAAATAGGCAACAATAATAATTATATGCATATGTAGTATTACAAGTAGTTTAATTTTATGTAAAGAGCAATTGATTGACACTCAAAAGCTTTAAGGTTAGTAGGCCAATTCTGAGTAAATCTAGCGTTTGTAAGATTATCCGTAAAACCCGTAATGCGTAGTAAGCGAAATTTGAATTCTGAGTACATCTGTAGCTTACGTATTTTCGTAAATTGCTACGAATTGCCCATAAGTCTTATGGCGTCGTAAAGTTTGTCTGTAAAATTTACGGTTTAACTAAAAAATTATAATTTCAATATTTTTCAATATATTTTTAAGATAAACTAATAAATAATATAAAGCAAGAAATATTTTACTAGAAATTTATAAATTAAATAAAACAATTTGTATCATAGAAAAGTATACTGTAATGATTGTTTGTCATTAAAATATATTTCTAATATCAGATAGTTATTCAGAACAAAAATTTTTGTATTATTAACAAAAAAAAAAAAAAACTTCTTAAACTAAAAAAAAAAAAAAACAATAAAATCATGTAGACATATTAAAAAATGTTTATACATAATTATATTTCTATCATACATTGAAATAAATCATAATTTAAAACAAAAACAATGATATTTACCTTATTCTGTCTATTTATAAGTTAACCGAAATTAAACTTTGACGTTTACTTATGTATAAAATTAGTTGTAAAATACGATGAACCGTTACATAACTAAAAAATCATATCTGTAAGATATCATTTTACAGGCTCGCACTCAGAATTTCCATTTTTATAAATTTATAACTCTCTTTTTAACTGATTTCCTGTTAACTACAGATTTACAAATTTAGGAAAAATTTGTAGTGTATATAATTGACTTATATGTCACCATCACATCAGAATTTAAATGACAATATTATTACCAAGAAATTTATTTTTTATACTGTAGTATTAATAAATATAAAATGCATGATTTTTGTTTAATAAAATTAAAATGTAGGGGCCCTAAAATATTGGAGAGGCTGACTGCAGCCCAGTCAATCGCTACACCTCTTAATCCGCCACTGATCGTGGTAATAAATATACCGGGTGTAGAAATGAAATGTGAACCATAGGGATTTCAATGTTATTTTTTAAATACGGCTGTATCTCTTTCCCTATTGACTTTAGAGCAAATATTTAAATACAAAACTTGTTCAAAATGTGAAAATGCATGGTATAAAGTCAATTTTCTTACATAAATATCAATATTTTACGATATACAGGGTTAACCACTAAAAAATGAGTTATAACATTGGGAAACGGGAATGGTATCGAAAAATGCGGAATAATGAGTTCTATAATTCGGTGAAAAAATAATTGTTCTACGATACTTCGTTTAGGAGAAAAAAATTAAAAACTGATTTTTGAAAAATTTCGTAAGGGGGTACCCCTGTGTTTTGTTTAAAAAAAAAAAGATTTTGGATATTTTAACACTGGCTTTCGTTGTCTACTCTTTTATC
Organism: Clivina fossor; assembly: GCA_963966155.1. Taxonomy (NCBI): domain Eukaryota; kingdom Metazoa; phylum Arthropoda; class Insecta; order Coleoptera; family Carabidae; genus Clivina; species Clivina fossor. The sequence goes on from OZ014551.1 coordinate 37,215,825, forward strand.
CTACTCTTTGTACCAGACACTTTTTTTTCCTGTTTTTCTTTAATTTTTTATTCACCTTTTTCTGATTTTTCGAAAAGTTGATAAGGGGGGACCATTGGCATTTTTTTCGAAAATCAGTTTTTAATTTTTTTCTCCTAAACGAAGTATCGTAGAACAATGATTTTTTCACCGAATTATAGAACTCATTATTCCGCATTTTTCGATACCATTCCCGTTTCCCAATGTTATAGCTCATTTTTTAGTGGTTAACCCTGTATATCGTAAAATATTAATATTTATGTAAAAAAAAATGACTTCATACCATGCATTTTCACATTTTGAACAAGTTTTGTATTTAAATATTTGCTCTAAAGTCAATAGGGAAAGAGATACAGCCGTATTTAAAAAATAATATTGAAATCCCTATGGTTCACATTTCATTTCTACACCCGGTACCTATATAGACGACAATGAGCAAATTACTGAAACTTTGAGGCCTAGAATAGTAGCGTAACAAAAACCAAAATGTTTCTTTATTGGATTCGTAACTTAATGGCTGAAATTCTATAATTCTGGACTAGCGTGATCCAAGAACAGGAACGTTTGATATGTTCTATCTTTTTGTTACTACTACCTTAACAAGAACTAGCACTAGTAGCTTTTGATAAAGTTACAGTCCATCGATGCTGACTAATAACTTAGTAGAAGCTGAGTTATTACAACTAAATAAAGTGGAACTTATCAATTTGACAGTATAAACTAAAGTTAAGATTTTTCTCAAAATTGTGCAAGTTACTCAGTCATTGAATCGTCTAGCTAAGCTAGCTCAAGCATCAATGAAAGGCCAGTTAACCATAGACACGTGTTTAGATCTTTAGAATCTCGTCAGCATGATGCTTTAATCACTTTAATCACAACTGATACCGATGTTAGTTCTGGCTGGCTATTTAAGCCAAGAAAAATGAAAATAATAAATACTACTAACGCCATCTATACAAAATTGCACCGAGCATTTATAATAGCATTAAACAAAAATGTTCATATGTGTAAATCTGGGAAATAAATTAATATAAACTGAGGTTGGGATTTTTCTCAAAACTTCACAAGTTACTCATCATGAATTTTTATTGTAATCAAGTTCATATTGTATAATTAAAATTTGATTAAATTTCTTTTATTACAATTACATATTTATTAGAACAAGAGTTTTACGACACAAAAATAAAGTTTCAAGTAAAAAAATTCTTCGCTTTTTAAGCTACAACTTCGTTGTTGCATATATATATATATATATATATATATATATATATATATATATATATATATATAAGTGAGAAATAATGCTTATATTTGATATACTCTTATATATATATATATATATATATATATATATATATATAGTAAAATTTGAGTTACTACCGTGATAATATGTTGTAGAATTTTATTAACGGGAATTACGGTATGTCAGGAAATTAAGAATTAGCGAACATTGCAATTAATTCTATTTATTATTAGACCAATATTTCGCCACTAGATTGTTGGCTTCATCAGGGTGAACACTAAAATTCAACATATAAATACAATATAGTTACAATATATATTATATAGGATGTTTTACAAAGAAAAAGTTGAATTGTATGAGACTTACATGTAAGAATTAAAAGTATGTTGTTGTTAGAATATACAGTTGTTGTCAAAATTAATAAAATTGTAAGTTTGTATTTATTGAATAACATAATCAATAAATTAATGTTAAAGATTGTTCGTAGAATTATAATATTTATATTAGAAATTGGCGAGTCTCCGTACATCAATGTTACGTTAATTGCATAAAACCACACAAATAAAAGTATTTTGTTGTATATTTTGAACTAGCTATTTTGTTAACGTCTTAATATATTTAAAAATTAAATTCATTAGTTATAGATACTCAATTACCGCCATTTTGTAATTGAGTATCTTGAATTTGTTTGAACTTTATTTGTGATATACTGTGTTTTTTCTTCGTGATTCTAATTAATAACAACAATTTTTATAAACAAATAACTAATGAATTTAATTTTTAAATATATTAAGACGTTAACAAAATAGCTAGTTCAAAATATACAACAAAATACTTTTATTTGTGTGGTTTTATGCAATTAACGTAACATTGATGTACGGAGACTCGCCAATTTCTAATATAAATATTATAATTCTACGAACAATCTTTAACATTAATTTATTGATTATGTTATTCAATGAATACAAACTTACAATTTTATTAATTTTGACAACAACTGTATATTCTAACAACAACATACTTTTAATTCTTACATGTAAGTCTCATTATACAATTCAACTTTTTCTTTGTAAAACATCCTATATAATATATATTGTAACTATATTGTATTTATATGTTGAATTTTAGTGTTCACCCTGATGAAGCCAACAATCTAGTGGCGAAATATTGGTCTAATAATAAATAGAATTAATTGCAATGTTCGCTAATTCTTAATTTCCTGACATACCGTAATTCCCGTTAATAAAATTCTACAATATATATATATATATATATATATATATACCGGGTGTTCGTTCGTCAAGGTCGTATGATCGTTTAACATGCAATTTCGATAATTTGCGATATATTTCTTTCTCGAGTTAAATTCGGAGAAATATTTAGAATAGTTTTTGATAGATCATAAAAAGTTCTATAACTTGATTTTAGTTTTAATTTGCTAGTATGTGCTTTTTTTTTCTCAAAAACTATGAGTTATAGGAAAATAAGCATGTTATGAAAAAATGCAGAATAATGAGTATACTATAATTGAGTAAAGAAACCATTATTCTAGGATGCATCATTTAGCAGGAAAAATTAAAAACTGAATTTTTGAAAATTTGTCAAGGGTACCATTGAGTTTTTTTTTTTCAAAATAAGACTTTTTTTAAAATTTGCTCAAAAAATCTGAAAAAATTCAGTAAAATAGAGTTGCAACTATGTAACTATTAAGCTTCTATTAAATTAACGAGTTCTGCTAGAGTTATAGAATCGCAGGCAATATATGTTAATAAAACTCTACTTACACATTTTCGTCTACTGTAAATGCATACATTGTTGTGGAAAGAAAAACAAATGATGTAACAAGGGCGACTATAAACAACTTGGAATAAAGAAGTTCAATTTTTTGTACGAATCTAAAATTTTAAAAATTGTTAATATATTATCAAAATTACCTTTGTTTATTTTAATTGAAATAAAATTTATTGCAATTATATATTTTGGGTTATGATATTGTAGGGAAAATAATATTTTGTAATAACATATGCTAAAAAAAATAATATATTGTACAACTTGCACAGAATAGTACCAATTTCCCACGAATTTCAAAATTTGCAGAACGAGCATTAGCAAGTGGGAAATGGGAATCCAGTGCTAGTTTTAAACTATATTTTTTCTACGACTCTACGATACGAAATTCTATCAATAACGCTGACTCATCAGATATTTCAAATGCAATATGTTTTCTACGACTCTATATTTATTATACAAACAAAAAAGTTTGCAATTTTCATTTTATTTATTAACAATATTAATTGTAAAATATTACAATTATTAAATATATTTTTTTTAACATTCGTAATTCATTAGCATTGAATAAAATAAAATTATTCAAGTTTTAAACTATAGTGGCGACAAGATAAAAAGATAGTGACGTCATCGATTTTTGTCACTAAGGCAAATAACGTCACTCACTACTATGATTATATGAGCTTGTCGCGTACAGCTGACAGGGGCATTAATGGCCCATTATTTTCCTTTTCTTGTTCAAAATATGAAATAAAATTGCCGACTAACTGTTGACATCGCCTAGACCATCTTTTTGCCATAATAAATTACAAAAATACACATTCAAAATATAACGTCAAATGAACTAATATAAACGTACTGTGACTTTTGACATTGAAAATCAATGCTGCCACATATAGCAAAAATAAATAAGTTGATTTCTATTAAAAAATCCAATAATATACGATATATTTGTATATATTACATTTTAATTTGATTAAAATAACATACGTACCTAAATAGTTTCAAGAAGATTTAGTTCACTATATGTAGAACAGAATAAAATTAATTTTGTTCATTAGTGAGTTTCATGTTGTTAAGTTTTATCACGTAATTATGACGTACCTATCTTTTTATCTTGTCGCGACTATACTTAAATTATCTTATTTTAATAATTTTGAGTGTCAAGCGAAAGTGGACCTTGTATTAACTAGTTTTATGTAGCAGTTTCATTTTGTTGTTAGTAATTAGTGACAGTTCGCCGTCCTAGTTATAAAACTGCATACTACGCGTTGTCATAGTAACATGTTACGTCACATAAATCAATAATGTATAATTGCATAATGTACCACGTATACTAACCAATGACAGAATCATAAGTGGCAAATTTCAGTTTAGTCGTAAAAAATTGAATATTGTGCCACGAGTGCGAAAGTTACAAATGGTATGCGAGATGCGATAATTTCAAGCGGGTTTGTAGGGGGTAAATCTGCCCGAGTTGTACGCTATACTTTTTCTACGACCACACTCCCCACTCAATTTTGTAATTAATATTCACATTTATGATATCAAAATCAGCATCCAAATTGGTGTTTGAGTTATGATAGTTGAATTGTGGCGCATGCGTACTGAGTCTCTAGTGTAGTGTTAGAAACTTAAATTTATAAATTACAATATCAAATTTATGTGTTATTGAAATTTATTTGTGATTTTTATATAAAAATAATATTTATATATTTTAAAATAATTTAGATTTTTTAATACATACATAGACAATCACGTTATATACCCATCATCCTGAAATCAGTTTCCTCCAAACATCCCAATTCAGACAAGCAACTTTAGCTTCATCCACATTTATAATTCCTCTCATACATGCTTTTGTATTCCTACTACTTGGAAACTTCCGCCCACTCCAACTACTCATCGGACGTCCACGCAAACGTACTTTTTTAATCATTTACAATATTAAATGTAATTAATATAAAAATTATTATTGTTGTCAAGACACATGTGAGAAATTTTTACTCGTATCACAACATAAAAATATTAGCCGCTTTCCGTGTATATTTAATGTGCGAATAGGTCCACAATTTTATTACTTAATTTTTACAAGATTACGAATTCTACTAAAATACAGATTTCCCCCAATCTTCTAGAGATATTGATTTTGAATACTACTACTTTAAAGCAGTAGAATTCGTGACCTTAAATTTCTATCGCTATCACTTGCCGAGAAAATTTTAGGCCAATTAATATGTTACCGGCAAGTGCTAAAATATTGGAGAAAACTGTATATTTGCAATTACTAGAATACACAGAAAATATTAATATACTTTCTTTACATCAGTCGGGGATTCAGAGAAAAACATAACTGTGAAATTGCCGTTCAGTACTTAGTTAATGAATGGAAGCAAACAAAAGATTGTGGTAACAACAATTTGTGTATTCTTAGACTTAAAAAGGGTTTTTGAAACAATTAATAGGGAATTATTGATAAACAAATTGCAAATGTTTGGCATCTTTACTTGATAGAAAACAAATTGTAAAATGTAATAATGTAACATCTGCGGAGATATACAACGCATGGAGTACCATAGGGCAGTATACTTGAGCCGTTATTGTTCATACTATACATAAATGACGTTCAAAATATATTCAAATATTGTAAATTCCATCTTTTTGCAGACGACAAAGTAGTATATGTTTCTGCAAGAATGAACATGAAATAGAGGACAAAATGATTAAAGATTTACATACATAATCTAAATGGTTAAATATAAATACATTAAAATTAAATATAAGTAAAACAAAGGCATTAATAAATAGTAAAGAAACTCAAGTAAAATCGTTACAAGAAAATAACTTTAACATAATAATAAATGATGAAGTAATTGAGATTGTAAATTAAATAAAATATTTAGGAATAATAGTGGACAGACAGTTAAAATTTCATGAACATATTACTTTCGTACAAGGTAAAATTTAAAAAAAAATAGAATTTTAAGTAGATGTAGCAGTTGTTTAACGAAGGATACACGATTAACAGTCTAGAACACTATTGTACTCCCACATTTTTATTTTGCCGAAACAGAATTATAAATGAGTAGATCATAAGATTTAAATAAATTTCAAAAATTACAAAATAAAGCAATGAGAATTATTCTCCAATGTGATAGGTACACTAATGTTCAAGATATGATACATAGACTAAAATAGTTTGATATTAAACAGTTAATAGAAATACAAGTAATTAGATTAATACATAAAGCAAATTTAGGATTAACACCACAATATATTTTGTAAATAAATTAAGAAGGTTTAAAGATATACATGATCATAACACGAGGAATAAAAATAAGTAAGTTAAAATATCTAATCAAGCGTCGTCAATTTTCTTATTACCCGCCACTGAAACTGAAGTATACAATATTATAAATAAAGTTTCTCATAAAAAAATCAGCGGGCTTAGACAACATTCCCTGTTGCTTGTTATGTGATATTATTGACACTATTGTGATACCTTTAACTATTTTAAGGGGAGGTGAAACCCAAAAAATATGAAAAATCGAAAAAAATGGAATTTTTTTTTTATTGCAGTTTTAGATACTGTGAACCCTTCACTAATGCGCAGTGAAATTAAATTTTAAAAATGGAGTATTTTATTTAAAATAAGGAAGTTAGAATCGACTTCCGGTTAAACCGAAAGTGGTATCTTATTGCCAATATTTTACTAAAAATGAGCATATCGGACTATTCCGTTATAGCAAATTTTGTGACATAATATATGGTATGTTAATTAAAAAATTCAAATATTGATATTATTTCCAGTAAAATAGAAATAATATTTTTGTAAAATTTTTATTATTCTGTCACCTCTTATGCCTAATTTATCCTTACAAAATTTTATGACATTGTTGGTACTACAAGCCCGGTGTTTAACGTAATCCTCCCCCGCAATTAACAATTGCATTGTCTTTAAACTAGTATTAGTTAGAATTGATTTTCAAACCCATTTTATAGTACCACACATTATGTTTATAAATAAAAAATTTAATTAAAATGACCTTAATTCCACAGACCGTAGTACATATATACTAAACATACATACATACATAATCATGCCATGTACTCATAAGGTTGTGCCACACTCTTTCCATTTATACAGAAATTCACGATGCCACTCATACAAACACTTTTAAATGCGTTGTAATTTATATTTTATACAATTTTAAACATTTAGTAACTCACCTCATTACTTTATCATGATGTGCAACATTTATTCGAATAATTTCATTATTTTCTTCATCGCTATTCTGTGCTCCAATTCTTAATAAATTCTTGCAAATCATTCTGAACTGTATACCAACACTACAGGCAAAAATAATAAACAATCTATCTATTGTACAAGATATATTTTTACAAGCAAGTACAATTACTATTGCTTGAATTCCAAATACAATTTCGAAATATGGCGACATTCTTAAATAGTCTTTGTTTGGGATCCAGATGTTTCCCACTAACGTGTAGTTCCCTTTTAAAGCAGCTCGAACAACGAAAATAATACTGCATAATGTACAACATACAGTAAATATTTTTCCACCTATATTAATCAGTCTGTAGAATGACTGCATTTTTTGTCTAGATTTTGTATCTAAATTATCTGTGAGCCAAAAATCATCCCAAACTATATCCAGTATATTCGATAAAAGTTTTACTTCTCTGACTGTGTAATAAAATTTGCCAGAAATCTAAAATTATATTGAATATTTTACAAAAAATATCTGTATAATTGTATTTTAAATACCTATTATTAAATGTAGTCTACCAAATAACTGTACGGGGAAAATTTGTACCTATTAATTGTTTTTTTGAAAATTATAGTTACGGGAATTTTTTTTAACTTATTTAAAAACGAAAAAGTCAAATTAAACAATAAAAAAAAAATAATTCAGCTTGTCACTTTATTTGCAAAATTTTTGAAAAAGTTATTTGAAAAACAAATAAGATAAATATTTTTAAATCGTAATTTCTAATTTATTTGATATGTGTATTTTGAATAAATCAATCACTATTTGATAATAACATTTTCCGTCTAAATGTATTATTAATTTATAAAACTGTTAAATGTTAGTGAAAATTGTATTAAATTTTCAAAAATAGGTGTTACCACTTTGATTCAAAATTATTATATTTTCTTAAATTCATCATACGTAAAATATAATTAATATCAGATTAAATTAATAGTTCAATTAAATAGAAATAATACATATTTATGCAAACTTTATTCATAGTTTTTGAATATAAGTGCTACAAAAATTTTAGAGAACAATTTCATTACTTATATGTATTAAATATATATGAGTGTGTGTGTGTCAGGCTATGAAAATTTTTTTATGGAGGCTTAAAATGTTATTTTAAAACTTATTTACAAATAACTTTTTTCAAAATTTTTACAAATAAAGTACGTTAACCAAAACAATAATATTTTTAGATTTGACTTATATCATTATACTGGGTAGTGCATTTTTAGTTTTAAAACAATTACTAAATCGCCACGTAATAATAGTTTTCAAAAAACGTATTCTACTTTTTCTATGATTCAGAATATTTGGCGGACTCTATTCATTAATTTAAAAAATGCCCATAGATGTTTAACATATAGAAACAGATTTTCTTTGTGTAAAAATTTTCCGATTGTTTTAGATATATTGTTTTAGATATATTTCAAATATATGTTGAAAAAGTACAGTCTGTATCTAATATTGTAAAAAAAATATTTTTAGCATTTTATAATCGAAAAAATTAAGTTACTTTTATTATTGTTTGTTAGCAGAGTGCCACAATTCGAAATTACAGAAAAATAATTTTTATTTTTACTTAAATCGCTGGTACACAACAGAATATTTTCACATAATAATTGTCACTAATTAGTTTCATATAATGAGTTCTGAAAGATATTTGATTGTTAATTCTGAATATGTCTCTTCAAAAAAATTTCACAAATATTGTTATAAACGATTATAAAAAATAAATATCCAAGTTAGGTACTAAAACTTTCTAAATTTAAAAGTAAATTACTCGCCATACTAGAAACTTTTCGACTTAGGAGATAGCTATATATAATAGGGAACAAAAATTTAGAAGATATTTTTTTTATTTGACAACTTACATATGTTTTACCATTTTCGAGTTACAAGCATTCAAAGCATTTACTTATTTATGATTTTAAATATTTATAGATTTACTAAATAATGTAGAACATACAGTTTTAGTTTGTATAAATTAATATAACAATTTGAAATCAAAAAAACTAGAAGCATAACTGAAATGTTACTTTGGTTGCTATTTTCCACTTAATTTCCCAAATTTTGGAAATAAATTCAACATATATGTTAACAAAAACTTTCTCAGCATTACTTTGGTGGATACATAACTTTAAGTACTGATTCAAAAATATATAAAAATTACAGAAATAAGCGGGAAAGTGGAATATATAATTAATTTTTTGCACTTAAATAAAATATTGTTTATATATAAAAAAGAAAATATATAAGTATTATATATCGTAATAACAGAAAAATATATCAAAATAAATATTTAGAAAAATATCGCAAAAATATAAAAATTACAAAAATTTATGAAGTCATATCAAAAAATGTTACAAATAAAAGTTGTTAGCTCTCTCTAGTACAGCAACTTTTGTTAAATAAATTTTTGCAAAAATGTTTCTTTGTTACGTACTGTTTATAAACTATTTATAATTAAATTTTAAAACTTAAAATTACAACTAAAGGTAAGGGCACACACAGATACTTTTGCAGCGCAGTTTTTTTACTGCTGCTGCAAAAGTAGCGTATGGTGTTCACACACACAGCGAAAGTAGAGTGCATCGCGCAGTTTTCTATGCTGCAGCTACTTAAAAAGTAGCCATGCTACTAAAATGTTGCAGAAATGTTCACACGTACTACGCTATTTTCACTGCAGCTCTTTGCCTGTAGTATACATTGCAGCTTTTGCTGATTGCGATTATAATCGTTATTCGTACATATTCGATAATGAATATGGATCCTGAAATACAAGTTGCAACTACTGTAGTATTTATTTTGCTGTTAAGTAAAAAACGAAGACAACGATCTTTAAAAAAAAAAGAATTTGGGTTAGTGACTGGATTAGGAATCGTAAATGTTTTGGGGTTACAGAAAATTTATTGCAAGAGTTACGTCTAGGTGATGAAACATTTTACAAAAACTTTTTACGAATGCCAGCAGTTGATTTCGAATAAGTATCTTTTGGAAAAAGTATCACCTTTAATCTACTATTTCTTGTACATGCTTTATAACAAAAATGATGTTTCTACCTTTCATCATAAAAACATTTTATTTTTAAAATAAAACCACATCAAAAGTTTAAAATATAAACAACTGATCTACAAATAATGTATTTGTTTTGATGAAGGACCATCATAAAAAAAATAATAATGCTCTAAGACTTATTTCATCACAACATTAATAACAGAGCTTTTCAGTTGTTTTTGTTTGTGCAAAAAAAAAATAACAATAAATCAAGTGAATCTTTCTAAAGATTTATTTTTACTAGTTTGAATTTAATTAGTGATCAACTAATTAAAGTTTGTAAACATTTATAGATTCTAATATATTTTTATACATATTAATAAAAAAATAAACGAATTCTAAAAATATTATATACATTTTGTATCTTTATACTTGTTTATACTGCAAGTGCAGCTGCAGTAAAAGTTTCACCAAAATTAATATTTTTTGTTGCGAGCGCTACTTGCAAAAATGTCGTTCACACTAGGATACTTTTAAACTGCACGCAGTATAAAAGAATGTTGCATGCAGCCATGTACAGTCGCAACTTTGCAGGTTGCGTTGATGTTCACACGTCATGTAAACCAAGTAGTGCAGTTTTTTCATATGCTGCGCTGCAAAAGTAGCTGTGTGTGCCCTTACCTTTAAATATATTTATCCAGTAAATTTAGGATATGTTTTCGACCAGTACGTTATTTCGATATGAGACCACTAGTGTAGATTAACCTACTGGATGTGAGGTGTGATAGTTTCACCTGATATAATATATTTGTGTACATATTTAACTTGAACTTTATTAATATACGATTTATATGATTTATATATTAAATTTATCTAATTGTACAAAAAAATAATTTTAATTAAATGAAAACTAGATAGAAATATTTGGCGAAAAATAATTTCGAAAAAGATTATGCCACACCATTTTATTCAGAAAATCTTAATTACAATTATTATTAATATGGTAAAAAAAACCTTCGGAACTCATCGTACTAAATTTCTAAAAACTTAAATTTATAGTTCTTTAATTTTTTTTATTAAAATTTGACATTTCGAATCATTATACATAAATGATCATCAGGAAACTAAATACAAATAAACAAACGTGACTAATGCCTGAGACCATTAAAGGTGTATTTATGCAGCAAAAATTAAAATGAACTTTTAAATTAACGTGCCATACGAGGGTTGCCTTTTATATTTCGAGTATAGAGAACAATATTCACATACGGAATATCAAAAATAACTTTAACATTAACAGTCACGTTAAAATACAAACTTTTAACATCATCTTAATATTAATTTTTTTTTTAATTAATACACCCAAATATTCAGTTTTTAGTCATCTCCATTGCATTCAAAATGTCTTTCTCCATCGAAGTATTGTTGAATAGCTAGTGCGAAGGCTATTTTTCCGGTGTAAATCGCTAGACAGGATCAAGATCCTTCGGCAATTATACCGTGCCAGAAGGTACGAGTACAAGTATTTTACGCGCTCAACTGATACTAAATTAACATTAACACAGATCTAGAAAGTTGGTCAAATTTCAACCTTTTAAAGTTAAATATTTCATCAACGCTCATGCGTATACATTTACTGTTGATTTATCTCAGCTCTCTCATTAGCACAAGTTAGTGATTGTTTTAAGTATGGATCGGGAAAAGATTGACTTTGTTTAAAAAAGTCTAATATGCAATAAACGTGAAAATTTTTACAAAGATAAAATTGCCAAATATAACATTTGGGGAACTATAGTATCTGTTTCAAATAAATCAAATTTGCACCATTTTTTTTTTGTTTGTTAGAAAAGCACTGGATATTTATAATAATAAAGCCAATACTATCTTACCATCAATTTTGAAAACAATATTTCTTTGAAACATACTAGGCAAATAGACTGTATGAAAGTAGTGAGATTTTACGATTTTAAATAAGTGTCAAACTTCAAAATTAATGAATTACGGAAGCGTAATGAAAGTCTGTATACATATGTTTTCTTTTTTTAGTTTTAAAAATAATGTTAGTAGGAATGTTAATGTTAAAGTTATTGTAAGTTTAAGTTGGTCTGCATAAATCCAACTTAAATAGTAACAGTAGAGTTGGGATGCAATGGTAACTATAACTGCTACTGCTAAAATCGCTAAAATGATCATTACATTTTGCTGTATGTCCGAGGCGTTAGACACAGAAATGGATTTTATCTAAAATTAATTACCTGACCCCAACCGCACAACAACGAAATATCTTCTATAAAGTTGCTAATTGAATCATATGTTGTAAAATACAAATTTAATATTATCAATAAAACAATAACGATGGTTACAGCACTAAGAAAGTTACCAATCACATTTGCAAAAAATGTCCGTTTCTTCGGATTACAACCAATAGAAGCCATGTCATCCAAAATGCCTAATGTTAGTTGTTTTGCTGTAAGCTAATAGTATATTGTGTTACGAGAATTAGAAAGCGATCTTTTTGTGTTGAGGCCAGATACTTCCGGCCGAAGCAGAGCCAAGGCCAATCAATCTAAGTGGAAAATAAAAGAGCATTGTGGTTCGAGTTACATATACTATTTTTTATTTAAGAGTTCCAATCGAAACTAATCTAAAAATAAATAAAATGCATACCAAGTAACTAGTCACTAAAGGCCCCCATATACGTCGTTCTTTTTTGGTAGTTTTGCCCGTACGGGTAAAACTGTACGGGCAAAATGGTTCGTGTGTGGCCGAAAACCGTCCTTCTTACCGGCGTTAAAAAATATCTGCCGCAGCTTTGTCCGTTTTGAACGTGTTCGTTCAAGTCTGCGCGTGTGTGTGTGCGTCATACGGTTAAGAAGGACAGTTTTAATCAGTAGCGAAAACGTGCTTTTTGCTGGTGTATAAATCTGTTTATTAATAAGTGACAATAAACTATGAGTGAGTTAAGGAACGTTAATAAACAATTTATTACTGAGTTTATATCACTTTATAGAAGTTTTCCGTGTCTTTGGAAAATTTAATCTAGAGAATACTCTGATAGAGAGAAAAAAAATGAAGCTTACGAAGATATGATATGATTATGTGTGAAAATTGCCTTCGTTTAAGCAACCATTCTTTAGACCATTTTGAACGTTTTCTTTTTGAAACTTTAACAGCCACAGCCGCCGCCACTGCTAATGTGGTTGTAGTATTCATCACAGTTTATCACACAGTGATATCGGAAAAACTGAACAAAATAAACCGTTCGTGTGTGGATGTTGTCGTTGTACGTTTTTACCCGTATGGTTTTACCCGTACGGGCAAAACTGCCAAAAAAGAACGACGTGTATGGGGACCTTAGATTTTGTAGAAGAGTTAGTACATATATTATTTATATTTGCCATTTTATTTTTCAGAATGAATATTTATTTTGTCGAATATGCGATTTCTGACAAATCTGATGTTGTACATTGTACTTTTTAAATATTTTCAATAATCAAATTATAATCCAAGCGAAAATGAACAACGCAACTTTCAATTATAACCAAACTATTTTCTTTGTGTGGATTAGAGTGTCCGTAAAAAAATTTTTCGTGTAAGACTAAAATCGATAATTTTACATCGAAAAACATCAGAAATAATATTTTTTGCTTGTTTTTACGAAAGTAATAGGTTCCTCTACACATCTGAAATTTTCGGAAAACGCGTGTAAATACATATATCGTTTATGTTGCGTATGTATTAACACGCGTTTTTCGAAAATGTATATATATATATATATATATATATATATATATATATATATATATATATATATATAAGTTAGAATATTTATCGCCTGTCAGCAGAGTATTAATTTAATAGTTTGAATAATTACACATCGAATTTAATTAGAAAATTAAATTAAAAATTGTCAACTGCCTCGTCTGGGACTCGAACCCAGGACATATAGGTCGCTAGCCTAATGCTCTGTCCACTGAGCTAACGAGTCAAGACGAGAAGCCAACAATTTTTAATCAATGTAAAGTATTCATATGTATTTTTAATCAAGCCACGTAAACGTTCACTAATTCGCAAACGAGAATACATGGTAGACTTTTTTCTATGAAAGATATTAGTAATAATTATTCGAGTTTTGTGTCCAAATGACAATTCATTAAGAATATCAATGTATAAGTTAGAATATTTATCGCCTGTCAGCAGAGTATTAATTTAATAGTTTGAATAATTACACATCGAATTTAATTAGAAAATTAAATTAAAAATTGTCAACTGCCTCGTCTGGGACTCGAACCCAGGACATATAGGTCGCTAGCCTAATGCTCTGTCCACTGAGCTAACGAGTCAAGACGAGAAGCCAACAATTTTTAATCAATGTAAAGTATTCATAATAAAAATAAATAAACAATAAATATCGTACATTCGGATGTTGTCGTTATGGAAATATAATTTTTCACAAAAAAATTAATAAACAACTGCTTTGTTAATGAAGTTACAGAACAAACGAGCATACTTGTTTAACATAATTCCAAAATGGAAGACACTATGTTTAGTTTAGTTACTATGTTTAGCTGTTCCCAAAATTCATCTTTTACTTCCGCTGGTGCATTCTCGTCCGGTCCATATGCTATTATTATTGTTTTCAGATTTACATTCGCATTTTTCAATTGTACTTTAAGTATTCTTTCACTGTATCCTTCCCAATTTTGTATTTCATTTATACAAGTTGATTTTATTATACACGCAACTCCTGCTGCTGCTCTTTTGTCTTGCGATACTCCGCTGTATATCATTAGGTGTCCATCCTCTAGTATTGTTTCACCTTTTCCTTTTTTCTTTGTTTCTGTTATTCCTAAAAAATCTAATTCTAATTTATTGAATTCATATATCAGTTCCCATTCTTTTCCGTTAATACTTCTAACATTCCATGTTGCTAATTTCCATAATTTGCCTAAACCAGATTCGTTTTTCCTTTTCTCTTGCCTTAATGTTACCCTTGTGTCTGTCCTGTTTATTTCTTCCGTATTTAGACCTATTAGTTTTTTAATTCCGATTGTTCAGTTTTTATTTGTAAACTTTCTGTTTTATAATTCCATACCCATTTTTTTCCATCAATTATTAGCTGATTATATTTGATTTTTACCTGTTTGTTTTTATTCTTTTCCGCTTGTCCTATTTCTCTAATCTTTTTCTGTATTTGCCTTTCTTTTTCTGTTAGATCTGATTCAATGTATATTTTGTTGCACAGTCCTGTTTTCAATTTTGATTTATTTTTCATAATTTTTATTTTGTTTTCAAAGTTTTCAATTTCAGCTACAATTATATTTTCTCGTATTTTCTTTGCTTTTTTTACCTTTATATCAACCTGCAACTGAAGCAATATAAAATTTTCTATTCTTTTTATTATTTCTGTCTCCTCTTTATCTGCAATTTTTAGTCCAGTAATAATTATATTATTTTTTTTGCTTATTTTTTCGAGTTTTTCTAGTTTGTTATTGACTGTTTCTATTTCTGTTATCTTACCTTTTAGACTTCGTATTTCTTGTTTCATTTCGTCGTTTTCTTTTTTTATTTTGTTCATTTCCTGTTTAAATTCCTGGTTTTCTTTCCTAAGCTCTTTTATTTCTCCCATTAATTTATTAAACATCTCTTTGACTTCTTCCATGTCTTTCTTACTTTTTTTTACAGGTGTTCTTAGCAATTTTTTACTTTTCCCAAATGTTTTTTCAGTATCGCCGGATTGTTCGCTTTCTGTTTCACTTCTGTGCATTCTTGGTTGCCTACCGGTCAAACTATTAAATTAATACTCTGCTGACAGGCGATAAATATTCTAACTTATACATTGATATTCTTAATGAATTGTCATTTGGACACAAAACTCGAATAATTATTACTAATATCTTTCATAGAAAAAAGTCTACCATGTATTCTCGTTTGCGAATTAGTGAACGTTTACTTGGCTTGATTAAAAATACATATGAATACTTTACATTGATTAAAAATTGTTGGCTTCTCGTCTTGACTCGTTAGCTCAGTGGACAGAGCATTAGGCTAGCGACCTATATGTCCTGGGTTCGAGTCCCAGACGAGGCATTTGACAATTTTTAATTTAATTTTCTAATTAAATTCGATGTGTAATTATTCAAACTATTAAATATATATATATATATATATATATATATATATATATATATATATATATATATATATATATATACAGGGTGATTTATTAGTAATTGGAAATATTTTAACTGGAGTATCCTGGGCTCAGAATATGAAGATTTAACGCAAATCACTTTGATAAAATGTGGCTCCTTACTGAACTACAGGGTGGTTTATTTAAAAATTTAAAAACGATTTTTGCCCAGTACTTTTGAACTATTTGACGTATCCTTATTATACTTGGCAGAAAGTGTAGGTACCGTACACCATACTAAATTATGTTAAATAAAAGTTTCTGGCTACTGCCAGTGGCGTACAACAGGGGCAAGTGAGAGGGTGATCTCTCCTAAATTCTACGCCACTGGCGTAATTGTCATTTTAGCACAATTTTTCGATTCTCCAATACTTTCTGTGTAAAAAACATACTCTTCCTTCGTAATGATAAAGTCACTATTTTTCGAGATATTTAAAGTTAAACATAAACTGCAACCTTGTAATTTTTTCAAAATTTGCTCAGAAAAATCTGAAAAAAATAAGTAAAATAGAGAAAAAAATTAGCTACATAATAAATAAGTAACTTTTTTCTTTAACTCATTCTGGTTTGGCAGGAAATATTATTGAAAATTAATATTTTTTGCATTTTAATTTTTTATTTTCAATATTTTTTCCTGCCAAACCAGAATGAGTTAGAGAAAAAAATTACTTAGTTATTATGCAGCTAATTTTTTTCTCTATTTTATTGAATTTTTTCAGATTTTTTTGAGCAAATTTTGAAAAAATTACAAGGGTGCAGCTTATGTTTAACTTTAAATATTTCGAAAAATAGTGATTTTATCGTTACGAAGGAAGAGTATATTTTTTACACAGAAAGTATTGGAAAATCGAAAAATTGTACTAAAATGACATTTCCGCCAGTGGCGTAGAATTTAGGAAAGATCAACCTCTCACTTGCCCTTGTTGTACGCCACTGGCAGTAGTCAGAAACTTTTATTTAACATAATTTAGTATGGTGTACGGTACCTACACTTTCTGCCAAGTATAATAAAGATACGTCAAATAGTTTTAAAGTACTGGGCAAAAATCGTTTTTAAATTTTTAAATAGAACACGCTGTAGATCAGTAAGGAGCCACATTTTATCTAAGTGATTTGCGTGAAATTTTCATATTCTGAGCCCAGGATACTCCAGTTAAAATATTTCCAATTACTAATAAATCACCCTGTATATAAATATACAGGATGTTCGTTCGCCAGGTTGATATAGGGCAATAACATGGGATACCGATAATATGCAGAATATATCTTTCTGAAGTAAAATTCGGAGAAATACCTAGAATACTTTTCGATTGAGAATAAAAAGTTCTATAATTTGGTTTTAGTTTTAATTTGCCAGCATGTGCCGTTTGTTCGCTAGAATTTTTTTTTAATGTTTTTCAGAATTTTCAATAATTTTTCTTGCTAAATCAGTATGAGTTAGAGAAAAAAGTTATTTACCTATTATGTAGCTAATTTTTTTCTCTATTTTACTAAAAATTTTTAGATTTTTTTGAGCAAATTTTGAAAAAAATTATATTTTAAAAAAAATTTTAAATAAGATTTTTTCCAAAATTTGCTCAAAAAATCTGAAAAAATTCAGTAAAATAGAGAAAGAAAATAGCTATATAATAACTAAGTAACTTTTTTCTCTAACTCATACTAATTTAGCAGGAAAAATTATTGGAAATTCTAAAAAAAATTAAAAAAGAAATTCTCCAAACGGCACATGTTAGCAAATTAAAACTAAAACCAAATTATATAACTTTTTATACTATATCGAAAAGTATTCTGAGTATTTCTCCGAATTTTACTTCAGAAAGAATTATTCTGCATATTATTGATATCCCATGTTATTGTCCTATATCAACCTGGCGAACAAACATCTGTATATATAAATATATATATATATATATATATATATATATATATATATATATATATATATCACTGGTGGTAGCACTAAACATGGTTCACACAAGCACAGGCAGTATTTATGTTGACAATACCAGTGACTGTATTAAAAAATAGTATGTTATAAATGGTAGCTGCAGTGTCTATTTTCGCTTTTAATTTGAATGTGATTATTCGAAATGTGTAAAAAATGCATTGTGCATTTATTTTGGAATGCTTGAAGAAAAAATAATATATTGCAAGTCGGAGTAGAATATTCAAATTCTATGGCGTCAGCTATGTCGCAATTATCTGGGCTCAATACAATATAAATTGCTTTTGAATTCTTGTAACATAATATACTATTCAAAACTCATTAAATTACATTTCAAAAGTTTAAAATTATTATTTATTGCGTTGTATACATATAATGATAGTATTATTTTATTAAAATTCGACGTTTCGGTGCATTAAACAAGGATCATCACAAGAAAAATATATACAAATCAAGCCCTTAAATTTCATATTTAAAAATAATTTCAATTATTAAAAAAATATATTTTCGATATTTAGTAAATAGCACTTAAATCAAAAAGACCACGTTCAACTTTCAAATGCAAAAATGTTTTAATTTTTGTTTCCAATTTGTCCATAAATAGAACTTAAGTCAGTTTTCCATATAAATATTTTAAATGTCTGGTATTAAAGATTTAAATCAAAATTATAATCTTTTTCGCACAATCGTGTTGTTGTAGCTACTTAAATCATTGCTGACAAATTGCGTAATTTGAATTTAATACTGAATCATATTGCTGTTAACATTATATGTTTTGTTTTTCATATCTTCACTTAGATTTCACAGGTATGAACAAGTTACAGCCGATTTTACAAGTGTCTTCCATTTTGGAATTATGTTAAACAAGTATGCTCGTTTGTTCTGTAACTTCATTAACAAAGCAGTTGTTTATTAATTTTTTTGTGAAAAATTATATTTCCATAACGACAACATCCGAATGTACGATATTTATTGTGATTTTTAATTGACATTTGCAAAAATAAACCATATACAAGTACCTATTATATTAAAACATTTTTAAATCAATTGTGCGATAACCAGTATAAGATACATGGTTCTTAAGTGCCAATAACAAAATCTCGTAAATATAGTTAATACGATTTCATCTCGCTTTTACAAACCTTGTCTCGATTCTGTTATAGTGCACTTACCAACCTTATATTATAATATACTATTTTTGAAAAAAATTGGCAAACTTTTAAAAATATATTTACCTCTTCTGTTTCAAACATTTTAAAACCTGGAAGTTACAGAAAATATTAAAAATTAATTCTGGTTTTCTGTATTAATCTGTAAAGTCTATATCACTATAGATACTTCTGTTTTCTTTTTATATATGTTCTATTTAATCAAAAAGAAATATAGATTTCTATACTGTTACAGTTGTCATGACACAATACAAATACTAAAACATTTTTCTAAATACTTCTAACTTAATTGAATGTAGTTTGTAAGTTATTTTTTATGTATCACAAAAAAATACTTTATTATTTAATATATTATAAAACAAGCTAGTTATTCTTTAATTAAAAGGCAAAGTTAAAAGTTTTGCTTTAAATTTTTTAATTTACTTTTTACAAAGACAAATTCATAAATTTTTGATGCCTTATTAAATATTCCATATATTATTAATAAGAAATTGATTTTATAATATCTTCAATGTATTAATTACAAAAAACAATTGGAAAAGTTTTTGAATAGTAATTTAGTCTTATTTATGAAACTTAACATATCTTTTATAATAATCATCAGTTTCCGTAACTCCAATATAGAACATAGGGAAGGTGATCATATAGTTTCATTAACAATTTTTATTTGAATTGTTCGGGGTTGTCAGTCCACAGCCAAGCTAGGGAACTAAAGCTTACAGTGGAATTCGAACTACATATAAGCAGTTGATATCAGGTTAGTAGTTCAAGAATTTAATACCGGATATAATATTTTATTTCTAAATTCTGGTATCAACGAGGCGCGAACTAGGAATCTTTGTGATACGAGTCCAATACGCTACCACTGGTCTACGGCTTTCATATCTTCTAAATCTTTAATATTATTCTGTAAATTATTTCAAATTATAATCTTACATTGATATTCCTTATTAGATTTAATTATTAAATAAATTTGAAAAAAAATATTTTTAGTTATGTTTGACATAAATATAAAATTGATAACAAATTATATATTTATTTTAACAAAATTATATATATACCAGATGTTCAATTTAACTGAAGACATTGAAAGATCTCGAAAACAACACATCGGATCAAAAAAAATTTAAATTAAAATTTGTTTGTCTCGGAGGGGGACATTCGATGATACCAAACTCGACCCACCACCCCCAACCACTAAGGATGTAGGGGGCGAAGGATAAAAAACTTAAATAGGAACCCAGATTTTATAGTGCAGATTTGGATTCTTCAGCAAAGAATACGAAAGTTTTATCTCAAACATTTTTTTGTATTCGTGACAGATCGTACTGTAATCGCAAAAAACTTTTCTTTTTTTTCAATTTTCCTCCATCTTACTCGGGGTTTAGAGACGTGCAACAATGTTTGCAATTGTAAATATCAGTTTTTCCATAAATTTTTACAATAATAATAATAACAAAATGTTGTTATTTTTTGGTAAATAATTAAAAAAATAATTAGTTTTAAAATTAAAATTAACCAATACGTAAGAGTAAGTGACAAAAAATTTGAACAAAAATTTGAAAATTTAGATTTAGATTACAGCACCATCTGTCACAAATACAAAAAAAATATTTGAGAATAAATTTTCGTATTCTTTGCTGAATCCAAATCTGCACTAAAAAAATGGGGGTTCCTATTTAAGTTTTTTATCCCCCATCACCTACATCCTAGGTGGTTGGGGTAGTTTGGTATCATTGGATGTCCCCCTCCGAGACAAACAAATTTTAATTTTAAATTTTTTTGATCCGATGTGTTGTTTTCGAGATTTTTCAATGTCTTCAGTTAAATTGTACACCATATACTGTAAAGCAGTTTATATATATATATATATATATATATATATATATATATATATATATATATATATTATTTTATTAGCAAATAAAACAATTTTTAATAAAATTTATTTTATGATTCTGAAGAAAAATATTTGGTTATTTAAATTTTGTGCTAAAACTTTTTATAATGTCTGTGAAAAAATTTGTATTATTAGTTTTTTGAAAATTATTATTATGGGACTATTCGATGCTTGTCTAAAAACTAAAAATGCTATAGCCGAAAGTACTGATATCACTTCCGGTATAAGTCAAATTTGTAAAAATTTTGTGAAAACTTATTTGAAAATTTTAGAATAACATTACAATTTTTTTTTAATATTAAATACATAATTTCATGTCACCCGACGGGGACTCTAACCCGAAATATTTTTATTGCTAGTCAAATGCGCTATCAATTGATCCATCGGGGAACCCAGGGCAAATGAGAGAATAATTTTTTCATTTAACTATAATTGTTCATAGTATCTCAAACTAAACGTTTTAAACATTTCACACAACAAATTTATATTACAAAGCAAATTTGTATTGAATATGAAACCAGTTCTTGTATGTTGTTGATGCATTAAATTATTTCCAGAAATATAACTGTCCAATAAGATAGACCGGATGCAGAGTCGCGGTGTTAGTTCACTGTTGTTGTGACTTAGACTGGACTCTGATGCTGCTCCGACAATCGCTACTCCTACAAGTAGAAAATACTTACACAACTCTAATCCACAAAAATGGTATTTAAGTCACCGTTTCTAAACAAAGTCTTTCGCGGATTCATACAAAGGTTACCTTTTATATACCGGGATTGAGCATCTGGCAACTGACTATCGTAAAATTTGTCATTTTTGACGGTATACGTGATCAGAACACTTTGACGTATAAGCGCTATTTGTGTTTACACTAACTTAAAAAATTCGTCTCAGCCAAAAAAGAAGAAAATGGTCGCCTGTTTTTTCGGAAAAACTGTACATGTCCCAATCGTACCATTGGTGCAACGTAGAATGGTCAATTACAAATGGTGCACAGCCATTTGTTTGCCGAAAGTCTTTGAAGGAATAAGGAAAACCAACTACCTAAGACGGATAATAATTCTCCACCACGACAATGCGAATTCTCACACATTGACTCAAACAAAACGTCAAAACGTCGATTTGATGAGTCATCCACCATACAGTTCTGATTTGGCATTCAATAACTTCTTTTTATATCCGGACATTAAAAATAAATTGCGAGGTCAACGTTTTCGATACTTGAATGAGCAGTTGATGCGGTCAAAATGCATATTTTGAAGGTACCACAATCGGAGTGGAAAAAGTGTTTCGAAAATTGGTTCAAACGCAATAGTTTGAAAAACAATATAGTCAACTTCAGTGATAAATATTCGTTTTTGTTCTCTACTCTCAAAATATAAAAGGCAACCCTCGTACATTGTAGTTGTAGCTTAGGCTAACTTCTGAGGCTGATACAATAGTCTTTATTCAGAAAAAGTTTATTATTAAAAATCCAGCAATTTTAAGTTATATTGTAACCATTTGTTTATAATATAGAGGCTATAAGATAATATTTCAAATATTTTAATTCTTAATGAAATTTTGTTGAATATTTTCCTACAAATTGTTAAAAAATATATTTTGCCACAATACTATAGTAATATTTATCATAACAATTTTAGTATTATTTAAACAAATTTATGCACTTAACAATAGCTCATGTTACTAATTTTAGAACAAATATTATTAAAAAAAAGTACCATTTGCTGTAAAATATAATACAAATTCATGATGATTTTAAAAACCATTTCCAGTTGTTCCTCCATTTATGTTGTATTACGAGAATTCACTTTAACACTGTTAAATTTTTTATTTTAAACAATCAATTACTACACACCAGATATTACAAAATGTCTGATTAAGTATTTAAAATTAAAAATTTTAACCGCACTAAAGTAAATTTGCTTAAATTTAAATAAATGAAAAAACTATTGCATTTAAAGAAAATTGGAAAAATTCTAATTTTTGTTAAATCAAAATAACTTTATTTAGGTATAACAAAAAAAATTAAAGAAATATGAAATATAATAAAAATATTACATTATATAAATTATATTAAGACAGCAAGTGCGAAATACAAAGATTGATTTTAGGAAAGTTTAATTGGAAATTTAATATTCGAGTTTTCTGATGAGTATTTAATGGTTGAAAATTTTCATGTTCCTCTATAGTGGTGGAATTTGTGTTTGTTGATGGAGTTAGATTTTCATATAAGTCTATAATGGAACTGTTACTTGAAAATAAGGAAAGATTTCTAGGTGTTAATAATAATAAAACTGGTGCTCGCTGATGAGTTTCCATCAAAACTATTCTAAGTAAACGTATATAAATATAATTTATATAAAACAAATAAAGCGCACTCCTCGTCGCCGAGAGTCACTTGTTAAAATTCAAGATTCAAATTTGATCGGTTACTCTTTATAATAAATAATATTAAAAACATATGGGTAAAACTATATATACAACAAACTGTTAACAAAATTATCAGATTTAAGAAAACTGATTAAAAAACAATATTTAAAAAATCTATCGAGTACATTAACATATTATTTAATCTTAACATACGATCATCATTTTGCTGCTGACAATAATAATTATTATATATCCTTTCATCCAAAATCACATTACATCATTTATTAATTTATTATAATGCTTCCGTTTAAGAGAATACGCACACTCGGTGGTTGTATCTAATAAAAAAGAAACCTAATCCAAAATTTGTGTTCCAAAATGGTCATCTGATAAAAACTATATTAAATATGGAAACATGTGTTTATAATAAAGTCACCTTATAAAGGAAGCAAATTGTTTATTTATTTATTTGTGAAGAATTATATTTTTATAGCAACAGCATGTGATTACGATATTTTTAATCTGATTTATCGATTTATGTAGCTATTGGTAAAAATAAATCTATATAAATGTTATTACATTTTAATATTAATTCTGCAAAAAATAGCACATCTCTAAAATTATTTTATCTCGAGTTTAATTCTCTTTTTAAAACATTTTATCAATTCTGTGTTAGTGCACTTACCAATATTACATCGTAATATACTATAAGAATGTTGGTGTTTTAGCGATTTAATGAGATTTTTTTTTACGCGACTATTTATTGAAACTTTATCGTATGTCGAACAATTGTAATCCTACTTTACATGAGCAAATTGGTCAATTTTCTCTCTCAGATGAACGTTTGTTAGCATTTACTGGATTAAACTGGGAACAAATTCAAGAATTACAACAAAATTTAACTTCAATAAGGAATACCAAAAACAGAACTCCCTTACAGGCATTAATCGTCTTTTTATTTAAACTAAAAACTGGAAATTCAAATAAAGTTTTAGCTTCAATTTTGGGATTAAAAAGTGAACAAAGTGTATCGAATTTCTGCGCATCTGTTATGGAATCATTTCAGAAAAATGTTTTACCCAATGAGTTTGGCGTCGATGCATGTAGCAGAGAAGATTTAATTGCTAATCATACGTTCACGTATGTAAAAAGTTTGCATAATTTGGAAGATCGATTAGTGCTTATAATGGACGGTACATACATAAGGCATGAAAAAAGTGCGAATAATAACTATCAGAGAAAGTCTTATTCCGGACAAAAAAAGGTTTCTTTATGAGAACCTTTTACGATTTGCGCTACTGATGGGTATGTTATAGAAATCGGTGGACCTTATTTAGGAACTCAAAACGATGCTTATATACTTAAGCATATGTTATCGACTCCTCAAGGTATACGCAAACTTTTGAAGAAAGGCGATATTTTTATACTTGATTGGGGATTCAGGGAGATAAAACAAATGTTAGAAGATGAAGGTTTCATTGTACTCATGCCGGCATTAAAAGGTAAAAGAAATCAGCTGACTGCAAAACAATCAAACGAATCCCGCCTCGTTACAAAATTAAGATGGGTTGTAGAAGCCGTGCATGGTATTATTGGGAAAAAGTTTAAATTATTACACCATCAGCTAGATAATAAACTGCTACCTGTTGTAGGAACCTACGTAAAAGTAGCGTGTATAATCAACAACTTATATGGGAAAAGGTTAAATTCAGATGATGGATGCAAGGAAGAAATTGTAAGTCATATCAATGCACGGAAATCTCTTCTTCGGAAATCTTAGACTTTCCAGATTTGACCGAAAGAGAATTAATTATTCTCTTCACGGGGACGCTCAATCGGTCTCTTATCTTGCTGAAATTATGGGTGATAACGATGCGATTAATCTTTGTTACTACAAACCTCGGAAAAATGTATTAAAAGTAACAATACAGTCACGACACATTAATCGAAGACTATATAAAGTGTTTGTTGAATACACACCGGATTCATCTGGATTGTCCAAATGGTTTGCGAACCATCGGTTGCTGTTCTCACGTTGCAACTATTATTTACTACTTGTCTCATGCAAGGTACTTATCGCGCATTGTTCGGCCCGCGGCAATTTTAAGCTCCATATAGTTAGCGCCCCCACTTTACCAAAATTGAAAAAAATATATGTCATAATTTTGTTCTAATTATGTGCTAATTTTGTACCACAATGAAAAATTTTGTGCTGCATTAAGAATTAGAAAAAACGTAATTGCAAAAGTGGGGGCGCTAGGTATATATCAAGCTAGCGCCCAAATTTTTATTATGTAGTAAAATTTAAAAAAAAATATGATATAATTTTGTGCTAATTATGTGCTAATTTTGTACGACAATGAAAAATTTTGTGCTGAATTAGAAACTAGAAAAAAAGTAATTGCAAAAGTGGGGGCGCTAGGTATATATCAAGCTAGCGCCCAAATTTTTATTATATTGTAAAATTTAAAAAAAAATATGCCATAAAAACTGTACTAAAATGTATCATCACATAACCGGCCCACCAGGTCGTAAATAAAATCACAAAAGGTTACGGTTACCGGAAGTCGAAAGCCTATTACGTTGTCTACATTTCATGGGGTGCCCTTTTTGAAATTCCTTCTCGAAGTCTATAAACTAGATGAATATTGATAAAAAAAATAATTTTTCGTTAACTTTTTTTTATTAAATCTTGATTTTACTCAATTCAGTACATAATATATTCACTGGAAAGCATTTAAACCTCATATTGTAAATGACTGTTTACGGAAAAGTTTTTATCATAAGCAAAGAATGCCGGAAAATAATTATTCCAGGAGTTTTTAGAATAAAAAAAAAACTGGTTTTACGCTATAAATAAGTATGACGCAGCTAATTCAACATGATACTTTGGAAAAAATTATATTTTCCACATACAAAACTATGGTAAAAATCTTAGCCGGATCGCAGACTGGGGCCGGAGAACCCCCTTATCCGGGTAGAGCCTTTGGAAACAGTCTGCACAAGGGTTTGAAAATGTATGGCAATTTTCTAACTGCATTGGCAGTATAGACGGCAAGCATATTACCATCAAGTGTCCAGAAAAGAATGGATCTAATTACTGTTGCTATTTAAATAAATTTTCAATTGTGCTGCTGCCTATTGTTGGCCCAGATTATAAATTTATCTGCGTTGATATTGGTGGTTTTGGAAAAAATAGCGATGGTGGTATTTTCGAGGCCTCCAATATGGGACAGAGATTTGAAACAAATTTAATGAACGTTCCTGGACCAAAAAATCTTCCAGGACAACATGATCCCTGTCCTCATGTGTTAATCGGAGATGAAGCTTTTGCTCTAAAACCATATCTCATGACACCGTTTCCATATCGGCAAGCCAAAACAAATATTCGGAAAGAGAAATATAATAAAAGACTCTGTACTGCAAGACGGGTAGTAGAAAACGCTTTTGGAATGTTGGCTCACAAATGGAGAATATTTTATAGGCCAATAGAAACAAAAATAACTACTACTGCCCTGATTGTAAAAACATGCTGTATCTTGCACAATTTTTTACGCACAAAAAAATTTGACGATCTATTCGTGAATTTTTTAGAACCACCAGGGGGTCAATTCTCGAGCAATGAAATAGTGGTGACATATTCTCATCGAGTGACAAAATGGTCACGTGATCACTTTTTCACCTAGTGAAACAGAAATCGTATTCTCGAGCATTTTTTTCGTTTCATTTACGTTTCATTTCATTTCATCTCACATAAAATATCTCATCATAGTTTAGTACGTGAGATTGCCGTGAAATTCAGTGAAATTTGACAGAAACTGCAATAAAGTTATATTTTAAGATTAAATTTACTTTTTGTTTAACGTCTATTACAGCAGGTAAGAATTTTATTTCACAATACACATTAATATTGGGTATTATAATAAATATTGTTGTTTCATTTCAGAAATGGCTGATGATTTAGAAATTGCAGCTGTAATGCAAATGATATTAGATGAAGAACGTCAACCTTTAATAAGGTTATACAATAAAAATAAAAATCCATTCGACGAATTATCAGATAGAGCCTTTATTAGATTATTTAGATTGAACAAACAATTAACAAGACAACTTATAAATTCATTAGAAGAACATTTATTGCCTCAGACTCGCCAATCTTCTTTACCAATCCCAATCAAAGTAAATATGATATAATTTATATATTATTATATTTTATTTATGTATATAAAAATTTAAGATTTTAGCTGCATTGAGATTTCTGGCTTGCGGTGGTTATCAAGTAGGAGTAGGTAACGATATTCATTTAGCAATAAACCAATCCTCGGTTAGTAGATGTGTTTCCGAAGTTTGTTACGCAATAAATAATAATTTATTTAATGATTGGGTTCATTTTCCAAATGATGTAAACGAATTAAATTCAGTTCGTATGGGGTAAACTATAAACAATATAATAGAATAAAATTTAATTTAATATTATAAAATTAATAATATAGATTTTATCGAAAATATGGATTTCCTGGGACGATTGGAGCATTGGATTGTACTCATGTGGCAATTTTTCCACCATCCATAAATAACGAAGAAAATATATATGTAAACAGGAAAGGATACCATTCTATTAATGTTCAATTAGTAAGTAAATAAATTATTGATTGCTTTTTAAAATTTATTTAAATTTGTTTAATTATAGATATGCGATAGTGATTTAAAAATAATGAATGTCAATGCGCGATATCCAGGAAGCACACATGATTATTTTATTTGGAGAAACTCGAATATGAAAATGGCAATGGAACAATTATATAACAATAATTTAAAAATGTGGCTTATTGGTAATTTGAAAAAAGTTATAAATAATATTTGTATTCATTAAATACATGTTTTTATAGCGGATTCTGGCTACCCATTAACTCCATATCTTTTAACACCTATTGTAAATGTTGAACCAAACACACCTAAAGAAAGATATAATATAGCCCATAGACTAGCAAGAAATAGCATTGCAAAATGCAATGGGCTGTTAAAATCTCGATTTCGATGTTTATTGAAACATCGCGTTCTGCATTACGCTCCAGAAAAAGCATCGGCTATTATTAATGCTTGTACAGTTTTACATAACATGTGCATAAATGCACATATAGAAAATCCGGAACCAGAAGATGACTTTGATTTTGGAATCATTCGTAATCCGAACGATAATCAAAACAATGATTTATTAAATGCGGGACGACGTAACAGACAACAAATTGTAAATACATATTTTACTTAATGTTGTGAAACAAAAAAAATCATATACAGTCGATTCCGCTTAATTGGGACACATCGGGACTAGGGCATTTTGTCCCAATTAAGCGGCTGTCCCAATTAACCGAATTTTACATAAAATTAAGCAATCCATATTTTTCTTTTAATAATTTTATTTTATAAATTCTTGGAAAAAACTATAAACTACATATAACCAAAAAAATATAAACTTTT
The DNA here is from genome assembly GCA_963966155.1 of Clivina fossor. NCBI lineage: Eukaryota > Metazoa > Arthropoda > Insecta > Coleoptera > Carabidae > Clivina > Clivina fossor. The sequence continues at coordinate 37,245,206 of OZ014551.1, forward strand.
AAGAAAAAATAATAATAAATTCCAAAATAAAATAATAAATAAATACATACATTTTTAATTCAATTCAAAAATGTGCCAAGTGTAGTCTGTCTTTTGTTTTTGAAACATTTCACTTCTACACTTATCCAGCAAAGCAATTTTACTAGAAACTGTCATATCACTTCTTGGCATCTTGGCAAGAGTCAATTTTTTTTAAAAAAAGTCGACAAAATGTAAGTTTAACGAACCTTCCACGCGCGAGGTGTAGTGGTAACTGAATCATAACTGAATACGTAACGATTGAGACAGCAGGGTAGACTCTCACAGCTTTAATGACCGGTGCCGCGCCACACCGACGCGAGGGTAAACATTAACCTTTGAGCGCGCGAGGGTCCATACTTCATACGTGAATGAATGTGTTGGGAAAAAAGTTCACAGCGCGCGATACTAATGTAATTAATTGATACATATTTGCTAGTTTTTCAAATATAATTTTCCATGTTGTGAATCAAAAAGATATGAAGCGTATCATATTAAATTTTTTGTAAATATTTTTTATTGTGAATACATATTTGTAACATAATATATACTGTGATCTTAAATTTACTGTCCCAATTAAGCGGAATGTTGTCCCAATTAAACATGTAAATTTACTGTTGGTTCCTTGGTTTGGTTTCTGTTCTTTGAGATTTGGCCCAAATAAGCGGCTGTCCCAATTAAGCGGTGTCCCAATTAAGCGGAATCGACTGTATTACGTAATTAAAAACATATTTGCTTTATTTCATTATAACATAATAACACAATAAAAAAAATTTTGTTATAAACTTAGGGATATAATTATGTAAACAATTATTATACTAAATACTAATAAAAATAAAAAAAAAAGTTTTTTGGTTTAGAAATTAAGGAATACTAAATTTATAACAAAATATATAAGAACATGTGATTAAATAAATATATACTACAGAAATTTCTTTTTCAAAATATTTAGCATTTGCTTTTGAATTACAGTTTGTTTATTCACTGCTTCCGTACGCCTTTTTATATATGATAACTTTTTTGTTAAGTACCATTTTTTTAAACGAAATTTTTTTTCTGCTATATTCCGAAGTCCTTCTACTGCTTCTTTCGAATTTTTGGGAGTATCAGTTTGATTTTTGTTATGTTTTCTTCGACGTACTGCATGACTTGAATTAGGTGTACTACATGGTAAAACTAAATCAGCTGATAAATCTTCATCTGATAAAGCTGGATCACTTGAAGCTGTTGAAATGACAGGAATTGCTAAATTTACCGGATTTTGATTGTTTTCATCAACGAATGAAACTTTGGATTCAAAAATATTTTCAATTCCATAAATTGACTTATTCCCAATTAATTCTACTACTTTTTTTTGCACATCTGATAAATCATCATCTTCAGGCGGGCCTCCACCGGTTTGATTTAAAGACCTTTTTACATTAGATGCTTTTTCTTTTGTATTTCTACGTAAATCTTGCCAACACTATATAGTAAAAAAATATACATATTAAAAGGAAATATAGTCAATTTATATAATAAATTTATTTACCTTTTTCCATTCCTTTGCATTTTTGTTTGCACTACTATTTAATTTTTGGCTAATTTCTTCCCATAATTTCATTAAATCATTATGCGTAAAAGTTTGTGTGTATTTTGATTGTATTGCTTTAGGATTTAATTGTATAAAATTTACCAACATTTCTTTTTGTTCACCAGTTACATATTTTTTCTTTTCCATTTTTAATGAACAAGTATCAATGACAAATAAATAAATAATTACAACTGCCAAATTTTGACAGAAAACAAATGCGCGAGCATGTCAAATTTCACATGTAAGACCAAGACCTTTTATATCACGACTTTAATTGCACATGCATTCGAGAATACAGTTAAATGAAAAAAGTGAAAAAGTCTATGAAATGAGATATAAATGAGATGAAATATTTCATCTCATCTCACGAAATATACCATAACTCGAGAATCGGTACCCTGGGGGTCAATTCTCGAGCAATGAAATAGTGGTGACATATTCTGATCGAGTGACAAAATGATCACGTGATCACTTTTTCACCTAGTGAAACAGAAATCGTATTCTCGAGCATTTTTTTCGTTTCACTTACGTTTCATTTCCTTTCATCACACATAAAATATCTCATCATAGTTTAGTACGTGAGATTGCCGTGAAATTTGACAGAAACTGCAATAAAATTATATTTTAAGGTTAAATTGACTTTTTGGTTAACGTCCATTACAATACATATTACAGTTTTATTTTAATATAATAAGTTCTGAAAATATATACATTATTTAGACAATCTTTCTTTATAAAATTAACCAGTTTAGGATATTAAAAAATCGATTAAAGAACGAGAAGCAATATTAAAATAGAGTTTTTAGACACAGTACATAAATATAAAAAAATAAAGGGCGCACGCACGCGCGCGCCCCGTAGAAAGTATTACGTAAATATAAAATAATATATTCAAAATTTTTGATTTAGGCTTTTCTTTTTTAACCGACGAAAGATTCGAATATTCCATCTTCATTCTCTTGGAAGTTTTATTGCCGTTTATATTAGATTTTGCTCATTTGGGCATGATACAAAATTTTTATAATACAACAATATCAATGAAATGTACTTTTTACTCTTATTTTAATGAAAAAATGTAAGTAAATGCACTGATATATGTAAAAAAAAATGTACTTGCATTATATTGTGACAGCTGTTTATTTATTTATTTCATTCATTTTTTTTATAGCTATCTAAGTTTATTTTTGACATTTGCATTTTAAAAATAATTTTTCAAAATTTTGAAAACCAAGATAAAATCGTAGAAAGATGAAACTTGCCTATTCTCAAATAGGAAATGAACCAATTAAAATGACACCACTCCCATCAAAATCGGTTCAATGATTTAGGAGGAGATGCAGCAGAAACATACATACAAACATACAAACATTTGTCAATTTCAATTAGAGATATGAATTACAACTGCCAAATTTTGACAGAAAACAAATGCGCGAGCATGTCAAATCTCACATGTAAGACCAAGACCTTATATATCACGACTATAATTGCACATGCATTCGAGAATACAGTTAAATGAAAAAAGTGAAAAAGTCTATGAAATGAGATATAAATGAGATGAAATATTTTATCTCATCTCACGAAATATATCATAACTCGAGAATATAAAACTGAAGCTAATATGAGCATAACTTTATTACGTTAACATATTAGAAACAATCTATGGGCGCATTCAGAGGCATTCCGGTCTTTAGCAATATTTTTTCAGGTTAATGAATATTTAATCTATATCTGTAGTATATTCTTTATCTATGATTTAGTGATGTCGTAGAACCATTAACTTTATTTTATACTGCCGACAAACGGAAGAAATAAATTCGAAGAGTTGCTGAGCAAGCGCTAAATGACAGTTACAGGCATCGCTACAAGCTATGAAGTGCTGAATGCGCCCTATGCTTCTGCCAATCATTCACCGGTAAAAAATGTTTGTTGTCATTCGATTGTTTACAACAATTATGTCAGAATTTTTTTTATGTAGAATGTAAATCATCATTTCGCATAATAAATGCAAGTAAATAAAATCAAACTGTGTTTATTTGTATAAAATATGATATATGTTTTAGTAAATTAGGTCTTGTAATTAAATTATTGAACATTATTTTCAACAATGTCCAATCCAAAAAGAGCCAAGTTTTTAGCAAAAGATGATGATAATTTTATAAATTATTTGAAAGATATTGAAAAATGTCAAGAAGAAATGGATACTTTACAAGATAAAACAAATACGGAAATTATAAAACTAGAACACAAACTGGAATATGAGAAAAAACCGCTTTATACCAGAAGAGAAGAATCTATTTCTCAGATTCCTAATTTTTAGCTAACTGCAGAATCCTTATAAATTTAAATTTTGTGAATACATTTATAATTTATTCAATTTTTCTTAATATAATAATTAGTTATTAAATCATCCAGATATATCATCATTATTAGATGATTCAGAAGAAGATTATTTAACTTATTTGACACGCATTGAAGTACAAATTCATGTTCACATAAATTATAATTTTATTAAAGATATGGTGTTGCCAACTTTCCGAGAAATGTCAAAGTGGTCTATATGTGAGTTTACCCATATACTTCTAATCTTGTTTTTTAATATTTTTAATTTGATAGCTTTATCAGTATTGATGAAAAAAACCTATAAATTGATATAGCATAGTATAGCAGTCAGTATGTTGAGCAATGAAATAGTGGTGACATACTATAATTGAGTGACAAAATGGTCACGTGATCACTTTTTCACCTAGTGAAACAGAAATCGTATTCTCGAGCTTTTTTTTCATTTCACTTACGTTTCATTTCCTTTCATCACACATAAAATATCTTATCATAGTTTAGTACGTGAGATTGCCGTGAAATTTGACAGAAACTTTAATAAAGTTATATTTTAAGATTAAATTGACTTTTTGTTTAACGTCCATTACAATACATATTACAGTTTTATTTTAATATAATGAGTTCTGAAAATATATACCTTATTTAGACAATCTTTTTTTTATAAAATTAACCAGTTTAGGATATTAAAAAATCGATTAAAAAACGAGAAGCAATATTATAATAGAGTTATTGATACTGGTTATCCGTTAACAAATATTTTTATCGGTTACATGTCCTGGTAATATTAAAAGTATATACTATAATGAGCAAGTTACTAAACTGGAATACCAGTAACAAAATCCAGAAAATTTTGCAATGTTACATTAATGGATTTGTAGCTGAATGTTCCTTACAATTTTTGGTACTCAATGTTTTTATAAATTTTTTTTGTTTGCTTTTTGTGCAAGATATAATAAAGAAACAAATAAATATATTTTTAATCTAATACTAAAACTAAAAGAATTTAAATAGATTATTTCACTAATTACATTTTTTTTTCATTTTTAACAAAGAGTATCACTGACAAATAAATAAATAATTACAACTGCCAAATTTTGACAGAAAACAAATGCGCGAGCATGTCAAATATCACATGTAAGACCAAGACCTTATATATCACGACTATAATTGCACATGCATTCGAGAATACAGTTAAATGAAAAAAGTGAAAAAGTCTATGAAATGAGATACAAATGAGATGAAATATTTTATCTCATTTCACGAAATAACCCATAACTCGAGAATCGGTACCCTGAGCTGAGTTTTTCGGTAAAAAAAACACAGCTAATGTTCTAAAAAAGTGTGTGTTCAGTGCATTTCAAATCTAGAAGACTCTTAAATATTAATTTTTTATATGCATGTTTGGACCATTGTCAATATTTTACAGTTTTACTATAAAAGTAAATGTGTCATATTTTCTTGTAGTTTAGACCTTACCAAATATGTTTTCGATAGGAAAAGTTTTTATTTTTCAGTTTTTTTTTTTGCAAAATAGACATTTTCTTTAATTTTATATAAAATGACGCACATGTTATAATGTATCGACTTAACTAAACCAAAAAGGTATGATTTTATTGTTAATTCACAACTTTTATATTTATATTTTAGATGTTCTGTTGTTGCTTATAATTGTATTTTTTATCAAATAATTAGCTACTGAAGATGGCTGCCCATGTTGGAGCCGAAACGTCTAGTTTTAATTTTTAAAAAACTATTTTTAAAAAATAAATTTACAAATAATAAGGAGGTTATTTGTTATTTATTTTTGAACAACTTGTTCCTGTCACAGTCCTTCAAAAAATATACAAAATAGAAATAAAAGAAAGACTATGTTTATTTTTGTTAAAAAATTAATATATTTAGTTTCACATTTTTTTGCTTTAATTGGTTACTAAATTGGTTATAAATAAAAAAATTTGTTCCTTTATAAGTCTTTGATTATATATACGACACAAAAAAACTAATTTTTCATTAACAGAAGTGGCACACCTTACTTTGTTTCGGAGTCCCCTGGACTCCGCAACGCATTTAGTGTTAAAATTTCCGACCACGCCCGTTAAGGGTTAATTCAATTGTTTTATTACCGAAAATACAAATATATTCCAAATAATGCGATCTATAGGATTATTGATATAATTTAATTTGAAAAGGCTTTACAAATCATACTTTTCATATCTTTAAACACTTCCCTACTACGAAGCATAGATTACGTCAATGCGGTTAGAATAATCATAGAAAAATCACACGGTACAGCTTACCACGTCGTAACAGTAATAACAACAAAATAAAAGTACAGAACAAAAGATCTTACAAAATCCTAAATTAAATACTAGGAAAGTTTAAAAGCAAATGAGTGCAAGTACATCAATAAACTCCCGATATGCGTATATTCGTGTTACATCAGAAATGTAAAATATAATTTGATTTTATTGGTTTTAAAAAAATGTGGACAGGTCCATTATTCAATCATTTTTATTTATTATATGTATTTTAATGTTGCTTTAATATAAAATTTATTTAAGGGTGTAAATGCTTGAAAAATAGACCTTAATTTAACAGTGAATTAAAGGAAGCTAAATTAATCAATCTTTGCGATTGTTTTTGCATATTAGTATGCATCTATTTGTACACAGAATAACGTTAGTTTTATAGAAAAAAGATGTAAGGAAAGTTTTTTTTATATAGCGCAGGACTTTGCGCGGGGGACTCTGTACAATTATCGACGCGTGCATCTCGCTTGCAATGTTAATGTAAAGTGTTTAAAGTTCGCACTAGGTGAAATTGGTTAAAAATAGACACAGCACTTAAATTAACTAAAACTAAAAATATATTTAAACATACAAAATAAAATAGTTCACTAAATACTACAAAGATATAATAAGTATAATAATAAATAGTTAGATATATATAATAATAATGGTTAAATGTTTAATAAAAGAATACGAATAAATATTACTTAATAATTTATGTCAAATAGGCCGAGCAAAACCTTATAACTTATATAACAATTTATATCAAACAACACCGCACATTTATATTACTGTTCGTAGTCTGTATTCACTTGGCACTTTTACAATACAACATTCCGCTTGCTACTGGCCGCAGCTTAGCAGCGTGTGGTTTTTATATGCGAGTTTGAAGCTTCTCGTCTTTTCTGGCAAACCAAAAGAATATTTCTCGAAGCTTCTATAGCGCTCCACAGAGCAGGCATATACAGTTTGTTTTCGAACACGCAAAATAAGTTGTTTATGCATTCCTTACAATCTGTCATATTTATTTCGCAACATTAATATAGACAATTGTGCTACAAAAATCAGTTTCCAATGACTGGTCATGAAATTATAACCTTTTACACTTGCATGCTTATCTATTATAAACTGACTTTTTATATATGTATGTTGACAGTTTACACAGTTCAGTTATTGTTTGCATCTTGGCTATTTCTTGAAGAAATAGATGTGATAAATAAATTACCTATCTAATAACACGAGTCTCATTAGTAAAATAGTTCATCTTTTATTTTAATATTTATGTGAAACGTCGATGTTGATATAGAAAAAATCTATTAATATTTAAATACGCTTTTGTTTTCGTTATATTACTTTGCAATGTTCTGTTTACGTAAATTCCCGGTTACATACAATAGTGATGAATTAATATAATTTGTAATTATCTAATAACAATAATTATATTTTATAATTGTTGTAGGTTTGAAATGACTTCCAATATCGAACGGATTCGTAATGTTTCGAGATGTGTAGGATGCAAGATCATTCTTCGTGCTGCATTTGGTAAAACAAAAACAATTATCACACAGGAGGAAATCGTATATTTCTCTCGGTTGATGCACAAAGAAATATCAAAATGTGATAAGTTATGTTCGAAGTATCGAACCCGGGCAACGAGACCATCGACTAGATTATCGTCTGGTTCCGAGAACGTTCCACAACAAAGTGTAGCTGACGCTGCTTTTAGTCTTGCGCCAGCCATAGAAGATCAATCTCAGTCGTCGCAATCAGCAAGTAGTACAAGAACGGATATATCTGATTCACTGTCTTCGTTCGACGATCTTAATTTTGTTGCACCTCAAGAAGAAACTCAAGTTGAGATGATTGAAATGCTCATAAACAGGACATTTTCTACCCACAGATATTGTTGCGTCTGTCTTAAAAATGATGGTAAATTGAAAGTCGTGAATTTTGATGCTCGTACGCAAGTTTTCGTTAAAAAACGTATTTTCATACCCAAGGGTAATAGGTGTTGCGAGGATCACATTATAAAAACCCATTTTCATGACGACAAAATTGACAAAATTGCGATTTATTCCAATGCATCACACATCGAGAAATCTGAACTATTACAGTTTCTTTATCGTATGTCGAACAATTGTAATCCTACTTTACATGAGCAAATTGGTCAATTTTCTCTCTCAGATGAACGTTTGTTAGCATTTACTGGATTAAACTGGGAACAAATTCAAGAATTACAACAAAATTTAACTTCAATAAGGAATACCAAAAACAGAACTTCCATACAGGCATTAATCGTCTTTTTATTTAAACTAAAAACTGGAAATTCAAATAAAGTTTTAGCTTCAACTTTGGGATTAAAAAGTGAACGAAGTGTATCGAATTTCTGCGCATCTGTTATGGAATCATTTCAGAAAAATGTTTTACCCAATGAGTTTGGGGTCAATGCATGTAACAGAGAAGATTTAATTGCTAATCATACGTTCACGTATGTAAAAAGTTTGCATAATTTGGAAGATCGATTAGTGCTTATAATGGACGGTACATACATAAGGCATGAAAAAAGTGCGAATAATAACTATCAGAGAAAGTCTTATTCCGGACAAAAAAGGTTTCTTTATGCAAACCTTTTACGATTTGCGCTACTGATGGGTATGTTATAGAAATCGGTAGACCTTATTTAGGAACTCAAAACGATGCTTATATACTTAAGCATATGTTATCGACTCCTCAAGGTATACGCAAACTTTGAAGAAAGGCGATATTTTTATACTTGATTGGAGATTCAGGGACATAAAACAAATGTTAGAAGATGAAGGTTTCATTGTACTCATGCCGGCATTAAAAGGTAAAAGAAATCAGCTGACTGCAAAAGAATCAAACGAATCCCGCCTCGTTACAAAATCAAGATGGGTTGTAGAAGCCGTGCATGGTATTATTGGGAAAAAGTTTAAATTATTACACCATCAGCTAGATAATAAACTGCTACCTGTTGTAGGAACCTACGTAAAAGTAGCGTGTTTAATCAACAACTTATATGGGAAAAGGTTAAATTCAGATGATGGATGCAAGGAAGAAATTGTCATAAGAAAAGTCATATCAATGCTAGAAAAGGTTTCGATAGTACACTTGCAGCAGAGGTTAGTAGCTGGGGAAAAAAGCGTACGATTTACACGGAAATATCTTCTTCGGAAATCTTAGGCCCGTATTCTCACCTCACTTTTTCATGAAAAAGTGCTTTTATCATTAATTTCAAAATAATTTTTTGCTTCTGTTTTTGATCAAATATAAATAATTTTTATATTTTTGATCATTTTTATTATATTTAATATTATAAAATTTAAATAAACTATTAAAAAGTGCTTAATAAATAATTTTAAGTAAACGTCAAAAGCACTTTTGGCAAAAATCACTTTTATAAATGAGGTGAGAATACGGGCCTTAGACTTTCCAGATTTGACCGAAAGAGAATTAATTATTCTCTTCACGGGGACGTTCAATCGGTCTCTTATCTTGCTGAAATTATGGGTGATAACGATGCGATTAATCTTTGTTACTACAAACCTCGGAAAAATGTATTAAAAGTAACAATACAGTCACGACACATTAATCGAAGACTATATAAAGTGTTTGTTGAATACACACCAGATTCATCTGGAATTGATAGTATTCTACGATACACTTGTGATTGTCCAAATGGTTTGCGAAACATCGGTTGCTGTTCTCACGTTGCAACTATTATTTACTACTTGTCTAATGCAAGGTACTTATCGCGCATTGTTCGGCCCGCGGCAATTTTAAGCTCCATATAGTTAAGCTCCAAATTGAAAAAAATATAAGTCATAATTTTGTTCTAATTATGTGCTAATTTTGTACCACAATGAAAAATTTTGTGCTGCATTAAGAATTAGAAAAAACGTAATTGCAAAAATGGGGGCGCTAGGTATATATCAAGCTAGCGCCCAAATTTTTATTATGTAGTAAAATTTTTAAAAAAATATGCTATAATTTTGTGCTAATTATGTGCTAATTTTGTACGACAATGAAAAATTTTGTGCTGCATTAGAAACTAGAAAAAAAGTAATTGCAAAAGTGGGGGCGCTAGGTATATATCAAGCTAGCGCCCAAATTTTTATTATATTGTAAAATTTGAAAAAAAATATGCCATAAAAACTATACTAAAATGTATGATCACATAACCGGCCCGCCAGGTCGTAAATAAAATCACAGAAGGTTATGGTTACCGGAAGTCGAAAGCCTATTACGTTGTCTACATTTCATGGGGTGCTCTTTTTGAAATTCCTTCTCGAAGCCTATAAACTAGATGAATATTGATAAAAAAATAAATTTTTCGTTAACTTTTTTTTATTAAATCTTGAGTTTACTCAATTCAGTACATAATATATTCACTGGAAAGCATTTAAACCTTATATTGTAAATTACTGTTTACGGAAAAGTTTTTATCATAAGCAAAGAATGCCGGAAAATAATTATTCCAGGAGTTTTTAGAATAAAAAAAAAAACTGGTTTTACGCTATAAATAAGTATGACGCAGCTAATTCAACATGATACTTTGGAAAAAATTATATTTTCCACATACAAAACTATGGTAAAAATCTTAGCCGGATCGCAGACTGGGGCCGGAGGACCCCCTTATCCGGGTAAAGCCTTCGGAAACAGTCTGCACAAGGGTTTGAAAATGTATGGCAATTTTCTAACTGCATTGGCAGTATAGACGGCAAGCATATTATCATCAAGTGTCCAGACAAGAATGGATCTAATTACTGTTTCTATTTAAATAAATTTTCAATTGTGCTGCTGCCTATTGTTGGCCCAGATTATAAATTTATCTGCGTTGATATTGGTGGTTTTGGAAAAAAAAAGCGATGGTGGTATTTTCGAGGCCTCCAATATGGGACAGAGATTTGAAACAAATTTAATGAACGTTCCTGGACCAAAAAATCTTCCAGGACAAAATGATCCCTGTCCTCATGTGTTAATCGGAGATGAAGCTTTTGCTCTAAAACCATATCTCATGACACCGTTTCCATATCGGCAAGCCAAAACAAATATTCGGAAAGAGAAATATAATAAAAGACTCTGTACTGCAAGACGGGTAGTAGAAAACGCTTTTGGGATGTTGGCTCACAAATGGAGATGATTGTAAAAACATGCTGTATCTTGCACAATTTTTTACGCACAAAAAAATTTGACGATCTATTCGTGAATTTTTTGAACCACCAGAAGATGAACTTGGAGCTTTTACTAATTTAGGGAATGATCCAAGACGGATAGCAACATTTTCATTTTGTATTCGAGAAATGTTTATGGATTATTTTAATACTTAAAATGTATAAAATGTATACCTTTTTATAAATTTAATATTCAAAAAAATTATAATAAAAAGTTTAAATAAAACAAACAATTACTTTGTAAATATCACAATTTACACAATTTACACAAATATCACAAGTACAAAATTATTTCGTATTTCCAATTACAACGAAATAAAATTCTGATTTTCTCAAGTACGTACAAAGTAAAAAATACAGAACAATTAAAAATTTAAAGAAAAATTAGAAACATATACAGTGTGATTAAAGTACACACAAAGTAAAAATACAGAACAATTTAAATTTTTGAAAAATTAAAAAAAATATACAGTGTGATAAAATACACACAAAGTCAAAATACACAATTAAAATTTTTGAAACTGTAAATGTAGGCTTTTTTGTGGTCACTGATTAAAAGACTTAATTAATTATAATTCATTACAATTAATTATATTAATAATTAATTATAACTATTTTAACAAAAAAGTAACACTGATTTGTAAAGTATATATATTGAAATGACAACTTCTAGCAGTTTTAAATCTTTTTGAAACAAATTGATTTAAATAGAAATGTGCAAACTTGTGCAGCTTCAGTCACTTTGACATTATTAAATAATATTTAAATAATACAGGACAACTTGTTAAAGAGTGGGATCTCGTGGGTCTTTTGATTTATGTAATGTTAAACATTAAAGTTTGAAACTGATACTTATTTTCTAAATGTTAAATTAATTAAATATGAAATAAAATTTATTAACAACATGTTATAACGTTCTGAAATACTCATTTCCGTTAGGATAATTTATTTCCTTCCGATTCAGATCACTTTTTCACGAAAAACTTGGCACGAGATCACTAAGAAGCCATAGAGCGCTCAGACACTGTCGAAAGCCCTATGTGCAGGTTTAACCGTTGTAATGGGATTTTTCTAATAGGTCAGGTATTAACCTACATAACTAAAGCCCAAGATGTCCTCAAATCAAAGATTGATTTTAGGGAGCTTTGGCCAACTTTTCGGCATTTGGAACCACCGTGCGCCTGGAGCATATCATATTTATCTTGGAAATCCATTACCGTATTTCTGTTTATCATTTTAGCTTTGAGATTTTCAGTGTTAAGTATTTATCTAGATTATTAATCTAGATAAAAATCATTATCTTATAGATAAATTAACATTTTATATTTATTATCTAAACCAGTGATTCCCAAAGTAATTCCTACGGACTACTAAGGGTCCTTGAAACCGCTGAAGGAGTCCGTGGCAAATTTAAATTAATTTGGGAGTGCGTGGACAACGTTAGATGGTTCGCGAAAAGTTTAGTATAAAGTAAAATATAAATAAATTAGTAGCGATTTTTAGGGGGGAGTCTGGCATATCACGGCCGTCTATCCCCATATTTATGCAGGTTTATACAGAAAAACAGCCTCGCCACTACATGCAATAAATTATCTTAATAATGGCACTATAAAAGAATTGTGCATCTAGTTAACAATTTAGTTTTGTTTTGTGTGTGATTTGAAGTGCATGCTACAAATTTTTTTAGTTATGAACAAAAAGCAGCATCATTTTTTGTATATTTACGAATATAGTGTACCTACGTTACGTAGGTATCTTTGAACACTATTAATACCTTCTTTTATATTAAATTTATTTAAGCAAAGTTATACTTTTGTTAAAGTTAATTTATGAAATAATGTTGTTATATAATATTTATCAGTATTATTAACAAAATAAATAAAAAAATTTGTTCTTAATTTTTTTCGTCATTTTGTTTTGTTATAGCGTTATCGATTGGTATGCAATCAGGTCACTCGCTGTTTTAGAGTATGTGACGTCATGTCAATGCGAGTGCTTGATGCTCGTTTCATTTAAAGTCTAAGAAAATCCAATTTTTTTATAAAATGTGATAAAAGGACTGTTTTCCGTATAATTAACTAGAAGATGTAAATTATTTTTAATATGTGTTTTTTTTTCTTTTTCTTTAAATATTTAAAAAATATCACATCTCTTTTTCGTTAATACTAGATGATGAATCAAGTAAATTTATTATAATTGCAAAAATTTTCGTTTAAAATGTAATTTAAATATATACGGGTTTACCACGTGTTTATGCTCTTGCTCTAGCAAGCAAACTAGAGCAGTAAATGTTGCACTGAGAACAAGCAAAGTAGACTAATTGAACACAAATCGAGAAATAGTATCAATCAAAGACGCGACTCTCAGTCAGAGTGCTCTCAGTACGCCCTAGGTCAGTCAATCGGAAACACTATTTTCTAGCGTAATTAATTTGGAAGTAAAAAAATAAGTAAAGAATTTTTTTTTTTCAGTTATAAAAATACTTAAGTATAAGTTACTGTGATTTAGATTTTAGATTATCAGATAAGATTCTGATTAAACAATATCAACAATCAATACGAACATTATAATCAACTGAAAAAAGAGGCGCAAATAAATAAGTTTAATAAATTGATGCAACAGAAACAAAATGATAATCCGAAACACAACAAACAATCCGAGTGGTTCATAAATAAAACAGACATTGTATTTCCGGAAAACGTTAAATCTTGCCTTGGTAAGGGGACCAAAAACAGGAATCCCATTCGCTAAAAATGATCTCCCACTAATGGAAATGATCACGGACGTGGAATACATAGCCACTAGTACGGACGATATTGATACACCTAATATGATCAGAACAGGTGCGACTAATATCATCACAAACCATATAAACCGAATGGACACAAAAACAAAGTCAATGATCAAATAAATATATATAATGAAACAAAAATATTTATAAATAACTTAAATAATGACATATACATAATATATACTGACAAAAGTAAAAAAACAGTAGCTATCGCAAAGGAAGACTACAACCGAAAAATGTTAGAATTACTTAATGATCTAAATGTATATGAAAAAACTACAACTGACTTAAATAAGCTCACTCGAATAAGAGCAAATAAAATGGTACGTAATCTAAAAATATCGGGATATATTTATGATGATACTGCCAAGGCAATTACAACCGAAAATTCAAGATCTCCAAGAATCTACGGTGTAATTAAAAATCATAAAGAAGGACTACCATTGCGACAAATCAAAAGTGGAATAAAAGAGCCACTTGAGAAACTCAGCAAATTTATAGCCAATACATTACGGAATCTAGAAGAAAACGAATACCACATTCAAAATTCTTTTGAATTTGTTAACAAGATAACAGATATCACTGTACCACACGGATACAAATCAATGTCATTAGATGTGAAATCACTCTTTACAAATGTACCACTTGAAATATTGAAATAAAGTGTCAGCGCAAGATGGGATGCCATCAATTCAAGAAGGCATATTCCAAAAAACGAATTTTTGAAATTAATTAAATTTTGTTATACAAATGGCTTTTTCACACATACAAACAAATTTCCGGGATGAGCATGGGAAATTCGCTAAGTAGCCCTGCAGCTAGTTTAGTTATAGACCAACTCATCAATGACGTAATCCCGAAATTAAGCAGCCGTCCTATATTTATATACAGATATGTATGTAGATGATCTACTATTATGTGTAAAAGAAGGACAAAATACAGAACTCTTGCACGCATTTAATGGATATCATCAAAATCTCCAATTTACCATTGAGGGGGAAAAGGAAAACAGTATACAATTCTTGGACACCAAGATTCTACGACACAATGACGGCACTTTGACGACAAAATGGTACAAGAAAAATTGCGCATCAAACAGATGTTTAAATTTCCGATCGCATCATACTATGCAACAAATTGTTAACACAGCCAAAAATTTAATTGTAAGATCTATGAAACTAACATCACCAATACACAGAACAGAAATCATAAAGCAAATAAAATGCATACTCAAAGAGAACGATTTTCCATCTAACAACATAAACAGATTAATAGCCAACAACCAAAACGTAAACAATGCTAATCAATCGAGTAGCGCGAAAAACAGGAATAAAAACGCAAAATACTACTCCATACCATACGTTGAACACTGCTCACACAAATTAAAAAAAACTATGCGAAAGGCATGTAGAGTGTAAAATTGCACACAAACAGCACAAAACTATTGGCAATTTGTTTACAAACACAAAAGACAAAATGGTACCAATATCACGTGACACTCTAGTATACAAAGTACCATGTTCTGACTGTAATGAGTGCTGTATAGGTCAAACCGCAAGAACTATGGGAAAACGTATGGATGAGGATAAAGGTTATACAAAATCATCTGCGCTCACAGATCTCCACCAGAACACTAGTCATATGTTCAATTTTAAAGAGGTAAAAATACTACATGAACAAACAAATAGACAAAAAAGGGTGATATTGGAAATGCTCAAAATAAGGCGACATAATAACACTGTCAATTACCGTACAGATATAGAGCACCTAAATGAAGTATATGGGAACATCATACGACATATAAAACCGCCGTAATTTAAAACATATACAAATATCATCTACTTCAAATAAAAAAATAGATGGCAGCAATTACCGGTAACATCGAGTCAATTTGGCGCGAGTCGCATAAAAGCACAAGTCAAAACCAAGTTAAAACATACGTTTTCAATATTGTAATTTTTCGTATATATGTGTGTGTGTGTTTCATATATCATATGTTTCTAATTTATTGTAATTTTTAACCAGTTTTTATTACTATTTATTATTTATTTATTTTTTTATTATTGACGTATTGATATTAAATTTTTAACTAATGACAACAATTTTAAATGAAACAGATTTACAAACTAGAAATTAAAAAAATGTCCAACAATGTTCTTGCAATGAAGTGTAGTGTAATGGTACTATAATATAAAAATGATTATACCAAATATACAGGCTGACCCAAAAGTCCTGGAACGGTTGAATATCTCGAAAACGAAACGACGGATCGTTAAGTTATAAAACACGCCTTTCTTTATTTTTGGAGAGGTATTGAACCGTGGCACTGAATTACC
This sequence comes from Clivina fossor, assembly GCA_963966155.1. Classification (NCBI taxonomy): domain Eukaryota; kingdom Metazoa; phylum Arthropoda; class Insecta; order Coleoptera; family Carabidae; genus Clivina; species Clivina fossor. The sequence continues at coordinate 37,261,741 of OZ014551.1, forward strand.
CCCCACCGCCCCCGGGGCCGGGGGGAGGGTAACTTAAATGGGAACTCCCCATTTTTATTGTATTTTTCGATTCTCGACCAAAAACTGCTTATGAAAAACCTCAAATTAAAAACAATAAAATTAACACTTCTGCACAAAAAAGGTGATCGCACAGATCTAAACAATTATAGAGGTATAGCTTTGATTAATTCGATAACAAAACTGTTCACCTTCATATTAAACGATAGAATGCAAACATGGGTTGAAAGTAAAAATATCTTGCCAGAGGCACAAGCAGGATTTTGGAAAAAAAGATCTTGCATAGATAAACTATTCGTCATCAATTCGGTCATTCAGTCATCGTTTTTAACCAATAAACGAGGGATCTATGCAATTTTTGTTGACTTTCGGAAAGCATTTGATTCCCTGCCTCATTTTATTCTTTGGAATAAAATTTATCAACTCGGAGTAAGTGGAAAAATCACAAGACTTTTGAAAAATATCTATGACAATGCAGTGTTGCAAATCAGCATAAATAACAAATTATCCAAAGATACAAGTAAGCAAAGGAGTGTTACAAGGCGACTGCACCAGCCCATTATTATTTGCACTATATATATCGGATTTGGAAAATTTTATGAGACAAAAACATCTTGAAGGGTATTTTATAAATAATAAAACGGATATACTATCATTACAATATGCAGATGATATTGTAATTTTTGCCCACTCTCAACCAGACATTCAAAGAAAACTGAATGCATTAACAGAATACTGTAATTAACACAAATTAACCATAAATTATGAAAAAACTAAGATTGTTCACTTAGGAAGAATGCCTAAACGACGAATGAAACACTTTTGTCAAGACAAAAAAATAACATTTACAAATAAATACACTATCTAGGAGTAACATTTACCACCTCGGGATTATTTAATGAGAATACTCAAGAAAAATTAAGCGCAGGCAGAAGAACTACTGGTGTGATAAAAAGTACATTCATAAAATCACAAATATACTGTTGGCAAACTCACAGAAAATTATACGATACAGTACTCGTGCCTACACTATTATACGGATCGGAGATATGGGGCTTATTCCAATGTCCAAATATTGAAAAAGGGCAAACCCAACATTTTAAAACCATCTTCGGTTGGCAAAAATCAACCCCGAATTATATTATAAGAGAAACGGGAATAAGCAACCTCGAAGTAACAATCGTTAAGAAAACACTACACTTTTGGCATAAAATCCTACTTATGCCAGATGCAAGATACGTAAAAATTTGTTATAACAAGATGTTAGATTTAAATGACAAACCTACATCTAGCATTACAAACGAAAAGCAAAACAAATACAACTGGGTAAGAAAACTTCAAGTCATAATAACAATTAGTAACTTCAAGTGGGTATGGGACGACCAAAGCTGTGTGACACTGAACACAGAAATGGAAAACATAGTAAAAGCATATAATGAGCTGTTATACGAGGCAGATACCAAAAAAATACTAAATTCTTCTTATAATCCTCATTACAAATTTTACATAACTACCCAACATTACTTTTCCCTCGACATTTACTTCAAAATATTAAAACTGTTTGGCCAACTCAGAACAGCTAACATTCAAACTTTTTATATATATCAAGATGGTTACTGTCACAGATTCTACAAAGAAGAGATTTGTAATATATGTAATTTATATGAAGAAAACAAACTAAAACATTTCCTATTTACCTGTCTCATTTATAATCCTATCCGGAATAAATACTTAAAAAATTATATATATATATTATAACAATCCGGAAACTCCCTTATCTGTTCGCTGCTCCGGCCAAGGATAAAATGGTGGATATATTTAACTATGTTAAAATCTCGTTAAAGCTGAGAGCTTTTGCAATAAATATATAAATTTAACTAAATTTATCTTTTTACTGTTACCAATCTATTTGTACGAATTTTTTCTTAACAAATAAAACTTATTATTATTGACTGATGCCCGAGTAGTTGTTTTATTCTGAAAAAATATAAAGATTTAACTTTTTTTTTTAAACAGTAAAAAAAAACTATTTGAAAACACAGTCATTGCAACAACTTTTAGCGACAACATCAAAGCGAAATGACGATGGACAGCGTACTTCATATAATAATTCTTTACTGATTGCAAAGTTCGGAAACCCGCACACCATTGGTAAAGAACTTATTCTACCAGCTGTAAGTGGGGTAATACGCAACGTAATACGCAACAAGTTATATAAATGATAAGGGATTGTATTCAAACAATGATGAACAAATTTCTATTCATAATGAAACTTTAACAAGTTATATAAATGATAAGGGATTGTATGATTATGAATAAATGAATATGAATAAATATTTAACAAAAATGTTAATAGTTTCATTTTACTAATTGAAATAAAAATATTTCTTTGTACAATAAAATTTTAAAAATTATTTCATGTTCTATTATTAAATAATTTTTATTTTGACATATACAGACTTTAATATTCAAATAAAATGTAGTAAACAATTTTGACACTAGATTAGGGTGACCAACCGTACTCTTTTAAGAGTACATGTACTCTTTTTGAGCAAGGAAAATTATGTACTCTTACTTTTTCAAAAAATACTATAAATGTACTCTTTTAAAAAAAAATACACTGATGCCACAATACTGAAATAAATGTAAACAAGTTGTAAATATCCATACTTTCAAGGCTCAACGCTCTTAGTTTGATCGTATTTTTGTTAATATTGTTTATTTTGATTTTCTATTTACAAGTATTTCGTATTCTACGAACTTTTTGTTTGTAAGTTACGTTGTGTTCGTCGTATAATATGTGGTAAAAAGTACATTGTATATTTTTGTTTAAATTGTTCATTTTGATATTAAAATACATGTATCTCATATCTTAGCAATTTTTTATTTATTAAATCTATAAATGATTATTGATGAAAATGATAACACGAGATATATATATATATATATATATATATATATATATATATATATATATATATATACATATATGTGTGTATGTGTACGATTTTTGTTTAAGAAATGTACTCTTTTCGGCCTGGGCCGAGTTGGTAACCCTACACTATTGAGTGAAAAAAAATGGGGAATAATTAATTCTCGGCACCAGATCAAGCAACAGATTTCTAATAATTTCAGTACCTGTTATTCATAATTTTTATAGTAAACATTATGTAACGTCATGGCTTGTAGACTAGATGTGTAAACAACACAAATAGCGCTCGTATGTCGAAACATTCTGAATACGTAAACCGTTCAAATATCAAACTTTACGATAGAGACGTCAGTTGCCAGATGGCAGCGCTAGGGTTGTCCAATCCCGATATGTAAAAGGCAACCCTCGTATAATTTGTAATATATAATATAATTATGATCATTATTTTGTAACTCTGTCAATAAACAAAATAATTTGTTTTAAAAACGTTCGTACCTTTGTTTAAAACACATCTTAACGTAATTAACAAAAATAATTATTGTTTACACAAGTACCTAATTTATTTGATAAATGGACAAAAAAGTTGGTTACAGATCATCACTTGTCATAATAAACATTATTTTGTTAATCGTTTGTCAGCCTTTGCTTGGACAGAATTTATTGTCAAAGTTAACAGAAAAAATGGTTAAATTAACTGATATTTTTGGTGGTCTCCACTATTTTTCGGTAAATTCATAGAAGTGCATCAATAATTTTAATAATAATGTTTAATTTTTTTTTCTGTTTAGATTTTGAGTGCCACATGTTTGGCACTTGGGTGGTATGGCTATTACATGTTTTGTCAAGATAAGAAAAATAATAAAACGGAGCAGAGAGGAGATGAGGATAGTATTGAAACACGTGCTAAATGTAATTAAATTTGTTTATTAGTTGTAAAAACAATACAGCCGTAAGTAACTTAAACTGCATCTGAACACAACCGTGACTAAACCACAACTCACACTATATAAGTAAAATAATATATATTTGTGCCAACAGATGGCATAAATTACAACAGATACTACAATGGGAAATTAGGATTACTGTCACTGTTATTAATGAATTGGAGAGACATTTGGAGATTATTGATAACATCAGAAAATATTATAACCAAACACAACTCAATATCTTTAAAGAATTTATTAAAAGACAAAAGAAAATTTACAACAACGAATACCGCCACATAAAAAACACCACTATTTCTAAATTTAACAAATTCAAACAACAACAACACGACTTGAATTTGACAACCCCGCCGGGTTGGTTTAACAGTATATCTAAAACAGACATACCTCTAGACATTTTCTAGCTCTAGGCAATCAATTATCTGTCAATCTCACTAAGAAAGAAGTAACTGTTTCACACCTTATAGCAGAAACAGAATTAGCCATTGCCGATTCTAAAATAGATTCCGATGTGTTACGTGCCAAAGCTACAAATATCATAACTAACTATTTCTACAACAACAACACTACCTACAATAAATTAAATTACTTGTTGATGGAATTGCCTGTTAAACAATTTTTTATTTATTCATAATTTAATCAAATGGGGAATTTTGGTGGACAACGGGTTTGAAGTTGGCAGCGGGCCAGTCCGACTGTGGTTGTCTTTATTGTCAAATGAACGTGTATCAACGCATTGTATTTTTCTATTATTTTTTACAATATATTTTGCTTTCGAAGGTTTAAATAAAAGTGTGTCGTTATTTTTGTGGCGTGTACCAATATCCCTCCATCACTTGTATTATAAGGCGAAAAAATTTTACATCAACACCCCGTAATAATTATTATTGATGCAGATAAAGGCAACATAACCCTTGCCATGGACCGGGACACTTACACCACGATGAGCCTCGTACTTCTCAATGATAATAAATATTACAAGAAGGTTAGAACTGATATGACTATTTCTACTCAGATCAAAAGTAATAAAATCATCAAAGAGCTAAAGGAAACAGAATTTATAACAGAAACTAAAGCTAAAAAATTAACTACTAATAATAGCACAGTAGCTAAATATTACGCTTTACCCAAGGTACACAAACAATCTCTAGCACTGCGACCTATGATTGCTAATATTAATACACCCACAGCTACTCTGGATAACTTCCTAACCCAGATTTTAACTACGGCGTACGACCATAACAATGATTATTTTATAAAGAATTCATTCCAGTTATCTAAACGTTTACAAGATATACAGCTTCCGGATGAATACGTACTGATCAGCTTAGATGTGGTTGGTCTTTTTACTAACATAGATATAGACATAATTAAAACAGCTATACGAAATAAATAGGACATTATTACTCTTCACACCAACATACCAATCGATAATTTTATAGACATTATTACTTTCATCTACAAATCCAACGTATTCTCATTCAATGGTGAATTTTATCAACAACAGCTTGGTTGTGCTATGGGCTCTACTATTAGCCCAATCATTGCACAATACGTAATGGATCTTGTGCTTGACACTTGCATTCCTAAACTCTCTTTCCGATTATCTTTCATCTACGTTAATGATATTGTTACAGTAATTCCTGCAAGAGGTTATGAAGAAATACTCGATACATTTAATAGCTACAATAACAACATTCAATTTACAATAGAAAAAGTTACTGAAAATTCTGTACCTTTCCTAGATACAAAAATTATAAGATCAATTGATCAGGTTATCAAATTAGATTGGTACAGAAAATCTGTACATTCGGGTCGTTATTTTCATTTCCTGTCCAATCACAGCACCAGCACGAAAATCAACATTATTCTAAATCTGAAAAAACGAATTGAAAAAATCAGTCACACTTCATTTGTACACTATTCTATAACAATAACCATCTTGGTACTCAGGCGAACATTGGTGACGTATCTAATGACAATCGCATCAAATATGTTTCTCTCATCAACATCAAGAATCTTTCCAATAAACTCACAGCTCTATTTAAGAAAGACAAATATATCAGAATTGCTTTAAAAACCAGAAAAACCATCTCTACTCTTCATACTAAAGTAAAAATAAATCTGCTTCTTCAACAACAATCAACACGGTCTATGCAATACAGTGTTTTTGCAAAAAGTTTTATATTGGGACTTCATCTCAGAATCTGAAAAATCGGATTACACAACATCGTAGTGACCAGACTGCATCCTCGGAGGTGAGAGTCTATCCTTCTCATAAAGCAAAATCCACAGCTCGTCCTAGATCAATTAAATTGGTGAAACAGGATTCCTTGTAGTATATGAGAAAGATGTACAAATTGGCATGGCTACCTTCAATATGATGCAGGCTTATTATGTATCAAGATTTTATCCAGAAGAAACTCATCATAATATAGAGCCGACACGTCTTGCTATATGTGCTGCTGGTATTATTGCTAATTCATCTGATTGGGGTAGTATTACTCCATGGACCAAGATCGATGAAGCTTATAGAAGTGCAGGAATATAGTTGGTCATGAAGAAAATTACTTTAAAAGAGGCTAGGGATCTTGAATTTGAAGATGCAAGATTGAAATCATTCTTAGACTATTGGAGGAGTGATTTAGGATATGTACTTGGTAAAACTAACCTATTCTTTATTTTAGCATTGATTATTATAGTAGCAATGTCAAAAAATTTAACAGAACAGAATTTTGAAAATTGGTTTACAAACAGAATTCTCACATTTGCAGGAACTTTAGGTGATCAATATACACCTGACAATGTATCTTCATCCCAATATCCTTTAATTACAGAGAAACTCAGCTGTGTTGCTTATTGTTGTTGCCATTTACCCTAACCGTACAAAGAAGCTTATAATCAATTCGGTCATTCAGTCATCGGTCATTCAGTCATCGGTCATTCGGTCATTCAGTCATCGTTTTTAACCAATAAACGAGGGATCTATGCAATTTTTGTTGACTTTCGGAAAGCATTTGATTCCGTGCCTCATTTTATTCTTTGGAATAAAATTTGTCAACTCGGAGTAAGTGGAAAAATCACAAGACTTTTGAAAAATATCTATGACAATGCAGTGTTGCAAATCAGCATAAATAACAAATTATCCAAAGATACAAGTAAGCAAAGGAGTGTTACAAGGCGACTGCACCAGCCCATTATTATTTGCACTATATATATCGGATTTGGAAAATTTTATGAGACAAAAACATCTTGAAGGGTATTTTATAAATAATAAAACGGATATACTATCATTACAATATGCAGATGATATTGTAATTTTTGCCCACTCTCAACCAGACATTCAAAGAAAACTGAATGCATTAACAGAATACTGTAATTAACACAAATTAACCATAAATTATGAAAAAACTAAGATTGTTCACTTTCACTTAGGAAGAATGCCTAAACGACGAATGTAACACTTTTGTCAAGACAAAAAAATAACATTTACAAATAAATACACTATCTAGGAGTAACATTTACCATCTCGGGATTATTTAATGAGAATACTCAAAAAAAATTAAGCGCAGGCAGAAGAACTACTGGAGTGATAAAAAGTACATTCCTAAAATCACAAACATACAGTTGGCAAACTCACAGAAAATTATACGATACAGTACTCGTGCCTACACTATTATACGGATCGGAGATATGGGGCTTATTCCAATATCCAAATATTGAAAAAGGGCAAACCCAACATTTTAAAACCATCTTCGGTTGGCAAGAATCAACCCCGAATTATATTATAAGAAGAGAAACGGGAATAAAAAACCTCGAAGTAACAATCGTTAAGAAAACACTACACTTTTAGCATAAAATCCTACTTATGCCAGATGCAAGATACGTAAAAATTTGTTATAACGAGATGTTAGATTTAAATGACAAACCTACATCTAGCATTACAAACGAAAAGCAAAACAAATACAACTGGGTAAGAAAACTTCAAGTCATAATAACAATTAGTAAGTTCAAGTAGGTATGGGACGACCAAAGCAGTGTGACACTGAACACAGAAATGGAAAACATAGTAAAAGCATATAATGAGCTGTTATACGAGGCAGATACCAAAAAAATACTAAATTCTTCTTATAATCCTCATTACAAATTTTACATAACTAGCCAACATTACTTTTCCCTCGACATTTCCTTCAAAATATTAAAACTGTTTGGCCAACTCAAAACAGCTAACATTCAAACTTTTTATATATATCAAGATGGTTACTGTCACAGATTCTACAAAGAAGAGATTTGTAATATATGTAATTTATATGAAAAAAACAAACTAAAACATTTCCTATTTACCTGTCTCATTTATAATCCTATCCGAAATAAATACTTAAAAAATTATATATATATATATATATATATATATATATATATATATATATATATATTATAACAATCCGGAAACTCCCTTATCTGTTCGCTGCTCCGGCCAAGGATAAAATGGTGGATATATTTAACTATGTTAAAATCTCGTTAAAGCTGAGAGCTTTTGCAATAAATATATAAATTTAACTAAATTTATCTTTTTACTGTTACCAATCTATTTGTACGAATTTTTTCTTAACAAATAAAACTTATTATTATTGACTGATGCCCGAGTAGTTGTTTTATTCTGAAAAAATATAAAGATTTAACTTTTTTTTTTAAACAGTAAAAAGAACTATTTGATAACACAGTCATTGCAACAAATTTTAGCGACAACATCAAAGCGAAATGACGATGGACAGCGTACTTCATATAATAATTCTTTACTGATTGCAAAGTTCGGAAACCCGCACACCATTGGTAAAGAACTTATTCTACCAGCTGTAAGTAGGGTAATACGCAACAAGTTATATAAATGATAAGGGATTGTATTCAAACAATGATGAACAAATTTCTATTTATAAGGAAACTTTAACAAGTGATAAGGGATTGTATGATTATGAATAAATGAATATGAATAAATATTTAACAAAAATGTTAATAGTTTCATTTTACTAATTGAAATAAAAATATTTCTTTGTACAATAAAATTTTAAAAATTATTTCATGTTCTATTATTAAATAATTTTTATTGACACATACAGACTTTAATATTCAAATAAAATGTAGTAAACAATTTTGACACTAGATACGTGTTTGTTTATCATGTGAAGTGCCAGGGCAAATATAGGTATTGAGTGAAAAAAAATGGGGAATAATTAATTCTCGGCACCAGATCAAGCAACAGAATTCTAATAATTTCAGTACCTGTTATTCATAATTTTTATAGTAAACATTATGTAACGTCATAGCTTGTAGACTAGATGTGTAAACAACACAAATAGCGCTCGTATGTCGAAACATTCTGAATACGTAAACCGTTCAAATATCAAACTTTACGATAGAGACGTCAGTTGCCAGATGGCAGCGCTAGGGTTGTCCAATCCCGATATGTAAAAGGCAACCCTCGTATAATTTGTAATATATAATATAATTATGATCATTATTTTGTAACTCTGTCAATAAACAATATAATTTGTTTTAAAAACGTTCGTACCTTTGTTTAAAACACATCATAACGTAATTAACAAAAATAATTATTGTTTACACAAGTACCTAATTTATTTGATAAATGGACAAAAAAGTTGGTTACAGATCATCACTTGTCATAATAAACATTATTTTGTTAATCGTTTGTCAGCCTTTGCTTGGACAGAATTTATTGTCAAAGTTAACAGAAAAAATGGTTAAATTAACTGATATTTTTGGTGGTCTCCACTATTTTTCGGTAAATTCATAGAAGTGCATCAATAATTTTAATAATAATGTTTAATTTTTTTTTCTGTTTAGATTTTGAGTGCCACATGTTTGGCACTTGGGTGGTATGGCTATTACATGTTTTGTCAAGATAAGAAAAATAATAAAACGGAGCAGAGAGGAGATGAGGATAGTATTGAAACACGTGCTAAATGTAATTAAGTTTGTTTATTAGTTGTAAAAACAATACAGCCGTAAGTAACTTAAACTGCATCTGAACACAACCGTGACTAAACCACAACTGACTCTATATAAGTAAAATAATATATATTTGTGCCAACAGATGGCATAAATTACAACAGATACTACAATGGGAAATTAGGATTACTGTCACTGTTATTAATGAATTGGAGAGACATTTGGAGATTATTGATAACATCAGAAAATATTATAACCAAACACAACTCAATATCTTTAAAGAATTTATTAAAAGACAAAAGAAAATTTACAACAACGAATACCGCCACATAAAAAACACCACTATTTCTAAATTTAACAAATTCAAACAACAACAACACGACTTGAATTTGACAACCCCGCCGGGTTGGTTTAACAGTATATCTAAAACAGACATACCTCTAGACATTTTCTAGCTCTAGGCAATCAATTATCTGTCAATCTCACTAAGAAAGAAGTAACTGTTTCACACCTTATAGCAGAAACAGAATTAGCCATTGCCGATTCTAAAATAGATTCCGATGTGTTACGTGCCAAAGCTACAAATATCATAACTAACTATTTCTACAACAACAACACTACCTACAATAAATTAAATTACTTGTTGATGGAATTGCCTGTTAAACAATTTTTTATTTATTCATAATTTAATCAAATGGGGAATTTTGGTGGACAACGGGTTTGAAGTTGGCAGCGGGCCAGTCCGACTGTGGTTGTCTTTATTGTCAAATGAACGTGTATCAACGCATTGTATTTTTCTATTATTTTTTACAATATATTTTGCTTTCGAAGGTTTAAATAAAAGTGTGTCGTTATTTTTGTGGCGTGTACCAATATCCCTCCATCACTTGTATTATAAGGCGAAAAAATTTTACATCAACACCCCGTAATAATTATTATTGATGCAGATAAAGGCAACATAACCCTTGCCATGGACCGGGACACTTACACCACGATGAGCCTCGTACTTCTCAATGATACTAAATATTACAAGAAGGTTAGAACTGATATGACTATTTCTACTCAGATCAAAAGTAATAAAATCATCAAAGAGCTAAAGGAAAAAGAATTTATAACAGAAACTAAAGCTAAAAAATTAACTACTAATAATAGCACAGTAGCTAAATATTACGCTTTACCCAAGGTACACAAACAATCTCTAGCACTGCGACCTATGATTGCTAATATTAATACACCCACAGCTACTCTGGGTAACTTCCTAACCCAGATTTTAACTACGGCGTACGACCATAACAATGATTATTTTATAAAGAATTCATTCCAGTTATCTAAACGTTTACAAGATATACAGCTTCCGGATGAATACGTACTGATCAGCTTAGATGTGGTTGGTCTTTTTACTAACATAGATATAGACATAATTAAAACAGCTATACGAAATAAATAGGACATTATTACTCTTCACACCAACATACCAATCGATAATTTTATAGACATTATTACTTTCATCTACAAATCCAACGTATTCTCATTCAATGGTGAATTTTATCAACAACAGCTTGGTTGTGCTATGGGCTCTACTATTAGCCCAATCATTGCACAATACGTAATGGATCTTGTGCTTGACACTTGCATTCCTAAACTCTCTTTCCGATTATCTTTCATCTACGTTAATGATATTGTTACAGTAATTCCTGCAAGAGGTTATGAAGAAATACTCGATACATTTAATAGCTACAATAACAACATTCAATTTACAATAGAAAAAGTTACTGAAAATTCTGTACCTTTCCTAGATACAAAAATTATAAGATCAATTGATCAGGTTATCAAATTAGATTGGTACAGAAAATCTATACATTCGGGTCGTTATTTTCATTTCCTGTCCAATCACAGCACCAGCACGAAAATCAACATCATTTTAAATCTGAAAAAACGAATTGGTTAAATAGAACTTAAAGATAGCTGAAGAATTACTGGTGTCTTATTGTTATCCTTTGTACACTATTCTATAACAATAACCATCTTGGTACTCAGGCGAACATTGGTGACGTATCTAATGACAATCGCATCAAATATGTTTCTCTCATCAACATCAAGAATCTTTCCAATAAACTCACAGCTCTATTTAAGAAAGACAAATATATCAGAATTGCTTTAAAAACCAGAAAAACCATCTCTACTCTTCATACTAAAGTAAAAATAAATCTGCTTCTTCAACAACAATCAACACGGTCTATGCAATACAGTGTTTTTGCAAAAAGTTTTATATTGGGACTTCATCTCAGAATCTGAAAAATCGGATTACACAACATCGTAGTGACCAGACTAAATCTAATAAAATGTGCAGCTTCGCCTTACACGTACGTAAAACGAAACATCTCGCAGATTATGAAAACCCTATTATATTAGAGATTTAAAATAATTACTTTAAAAGACTCACATTGGAATCATACCATATCTCAAAAAACAAAACCCCACCACGGCATGTTGCTTGATTCCATATGATTGTAAAGCAAAATTCTGATTGTAAAGCAAAATTCTGATTGTGAACTATTACCATAAATCGTTTCCTTAACTGGCGCAGATTTGGTAGGATTCTCCAACAAATAATATAAAAAAAATTCGGTACGTTTTTCGTTTTATTGAGAATCTATAACGGTAGCGTCCACAAACCGTGTAACGAGAAGCTCTACAGCAGCGAAAGAATATTGCAACACAGAAGAATTTCATCGTACAGCTACAACTGTGACAAATACAGAATTGCTACAACACGACATTGCACCATCGACCGAAGACCAGTCAATCGCTGACCAATCATCGATCACAAATTGTTCAACGTCAATTCAGTCTGTGAATAAGACATCAAGGACAAACAAATGGACAAAATGATTGTTATTCAGTAATTACAATTTAAATGCCATTTAGAGATATAAGACAAGCAACAAAAGTCGATTCTGACGATTCAGATACAGATTCAGACCATTCCTCTAACTCACTGCAAAGCCTAGAAAATCTAAGTAACAAATCACTAAGTTTAGAAAATTTATTTAACGAAACTAATAATTTAAATTTTTCAAATAGGACTTAAGTTTTAAGAAAAGAATATTTAAACATAATTCCAGAATTTAACGGTAAAAATAAATTTTCAGAATAAATATCTAAAGCCCAGTATCTTAGCTAAAATTAAGGGCGATGCTGCTATCAATATCGCTAGTTGTATAATTTTAAATTTTCAGATTTATAGAAAACATTATTTAATGCATACGCTGATAAACGTGATTATTTCATTTTAAATATTGAACTAATAGAATTTAAGCTAATTAACGAAACTGCTTTCGATTCTTTTAATAGAGTTCAAGAAATTTTAAACTTACAAATTTCGTATATATGAACACAAATTAAAATAGACGACGGTAAAATTCTAATAGATTACTTTCAATCATACGCTGCCGCTGTTAGAATTATTTTAACATGTCTCAAAGAGCACTTAAGTACACTAATGAGGACTAGAAACCTTCCTGATATGAACACCGCGCTTAACCCATTAAAGACTACTGTCTAAATATTCATACGATTTTATGCGCAACTTTGTAAAGCTATATTTCTAACAACGATTTAATTTTTAGACTGTTGGTAACATATACCACTTACTTCATGTGTGAACTGTCATATTTTGATAAGTGTTGATATAAATTGTGTGTAAATATGGATGCAATCTATGTTAAAACTAAAGGGCAGTACGGCGAAATTGACATAATGGGAGGCAAGGTAATTTTAACATAATTTTTAATACTTATATATTCATAAAAAATCTATTGATTTACATATTATAATACAATATTAGTGTGGCAAATAAAAAATCTATTGATTTACATATTATAATACAATATTATTGAATTTTCATACGCTAGGCTTTGCACTTAATTTTAATAATAATTTATAATTTTATTCAAATAGAAGACCACTGACAACAGAAGAGTTAATGACGATATTCGAAGAGTCAGAAGATGATGAAATTGAAAACGCAGAAAAAATTACTTTTACACTACCAGAAGAGGATCTAGTAGCTAACGAGAATAACCTTCACCATTTAGGTAAAGGTATTTTGGCACAAACATCTGAAATACAAATATGTACAAAACACAAAGAAAAACATGATGTTTTTATAGAATCAGATTAAGATATACTTCTTCAAGGTCCATCAACCAGTGTGCAAACTTCAGAATCCACAGTGCCAAAGAAACAAAAATTAAATCCCATTGAAGCTAAGAAAAAGGATAAAAATAAAAAAGTAGAACGAACTTGAAAAAATATTGATATACGGCCTGAAACGAATGATGAAGCTGAGTTCAAAATAAAGAATATTTCAGGTCAGAGACCTGCAATAATATAAAATATGTTACAAAATAGTGGTTCACCATTACAATTTTTTCAACTGTTTTGGGATAGGGAATTAGTAAAATATATTTGCAAGGAAACTGAGAATAATGCAAAATTTAAATATGGTAACAATAAATTTACTGTTACCGAGGAAGACATGTACAAAGTTTTGGCCATATTACTTGTTTCGGGCTATAATAAATTACCAAATAGAAAAATGTACTGCGAAACGAAAGCTGCTGTTCATAATTCTGCTATTGCGTTGGCTATGTGTCGAGATAGATTCTTGTCCATTTTCAAATACCTCCATTTCAGTGATAATAATGTAGTTAACAATAATGATAAATGTCATAAAATAAGGCCTCTTTTGAACAGTATTTCTTCTAAATTTGAACAATACGCCCAGCCGTTGCCTAAAGTGTGGTCTTTCGATGAGGCTATGGAACCGTATTACGGCAGGCATCACATGAAACAGTTTATTCGAGGCAAGCCAATCCGATTCGGATACAAGTTCTGGTGTCTGAATACTCCAGATGGATATTGTGTGCGATTCAAATTATACAAAGGTCAAGAAGAACGAGACCATAGTATGTCTTTGGGCAGTTGGGTTACAAAAAATCTAGTATCAAATTTTGTTCCAGAAGGCAGTCATGTATTTACAGACAATTATTTCAATTCATTATCCCTACTGGAAGAAATGAGTTTTTACAGAATCAACAAAATGGCTGAAAACATCCAAACGTTCAAATGTCTTTTAGTCGGTGACGGAGATACATATCCTAATGTAATTTAAATTGTAATTTTGAATAAATATGTTAACACCAAATCCTAGCGTATGAATATTTAGACGGTACCTAAATCATGCTTCATGTATATATTTTTAATCTATTATTTAGATTGCATATAAGGATATATTAACAGGAAATTAATTTGTGTCAGTTAATATTCGTATCAGTCTTTAATGGGTTAATATGTTAGCTAATGATTGGACATTACCTATACTAAATATGCTGTCACATTTAACTTCATTATCATTTAAATTAGATTTACATTTGGACAATTTATTTATTACTATAATCTTTAAAATTATAATATACACTAGTTTTGAAGATATGTTTAAAAAAAATCTGCATGAAAAATTCAAATTTTAATATACAGGCTATTTATACTGAAGTCTAATTTTGTTGCCCTCACTAATAATCGCGGTATATGTCTTTGTCTCTTTGTGCAAATGGTCTATTATAGATGAAAGAGAAATACGTAATTTTGTTATCGGAAATTGAATTAGGAATTAGTTTTATCACATCTAACAAATTTATCTTCTACTATATGTGCAATTTGTATTGCTTATTTGTACATTAAGTTATTACTTCAACTTTAATTTCAAAAGAAGACATACTGAATTTGTGAAGTTGCAGAAAACAAAGGATTTTTCAATATTTTGTATTAATTTGTATTTTGTTTTCCTGTTTCAGCCGGTACTAAATGAAAGTTCTGTAAAGAATGGCAAGCATGCAAATGGCACATCATTAAATGGTAACTACGCCTCAACAGAATATTATTCGAAAAATATGAAGCCATGTTACTCGAATGGTGTCAATAAAGGTTTTAAAAGTAACAATACAGTCACGACACATTAATCGAAGACTATATAAAGTGTTTGTTGAATACACACCAGATTCATCTGGAATTGATAGTATTCTACGATACACTTGTGATTGTCCAAATGGTTTGCGAAACATCGGTTGCTGTTCTCACGTTGCAACTATTATTTACTACTTGTCTCATGCAAGGTACTTATCGCGCATTGTTCGGCCCGCGGCAATTTTAAGCTCCATATAGTTAGCGCCCCCCACTTTACCAAAATTGAAAAAAATATATGTCATAATTTTGTTCTAATTATGTGCTAATTTTGTACCACAATGAAAAATTTTGTGCTGCATTAAGAATTAGAAAAAACGTAATTGCAAAAGTGGGGGCGCTAGGTATATATCAAGCTAGCGCCCAAATTTTTATTATGTAGTAAAATTTAAAAAAAATATATGCTATAATTTTGTGCTAATTATGTGCTAATTTTGTACGACAATGACAATTTTTGTGCTGCATTAGAAACTAGAAAAAAAGTAATTGCAAAAGTGGGGGGGCTAGTTATATATCAAGCTAGCGCCCAAATTTTTATTATATTGTAAAATTTCAAAAAAAATATGCCATAAAAACTGTACTAAAATGTATGATCACATAACCGGCCCGCCAGGTCGTAAATAAAATCACAGAAGGTTACGGTTACCGGAAGTCGAAAGCCTATTACGTTATCTACATTTCATGGGATGCCCTTTTTGAAATTCCTTCTCGAAGTCTATAAACTAGATGAATATTGATAAAAAAATAAATTTTTCGTTAACTTTTTTTTATTAAATCTTGATTTTACTCAACCCAGTACATAATATATTCACTGGCAAGCATTTAAACCTCATATTGTAAATAACTGTTTACGGAAAAGTTTTTATCATAAGCAAAGAATGCCGGAAAATAATTATTCCAGGAGTTTTTAGAATAAAAAAAAAACTGGTTTTACGCTATAAATAAGTATAACGCAGCTAATTCAACATGATACTTTGGAAAAAATTATATTTTCCACATACAAAACTATGGTAAATATCTTAGCCGGATCGCAGACTGGGGCCGGAGGACCCCCTTATCCGGGTAAAGCCTTTGGAAACAGTCTGCACAAGGGTTTGAAAATGTATGGCAATTTTCTAACTGCATTGGCAGTATAGACGGCAAGCATATTACCATCAAGTGTCCAGACAAGAATGGATCTAATTACTGTTGCTATTTAAATAAATTTTCAATTGTGCTGCTGCCTATTGTTGGCCCAGATTATAAATTTATCTGCGTTATTATTGGTTTTGGAAAAAATAGCGATGGTGATATTTTCGAGGCCTCCAATATGGGACAGAGATTTGAAACAAATTTAGTGAACGTTCCTGGACCAAAAAATCTTCCAGGACAAAATAATCCCTGTCCTCATGTGTTAATCGGAGATGAAGCTTTTGCTCTAAAACCATATCTCATGACACCGTTTCCATATAGGCAAGCCAAAACAAATATTCGGAAAGAGAAATATAATAATAGACTCTGTACTGCAAGACGGGTAGTAGAAAACGCTTTTGGGATGTTGGCTCACAAATGGAGAATATTTTATAGGCCAATAGAAACAAAAATAACTACTACTGCCCTGATTGTAAAAACATGCTGTATCTTGCACAATTTTTTACGCATAAAAAAATTTGACGATCTATTCGTGAATTTTTTAGAACCACGAGAAGATGAACTTGGAGCTTTTACTAATTTAGGGAATGATCCAAAACGGGTAGCAACATTTCCATTTTGTATTCGAGAAAAGTTTATGGATTATTTTAATACTTAAAATGCATAAAATGTATACCTTTTTATAAATTTAATATTCAAAAAAATTATAATAAAAAGTTTAAATAAAACAAACAATTACTTTGTAAATATCACAATTTTATTAACAAATTTTGTTACTGCAATTTCGACCGTACGGGCATCATCAGACTAAATTCTGCAAAATTGCATTTGTCAAAATACATATAAAATCAAGTACAAAGTTATTTCGTATTTCCAATTACAACGAAATAAAATTCTGATTTTCTCAAGTACGTACAAAGTAAAAAATACAGAACAATTAAAAATTAAAAAAAAAATTAGAAACATATACAGTGTGATTAAAGTACACACAAAGTAAAAATACAGAACAATTTAAATTTTTGAAAAATTTAAAAATATATACAGTGTGATTAAAGTACACACAAAGTCAAAATACACAATTAAAATTTTTGAAAAAATTAAAAACATATACAATGTGATTAAAGTACATTAATATATATTATAATTAAAAAATAAATAACAGTTATTATGTACAGCAAGAAAATAATGGTGTATATATGAGGTTAGTCTGATCGTTGAGTAATATGGTATTTGGATTATTTTTTATCTTGTGTATTTCCAAAGTAATTGTTTGTTTTATTTAAACTATTTATAATGTATCACAAAGTAATTAAATTATAATAAAAAATTCAATAATTTACTTACCGCTTTCATTGCATTATTTTCCTATTTGCGTCCATATTTTATCCGTTGCTTTTATATTTTTGTAATCTGAATTGCTCTGATCGTATAAAATGGGATAATTTTGCACAATTGAAATCAATTTTTCAGTATTACCCATTGTTCGAGTGTGCGAAATTAATACGGAGCGAAATAAAACGCTGTCAGCAGCGAACTGAATTCGCCAGGAATAAACGCTGCATACTCGCAAACGCGACGCGAGAGGTGACCGCTCAGGTCTGAGCTTGTCCATAAACCGTCATATATATATTTACAGCGCTGCGAATTTATCGCCGCGAAATATTCCAGCGTCAGCGGATAATTCGCGTTGGTGTGCGGGACCCTATAAACGTATAAACGATGCCAGCAGCGAACTGAATTCGCCACGAATAAACGCTGCATACGCGCAGACACGAAATTCGGCGAATTCTGTCACAAGTTACAAGTTTATCAAATGTGTAGATAAAAACAAGAAAAATTAGATACGTGAATATTAAAAATCCACTCGTATAGAGAGATATAGACACATAGTGCGATTATTAGTGAGGGCATAAAATTACATTTCAGTTTAATTGACAGTATATTTCTTATGATAAATATATGCTATAAGTGTATAAGTTCAAAATATAAATTTTTGATGCAAATTTTTTTTAAAACGTATTTTTAAAATTAATGCATACTATAATTTTAAAGATTATGGTAATAAATAAGTTGCCCTAATGTAAATCAAATTTAAATAAAAATGACACAAAAATTAAATAAAAATAAAATTTAATATTATCATCATTTAATAATTATTTTTTTAAACTTATATGTAAAATAAAAATGTGTGTGTCCTAGAAAATTTTATTTACGCTATAATACTTTATTTACTACAAAAACTTATTTGCTAAATTGATAGTCTGTAAAACAGGTTTACTATATAATAATGTTAGATGACAATCATTGCGAGGTCCTAAAGACCGAAACACGTGTCAATGGTTAATCTGGCCAGTCATTGATGCATAGCTTAACAGCCGATTCAATGACTGAGTAACTTGTGAAATTTTGAGAAAATGTCTCAACTTTAGAATATTATTATTATATTAATTTCACCAAGTGACATTCATGAACAATTTTGTTCGATGTTGTTTATTTATATTGATGCTTACTGCATTATTGTATAGATGGCGTTAGAAGTATTTATTATTTCTCTTGCTTATCTGGTTTAAATATCCAGCCAGAATTAACATCGGTATCAGTTGCCTTTCAGCAACTGATCAAAGCACCATACTGACGAGGTCCTAAAGACCGAAACACGTGTCTATGGTTAATCTGGCCAGTCATTGATGCATAGCTTAACAGCCGATTCAATGACTGAGTAACTTGTGAAATTTTGAGAAAATGTCTCAACTTTAGAATATTATTATTGTAATCAAACTAAAATGAGCTTTATTGACAACTGTCACATCAAATTCTAAACAATTATATTTAAATTTGCGTAGTAATTCACTCACATATTATATTGTAATACTTTTAAAACAGTATTATGCACTATGTAATTAATTTAAATGAGAAATTATGCAAAATAATATAATGACTGTAAAACATTCCGTAAGAAGTATACAATGCTGTATACTAAAATCTAATTATATTGTCACAAAAGAAATTGTGGCAATGTTTCTCACTCGTTGTGCAAATAATCTATTAATATTATTTATTAAACAGGCGATATAAATATAAATAGTATAAAAATGTTATACTTACGACACTGTATAAATACTACGAAATCGATCAACTATAACAATATCGAACATTTTAATTTGTACATTGTATCTGTACTAATAACAAGACAGAATGTGAAATTATATTAGATAAAACAAGAAATATTTCAAAACTATCTTTGATGTTTTCACATAAACAGATTAATTTCGACTGTTTGACATCTCTTAACGAACAGCACCGTCATTTATTTGTGAAACAAGGCCGGTTTTACTAGTTCATCAAATCAAAAACATTTAGATTGCTTGTGTACAATTTAATTTAAGTAAATTTGATAATTTTTATTTACGTTGTGACAAATCTCTATTTGTCTCGGCATATTTGGAATCAGTTTATTGCACTCCGAAAAATTTTCCGTAATCTCATAACCTAAAAATTCAGTACAAATCAGATAATTTTGAAGAATGATAGTAATTCTTCATAATTGCCTATCTGTGTTTCTTCGAGTTTTGTATTCAAAATGTATTATTTTAATTTTAATTAATAATAAGTTAAAATTTTCTAATCAAATGACTTAAGAAGCAAAGATTTATTTCTAATAATATGATATCACCGTATCGTTCTGTAACGGAAAATGACTGCTGTGGAAATGAGATTTTTACGTGGGGTATGTGGTGTAAATAGGAGAGATCGGGTACGAAATAGATTAGTGTATGATGAGTGTGAAATTGAAAAAATGTTGTAGCAAAAGTTGGTGTTAGTCAGTTAAGATGGTTCGGACATGTTGAGCGAATGTCTAATGAACGTTTGGTTAAAAAGATTTATTTGAATGATTTTGATGATTTACGTTTGCGTGGACGTCCAATGAGTAGTTGGAGTGGTATGATTGCGAGTGTTTTGCGTAAGGGAAAGTTTCCAAGTAGTAGGAATAAAAGAGCATGTATGAGAGGAATTATGAATGTGGATGAAGCGAAAGTTGCTCGTTTGGATAGGAATGTTTGGAGGCGACTGATTTCGGAATGATGAAACGAGTTTGTGCCACACCCTTTTGGGTACATGGCGTGATTGTGTATGTATGTATGTTCTGTATCTATGATGTAAACTTGATAGCGCAAAATCAAAACTATTTGTCAAAATTTTGGAATAAATACCTAATCTACATTCAATTTCGCTTTTATTTCTGTATACAAGACTATACCTTAGTCTAATTCAATGTAATTTTCCCCGATCCGAACTTACCGTTTCTCTCCGTAATTTTATAATTCTGTTTAACTAACTATTTTTCGATTTGAACTTACCTTGTAGGATTCAGTAACCGGCATAATGCCTTTAATTTTGTTACTTCCATTTTTACAGAATTCTGTTTAAAGCTTTCTAGGAACTTCAGAAAGCAGATATTTTATTTTATTATCACGCCTCACAGTGCCGAAAAGATGGACAATGTGGACATAATATGAAGACGATGATGAATAGGATTTAATGTTTGTATATCAGCTTTTTTAGATAACTAATGAAAAATCTTGATTAAAAATGAACAAAAATAAAATGGCGAATCCAATATGGCGGACAAAACATTTTTTAAATTGCCATATTTCCATGAAAATATGTACAACGTCTTTTTTGAGGTCATTGATGAAATAACTTAATTAAAAATGTACGAAAACAAAATGGCGGACAAAAAGTTTAAAATTGGAATATTTTCATGAAACTGTAACTGTAGGCTTTTTTGTGGTCACTGATTAAAAGACTTAATTAATTATAATTAATTAATTACAATTAATTATATTAATAATTAATTATAACTATTTTAACAGATTTAAATAGAAATGTGCAAACTTGTGCAGCTTCAGTCACTTTGACATTATTAAAAAATATTTAAATAATACAGGACAACTTGTTAAAGAGTGGGATCTCGTGGGTCTTTTGATTTATGTAATGGTAAACATTAAAGTTTGAAACTGATACTTATTTTCTAAATGTTAAATTAATTAAATATGAAATAAAATTTATTAACAACATGTTATAACGTTCTGAAATACTCATTTCCGTTAGGATAATTTATTTCCTTCCAATTCAGATCACTTTTTCACGAAAAACTTGGCACGAGATTACTAAGAAGCCATAGAGCGCTCAGACACTGTCGAAAGCCCTATGTGCAGGTTTAACCGTTGTAATGGGATTTTTCTAATAGGCCAGGTATTAACCTACATAACTAAAGCCCAAGATGTCCTCAAATCAAAGATTGATTTTAGGGAACTTTGGCCAACTTTTCGGCATTTGGAACCACCGTGCGCCTGGAGCATATCATATTTATCTTGGAAATCCATTACCGTATTTCTGTTTATCATTTTAGCTTTGAGATTTTCAGTGTTAAGTATTTATCTAGATTATTAATCTAGATAAAAATCATTATCTTATAGATAAATTAACATTTTATATCTATTATCTAAACCAGTGATTCCCAAAGTGGTTCTTACGGACTACCAAGGGTCCTTGAAACCGCTGAAGGAGTCCGTGGCAAATTTAAATTAATTTGGGAGTGCGTGGACAACGTTAGGTGGTTCGCGAAAAGTTTAGTATAAAGTAAAATATAAATAAATTAGTAGCGATTTTTAGGGGGGAGTCTGGCATATCACGGCCGTCTATCCCCATATTTATGCAGGTTTATACAGAAAAACAGCCTCGCCATTACATGCAATAAATTATCTTAATAATGGCACTAGAAAAGAATTGTGCATCTAGTTAACAATTTAGTTTTGTTTTGTGTGTGATTTGAAGTGCATGCTACAAATTTTTTTAGTTTTGAACAAAAAGCAGCATCATTTTTTGTATATTTACGAATATAGTGTACCTACGTTACGTAGGTATCTTTGAACACTATTAATACCTTCTTTTATATTAAATTTATTTAAGCAAAGTTATACTTTTGTTAAAGTTAATTTATGAAATAATGTTGTTATATAATATTTATCAGTATTATTAACAAAATAAATAAAAAAATTTGTTCTTAATTTTTTTCGTCATTTTGTTTTGTTATAGCGTTTTCGATTGGTATGCAATCAGGTCACTCGCTGTTTCAGAGTATGTGACGTCATGTCAATGCGAGTGCTTGATGCTCGTTTCATTTAAAGTCTAAGAAAATCCAATTTTTTTATAAAATGTGATTAAAGGACTGTTTTCCGTATAATTAACTAGAAGATGTAAATTATTTTTAATATGTGTTTTTTTTTCTTTTTCTTTAAATATTTAAAAAATATCACATCTCTTTTTCATTAATACTAATGATGAATCAAGTAAATTTATTATAATTGCAAAAATTTTCGTTTAAAATGTAATTTAAATATATACGGGTTTACCACGTGTTTATGCTCTTGCTCTAGCAAGCAAAGTAGAGCAATAAATGTTGCACTGAGAACAAGCAAAGTAGACTAATTGAACACAAATCGAGAAATAGTATCAATCAAAGACGCGACTCTCAGTCAGAGTGCTCTCAGTACGCCCTAGGTCAGTCAATCAGAAACGCTATTTTCTAGCGTAATTAATTTGGAAGTAAAAAAATAAGTAAAGAATATTTTTTTTTCAGTTATAAAAATACTTAAGTATAAGTTACTGTGATTTAGATTTTAGATTATCAGATAAGATTCTGATTAAACAATATCAACAATCAATACGCACATTATAATCAACTGAAAAAAGAGGCGCAAATAAATAAGTTTAATAAATTGATACCACAGAAACAAAATGATAATCCGAAACACAACAAACAATCCGAGTGGTTCATAAATAAAACAGACATTGTATTTCCGGAAAACGTTAAATCTTGCCTTGGTAAGGGGACCAAAAACAGGAATGGAAATCATCACGGACGTGGAATACATAGCCACTAGTACGGACGATATTGATACACCTAATATGATCAGAACAGGTGCGACTAATATCATCACAAACCATATAAACCGAATGGACACAAAAACAAAGTCAATGATCAAATAAATATATATAATGAAACAAAAATATTTATAAATAACTTAAATAATGACATATACATAATATATACTGACAAAAGTAAAAAAACAGTAGCTATCGCAAAGGAAGACTACAACCGAAAAATGTTAGAATTACTTAATGATCTAAATGTATATGAAAAAACTACAACTGACTTAAATAAGCTCACTCGAATAAGAGCAAATAAAATGGTACGTAATCTAAAAATATCGGGATATATTTATGATGATACTGCCAAGGCAATTACAACCGAAAATTCAAGATCTCCAAGAATCTACGGTGTAATTAAAAATCATAAAGAAGGACTACCATTGCGACAAATCAAAAGTGGAATAAAAGAGCCACTTGAGAAACTCAGCAAATTTATAGCCAATACATTACGGAATCTAGAAGAAAACGAATACCACATTCAAAATTCTTTTGAATTTGTTAACAAGATAACAGATATCACTGTACCACACGGATACAAATCAATGTCATTAGATGTGAAATCACTCTTTACAAAAATGTACCACGTGAAATATTGAAATAAAGTGTCAGCGCAAGATGGGATACCATCAATTCAAGAACGCATATTCCAAAAAACGAATTTTTGAAATTAATTAAATTTTGTTATACAAATGGCTTTTTCACACATACAAACAAATTTCCGGGATGAGCATGGGAAATTCGCTAAGTAGCCCTGCAGCTAGTTTAGTTATAGACCAACTCATCAATGACGTAATCCCGAAATTAAGCAGCCGTCCTATATTTATATACAGATATGTATGTAGATGATCTACTATTATGTGTAAAAGAAGGACAAAATACAGAACTCTTGCACGCATTTAATGGATATCATCAAAATCTCCAATTTACCATTGAGGAAGAAAAGGAAAACAGTATACAATTCTTGGACATCAAGATTCTACGACACAATGACGGCACTTTGACGACAAAATGGTACAAGAAAGATTGCGCATCAAACAGATGTTTAAATTTCCGATCGCATCATACTATGCAACAAATTGTTAACACAGGCAAAAATTTAATTGTAAGATCTATGAAACTAACATCACCAATACACAGAACAGAAATCATAAAGCAAATAAAATGCATACTCAAAGAGAACGATTTTCCATCTAACAACATAAACAGATTAATAGCCAACAACCAAAACGTAAATAATGCTAATCAATCGAGTAGCGCGAACAACAGGAATAAAAACGCAAAATACTACTCCATACCATACGTTGAACACTGCTCACACAAATTAAAAAAACTATGCGAAAGGCATGTAGAGTGTAAAATTGCATACAAACAGGACAAAACTATTGGCAATTTGTTTACAGACACAAAAGACAAAATGGTACCAATATCACGTGACAATGTAGAATACAAAGTACCATGTTCTGACTGTAATCAGTGCTATATAGGTCAAACCGCAAGAACTATGGGAAAACGTATGGATGAGGATAAAGATTATAAAAAATCATCTGCGCTCACAGATCTCCACCAGAACACTGGTCATATGTTCAATTTTAAAGAGGTAAAAATACTACATGAACAAACAAATAGACAAAAAAGGGTGATGTTGGAAATGCTCAAAATAAGGCGACATAATAACACTGTCAATTACCGTACAGATATAGAGCACCTAAATGAAGTATATGGAAACATCATACGACATATAAAACCGCCGTAATTTAAAACATATACAAATATCATCTACTTCAAATAAAAAAATAGATGGCAGCAATTACCGGTAACATCGAGTCAATTTGGCGCGAGTCGCATAAAAGCACAAGTCAAAACCAAGTTAAAACATATGTTTGCAATATTGTAATTTTTCGTATATATGTGTGTGTGTGTTTCATATATCATATGTTTCTAATTTATTGTAATTTTTTAACCAGTTTTTATTACTATTTATTATTTATTTATTTTTTTATTATTGACGTATTGATATTAAATTTTTAACTAATGACAACAATTTTAAATGAAACAGATTTACAAACTAGAAATTAAAAAAATGTCAAACAATGTTCTTGCAATGAAGTGTAGTGTAACGGTACTATAATATAAAAATGATTATACCAAATATACAGGCTGACCCAAAAGTCCTGGAACGGTTGAATATCTCGAAAACGAAACGACGGATCGTTAAGTTATAAAACACGCCTTTCTTTATTTTTGGAGAGGTATTGAACCGTGGCACTGAATTACCCCCACCGCCCCCGGGGGGCGGGGGGGGGCTAACTTAAAAAACTTAAATGAGACCCCCTCATTTTTATTGTATTTTTCGATTCTCGACCAAAACTGTTTATGAAAAACCTCAAAAACTTACCTTACGAATGGATAATGTATCTTAAAAATTTATTAAATAAATTTTTAACTGAAGAAAATTTGCCCCAGGAATTAAAAACAATAAAATTAACACTTCTGCACAAAAAAGGTGATCGCACAGATCTAAACAATTATAGAGGTATAGCTTTGATTAATTCGATAACAAAACTGTTCACCTTCATATTAAACGATAGAATGCAAACATGGGTTGAAAGTAAAAATATCTTGCCAGAGGCACAAGCAGGATTTTGGAAAAAAAGATCTTGCATAGATAATATATTCGTCATCAATTCGGTCATTCAGTCACCGTTTTTATGCAATAAACGAGGGATCTATGCAATTTTTGTTGACTTTCGGAAAGCATTTGATTCCGTGCCTCATTTTATTCTTTGGAATAAAATTTATCAACTCGGAGCAAGTGGAAAAATCACAAGACTTTTGAAAAATATCTATGACAATGCAGTGTTGCAAATCAGCATAAATAACAAATTATCCAAAGATACAAGTAAGCAAAGGAGTGTTACAAGGCGACTGCACCAGCCCATTATTATTTGCACTATATATATCGGATTTGGAAAATTTTATGAGACAAAAACATCTTGAAGGGTATTTTAAAAATAAAACGGATATACTATCATTACAATATGCAGATGATATTGTAATTTTTGCCCACTCTCAACCAGACATTCAAAGAAAACTGAATGCATTAACAGAATACTGTAATTAACACAAATTAACCATAAATTATGAAAAAACTAAGATTGTTCACTTTCACTTAGGAAGAATGCCTAAACGACGAATGAAACACTTTTGTCAAGACAAAAAAAATAACATTTACAAATAAATACACTATCTAGGAGTAACATTTACCACCTCGGGATTATTTAATGAGAATACTCAAGAAAAATTAAGCGCAGGCAGAAGAACTACTGGAGTGATAAAAAGTACATTCATAAAATCACAAATATACTGTTGGCAAACTCACAGAAAATTATACGATACAGTACTCGTGCCTACACTATTATACGGATCGGAGATATGGGGCTTATTCCAATGTCCAAATATTGAAAAAGGGCAAACCCAACATTTTAAAACCATCTTCGGTTGGCAAGAATCAACCCCGAATTATATTATAAGAAGAGAAACGGGAATAAGAAACCTCGAAGTAACAATCGTTAAGAAAACACTACACTTTTGGCATAAAATCCTACTTATGCCAGATGCAAGATACGTAAAAATTTGTTATAACAAGATGTTAGATTTAAATGACAAACCTACATCTAGCATTACAAACGAAAAGCAAAACAAATACAACTGGGTAAGAAAACTTCAAGTCATAATAACAATTAGTAACTTCAAGTGGGTATGGGACGACCAAAGCTGTGTGACACTGAACACAGAAATGGAAAACATAGTAAAAGCATATAATGAGCTGTTATACGAGGCAGATACCAAAAAAATACTAAATTCTTCTTATAATCCTCATTACAAATTTTACATAACTAGCCAACATTACTTTTCCCTCGACATTTACTTCAAAATATTAAAACTGTTTGGCCAACTCAGAACAGCTAACATTCAAACTTTTTATATATATCAAGATGGTTACTGTCACAGATTCTACAAAGAAGAGATTTTTAATATATATGTAATTTATATGAAGAAAACACACTAAACCATTTCCTATTTACCTGTCTCATTTATAATCCTATCCGAAATAAATACTTAAAAAATTATATATATATATATATATATATATATATTATTAGCTCTATTAATGCACCTAGCGAACCGTTATGCACTTTTGTCTCTGAAATTTTAACTTACACGTGCGAAGAACTAGATACATACAATATAAAAGACAGTTTTCAATTCGCAGATAAAATACAAAACCACCGTATTCCAGAAAACTTTATAATTATTAGTCTCGATGTAATAAATTTATTCACCAACATACCATTAGAATTAACAAAAGACGTAATAACAAAACGATGGACAACGATCGAAAAATATACTAACATGGACTTAATAACATTCTTAAAATTAATTTCTTTTATATACAATAACAACACATTTAGTTACAAAGACAAGCATTACATACAAACACACGGAGTAGGAATGGGAAATAAATTGTCTCCAATACTCAGTAGACTAATAATGGATTATCTGTTAGAAACATGCGTAAAAAAACTATCATTTAAACCAGATTTTTTATATAAATATGTAGACGACTTAATATTATCAATCCCTGAAAATAAAAAGGATGAAACGTTACAAGTATTTAATAGTTTTGATAAAAATCTACAATTTACAATAGAATGTGAAACCAATCGTGCAATACCTTTTTTAGATACTTTAGTCATTAGAAACGTGGATAACATAATCAATCTAGATTGGTACAAGAAACCATGTTCATCGGGAAGATACATACATTACAGATCAGATCACCAATTAAAAATTAAACTAAATACATGGATCGGTTTAAAAAATAGAATAACTAAAATAAGTCATCCATCATTTAAAGAAAAAAATTTAAAAAAATTAAGAACATTATGCATAAATAATGGATATCCCAGAACATTAGCAAATAAATTAATCTACCATTCAAACACAGGAGACCGAATATCACAACAGACGACTTCACAACAAACAACAAATGCAGATATTCAGGAAGAAAAAAGGTATACAAGTTTTTCTAACATAAATAATCTAACTTCTAAATTAATCAAAGTTTTCAAAAAAACGGCACCTAACTTATACATAGCTAAAAAAAATATAAAAAAATTAAACAATCTATTTACCCGTTTAAAAGACAAACCAGAAAAGAAACAACAAATTAATACAATATATAAATTAAAGTGTAGTTGTGGAAAAATTTACGTAGGACAAACATCACAAAAACTAGCAAACAGAATATATCAACACAAAAGTGATGAAACTAAATTGAATAAAACTTGTGCATTGGCAGTACATGTACGAAAAACAAAACATACTGTCAATTATGAAGATCCTGAAATACTTACTATAGAAAATAACTATTATAAAAGATTGTTCCTTGAAATGTGTTTCATTACAAAAAATAGTGCAATTACACTGAACGAAAAAACAGACACAAAGAAATTAACAAACATATATGCGTTTCTACTTAAACAAAACAACATATAATAATTCATCGCGGCAATTTTTAAATATATTAGTAATTGAATAATAAGAGAAAGAAGAAATAATTGCAATAAGAATATAATTAAACATAACAAAACAAATTTCCTAATAACAAAAAAACTTAAGAAAACTAAAAATAACACGAATAATATAACTTAACCTCATAAAAAATTGACAGACAACAAAGACAAAGAAAAAATAACACAAACGTATAAAAAAATTTTTTTAGCAAAGTTAATTACAAAACAATTAAAAATCAGTGTGAAATAAATAAATAAATATTGACGAATCTGTTATAACCAGAAGATAACAGGCATAATAGTTTTAATCTGTCTTATTGTTTTTGTTTTTTGTATTTTAAATATATGACAACACATAGTTTTTAATTAGTAAAAATAACGAACACACGAGTCAAATAAAAAAATATTAGTATCATTTATATAGTATATGGTTAATCGAAAGAAGTTTAAAGTTGTAAATGTAACAAAAAAATTTATTTATGTATACATGTAAGTTGTATTAATTTAATTTGTATCTATAACTGTAATATCTAAAAATAATGTAACAAAATATATTCATTCCTAGTGCGAAATTCCTGAAGAAGAGTCAAACCCGACTCGAAATATCGAATGAAGCAATAAAAAAGTACGAACAACAACTATTAAAGAGGATTATGAGAAATTAATTGCCTTATCCTGTCAAAAAGACTGCTTACCTGAAATAAATAAATCAAATAAAAATAATTTCAGTCGAAAAAACACACACAAATATTATATATATATATATATATATATATATATATATATATATATATATATATATATATATATATACAGAGCGAGTGTAAAGTTTGGAACTATCGCAATAAATCTTTTATTAAACGTTTTTGAAAAAAATCCTCGAACACGTCAATTTTTATCTTAAATTAGACATATTTTACTGTAATCGTCACTTAAGGATCGTCTTTTGTTTTTGAGTTATGACGTAAGCGATAATTTTTTTAAATGGAAACCTATATTTTTTATTATTGATTTTGGTAGTACTTTTTATTCCGTTTCCAACCATATAAAATTTTAAATATGTTACATTTGAAAAAAATTGAGAAAAATAATCTTAAAGTTTTAATATTAAAAACTAATTAAATTGGCAAAATGAATCTAGTTATTAGTGTATAAAACACAAAAAAATTAGCTGCAACTGTAAGAATTAGGCAATTTATAAATATCATAATAAAATAAGTGTTATTATTTTGCTTTTTCCAAATTTCAAAAACTATTTTATTAATAAAAATTGTGTAATTGATTTTTAATATTAAAACTTTAAGATTATTTTTCTCAATTTTTTTCAAATGTAACATATTTAAAATTTTATATGGTTGGAAATGGAATAAAAAGTACTACCAAAATCAATAATAAAAAATATAGGTTTCCATTTAAAAAAATTATCGCTTACGTCATAACTCAAAAACAAAAGACGATCTTTAAGTGACGATTACAGTAAAATATGTCTCATTTAAAATAAAAATCGACGTGTTCGAGGATTTTTTTCAAAAACGTTTAATAAAAGATTTATTGCGATAGTTCCAAACATTACACTCGCTCTGTATATATATATATATTATAACAATCCGGAAACTCCCTTATCTGTTCGCTGCTCCGGCCAAGGATAAAATGGTGGATATATTTAACTATGTTAAAATCTCGTTAAAGCTGAGAGCTTTTGCAATAAATATATAAATTTAACTAAATTTATCTTTTTACTGTTACCAATCTATTTGCACGAATTTTTTCTTAACAAATAAAACTTATTATTATTATTATTATTGACTGATGCCCGAGTAGTTGTTTTATTCTGAAAAAATATAAAGATTTAACTTTTTTTTTTAAACAGTAAAAAATACTATTTGAAAACACAGTCATTGCAACAACTTTTAGCGACAACATCAAAGCGAAATGACGATGGACAGCGTACTTCATATAATAATTCTTTACTGATTGCAAAGTTCGGAAACCCGCACACCATTGGTAAAGAACTTATTCTACCAGCTGTAAGTGGGGTAATACGCAACAAGTTATATAAATGATAAGGGATTGTATTCAAACAATGATGAACAAATTTCTATTCATAAGGAAACTTTAACAAGTGATATGATTATGAATAAATGAATATGAATAAATATTTAACAAAAATGTTAATAGTTCCATTTTACTAATTGAAATAAAAATATTTCTTTGTACAATAAAATTTTAAAAATTATTTCATGTTCTATTATTAAATAATTTTTATTGACACATACAGACTTTAATATTCAAATAAAATGTAGTAAACAATTTTGACACTAGATACGTGTTTGTTTATCATGTGAAGTGCCAGGGCAAATATAGGTATTGAGTGAAAAAAAATGGGGAATAATTAATTCTCGGCACCAGATCAAGCAACAGAATTCTAATAATTTCAGTACCTGTTATTCATAATTTTTATAGTAAACATTATGTAACGTCATAGCTTGTAGACTAGATGTGTAAACAACACAAATAGCGCTCGTATGTCGAAACATTCTGAATACGTAAACCGTTCAAATATCAAACTTTACGATAGAGACGTCAGTTGCCAGATGGCAGCGCTAGGGTTGTCCAATCCCGATATGTAAAAGGCAACCCTCGTATAATTTGTAATATATAATATAATTATGATCATTATTTTGTAACTCTGTCAATAAACAATATAATTTGTTTTAAAAACGTTCGTACCTTTGTTTAAAACACATCATAACGTAATTAACAAAAATAATTATTGTTTACACAAGTACCTAATTTATTTGATAAATGGACAAAAAAGTTGGTTACAGATCATCACTTGTCATAATAAACATTATTTTGTTAATCGTTTGTCAGCCTTTGCTTGGACAGAATTTATTGTCAAAGTTAACAGAAAAAATGGTTAAATTAACTGATATTTTTGGTGGTCTCCACTATTTTTCAGTAAATTCATAGAAGTGCATCAATAATTTTAATAATAATGTTTAATTTTTTTTTCTGTTTAGATTTTGAGTGCCACATGTTTGGCACTTGGGTGGTATGGCTATTACATGTTTTGTCAAGATAAGAAAAATAATAAAACGGAGCAGAGAGGAGATGAGGATAGTATTGAAACACGTGCTAAATGTAATTAAATTTGTTTATTAGTTGTAAAAACAATACAGCCGTAAGTAACTTAAACTGCATCTGAACACAACCGTGACTAAACCACAACTGACTCTATATAAGTAAAATAATATATATTTGTGCCAACAGATGGCATAAATTACAACAGATACTACAATGGGAAATTAGGATTACTGTCACTCTTATTAATGAATTGGAGAGACATTTGGAGATTATTGATAACATCAGAAAATATTATAACCAAACACAACTCAATATCTTTAAAGAATTTATTAAAAGACAAAAGAAAATTTACAACAACGAATACCGCCACATAAAAAACACCACTATTTCTAAATTTAACAAATTCAAACAACAACAACACGACTTGAATTTGACAACCCCGCCGGGTTGGTTTAACAGTATATCTAAAACAGACATACCTCTAGACATTTTCTAGCTCTAGGCAATCAATTATCTGTCAATCTCACTAAGAAAGAAGTAACTGTTTCACACCTTATAGCAGAAACAGAATTAGCCATTGCCGATTCTAAAATAGATTCCGATGTGTTACGTGCCAAAGCTACAAATATCATAACTAACTATTTCTACAACAACAACACTACCTACAATAAATTAAATTACTTGTTGATGGAATTGCCTGTTAAACAATTTTTTATTTATTCATAATTTAATCAAATGGGGAATTTTGGTGGACAACGGGTTTGAAGTTGGCAGCGGGCCAGTCCGACTGTGGTTGTCTTTATTGTCAAATGAACGTGTATCAACGCATTGTTTTTTTCTATTATTTTTTACAATATATTTTGCTTTCGAAGGTTTAAATAAAAGTGTGTCGTTATTTTTGTGGCGTGTACCAATATCCCTCCATCACTTGTATTATAAGGCGAAAAAATTTTACATCAACACCCCGTAATAATTATTATTGATGCAGATAAAGGCAACATAACCCTTGCCATGGACCGGGACACTTACACCACGATGAGCCTCGTACTTCTCAATGATACTAAATATTACAAGAAGGTTAGAACTGATATGACTATTTCTACTCAGATCAAAAGTAATAAAATCATCAAAGAGCTAAAGGAAACAGAATTTATAACAGAAACTAAAGCTAAAAAATTAACTACTAATAATAGCACAGTAGCTAAATATTACGCTTTACCCAAGGTACACAAACAATCTCTAGCACTGCGACCTATGATTGCTAATATTAATACACCCACAGCTACTCTGGGTAACTTCCTAACCCAGATTTTAACTACGGCGTACGACCATAACAATGATTATTTTATAAAGAATTCATTCCAGTTATCTAAACGTTTACAAGATATACAGCTTCCGGATGAATACGTACTGATCAGCTTAGATGTGGTTGGTCTTTTTACTAACATAGATATAGACATAATTAAAACAGCTATACGAAATAAATAGGACATTATTACTCTTCACACCAACATACCAATCGATAATTTTATAGACATTATTACTTTCATCTACAAATCCAACGTATTCTCATTCAATGGTGAATTTTATCAACAACAGCTTGGTTGTGCTATGGGCTCTACTATTAGCCCAATCATTGCACAATACGTAATGGATCTTGTGCTTGACACTTGCATTCCTAAACTCTCTTTCCGATTATCTTTCATCTACGTTAATGATATTGTTACAGTAATTCCTGCAAGAGGTTATGAAGAAATACTCGATACATTTAATAGCTACAATAACAACATTCAATTTACAATAGAAAAAGTTACTGAAAATTCTGTACCTTTCCTAGATACAAAAATTATAAGATCAATTGATCAGGTTATCAAATTAGATTGGTACAGAAAATCTATACATTCGGGTCGTTATTTTCATTTCCTGTCCAATCACAGCACCAGCACGAAAATCAACATCATTTTAAATCTGAAAAAACGAATTGGTTAAATAGAACTTAAAGATAGCTGAAGAATTACTGGTGTCTTATTGTTATCCTTTGTACACTATTCTATAACAATAACCATCTTGGTACTCAGGCGAACATTGGTGACGTATCTAATGACAATCGCATCAAATATGTTTCTCTCATCAACATCAAGAATCTTTCCAATAAACTCACAGCTCTATTTAAGAAACACAAATATATCAGAATTGCTTTAAAAACCAGAAAAACCATCTCTACTCTTCATACTAAAGTAAAAATAAATCTGCTTCTTCAACAACAATCAACACGGTCTATGCAATACAGTGTTTTTGCAAAAAGTTTTATATTGGGACTTCATCTCAGAATCTGAAAAATCGGATTACACAACATCGTAGTGACCAGACTAAATCTAATAAAATGTGCAGCTTCGCCTTACACGTACGTAAAACGAAACATCTCGCAGATTATGAAAACCCTATTATATTAGAGATTGAAAATAATTACTTTAAAAGACTCACATTGGAATCATACCATATCTCAAAAAACAAAACCCCACCACGGCATGTTGCTTGATTCCATATGATTGTAAAGCAAAATTCTGATTGTAAAGCAAAATTCTGATTGTGAACTATTACCATAAATCGTTTCCTTAACTGGCGCAGATTTGGTAGGATTCTCCAACAAATAATATAAAAAAAATTCGGTACGTTTTTCGTTTTATTGAGAATCTATAACGGTAGCGTCCACAAACCGTGTAACGAGAAGCTCTACAGCAGCGAAAGAATATTGCAACACAGAAGAATTTCATCGTACAGCTACAACTGTGACAAATACAGAATTGCTACAACACGACATTGCACCATCGACCGAAGACCAGTCAATCGCTGACCAATCATCGATCACAAATTGTTCAACGTCAATTCAGTCTGTGAATAAGACATCAAGGACAAACAAATGGACAAACTGATTGTTATTCAGTAATTACAATTTAAATGCCATTTAGAGATATAAGACAAGCAACAAAAGTCGATTCTGACGATTCAGATACAGATTCAGACCATTCCTCTAACTCACTGCAAAGCCTAGAAAATCTAAGTAACAAATCACTAAGTTTAGAAAATTTATTTAACGAAACTAATAATTTAAATTTTTCAAATAGGACTTAAGTTTTAAGAAAAGAATATTTAAACATAATTCCAGAATTTAACGGTAAAAATAAATTTTCAGAATAAATATCTAAAGCCCAGTATCTTAGCTAAAATTAAGGGCGATGCTGCTATCAATATCGCTAGTTGTATAATTTTAAATTTTCAGATTTATAGAAAACATTATTTAATGCATACGCTGATAAACGTGATTATTTCATTTTAAATATTGAACTAATAGAATTTAAGCTAATTAACGAAACTGCTTTCGATTCTTTTAATAGAGTTCAAGAAATTTTAAACTTACAAATTTCGTATATATCAACACAAATTAAAATAGACGACGGTAAAATTCTAATAGATTACTTTCAATCATACGCTGCCGCTGTTAGAATTATTTTAACATGTCTCAAAGAGCACTTAAGTACACTAATGAGGACTAGAAACCTTCCTGATATGAACACCGCGCTTAACCCATTAAAGACTACTGTCTAAATATTCATACGATTTTATGCGCAACTTTGTAAAGCTATATTTCTAACAACGATTTAATTTTTAGACTGTTGGTAACATATACCACTTACTTCATGTGTGAACTGTCATATTTTGATAAGTGTTGATATAAATTGTGTGTAAATATGGATGCAATCTATGCAAAACTAAAGGGCAGTACGGCGAAATTGACAAAATGGGAGGCAAGGTAATTTTAACATAATTTTTAATACTTATATATTCATAAAAAATCTATTGATTTACATATTATAATACAATATTAGTGTGGCAAATAAAAAATCTATTGATTTACATATTATAATACAATATTATTGAATTTTCATACGCTAGGCTTTGCACTTAATTTTAATAATAATTTATAATTTTATTCAAATAGAAGACCACTGACAACAGAAGAGTTAATGACGATATTCGAAGAGTCAGAAGATGATGAAATTGAAAACGCAGAAAAAATTACTTTTACACTACCAGAAGAGGATCTAGTAGCTAACGAGAATAACCTTCACCATTTAGGTAAAGGTATTTTGGCACAAACATCTGAAATACAAATATGTACAAAACACAAAGAAAAACATGATGTTTTTATAGAATCAGATTAAGATATACTTCTTCAAGGTCCATCAACCAGTGTGCAAACTTCAGAATCCACAGTGCCAAAGAAACAAAAATTAAATCCCATTGAAGCTAAGAAAAAGGATAAAAATAAAAAAGTAGAACGAACTTGAAAAAATATTGATATACGGCCTGAAACGAATGATGAAGCTGAGTTCAAAATAAAGAATATTTCAGGTCAGAGACCTGCAATAATATAAAATATGTTACAAAATGGTGGTTCACCATTACAATTTTTTCAACTGTTTTGGGATAGGGAATTAGTAAAATATATTTGCAAGGAAACTGAGAATAATGCAAAATTTAAATATGGTAACAATAAATTTACTGTTACCGAGGAAGACATGTACAAAGTTTTGGCCATATTACTTGTTTCGGGCTATAATAAATTACCAAATAGAAAAATGTACTGCGAAACGAAAGCTGATGTTCATAATTCTGCTATTGCGTTGGCTATGTGTCGAGATAGATTCTTGTCCATTTTCAAATACCTCCATTTCAGTGATAATAATGTAGTTAACAATAATGATAAATGTCATAAAATAAGGCCTCTTTTGAACAGTATTTCTTCTAAATTTGAACAATACGCCCAGCCGTTGCCTAAAGTGTGGTCTTTCGATGAGGCTATGGAACCGTATTACGGCAGGCATCACATGAAACAGTTTATTCGAGGCAAGCCAATCCGATTCGGATACAAGTTCTGGTGTCTGAATACTCCAGATGGATATTGTGTGCGATTCAAATTATACAAAGGTCGAGAAGAACGAGACCATAGTATGTCTTTGGGCAGTTGGGTTACAAAAAATCTAGTATCAAATTTTGTTCCAGAAGGCAGTCATGTATTTATAGACAATTATTTCAATTCATTATCCCTACTGGAAGAAATGAGTTTTTACAGAATCAACAAAATGGCTGAAAACATCCAAACGTTCAAATGTCTTTTAGTCGGTGACGGAGATACATATCCTAATGTAATTTAAATTGTAATTTTGAATAAATATGTTAACACCAAATCCTAGCGTATGAATATTTAGACGGTACCTAAATCATGCTTCATGTATATATTTTTAATGTATTATTTAGATTGCATATAAGGATATATTAACAGGAAATTAATTTGTGTCAGTTAATATTCGTATCAGTCTTTAATGGGTTAATATGTTAGCTAATGATTGGACATTACCTATACTAAATATGCTGTCACATTTAACTTCATTATCATTTAAATTAGATTTACATTTGGACAATTTATTTATTACTATAATCTTTAAAATTATAATATACACTAGTTTTGAAGATATGTTTAAAAAAAATCTGCATGAAAAATTCAAATTTTAATATACAGGCTATTTATACTGAAGTCTAATTTTGTTGCCCTCACTAATAATCGCGGTATATGTCTTTGTCTCTTTGTGCAAATGGTCTATTATAGATGAAAGAGAAATACGTAATTTTGTTATCGGAAATTGAATTAGGAATTAGTTTTATCACATCTAACAAATTTATCTTCTACTATATGTGCAATTTGTATTGCTTATTTGTACATTAAGTTATTACTTCAACTTTAATTTCAAAAGAAGACATACTGAATTTGTGAAGTTGCAGAAAACAAAGGATTTTTCAATATTTTGTATTAATTTGTATTTTGTTTTCCTGTTTCAGCCGGTACTAAATGAAAGTTCTGTAAAGAATGGCAAGCATGCAAATGGCACATCATTAAATGGTAACTACGCCTCAACAGAATATTATTCGAAAAATATGAAGCCATGTTACTCGAATGGTGTCAATAAAGGTTTTAAAAGTAACAATACAGTCACGACACATTAATCGAAGACTATATAAAGTGTTTGTTGAATACACACCAGATTCATCTGGAATTGATAGTATTCTACGATACACTTGTGATTGTCCAAATGCTTTGCGAAACATCGGTTGCTGTTCTCACGTTGCAACTATTATTTACTACTTGTCTCATGCAAGGTACTTATCGCGCATTGTTCGGCCCGCGGCAATTTTAAGCTCCATATAGTTAGCGCCCCCCACTTTACCAAAATTGAAAAAAATATATGTCATAATTTTGTTCTAATTATGTGCTAATTTTGTACCACAATGAAAATTTTTGTGCTGCATTAAGAATTAGAAAAAACGTAATTGCAAAAGTGGGGGCGCTAGGTATATATCAAGCTAGCGCCCAAATTTTTATTATGTAGTAAAATTTAAAAAAAATATATGCTATAATTTTGTGCTAATTATGTGCTAATTTTGTACGACAATGAAAATTTTTGTGCTGCATTAGAAACTAGAAAAAAAGTAATTGCAAAAGTGGGGGGGCTAGTTATATATCAAGCTAGCGCCCAAATTTTTATTATATTGTAAAATTTCAAAAAAAATATGCCATAAAAACTGTACTAAAATGTATGATCACATAACCGGCCCGCCAGGTCGTAAATAAAATCACAGAAGGTTACGGTTACCGGAAGTCGAAAGCCTATTACGTTATCTACATTTCATGGGATGCCCTTTTTGAAATTCCTTCTCGAAGTCTATAAACTAGATGAATATTGATAAAAAAATAAATTTTTCGTTAACTTTTTTTTATTAAATCTTGATTTTACTCAACTCAGTACATAATATATTCACTGGCAAGCATTTAAACGTCATATTGTAAATGACTGTTTACGGAAAAGTTTTTATCATAAGCAAAGAATGCCGGAAAATAATTATTCCAGGAGTTTTTAGAATAAAAAAAAACTGGTTTTACGCTATAAATAAGTATAACGCAGCTAATTCAACATGATACTTTGGAGAAAATTATATTTTCCACATACAAAACTATGGTAAAAATCTTAGCCGGATCGCAGACTGGGGCCGGAGGACCCCCTTATCCGGGTAAAGCCTTTGGAAACAGTCTGCACAAGGGTTTGAAAATGTATGGCAATTTTCTAACTGCATTGGCAGTGTAGACGGCAAGCATATTACCATCAAGTGTCCAGACAAGAATGGATCTAATTACTGTTGCTATTTAAATAAATTTTCAATTGTGCTGCTGCCTATTGTTGGCCCAGATTATAAATTTATCTGCGTTAATATTGGTGGTTTTGGAAAAAATAGCGATGGTGGTATTTTCGAGGCCTCCAATATGGGACAGAGATTTGAAACAAATTTAATGAACGTTCCTGGACCAAAAAATCTTCCAGGATACAATGATCCCTGTCCTCATGTGTTAATCGGAGATGAAGCTATTGCTCTAAAACCATATCTCATGACACCGTTTCCATATCGGCAAGCCAAAACAAATATTCGGAAAGAGAAATATAATAAAAGACTCTGTACTGCAAGACGGGTAGTAGAAAACGCTTTTGGGATGTTGGCTCACAAATGGAGAATATTTTATAGGCCAATAGAAACAAAAATAACTACTACTGCCCTGATAGTAAAAACATGCTGTATCTTGCACAATTTTTTACGCACAAAAAAATTTGACGATCTATTCGTGAATTTTTTAGAACCACCAGAAGATGAACTTGGAGCTTTTACTAATTTAGGGAATGATCCAAGACGGGTAGCAACATTTTCATTTTGTATTCGAGAAATGTTTATGGATTATTTTAATACTTAAAATGTATAAAATGTATACCTTTTTATAAATTTAATATTCAAAAAAATTATAATAAAAAGTTTAAATAAAACAAACAATTACTTTGTAAATATCACAATTTTATTAAGAAATTTTGTTACTGCAATTTCGACCGTACGGGCATCATCAGACTAAATTCTGCAAAATTGCATTTGTCAAAATACATATAAAATCAAGTACAAAATTATTTCGTATTTCCAATTACAACGAAATAAAATTCTGATTTTCTCAAGTACGTACAAAGTAAAAAATACAGAACAATTAAAAATTTTAAAAAAAATTAGAAACATATGCAGTGTGATTAAAGTACACACAAAGTAAAATTACAGAACAATTTAAATTTTTGAAAAATTAAAAAAAATATACAGTGTGATAAAATACACACAAAGTCAAAATACACAATTAAAATTTTTGAAACTGTAAATGTAGGCTTTTTTGTGGTCACTGATTAAAAGACTTAATTAATTATAATTCATTACAATTAATTATATTAATAATTAATTATAACTATTTTAACAGAAAAGTAACACTGATTTGTAAAGTATATATATTGAAATGACAACTTCTAGCAGTTTTAAATCTTTTTGAAACAAATTAATTTAAATAGAAATGTGCAAACTTGTACAGCTTCAGTCACTTTGAGAGCGCTCAGACACTGTCGAAAGCCCTATGTGCAGGTTTAACCGTTGTAATGGGATTTTTCTAATAGGCCAGGTATTAACCTACATAACTAAAGCCCAAGATGTCCTCAAATCAAAGATTGATTTTAGGGATCTTTGGCCAACTTTTCGGCATTTGGAACCACCGTGCGCCTGGAGCATATCATATTTATCTTGAAAATCCATTACCGTATTTCTGTTTATCATTTTAGCTTTGAAATTTTCAGTGTTAAGTATTTATCTAGATTATTAATCTAGATAAAAATCATTATCTTATAGATAAATTAACATTTTATATTTATTATCTAAACCAGTGATTCCCAAAGTAATTCCTACGGACTACCAAGGGTCCTTGAAACCGCTGAAGGAGTCCGTGGCAAATTTAAATTAATTTGGGAGTGCGTGGACAACGTTAGGTGGTTCGCGAAAAGTTTAGTATAAAGTAAAATATAAATAAATTAGTAGCGATTTTTAGGGGGGAGTCTGGCATATCACGGCCGTCTATCCCCATATTTATGCAGGTTTATACAGAAAAACAGCCTCGCCACTACATGCAATAAATTATCTTAATAATGGCACTAGAAAAGAATTGTGCATCTAGTTAACAATTTAGTTTTGTTTTGTGTGTGATTTGAAGTGCATGCTACAAATTTTTTTAGTTTTGAACAAAAAGCAGCATCATTTTTTGTATATTTACGAATATAGTGTACCTACGTTACGTAGGTATCTTTGAACACTATTAATACCTTCTTTTATATTAAATTTATTTAAGCAAAGTTATACTTTTGTTAAAGTTAATTTATGAAATAATGTTGTTATATAATATTTATCAGTATTATTAACAAAATAAATAAAAAAATTTGTTCTTAATTTTTTTCGTCATTTTGCTTTGTTATAGCGTTTTCGATTGGTATGCAATCAGGTCACTCGCTGTTTTAGAGTATGTGACGTCATGTCAATGCGAGTGCTTGATGCTCGTTTCATTTAAAGTCTAAGAAAATCCAATTTTTTTATAAAATGTGATAAAAGGACTGTTTTCCGTATAGTTAACTAGAAGATGTTTAATATGTGTTTTTTTTTCTTTTTCTTTTTCTTTAAATATTTAAAAAATATCACATCTCTTTTTCGTTAATACTAGATGATGAATCAAGTAAATTTATTATAATTGCAAAAATTTTCGTTTAAAATGTAATTTAAATATATACGGGTTTACCACGTGTTTATGCTCTTGCTCTAGCAAGCAAACTAGAGCAGTAAATGTTGCACTGAGAACAAGCAAAGTAGACTAATTGAACACAAATCGAGAAATAGTATCAATCAAAGACGCGACTCTCAGTCAGAGTGCTCTCAGTACGCCCTAGGTCAGTCAATCGGAAACACTATTTTCTAGCGTAATTAATTTGGAAGTAAAAAAATAAGTAAAGAATATTTTTTTTTTCAGTTATAAAAATACTTAAGTATAAGTTACTGTGATTTAGATTTTAGATTATCAGATAAGATTCTGATTAAACAATATCAACAATCAATACGCACATTATAATCAACTGAAAAAAGAGGCGCAAATAAATAAGTTTAATAAATTGATGCAACAGAAACAAAATGATAATCCGAAACACAACAAACAATCCGAGTGGTTCATAAATAAAACAGACATTGTATTTCCGGAAAACGTTAAATCTTGCCTTGGTAAGGGGACCAAAAACAGGAATCCCATTCGCTAAAAATGATCTCCCACTAATGGAAATGATCACGGACGTGGAATACATAGCCACTAGTACGGACGATATTGATACACCTAATATGATCAGAACAGGTGCGACTAATATCATCACAAACCATATAAACCGAATGGACACAAAAACAAAGTCAATGATCAAATAAATATATATAATGAAACAAAAATATTTATAAATAACTTAAATAATGACATATACATAATATATACTGACAAAAGTAAAAAAACAGTAGCTATCGCAAAGGAAGACTACAACCGAAAAATGTTAGAATTACTTAATGATCTAAATGTATATGAAAAAACTTCAACTGACTTAAATAAGCTCACTCGAATAAGAGCAAATAAAATGGTACGTAATCTAAAAATATCGGGATATATTTATGATGATACTGTCCAGGCAATTACAACCGAAAATTCAAGATCTCCAAGAATCTACGGTGTAATTAAAAATCATAAAGAAGGACTACCATTGCGACAAATCAAAAGTGGAATAAAAGAGCCACCATCAATTCAAGAACGCATATTCCAAAAAACGAATTTTTGAAATTAATTAAATTTTGTTATACAAATGGCTTTTTCACACATACAAACAAATTTCCGGGATGAGCATGGGAAATTCGCTAAGTAGCCCTGCAGCTAGTTTAGTTATAGACCAACTCATCAATGACGTAATCCCGAAATTAAGCAGCCGTCCTATATTTATATACAGATATGTATGTAGATGATCTACTATTATGTGTAAAAGAAGGACAAAATACAGAACTCTTGCACGCATTTAATGGATATCATCAAAATCTCCAATTTACCATTGAGGAGGAAAAAGAAAACAGTATACAATTCTTGGACACCAAGATTCTACGACACAATGACGGCACTTTGACGACAAAATGGTACAAGAAAGATTGCGCATCAAACAGATGTTTAAATTTCCGATCGCATCATACTATGCAACAAATTGTTAACAAAGCCAAAAATTTAATTGTAAGATCTATGAAACTAACATCACCAATACAAAGAACAGAAATCATAAAGCAAATAAAATGCATACTCAAAGAGAACGATTTTCCATCTAACAACATAAACAGATTAATAGCCAACAACCAAAACGTAAACAATGCTAATCAATCGAGTAGCGCGAACAACAGGAATAAAAACGCAAAATACTACTCCATACCATACGTTGAACACTGCTCACACAAATTAAAAAAACTATGCGAAAGGCATGTAGAGTGTAAAATTTCATACAAACACCACAAAACTATTGGCAATTTGTTTACAAACACAAAAGACAAAATGGTACCAATATCACGTGACAATGTAGTATACAAAGTACCATGTTCTGACTGAAATCAGTGCTATATACTCGTAGGTCAAACCGCAAGAACTATGGAAAAACGTATGGATGAGGATAAAGGTTATAAAAAATCATCTGCGCTCACAGATCTCCACCAGAACACTCAATTGTTCAATTTTAAAGAGGTAAAAATACTACATGAACAAACAAATAGACAAAAAAGGGTGATGTTGGAAATGCTCAAAATAAGGCGACATAATAACACTGTCAATTACCGTACAGATATAGAGCACCTAAATGAAGTATATGGGAACATCATACGACATATAAAACCGCCGTAATTTAAAACATATGCAAATATCATCTACTTCAAATAAAAAAATAGATGGCAGCAATTACCGGTAACATC
Organism: Clivina fossor; assembly: GCA_963966155.1. Lineage (NCBI taxonomy): Eukaryota > Metazoa > Arthropoda > Insecta > Coleoptera > Carabidae > Clivina > Clivina fossor. The sequence continues at coordinate 37,306,386 of OZ014551.1, forward strand.
GAGTCAATTTGGCGCGAGTCGCATAAAAGCACAAGTCAAAACCAAGTTAAAACATATGTTTTCAATATTGTAATTTTTCGTATATATGTGTGTGTGTGTTTCATATATCATATGTTTCTAATTTATTGTAATTTTTTAACCAGTTTTTATTACTATTTATTATTTATTTATTTTTTTATTATTGACGTATTGATATTAAATTTTTAACTAATGACAACAATTTTAAATGAAACAGATTTACAAACTAGAAATTAAAAAAATGTCAAACAATGTTCTTGCAATGAAGTGTAGTGTAACGGTACTATAATATAAAAATGATTATACCAAATATACAGGCTGACCCAAAAGTCCTGGAACGGTTGAATATCTCGAAAACGAAACGACGGATCGTTAAGTTATAAAACACGCCTTTCTTTATTTTTGGAGAGGTATTGAACCGTGGCACTGAATTACCCCCCACCGCCCCCGGGGGGCGGGGGGTAACTTAAAAAACTTAAATGGGACCCCCCCATTTTTATTGTATTTTTCGATTCTCGACCAAAAACTGTTTATGAAAAACCTCAAAAATTAACACTTCTGCACAAAAAAGGTGATCGCACAGATCTAAACAATTATAGAGGTATAGCTTTGATTAATTCGATAACAAAACTGTTCACCTTCATATTAAACGATAGAATGCAAACATGGGTTGAAAGTAAAAATATCTTGCCAGATGCACAAGCAGGATTTTGGAAAAAAAGATCTTGCATAGATAATATATTCGTCATCAATTCGGTCATTCAGTCACCGTTTTTATCCAATAAACGAGGGATCTATGCAATTTTTGTTGACTTTCGGAAAGCATTTGATTCCGTGCCTCATTTTATTCTTTGGAATAAAATTTATCAACTCGGAGTAAGTGGAAAAATCACAAGACTTTTGAAAAATATCTATGACAATGCAGTGTTGCAAATCAGCATAAATAACAAATTATCCAAAGATACAAGTAAGCAAAGGAGTGTTACAAGGCGACTGCACCAGCCCATTATTATTTGCACTATATATATATATATATATCGGATTTGGAAAATTTTATGAGACAAAAACATCTTGAAGGGTATTTTATAAATAATAAAACGGATATATACTATCATTACAATATGCAGATGATATTGTAATTTTTGCCCACTCTCAACCAGACATTCAAAGAAAACTGAATGCATTAACAGAATACTGTAATTAACACCAATTAATCATAAATTATGAAAAAACTAAGATTGTTCACTTTCACTTAGGAAGAATGCCTAAACGACGAATGAAACACTTTTGTCAAGACAAAAAAATAACATTTACAAATAAATAAATCTAGGAGTAACTTTTACCACCTCGGGATTATTTAATGAGAATACTCAAGAAAAATTAAGCGCAGGCAGAAGAACTACTGGAGTGATAAAAAGTACATTCATAAAATCACAAATATACTGTTGGCAAACTCACAGAATGTCCAAATATTGAAAAAGGGCAAACCCAACATTTTAAAACCATCTTCGGTTGGCAAGAATCAACCCCGAATTATATTATAAGAAGAGAAACGGGAATAAGAAACCTCGAAGTAACAATCGTTAAGAAAACACTACACTTTTGGCATAAAATCCTACTTATGCCAGATGCAAGATACGTAAAAATTTGTTATAACAAGATGTTAGATTTAAATGACAAACCTACATCTAGCATTACAAACGAAAAGCAAAACAAATACAACTGGGTAAGAAAACTTCAAGTCATAATAACAATTAGTAACTTCAAGTGGGTATGGGACGACCAAAGCTGTGTGACACTCAACACAGAAATGGAAAACATAGTAAAAGCATATAATGAGCTGTTATACGAGGCAGATACCAAAAAAATACTAAATTCTTCTTATAATCCTCATTACAAATTTTACATAACTAGCCAACATTACTTTTCCCTCGACATTTACTTCAAAATATTAAAACTGTTTGGCCAACTCAGAACAGCTAACATTCAAACTTTTTATATATATCAAGATGGTTACTGTCACAGATTCTACAAAGAGATTTGTAATATATGTAATTTATATGAAGAAAACACACTAAAACATTTCCTATTTACCTGTCTCATTTATAATCCTATTCGAAATAAATACTTAAAAAATTATATATATTATAACAATCCGGAAACTCCCTTATCTGTTCGCTGCTCCGGCCAAAGATAAAATGGTGGATATATTTAACTATGTTAAAATCTCGTTAAAGCTGAGAGCTTTTGCAATAAATATATAAATTTAACTAAATTTATCTTTTTACTGTTACCAATCTATTTGTACGAATTTTTTCTTAACAAATAAAACTTATTATTATTATTATTATTGACTGATGCCCGAGTAGTTGTTTTATTCTAAAAAAATATAAAGATTTAACTTTTTTTTTTAAACAGTAAAAAAAACTATTTGAAAACACAGTAATTACAACAACTTTTAGCGACAACATCAAAGCGAAATGACGATGGACAGCGTACTTCATATAATAATTCTTTACTGATTACAAAGTTCGGAAACCCGCACACCATTGGTAAAGAACTTATTCTACCAGCTGTAAGTGGGGTAATACGCAACGTGCTGCATAAACCAGCTTTCGATATTATAAATATTACACTGAGTGATAATACAGTACAAAGAAGAATTAACAAAATGGCTCAGTGAGTAGAAAAAATTAGTAGTTAAAAACATCTGACTCCTTTGGCTTTGCCAGGAAACGAAGCTTTACTTTTAGCTTATATGAGACTTGTAAAAGAAGAAAAAATTTCCCTAGAAGCAAGAATTATTATTTGCCAAATGTTTGGAAACTGATATGATATTTCGATGTAAAAACTATACTCTTAACTACTCCCTCTGTCCGGAAATATGGTATACATTTACAAAAAAATCGTAGATTATCGAGAATATGGAAAACACACGGCAACATTCATTATATTAGTATTATATATATTGAATGTCACATAACCAAACATAATAGACAGGTGTTGCGTTTGTGTTGAGTTAGAACTTGACGATCAAAGATCAGCTTTTTTAAGATAATTAAAATAAGTACCGTTGTGATATGAAAATGAAAAATTCAGAAGAAAAATTGCTAAACTTAAAAAGAAGAGATGCCAAATATAAACAATTGACCAAAGAACAACGTCATGGTATCGTAGAAAAATTATTACAGCACATGAAATAGAATAGGTTACAACAAAAATATGTATGTTCTGAAGAAGCGTACAATAAAGCAAAATCATATTTTAATTAAATTTATATTATAATAAAATTATTTGTATTTAATTATGTTTTGTTAAAAAATGAACTCCTATATAATATAATTTTTATGTTAAATTTTAGTTTTATTTTATTTTTATTCGCAAATGTATACCATATTTCCGGACAACAAAAATCGCTAAATGTATACCATATTTCCGGACGGAGGGAGTAATATTTTCTCCGTTGCTAGTGACACTACTCCGGAAATGGTGCGACGTATCGAGGCTTTCTGGCATACTTAAAACTCATACATACTTAAAATTCATCGATAACATTTAGTCAGCAAAAATCTTAATAAAGGCTTGAATTGCTCACCAGATTATGTCATTAGAGCAGCTAATAAAATCAAATGGAATGCTTTAAACAAGAGATTACTTGATCAACTTTGTTTGGAAAAATGATAAAGACTATAAATAAGGAGCTGAAACCAAAGTTTGATCAAAGGTACCACAAATTTTGATTAAAAAAAAACAGATACCAACTGACTAGAAATTAGTGCTTGTGGAGACTTACGAATGTTACTCAAAAATATAGAGCCAAACATAAATAATCTCATATGGTGTGCCACAAGGTTCTAATTTGGGACCGTTATTATTTTTATTATTTATTAACGACATAACTTCTCAAATTTCTAACAAAAAATTACTTTTTGCGGATGATCTCAAACTCTATGCATCTATAAACTCAATTAATGATTGCATCTCTTTACAGCATGATTTGAATAACATCAATTCTTGGTGCGCTGAAAACTGTTTATTTCTCAATATCAATAAATGTAAAGTCTTGTCCTTTTCTAGAAAATCTAACGTTATTATATATCAATATTCTTTGTCCAATACAAATTTAGAACGCGTAGATAGTATAAAGGATTTGGGAGTTGTTTTTGATCCTAAATTAAGATTCAATTTACATATTAACAAGATAACATCTTCTGCATATAAAATGTTGGGATTTATTACTAGAAGCACGCGCATGTGCAAATCCCCTGATACACTTAAAACACTTTTTTACTCACTTGTAAGATCTTAGTTAGAATACTGTGCATTAATATGGAATCCAACATACAATAACTCTATAAAAGACATTGAGTCAGTTCAACGTCGTTTTTTGAAATTACTATACTTGAAATCGTTTGGAATGTATCCTTCCTATACTTATTCTTACTCGTCCTTACTTTCTTTATTTCAATTTCATACTCTACAATCTCGCAGAATTATTTCATCTTTGACTTTTCTTTTTAAGTTAATTAATAACTTTATCGATGACTCCGCACTACTATCTCAACTACAATTTCTTCTTCCTTCTTCTACAAGAAGTACAAATACTTTTTATCTGCCTATTGCTTATTCTAATCTTTTAACAAAGTCTCCCATTTATCATATGTGTCACTCATTTAATAAATTAGATGTAACTATAGATATTTTTTCATGTTCTCTTTATATTTTTATTAATCATTTACGCACTGTACACACTTAATGTTTTCTTTTTATAATTTATGTATATAATTTTGTAATCTATGTTTGTATCGTTTGCACCATTTAATTGGGCTATTGCCTGTTTGGTGTAATTAAATAAATAAATAAATAAATAAATAAATATCATCCCATCAGATTCATCTATCCCACTATAAAAATAATAATGTGTTTTTGTATTTTAAAACAAAAGTTATAATTTCAATAAGTACTATTTTATCAAAATGTTTTATTTATATTTTATTTTTACGTCACCATTTAGAACATCAAAGTTAAATTTATAATTTTTCTATTAAGTAGTTATGTAGAGTTATTTCATTTGGGGTTTATGGTCAGGTTTTCGCTATGAGAAGAGGACATTGGGCATAATAAGTTTGGAAACCACACTGTTTTGGCTGAATCTGATGAGCAACTGAGAAGAATAACTGATAGAATTAATGTTATAGATAAGGATGTGAGTCTTGTATAGAATATTGATAAACGCAATGTATTAGTTTTTGAGAAGGGTGACTTGACGACTGAGTGTCATATGTCTGTTGATGGTGCACGTTTTGAGAGCAGGTAGATGAATATGTGTATTTGGATAGATCATTATCTAAAGATGGTCGCTTTGATCGTGAAATTAAAAAAAAGAATTAATGCTGGTTGTCATGTTTTGGGTACTTTTGCTAGGAATGTAAATGTTTCCAAAGAATCCCATTTCAGTACATACAATGCTATTTTGGTGCCTACGTTGATGTATGGTAGTGATTGTTAAGCTTGGCTGCAAAAGCATAAAAGAAAAGTGACTGCTATGGAAATGAGATTATTACGTGGGGTATGTGGTGTAACCAGGAGGAATCGATTACGAAATAGATTAGTATATTATAAGTGTGAAATTGAAAAAATATTGTTGCAAAAGTTGATGTTACTTAGTTAAGATGGCTCGGTCATCTTGAATGAATGTCTAATAGTTAAAAGAATTTATATAAATTATTTTGAAGGTATACGTTTGCGTGGATGTCCGATGACAAGCTAAAGTCCATAATTTAAAGTGTGTTGCGTTAGCGAAAGTTTTCAAGTAGTAGGAATAGAAGAGCTGTATGAGAGGTATTATAAATGTGGATGAAGCTAAAGCTGCTTGTCTGAATAAGAATGTTTGGAGGAAATTTAATTCGACATAGTGAAGAGTTTGTGCCACACCCTTCTGGGTACATGGCATGATTGTGTATGTATGTGAAAAAATATATTTGGAAAAATTACTATTCTCTTAAAGAAAAATTCAATCAAAATTATCCAATTATATAATTTATTTATTTATTTCCAATGCGAAGTTTTTCTCAATAATAATTGTAATTACGCTAAAACAATATTAGTGGAGTTTACAGATAATCATAAGATAAGTAAATGTGCGAGGCTGTTGTATACGTCATTTGAAGTTAATAAAAAAAAATCATTGCTAGCACATTTACTCCTACTACTCAAATATGGTGCCAAATATACACAGAAAAGACAAAGTTTTGATACTGCTATTTTTGAAAATAAATGAATAATTATAATTGACATTTTATGAGAAAATTAGTATTTTATGCATTAGGAATTGTTTATTTTTTTTATTAATAACATAAAATAATTATTGTATTACGTAACAATACTGGCTTAGAGATATCAAATGAGTTAAATTCCGAATTACTTTAAAAATATATTGTTTTTATTATTTATTAGGAGGGAAAATTTTATTGTCATCTTAGATAAAGAGAATTAAATTTTTGCATTAAAAAAGATACGTTTTAAAGTTAATATTAATATTGTTATTCGAATTTTTGAATACAAAATTATTATTAAAACACATGTTAAACTTTTTTTATATAAAAATGATTATAAACTTATTTTAAATTAATTTTTTACAGCTTTTTCGCCAAATAAACATTTTTTAATAATAACATAGTTGAACTGGTTTTTTTTTTATACAGGTATTGTCTAGTTGTCTAGTATTTTAGTTGTGCTACTCATGTGCCAATAGTCTGTAGAATCGAAACTACATATATATTTCCGAAATAATTCACATGTTCTATATTTTATTATTTTTTATTATTTATTTTTAAAAGTAGTGCTATTTATTTTATTTAAAATAAATACATTGATAATACATATATTTTGTTATGCATAGAAATATTAAAACAAAGGCATATGATAAAAAAATTAATAGTTCGTACCCAGTAAAATAGTTAAAACAGCAAACCTTTTATGATAGTATATAATACTAAGATTGTTGAAATTGTAATAAAATAACATAGTATGTAGAACAAGCTGCTATTAGCTGTAAATAAAAATATTATTTTCTGTAATCATAATAACATATTCTATAAATTATCATTATGTGTATAACTTACGGAGTATAAAAATTTAAAATTTATAGTAAACATATCAAATACTGTAAACGTTATTTTATTGTGATAGAGATGTAACGCGCATGTTTCGATCTAAAAATAAAAATTATAGGTAATTATACAAAATATAATTGAGATTAAGTTAAGAATTAAATTTTATTAATATTGCTTACAAAATTATTTACTTCTTTATCTACATGACGCCATCTGCTAATTTGGTCATAAATTTTACTTGTCTGAAAAGGAAAAGTAATTTTATTATAAGAATATAAAAGCACATTATCTAATTTATATGTTATGGTGATTATCAATTAGACAGATAAAGTTCACCACATGAATGCGGTGAATCATCTAAATATAAAAATAGAAAAAAATATTTTAGACAAATAATACGTATTTTTAGCCATAGAATCCAAATCTGCAATAAAAAAATAGGGGTTCCTATTTAAAATTTTAAAGTTGACCACCCCCCCCCCCCCACCGCCTGGGGGTGGGTGTAGGGGGTCAGGTGGGATATCAGTGGATAGATTTTTGAAAAAGATTAAACACGTGTTTTTTATTTTGTTGATCGGAAATATATTTTTAGAGATATTTGACCTTTCCGGGACTTTTGGTTTATTCTGTATATGCAATCCTTTACTAAAATTCATTTATCGCCTTATAGGATTAAGATATTTAACCGCGGTTTAGACAATCGTGTTTCCCAAGAAAAGGACTACATTTTGTATTTGCGACTTTTTCTACATCAAATACAACCTTAGAAAACACGACTTTTATACGAAAAATATGGTATTTTAAAAGTTTTTTTTCGTTTTAAAAAATTCTGTAACGGTCAAAACGGGTAAAAAACTCTTGAAAATAATTGTATGTATACTCTAAAGTCTGTAGAATATTATACTGTTACTAATAATTCGGTTAAAACAAATTAACTACATGAAAAAAAATGTTTTTCACAATTATATAAAAAAAAAACCGGTTTTTACCGTTTTGAGGTTATCGTTACGGACTAGAAATTTAAAAACCATCTGAATCTTGTTTTTTACTAGTTTAAGTGATCAAAAGCTACGACAAGTCAAAATTCGTCTGGGGCCGATTCCCTATGCTTATCCTGCTACCCCCTTTCTATTCATAAGGAAACTTTAACAAGTTATATAAATGATAAGGGAATGTATTCAAACAATGATGAACAAATTTCTATTCATAAGAAAACTTTAACAAGTTATATAAATGATAAGGGATTGTATGAATATAATGTCATTACGAGTATTACAAAAATATGAATAAATATTTAACAAAAATGTTAATAGTTTCATTTTACTAATTGAAATAAAAATATTTCTTTGTAGAATAAAATTTTAAAAATTATTTCATGTTCTATTATTAAATAATTTTTATTTTGACATATACAGACTTTAATATTCAAATAAAATGTAGTAAACAATTTTGACACTAGATACGTGTTTGTTTATCATGTGAAGTGCCAGGGCAAATATAGGTATTGAGTGAAACAAAAATGGGGAATAATTAATTCTCGGCACCAGATCAAGCAACAGAATTCTAATAATTTCAGTACCTGTTATTCATAATTTTTATAGTAAACATTATGTAACGTCATGGCTTGTAGACTAGATGTGTAAACAACACAAATAGCGCTCGTATGTCGAAACATTCTGAATACGTAAACCGTTCAAATATCAAACTTTACGATAGAGACGTCAGTTGCCAGATGGCAGCGCTAGGGTTGTCCAATCCCGATATGTAAAAGGCAACCCTCGTATAATTTGTAATATATAATATAATTATGATCATTATTTTGTAACTCTGTCAATAAACAATATAATTTGTTTTAAAAACGTTCGTTTAAAACACATCATAACGTAATTAACAAAAATAATTATTGTTTACACAAGTAATTTATTTGACAAATGGACAAAAAAGTGAAATAAAATAATATTGAACTTTACGAACGAATGCGCATTACGCTACTAAATCAGATTCAAGTTAGTTCGTTTCTCAAAAGAAGACAACGAAACATCGCCTACTGTTTGAGCGTACTTACATCGAAATCTATATCTGGCACATGGATCTATTAGTCATCACAACATTAATATTACTGTAAGTGCATTTAATATTTTTAGAGGTTAATTTCATACCATTTATTTTGATTCCGGTCAAAATGAATAAATTGAGTTATCAAATAAAATTAATTTTTTATAAAAGAATAATTAAAATAATTTTGTTAATATAAATTAAATTAAATAATTCGAAGATGGCTTTGAGAAAGAAATATCTTGATATAATTCCTGATGTTAATGGAGAACGCAAGTTTCTTCCTCGATTTATTGATGTTTGCGAAAAATTGATGAATATAGTGAGTTGTATTGTTGATAATTGGCGAGATTTTAAAACTGTCCTTTGAATACGTACACTGATAAACGCGACCTATTTACAAACATTGAAATGACAGAATTAAAACAGAATGAGTCTGTTTTCGATATCTATAGTGAAATACAGTATTTATTAAATTTGCAAATAACTTGTATAATAAATTACTCGATTTTCTAAACACTGTGCTTTAAGAATATTGTTAAGAGTGTTAAAAGAACCCATCGGATAACTTTTGCGAGCAAAAAGTCCGGTAGATCTAACCTAACCTAACCTAACCTAACTGACGCACAACTGGCATATACCCCACTTAGCATGTTAATGAACGATTTCCAATTCTCAAATAGTGTTGAATGCAAAAATCAAATAAACTTGTACAAAAACAGACAAATTGTACACAAAAACATTTTTCATATAATAAAATATCACAACATAACAATTACACCTTTAATTGTTATCAGAATACAAATAGAAATTTTGCAGCACAACAAGCAGTGTACATTAATAAACCAAGACCAAATATTAAAAATTGCAATGTAACACAAAACTTGTCAAAACCTACACCAATGAGCATTTATATATACAGGGTGCTTCAAAAAAATGTATACACACTTTAAACTATTGTAGTTTTCCCGCTCTACAAGGCTAATGTTATATTTCTTCGCCAGGTGCCAGAATAATCGTCCCTCTATGTTATATTATCAGTTGGAATTTGTAATATCAACATGGGGGACGTACGTTTGAGTTTTGAAGAACGTAAGCAGGTTATTAAGTGGTACTGGAAGTTTGAGAATGTAAATGAAGTTCAAAGACAGTGGAGAAGGGAGTATGATACAGAACCACCTTCAAGATTAACAATTACACGCATACGAGACAAATTCGAAGTTCATGGAACAGTGTGTGATGTGCATAAAGGTCATTCAGGTCGGCCTCGAACAGCTACAAGTGATGAGTCATCAACGGCAGTCTTGGAACTGTTTCAACGCTCTCCTAACAAATCTTCAAGGCAAGGGGCACGTGAAAGTGATGTAAGTGCTAGCAGCGTGCTACGCATTCTGAAGAGAGGCAAGTATCGTGTTTACATTCCAAGGCTGGTGCAACAGCTAAATGACGACGATCCAGATCGAAGGTTGCAATTTTGTGAATGGATTCAGGAGATGGTGATACGTGAACCGGGATTTATGGGTAGCATCATTTGGTCGGATGAAGCCCAATTCAAACTTAATGGAACTGTCAATAGGCACAATTGTGTTTACTGGGGTGAAGAAAATCCTCACATTACAATTGAAAAAGCTGTAAATTTGCCTGGTGTAAATGTGTGGTGCGGTTTGTCTTCAAGGGGACTCATTGGACCTTTTCGATTTGAAGGCACTGTAACTGGTATTAATTACCTAACAATGCTTGCTGATTCCATATTTCCTGCCATTCGTGCATTATACGGTAATGATGATTTTTATTTTCAACAAGATGGTGCTCCGCCGCACTATCACAGGGACGTACGAGCTTACCTGGATCAAAATTTGTTGGGCCAGTGGATAGGACGCAGGGGGCCAATCGAGTTTCCAGCACGCTCTCCAGACCTTACACCACTGGATTTCTTCTTGTGGGGCACAGTAAAAGATGAGGTGTACAAACGTAAACCACGTAACCTAGACATTCTTTGGAATGAGATTCAAGCAGTGTGTAGAGAAATCTCATTGGACGTTTTGATACGATGTACAGAATCTGTGGTGACTCGTACTCAGAATTGTATTGATGCTGCAGGTCACCAATTTGAACAGTATTAACATTTGTTATTTATGTTTCATTTACATTGGACTTTCAGCTTTCTATTTTCCTGAAATTTAACTTTGTAGAACGGTAAATAAATTTTCTATGGAAGTTCAAAGTGTGTATACATTTTTTTGAAGCACCCTGTATATATATATATATATATATATATATATATATATATATATATATATATATATATTGAAAAAATTTGATGGGAGAAGCAGCCAAGGTTGTTTATTTAAATTAATTAAATACTCATTGTTTTATATTTGACGAGCTTTCGACCAACGTTCGGATCTTTTTCAAGTCGCTAAAAAGGACCAAGAAGAAAGCCTTTATTAGAAATTTTCAAATAAATATCAATAAATTTCTTATAATTAAATATAAACAAGAATTCAATTACATTTATAACACATTATGTAAAATTACTTAAAATTAAATGTACTTACTTAATATTCAGAGTATTTTTGTCAAAACATATAAAAGTAATTGTAAAAAACATGTATTATTAAGTCAAATATCTATAAAAATCTTTTTTTAAAAAGAAAAAAAGAAAAGAAAAAACTGTTGTCACTGTATATACCAAAAAATTCGGAAAAATATTTATTGCTGTGTAAATTTTTCCTAGGACCGTTACAGAAAAACAACCAATGCGTTATAGCATGATATAGCACAAAAAGTGTTTTTTCTCGTTCAAACAAATTTCAAAAAATTCAAATAGAATAATCAAAATAAGAAAAAACAAAACAAAATTAATCCAGACAATTATTCGTGAATACAAATGAATAAGAAGAAAATTGTGCAACTGTGCCATCTATTGACTGAAATTAATAACTACGTGACAACAGTTTATTAACCTAACTTTATGGTAAAAACAAACAAAATAAATATATTGGAAAAAGTTGATCAAAAGTCCATAATTTAAACAGTACCAATATTGGTATTTGCTGCTGAAGGCTTTACAAATGAGTGTATTAAGTAATCATAAATACCACTAAGACCTCTTATATCTGAGCGTTTGTTGAAACTTTTCTTATTGGCTTTAATGTAAATCATTTCAAGAACACTGCGTTTATATAAATTCTTCTCTTTAGATAACACTCTTGAATTATCATAGTCCATGGTATGTTTCTTTGACTGGCAATGTATTGAGAGGGCCGTTGCACCTTTTTTAACTCTGCAGTCAGATTTGTGAGAAATAATTCTGTCTTTGAGTAAACGCTGTGAGTTACCCACATAGAACTCATCGCAATCTTTACATGGAATTAAGTACACTGTATATGGAATTTTCATAGTCTCTGGTTTCGTTCTACAACCGTTAAAAAGTGATCTGCTGGTAAGTGAATTACGTTTGATAATTCTAGTATTATCCAAAGGAAAACTATTGATGACATTGTCTGTGATTCCAGGAATATTGTCCATTGAATATATATTCTGTTTTTCTTCGATGTTTTCTATAATCGGATCAGGATCTGCTGTCACAACGTTTGTAGGAGTCGAAAATAGCAATTTGTTCAGCCTTTTTATATGATAACCATTTTTTTGTAACAAGGTACGTAGTAATAAAATGTTTTTTTTGAACGTATGACGGATCCGATAATTTCTTAATCCGAGTTTTTATGCCTAATATGACATTTGTTTTAGTGTGATTTGCATGAGCTGAAAGATTGTTTAAATAACGTCCTGACGCCATAGGTTTTCTGTACCAATCAGTCATCAGTTTACCGTCATGTGTTCTGTGTAATTTAACATCCAAAAAAGAGATTGAGCAATCAACTTCTTTCTCAATCGTAAACTTTATGTAATTATCTGCTGAGTTTAGAATATTTAAACAATGGTCAACATCCTCTTCAGGAATGGCGCATATGATGTCATCAACATACTTCTTAATGAATGTAGGAGGATTCCTAAATTGTGGAAGACTTTTGTCCAAGATATAATCCATAATCCACTGAGCGAAAATTGGACTCGCAGAACCGCCCATTGGTGCACCCAAGATTTGTTTGTAGAATTTGTTGTTAAAAGAAAAAACTGTGGATTCAAACACAAAGGTAATGAGTTCAATGAATAGTTCTTTCGGTATTTTTGTATGTGTTTCAATAATTTGCCATTTTTCAGTAATTACTTGAATGAGCAAATCTTTGGTGATATTGGAAAAAAGACTGATCACATCAAAACTCACCAAAAGGTAATTGTCAGGAATTGTGACACTATTGATGAACGATACAAAGTCATAGGAATTTTTTACATAATAATCATTGTCCATAACATATGCAGAAGTCAAAGTTGTTTTAATTATTGTCGTAATATTGCTATTAGGAGTATTGACGCAACTTATAATCGGACGTAACTTGAGATTATCAATGTCACCTTCAAACTTATGTATTTTTGGAAGTCCATAATATGTGGCAATCGTTGCATTGTATGTTGTGAGATTTTTTGCTTGTGTGTCTGTTAGGCAATGAATGGCGTGAAGTTGTTTTATATATTTATTAGCCTTTGTTTGTATTGACCCAGTAGTGTCATTAGGCATGGATTTATAGCTTAATTCATCCGATAATATATTGTTAGAGAGTTCAATGTATTTATTTCTGTTCATAATAATCGTAATATTACCCTTGTCTGAGTTAGTTACAATGATTTCCTTATGCTCAGTTAAAAACCTTTTTGTTTTCTGATGTAATGCTTGTATATACGTAAGTTTGTTGTCTTTGTGTAAAAAGTTAGTAATTAAATTAGTGTATTTTGCTCTATATATATTCTGTTTGTCTTCATCTAATCCAGTTAGCATGTATTCAATGTCAGAAATAAGATGTGGAACGTTGATGGAATTTGGATTTGGTAACATACTAAAATTTGGTCCTAATGCTAAAAATTTTGTAACATCAACTGGAACTGCTGTATCACTAATATTTTGTATCCAACTGTCCTGTACAGACAATTTTTCTTATTTTGATTATTCTATTTGAATTTTTTGAAATTTGTTTGAACGAGAAAAAACACTTTTTGTGCTATATCATGCTATAACGCATTGGTTGTTTTTCTGTAACGGTCCTAGGAAAAATTTACACAGCAATAAATATTTTTCCGAATTTTTTGGTATATACAGTGACAACAGTTTTTTCTTTTCTTTTTTTCTTTTTAAAAAAAGATTTTTATAGATATTTGACTTAATAATACATGTTTTTTACAATTACTTTTATATGTTTTGACAAAAATACTCTGAATATTAAGTAAGTACATTTAATTTTAAGTAATTTTACATAATGTGTTATAAATGTAATTGAATTCTTGTTTATATTTAATTATAAGAAATTTATTGATATTTATTTGAAAATTTCTAATAAAGGCTTTCTTCTTGGTCCTTTTTAGCGACTTGAAAAAGATCCGAACGTTGGTCGAAAGCTCGTCAAATATAAAACAATGAGTATTTAATTAATTTAAATAAACAACCTTGGCTGCTTCTCCCATCAAATTTTTTCAATATAATATTTCCAGCCACGAAACAAAATTGATATACTTTATATATATATATATATTGGATGTTGTATAATGGGTGAAGCAGCCAATGTTATTAAAATCAAAAACTCATTTGGTATTCACAAGCTATAAACATATATATATATATATATAAATGAGATATGAATATAATAAATACATTTTAAATATAATATTTTTTTTTATGATCGGCTGAGTAATATTATTTAAGTTAAAATTGGTAAAGAACAATAGCATAATGATAAAAGTAAATATTAGCTTATTACAATAAAATAAAATTGTGCAGAATAAAAAATTTATTAAAAATAATTACCTGCCAATAAATTGATTCACAATAGTAAATTAGTGTAATAGTTCCAATCAAAAATATTGTAGTAGTAATTGGTAAAATACATTTTACTAATAAAAATACTTCTTTTCGCAAATATAAATCAAGTACAAAAAATATTGACATTATTTCTATAATAAAAACGTACAAAAACTTTAACAAAAAATATACTCCACAGTTAATATTAATTTTACGGCAAACATCTGAGCAGATACTATATATCGAGCAAATATCAGTGACAATTTTTTTTACACTATCACTTTTAGTTTCGTTTAATATCTTTAAAAAATAATCGATATAGAATAATTTATTTCGAATCGAATATATTAGAAATAGTATTTGAGTTTCCGAATTAATTTCTGCAAAATACATACACATGAAAACTACTAAATCTGCTGTTTGCTGTGGCATTAGTATTAATGAAATAACAATTAAAAATATACCAGCACAGAGCTGTAATATTAAATAAATATTAAATATTTTTCTTGTCCGTTTATACTCTATTTCCAATTGTGCTGAAGACATAAATTTATCTAGTGATTTAATTATTAATAAAATATTCATCATGAATTTCCAGGTAAAAAAACTACTACAAAGCAAATAGAAACTAAACAAAATTATTACAAATTCCAAAATTATAAATGTAAATATTTGTATTAAAGTGTCACATTTTAGGTTAGTTGTCATTATATTTAAACAATAAATGTACAGTATTATTCTAAGAATAAATTGAGTTACACTTAAACCAATATCTAATTTTGACAAGATAATTTCATTTTCTTTGTTAATGGTATACGGAGCAACAGCAAAAAATTTACTAGAATAATATATATTTCTTAATGCCCAAAATATTTTAGTATTATTTGTTAACATAGCGAATGACTATATTTGTTCTATAATGTTCATTCAGTATTTATACTTACAATTATCGGTAATTGCATTGTTTGCTTATCGTTGAATCTCATATCGAATGATTATATTTATTTTATAATGTTCATTCAGTATTTATACTTACAATTATCGGTAATTGTATTGTTTGCTTATCATTGGATCTAAAATAAAATCAATAAATTTCAATTATTTTAGAATATAAACTAAAAAATAAATTATTATTTATTTTGTAGTTTTTAGTTAACAAAATTTGTAAAAAAATATTTAGCTTCTTTTTGTTTCTTTAAACAATAACTAATTAGCTGTATATGTCATTTAACATAATTATTATTATTATTATTAATTAAATATCAATGTTTTGATTATAATTTGAATTCGTATATACCAGGTATTTTTGAACTT
The DNA here is from genome assembly GCA_963966155.1 of Clivina fossor. Lineage (NCBI taxonomy): Eukaryota > Metazoa > Arthropoda > Insecta > Coleoptera > Carabidae > Clivina > Clivina fossor. Next base: position 37,322,802 of record OZ014551.1, read on the forward strand.
CTATACATAATATAATAAAACAATGTAGGAATAAATTAGGCGCAAGACAATGAATTGACATAAATATCACAAAAATAGTGTTTTAGATTTCATTGGAAATGATATCAACTTTTGCACTTGAAATGGAACACCTTATATTTTTTACGTATTTGAATTATTTATTTATTTATATATATATATACAGGGTGTAACAGAATAACTATTCCTAATTTTCAGAGATGATAGAGGGCACATAAAGAAACATTTTTTATTAATAAACTAGTGTCCGGAAATTTTTTTTTTTTTCGGCAGTCGATTGTAAAAAACACAACTTTATGTTATAACCCGAGAATTAACGGAGATTTATAATATCCGTTAAGACCATTTCATTCTACTCAAAAAAGTGCCTTAAGAATGTGAAAATTATTGTCATCTAATTTAAAAAACCATCGCGAACTTTTCGCCATAACTCGAAAACAAAAGACGATAGTTAATTTTTGTTTTCATAATTGAGTTTCTCTCAAAAAAAGCGATCGAAGATGCGCGGTCCATTTTTCCATATCTCTTATAGTTTCGGAGTTCCCCTATTAAAACGTCCAAATTTGCCCACCCTGTACATCGTTACAACTTGTATATCGAAAATGGTGGTCGTAACTTCGAACAATTTTTATAAAGTTATTATTATTTCTAATAAAATGTTCCTAACTTAACTACTCTTTGACGTTGTAATAATTAAAATTGTTTTTAACGATATCTAGTGTATCTTGACACCGAGCAATTTCCGGACACTAGTTTGATAATAAAAAATGTTTCTCTAAGTGCACTCTATCATTTCTGAAAATTAGGAATAGTTATTCTGTTACACCCTGTATATAGAATAATATGAAATTACTACCGTCAAGAATATGTAATGAATTTTTACGGGATTACCGTATAAGTATAAATTTGTAAAATGTAAATGCAGGGTTGACACTGAACATAAGAAAAATATACAAGAAATTTAAAATAATGCAAAATAAAAATTCACATTATATGTTTTACCACTGAAATATAGTAATAACTGGAACGCGCACTGGCCGCTCAAATGCGAACCGAGAGAGATAGGAGATACGTGGTATTCGCGTCTTTGTCTTTCTAATGGCGTAGCATTGCTACTACATGACAACTTAGTTAGCTATGAAAAAAAAAAGAATCTAACTGTCAAATGTCAAATTAATATATCAAAAATGATAAAAATACCTTTTATAGAGGAATTCTCCAATAAAATCTCATTACGTATCGTTTAGCCGATGCATTTAGCTACAATTTAATATGCAACAACATAAGATTGTCGCATTTTTACCGCAAGAAATCGCATTTGAATTGCAAATGCGCAGAAGTGTAAGACAGTGATAGAGATACCACGTATCTCCTATCTCTTTCGGCTCGCATTGCCACTACTAGAACACATAGGCAGTGCACATTTCAGTTATTACTATATTTCAGTGTGTTTTACAAATAAATTAATGTAAAACTTACATGTATGACAGGAATGTATGTGTTTTGGTTGCTTAATACATGATTATTAATAACAATTTTGCTGTAGCTAAAAACTTTTGAATAGAACATCGTTTCTTTGTAAAATAATAAAAATTCTTTAAAATAATAAATTAAATGAGAATAAAACACTTATTACTTTTGTTGTAAAATGAAACAATATGAAAAACACAGAATAGTAACAGTTTGATATTATAAAATACAAATGTATGAAGATTGTAAAAACGGTTAAATTTGAAAACTCATCAAGAAACAAAACTTGAAGAAGCCAAAAAACTCTTGGCGAAATATTGGTCGCAACAATAAATTGATCGAATGATTATGTTCGCATTTTACTAATTTATACCTATACCGTAATCCCGTAAAAATCCATTACATATTCTTCACGGTAGTATTTTCATATTATTCTTAATAATTATTATTATTAAATATGGGTTTTTTCAACACCCTTCGTAACACCTACGGCATAGAATATAGTACTTTATACAAGAATTTTGCCAACACTCAATCTAAATTAACATCCTACAGAAACAGAAGGATTTTTCTCTTACAATGCAAAAAAAAAACACAGAATCTTTCCGAATCGCATCTCACACGGAATCAAAGGGATATTGAACTTATTGAGGATAGAAGACCATAAAACTTTCAAATATATTTTAAATTTCAATCATAACCTCCTACCGTAAAATTTACTATCAATTCTTGCTATGTTTCTTTTGAAATTCTCTGATTGTACCTGTAAACACATACACATACGTAATTTGTATAGTTTACGATTAAAGAAAAACACATTCATATAAAATAAATTACAAAAGATACTACAATGGGAAATTAGGATTACTGTCACTGTTATTAATAAATTGGAAAGACATTTGGAGATGATTGATACCGACATCAGAAAATATGATAACTAAACACAACTCAATATCTTTAAAGAATTTATTAAAAGACAAAAGAAAATTTACAACAACAAATACCGCCACATAAAAAACACCACTATTTCTAAATTTAACAAATTCAAACAACAACAACACGACTTGAATTTGACAACCCCGCCGGGTTGATTCAACAGTATATCTAAAACAGACATACCTCTATACATTTTCTAGCTCTAGGCAATCAATTCTCTGTCAATCTCACTAAGAAAGAAGTAACTGTTTCACACCTTATAGCAGAAACAGAATTAGCCATTGCCGATTCTAAAATAGATTCCGATGTGTTACGTGCCAAAGCTACAAATATCATAACTAACTATTTCTACAACAACAATTTCTACTACCTACAATAAATTAAATTACTTGTATTATAAGACGAAATTTTTTTACATCAACACCCCGTAATAACTATTATTGATGCAGATACAGCACGCCCAAGCAAAGAAGATAGTTGAGGGGCGTGGCAAAGAGCCACTGTCGTTTTCATGATACATTCAGGTTAAAAAGTATTTCGGCGGCAATTTGAATATTTGACAAAGGAGGATTTGTCATTTTAGCAGTATTTAAAGTGTAATTAGGAAATGAAAAAATTAAAAATATTATTGCAAAATAAGTATATTTATTTATTATGCACATGTTATTACAGAAAAAAATTGCTTCACATTGTTACTAACATGATATAATAATCGATTCCAAATGCATATCAGAATTTTATAAAATAAATAACTTATTAATTTAAATAATTACATGTAATAATAATTTCATATTTATAAATGATATAAATTTTTCAGATAATAATTATTTACAAGTATAAAGTATAAGAAAGTCCTGGGGTGATCAGAGCAGATATATTTTTTTAGATATTAATTGGTTCATTTTTTGTTAATTCGTACAGATTATGGAACATAATTTTCATGTTATCAGTTAAAAGCGTAAGCATATTTTCTATAAATCCGGTCTCTTGTAGTTACAAAATAAGCATATTATAAAATACACATGTTATTACAAAATACAAAACAAAGATTATAAACATTTAAAAAGAATTTAATCACTATCCGTACTGCAGAATAACAAGGAAAATACAACGACACAACCTCAAACGACACAACAACTGCAAATTTGACTTTGACAATGACAAGTATGACAGCTTATACTTTTCTTGGGAGTGTACCGAGATTCGTCTGTGCGATGTGAATGCTTGAAATCTTGCCGCTTAAAATATTTTAAATAAAATTCTTTTAGTTCGCATATTTTCCGACTATCTTGTTTGGTTGGGCGTGCTGTAAAGGCAACATAACCGTTGCCATGGACCGGGACACTTACACCACGATGAGCCTCGTACTTCTCAATGATACTAAATATTACAAGAAGATTAGAACTGATATGACTATTTCTACTCAGATTAAAAGTAATAAAATCATCAAAGAGCTAAAGGAAAAAGAATTTATAACAGAAACTAAAGCTAAAAAATTAACTACTAACAATAGCACAGTAGCTAAATATTACGCTTTACCCACGGTACACAAACAACCTCTAGCACTGCGACCTATGATTGCTAATATTAATACACCCACAGCTCCTCTGGGTAACTTCCTAACCCAGATTTTAACTACGGCGTACGACCATAACAATGATTATTTTATAAAGGATTCATTCCAGTTATCTGAACGTTTACAATATATACAGCTTCCGGATGAAAACTTAGATGATGATGATCAGCTTAGATGTGGTTGGTCTTTTTACTAACATAGATATAGACATAATTAAAACAGCTATACGAAATAAATAGGACATTATTACTCTTCACACCAACATACCAATCGATAATTTTATAGACATTATTACTTTCATCTACAAATCCAACGTATTCTCATTCAATGGTGAATTTTATCAACAACAGCTTGGTTGTGCTATGGGCTCTACTATTAGCCCAATCATTGAACAATACGTAATGGATCTTGTGCTTGACACTTGCATTCCTAAACTCTCTTTCCGATTATCTTTCATCTACGTTAATGATATTGTTACAGTAATTCCTGCAAGAGGTTATGAAGAAATACTCGATACATTTAATAGCTACAATAACAACATTCAATTTACAATAGAAAAAGTTACTGAAAATTCTGTACCTTTCCTAGATACAAAAATTATAAGATCAATTGATCAGGTTATCAAATTAGATTGGTACAGAAAATCTATACATTCGGGTCGTTATTTTCATTTCCTGTCCAATCACAGCACCATCACGAAAATCAACATTATTCTAAATCTGAAAAAACGAATTGAAAAAATCAGTCACACTTCATTGGTTAAATAGAACTTTAAGATAGCTGAAGACTTACTGGTGTCGAATTGTTATCCTTTGTACACTATTCTATAACAATAACCATCTTGGTACTCAGACGAACATTGGTGACGTATCTAATGACAATCGCATCAAATATGTTTCTCTCATCAACATCAAGAATCTTTCCAATAAACTCACAGCTCTATTTAAGAAAGACAAATATATCAGAATTGCTTTAAAAACCAGAAAAACCATCACTACTCTTCATACTAAAGTAAAAATAAATCTGCTTCTTCAAGAACAATCAACACGGTCTATGCAATACAGTGTTTTTGCAAAAAGTTTTATATTGGGACTTCATCTCAGAATCTGAAAAATCGGATTACACAACATCGTAGTGACCGGACTAAATCTAATAAAATGTGCAGCTTCGCCTTACACGTACGTAAAACGAAACATCTCGCAGATTATGAAAACCCTATTATATTAGAGATTGAAAATAATTACTTTAAAAGACTCACATTGGAATCATACCATATCTCAAAAAACAAAACCCCACCACGGCATGTTGCTTGATTCCATATGATTGTAAAGCAAAATTCTGATTGTGAACTATTACACATTTTCATGTTTGCTAGTTAGTTATATCCCTTTTTTTGAAATTGTTACGATCGATTTGTAAACAAATATTATTTATTTTTTTAGTCAAACCATAAATCGTTTTCTTAACTGGCGCAGATTTGGTAGGATTCTCCAACAAACAATATAAAAAAAATTCGGTACGTTTTTACGTTTTATTGAGAATCTATAACGGTAGCGTCCACAAACCGTGGAACGAGAAGTTCTACAGCAGCGAAAGAATATTGCAACACAGAAGAATTTCATCGTACAGCTACAACTGTGACAAATACAGAATTGCTGCAACACGACATTGCACCATCGACCGAAGACCAGTCAATCGCTGACCAATCATCGATCACAAATTGTTCATCGTCAATTCGGTCTGTGAATAAGACATCAAGGACAAACAAATGGACAAACTGATTGTTATTCAGTAATTACAATTTAAATGCCATTTACAGATATAAGACAAACAACAAAAGTAGATTCTGACGATTCAGATACAGATTCAGACCATTCCTCTAACTCACTGCAAAGCCTAGAAAATCTAAGTAACAAATCACTAAGTTTAGAAAATTTATTTAACGAAACTAATAATTTAAATTTTTCAAATAGGACTTAAGTTTTAAGAAAAGAATATTTAAACATAATTCCAGAATTTAACGGTAAAAATAAATTTTCAGAATAAATATCTAATGCCCAGTATCTTAGCTAAAATTAAGAGCGATGCTGCTATCAATATCGCTAGTTGTATAATTTTAAATTTTCAGATTTATAGAAAACATTATTTAATGCATACGCTGATAAACGTGATTGTTTCATTTTAAATATTGAACTAATAGAATTTAAGCTAATTAACGAAACTGCTTTCGATTCTTTTAATAGAGTTCAAGAAATTTTAAACTTACGAATTTCGTATATATCAACACAAATTAAAATAGACGACGGTAAAATTCTAATAGATTACTTTCAATCATACGCTGCCGCTGTTAGAATTATTTTAACATGTCTCAAAGAGCACTTAAGTACACTAATGTGGACTAGAAACCTTCCTGATATGAACACCGCGCTTAACCCATTAAAGACTACTGTCTAAATATTCATACGATTTTATGCGCAACTTTGTAAAGCTATATTTCTAACAACAATTTAATTTTTAGACTGTTGGTAACATATACCACTTACTTCATGTGTGAACTGTCATATTTTGATAAGTGTTGATATAAATTGTGTGTAAATATGGATGCAATCTATGCAAAACTAAAGGGCAGTACGGCGAAATTGACAAAATGGGAGGCAAGGTAATTTTAACATAATTTTTAATACTTATATATTCATAAAAAATCTATTGATTTACATATTATAATACAATATTAGTGTGGCAAATGACATAACCTAAAATAAAAAAAAACAAACAGCATTTAGTTTATAATTTGTTCTTGCAAAAATAGGCGTATGAATTTTCATACGCTAGGCTTTGCAATTAATTTTAATAATAATTTATAATTTTATTCAAATAGAAGACCACTGACAACAGAAGAGTTAATGACGATATTCGAAGAGTCAGAAGATGATGAAATTGAAAACGCAGAAAAAATTGCTTTTACACTATTTATCAGATTCAGATATACTTCTTCAAGGTCCATCAACCAGTGTGCAAACTTCAGAATCCACAGTGCCAAAGAAACAAAAATTAAATCCCATTGAAGCTAAGAAAAAGGATAAAAATAAAAAAGTAGAACGAACTTGGAAAAATATTGATATACGGCCTGAAACGAATGATAAAGCTGAGTTCAAAATAAAGAATATTTCAGGTCAGAGACCTGCAATAATAGAAAATATGTTACAAAATGGTGGTTCACCATTACAATTTTTTCAACTGTTTTGGGATAGTGAATCAGTAAAATATATTTGCAAGGAAACTGAGAAATATGCAAAATATAAATATGGTGACAATAAATTTACTGTTACCGAGGAAGACATGTACAAAGTTTTGGCCATATTACTTGTTTCGGGCTATAATAAATTACCAAATAGAAAAATGTACTGGGAAACGAAAGCTGATGTTCATAATTCTGCTATTGCATTGGCTATGTGTCGAGATAGATTCTTGTCCATTTTCAAATACCTCCATTTCAGTGATAATAATGTAGTTAACAATAATGATAAATGTCATAAAATAAGGCCTCTTTTGAACAGTATTTCTTCTAAATTTGAACAATACGCCCAGCCGTTGCCTAAAGTGTGGTCTTTCGATGAGGCTATGGAACCGTATTACGGCAGGCATCACATGAAACAGTTTATTCGAGGCAAGCCAATCCGATTCGGATACAAGTTCTGGTGTCTGAATACTCCAGATGGATATTGTGTGCGATTCAAATTATACAAAGGTCGAGAAGAACGAGACCATAGTATGTCTTTGGGCAGTTGGGTTACAAAAAATCTAGTATCAAATTTTGTTCCAGAAGGCAGTCATGTATTTATAGACAATTATTTCAATTCATTATCCCTACTGGAAGAAATGAGTTTTTACAGAATCAACAAAATGGCTGAAAATATCCAAACGTTCAAATGTCTTTTAGTCGGTGACGGAGGAACCGGTAAATCAACATTTGTTAGAAGGCACTTAACCGGTGTTAACTAGTGTTCCATACTATATATATCACTGGGACTCTTCGTACGGATAGAATTGAAAAAGCTCCCCTGAAAGATCGCAAGAAGCAACCTCGAGGTGCAATTCACGCCATGGCAGATGAAACACATGGAATTCATATTTATTGTTGGCACGATAATAGCCAAGTAACATTGGCAACAAATCGCACTGATACTCTAACTTTAACTCGAACAAAGTGTTCTAGATATAATTCAGCGTCCAAAAATAAAGTGGATGTATCTCAACCATCGCTTATTGCCGAGTATAATAATGGTATGGGTGGTGTTGATTTCTTTGATCAATTTCGGGGTGCACATAGAATTACTATTAGAAGTAAAAAATGGTATTGGCCAATTGTACGCTTTTGCCTCAACGGTTCAATTGTCAACGCCTGGTTATTGTTTCGTAATATAGAGCCTGGAATACCTCAGTTGGAGTTTATTCGGCGTATTACCATTCCACTGTTATCAACACCGATAATACAACGTCCACGATTGGTGACACGACACCGCTGCAGTAATGTTTTGCAAGAAGTTCGTATTGATCGTAAAAATCATTGGCCGCTATCGAATGTTTCAAACCTTATCATACAGAAAAATAAGTAAGATACAGATACATATCCGAATGTAATTTAAATTGTAATTTTGAATAAATATGTTAACACCAAATCCTAGCGTATGAATATTTAGACGGTACCTAAATCATGCTTCATGTATATTTTTAATTTTTTTTCTTCAAAAATGTATTATTTAGATTGCATATAAGGATATATTAACAGGAAATTAATTTGTGTCAGTTAATATTCGTATCAGTCTTTAATGGGTTAATATGTTAGCTAATGATTTTTCAACTAGAAAGTCAATTACGTTCATAATAAAATATTAGAACAAAACAAAATCACATAATCGCCCACACAATTAGAACACATTTATATCAAAATACACAACCACAACTAATCTACAGACCTACACCACATAAGTTGAATTACACACCAAAAACAAAACATGTTCCAACTAAATTCCTACAAAAAATTATTTGCACCCACGCCTATGAATGTGAGTACACGAAAGACGTTTACATTTAAGCTTGGCCCATCCTGCTTTGTTGCTCCTCGTCCTTATCAAAATATACACGCCCAATACAGACAAACACCAAAATACATAGCAGAAGAACTTTTTAACACAGAAATCACAGAAATAAACGGAAATTATGAACATAATTATAGCGATCAATATTATACGTAAATGTAATTACCAAAATTTTGACGAGCACATTTATGACAATAGTAATATTACGAGGGCTGACAATAAAGTAAGGTCTCCAACGCTGCAACTTCGCCGGATCACGCGCTAGGCGAAATCTGGCAACACCGCCGTGTTCCTTGGTTCCCCCAGTACCACTTTGCTGCTGGGTGAGGCTTCCCCGACCGCTCAGTCTTGGCTGAGCAGCCGTCAACGATGGAGGTACCCCTCGCGTCAGCGTCCAAGTGCGAATTGCGTTCTGTAATACGTTTTTTGAGTGCGAAAAAGGTGACACCTATTGAAATCCATCGTCAACTAGTTGAAGTTTACGGGGAAAAGTGTATGGACATAAAAAACGTGCGTAAGTGGAGCCGCGAGTTCAATTTCGGGCGCACTAATGTTCACGACGAGGAGAGAAGTGGCCGACCGTCGGTCTCGGATGCGATTGTTCAAGCAGTGGAGGCAGAAATGCTCAAAAACCGCCGTGCGACAATTACGGACTTGAAAGAGAAGCTTGGAGGAGTGTGTAGCAGCGAAACAATCCGTCATATCCTTGTGAACAACTTGCAGTATCACAAAGTTTCTGCCCGATGGGTGCCGAAACAGCTGACCGAAGACCACATGAAGCGGCGCGTGGAATGTGCGACCAAAGTTGTGGCCCGTTTTGAAGAGGAAGGCGATGATTTTTTGGAAGGGTTTGTTACGGGGGATGAAACGTGGGCTCATCACTACACACCCGAAACAAAGGAGTCGTCCAAACAATGGCGCCATAGCGATTCTCCGAAACCCAAAAAGTTTAAGGCGACACTGTCAGCCGGCAAGGTGATGGCTACGGTGTTTTGGGATCGCCACGGGGTATTGTTGGTGGATTTCATGCCAAGGGGAACCACTATCAATGCAGCAAGGTACTGTGAGACCCTGGAAAAGCTTCGTCGTGCCATAAAAAACAAACGCCCGGGATTGCTGAGCAAAGGAGTGAAATTTCACCACGACAACGCGCGCCCGCACACAGCCAACGTTACCCTTGACCTGCTCAAGAAATTTGGCTGGGAAATCATCGATCACCCTCCCTATAGTCCCGACGTGGCCCCAAGTGACTACCACATGTTCCCCGCCCTGAAAAAACATCTCGGAGGGAAGAAGTTTGATAGTGACGCGGAGGTTCAGAAAGAGGTCAACACCTGGCTGCGCGAGGCGGACGGAGAGTGGTATTCTGCCGGCATAGACAAGTTCATCGTGCGGATGCGCAAGGTGTTGGAAAAAAATGGCGATTATGTAGAAAAGTAGCCAAGACCTTGGCCTTTCCAACGGTGTATCGCTTTTTGTAAATAAATGTCATTTTCTATGAAAAAAAAAATTGGAGACCTTACTTTATTGTCAGCCCTCGTATTTCCGAGCCTGACGATCAAAATTATCCAAATACATTTTTTTAGAGATAAAAGACTCGGTAACAAACTGAATTATGAATCATAAATTGCACTGAATCATTGAATCGCATAATCAAAGCGAGTACCATTTGTTATTTATCCAGAATACAATTTAAAAGTGCTAATTTACACCGGTAGCACGCGTTCTTTTATAAAACAAGAAGTTGGAAATAAATTCTCCAAAAATAAAATTCAAAACGATATATAAAACTTCAATTTGTTTTGATATGAATTTTGTGTGAAAGTTGCTGCCGTAAATAAAGAAGTTGCAAATAAATTTTTCAAAAATAAAATTCAAAACGATATATAAAACTTCACTTTGTTTTGATATGAATTTTTTGTCAAAGTTGCTGCCACAAATAAGGAAGTTGCAAATAAATTCTTCAAAAATAAAATTCAAAGTATTTCGATGAACGGTACCTATATTTGAAAACTAACTATGAAATGCGCGTGAGCTCTTATTTGTATTTACACCTGTTATTTTTGTCTGTTGTTTACCGCCAACATTCCGTTAGTTATTCGGTTCAAAATGAATAAAAATAAAGTAAGTTATTTGATAATTATTTGGTATAACATTACTTTACAGTTACCAAATCGTATTTACTTCAAATTTTACAGACTGTTACTTTAGTACATTTTACGAATAAAAATCTCAAAAAATTTTAGTATCAAAATGAGTTTTAACCATTTGTAGATATGTAGATATGTTTCGCTGAAAAAGAAAGAATTATTAAATATGTTATTGAAACTAGAGATTTTATGCGTCGCGTGGTAACGCGTTCTGGAAAACGATGGAAAGACAACTCATTTTGAACCGGAGTTGCTAATCCGTCAAGGAATACTTTCGAAAAGTGCTAGTAAATAATTTATAGAAATTCAATTTTAATTTAAACGATATTTAAAAAAATAATACACGGGTAAGTACGAATGCCAGGTGAATTCAAAGATTGTGATACTTATGTTTAGTATTATTTAGTTTTAGTTATAAGAAAAGCCGATTGCAATATTCTTCTTCAGTTCGACGTGAAAATCGTAGAACTCTATCTAAGTTTTTCGGTGAAAGTAGTAATAGTAATAACAATAATAAAAATGTGGATGTAGAAAGTTCAAATATGGATAATGTTATGCAACTTTATTTTTGAAAATGGAATGCATTATTTTCTTGGATTTTTTAAAATTATAAATGAGATATTAAACAAATTCAAATAAAAAAAATCGGTCTATACACATATTAAAATTGTTTACAATTTTTAAGTCAATTTAAAATGAATTTCGTAATTTGGTCAAATAATAGATATCTTTAAAAATACTTCTATATTGAAGATCCAAACTTAGAAAAGATTAAAATGATTTATGTTCAATCAGTTTTAATAATATTACTATGTTAATATTGTAGCGGAAATTTGACAAAAATATAACTAAATTAGTAGATGAAAGTATTGGTACAAAAATTGATGATAAAGATGTTTTAAAATTGATGGAAAAAGAAACGTTGATTGTGATGAAAAATGGTCACCTCCAGCAGTATCACGTACTTTTATAGATATGGATATATATATATATATATATATATATATATATATATATATATATATATAACATTGTGTTTTAGATTTCTTTGAAGTTTCAAATCTGTCATCTTCATCTACAATATCTATAAGAGAATCAGATACAGAATTAAAAAATAGTAAGAGCGCTAGCGATATTAGTTATGAAATTTTATCAGTTCCTCAGTATAATGCAGTAGAAATAGAATTAGTAGAAGTAGAATTAGTGTAATCAGTGTAAAAATAGGTAAACTGAAATATGTTATTGCTGGAGTATATCGGTCACCAAGTAGCTAGTTTTCCAATTTTAAAAATTTATTTTAAGAATGGTGTGAAGATATAACTGTAGGAGGAAAATGTGTAATTTTGATAGTTGGTGATTTTGATATATATTATAAATACAAATTAATTAGTTTCATGTATAAAAAACTTAAGTTTAAAACAACATGATTGTGAATGAGTTTACACATATATCGCATCAGGGGCAGAAATCATTAATCGATTTAGTGATTGGTAATCATGTTCCTATTAGTTGTAACGTGATAAGAAATATAACTTTTAATAATTATAGTCTTATTAGGATTAGTATAGAAACAAATAGCAGTATAAGGTTTATAAAATTAGGGTAAGATCGAAATTGACTGATATAAATACGACGAGAAAAATTATATAAAATACAAAGTTTGATTACCGAATATGTAACTTAAATAATAAGTACAATATATATATATATTGTCACATATTTTTCTGTATTTGACGCGAAATTGTGATAAACAACTTAATTACTCTCGTTGTAAATCGTAGTTTTGGTAACCGCAAGTTTAGTTTAGTTTCTTCGTGTTTTTTGTACGGTTTTTTAAAAGAAAAGAAAGGAGAGTCGGTTTTCGCCCATTGTCGAAGACAGACATAGTTATTTGTTCTGTAAAATATTCTAAGATATTATTGCAATTCGCGGTACCGTGATAATTTTGTGGTTATTGAGTGTAATTATTGCGTTTATTAGTAACGTTGTTGAACTTTGCGTGCACTCAAGCCGATTTTACTCCATGCGGAGGATTTTGTAAAAGCACGTGTACCGCGAATATTGTGAAAAGCCTTTATCGAATTGTTTAATCTTGGCGTGGTTCTTTCACAAGTAACTCGGTTTACGAGGATCCAGTATAAATTGCGTAGTATCGTGAATTTCGTCCAATTTAGTGTCGTTTGTGTGTGTGTGTGTGTCGCCACATATAGTGAGTGTGACCCCTTGTTCAAACCCAATAATCACGTGTCGTCGTCGTCATCATCAACTGTACACGACCAACTAGGAAATCAGCCCAGTATCGGAGTATTATCCTCTACAACATCTTTATTAGTGCTAATATCGATAGATGAGTACAATAAACATTTATTTCATTTGATCATTTAGCTTTCATTTTAAATTCGTATTCCGGTAGTGACGTATTCATAGTACGCACACTTTCAACGCGCATTCAAATAACTGCGTCTGCGCGCAATAGCATTCTGGTTTGCGTAAGATTTTCAATGGCGGATCAATACCGTTTTTCTGTAACTAAAGTTTTGATTTAAATATCGATAATTCGATCTGTTGTAATTATTTACGTTGGCTAATATTATTGTTTATCGCTAACGTGAAACTATCGTACGTGCATATGATATCTGTTACCGAACTTGAGCGAAAAGCTATAGTAAAAATTACACGTACGACACTGTATTAAATTCAAGGTCGCCTCACATGTAAATTCGTTTTTGGCGGCAATTGTATTATTTGTTATTAGTTTTAAGATCATTTCATTCATTATCATTCATCTTCATTAGGTTCAGATTTATTGCGATTATTGTTTGTTTGTTTTATTTCTTATATTATGCTAATTACTGTAATATATTCACATTGTTAATTATATTATCGTTGATTGTTGGTCGTAAACCCGATTTCAAATTATTACCGATCATTACTCTTTGTTATGGCTAAATAACCTTAAAGATCCTGTCGGACGCCTCGCTCGCTGGGCACTTAAGCTACAACAGTATGATTACGAAATCATCCATCGAAAAGGGAAAAAGCATCTTTTACCTGATCTACTCTCGCGTACGGTTGAAGTTAAATTAAATTTAATTCGAATTGATAATGAGATTACCGATCCGTGGTATCGCGAAATACGCGAAAAAGTTCGTGAAAATCCCGTATCGTATAGTAACTGGAAAATTGTAGAAAATAAACTTTATAAGCGCACACACTATAATAAAGAATTAAGTTGGAAAATGGTTGTTCCTAAGGAAAACCGTCCTAAAGTTTTTAAAGAATGTCATGACAAGCCTACCGCAGGACATTTAGGTGTCTATAAGACATTTCACAGAATAAATGCCTTGTACTATTGGCCGAAAATGATGGCTGACGTAATCACGTACATTCGTCGTTGCGTAGTTTGTCAGTCTCAGAAACCCTGTCAGAGATTACCCGCTGGTGTTATGGGAAAACGCCCGACTATCTGTTACCCTTGACAAATGATTAGCTTAGATTTTATGGAATTTCCGCGATCGAATCACGGTTATAATTATTTACTTGTCGTTACGAATTATTTTTCGAAATATGTACTTTTGTTTCCACTTCGTACCGCTACGGCCGCAAAACTGTGCGAGATCGTAGAAGAAAGAATATTCTTAACTTTTGGGGTTTGTCAATTTCTTTTGTGCGACAACGGTAGACAAATGATCAGTAAAGAATTTAAGAAGCTTGCGGAAAAATATCAAGTAAAATTAATATTTAACCCTCTCTATCATCCTCAAAGCAATCCAACTGAATGAAGTAATCGCGTTATTAAGACGATGATACGATCATATCTTGATAAAGAACATAAGTATTGGGACGAACATTTATCGGAGATCGCGCTCGCGATAAATACGGCTAAAAATGAAGTTACGCAATACTCGCCATTTTACTTAAATTTTTGTAGAGAACATTGTTTGTCAGGACATGATTATGGTCAGCATACCGATAACACCCCTCTCCCTCCTGTCAATCGTTCCGAGATTACTAGAGCGGAAGAAATAGCGCAAATATTTTTGAACGTACGTAAATTGTTACATAAAGCTTATGAGAGAAATAAGAAATATTACGATTTGAGAAAACGTGACGTACAATTTAATGTCGGCCAATTTGTATGGCATAGAAACTATGTGCTCTCGGATGGCGCTAAAGGTTTCTCAAATAAACTTGCACCGAAATTTGTCGGTCCGTTTGAAACAAAGCGAAAATTATCTGCGCTCACGTATGAATTACAGGATGCTAACCAAACCTCTAAGGGTATATGGCATATGAAAGATCTGAAACTAGCCGATGTGTGACTGCTTTTTTTTTCGTTTTTTTAAAATTAAGTAAGGGTGGGATTATATATATTGTTAAAGAAAGTAATTGTTTCATGTTTTTGTGCCAGTATGTTGGCAACACCACCAACTCAGTTGGTAATGTGCACACACACACATCAGCAGTAGTGTCGTGTCCTTTTAGTTGTAAGTGTATGACGTATCGATTGTTCTGTATATTAATATTACATTTAATAAGTTTATATAATAAATACAATATAATCAAACTTATTGGCTTATTACAATTAATAACCCCAACATATATATATATATATATATATATATATATATATATATATATATATATATATATATATATATATATATATATATATATGAATGCAAAATAGAAAACTTTTCCACAAAGTAGAAAGTAAAGAGAAAGATATTCGTATTCATAGTGTAACGATTTTGTAGTTCTCTTTTTATTAATTTTTAAATATTGTTATGTCCCATTCAGTTAATGTTTTAGCGCAGACCTAGTATAATATTCAGTAATTTTTTTATATATATCTGACAAAAATTATACAGGGTAAAACCAATTCTAATTTAGCAAACCACTTAATTGAATTTAACCATAATTGTTCCATAGAAAACTTGAAAATTTTACTTTTTTACATTGTAAAGGATTAAAACTCACCTTCTTGGAAAACTTTGAAATCAAGAAAGCGTTAGGTACAGATACAAAATTATTGAACGATCAACTTAGTTTGTTAAATTCACCTTTTACAGATGTTTTTCTACATAAATTTTCAAAATAATTCCCCCCCCCCCTTTTTGCTTGTTTTCAATATGTATGGATAAAATGTATATAAATATATATATATATATATATATATATATATATATATATATATATATATATATATATATAGACACTTGTTATACTTTTTTGTATTATAACTTCTGATGATGGCATAACTGCCGAAATTAGCTAATAAAGTTTATAACTTTTTTAATTTTGTGAAACTTCAACCGAGTGTTTTATTTTATTTTATTTCATTTACAATGTTTCACCGAGTGCCAACAGCAACTTCAATTGATCAAATTCATACAGTTTACTTTGGAATGTGAGCATGACAAACAAATTGCCTTTCTTGATACGTTACTAATCAGAAATCTCAATCAAACCATATCCATAGATTGGTATAGGAAAACAATGCATTCGGGTAGATTGATACATTTTTCGTCTAATCATAGTAATACCAATAAGATAAACATTGTGCAGAACCTAAAAAATAGAATAATTAATATCAGTGATCCACAATTTCACAAAAAGAATCTCAAAATAGCAGAGAATCTACTGAGGGAAATTATGTATCCCATAAGAATGATTAAATCCATACTCTATAATAATAGATCCAGCATCGACAGCCATAGCAGTGATCAAGACATAATTGAAGCTACAAACAGTGATCAAACAGTTACATACATTGCATTCACAAAAATCAATCAAGTTTCATATAAATTAATGCAGTTATTTAAATCAGATAATAACTTAAGATTTGCCCTAAAAAACAGAGTAACTGGATATAACTTACATACCAAATTGAAAGAAGCAATTCCACTATTATCACAGTGTAACACAGTTTATGCTATAAAATGTTCGTGTAACCTAACATACATAGGAACTTCGGCTCAAAAGTTGGCAAATCGGATTAATCAACATAAAAGTGATGAAACAAAAGCGAACAAAACATGTGCGTTGGCTGTCCATGTAAGACAAACAAAACATACTCCAAATTATCAACAACCTGAAATAATAGAACTGGAAAATAACAATTACAAACGACTTATATTAGAGTCATTCCATATAAATAAAAACAAAAAACAAATTATCAATAACAAAACAGACGTGAGACACACATATAACATATATGCAAACTTAATAAAAATTAGTGATAACTGCAAACTATAAACAAGTACCAACGACATAAAATAAAATATACAACATAATTTATTCAATTGTTTCTTCTTCTTATATTTTTATACATTTTATATATTTTATATACGTTTAAAAAATCGTTTGACTTTAGTAGCTATTTGGTTAATACTTGCATAAACTGTTGTTTGCTTTGACGAGTTTGAATTTTAATAAGAAAATTTATATTTTAACGGTTTTAACACACATATTTATTTATTTATAAAAGTTTTTTTTTTTTTAAATTTAATGTTGATTTTATTAATTGATTGTAATAATCAGTATTGATTGTAATTGTAATTTTTAATGTGTATATATTATAAATTTTGATTTACTGCATTTGTGTGCCATAGTTAAAGATTACATAAATGTAAACATTGTTAAATATATTAATAATGTAAGTAATCTGTGTTAGGAATTCATATACCAATTTGTGTCTCTATTAATTTCCATTGTTAATTTTAGTGTTAACCCTGAAGAAGCTTACAAATGTAAGCGAAATATTGGTTTAAATAATAAATTTAATTACATAACAATGTTAGTGTAATCTTTAAAAAAATTGCCGACATCCATTATCCATTAATTCAATAATATATTTACGGCGGTTATTTAATAAATTCTATATATATATATATATATATATATATATATATACTGCTTATAGGAATAATAGATGAAATGATGCCAGAGGTTAATATGAAGGTTAACAATAAAGATGATGCATGGTTCAGAAAAGATATATTAGAAACAATGAGAGTTAGAGATTATTGGGAAAAATATAGGAAATGTAGGAGCAATGAAGTTAGTTCAATACGTAAGTCAAAATTATGAGCAAAATATAGATAAAAATAAAACGACTCAAGAGCTATGTGGAAAAGTTTGAAAGGTATAATATCAGATAATAATAACGATAATGTAAATTATTAGAAGATATGTTTAATGGTTTATCGTACTGTAATATTAAAGAAATCACTACAAATTTTAACACTTATTTTATTGACAGTATTAATAACATTATAAACTCAATTTCATATAATAGAGAAATATTACCAGTTGCGGGGCATGTCGCAAAATTAGAAAATTTTAAACTTTTAGATAAATCAGATATTCAATAAAAGTAGTACCGACGAAATTAGTCTAGAAATTATATATGTGAATGTAAATGAACTAGTAAATATAATATTAAACATTATGAACTTATCTTTAGAAAGAGGTAAGGTACCAGATCAATTGAAAATCTCTTCAATAGTCCCAATAAGAAAAGTGGCAAATTCAAATAATGCAGAGGATTTCAGACCTATAAATATGCTACTTGCATTCTCAAAAATTCTTGAAAAGGCAGTGTTTGAACAAATGTTAGAATTTATAGTAGAAAATAATATATTAAATAAATATCAATCAGGTTTTCGTTAAAATTACAACTATAAAACGGCTTTTCAGTACTTCTTAAATGACAAAAATGATCAAAATTTATTTACATTGATACGTTTTTTTAGAGTTTAGACGGGCTTTCGAAACCGCATTGCAGAACCTCAAAAACAGATTGACACAGCACGAAAGCGATCAAAATAAGACCAACAAGTTATGTGCTTTGGCAGTACATGCAAGAAGTTCATCACACCATCCTAATTATGATAATCCATACATTCTGGATGTGGAAAACAATTATTTCAAGCGATTATGGCTTGAATCATACCATATAACCCAAAACAGTCAGAATGTAATCAATAACAAATCAGATATCAGAAACTCTATCTCCGTGTATGCCAACATAATGAAAATTGATCGTTCGTCAATACGATCGATAAATTCTTCTTCGTAGTTTACTGTTGAACTTCATAGCAGCGCCAAATTTTCAAATGTTTTCTTTTGTGTTTAACCTGTGTGTATTTTATCAACTGTGTGTATTTTATCAACTTAATTTTAAAATTTTTTTTTTTTTTTGACATGCGCACACTTTTTAATTTCAATTATGAATCATTTTTTCTTGTTTTTTAAGATTCAACTTGTTTATTAATTTTGAATTTTAATTTGGTTTTTTGAAAAACAGTAATTTTTTTTATATTTTTCAGTTTTCTTTGTTTTTATTTAACGTATAAAATTACATTTTATTTTAATTTATAACTAAATACATTGTTTTTAACTATTTATTATATTTATTTTATTTATTATTTTATGAATTGACTAGTATAAGTGTTAACTTTAGTGGAAAAAAAATTGCTGTAAATTATCTGTGTATATATTTTTTTTTAATTTGTTCGTTTTGTGTTAATTTGTTTTACAAAAAGTTTTACATTGAATTAGAATGATAACAGAAAAAGCATACCAAATTTAAAATATTTATTTATTATAATAGCAATTAAGTATCTGGTCATACTTGTAAGTTTTTACATACATATGTTAATATAAATTGTATTGTTCTGGTTTTAACGATTGTTAATTTTAAAATAACAATTTCAGTGCTTCCCTGAAGAAGCCACAAATGTGTGGCGAAATATAGGATTCGCAATAAATTGATAGATTAAATGCTTGCATTTTAATAACCTAGTCAATCAAATACCGTATCCCGTTATATAAAAATTTTCTCAACTTATATTCATGGTAGTTATTCTAAATTAACTTATTCAATCATGGGATTTTTCAAGTTACTGCTCAACACCTATGGCAGTGAATACAGCACATTATATAAAACCTGGGCTACAAATCAAACCAAATTAGCATCATACCGTAACAGAAGGTTATTTCTACTTCAGTGTAAAAAACATAACATCTTTCCGAATCACATCACAAACGGCATTAAAGGAATTATGACTTTATTAAGAATAGAGGACAAGAAAACTATTAACAAAATTCTAAAATTTAACAATAACATTAAACAACAGATACTCAATTTAGAAATCAGAATTACAAACACTGTAATACAAGAATTGGACACAAAATTAACAACAACTAATGCAATAAATATGTGTAACAATCCGGAACAACTCAACATTTTCAATGAGTTTATTAAAAGACAAAAAGCAATCATGGTTTGTCTCATGGTTTGTAGGTAAATTTACATAATTTTTTTTAGAGTTTACGCATAGTTAATAAAAAAAAAATGGTTAAAAGAAAGTCGCCACAACTATGTAATATGGTTCAAGAAATAAAAATGAAAATTAAAAAATATAGAGCCACCGTTGCTGCTGCGACAGTCGCAAATTTGAGCGGACAGCAGAATAATTTCGAAGCGGAATTTGAAGATGATGTAACGGTCTTAGGTGCCGAAATCAGTAAGTAAAGTCATTGTTTTTGTAATTTGAATCAAAGTTCATACGTACAATTTTTTCTGTATAATTCTAATACGCAACGTGCATAGCATTTTGATTAAAAGAAAGTCGCCACAACTATGCAATATGGTTCAAGAAATAAAAATGAAAATTAAAAAATATAGAGCCACCGTTGCTGCTGCGACAGTCGCAAATTTGAGCGCACAGCAGAATAGTTTCGAAGCGGAATTTGAAGATGATGTAACGGTCTTAGGTGCCGAAATCAGTAAGTGAAGTCATTGTTTTTGTAATTTGAATCAAAGTTCATAAGTACAATTTTTTCTGTATAATTCTAACACGCAACGTGCATAGCATTTTGATTAAAAGAAAGTCGCCACAACTATGCAATATGGTTCAAGAAATAAAAATGAAAATTAAAAAATATAGAGCCACCGTTGCTGCTGCGACAGTCGCAAATTTGAGCGCACAGCAGAATAATTTCGAAGCGGAATTTGAAGATGATGTAACGGTCTTAGGTGCCGAAATAAGTAAGTGAAGTCATTGTTTTTGTAAAGAAAAGATTGTTCTTATTACGTGAAAATAAAAGAAATTTTAAAGGTGGTCAAAACCTTTAATTTTGGTCCACTAATAAATTCCATAAAAAATGTACCTCCTATTTCTGAAAATGTACCTTCTACTTCTGGACCATCAACAACTACAAATGAAATAAATTCATCAGTGGTATCCAGTCATACAGATGATACAGATAGTTTAACATTTGAAAATGCCACGCCAAAAATAAATAAATCAGAACGTCCGAATAAAAAAATGGTTAAAAGAAAGTCGCCACAACTATGTAATATGGTTCAAGAAATAAAAATGAAAATTAAAAAATATAGAGCCACCGTTGCTGCTGCGACAGTCGCAAATTTGAGCGGACAGCAGAATAGTTTCGAAGCGGAATTTGAAGATGATGTAACGGTCTTAGGTGCCGAAATCAGTAAGTGAAGTCATTGTTTTTGTAATTTGAATCAAAATTCATACGTACAATTTTTTCCGTATAATTCTAATAAGCAACGTGCATAGCATTTTGATAACTTTAGTTTTTTTATCTATCTATTATGTGGCATCAGCTGAAAGATGTTTCAACAAATTAAAGTTAACTAAAAACTATTTAAGATATAATTGAACCAACCAAATTTCTATACAATTTTATTATTTAAAAATCGGATAGCAAAATCTTATCCTTTTTGATTATTAGATTATTATTTTATTATTATTATATGAATGGACGACTCCATTGTTATCTTTATTCGGGCTTCAGAAAAATTTTTCACTGCCGTGACAAGGTTAACCATGCTTCATACAGCTGGTTCCAAAAAAGTAATATACAGTAATCGCTCCATGTACCTATGTGAGTAGATGAGACCAATTTTACGGACGATCCCGGTCAGCAAAAAGTCTTGGTCCGTCGGGGAGCTAAGCATGCAGACCGAGTTCTCGATTCATCAAAAAGCAGCACCTCGGTGATGTTCGCAGTTTCTGCATTTATGATTGTTTATAAAGCTGCACACCTGCATGACACCTGGGTACATAATGGTCCAAAGGGTGACCTCTACAATCGAACCCCAAGTGGCTGGTTCGACGTGTGCGTGTTTGAAGATTGGTTTGAGAAGGTTGCTTCAACCTATTTCAAGAAGTTGCCGGGTAAAAAGGTCCTTATAGGCGACAACCTCGCCAGCCATACCTCAATAAACACTATAAATAAGTGTTTGGAATATAATATCCATTTTATCCTTTTACCTGCTAATTCAACGTACCTCTGCCAGCCACTTGATGTGGCCTATTTCAGACCTCTGAAACAAGCTTGTAAAAACACGTTATTAGAATGGAAGAAAAGACACCGTGGAACAGTTCCAAAGGAATACTTTCCTCAGCTCCTGAGCAAAGCTTTATTGTCTCTATCTCAAACCGAAATGAAAAACATAGAGTCCGGATTTCGCGCTTGCGGTATAATCCCGGTGGACAGGCAGCAAGTGCTAAAGATAATTCCAGATGGATCAGCTGAGGCGGAAGTAGAGGACAATAGTCCCCAGTGATGTGAAACGTTCTAGGAATACTTGAAGCAGACGAGGGTGTCCGATACGGTGCCAAGAAAAAGACGAAAGAAGCTCAATGTTCCACCAGATAAAGCAGTTACTGTGGCAGATCTAGGTGCCGAAATTGAGAAAGTAGTAGCTGAATCGCTAGAGCCAGATGAAACAATAAATGCCATTATAGAGAGCACAATAGAGAATGACATTTTTTTCAGACATTGTAAGTATCATGTCTTCTGACGAAGAAATACTTGAACAAGAGGATGAAGCAACGGCGAACAATGAAGACACCCCAACGAGCGCACTGTCAAATAAACCAGATTTAAAAATTGACGATTTTGTTGTTGTAAAGCTTGTTTACAACAAAAATTTGAAGTTTGAAAATGAAAAAAGTTTGTTGCAAAGATTTTGAAAATTAAGGACGGTCCTGTCTTTGAAGTAAGCTGTCTAAACAAAAACACGATGTGTTCATCTTTCTCAACGTTGAAGACGTGATCGAGGTTCAAGTTGAGGAAATATGCGATGTCGTAAGTGGGCCAGGAGTGCGCAGGGGAAGATACAAGTTTAACAAGACTGTCTTGTAATCCTAATATTATAGGTTTTAGTTCATTATATTCTTATTTGTTTTATATTTTTTACTTGTAAAGGACAGAATGTTCCTTTTGTTTGATTTTATACTGAATAAAGTTTTATAAAGCACATTTACTCGTTAATTTTTTTTGAAATTTGTTTCCGTTTGCAAGTATGCGTAGCAAATCTGTCCGAAGTTAAGGATTGCCTTCCACATCGTCCGAATTACATCTTTATAATACGATTTTCTGCAAAAATATTATCCGTCCGAAGTTAGGTCGCTTGGAACCTGACTTCGGACAATCGAAAAAGAATTTTTTTTCAACTTTAAAACGTAATAAAGGTTATTTTACGAATGGAGAACTATTGTTTGATTATCGCTGGCAATGATTCTTAATTGTTCAAAACTGTAGTTATTTTAGTTTACCACCAATACTGTGATTTAGGTGAAAATCATCCGAAATTAGGAGGGTTTTACGGTATTCATTTATTTTATTATATATATGTAAGATTTAATTCTATCTGTAATATTAATGAATGCTAAATAAAGACTTATTATTTCAAATCACTACATCTTACGGCACATAAGTAGAAATTTTAAGTGTTTTATTGCCAAGTTCAAAACTATTCAAAAATTTCGATATTATTTTAAAATACCATTTATTTGACTTTCATAATAATTCGATAATTTAAAAATAGTAGAAACTATTACTGATCTCACTCACGACAAAATTATAACATCAAAAACCGAAATAAAAATTCATTAAGTATCACAAACCTATTACAAACATGCGTTACATTGCAATTCCTCTAATATATTATATAATACAATTTTATATTAGTAACATAAAAAATGGCGAAGTACTTATTTCAGAAATTAATATTAGAAATGTTAGAATTCTAGGAGGTTTTGCACAACTTTAAAATTATACAACATATTATCCTGTTATAAATATAAACGAAAAAGAATGCATAGTAAATATTTCTAATTTCTTACAAGTCCAATCATTAAATAATTTTGAAATATACAATATTAATTTTAAAAATTAAAAATATCCTAACAAATTTCATATTTCACAAATTAGATGAATACCGAAAAAAAAACAGCTATAAAAAATTTAATTAAAGAGTACAATGACCTTTCCACATAAATGAAAAAACCTTTATCTTTTACAAATAAAATTAAACATCGCATACGTACTAAAGACGTGTTGCCTGTTTACACTAAGTCTTACAGATACCCAGAAATACAGACATAAAGTAAAAAATCAAATTCAACAAATATTAAAGCAAAATATTATACACCAAAATCAAGTTCACAATGGACAAGGAAGAAAGCAACCAACTACCGTTCCTCGATGTATTAGTGAGCCAAAAAGAAGATGGCAAATTAGGACATACCGTCTACAGAAAACCTACGCACACAGATCGCTACCTCAATGCCCAATCACATAATCACCCAGCACAATTACAGTCAGTCGTAAAATCTCTCCTCACAAGATCCAACCGAATAACTGATGACGAAAATAGACAGCAAGAAAAGAAAATCCGAGCAGCTTTAAAACAAAACGGATTTTCCAACAAGGATATCAGAAGGGCACAACGACCACCCAGCCAAGGAATAGCGACAGAAAAAAGTGAAGAACTTGTCGGAATAGCTTGTCTTCCCTACATTAAAGGAACAGCAGATAGGATCAGTAAAATACTAAAAAAAACAAAACATCAAAACAACTTTCAGCACTACGAGCAAGATAGGCCAGATACTGCCCAACGTCAAGACAAAAATTCAATTAGAAGCCCAAGGTGTCTATGAAATCCCATGTAAGAATTGCGAAGGAAGTTACGTTGGACAAACTAACAGAAAAACTACCGTCCGACGTGAAAAACATCGTAATGCAGTCTTAAAACAAGAAGCATCATCATCTCACGAAATCAATTTGGACAACACCAAAGTCATAGCCAGCATCGACCACAAGGCAAAACGAACCATCAGAGAAGCCATTGAAATAGAGAAACGACCGGCAAATTTAAACACCAGAGATGATGCACTAAGATTACCAGCCACATGGAAAACCGTACTACAACCAATCAGAGATCACCAAGTCAGAAAATCAACTAATGGCCAACCAAGGGAGGGGAATCGAGAGATATATAAAAGACCAGCAGCGACAACAGAAGTCATTCCACGTCTAACTCGAAGCAGAGCAAAAGCACTACTGACAAGACCTGAAGATGGCACATGAGACTGTGCCGAAACGTCGTCATCAAAATCGACAACCGACAACGCGGAGCCAATCCCGGAAACCAGATACCAGAAACCAGATATATATATATATATATATATATATATATATATATATATATATATACAACTAACGTAGTATATTTTTATGTTTTTTATGTTTTTGATTTGCACAGTAACTTGTATGAAATAACCTTGAAACAGAATATTTTTTTGACAAGAACAAGTTTAATTTTTTAACTATTTATAATTTTATTAATTGACAATATTGATTTTATAATTTTGACATATCTGATATATCATGGTAAAAATATTTTTGTTTTTTCTATATTTTAAAGTTAAAATTAGTTTGAGAGCAACACATTTCATGAGAACAAATGACCTTACTTTGTTATAAAAAGAATTACAAATTTATATTAAACATGTAAGTTTACAATATGTCAACATATTTTTATATATTTAAGTTTTAAAAATTGTTAACAATATGTAATTCAACTGTAGTGCGACATCCTGAAGAAGAACCAAAAACCGGTTCGAAATATCCGATGAAAAATTGAAGCAATAAAATAATATTAACAGATGTAAAAAAGGAATATGTGTATAAATTAATTTCCTTTCCTTAAATTGATGACTGCATACCTGACAAACAGATTAAATTAATTACTATCATACACAGTCGAAAAAAACGAAAAAATCAACATATATATATATATATATATATATATATATATATATCGACTTGACAGAGAACTTTTCTTCTATTTGATGAATATCAAATCAAATATGAAGATTTCCGTAATCCAATAATAAAAAAAAATATTTTATGGAATGAAATTCAACTTGAACTAAAAAAGAAAAATTTGATGTATCCAGCGACAAAATATCTCAAAGATTTAGGAACATGAAGAGAAATTTCCAAATAATTAGAGATTCCAAAAGTAAAAAAAAAACCGGTCAAGGAAGAAAAGATTGTTCTTATTACGAGAAAATAAAAGAAATTTTAAAGGTGGTCAAAACCTTTAATTTTGGTCCACTAATAAATTCCATAAAAAATGTACCTCCTATTTCTGAAAATCTACCTACTACTTCTGGACCATCAACAACTACAAATGAAATAAATTCATCAGTGGTATCCAGTCATACAGATGATACAGATAGTTTAACAAATACAAATAAAAAGAAATGAATTATTGGAACAAATACTGTTGTTCGGACATTAAATTCTCGCCCGCAAGCTAGTGATAATTCTAAGGGTTCGCGCATTGGCACCTATATTTATAATTACGGTAAAGGTATAAATTAGTAAAATGCAAATGCAGGGTCGACACTGAACATAAGAAAAATATACAAGAAATTTAAAATATTGCAAAATAAAAATTCACATTATATGTTTTACAGATAAATTAATGTACAACTTACATGTATGCCATGAATGTATGTTTTTGTTGATGTAAAAATATAATTTTTTGGTTGCTTAATACAAGACTATTAATAACAATTTTTCTGTAGATAAAAACTTTTGAATAGAACATCGTTTCTTTGTAAAATTATAAACATTCTTTAAGTAAATTAAATGAGAATAAAACACTTATTACTTTCGTTGTAAAATGAAACAATATGAAAAACACAGAATAGTAACAAATTGATATTATAAAATACAAATGTATGAACTCTGAAATTTTTGGAAGATTGTAAAAATGGTTAAATTTGACAACTCATCAAGAAACAAAACCTGAAGAAGCCAAAAGACTGTTGGCGAAATATTAGTCGCAACAATAAATTGATCGAATGATTATATTCGCATTTTACTAATTTATACCTATACCGTAATCCAGTAAAAATGCATTACATATTCTTCACGGTAGTAATTTCATATTATTCATAATAATAATTATTATTAAATATGGGTTTTTTTCAACTCACTTCGTAACACCTACGGCATAGAATATAGTACTTTATACAAAAAATTTGCCAACACTGAATCTAAATTAGCATCCTACAGAAACAGAAGGATTTTTCTCTTACAATGCAAAAAAAAAGTGTTCCACTACATCACAGGAGGAACCACGGACCTTGGAATTCTCTACAAATCAGCGGGAGAGACTAGCAGTATCGAGTGTTACTGCGACGCAGACTTCGGAAGTTGTTCTGCGACAGGTCGGTCAACTTCCGGAGTGATCACCATGTTTTCAGGAGTAGCTATTTCATGGCTTAGTCAACGACAAGCTTTGGTGGCGACATCAACTACTGAGACGGAACTTGTGGCAGCATACGAAGCTGTCAAAGAGATCATATGGTTAACTCGACTATTTAAAGAGAGTACGACGCTAGAGCACATCCCGGTTCTACAAATCGACAATGCAGCAGCGGTGAAGTTGGCACTGAATCCAGAGTTTCATCACCGAACCAAACATATTTCCCTCAAGCATTTCTTCATTCGAGAGAAAGTGGCTGAAGAGAGACTCGGCGTACAACATATTTTAACACATCAGCAGGTTACAGATATCATGACAAAACCGCTACAAAAATACGTCTTAGGTTATTAAATGCGACTACTGTAATAATTTTTATTCAACAAGGGAAAGTGTTAAAGTTTCGAGATTTGAAATGTTGAACAAAAATATCACTAGATATGGGGAGTTTTCTTGCCTTATATTTATATAGTTATTTTCAATGTTTTCATGTTTCTCTGCATGCGAACTATGTTTTTCGTTCGTAATGTTTTAACGGCTTCAACGAAAGTAAAATGCCATTTTTGTAATGTACACAGTGTAAGCTTCGGATACTAAATAAACAGAAAACACACTGAGATTTGATTATGTCGTGCTTTGTTTTAACCTCAAAATCCAACACTAACAACAACTGCTTTATGCTCATTATTATCCTGAACAATAGGTTGAATCAAATCTTCAATTACATTCATTACGATATTTAAACCAATCGGATTTTCTTCTGCCAATACAAATAAATTTAATTCTTCCGTCGCTTGAAATTAAAATATAAAGTATAATAAAATAAACATATTTTTAATAACTATAATAATATTTCTAATAGACATACCTAACTCACAATAGATAAACTGATTTTCTTATAAAAAAAAAATTCATTAACCTATAGAACAGCTATCGTTTGAAACTAAAAATAAAACATAATTAATAACAAATATTTTTAATAAATGTAAAAATATTTATAATAATAGACATACTAACTCACTAAAACTAGACTTTGTCTTCTTACAAAAATAAGATATTAATCGAAAACAAAACCTATAAAGCACAGAAATATCATAACCAAAAGCATGTTTCGCGCGCTAATCCAAAATGTGCATTCAATGGACAGTTTGGTTGTTCGATAAACATAAGTTTATAACCACAAACATGTTTACATCCGCTGAATGCAACCATTCGTAATATTTTTATTTTGTTATATACACACACATTTTTAAAAATATAGAACAGTAAGTAGATAATATTTAATTATATTACTTTGTAGTTTATATAAATTATAATTATTAGCAATTCAATTTTTAATAGGATAAAACATAAAAAAGAACGTACTGTCAATACAACACATAAACAGTAAGAAATATATTTAAGTTTTATGGAAAATGACAATATTTTGAGAAGTGGAACAATAAATCATACAATGGAGGCAGATTATATTGACAAAAAGTGGAATGAATTATGTTCTTTATTGAATAGCTGTGCAACTGGACCGGAACTTATCAATCTGCTGTTAATTTTGATGGGTCATACAATTATTACAGTATCTTCGAATTTTACATTATATAGATTTTCTAATGCATATTTGTGTAATAGCAGATTTATCTATACGACATTTATTGTAATTTCTTGAGGGACATTTGCAAAAATAAATGAAATACAAGTACCTATTTTATTATTATATATTTCTAAATTGATTATAACCGTTTGTCTGTTTGTTTGAAAAGAATCAAGATCAAAAATCAAGCTACAAACAAACCTTAGAAAATTTACGGCGTCTCGATAGGAAAAGATTAAAGGAAGTATTAGAGGGTTACAGACACATAGTTACTGGAAGTGGTCTTCCGACCACTGTACAGAATGTACAGACTGTACAGAGATATGTACAGAAAGAAGAAAATGTTGTTATTAAGAAGACGATAACAGATGCTGGTTGGAACAAGGTAAGTAAATTAATTGTATAATAGTTTTCATGAAAATTAATGTATATTAAATTTTGTAATAGCGATTCAATGACTGGAAAAATGCGACCAGAGATAAGTGCCGAAATATATATATATATATATATATATATATATATATATATATATATATATATATATACCGGGTGTCTACTTTTTTTTTGTTACATAGGGAATACAATGCTAAAATTTTCATTTGGTGATAAATTTTCCCCTAATTATTATAGAACAAAAGTACAAATACAAAAGTTGTTTAGAATTCAAAAATGCATCAAATGATGCCAAATTTATCAATATAGGATGTTCCGATCAAGAATTAGAAGCAAATTAAAATTTCCATTTTTGCGCTCTTTACATCAAAGTGCCATGGAAATTAAACAAATAATTTCATTTCTTCTGGAGTTTGAGTTTGACAGATCGTATTTATTTTATTGTTACGTTCTGTATTATTATCATTATTATTGAAAATAATGAATAAACTTAAGGTAAATGAAAAAGTTCAGTGCGTAAAATGGTATTTTACTGGAAATTCGATACGACGAGTAAGAGATTTATTCAGCGCTTTCTTTGAAAACCGTCCCATACCTTCCGCTATGACTATTCGTAGGATAATTAAACAATTCGAAGAAACTGGAAGTGTGTTAAAACGTTGTAAAAATTGTAGAAAAATCAACGCAGAAGATCAGGAGGAGAATTTAAATCAAAATGCAATTAAAGAAAATACATTGAATATACTTTTGTGTGTAACGGAAAACCCAAATGTTAGTGTGCGTCAACTTGGTGCTGAATTAAATTTGCATCCTTCAACAATACATAAGGTACTAAAAAATGAAAAATATCATTCTTATAAATATTCCAGGCACCAAGAGATATTTGAAGCGGATAAAATGGCTAGAAGCGAATTTAGTAACATTATTATGGAAAAATCCAATTTAGACAGAAACTTCTTGAAATCTGTTTGTTTTACTGACGAGTCTACGTTTACTTTACACGGCGAACCTAATACACAAAACTTTAGAATATGGAGCCAAACAAATCCTCATTTAATGGTAGCAACACGTACCCAATATCCAGAAAAAGTTAATGTATGGGCTGGAATTTTTGGCAGGTGTATAATTGGGCCATTTTTTATTGAAAATAATTTAAACAACGAAAAATATTTGGATATGTTGCAAAATCATATTGGTCCGCAGTTAGAAGAGTGTGCAACTCAAGATAATGTTGTCTGGTATCAACAAGACGGATGTCCGGCACATTACAGCTGCAACATTAAATTATATTTGGATCAATGTTTTCCAAATTCATGGATTGGTAGAGGTGGTCCAATTAATTGGCCAGCTAGATCGCCCGATTTAGCACCGTGCGATTTCTTTTTATGGCCATATTTGAAGGAGAAAATTTATAAACGACATATCAAAAATCTTGTTGATTTGAAAAATGCCATTGTTGAAGAGTGCAATAATATAACACAAACACAATTAAGCTCTGTACGTCACGAATTTTATAACAGATTAGGTTATTGTTTGGCAGTTAATGGCGATTTATTTGAACATTTAATTTAAATTGTTAGTTTCGTTTTTGTTCTCCTATATCTTGTATTCATGAATTTTTCTGTTTTATAGGTATATTGAATATTGTAATAAATAAAGAAAGTTTTACGGAGTTCAGCTATTTACTATTTATTAAACTCTTATCCGACGTTTCACTGCACAACTTACAGCATCCTCAGGGATAAGTTTAAATTATTATAATAAATATATTAGGCATAATGCCAGTCATCTAATTCAAATGTATTGTTTTTATAACTTGAAGTTAATAAATAAATTAAACAATTACTTAAAATTATAATGGAGACATTCACAATTTAAAACCACAGCTAGTACGTAATGTACAGCCGAGTAAAATACCCTTTCATTGTAATAAATAATAAATACTTAATACTTTTTATACTTAATAGCTTTTCATTTACATTAAGTTTATTCATTATTTTCAATAATAATAATAATAATAATAATAATAATAATAATAATACAGAACGTAACAATAAAATAAATACGATCTGTCAAACTCAAACTCCAGAAGAAATGAAATTATTTGTTTAATTTCCGTGGCACTTTGATGTAAAGAGCGCAAAAATGGAAATTTTAATTTGCTTCTAATTCTTGATCAGAACATCCTATATTGATAAATTTGGCATCATTTGATGCATTTTTGAATTCTAAACAACTTTTGTATTTGTACTTTTGTTCTATAATAATTAGGGGAAAATTTATCACCAAATGAAAATTTTAGCATTTTATTCCCTATGTAACAAAAAAAAAGTAGACACCCGGTATATATATATGCATATATATATATATATATATATATATATATATATATATATATATATATATATATATATATATATATATATATATGAAAACAGCAACAAAACTGGTGGCGGAGAATCGGATAAAATTAAATTATCATCTATTGAAGAGCGTTGTTTAGCAGTATGGGGAAAATGTGCTCTAACTGGAACGACCAATGTACGAATATGTGATGCATTGCAAAATTTAAAAACTATCTCTACTCTTGAAAAAAAAATCAAGAAACATTTCCAGTTGCTGGAACGAGTGAAAAAAGAATCATTTTTCCTGGAACAAGCAAACAAGGAGATCCTAAAATATTCGATTTTACTGTTGAAATGAGTAATGAGAATATGGAACAATTCGATGTAGGTTCACCTAGAACATTTAACAATACTACACAATTATCAAATATCATAATTATGAAGTCAGAAACTCCAACTAAGCAGTTACCACGACGATTAGCGCCTTTCGCAATGAAAGAAGTTAATAAACAAATAGAAGAATTACTGGAGAAAGAAATTATCTGCCATAGTAACTCCGAATACAGCATCCCCATCGTTCTCGTGAAAAAGAAATGTGGAAGCATGAGAATGTGTGTCGATTATCGTCAACTGAATAGTTTAATTATTAAAGACAGGTAGCCACTACCATTGTTAGAAGACCAAATAGATAAGTTGCAAGGTGCTCGCCTATTTAGTACCATAGATTTACAAAATACCTGTTGCTCCGGAAAGTAGAAAATATACGATTATCGTCAACTGAATAGTTTAATTATTAAAGACAGGTAGCCACTACCATTGTTAGAAGACCAAATAGATAAGTTGCAAGGTGCTCGCCTATTTAGTACCATAGATTTACAAAATACCTGTTGCTCCGGAAAGTAGAAAATATACGGCTTTTGTAACGCCCAGTGGACATTACGAATTCAAGAAAACTCCGTTTGAATTATGTAACTCTCCAGCCTCTTTCCAAAGATTTATCAACCACATCTTTCATGAATTAATATTGGAAAACGGCATAGCAGTCAACATGGATGACATTGTAATATTGACGAATACCAAGCCACTAATAGGCTTAAACGGGTATTTGAAACAGCCTAAGACTATGGATTAGAAATTGATTGGAAAAAGTGCCAATTTTTAAATCATTGTATAACATATTTAGGATATGAAGTCCAAGATGGCAAAATCAAACCAAGTCAGGATAAAACTAATGCCATAAAAAATTATCCAGAACCAAAAGATGTTAAGCAAATAAAACGATTTCTGGGTCTCACCGGTTACTTTCGTAAATTTATTAAAAATTATAAAATTCTTGAAACTCAACACTCAACACAGAGATTCTGTAGGAGTGTTTATATTAGCTATTATGGGTCTCAGAGCCAAATCCTGTTTATGAACTTTTGGTAAAGCGTAATACTTGGCAACAGTGCTATTGTAAGTTGTTAATATGGCTTCAGTATCTGTAATGTATTTCTTGTCTTTTAGGTCTTTGACAATTTTGTTGGCTTTAATTTGTGTGGAGTTGGTCAGATCTGTTCTAACTTTGTTATAATATTTTTGATCATTTAATAATGCTGTTTTCATTTCGTTATAAGAATATACATTTAATAAGTGTACCAGCTATTTAAAAAAGAAAGTTTGTTATTAAAGAAGTTTTTGTCAACTACGACTTTTGGTTTTACTTTTACCTGTCTTTTACATAAGAGGCAAACATTAGTAAGTACATAATCACCTGCATGTGCTAACATTATGTGCCTCTAACAGTGTCAATTTTAATCTGTACGACTATTTTCTTAAAAATAGCTCTTTATAGTAATGTTAGTTAACATATGCCGACATAAGAATAAATAGAAATACGTAATTTTTCGTTTTTCACGTCTATTGTGAAAATGACAAAAATAACTGTTTGCTTAGGTACATTTTTAATAAAATTGAAGTTATTTCTATGTATCTTAAAAAATGTATGTACAAATGTATTTGACGCCATATTGATTATTTTGTTCACTTAACCGCTAGGCGGCTACTACATTTAAAAATAAAATTAAATATTATGAAAAGGTAAATATTTATTTTAATTTTATGAAATACAATAACCATGTGTGTAAGAAAAACACGGCGTGTTTTAACAGTTCGTTTAACATATAAAAAAAATTATTCAACTTAAAATACATTTATGTAACATAATATTGAACAATAACAAAAAAAGAAAAACTATTCGAAATAATTATAATGCAAGAATTAATCGACAATTTTTATTATATTATCGTCAATTAAATTCTTATAAACCAAATCATACGTTTCCGGATCAACTAATTTAATTTGAATATCTGGTTCTGTCTCCATTGCTTGACAAACAACAGTTTTATCTCTTAGAATTTCATTCATAAGTTCGGACGCTTTTGACAATAGGCCGAACATCCCACTGCCCCAAGTATCAGTGCAGGATACTTTTTATTTAAGACAGTTAGCAGGAAATCTATTCTGTATACGCGACATTAAAAATAATTTGGGCCATATCATATGGCCCGTATGTATCTTTACCATGAAGGAACTGCAAGAAAGGGACCAGATGAGGTATGTTCATTTGTGTACGAATGTCTTTCATCAGCACCACAGCATATTACAGACGCCAGACGTTTTAAAAAATTGAGCAATATTATCCTATAAGGGGTCATTCCTTCCTGCCCTGTAAAAGAGACTTTGCTATTGACAGATATCATTGTTATACTCCATTTCAACCCGACGGCGGGGTAAAACGGGTGACAATTACTAACCCAAAGGCACCCTACAAGCGGAAACCACGTCGACGCCGCTAGAAGACAAAGGTGTCGCGTCAGTGAGTATAGTGCCAGTGTCAGTGGAAAAATACGTGAATTACTCCACGTATTTTTCTCTCCGAAGTAACGGGAGTGTGTGACGATTAGAATTCCTCTCGGCACAAATATATGACAATATAAACTGTTATGAACAATTTATTTCAAACGAATCACGCGGGTATTGTTAGTATTATTATTCGAAAATTGTAACCGCATTGTGGTAAATCATAATAAGTAGAAACTTAACCTAGCCAAATTTCACAAACGTCAGAAACGATGCTTGAAGGTCACAGCTTACGAATGCGTAACTTGCACTGCTAGCGCTAACGAAATTGTATAGATGGCGTTAGTAGTATTTATTATTAATTCTCGTGCTTAGTTGTTGTATTACTTGGTATAAATACCAGCGGTTTTGAAACAAACAGTTAAGTTTTGATGCTTGGGTTCCCTCGCTCAACTTAATTAGCCTCTAGTCGACTTGGTGTCCTCGTCCTGGAGTTTAGCATTTTTGTGATAGAACGGAGTTTGATTTTTTTTTAAGTAATTTCGAGTTTCGATTAAAATATTGGAGTCTAATATACAAATAAAAAATAATATTTAATAGTGATGATTATACCTAAGGCACACATGAATGAAACTGAAATCAGATTTAATATAAATCTCTCGATAAAATATTATGTCTAGGAGAAACTTATTTATCTAGGTTGAGTATATCTTTAATCTTTAAGATATCAGTCTTTATAAACTATATAATATAAGAAAACAAATTCGTAACTCTACTAGTCGAAATAATAAATGCTAATAGGAATGAATTATCATATATCAATCACAAACTGTGGAAGGATTACCATTCTTCTTCTGGTTCTTCTGTGACATTATTTTGGGAAAAATCTTTGGCCTGTCCGTACTCCTTCTCTCCACGATAATCCCGGCCGCCGAATTTTCCCGAGTTATAACTGCCACCGCCTCCGGCAGCAGCTTGTTCCAGGAAATCGGGAATTTTTTGATTAGCTTGACGCAAAATTCTCAATAGATTTGATGCCAATTGACTATCTTGACTAGCATTATCAAAGAAACTAGTAGCTTTGCCACTATTTCCAACACGGCCAGTACGACCAATACGATGCACATATTCATCAATACTCTTAGGTAAATCGTAATTGATCACGTGTTACACGTTCTTAATATCTAAACCACGTGCAGCAACATCAGTAGCCACTAGAACATCTCGGTGGCCTGACTTAAAGTCACGTAAAGCTTCTTCACGTTCTCGTTGTAAACGATCGCCGTGAATGCTAGTTGTTCGGAAATTATTCTCGCTTAAATACGTTGCGAGAAAATCAGCGTTACGTTACAGGTAAAACTAGATACAATATTTTTATATTTTTCATTACATTTTATGTCCTCTATGTCTAGTACGTTTGTGTAAATTTTCATTGCTTTATATAAAAAAAATTAAATGATTTCAACTGAACCTAGATATGTATAGACACTTGGTATATATGAAGTGCTGTGTATCTCCATTACAAATGTGAAGTCTTTGCTACCTCAACAAAAGCTTCTATGAATATAACTGTTTCTGAAATAAAATAAAATAAAATATTTTGAAAATCATTTATTTATCAAAAAATAACATAAAAAAATATTCTAAAATTTTTTAATAACAATATTAAGTATATAATTTTATGTAAGTGAAACCAAAAAAACATGTTTCGGTACAATATAATATTTGTTGTTATATTTGCAAATTTCTGAAGGTTCTTTATAATATAAATGTTGAAAATCTACTATATTATATTCATCGTCATTATTAGGAGATAAAATATAAGCATGCAAATTTTCATCAAATATTTCTGTTGACCAAAGTTTTGTCACAAAAAAAATTATATTTTCTAAAGAAATAATATTAATGATTTGTTCAAATTTTGGTAAATTACTGAAGTTTACATTTGTTACTATAAAATAATTTATTTTATATTCATATCCAAATTTTATCCACTTAAAACTTTGAACGTCAATATTTAAAGGTATATCTATATTCGATGTTATAGTTTTTTATATTCATAATCAATCAACGAAATAGTGTTATTTGGACCATATGTAAATATTAAGTTAACATCGGTATTCCAACAAGAGATCATCTGTTCTTGTTTCAACGAATACTAATGTTCGTTCACAACCTTCTTCAACAAGTAAAGTTACTAATTTTTGCCTTTTAGAAAATTTATCGACTTCATGAAAAACTTGTTGTACGTCCGAACAAGCTCCACCAACAATACCAACTGTGATAAACAAATAATCGTTTAAAAAGTTAGCGGCTAATCTTTGGATTTCTTCCGGGAACGTTGCGGAAAACATAAGAGTTTGTCGTTCGCCAGTTGGAACCATTGTTTCATGATTCATCATTTTTTCTATGTCTGGTAAAAATCCCATATCTAACATCCTGTCAGCTTCATCTAAAACGACGAATTGAACCGAAGAAAATTTAATTCGATCACGCTGAACAAAATCATTCATGCGTCCTGGTGTTGCGACTAATATATGACAGCCATCCAAAATCTGTTTAATTGAGTAGCCTACAGAAGTACCTCCATAAGTAACGACAGTTTTTACAAGCGTATCGTAAGCAAACTTTCGTGCTTCAGCACCAATTTGAATAGCCAATTCACGAGTCGGTGATACAATAACCACTTGCGGTTCGCAATGAATTCCGCAAATCTTATCGGGCTTCTCTTCCAACAGTCGATTAATAATCGGCAATAAAAATGCGATACAGTTAGCGGACGGGACCAGCAGCGAGACGCAGGGCACCTTTACCGTAGGGTGCATCGTTAACGATACCTGGAGAATAATCACGCTCCACAGCCTGCCGGCGCTGAGCCACGAAGTTATTCTAGGCGTGGATATACTGGCAAAAATGGGGATGTGTATCGATTTCAATCGGCACCAGGTCCGTTTCCGGCCACCGACACATCCGACCACTTCGATAGCCATTATACACACGCCCACCGACGAGATACCACAGTTCGGGCGCACACGAGGCTGGGACAGAAAAAGCGTTAAGGTAAGTAACGTACTGATCAAAATTCTAAAACCAGTCTTACAGGAAGAGGCAATCACGGGAGAAGGCGACAGCAGTTCCCAGCCGAGACCACCCGGCCCGCCGCCGACAGTCCGGCCGCAAGTACGGGTCCTCAGCAACATAGTGGTACGCAAACGCCGGCTACCACGGATCAACCCCGTGACGGCAGCAATGGCACAGCTGCGGCGCCCCACGCAGTGGATGAATCTCGGCCACACCACCAACCCCACCCAAGTGCAGCACGCGAGAGAGCGTACGCCGTCGCCAGAACACGGGGAGTGGATAGATTGCGATACTTCGCCGCTGCCAGCCACCCCCGAACGGCCCATCACGCCCCGTACCCCAGAGATGGAGTGATGAGAAGAGTTCACCTGAACATACTACATGTGCATTGGCGTTCTAACAAACAAGCTTGGATGACCTGCACAATATTTGAGGATTGGTTCATAAACTGCTTCATATCCGAAGTTAAAACCTATTTGCAAGAAAAAAATCTCGAGTTCAAAGTTCTTTTCTTGCTAGACAATTCACCAAGTCATCCTATAGATTTACAATATCCAAATGTGCAGATAGAATTTTTACCTCCCAATAAAACTTCACTCATCCAACCTCAAGATCAAGGAATAATTTCAACATTTAAAGCTTACTACATCAGACGAGCCATTGCGGATATTTTAAGCAAAGTGGAAGAAAATCCTATTCAAACTCTACCTGAGACGTGGAAAAATTATACCATATTAGATTGTGTTAAACACGTTGCTGTAGCCGTTAGCGAAATAAAACTCTCAACTCTAAATTCATGTTGGAAAAACATATGACCTGAAATAGTCAAAAGTAAAACGACACCATCCACCGAAAATGTTTATACCTCTATTATAAATCTATCATTAAAATTTCAAAGAACAATAAAACAAGCTCTTAGCCAATATGAAGAAATTTATAAGGAAACCAGCCAAACTAAGCAAATGTTGATCGCTGATTTCATATCTCCTAAAATAATAAATGAAGTAAGAAACGAAGACATATCAAATGACGGAATTCCAAAGGAAACCAATGACGAAGTTTCTGTCAGCGACTCCGATAGTGATACTCAACCAAAGAAAAAAAAATCAGAGCTATAACAAGCTCTGACGAAGATTAGATATTTTTCTACATATGTATGTATACATGTGTATAAGACTTAATTTTTTTTTGTATTTTTGTACATTCTTAATTTTATTTACACGATTTTTCTATATATGTACACATGTTATTAATAAATATTTGAAAATATATATAAAAAATAATAATTCATTTAAAAAAACGAACCCTCTTTGTTTTTAACATTTTTTTGTGTAAAATGCTGGTCTCGATTTACACGATATTCGATTTACACGGTTTTCCTAGGAACCAATCTACCCTGTAAATCGAGGAATAAGTGTATATACTGACAAACAACCAGATGGGCCTTATCAAATGAGTAACTCTGCCAAAAATATTGCACCAATATCGGGTACAAACAGAAATGTAACATTCGACAAGTAGTATACCAGCTACGAACTGGTCAAAGATTTATATAGCAATCATAAACTTACAGCCGTGGGAACACCACGTAAGAATAAGAGACAAATACCTAATTCTTTTCTGCAAGTAAAAACAAGGGAGGAAGGTTCTAGTCGTTTTGGTTTTCAAAAAGATACATTACTATCTTACGTTCCAAATAAAGGCAAAAATGTCTTAGCGTTATCATCTCTTCACCATGATGATTCGATAGACGAAGAATCTGGCGAGAAAAGGTTGCCAGAAATGATTTCTTTTTATAATTCAACAAAATCTGGCGTGGATGTTGTTGACAAATTATCCGCATCTTATAATGTTGCTTATTGTTATGTTTTCGTTAATAAATACAGCTGGAATAAATGCTCAAATCATTTATAAACTCCACAACAATTTAGAGAAGATAAAAAGTAGAGAATTTCTGATAGGATTGGGAATTGCATTGGTTAATGTTCAAATTAATAAGAGAAAAGGTAATGATCGCCTTACACCTGTTTTGCGTGACAAAATTAATATTGTTCTTGGTGAACCACCGGAACAGCCGAAGAAAAAAGTAACTTAATGACTGGAAGATGTAGTGTATGCCCTAGAATACGAGACCGGAAAACAAAGTATGCACTATTTATTGCGCAAATTGTGCCAATTTTGACATTCAATAAACTTTTATAAACTTATGTTTATCGAACAACCAAACTGTCCGTTGAATGCATATTTTGTGTTAGGGCGCGAAAAATGAAATTGATTAGAAAATAAGCGTAAATATAAAACAAAGGTATGTCATAAAAATACTGTTACGATATATATAAATAGAAACAGATATAATAATATTAGTAATAATAATAAAAAAATTGTTATGTAAA
Source organism: Clivina fossor (assembly GCA_963966155.1). Taxonomy (NCBI): domain Eukaryota; kingdom Metazoa; phylum Arthropoda; class Insecta; order Coleoptera; family Carabidae; genus Clivina; species Clivina fossor. The sequence goes on from OZ014551.1 coordinate 37,363,301, forward strand.
ATTACCTAATGCATATATAATAATAACCTGGGAAATAGAGAGAAGCATTTAATTTGACAATAAATTATTTACTGATAAATAATTATTCCACATTAATAATAATAATAATGATAATAATATGTATTATTAATGTCATAATAAACAACTGTCACTTTAATTTGAATATTTTAAATAGTATTAATGTCGAATATTTATTTATCAGTAGAAAATTTATTGTGAAATTTAATTGTTTCATCTATTTCCCAGATCTCATTATTAATTACATACATATATTTTTTTGACCAATTTATTTTTAATGTCGTCTATTTGATCCATTTTAAAATTCAAATAACAGCCATAAACAAAGCCACGTGACCCCAAACACAAACGCTAAACCAAAGAAATTCTTTGGTTCATTGTTTCGATACCAAACGTTTGTGTTTACGTCAAACATTTGCATTCAACGCAAAATCTTGAAACAGTGTTCGTGAAACGGAAAGCGTTTATGTCCGCTGAATGCAACCATTATTAAACTTATTGTTATAATCTTTTTGAAAACGTGTTTATGTTCATTATGTTATGAACTTTTAATACTTTTTGATAAAACTAACCATACTTTATTTTTCAAACTAAATATACTACACCTTTATACTTTCATTTCTCTTACATTTAAAGAAAGGGTGCTCATGAGGAAAGAATAAAGAAAGATGTACTTGTGAGGATAGTTCAACTAGGAATTAATGAAATATTCCGAAAAATATTGAATGATAAGGTGAGATATTTAATTTTTTATTTTTAAGTAAATATAATAATCTCATTTTAATATTTGTTTGTTATAGAGATTATGATTAATGTGAATTTTTTTCTTTTGTTACAGAATTGGGATATGAAGTAAAATAATGAAGAGAGAAGAAATTTGATTGGAGATAATTGTAACGGAGGAAAAGAGAACATTAGTAATTAAATGGCTCATAAAGTATTTGTCCGTCGATATATATTTATATTGTTTTGAAATATAACAGTAGCATATGTGGTACTGGCAGTTAACTGGCCCGGCAGTTCTGTTTCAAAAACCTCGGTTCTTACCAGCCAAATTGCAGCTTCTTCATCGCCAACATCGCAGTCGCAGTTGCAGTTGCAGTCCATTTGTTCGAAATGCGTGCTATCATAATCCGAATGTAAGTACATATGTCTTTCAGAAATTTTAATTTACAATTAAATTCAATTCCTGAAAGTTCTGATTCAAAGTCTTCTAGCCAAAACTCACCTACTTACCTTAACCCAAATAATATATTTGGTATTACATTTATTGAACAATTTAAAAATTTAAATTTAATTACAGATATTGCTGTACCCGCGTTAAAGAAAGAATACTTGGACATGGTTCCAGAATTTACGGGAGATTCAAAACTGCTCTCTATATTTATAGATATATGTGAAAAATTAGTAACTAAGTTTTTTAACACACAAAATGTCAATGATTTTCAAAACAATTATTTAATGAGTAGTCTTTTAAATACAGTAAAAGGCAATGCCGCCGTAAATATTGCAAGTTGCACTATAAATAGTTGGGCAGATCTTAAAAAAGCATTACTTAACACGTATGCAGATAAAAGAGACTGTTACACATTAAATTTAGAATTATCACATATGAAACAAAATAACAAAACTACATTTGAATTTTTCAATAAAATATCAACCGCCAACACAAAAATTTGTTCCAAAACCAAATTTCGTTAACAGACCTACACAAACACAACAAAGACCAACACCGCAATTACTATACAGACCAAATCCCTTCCCACAACAACCAAAAACAAATGTCTTCAGACCAAATCCGAATTTAAATTTTCCAAAACCAACACCAATGAGTATTTCAATAAAACAAACATTTACTCCCAAAACAAACAATTTTCCGTCACAAAACATACAAAAAAATTATCAACAACAAAGTAGACCTAATTTTATTTCGGAAGAAATCTTTAATACAGAAGTAGATTCAATACCCAATGAAAATCAGGATCAAAATTTTGTATTCAATGTAGACGACGAAAACTACATAACAAATGATTATGATATTGATAAAAATAGCGACGAACAAAACCCAGATTGTGATTTTTAGAGAACAATGCCTCGGAATAGAACTTATGAATCTTACGCAAAATAAAAGCGAACTACCGTACGTAATCTTGAGAGAATATAATTTAAAAACTTTAATTGCCACCGGAAGTACCACATCTTTTATTAATCCCATTATTGCAAATAAATATTACAAAGAAAAAATTAAATTCGAACCATTTAAAATTAGTACCGCTCACGGAACATCTACAGAATACTATAGTACATTATTTATGCCTTGTTCAAAATTATTTGGTAATAATAAAAATATACTTAAATTCCACATTTTTGATTTTCACAACAATTTTGATATTTTGTTAGGTTTAGATAATTTAAAAATTATAGATTCAAGTGCAGCTTTATCTAATCAGGTAAAGGATTTACTCAGAAGTATAATTTGTCATCTAAAGTTGCACAAAGATAGCAAATTGTTACAATAGTCCACTTCTTTTTAGTTCGCACATCGAAAAGCAAGAAAAACCACAAATTAGTATTACCACTAACAATTGTGCAAAACTTGGTTACGATGGACAACAACATGTTTGATAAAGATAGTAAGATTAAGAAAGACAACCTTCTAAAGTACAACAATGTGAGTAAAAAGGAGGTGGAAAATGCATTAGACGTATTTAAAACCAAATTACCTAAAGAGCTAAAAACCTAGCTGAAGCCCTTTTCAGGGCTACAATCAATGAGGGTTTCGTTCTCAACTATAAGCAAATACAAGACTCTATTTCTTATGTTGGATTTGACCTCAATGCTTTGTTTTCAGCTTTCATTAAAAGATCTACCAACAAGGATAATGATGCCGAAGCAGCTGTTTACGATAGAGAAAATGAATAAAGAAGAACTCTATTCTATGCTGTATTATATAAAAAAAAATTATTTGTAAATTGTTATTGTACTTTAATATAAAGGATGCTGAAGGTAAAATTGTGTTGACCATCAGTAAAAAAGGTGATGTATTTCAAGACTTGGCCATCTTCATTGTCTTCCTCATTTGCCGAGGCACTAATTGGACCAAGGCAAAGTCCAAAACTGACGAACAATGGGTTCCGATTTGGACTGGAAGACTGCAACATATAAAATCCTTGATAAACGGCCGCAAAGAGAATACAAAAAAGATGATTTAACCATAGGAATAATCGGATCCATGGTGCCACATGGGGCATATACTATAGAAGCCTTGATATTGGCAGAGATCTAGTTGATCTTAAAATATTAGAAAAAATGGCAGGGGTTAAAGTACCTAAGGCAATGCAAACAAACCTTTTGCCACCCCAAGTGCCTCAAGATTTACTTTCTTCAAGACTTCTTGAGTCAAGACTCAAGATTTCGTGGGCAAGTAAAAGAAGCCTATTTAGAGTTACCAGATGCATGACGACCATGTTCAGTAGAAACGGTATACCACTGGTTACGTTTAACATCGAGTTACGAGCAGCAGTAAGAATGGTTCAGTTTTAAGTTACATTTTGGATTCATATTTTATCGTTAAACTTATAAGTAATTATTTTGTATTTGTTTAATAATATCTGTTCAATTAAAGTTTATATATTTTATTATATTTGTCTATCGTAATTATTCAATAACCAAGATCCAAGTGCAACTTTATCTAATCAGATAAAGGATTTACTCAGAAGTATAATTTGGCATCTTAAGTTGCACAAAGATAGCAAATTGTTACAATGCATTGTGTCAAGTACGTTTAATGGTTACTCTTACAGTTTGCGAAAAAAATTAGAATTCGGCCTGTGAGACGAGGCGCCAGTGTTTGTGTTAACTAAATAAAAATTTTGATTTATTCCATCACCGTCTCATTTTTGAGTTGGTAAGTAAATTTACTAGGAGTACTACAATTCGCTGCTATTTATTGAAATATCTCAAATTTAGCAAGACATGGATTACGATAGAGAACAAAGGCGACTGCAGCAGCTGTTAGAAGACGTAGAGCCAGTGTCCGATATATTTAACGACGAGTCTGACGGCGATGACGAAGATATTATTGAGGAGCACTTGGACTCGGATACTTGTTCCGAGCAAGGTAGTGATGAAAGTGAAGCCGAAGAACCTACACTAATACGAAACACTAGAGTTCCTTCAATCATTGCCAATGATGGAACAGTATGGAGAAAACATTACACAAAAAGAAACGTTAGAACGCGCCAAGATAATATAATTGTTCGTCTTCCTGGAGTAAAACATTTTACAAGACCTGCAAAAACTATTCTGGAATGCTGGAGTGTCTTTTTTTCTGAAGGAATATTAAGCATAATTGTTTGAAATACAAATAAATATATTACCGAACGTTCAAAAAACTACAAGAGAGAAAGATCTGCAAGACCAACAGATATAATTGAAATTACGGCGCTTATTGGACTATTATATATAGCTGGCACCCATAACAAAGGAAATGTGGGACAGAAACTCATTCGGGGTTGAGAGATTTTGGCTAACGATGTCAAATGAACGCTTCTTATTTCTATTAAGATGTTTCCGTTTCGATGATTTGAACACCAGAAAAGAAAGGACATCAACAGATAAACTGGCAGCAATACGTCAGGTGTTTGAACTGTTTGTAGATAACTGCAAGAAATGTTACACTGTAAGCAAATATGTAACCATCGATGAGCAATTAGCAGCATTTAGGGGTCGCTGCAGTTTTAAACAATATATTCCAAGTAAACCGAACAAATACAGAATTAAAGTATTTGCTTTGGTAGATGCGAAGACATGGTATACTTCAAATTTAGAAATTTACCTAGGCCAACAATCAGAAAGTCCGTAACGTATGAACGACTCCCTTAGTGTTGTAGAACGATTAATTGCACATATATCAGGAACGGGGAGAAACATCACTTGCGACAATTGGTTCACCACCTTTCCATTGGTGACCAAACTTCTCCAAGAACATAAATTGACTTACGTGGGAACAGTTCGTAAAAATAGGAAAGGGCTACCCAATGAATTCAGAAATACTAAGAATCGTGCAGTGCAGTCTAGCATGTTTGGATTTCAAGACTAGATTGTATTAGTGTCATATGTTCCGAAGAAGAGCAAAAATGTGATTTTAGTTTCAAGCATACACGACAATGATGAGAAAAAAAGAAACCAGAGATGATCACCTTTTACAATTCCACAACGGTTACAAAACTTAGCGAAACATATAATGTCTCCCGAAACACACGCCGATTGTCTATGGTTGTATTCTATTCCCTACTCAACATAGCTGGAATAAATTCTCAAATTGTGTACAACTCTAATAAACTGCGAAATAGAATGCAATAAAATAAGAAAGCTATATTTAAGAGGGCTGACATTGGAAGAGCACTTAAAGCGAAGAGCTGCTCTCACAAATATCCCACCTACGACAAAGATGGCAAGAAGTAGCTGGAACTTCCTCAAAGTGTGTAACAGCAGACCAATTTCCCCCAGAAACAAGAAAACGGTGTTATATGTGCCGTAAAGAGAGAAATACCAGATACTGCTGTAAAATATGAAAAAAATTTATATGTTTAGGTCATGCTAAATTTTCATGTTCGTCATGTACCATTTTTCCTAAAATTCACACAGAGTAATTGTTGTAGTCTAGTTAAGTTGGCTATATCATATTTTCGACTTAAAATTATAATATAATGTTTTGATAAATGTTTAAGTTTTTTTGTACGTTTTTTTCAATAATGTTCATTACTATCAGATTATAATATATATATATATATATATATATATATATATATATATATATATATATTTACCTAATTTAATTTGACGTTCCATATATGGAACGATAGTCCTTTAGCCTACGTTTTCTATTGCTGTATTTTGTAGATTACCAGAAAAGCAAATTGCTGATATGTTTGAAGATGACGAGTTTTTGAAAAATTTTGATGTGAAAGATCGTGTTCAGTCTGTTTACATTGAACCACCAGACAACAAAGAATTGTCAGATAAAGATTAAAGTGACTTGTTGGATAATCTATCTGGAAAACAACAATAGTAATGGATAGTGGCAAAAAGATGGGAAACTTTAGTACATTGGATGAAGGTGATGATATTCCGGATGATGTAGCATTAGCATCACTTATCAACAAAAAGGATAAAAATTTTGAAAGGTTGAAACAAACAAAACTTATGTGTAGAAAAGAAAGTTTATTCCCACAATATGACACATCAAAATACAGGAACTTGACGCCAGTGGAAGTTTTTGAACTATTCCTAACAGACGACGTTGCGGATTTTCTAGTTGAAGAAAGTAACAAATACGCTACCATGAAGAATAATCCTAATCCAAATATAACCATTGAAGAAATAAAATGCTTCTGTGCTATATTAGTTGTTTCAAGGTATGATAAAAAACCTTCCAAAAAAAGTTAATTGAGATTCTGGAGAAGATCTAAGGAATGTTGCTGTTTATAAAGCAATGCGACGAGATATATTCATAGAAATAATGAAGTATTTACATTGTGCCGATAACACACAAGCTCGACCCAAAGGACAAGATGGCTAAATTGCGACCGCTTGTAAACAAATTTAAAAATCACTTTTTATGCCATTTTATACCAACACGTGAAATATCATACGACGAGAGTATGATTGAGTATTACGGCCGTCATGGCTGTAAACAATTCATTCGTGGAAATCCCCCATACGCATTGGGTACAAATGTTGGTGCATAAATTCAAAAAGCGGATACCACATAAATTTTGAAATTTATCAATGTTTAATTCCCAATTCTAACGCTCAATATCAAAAAGAATTTGGAAGAGCAACGGCTCCTACGATTCAACTTATTGCCGAGTTGCCAGATGAAAAAAGAAGATTACCGTATCGACTTTACTTCGACAATTTGTTTACATCCATCAAATTTTTATCATATTTAAAAAGATGTGGGTACAATGGAACTGGAACAATAAGAGAAAATAGGCTTCTCAAAGATTGCCCAATTTTAAATGTAAAATTAATAAAGAAAGCTAAGCGTGGCGACTTATGTCGCAATAGATGATAGATCGATTATTGTTTCCAGATGGATGGATAATTCAGTAGTAACTGTTGGGTCAACAATACACTCGGTTTTTGCACTGACTAATGCGCAGCGATATTTAGCATCTGATAAAAAAAGAATTGCCATAAAAAGACTGCAATGTTTTGAAAAGTACAATATGTTTATGGGGGTACAGACAAAATGGATGCCAACATAAATGTATATAGAATAAGAATTAGAGGGAAGAAATGGTAATGGCCCATTTTCACTTGGTTATTAGATGCTGCCATTCAAAATGCTTGGATTATCTACAAAATTCATAATCCAGAAACCACTCAATTGAATTTTAGACGAGAAATTGCAAATACGTATTTTAAAAAATTTCAAAACTTGCCAAAATCATCAAGCAGACCCGGTTGTTTTTCAAGAGATTCTAGAATTTCCCCAGATATTCGACTTGATGGAAAAGATCATTTAGTTGAATACGTACCAAACAACAAACGCCGACGATGCTCTGGACAGAACCACGTTGGCAGTTCCGTGCGCACTCAGTGTCGTAAATGTGATGTAGGCTTATGTATCGATTGTTTTGTTAATTTTTGTTAAGTTATCATTTATATTCTAATCTAGTAAAATGTATGTTTACAAAACCAAATATAAAAAAAACCGATAACCCAAACACCATATAACATAAACACCCCATAATGTAACAATTACTATTTGTCACCTGCTCTAATATAAACTTATTGATAAGACGAAAACTTTTATATATATATATATATATATATATATATATATATATATATATATATATATATATATATATATATATATATATATATATTAATAAAATATCTGTACAATATATTTGTCTTGTGCTTTATTTAGTAGAAATAAAAACCCATATCCCTAACCATTTTCATATGAAATAATTTAGTTTGAAAATTTATTTACTTTTTAAATAAATATTTTGATAACTATTGTTTTTATTTAATAGCTAATTTATGGACCTTAAAAGACTAGCGTTTCATATAAGGAACGGCCGCCATCTTAAAAATTCCTAGGTAAACAACTGTGACAAATGACTAATTCCATGTCAAAAAATTGTCAGTCAATGTTTGAATAATGTTGTCTCTAGAGCATAGAATTTATTTAGTGAAATGTTACGGTATTGGTGAAGTATCATATCGCTATGCAATTGAACTTTTTAATAGGAAATATCCGGGAGTATACGTTTCTGTAAATTGTGTTTGGGAGTTAGTAAGAAAGTTTGATCGAACAGGCACTGTAACAGATTTGAAGAAGGAAAAGCACATTCTTGACGAAAATGATGCCGCAACATTGATCGCTATTGATTCTGTAAGAACTTTCCCGAAGAAGTCGTTACGAAAAAGGGCACTTGATCTACCTATCAGTAAAAGCCACTTACAGAGAATTCTATCACGAAATAAAATTCATCCTTACAAACCGGTGAGACTACATAAACTTGAACGAGGCGATGATGAGCTTCGTTTAGAATTTTGTTTATTGATGGGAGAACGGATTATGATGGACAAATTGTTTTATAGACACATTATTTTTTCTGACGAAGCAACATTCACAACAAATGGAGTCGTTAGCAGCCAAAATTGTAGGTATTGGTCGAAAGCAAATCCAAATTTTCGAATTATAACAAATAGTCAGCGATACAAAAAAAGTTAATGTTTGGTGTGCGATAATGTACGATAAAATTATTGGTCCCTATTTTTTCGACGGAATTGTAAACCAGAACACATACATAGAAATGTTGGAAAACTTCTTTCTTCCTGCTCTAGACGAGGTGAACTTGCAGAAGAGACAGGCGCTTCATTTTCAACAGGACGGTTGTCCAGCTCATAAAGCAATTCGTGTTAGAGAGTGGTTAAATAGTCATTTTCCTAATAAATGGATTGGACAGTTTGGTCCTATTAGATGGCCTCCTCGATCTCCAGACATTACTCCATTAGACTTTTTCTTATGGGGATATCTTAAGCAAAAAGTTTATGCGACTGATTTCCAGGATGATGAAAATATTTTGAAACAAAAAATTACAGAAGCTATAGCGGAGATAAATAGAGAAACCATTCGTCTAGTGTTGAAAAAATTTAGAGCAGTTGTTGAAAAATGTATAGAACTAGGAGGGCAACATGTACAATAATTTTTCTTTGTTTTTGTGTTTTGTTCTAATTGTGTAATAAATTGAAGTTTCGCTAAATTTGTGTAATCATTATTATTTTAATTAGTCATTTGTAACAGTTGCATTTGTTTTTATTAGATAACTATGACAATCACATTGGCAAAATTAATAAGTACCTATTACTTGATAATCATAATAAAGGCAAAAAAAATCAATTTTAAGATACAATGTTCAGATTAGATATTTGAGCTTGTATTGACGTTTCATATATCTTTTTCCAGCAGTTCTTTGACTTTCCTTTCAAATAAAAGGTACTTTACTCTTAACCAAATTTTACGTTTTATTGTTTTCTAACGACCCTGTATGTTATTTCGAAATTTTGATAGTGGATTGGAACTTGCTAGAAGAAGCAAAACTTTTTATGAAGTATGACTTTTCTTCCTAAAATGCGAAATAAGAAAGTTTGCAAGTATAGTTAGGTCCATCCGGGGACACACTGTATATATATTAATAAAATATCTGTACAATATATTTGTCTTGTACTTTATTTAGTAGAAATAAAAACCCATATCCCTAACAATTTTCATATGAAATAATTTAGTTTGAAAATTTATTTACTTTTTAAATAAATATTTTGATAACTATTGTTTTTATTTAATAGCTAATTTATGGACCTTAAAAGACTAGCGTTTCATATAAGGAACGGCCGCCATCTTAAAAATTCCTAGGTAAACAACCAAACATTTATTGAAATAATGTTATTAACACTCATTTAAACTCGAAAACATAATCCATTTACAATTATTTTATAATAAAAAAATTCAGTCCTTAATGGGTTAATTTTAGCCTTATTAACCACCCTTTAACAAATCCCTGTAAAATAAAATGCTATATTTTATTGACCGTAATCCGCCCTATAGAGTTAAAAAAATTAAGCGTTCAATGTAAAAACTAAAAAATTATTATCTCGTTTATGAGACAACTTTTACCAAAGCATTTTAAACTTTGGAGCATACAGTAAGTGTTTTATCACAAATTTCGCATTTATAAGGTTTCTTCACATATTTCGCATTTATAAGGTCTCTCATTTGTATGTATACAAATAGTATTATATGTAAAATGTTACTGAATGGGGCACAAACAATAAAATACATGCAATTGAAGAATATGAAAAACACACAAAAAATACAGTAAATTGTTACGGATTATTTGTTTGCAATTTCCAAATTTGGAATTTTTAGCAGCAAGTCCTGACGATATATTAGGTAAAGAAACAAATCATTGCAGTAAAATGTTCATATTCAATCAGAGATATGCATCATTGTTATAGTTCAAACAAGGTATAGTCGTTTTTCGTCAAATTGAATTCCGATAATAAGCTTGTTCTAGATAGAGAAAACACAATTATAATTATCAAATTTAGGGATAATTGTATATACCTCAAAGGAGTGTGATTTTTATTGTTTGGACAACCAAAGGTATATCTACAGAAACTAGTATTTTATACAGTAAATGGCATTTTCTGGTAATATATACAGTGTGTCCCAGGATTGATGTTACAAGAGGTGTAATGGACTAAAATTTTTTGAATTTCATTTCAAGATTCTGGAATTAAGCCCTGCTTGGCGTGAAACGAATTTTAAGAATTTTTTCGTTTTTTGAAAAACAAAATGGCCGTGACGGTGAAGCAAGAACTATTTTCTTTTCAGGTAAAGTACCCTTTTTGTTTAGGATACGACAAAATTTTATTAAGAAAAGTTGTTTATAATGACAAATCATGGCCGTATACCAAACTTCAGGACGATCTACCTACTTTCATTAAACTGTCTGTTTTAGATTGAACAAAATAAATTGTAGGTATCTATTAATTTATTAAAATTTTTATTTGTAGACCATTGAACGAAACAAATAGTATTTACAACAAATTTAACTTACGAAGCTTAATAATATCATTGATGTGCAATAAATTTATTAAAAATTACTCCGCGTTATCTGCGAATTCGGAATTTACACCAAACGGCGTGAAATAAAGAAAATAACAATGGGAGGCCATGAAAAAACAATCGTTGAGTATAATCTCAAGTACTGTCAGATTGCAATTTGTAGTAACTGCCTTTAGTTCAAAGTATAATTACTGCTAGATTATGTTATCGTTACAACAGAGAATTTACGTTGTTCAGTGTTACGGGCTTGGACAAACTGCCCTAAGAGTAGTGGTGCAGCGGTTTAACGAGAAATTTCCCAACACCAATCTTACACGTATGACTGCCATGCGAATAATTAAAAAATTTCTTGCAACTGGCAGCGTTGGTAACGTTAAGAAAGAAAGAAAGAAATATGACGAAAATGATATCGCAACTGTTCTTGCCTTTGATTCGGTGGATGAACATCCCAGACTATCATTAAGGGAACGTTCGCGTAATCTCGATATTAGTAAATCAGAACTGCAAAGAATTTATAAGTCGACCAATGTAAAGGCATTCAAACCAAAATTTGTGCACACTCTCGAAGAAGGTGATGAAGGCCGTAGATTATTATTTTGTCTTACCATCGGGGAGCAATGTCTTCAAGAACGAAATTTTTATAAAAACATTGTATTCTCAGACGAAGCAACTTTTACTACCAATGGCGTTGTTTCCTCTCAAAATTGTCGCTACTGGTCTACAGAAAATCCAAACTTTCGGATCAACTGTAGAAGACAGTATTACCAAAAAGTGAATGTGTGGTGTGCTGTTTCATATCGTTTTGGCATAATTGGACCTTTCTTCATAGAGGGACGGTTAAATCAAAATGTTTATCTACAGCTACTTGAAAAGTTCAGGGAAGACTACTTAGATGACTTGCCGCTAACAGAAAGACAAGCAATGTATTTCCAGCAAGACGGATGCCCTGCACATTCGACAGCACGCGTAGCTGAGTGGCTAAATTCTGTGTTCTCAGAAAAGTGGATAGCTAGAATTAGATTGGATATTAGATTTCTTTTTATGGGGTCGCCTCAAACAACTGGTTTACTCTCAACCAATACCCAACAGTAGAGAAATCCTAAAAGAAAGGATAAGAAACGCAGTAACACAAATACACATAGAGGAAATTCGGAACAGTTTCATAGGATTCAGACGTCGCATAGAAATATGTGCAGAAAATGATGGAGGTTGCTTTGAATAGATAATTTATTGCAGTACAATCTTGTGTTACGTTTTGTATATATAAAAAAATTTTGTTTAGCAATCAGGTAGCTGCTTTAAATTATCCGTGCCCAACAGCGCAAAATTCAATGCGAACAAGCAGACGAAGAACTAATCCAGCAATACCAAATAGTTTAGAAGGCCTAGGAACCATTTTGAAACAGGAACAATGGCGCGATAGATATCGATTTAGAAGTATTGACGTAAAGAATGAAAAACAAATCTGCATAGATAAACCTTTTTTTCAGAGACGTATTCAAATTAATAAAGGATGTGCAATATTTAATCGACTGCATATCAGAAACAAGACATGAAGAAATGCATATTGATGGGACATTTAAAGTACGACCTCAACTGCCTGATTCGAGTCAACTAATGACAATACATATTGTTAATAGCAATAATGTAAAGATTATTTCAAATAAAAATTAAACTGTAACAAAATAAATGTTTCCTTATAGACTGTTCGGATAGCTTATTGTTTAATGTCCAGTAGAAGACAAGAAATGTATGAAGCAGTATTCCGCGTATTTAACGAGATAACGCCCACATTAGCAGCATCAAGAATTATAATAGACTTCGAAAGGGTCCTACAAAATTATTTGCAAATAGTGTATTCCGAAACGGCAACAATGTGATGTTACTACCATTATGCAAGTGTAAGTAGTTTTTGTTTAATATTCATAAGTATACTAGTACTCTTACATCATCATTTCCCACGGGCCATAATTCTCCGCATTTAAGTACCAATAACAATAATCTATCCAAATCTAATCAAGATATTCATTCCTGTTTTGGTGAGTCCTGCCGAGAAAGTTGTTAAACGAAAAAAAGACACAAAAAAGTAAAAAAGAAATGTTTTAAAAGAAAAACGCGAAAAACAGTATCAGAATTGACGAAATCGTTTGTAGGCAAATTCTAATGTGTTTACTTCGTCAACTTTTTACTTCCTATAGTTTGCTTTCAAAGCTTCTCGACCGAAAAATTTTTGGATGCCGAACGATGAGGTGTAACAGAAAAAAATTTTCAAATTACCTACTGGTATCTGATAAGAACCTATTGCAAAAGGAGTTTCCGATACTGTTGGTACGAGTAAAAAAGTGAAAGGACCGGGAAAAAAAATGTGTATTAGTTGGTTCCACAATGCATTCTGTAAAGGAAAAATGTAGCGAATGACTAAGGAAGGAGTTCTTGCTTGAAAAATACGAAATTTCTTTTACTTCGCATTACGATTCAAGATGGAAGTTTAATTTTGATTAAACTTGTTTCTATGAAATTGTGATTATTATAAAAATATCATTTCTGATATGCAAAGCCAGATCAAAGAAGAAGGGTATTTTCAGTGCAGTGCCGTCGACGGTAGATAAATCTATGCAGAACATTAATACTCTTGAATTTTCAGAATCGGCTCAAAACGAATTAAATTAACTATTGTGGAAAAGTTAAAGTTGACTGTCCAAAAAGCATTGCTGATTACAATTGATCTGTTATCTGATTGATGCTCCTAGCGTAAATTTGTGTTATATATAAAACGGGTGCCTTTACAAACTTAATCGCACTTAATCTTTAAAAATATACTTGCAAGTCAATAGGAAAATTTTCAACAAGAAAATCCCAAGGGTCGTGGTTGATAGTAGGCAAAAATAAATTGATAAAAATGAACGGTAGATCAGTCATGGTACAAATTCAGTTAGGATGTCAAATGTAGGTGAACATTTACCAACACACAGTACTTCCAGAAGATGTGCGAGATGTAGCATAGAAAAACCAAAACGTTCCAGTGCAGCTTGCACAAAATGTTTTAGACCATTCCACATTAAGTAAAAATATTTTTAAAGTTTTTTAAAGGATGTTTATTGTTTTTAGATTTTATATTACATACCATTTTTTTTGTATCTCAACCATTATAGTAGGTATGGCGACGATTGAGCGTGGGAAAATTTTGCGTATCGTGGGAACTTTTTACTGATAAGGATTCCTTTGAGAGCATTTCTCCATAAGTCAAATTTAATACTTATTATTGTAATAGATAACATACTATAAAGATTCTATATTTGAACTGTATGTTAAATAACATACTATAAAGATTCTATATTTGAACTGTATGTTAAATAAAATAACGCACACACACACACACACCCTATTTATTCGATTCCACTCGTTCGAAGTCACTAAGAATGCATTCTATGTGCTATTGTTAACACTACAATCACTAAATGTATTTCTGATAATTTTCTGATTATTGATATGTGCTTTTGTTTGTATATATATTATTGATTATTGATAGGTGCTTTGGTTTGATATCGGAAGACACATTAATAATAATTAATCCATATGAATTGTGTGAATTGTGTTCGGTGTTAGGTTTATGCAGTTACTATTATTTGCAATTCTATTTTGTACATATTGATATGAGCTCTGTTTTTCACGAGCAAATTGATAATGTTATAAGACGTATACGAATCGTCTGGACAATGACGAAGCCTTTTTTTTTGCCATTTGTGTAATTTTTCTGATGACATACGAGGAGTACGCTGAAACGTTGATTATCAGTTGATCGAATGATTGTCCGTTGTGTGCGATACATACAATTTTGTTCAGATAATAATAACATCGTGGCAATTACGTTAGATCCCTTTTAGATTATGTATTCACACCCCAACACACAATTCACTTTAACCGGGAACTTGTATGTCATCATAAATTCCCGCACTTTGTCTATAATGATAAACACAGAAGCCCTAAGAAATACCTGCGGATCTATGAAAGTCGTGTACGAATCGTCTGGATGATGACGAAGCCTTTTTTTCTCGATTCCGTATCGGATTCTGATAGATCAACTTTAAGATTATTCGATTTAGCGATGATACATTGTACAATATTGATATGAGCTCTGTTTGTCACGAGTAAATTGATAATGTTATAAGGCAGTGTACGAATCGTCAATTGTATTGCTGTCATTTAATTAATTGGAATCTGATTGGCCCACTGCACCAGATTCAATTCTTTGAGGGCTTTTCCGTGTGGAAATCGAAATTCCAGCGTTTGATAGCCTCCTTCAATTAAAAAGTTATAAATTATGTGTCTAGTTGCTTGTTTTGTTACCTGGTAACTTGTTTGTATGTTCTGTTTACATACTGTAACACCCTTTGTGTAGTATTAAATACTAGCGTAAAAGAATTTTAACCTTTGTAAATACGCGTTCATCTTCGGCTGGTACGGGCTGTGATGAGGGCTGAAGCGAAACACTTTCGCATAGCGCACCGGTCAAAGTAGCCAAGCCTTCGATGGATCATCCACTGACTAGGGCTTCGTAGCAACCGTGAATTTTCGCAACGGCTTTTTCGTTTCGATTAATCAGAAAACATATTTGTGCAAAGATTAATCTTTGTAAATAATATATTACAAGATTTGTTGAAAATTATTTATTTGTACAATATTGATATGAGCTCTGTTTGTCACGAATAAGTTGATTCAGTTTGATAAATTTTTATTTTACATGAATTGATGATCGAACGCCTGCCCGTTATGGGCTATACACACCACCTTTCCAAATTCGTTTCGAATCATCATAATGTGGTTCATGAACCCTTCAATAATATTATTTTTTAGTATCTGCTGCCGCATACCACATACTTTGCATATTATTATACTGTTTTCATCTTGTATACAGCTACTACATCGCTGCATATATATATATTACAAGATTTGTTGAAAATTATTTATTTGTACAATATTGATATGAGCTCTGTTTGTCACGAATAAGTTGATTCAGTTTGATAAATTTTTATTAATTTCAACTGAGAAGAATGAACCCAAGAATCTCTGTTGGTTGTATGTGTACTAATCCTGATGGTAAATTTCCGTTTCGAAATCGAAATTTCAATGTGACAGTGCTTCGTCGCGATCATTTTTTAATTCAGGGTTTCGTACAACTATTTACATGTAGAATATATTGATGCATTTGTTCGTCACAGGTACGACACAAAACTGAATGTTACAGTGCTGAAGGGGACAAGATCCTACATTTAATAAGCAAGCAAAATTTTCCCACGCTCAATCGTCGCCATACCTACTCATTATTAATGTTAGTTTTTATGTAGTTATCGATTTTTAGCAAGCGGTCGATATTTCAACCAGTATTCTTGCATTTATAGCATCTGCATAGTGAGATACTGGTCGAAATATAGACTTGCTTAAAAAAAATATACCAGACTTTTTTCAATGGATTTGTTTAATTTTACCCTTATAAACCAGCCTTTAACAAATCCCTGTAAAATAAAATGCTATATTTTATTGACCGTAATCCGCCCTATAAAAAGTCAAAAAATTAAGCGTTCAATGTAAAAACTAAAAATTATTATCTCGTTTATGAGACAACTTTTACCAAAGCGTTTTAAACTTTGGAATATGCAGAGTAAAAGTTTTATCACATATTTCGCATTTATAAGGTCTCTTCACATATTTCGCATTTATAAGGTCTCTCATTGGTATGTATACAAATCGTATTATATGTAAAATGCTACTGAATGGGGCACAAACAATAAAATACATGCAATTGAAGAATATGAAAAACACACAGGAAAAACAGTAAATTGTTTTGGATTATTTGTTTGCAATTTCCAAATTTGGAATTTTTAGCAGCAAGTCCTGACGATATAGTAGGTAAAGGAACAACTCATTGAAGTAAAATGTTCATATTCAATCAGAGATATGCATCATTCTTATGGTTCGAACAAAGTATAGTCGTTTTTCGCCAAATTGAATTCCGATAATAAGCTTGTTCTAGATAGAGAAAACACAATTATTATTATCAAATTTAGGGATAATTGTATATACCTCAAAGGATTGTGATTTTTATTGTTTGAACAACCAAAGGTATATCTACAGAAACTGGTATGTTATACAGTAAATGGCATTTTCTGGGAATAGATATAAAAATTGTAACATACAATCTGTGTATTTTTATTAAGTGTGCTTGTACAATTCACAATTTCAATTGTGTAAAGAGGAATATTATTTCTGATGTTTTTTCGAAGTAAAACTATCAATTATCAATTTTATAGAAACTTATTTGCATATATATGTACAAAAATATATTAAGTTCACATTAAGTTCAAATAGACAATTTAACAGAATTATTCCATATAATAACACAACAAAATTTCTTTTCTTTCAACAATAACATATATAAAATGACAGACTGATTACCAATGGGATCACCTCTTAGTGGTATATTGGCTAATATATTTATTGACTATATCGAAACATTAATTTTTTCAATACCAGAAGCTAAAAACATTATATTATGGAAAAGATATGTAGATGATATTTGTTGTTTATGGACAGGTACAATAGAAGAAATACACATTTTTCTACAAAAAATCAATAATATTAACAACAATATTAATTTCACTCTAGAACTAGAAGATAACAAAAAACTAAATTTCCTAGACTTAACATTAATTAACACATCTAAACAAATACAATTTGATATATACAGAAAACCTACCTCAACAGACATAATAATACCATACTATTCTGCCCATGCAACTAATATCAAAAAATCATCTTTCCGATATCTATTCACCCGACTTATAAATACACCATTATCTAAAGAAAATCATTATAAAGAATACAATACAATTCTCCAAATAGGTCACAATAATCAATATCCATCCGCATATATACACGATATTTACAAAAATATAAAACTAAAACAAATTATACAAGAAATTTACCCTCATAAAAAACCACAGAAAAAATACATTTCAATACCATACCATAAAATACTACACAAAACCATCAGTTCCACTCTAGATGACTCGAACATAACATTAACTTCCAAATCCCATAACACAATTGACAAAATCCTTATAAACACTAAACCAAAAACAAATCAATTAGAAAAAAGTGGTGTGTATAAAATAAACTGTTCAGATTGTGATAAAGCATACATTGGTATGACATCAAGAAAAATCATTACCAGATTTAAAGAACACAAATCCAATAATCCACCGTCAGCTTTAAGCACACATCTTTGTACTGAATCACATAATATAAATCCAGACAATATCATAGTATTACACACAGAATCAAACATATCAAAATTATTACTGTTAGAAAAGTATGAAATTTTAAAACATAAATATAACAACGAAGAACTTTTAAATGACAATTACATATTTACTGAAAATCATATTTTTAAACATTTACCGCCATTTCAATAAGCGACACAATATTAAAACAATAATTTTTCAATTGACCTTCAAAAACAAATATACACAACCAGACTCGACTATGACATTGACTACGACACAACGAAAAATATGACGTGATTTACTGTTTCTTCAATCAATCTTAATTTTAAATTATATTCAACTACAAAACAATATTTTACAATAAGACAATAAAAAATTTAATATTCATTACCTAAGGTCAGTATATAAAGTAAATAATTTTTCAATATATATCATTAAATAAATAAGTTTTTCTACATCATCTTGACATGTGCTTGCTGAACATAACCCGAATTTAACCATAGTTTTTATAAATAATATCATATGTAATTTTTAAAAGAATGTTTTTATAAAAAAAATTTTATATAACAATAATTTTATATAAATTAAGAACATGTATTGTATTATTTCAGGAGGCTTTGATAATGGCAATAAGCGCCGAAATTAATCAGCCAGATATAAAATAAAAATTATATATCAAATATAAATACAAATATATTGGTTATTCTAATTATCTACCCACATTTATAAGTTCACATGCTTTTTTGTTATTTGATTTGTCACCATAATAATGACATATACATTGGAACTTACGACAATCGGATTTTATATGAATTTCATATAAAGCGCTGTGCTTAAATCTTGACCAATAGGAATCAAAACCTTTTTGCGTCTGCTCATTCCACCCCTATTTTAAACCCCCTGTATAAGTGAGAGACGTAACTAAGTTTTATTTCTGTGTAAGTTCTCATTTGGTAAACATTATTTGTTATAAATATCGTTTGTTGAATATCGTTTATTGAACATCATTTATTTAATAATTGTAAGTGTTTATTATTTATTACTTTCTTTTTTTCTTTTCTTTATTTCAACAATGCATTCGAATTTATTTTCTATTTATTTATATTAATTTTATATGACAGTGTATGCGGTTTAATTAGTTAATTAATATCTTTTAGAAATTTGATAGAAAATTTCAATTTCATGCAATGAAATTTTTTTTCGTTTTTTGTTTTTGTTTTCTTTTTGTTTCCAAATAACGACAATTTTTATTAATAAATATTGACTTAGGACTAGTATTTTGTTACATATAACACATATTAGGTTAAAACTACTATATATATATATATAAAATTTGTTTAGCAATCAGGAAGCTGCTTTAAATTATCCATGCCCAACAGCGCAAAATTCAATGCGAACAAGCAGACGAAGAACTAATCCAGCAATACCAAATAGTTTAGAAGGACTAGGAACCATTTTGAAACAGGACCAATGGCGCGATA
This sequence comes from Clivina fossor, assembly GCA_963966155.1. NCBI lineage: Eukaryota > Metazoa > Arthropoda > Insecta > Coleoptera > Carabidae > Clivina > Clivina fossor. The sequence continues at coordinate 37,383,238 of OZ014551.1, forward strand.
GATGAACCTTTTTTTCAGAAATGTATTCAATTTAATGAAGGATGTGCAATATTTAATCGACTGCATATCAGAAACAAGACATAAAGAAATGCATATTGATGGGACATTTGAAGTACGACCTCAACTGCCTGATTCTAATAAACTAATGACAATACATATTGTTAATAGCAATAATGTAAAGATTATTTGAAATAAAAATTAAACTGTAATAAAATAAATGTTTCCTTATAGACTGTTCGGATAGCTTATTGTTTAATGTCCAGTAGAAGACAAGAAATGTATGAAGCAGTATTCCGCGTATTTAACGAGATAACGCCCACATTAGCACCATCAAGAATTATAATAGACTCGAAAGAGTCCTACGAAATTATTTGCAAATAGTGTATTCCGAAACGGCAACAATGTGATGTTACTACCATTATGCAAGTGTAAGTAGTTTTTGTTTAATATTCATATGTATACTAGTACTCTTACATCATCATTTCCCACGGGCCATAATTCTCCGCATTTAAGTACCAATAACAATAATCTATCCAAATCTAATCAAGATATTCATTCCTGTTTTGGTGAGTCCTGCCGAGAAAGTTGTTAAACGAAAAAAAAAACACAAAAAAGTAAAAAAGAAATATTTTAAAAGAAAAACGCGAAAAACAGTATCAGAATTGACGAAATCGTTTGTAGGCAAATTCTAATGTGTTTACTTCGTCAACTTTTTACTTCCTATAGTTTGCTTTCAAAGCTTCTCGACCGAAAAATTTTTGGTTGCCGAACGATGAGGTGTAACAGAAAAAAAATTCCAAATGACCTACTGGTATCTGATAAGAACCTATTGAAAAAGATTCCGATACTGTTGGTACGAGTAAATAAGTGGAAGAACCAGGGAAAAAATGTGTATTAGTTGATTCCACAATGCATTCTGTAAAGGAAAAATCAACAGTGCAGCGAATGACTAAGGAAGGAGTTAAAGTTGACTGTCCAAAAAGCATTGCTGATTACAATAAAAATATGGTAGGAGTTGATCTGTTATCTGATTGATGCTCCTATCGTAAATTTATACGTTATATATAAAACGGGTGCCTTTACAAACTTAATCGCACTTAATCTTTAGAAATATACTTGCAAATCAATTAATAAGAAAATTTTCAACAAAAAAGTCTCAAAATCTTGGTAGTAGGCAAAAATAAGTTGATAAAAATGGACGGTAGATCAGTCATGGTACAAATTCAGTTAGGATGTCAAATGTAGGTGAACATTTACCAACACACAGTACTTCCAGAAGATGAGCGAGATGTAGCATAGAAAAAACCAAAATGTTCTAGTGTAGCTTGCACAAAATGCCAGGTAGCACTGTGCGTTCCCTGTTTTAGACCATTCCACAATAAGTAAAAATATTTTGAAAGTTTTTTAAAGGATGTTTATTGTTTTTAGATTTTATATTACATAACATTAATTTTGTATCTCAGCCATTATTAATGTTAGTTTTTATGTAGTTATCGATTTTTAGCAAGCGGTCGATAATTCAACCAGTATTCTTGCATTTATAGCATCTGCATAATGAGATACTGATCGAAATATAGACTTGCTTAAAAAAATATACCAAAGACTTTTTCAGTGTATTTGTTTAATAGTGTGGTGGTTAAGTTAATTTTCAAAAGTTATTTTTCTGATCACCCTAAAAATGGACAAATTCTTATTAAACTTGAATAATAAAGATAGTGCTGAATCTAGATGTTCCAAAAACAAGTGGCAAGGGTTCCAAGAAACGAAAACGTCATAAATATGACTACAGTTATTTGGATTTTGGCTTTACATCAATATACGAAAATGATAAAGAGAGAACACAGTGTGTATTGTGTATGAAAGTTTTGACACCAGGATGTATACTTCCAAGTAAGTTAAAACGACATTTTGAATCCTGCCATTCTAACTACCAAAACTACCAAAAAGTTAATTGAATTAAGGGGGGAGTACTTTGAGTTTTCAAAAAAATGCATTTTTTTTTTTTTTTTCTTAAAATGTTCCTTGGGATGTATACTTTACTTTAGAAAAGACTCCAAGTCCGCCAGAATATTCCTTACCGCTTTACGAAGCGATTTCCTAAAAAATGTACCGGCGCGCTGAGAGAGCATTTGAGCGCGCTCGGAATTTTTCTGTTTTACCGCCGTTACCGACGTAGCCAGCGGTCCGGTGATGCCCAAATCGGGTGTTAGTACATTGTAGATGTCGCCACTGTCGCACAATCGATTTTCACGTATACCTATCTCATCGCATAGCGTTTAGTTTACGGTGCGTCACTGTACGAAACACGTGAATCATGAGCCCGAACAAAAAAGTGTACGCAACGAAAAAAGGCGATAAAAACAGCAGTAACCGGATACGAGACAAGGGAAAACGGAAACTGCGGAATAGGTTCCAGATCGAAGGTGACAGCGAGGATGTTTCGGCGTCAGCGAATAAACTTCGGATGTCGAAAGGACAGTACCACGTGAACGTGAACCAGGCTTTTGGCTACCGACTCATCGAATTACTGTCGGTGTTTTCTGCACTATCGGAGTTGGTTGTCTGCAAGCAGTGTGGTCCAGATTTAAAATTCCAGGAAACCAGTGTTCGTGGGTTGGGGTTCAAACTCGCTGTTTGTTGCAAATGGCTAGTCGCAATAGTTACTGTATGCTTAGCTTAGTAAATTCTAAAATTCAGTGTGGATTTTAACGTCGGAAGATGCGGTCGGAGCTACTGGCTATGATAAATTTAAAAAAATGTATAATCCTTGAAATTATATCTTAAAATTGATTGTTTTTTATTTGGATTTGTTTTAAATAAATTACATAACATAAAAAATAAGAATTACGTTTATTAAATATTAATTTCTGTAATTTTAGTCAAGATCTGTGAGACCCGTGTTGGTATCCAACGTATGTTGGTATTTCAAAGGTTAAATAAGTTAGAAAGTTAATATAAAATTAAATTTCATTAATTACTATTATAATTTTAGATCCCTTGAAATGCCGAAGCGTAGATGTATGTATAAAAAAGATTACTCGAAAGAATGGAAGTTCATAAGAGAAGGTAAACACGTAGAGGAAGTAGAATGTACAGTATGTATGTCCTTTATAAGTACATATTGGGCATGGCGGTCAAGCAGATATTAAGGACAACTTAAAGTCGAAAAAGCATATTTGCAACATATCAACTGCAAGTCCTTCACAAAAAGTAGATTCTTTTTTTATCAAACCTAGTTCCAATAATGCTTCAGCGCCATCCATTTTCAGGGCTAGTAACTTCGGCAGGTGAGTTGTTACACACTTCTTAGCGGATTCGCAATAATAAATTAATAAAAATTTTATATTCAGATTCAGTAATTGCAAGTAAATTTTCGTCAGCACGAACCAAAACGACTGCATTAATTAAATTAATTATTGCTCCACATTCTCTTCAAAATATTAATATCATTATTGAAAAAAATAATTTTTATCGATTCTCAACAGACGCTAGCAATCATAAATCAACAAAAAAATTTCCTTTTAGCATCCAGTATTTTGACATGTATAAAGGAATACAATTTAAATTGTCAAGGGTCACTTCTTTGCCAAATAAAACAGCCGAGACGATCACCAATTTTTGCATTGACATATTATTCATAGCCAGTTGCATGTTTTTGAAAAAAGAATTAAAAAAATAGAAAGTAACAAGAGATGCTGCATCGAAGTTTATTCAATATTGGAAGAGACACTAACCATCATTAGAACGGTTCGACGAAAGTTTTCTTACAATCAATGTAAAAAATGTCTTACGAGAGAAAAAAGATGAAATATCGCAATCGATTTTGTCTAATTACAATCGTGAAATTGACGGCTTTTACAAAACAGCGTACGAATACCTTTTTATGTGGAAGGAAACAAATGCTAGTGTATCCGTATTTTCTTGGATGTTACTTTTAGAATTACCCGTTTGGATTTTTTTAAATGTAGTGAACACGCTGAAAAATATTCCGAAATTTTGAAAATATGTCAGTATATGTTTTCAATTTAACGCTAGTATTGACCAGATTTTTCCCTAATGAATGTACAGTGGACAGACGTGCGAAATCGATTGGACATTTCAACCGTAGAGTCCGTTCTTCAAGTGCTGACGAATTATAATTTGAACTGGCAGGAATTTTATGAATACATTATCTCCAAACCAGAAATATTAAAGCAAGTCTGGTCAACCAAAAAATATGAATAAGTGACACATTATGATAATTCTGTGATAAATCTAATGATTCTGATCAATTTAATCTGTGATTTATAATTTATTTTGTTTTGCATAAATCATTAGAACATGATAATTATAACCATTTATGTACTTATTACATATATACACATGTGCACATATTTCTATTATTTAGACTTACAAATTCTATTGTTTTGTGGAAATAAATGAGAATGAGACTGATGCTTCTTTTTTTAGTGTCCCGGTTTGGTTTTTTCAAAATATGGTCCCCTATCTATTAGTCCATTTGGGTAACAATGGGATATTTTCACTGGAATTTGTAAAACGGGCGCGTTTACCAAATTATAAACTACCCACAGAGAAGGATTTAAAGAAAAAAGAGCGAGGCATTTCTAAGGAATATGTCTGTAATATTAACGGGATTGAAATCTCATTAATTCTTTGGAAAGACAACAAACTTGTCAATTTAGTTTCGACATTCATAGGAAAACTGTGTATGAATAACTCAAATCGGTATGATAGAAAGAAAAACGAGAGTGTATTCGTAGAGTGCCCTAATCTTGTTATTGAATATAACAAAAATATGGGCGGCGTAGACCTGATGGACAGTTTCATTGGACGATATAAAATTAGTATTTACCCCTCTAAGGCACCCTGTAACCATATGGCTACATTAAACTTTTAAAATTATTTTCTTCCTTTCTACGATTCCTACACCTATTGGCTCAACGTTTGTTTGCATATGGATACAGCATATTTAAAGTCACGGACTTGTGCTGCCATATTTTAGCAAACTTTAAAAGAAAAAAATATCATGGTTCCTATCAGCTGTTCAGCAGGTTTACAGTCAGTGTGTGAGTGTATTCATTTGAAGTCTCAAACTGGTAAGAAATTTTGATCGAATATTATCATATAAAATACTAGTCGATTTCTAAATGAATAGAGCATCTATTTTTATTAAAAAAAAAAAAACAGTGAAATACTGGCTGAAAATTTGATAAAATGTAGTTTGAAAATGTAATGTAATTTGAATAATTTATCATTGTGAAACTGTAATCGTATCTTTTTGTTCAAATGGGAGTAGTTCACCTCATCAGCATGTTCATGTTCAAAATGATTCTTGAAAAGTGAATAGATACCTTTCCATGTACAGTTTTGAATTGCTGCTAATGGACAAACATATTGACCAAATTCGCAATCTTCACTAAGATGATAAGCCATATTGAGGCTTATATCGAATTTTTTACAACCTCGTGTTATATTTGGACATGGAAGTTTCGTTGAATCGATTAATTTTTCCATTGTATAATTACAGGAATGTCGAAAAGCGCACTGACATAATGGACACCGATCAATCTTTGGTTTACAATTTGAACAAATACTATGCCCCTTGATACATTGCGGAATTTCTGTATGCATCAATTCCTTGCAAATCGGACATTACGTGTCTTATGGCACATTGAACCATTATGTGATTTTAGATCATGGATCCTAAAAAGTGTGCAACAATTTCTACTAAATCCTTTTATCATAAAAAGAATAAAACACCAATTCTACCACCCGACCCGCAGACATCTGATCTTTTCAGATCTTTCTGATTCAGATGACGAACATATAGAAACGGAAATCTTGGTCCTGAAAAATGACTCCGAAGAGAACATGAGCACCAAAAACATGATTTACAGCACCGATGAAGAAAGTAAAACTGAAATTTCTTTAATAAATAAAAATACATCAAAAGTACAAGATGAAGATTACGTAACTCCCTCTGAAAGTGAAAAAGACTACGACATAAAAAAAACCTTTATCATCAAGAAAAAGAAAACAACCTAGAGTCCAAAAAGGGAATAATAAAAAAACTAAAAAAATCAAAACTACTAGAAAAAGAGCTACCAACGATCTTCCACGGCTCGATATAGCAGCGAATGAAGGAAATTACAGAAGTGAAGAACTTGAAGAGCCTCTGCAGTATTTTCTACAATTTTTTTCATATAGTTGCATAGAACTAATTATAGAGCAATCCAATTTATATTCTATGCAATTGACAGGCAAACGTCTCAACACAAATAGCAAAGAAATTACGGATTTTCTCTCAATTTTGATCTAAATGGGTATAATTTCTTTACCGAGTTACAAGGATTATTGGGCAACAAATACGCGAATTTCGCAAATAGCTGATATTATGTCTATGCGAATATTCAAACAGATTCGCAGATTTTAATGATAATATAATCATTGATACTAATACAAAATATAGATTTTATAAAATAAGACCATTGTTGGATATAATAAACCAAAATTGCTCTCAATTTAAAACAGAAAACTATTTTTCAGTTGACGAGACAATGATACCCTATAAGAGCACAAGGGTAAAAAATCTTCGACAGTATATGCCAAAAAAGCCCCACAAATGGAGCTATAAATTTTTTATGAAGGCTGGAATTTCAGGAATTATTTATTCCTTTATTCCCTACCAGGGATCAAACACCTTTTTGTTGCTGCAAGGAACTGCAATGGAATTATCGGAAGAGGAAACAGATTTAGGTAGTGGAAGTAGTGTGGTAATTGCCCTGTGTAAAACTATAAATAATCCTGAAAATAGTACCGTTTATTTCGATAATTATTTCGCAACTATCAAACTTTTTTTATTTGAAAGAAAAAATTAATATTTACAGTTTAGGAATTTTACGAAGTAATAAGTTAGAAGGATGCCCTCTAATCTCCGACAAGGAATTGCTGAACAAGGGTACAGGTCAGCATGATTTTAAATCCATTGACGATAAATTTATTATTGTCAAATGGGCAAATAGCAAATGCGTCCTAGTTGGAAAAACAATTTATGGCGTAGCGCCTGCAGAAACTGTACTTACATACTACAAACAAGAAAAGAAGAAAAAACAAATTCCGTGCCCATCCTTAAATCTGGAGTATAATAAACATATGGGGGGGGTGTGGACAAATCAATCAAGAGTATCGCATATAACGTTATAGCTTGTTGGTGAAACTGTTCCTTGGCGGACACATTGACTTACGATAAAGAAGTCATATCTTTGTGGCAACGTAATAACATCGTCCACAACAGTGCCGGGTGGTGGATTATGCGGACCAGCAAAGAGCCGTGTATTAATTCGTTTGGTAACAACGATAAAAGCCATTTTAAATTGCTTCTCTTTGTAATATTCCTTAAGTTTCGCTTCAATGCTAGTAACTTCGTGACCATGCACATAGGGTAATTGTCCTTCGCCAACTCCGTCACGATAAATAATGATTTTCTCGGGTAATTCGCCCCGGTTTACCTCTTGGTAGGACTTTAGTGCTTTTATAAAATTAAGACCAAAATCATTCGATAATTCTTCGCCATTTTTATGGGCGGCAACTTGACTAAAATATCTCGTACATTGTCTATCAAGCGATGCAACCATCGCACCATAGGATTTACTTTTATCCATGGTATCATGGCAGACATCAAAGCCAACCACCATCAAACTAGCCAGGGGAATCTCCACGGCCCAAGGCGCTCCGCCCAGCTTACAATTAATCTGTATTGCGACTTTGGTCGCTATAGACATAACACCTTTCGAAATCATATTTCTTGCTAGCCGGGTGCGTTCAGCCAGGGCCCGCATTATTCATTTTTAGAATTTTTAATTTCTGAATTTAATTTGTTGAATAAAGTTACGCCTTTATCAAAAATAACATTTTGGCCAAAAGTTGTATAGTTTCTTTTTTTGTATATTGTTACAATATCTGGTATCATATGAGTGACTACTTAGACAAATTTTGTTGCATAAATACTCCGGCATTAAATTATTTAAAATTTTGTAAATAAATGTCATTGCATTTATATAAATAAAATCTTCAATGTTAAACCAATTTAAAGTTTGTAACATTGTACTTACTTTTGTGTATCTGTTACATCTTAAAATAATTCTCATTGCTCTATTCTGCAGTTTCTGCAATTTTTCAATATATTCTTTGTTCACTAAAAGTAATATACTACTACAATAATTAAAATGTGGTAAAACAATTGTGTTATATACTAATAGTTTTGAAATTTATATTATAGTTTCACATCATTATTTCATTGCATAATAGAGTTACAACAAAAAAATGTAGTAAAATTACTATGCTTATCAATATAAATTTGCAATTTTTTAAAATTGTTTAAAATATGCAATTGTTTAAAATATACTAAATGACAGTTCAAAAAGTACAAACTTAGGCGACTTTGAACGACTATCCAACAGTTAAACAGGTTTTCTTTAAATACAACACAACATTGCCTTCCTCCGCACCTGTTGAAAGATTATTTTCTTATGCCACTATAATTAACACCCCGAAACAACACGCTTTCTCGGACGAAAATTTTGAAAAACTTGTATTATTAAATGCTAATAAAATATAATAATTATACTAAATGTTAGTAAAAAAAAATATAAATTAAATGTTTTTTTCTTCAATTTTCCTATTTTTATATGTACTTGTACTTATACCTGAAATTGCAAGTACAAGTACTGTACTTGTACTTAAATACTTTTAAAATGAAAGTAATTGTACTTAAGTACATTTTTCAAAAAAGTACTTGTACTTGTATTTAAATCCTTTTTTCTTGTACTTGTGCACAGCTCTGATTACAAGTGATAAATGTCACAGAAGAGGAAATGGATTAATTTGCTAAGTTCATGGGACATACAAAAAAAACTCATGAATCGTATTATAGGTAACTATTCATAATTTTATATTTAAATCTTTCTTTGTTTGTAATAAAACTAAATATTGTAGGCTACCACAAGATGTTTACCAAACCGCAGTTAGTCTGAGTTTTATTGAAGCTTGGGTGTTATCTAGAACTACTACTAATTCATGGGGAATAACGTATGGTGGAGTTGGAAGCTGTAAACCAAGTTTAACAAACATGATTTCGGCAAAGAATTCCATCATCTCTTCATTACCGGAACTTGCAAAATTTTCGTCAATTGAACTTCTGGAGAGATCAAGAACATCAAGATATAAAGTGCGATTAAACAAAGTAAATTTAAATGAGTGGTTAGATATGTGCCGTCAACAAGAAAACGATAATAATTTTGTTTCGTTTGAATATTATGACTATATTGCGCGCAATTTTGATGACATTAATTTGAAAAATTTCACTAAATATAATAGAAGTGAACTTAATAATATTTTGGCTTTTCACAGAAAATCAAAATATTTTACAAAATATTATATGTATAAACCAAAATTAATTATTTATGCGCCACCGGGGTGCGGAAAAAAATTTTTTATAGAAAAATATAAAACAGAGTATAAAATTTTAAACAGCGAAGATATTAATTTTAGCATTCCAAGTGAATGTGATATTTTGCTAACCGATATAAAAGATATGTGTTGGAAATTTAAAAGACGTATGGCAATTTTACCATCACACAAAACCTTGACTGAGAGGCTTTCGAGACGTAATATTACATAGGGGAAGGATGGGTAAAGTGGCCAGGTCGGGTAAAGTGGTCATTTGGATTTTCTCTGCTGGAGAGTGCTGCAGCTTGACGGGAATGCGTCAAAATGTCGAACTACTTGCCGTCAGTAGTGACAGTTACGTTGAAAGTCATTGCATCCCTTTGTTCGAAATAGTGTGTATTTTTGTGTTTTTCACATGTTTGATGTAAGGTAAGTGGCCAATATTGTTGCTGTTAGTTAAATACTAAGTAGAGTTTTAATTAGCTGCTGTAGTACTGTTGAAACGGCATATTTTAGCCTTGTAAATCGTTTGCTTTGGATCTGCGTAGGTTATCTAGCTTTGACGGCAAATAAAATTTTTCGTAATGGCGTCTGATCGGGTAAGATGGCCACTCAATGAGTTGGGTAAAGTGGCCAGGTGGCCACTTTATAATAATATAATAAAAGCAAACTCATTATATCAGCCATTGGTCCTTTTTTCAGGACGATATCAAGATGCCGTCAAATTACGTAAGGAAGTCGACCCAACAGTCTTGGGATCCGAAGGCAATGAAACTGGCTATAGAAGCAGTTAGAACAAATGGTATGAAGTTTGCTACAGCAGCCAAACAATTTAATGTCCCACGCAATACATTGAAAAGAAGGGTTCTACAAAAAAACCGCGATGCGATCGAAGAAACCAAGATTCTTGGAAGCTACAGATGTGTTTTTAGTCAGGAACAAGAGAAAGAACTCCTTAATCACATCTTTGATATGGAACAACGATTTTATGGCATATCATTAAATGATCTACGCCACTTGGCATTCCAGCTTGCTGAAAAAAATAACCTACCGCATCGATTCAACAAAGAGAAGAAGATGGCAGGAAAGGATTAGGTGGCATGCTTTCGAAAACGCCATCCTAATATTACCCTAAGAAAACCAGAATCCACGTCAATGGCTAGGGCGCAGGGATTTAATAGAGTTAATGTGGACAAATTTTTTAACCTCCTTAAAATGGTGCAAGACAAACACTTTCATTCTGCTCATCGAATTTATAATGTTGATGAAACTGGTCTTTTAACAGTGCAAACTAGAAACACCAAAGTTTTCTCGCTTAAGGGAAGGCGCCAAGTTGGTGCTATTACGTCAGCGGAAAGAGGCTTGCTTTCGACGTTTGCAGTGTGCATGTCCGCAGGAGGGACCTTTATTCCTCCTCTTGTAATATTTCCAAGAAAAAGAATGAAAGTAGAACTTCAAGATGGAGCTCCCCCAGGAACTGAGTTTGCCTGCTATCCAAGTGGTTGGATGCAGACGGACATTTTCATGCAATGGTTTGAGCATTTTTTGAAATACACGAAGCCTTCAGCCGAAGACCCAGTGCTTCTAATTCTGGATGGGCATGCCACCCATACCAAAAACATAGACTTTATAGAAAAGGCCAGACAAAATTCTACAACTGTTGTATGTTTACCTCCGCATTGTAGCCACAAGCTGCAACCGCTCGATGTTTCATTTATGGCACCGTTCAAAACGTTTTACGTTCAAGCTTGTGAAAAATTCCTGCGCAACAACCCTGGCAGAGTAATAACACAATTCCAAATCAGCAGACTTCTCGGAGAAGCATTTTTGCATGCAGCTACGCCAACTACAGCCATAAATGGATTTCGCAAGTGCGGGATTTTTCCTTTGGACCCGAATGTGTTTTCTGAAGTAGATTTTGTTGCTGCAGAAGTGTCTGACATTCCCATGATCCCTGAAAACAATAATTATCTCCCTGGCTCTAAAGACGAAGTGACAAATGGTGAAAATCCAGTGGATGGTCGTGGAGATGGAGCTAGAGCTGAAGATGATTCAGTAGATGAACGCGGAAATGAATTAACAATAGAAGAACATAAAGTGGATGAACGCGGAGATGGAGTTACGGTTGAAGAACCTGCAATGGATAGACACGAAGGTGAAATGACGGGCAACGAAAATAATATAGTGATCGGCACACCAAAATCACAACCCAACACGTTTGCAGTGTTAAGCCCACAAGACATTGTTCCTTTGCCTAAACAAGCAGGCCTAAAACAAAGAAAATCAAACCGAAAAAAAGGCCAGACAGCGATAATAACATCTAGTCCATACAAAGATGAATTATTAAATGAGAAGATGAAGAAAGACGAGGAGGATAATAAAAAGAAAAGGAAGAAGGAAGAAAAGGAGATGAAGGCCACAACCTCCAAAAGTGGTCCAGTAAATAAAAAACCAAAACATCAAACAAAAAAGGATGCTGCTACAAAACAGCTTTTTGAAAATGATGATGAGGAATGTTTTTATTGCAATGAGGCTTTCTCAAAATCTAAGGATAACGAGGGTTGGATTAGGTGTTGCATGTGTAAGCAGTGGGCTCACGAGGAATGTGCTGGTTGCGAAGAAGAAGATGACGAGTTTGAGTGCGAATTTTGCAAATAGTTTGTTTGAATTTTGCTTAGTTTCATTAGTTTTAAAATATTTTTCTATGCATTTCAATTGTATTTAATTACTTTTTTTTAAATGAATAATAATATTTAGCCAAGTTTTATTACTTTTTTAAAGGTGTTCTTGTATTTTCCTTGGATTTCAATATTTCGTTCAATATCATAATTATTTAGGTACCTGAATTATGCTATGGCCACTTTACCCCACCTATGGGGGTAAAGTGGCCATTTTTCCTATTTTCGTTTAAACTCGCTCCTACCTTACAAAAAATTTATTTAATTGAAATTATAAATATTCAATGTTTCTAGACTATTTACAGTTGCTGTAGGTATAATTTTTATTATTTTACTAAATAAAATGGTCTTGTAAAAAATAAATTTCTCTTAGGCTGGCCACTTTACCCATCCTTCCCCTATAATCAAATGTATGTTATTGATATTAACGATTTTAATATCGTTCTTCACACAAATGCACAATTAATTGAAATTCCAGAAGTGGTATCAAAAATTAATGAAATTTTAAATGAATAAAAAATCTGATAAAATATTTATCCTGTATCCATCTTTTTAATATTTGCAAATTATGTATATTATATAGCACTGTATCACTTTGCTTACGTGATGGTGATACCATAGAATAAACACCTTAAGAATAATAGATGATAGCATAAACAGATTCGAGATAAGCAAAATTCCTTTCGTTGTATTATTCTAAGATAATTATTATAAGCAAGAGTTGAATATTATAATATCGTTCACTCTTGCTGCGTTCTTCAAACTTATAACTGCTAAATAAAAACCTGTGTTGAAGTAAATATAAAATTGGTTTTATTATATTTTACCACGATAATATAATTTGTATGTACTTTGAAATAAACAGCTTTGTATTTCAATAAAAAAATATTGTATCGTAAAATGCACGTTATTTATAGATCCATTTTATGTATGTAGTCATATTGCGAAAAACGACCCGTTAATTTGTTTATATGGTGAATCATATTTAAGTAAACATAAGAGGAAACAAATGAATATTGTGGTATCTAGCAAAATGCGTGAACTTGCTAGATTAAAAATTACTTAACAAGGCTTTACTGATACCGCTAATCTTATTGATGCATTAAGACCTGAGATGTATAACCATATTTTAGCTGCTTCAAAAATTATAAGTGGATATGATCCAGAGAAAAAAAACTTTTAAAGTTTCGTCATTGGCACTGCATTTAGGTACAAATTTAAAATTTGTTTGTGATGTTGCGCGGAAAGCTATAACGATACGTGAAATGATAAATAGTCATTGGTGCAATGATATTTCCAGTTTAGCGAACAAAGTGTTGAACAAAATAAAATGGGAAAAACCTAAATTATTGCCATTAACTGAAGACGTGCTTGCTTTCATATTTTAATAAAAAGTTATGAGCGCTACATTTAACCCTCCGATTGGTGAGAAGGTCCGTAGGGACCTTTTATAACTTTTGTAGTTCATAATTTGTTGTTGCCGTGTTCTATGAACGTGTTGCTACATGTATTCCATAAAAACGACATGCTGAATCAATTAAAATATGTTTCAGACCGATTCGAGCGCTTGTTTAGTTTTTTGTTTGGTTTTTAAGGCATTTTCTACCTAAACGCAGGTACAAGGTCCCTACGGACCTTGTATATAGTAGGAGGGAGGTAGTGCAATAAACAGTGCATTTGCGTATTTGAGCAGAGACTGAGTAATATTACAAACTGCCGCAACGGTTTTATCACGGGTGGGTCAACTGCTAGCCAGTGTGTGACTATTGTTTGATTAGTAAACACGTATTTTTGTGCTTCTGAATGTTTTGTTTGTGCTTGTGAATTATATTGTTTGATTTTTTCGGGTGTATAATTTTGTTTATTTGGTTCTTTCCTGTTTATAAGGTAATTTTTTTATTTTATTTTTTGCGGTGCATAATTTTGTGTGTTTGGTATTTATCTCTCTAGAACAATGTCAGAAAATGATGATTGGGATGTTATGAACATGGTTCTGAATAATACTACACGCTATCAGCGTTTGAGTGAAGAGGAAAAACGTAAGGCCGAGGAAAAATGTCGTGCTTTGATGGAGGCTGAAATGAGCGACAATGATGACCCTTTTGACGATGGCGATGATGAGACTGACCTTACATATCATCCAGAAGATAATATTGATGTGTCCGATGTTGAAGTCGAAGCAAATGTGGAAATCGATGACGATCAATTCGATGAAGACGATGATGAGCAGATAGATATGATTCGTGAAGAAGCTATATCTGCCATTGCTGCTCTTCCTCAGGTTGAATCCGAAACCGCTTACTATATATCCAAAAATGGTATGAAATGGTACAAAGATCAGCCACCGAGCAGTCGCATACGTGCTCATAACGTTATCAACTTCAAACAAAACAAACCAGGACCGTCGAATAAGATGATTTATGATCCACTGTCAATCTTTCGTTCGCTGATCACCGAAGATATTGCCCACATTATAATACGCGAAACGAATCGCAAGGCCAACCAGGTAGCAGCTATATGGAATCAAAAAAATCCAAACAAACAGAAGCAATGGAAACCGTTAACTCTAAAAGAGTTTGATGCGTTTGTGGCGATCGTTTTGTATGCTGGATTGACAAAATCCAACACCGAGCCTACAAAGGAAAGCTGGTTTATCGCATGACCGTTTTGTGTCTATTACAAAATTCATTCGCTTTGATAATGCGAATTCACGGCCGCAGAGATTACTCACCAGCAAAACTGCTGCCATTGACGACATTTGGCTTATGTTACAGGCAAATTTGGAAGCAGCTTACACTCCGCACAGTTCAGTGACCGTGGACGAACAATTGTTTCCATATCGAGGCCGTACACGTTTTACACAGTATATTCCATCTAAACCGGCCAAATATGGAATAAAAATATGGTGGTTGTGTGATTCGAAGTCTTTCTACCCTCTCAAGGGCATAATTTATAGTGGAAAGGTGCCAGGTCAAGAACGCGAGGTCAATCAAGGTCAGAAAATAGTGCTTGATTTGGTTGGAAAATACCTTGGTGCCGGTCGCACAGTATATGCCGACAATTTCTTTTCAACGTTGCAAGTGGCAACATTATTGATGGGTCAAAAAACTGCATTTGTTGGAACGGTGCACGCAAACAAAACATTTATTCCACCTGAGTTTTTGAAAAATGCTAAGCTTCCTGTGCTAAGCTCGATGTTTGCTTATTATAATGGCAATGTTTCACTGTGTTCGTATGTGCCAAAGAAGAACAAATCGGTTCTACTGCTGTCTACCAATACCAACATTTAATATTTCCATTGAAATGGCTCATTAAATGATAGATCAGACGTGATTTTTCTGTAAATTTACTGTAAATACTACACAGTCCACAACCAAATTCATTTTCATTTTCACTCGTTTTTGGGATGGAATTGAGTCAAATCCTTCGAAATCGGAATCCGATTCTGTATCGATATTATTTTTATCAAATACCTGCTTTTGTGATGTGTCTTTTATCGGAATTTTTGGACTTTTCTTTGCCGGAAATAAAAGCAATGCCTTCTCAATTTTAACAGGCATCGTTTTGGTTAGTTTATTTTCGTATTTGTTGTGTAGAAATTTTAAATGATTATTTAAATCTTCTTGTCGGACGTATTTGTTCGCGCATTACACTTGTGAGATAGACAGTCTAAACAAGCAAAAGCCAATGGCTGTTTTGGACTACAATGCACATAAATCGGGGGTGGATACAATGGACCAAATGCTTGGCACCTATTCGTGCAAACGGTCAACAAATCGTTGGCCACTTGCAGTATTCTACAATATGATTGATATTGCTGCATTGGCTGCATTCATAATATACGATGAAATGAATCCTCTCCGAAAATCAGACAAACGACGTGCGTTTTTGCAATTATTGACAAAACAATTAGTAGTGCCAAATATTGAAGAACGAGCCACTAATCCACGCATAACGTGCTATCCCAAAATACGAAATGCTATGGAAGCATTTGATGTTGTGGTGGTAAAAAAACCACAACAGGGTGCTAAACCTGAATTTGCACCTCGTACTAATCGTTGGTCGTGTCATTTATGTCGTCAGCAATACCATCGTCAACGCAAAACCCGATCCAAATGTTTTACCTGCCAATCACCGGTTTGTGCTGAACACTCACATCAATTAGCTCGCTGCGCTACCTGCCAAGCAGCAGCTGCACCATCTACTTCAAAACAATAATAATATAGAATATAAATACAATCTTTGTAATATTTGTTACTCTTTCTGAATAAAAACATATTTTTCTTTCCTGTCAAGTCACATTTTTAATCTCTTGTCATCAGTGAATCCGCTTAGTCACTTTATACAACCACAAGCTACACACTCAAAATTTTACAAAGATATATTGAGCACACCTGCATACTTAAAAACTTATAAAAAATTTTTATTATTAAGTTTTCATTACAAAATCTGAATACAAATAATTAAAAGTATAGATCAATATATCTCATTATATTAATAAAAAATTTAATTATATTAAAATGGCAACTCCCAGTACAAGTGCTAACCCTATTCCCATTTTAAAACCTGAATACCTTGCTATGATACCTGAATTCAATGGTGAAGGAGAATTACTACCCAGATTCATTGAAATTTGTACAAAATTAGTCTCTAAATTTTACAATACGCGAAATCCAGATGATTTTCAGAATAAATATTTAATGTCCACGATAATTTCAAAAATAAAAGATGATGCTGCAAAAAATTTGTCTAGTGCAATAATTAAAAATTGGAATAATTTCAAAACCGCTTTATTAAACACTTATTCAGACTAAAGAGATTTGTATATACTGTCAATTGAATTATCTGAACTTAAACAAATGAATAAAACACCATTCGATTTTTATAATAAAATACAAAATTTAATGAACTTGACTATTTCATACATAACTAGTAGAAGTACTAATCAGCCAGAAATTCAATGTTTGTCCGGATACATTAGAAACTTATCATTACGAGTTCTATTAAAAGGATTAAAAGATAAAATAGGTTCATTACTACAAACAATTCCTGTTGGAACCCTGGTTGGAACACTGAGGGTTGTGCTGTTGGTGTTAAAGTACGGAGTGTGCATCAGCAGGACTTCAGCAAAGTGAATGTGCATGTGTGCAAATTAGATAGTGAAATAAAAGCAAAGAAATATTAATAAATCAACTGTATATTGGGTAAAACATATTATACCTAAAAGATTACAATAACAGCTGTGCTGTGATAAAACTTACAAGCAGAGAACAGTAAGTAAGTTAGTAATATTATACAAACTAAAATACATTTTTTAGGTTATAGTTTCAAATTGATCGTTGTCAATAATTAATTATAAAACTAGACAAAACTCAATCGGTAAAGTAGTGAGCTGGTCAGTAAACGAAGGCCAGTGCCTGTCAAGGTCTCTTTCTGAACCGAGTAGGGGAGAGTATCGCATATAACGTTATAGCTTGTTGGTGAAACTGTTCCTTGGCGGACACATTGACTTACAATAAAGAAGTCATACCTTTGTGGAAACGTAATAACATCGTCCACAACAGTGCCGGGTGGTGGATTATGCGGACCAGCAAAGAACCGTGTATCAATTCGTTTGGTAACAACGATAAAAGCCATTTTAAATGACTTCTCTTTGTAATACATAGCCCGGTCGCATCTTCACGCTTTTGTCATTGTTTATACAAATCTAGATTATAAATAAAGCAATTGTAAACATAGATCAGATATTAGACCTTCGCGAGATCAGAGACGTATCAGATATTCACAGATACAGATCTTATTGTAATCAGATATTGTACTAGTAGTTTCTGTGTATTTTCAAAATAAAGTTTTCCTAACAAGTTGCTAACTACGTAAAACATAATTGGCGCAGTTGGTAGGATCCAGTCAAAAGATCCATTAAAAATACAATCTTCAAATAACGATCAACAAAAATCAAGCGCATATTTAAAATAGTTATTCGGTTCATTTCAACGGTTTAAACACTGAAGAAAAGAACAAGCAACTTCCCCACAACGAGAAGATAACAACGGCATATTGTTCATCAAACTCGACCGAGCGATCCTGAGAGTTTCAGCAATCGACTCCAACCCAGTGAAGAAAAACGATCCACCTGAGGGCATATCAGCAAGATCGACTTCACAAGATTCCCCCACGACGAAAAAACAACACAACTAAGAACATGAGCAACTTAGCAATGAAAATCGCAGAAGTGATACTACTGTCAGTACCTTATTTGCATTACATTTCAAAGATCTGTCATTTTGAAAATTTTTTATTATTAAATTTTCATTACAAAATCTGAATACAAATAATTAAAAGTATAGATCAATATATCTCATTATATTAATAAAAAATTTAATTATATTAAAATGGCAACTCCCAGTACAAGTGCTAACCCTATTCCCATTTTAAAACCTGAATACCTTTCTATGATACCTGAATTTAATGGTGAAGGAGAATTACTACCCAGATTCATTGAAATTTGTACAAAATTAGTCTCTAAATTTTACAATACGCGAAATCCAGATGATTTTCAGAATAAATATTTAATGTCCACGATAATTTCAAAAATGAAAGGTGATGCTGCAAAAAATTTGTCTAGTGCAATAATTAAAAATTGGAATGATTTCAAAACCGCTTTATTAAACACTTATTCAAGTTCATTACTACAAACAATTCCTGTTGGAACCCTGGTTGGAACACTGAGGGTTGTGCTGTTGGTTTTAATGTACGGAGTGTACATGGTAGTGTACCAAAATCAGCAGGACTTCAGCAAAGTGAAGCAAAATACGGATGTCGTGGTTGAATGTGCATGTGTGCAAATTAGATAGTGAAATAAAAGCAAAGAAATAAATATTTAAAAATAAAAGGTGATGCTGCAAAAAATTTGCCTAGTGCAATAATTAAAAATTGGAATGATTTAAAAACCGCTTTATTAAACACTTATTCAGACAAAAGAGATTTGTATATACTGTCAATTGAATTATCTGAACTTAAATGAATAAAACACCATTCGATTTTTATAATAAAATACAAAATTTAATGAACTTGACTATTTCATACATAACTAGTAGAAGTACTAATCAGCCAGAAATTCAATGTTTGTCCGGATACATTAGAAACTTATCATTACGAGTTCTATTAAAAGGATTAAAAGATAAAATAGGTTTATTACTACAAACAAAAAATCCACCAGATTTGAACACTGCCTTAAATATGCTGTGAAATAGGCTCGGGTATCAACATCTATACCTACAGTAAATATATGATGAGCTCAAACTACAAATCCTAATAGACCAATTGAACAAATGATTTTCAATTAACAAATGTTCAAAAAACTTACAAAAACACAAATTCCTATTCACATAATAATTACAAAACTAATAAATTTAATAATTATAAAAAACCTAATTATCCTAAATTCACACCTCCATATTATAGCACACAATATAATAACAAACCTGTTCAAATTAACAAATCCCCTTCAAATATTTTCAAACCAAATCCAAAAAGAACATTTCCAAAACCAATCAGTATGTGTATATCCACCACAAATACTTATCGTCCATCAAATATAAGTAATTATCGTCCACAAACAAATTATAATAAAACACAATACACAAAAAATACACCACAACATAGATTCGCACCACAACAAAATTATTTTACACAAACACAAAATCCTAATTTCAATGTAGAAGAACTATTTAATATCACCGGCAATACAAATTTTGAAAACATAAATAAATCCTCTAACAAAAATTTTCAAATACCAGCCTTACAACCCCAACTTAATGAATATTCTAATTGACGAGCAAATACCATATTTACTATTCCCCGAATATTGTTTAAAAGCACTAATAGACACAAGTAGTACAAGATCATTTATTAACCCAGCAATAGCACAAAGATTCTTCCCCGAGAAAATTATATATGACTCCTTTCAAGTAGTAACTAGCCATGTTTATTCTTTAGAAAAATATAGCGTAACAATCCCCGCACCCATAGCTTTTAATGCACCACAATTAAAACTAAAATTTCACTTATTTAACTTTAGTAATAATTTTAATTGTTTACTTGGAGTAGATAATTTAAAAAAATTAAATTCCATAATAAACATGGGAAATAATATTATTAGTAACCCTAACAGCATGTTATATATGTCTATGCAAAATAATTGCGCAAATCAAAATAATTTCCCAAATCAAAACAATGACACATTAAGTCATATAATTGTTCAGCCGACATGCGAACAAATAATTGAATTAAATATAAAAAATATAAAAAATGCTGAAGTTTTATTTCCATATAAAAAATGTAATGATTAAGAAATACCATCGTGTAATACTACAGTAAAATACAATAAAGCTATTTGCTCTATATTAAATAATACTAATTCAGTAAAATTAGTTAAAAACTATTGAAACAATAACAGTAGAAGATGTAAATGAATATGAAATCTCTACCAAGGTCAATAAAAATAATTATAAATGTAATAATTATAAATATAATAATATTGGAATTACAAGTAACTTAAATAGTTTAACTTCAAAAAAAATAAGTTCAATTTCTCATTAATTAGAACTGAGCATATGAATGACGAGGAAAGAAAACGAATAACAAACCTAAAAAACACGTACTCGGATATTTTTCAATTACTATTTACTAACCAAATAAACATAACATTCGAACGCATGATAAAATTCCCAAATACGTTAAGTCCTATAGATACCCGCACGTACATAAAAAAGAAGTAGAAAAACAAATTAACTCAATGTTAGAACAAAATATTATACAACCTTCACATTCACCTTGGTCATCCCCAATTTGGATAATTCAAAGAATATGGATCCATCGAATAAACAAAAATGGCGCATCGTAGTAGATTATAGAAAATTAAATAAAAAAAACAAACGAAGATAGATATCCGTTACCGAATGTTACAAATATAGTGAATAAATTAGAAAAATGTCAATATTTTATAACGTTATATTTAGCTTCGGGTTTTCACCAAATAGAAGTCGCAAAAGAAGATGTTCAAAAAACAGCATTTACGGTAGCAAACGGTCATTATGAATATGTTAGAATTCCATTTGGTCTTAAAAATGCAACCGCTACTTTTCAAAGAGTAATGGATAATATTTTACGCAGAATTCAAAATAAAAAATGTTTAGTTTATATGGATGACATAATTATTTGTAGTACTAGTTTACAAGAACACATAGACCGATTAAAAGAAGTTTTTGAAAGACTCAGAAATTCAAATTTCAAAATTCAACTTGATAAATCCGAATTTTTAAAAAAATAAATTGCTTATTTAGGACATATTATAACACCAGATGGAATTAAACCCAATCCTGGATGCTTATTCTGTGCAAAAGTCACCAGTATACAAAAGTCTCGATGTTGACTTTTTTGCTGCGCATTCTAGTGGCGAATTCGTTGTACTAGCATGAATGACGTCATATCAATTGACTTTAAAGTCACTACCTCTGTACATGGTGACAATCAAAAGTCAACGTGACTTTCAGTGACTTGTATACAACTTTTTTATCAGTAAATTGGCGGGTACTTTTTAAGTTCAGTTTTTGTTTTTAGCGATAGGTAAGTGCAAATAAAAGATTTTGTAATTAATATAAATGACATTTAATGAAGATAAATATGTTATAGTTTTTCAATTTTCTAGATTTTAAAATGGCTTTTGTTTATGGAGCATTGGTTATAGTCGAAGAACTCGAAAATGAAGATAGGATTTACGAAGATCGTTTGTTTAGAAGAACAATAAGAGATGCTCAAGAACCATTTTGAGTGAGCGATATTGAATTTATATCGAACTATCGTTTGAATAAACAAGCCGTTGTCGATTTATTCGATATAATTATTCCACATATGGAAGCGGGCTACGGTTCTGCATTACGGATTCCCAATCATCTAAGGGTTAGTAGGTCAATAATTAAATAAAGTTTTGTAATTTTTATTATTAATTTATGTACATATGTAATTAGATTTTAGTTACTTTAAATTTCTTTGCTGTTGAAAGCTACCAACGAAACATTGGCAATAATTTGCTAGCGTCGATGAGCCAGCCTATGATTAGCCGAAGCATAAAAGAAGTTACAAATACTTTGATTCGGTACTGCTTGCGGACGTGGATCCATTTTACAAAAAATCAGGCTGAAAATGAAAACTTGAAAACAAAGTTTGTGTTCATACATTTTAATAAATTATCAATTGATTACAAAAATTATATTATTTGTAGGTTTCGTGTAATGCATCGTATTCCACAAAAAATTGGAATTGTGGATGGTACGCATGTTGCTATCCACAAACCTGCAGAGAACGAACATGCATACATTAATAGAAAAGGATATCATAGCATCAATGTACAAATAGTACGAGTAAAATATTTATATATATATATATTTTTTCTTGTCTACTGATATAATATACTTTTTAGATATGTGATCCTCATTTAAAAATATTAAGTGTACTTGCGCGATATCCGGGATCTACACATGATTCTTTCATATGGAGATCATGATACCAGAATAATAGGTATTTACATAATTTAGCTGAAAAAGTAATAGATGATATAAAAATTATGATTTTTAGGCGATTCTGGCTATCCCTGCTTGCCGTGGCTACTGACTCCACTCTCAAATATTAGGAATGATGCAGAAGGAAGATACAATAGAAAAATTAAACAAGTGCGAAGTACTGTTGAAAGATGTATAGGGGTGCTTAAGGGCAGGTTTCGATGCTTATTGAAAGACAGGACTTTGCACTATAAACCAAAAATTGCTGCAAAAATCATAATGACATGTGCTATACTGCATAATATGGCTGTACATTATAGACTAGATCATCCTCATCCTGTTTTTGATGATATTGATGAAGATCATGATAATCAAAATGTACAAGTAGATGCAGTATATAGACAGTTGGGACAAGCTGCTAGGCAACAATATATTTTACAAAATTTTTGATGTAAAAAATTAATTAATTAATAAAAATAATACTCTAAAACAAATGTATAAAATCACTTTACAACTAATTAATGTATTAAATAAACAAACACATTGTCGCTCGTATTTCAGATGCCTTTCTCTGGGATCCGTTTACGTCTCATGACATATGACTGTTAATTTTTTAGTTTTTAAGTCCAAGCAAAACCGACATCAAAATTTGTGAAGTTACACCTCTAAATAGAAAAGGCTACGCTGTAAAGCCAACAAAATAGTTCAACATAATAATCGATAGTGGTCCATACGTTCTATCTACAGTCAAGCAATGACGCGCTAGTGCGTTATCGGCAGTTAACGTGTTAACTATACCAATAGATTATAATATAGATTAAAACCTTTATTATATGTTGTCTATTCCAACTAACTACAATTCAGACTTTGTAACAATTATTCCAAATTATAAATTTATATTGAAAACAAAAGATAATAAAATTATACCTTTGAACGGCGAATGCATACAGAGTACATTAAACACCTGGTATAATTGCCCAAAACAATTAAAAACAACCCATCGAGCCATTTGTGAAGAGAATATCTTATTAAACGAAAATTCGAACAATTGTACAAAAACTAACCTTGAAATCTCAACAAATTTCTTAGAAATTATTCCAGAAATTAATCAATATTTAACTGTATTTCCAAAGAGCGACAAAATAAAGATGCTATGTCAAAAACAAATCGAAACCAAAACAATAAAAAGAACTTTTCTGATTAAAGAAGATAATTGCAAGTTATTTTACAACAATCAAGAATTATTATTTCAAGACACAAGTCATGGTCAACCCCTTCTATTCGACATCCCTGAATTCAGAGCAAGAGAAATAGTTCAACCCAAAATAAAAATTAAATTGAACAATTTAAATATGAAAGAAATTCCTAGCAACCCAATCATCCCAATAATAGAAGACAAAGAAAAATACGAATTTCACAAACCAAGTATTTGGACAGGTATTTTATATATTACACTAATCACATTTTTTATTAGTATATGCATAATCAAAAGAAGAAAAAATTTAACACTCAAAAAATTAATATACTTGACACCAAAAATCCGTACGATGCCAAGACATCAAACACAAGACATCGAATTGAGCAACGCACCACCCCAAGCCGAATTATTGAACATTCCGGAGAAAGTGCACTCTAGGGATGGAGGAATTATATTACCATATGGACACGTCATACTTTTATCCCAAGTTACCTATAGTCACACCTGTATAAAACTTATAGCGAAATACTTATTGTATTATTTTATATTAATTCCATATTGTATTAAAACTGTAATATAATATATTAATATAAAATTGTATTAAAAATTGTATAATATATATATAATTGTATTAATATATTAATTGTAAAACTGTGAGCATATGCATATTATATAGCACTGTATCACTTTGCTTACGTGATGGTGATACCATAGCATAAACACCTTAAGAATAATAGATGATAGCATAAACAGATTCGAGATAAGCAAAATTCCTTTCGTTGTATTATTCGAAGATAATTATTATAAGCAAGAGTTGAATATTATAATATCGTTCACTCTTGCTGCGTTCTTCAAACTTATAACTGCTAAATAAAAACCTGTGTTGAAGTAAATATAAAATTGGTTTTATTATATTTTACCACGATAATATAATTTGCATAATTATGAATAATCAATGATTAATCAATTCTGATTAGTTACTAATACATAGCCCGGTCGCATCCTCACGCTTTTGACATTGTTTATACAAATCTAGATTATAAATAATATTATTAGATTTTTAGGGTTATCGAAACTCAGTATTCGAAAGAAGAATTAGAAAGTTTAAGTGAAGATATAATTGATATACGTTAGAGGCTCTACACATAAAAGCTAGCAGCAATACTGTTAATTTCCGTTCTGACGGCCGGCCGGCCGGCCAGCCAGCCAGCCAGCCGTACTGACGATTTTATAAGCTAGTCTTTTCGACTAGCTAATACTAGAGCAATTGTAAACATAGATCAGATATTAGACCTTCGCGAGATCAGAAACGTATTAGTTATTCACAGTTACAGATCTTTTTGTAATCAGATATTGTACTAGTAGTTCTGTGTATTTTCAAAATAAAGTTTTTTTAACAAGTTGCTAACTAAGTGAAACATAATTTAAATATATACAAATCAAATAAATACTAAATATGACAATTGTTTTTACCTGTATTAAATATATTAATATATATTCCCTTTTTTTAGTTTATGCCAAAAACGAAATAATAGTACGAATGTTCTTTCTAATTTGTCATACATTGTTTTAGTGTAGTGATGCCGCCGAGACAAGGCGAGACGAGAAATGATGTATTCTCGTCTCGTCTCAAATATGGATAGTTTTTTAATATTTCGATCAAGTATTTTCATAAATAAAATAATTATTAAGCTGACTCTCTTAATAATTTTATATCAATATTATTTAATTTCCAGAAAAATATCGAATGTAACAGCATGCTAGTAAAATGAATAGTAACAAAATATCTTCCTTTCAACTTTTTTGAAAATGAAGATACCCAAAATATATTCAAATATTTGAATAAATCTGTTGACTTGCCAAAACAAACACATATACGACAATTAATAATGCAAACATTTTCAGAAGCGCAAAGTTTGATTAAATCATTTCTAGAAAATAACACCTGTTGATGGTTGGACATCAATTGCCAATAAGTCGTACTATGGAATAACGGCTCATTATATAGATGATACATGGACTTTAAAATCAGTTGTACTTGATTTTGTACCAGCAAACGGTAAACATACTGGAAAAGATATTGCTGTTACAATATTTAATTCTTTACAGAACTATAATATAACAAACAATATTCAAGGAATCACAGTTGATAATGCATCAGCAAACACTTTATTTATAAATAAACTGTCAAGTTTATAAGGAAATGCAGTTTTTAATGCAGAAGATTCTCATTTTCGGTGCTTCACTCATGTATTAAACTTGGCAGTACAAGATATATCAAAAGTTATAAATGCTAGTGATAGTGACATAAGTGATAATAGTGATTAATCAGATGGCGAAAGACGAGAAGAAGAAGAAACGTTACAAAACGATTTTCCAATAACCAGATAAAGAAAACTATTTTTGAAAATACGTTGTTCAGAACAGTGGCAGAACCAATTAAAAACATGCTGCGATGCTTACAATATCAAAGTATTCACGCCTAATGTTGATGTTTCCGCTCGTTGGAACTTAACTAATATGTTTATTAATGCCCTTTATCATACATTTAACTTCACAAAATGGGGTAAAGAAATGAAGAAAGCTTCAGAAAAGAAATTTCGTGATCTTTATTATAATCACTACTATAAACCCAATAAACTGGTAATACATCTATGGAGAATGAGTGTGAGGATGCCGATGCCGATAATTTAATAGATTTTTGTGGTTTATTTGAATGCCCAAGGGATTTATGCCAAGATAACTCTGGTCGTGAAATTGATGAGTACTTAAGTTTACCAAGACAACCAGAAAATATCGATATTTTGAAATGGTGGCAACAAAACGATAAAACATATCCTAACCTCTCTAAAATGGCAAGAGATTTGTTTAGTATTCCAGCAAGTAGTAGTATTCCCTGCCGAGAGACTTTTTTCTAAAGCCGGCCTAATTATTAGGAAACACCGTAATAGATTGACCCGTGATTCTGCTAGGTCATTGATTTGTTTAAATTCATGGTACTCAATTGAAAAAAAAATATTCAAATACTGACCAAGATACTAAAAGTAATTTATAAATGTAAAATAATGTGTCCTACATATTTCCTAAGTTAATTTTAATAATTTAGAATTATATATTTTTCTTTTTCTGTGTTTTCATGAATTAAATACAATTTTTTTTTAAATGTAGTACATATTACCTTTATGTAAATATGTATGTATATGAGCGATTATCTGTTTAAAAATATTTAAATTAAATGTTTCACATGAAATTTGCATATTGTAGTTTATTCATAGAGCCTGGATCCTGACGGATAGAAAAACTCTACCTTTCAAAGTTTATCTTAAACCGAAAGTGAAAATGGAAGCTAATACCGAGACCAAAGCTGTCTACTCGAAAGAGGAAATAGCAAAGATTGCGCCCGGGTACCGTGGTAAGCCGGAAAATTTCGATCCCTCCAAAAAGGGTAAGAAGACAATTCCAAAGCCAGCCACAAGACTTGGACCAAAAACGGACAAAGTAACGCCTCCTCAAAACCTGCAAACGAAATCAACGCCTCAGCGAAATGACCCAATCATTTCCGAAGCCATCTTCGGTATTGATGTGTCAGTAACTGAAATACTACCGAGGCAGTATTTCAATGCAAATTACTCGAAATTGCCAGCTATAGCGGCAGAAGTGTATGACGCGTACCGGACGGACGAGAAACAGCTCGAAAGAGTTGTCGTGCGAGCAGAGGTCGCTTATTACGCCACTGCAATGATGTGGCTAAAGCTAATCGATGTAAAAGCAAAGCAGGCAAACACAGCACTCACCAGTGACATACGATGAGGAATTTAACATTCCGCAGCCGATTTACGCTTACCTCAAAGAAATTGGTTCTTTTACCGATCAGATGGGAAAAGAGACAGAGACGAGAATAAAGATACTCTCGTCTCGAATATCTCGAAATTCCGAGACGAGATCTCGCGACATCATTATTTTAGTGTCAATGAACAACAGAATATCTTCTCAAATAAGATATTCATGTACAAAATGAGTTCAAATACAACTCACAAACATAAAAAAAGTCTGGAAAAACGACTAAATCTTTTTGTCATTAGAACAAAAGTCTGTTAAGAGTTGTAAGAAAACATATGTAGAAAAAACAATACGACCAACTAAATTCAATAGTACCATAATTTAGTATATTTACGTTTATTTACATTATTTCTAATATTTCGGTCTTATATTAGAATTAATTAATACTAATATCAGAAATTTTCATTTAGAAATTATGAAAACATACATTATAAAATATGAAAATTAAGATCAAATCAAATAGAAGAAAATAAAACCAAAATTCCAATCTGCAGTTGCAACTGTTGACCGAAAGCATTTATATAAAAGGATAAATATGGATGGATATATATATATATATATATATATATATATATATATATATATATATATATTAAAAAAAATACAGGGTAATAATAAAAATTAATCAAAAAGCCCCCACCTTAAACATACTTTTACATCAAAAATATATTTATAATTACAAAAACAACCTAATTGTTCTTGATCTTCAGAACACGAATGTTTCGTTATCGAGTCGGCTACTATTAGTACCAAAATCTTTCATAATGAAATGTTCACACAAAAATTTTATAGCATATTATAAAGCTTAAAGTATGTTTAAATTTCCATGGAAAGCTTTTTGAATA
This sequence comes from Clivina fossor, assembly GCA_963966155.1. Classification (NCBI taxonomy): domain Eukaryota; kingdom Metazoa; phylum Arthropoda; class Insecta; order Coleoptera; family Carabidae; genus Clivina; species Clivina fossor. The sequence goes on from OZ014551.1 coordinate 37,411,805, forward strand.
TATTTAAAGTTTTTCTTTATTATCTTTGTCAAATATTTTCAATAAATTAAAACAATCACACGGACAATTCTAAAATTGTTGATTAAAATTAACATAATTTATCAGTGACGCAAAAATAAAGTAATTTATAACAAATAAAAATAATTCTTTGAAAAAAAAATCTAAAATCAAACAAAAAAATTAACTATTCCAAATACAATATATAACAAAAGTATTCGTGAATTTTGTGATATATATATATCAGTAAAATATTAAATTTACTTTTTAATTTCGTTTATTAATAATGGTGTCCAGTTGTCAAAGATGTAGTAGTTTACTTCTATCTTTCCATTCTTCACCTATAAATAATATAAACATTATAATACAACTTTTTAAAATAATTCTATTGTACAATGAATCCTCGATGTATAGTTTTAAACTAAGGCAGTTTTACTAAAAATAGAAAAATATTAACTTATTAAAAAATATATATTACATTTCTTACATGTAATAGAAAATCTATGATCATTCCATTGGAAATGTCTATCAAATTGATTTAATTTGTTCTTTGTCATTTCTATCTATCTACCAATCCCAAGTTACGCAATTTTATATACATCACGCACCAGTGTAAAGCAGCATGAGGTATGGTTATTTGGCAACTGACTGGTCAATCGTAAACTAGTTTTTGCTGATATGATGTCATGTCAACCAAAACACTTTTTGCCAAACAGCCTTGATCAGAAAGCATTTTAAAGAAGCCAGAAAACCAAACTACGTATAAATATATTTTAAATTTGTTGGAATATCCTTATAATTTATATTTTATTTATTATTATTTTTTATTAAATTTATTATTTATTAAAGCTCAACTGTATCAATCTAAGGGGTTTCAAGGCGAGAATCGAAGTAACTTGTGGGGGGTTTCAAGTAACTCGTCTACCAAATTTACTCATTGTTTCTTTCTCTAATGAGAAGGACAGCCATCAAACTAATTTTTTTCTTTTTCATAGATAGTTTTTACTGTAAAAATAATTTTGTAAATTATTAATTTTATATTCTACATCACATATAAATGATTTTTTGATTAAGTATAGAAAATTATGAATCATATTTCAGTGATTTATTATCTGAGTCAAAATTAAAGTCGCCTACGTTTGTACTTTTTGAACTGTCATTTAGTATAATTTAAACAATTGCATATTTTAAACAATTTTAAAAAATTGCAAATTTATATTGATAATCATAGTAATTTTACTACATTTTTTGTTGTAACTCTATTATGTAGTGTAATAATGATGTGAAACTATAATATAAATTTCAAAACTATTAGTATATAACACAATTGTTTTACCACATTTTAATTATTGTAGTAGTATATTACTTTTAGTGAACAAAGGATATATTGAAAAATTGCAGAAACTGCAGAATAGAGCAATGAGAATTATTTTAAGATGTAACAGATACACAAAAGTAAGTACAATGTTACAAACTTTAAATTGGTTTAACATTGAAGATTTTATTTATATGAATGCAATGACATTTATTTACAAAATTTTAAATAATTTAATGACGGAGCATTTATGCAACAAAATTTGTCTAAATAGTCACTCATATGATACCAGATATTGTAACAATATATAAAAAAAGAAACTATACAACTTTTGGCCAAAATGTTATTTTTGATAAAGGCATAACTTTATTCAACAAATTAAATTCAGAAATTAAAAATTCTAAAAATGTCATTGCATTTAAAAAAGAAATTAAAATCATTCATGCAACGCGATATTCTTGTAATATGATTATGTCATATATATTGCATATGTACAATAAATGTTTGTTACATGATATTGTAAAATAAAATAGCAATAGCTAAATAAAAATTTATTTTATTTTATTTATTTATATATTATAACAGACTATCGAACGACTTAGTCGTTGCCATGGAAATATAGTCCTCCAGGTTCAGTAACTCTAAGAGTTTTTAAATTTTCGATGATATTTCTATGTAAATACCTATGTTCTATAGTATATCCACCAACAATCTACCACCTGGTGCATAAACCTCTTTGACGATGATGTCTATTATATCCATGAAGATATTCATACCCATGGAAAGTAGATAAATTGTAAACATATTTACGTAGGAATTTAGAAAAAAAAATAAAAATTACAGGACCTGAAGTAGCAAGTTTCGATAACGACGACTTAGACGAACGATAGTCTGCAATAGTATTATAATCTAATAAAAGAGTTCATAATTTTTTATTCAATGTTATAAACAATGTAGCATTACCAACAGAACAGAAGAAGTATTACTCTTTGAATAATATTTTAAAATTATTAGTTATAAAAACTAAAAAAAAATATTTCTGGTATTAAAATCTTGTGCCACAGAACTGATATCGGCTGTGTCTGAGTAGTTTAGAACTCACTATAAGCTGTACGTCACTTGCTTGCCTGTGGGCTAATTATTAAGAAACTATATGATCAGCTTCTGGAACATATAACCCCTTATGTTCCACTTAGAATTTACTGGAATTGACACATGATGTGTAATCGTATTACTATTTTTTTTTATGGAGCATTTTCTCTAATTTCTAAACATTACAATCCATCAAATAAAAATAAAAAACAATTTTAAAAATATTATTTTCACTATTCACATTATTCTATCAAAAGTGTATTTTTCGGAAAGTGACATAAATAAGTAGGTAACCGAAAAATCGAATAAATTAATGATTTTAAAGATTGAAAAAAAAATGGTATTTATGAACCCATAGGAAGCCCTAAATTCATTCTATAAAATTATTCAGGGCTTCCTATGAGTTCACCACTTTCTCCATTATTAGCTGAAATATATATGGAGTATTTAGAACAAAATATTGTCAAAAATTCAAAAATTTTCAGTTGCATTACATTTTGGTGTAGATATGTAGATGATGTATTTTGTATATGGAGCAGTACAGAAAGACAATTAAATCAAATTTTCTATTTCATTAATAACATAAATAACAAAATTAAATTTACAATGAAAATTGAAGAAAATAAATCTATTAACTTTTTAGATCTTACAGTCAGTCTTAATAACAATAAATTTAAAATTTACAGAAAACCTACATTCTCTGATACTATTATTCCGAATCACTCTAACCAATCATACTCAGTAAAAATGGCCGCTTTTCATAGTTTGATCCACAGTACTCATAATGACACCATTAAATAACAAGATTAGAAGTATATGGGTAAACCCATATATAGACTACTTTGACATTTCTCGGAAAGTTGGCAACACTGTATTTTAATAATATTATAATTTATGTAGGCAATAGGAGATACTTTTCTGAAAATTTGATCAAAATCGAATAAATAATGTAGCCACAATGAATTTTTTTAAAATTTTGTGATTTTTTTTCTCGATAAGTTGGCAACACTGTATTTTGTTAAAATTGCATAATTTATTTAGGCACTAGGAAAAACTTTTATAAATATTTGATTAAAATCGGTTAAATAAAATGGTCAAAATAAATTTTTAAAAATTTTACTAATTTTTTTCTCGGAAAGTTGGCAACACTGTATTTTGTTAAAATTACATAAATTATATGAATACTAAGAGAATCTTTTGTGAAAATTTGAGTAAAATCGGTTGAATAACATGGCCATAATAAAATTTTTAAAACTTTAGTAATTTTTTTTCTCGGAAAGTTGGCAACAATGAAAATTAATAAACTTATGTAATTAATGGGAGCATTAGGGAAATCTTTTCTGAAAATTTGATCAAAATCGGATAAATAACGTAGCCAATATGAATTTTTAAAAACTTTAGTAATTTTTTTCTCGGAAAGTTGGCATCACTGGAAAAAAATAAAATCACATGACCATCTTGGGTACTAGACAAATTTATCCTGAAAATTTCATTAAAATCGGTTGAACCGTCTAGGAGGAGTTGCGGCCACAAAATTTTGACTTACGACCGAGCGAGCGAGCGAGCGAGCTGACGACGCACACACATACACCCACATAAACTAAGTTCAGATTCGTCATCTACAGGCTATATGAAGGATTTCTATACAATTTTTTTTTTTTTTTTTTGAAAATGTTACAGACACCGTACCAATCGCTTTACTACTTTTCCTTGCAGTCAAAGTAGTAAAAATGATTATCATACTGAATTAGATACTATAAAAACTATAGCAGCTAATAATGGATATAACCCAGTTATAATAGATAATATGATTAAAAATAAATGCAAAAAATTAATAATGGAACAAATATTTTGTAATTCTGAACAGATCAAACTTAATCCCCGCTGGTATTTTCTAAATTACATACAGAAAACTACAGATAAAATAGCTCAAAATTTAAATAAATACGAAATACAATCTATATTAGTGAATAAAACCAATCTCAAAAATTTACTTGTTAATAATAAAGAAAAATCCCAAATCAAAGAATTACCTGAAATTTATGAAATTAAATATCAAGATTGCGATGCCATATATATTGGGCAAGGTGCAGATCAGTTCAAATAAGAATTAAAGAACATTTAATTGCAATTAAAAAACAGACACCTAACACAGAGTTTTCAGAACATTGCATTGATAATAAACACGAATTCAATGGAAAATTTAAAGTTTTACACACTGTAGACAAGGGATTAAGATTGAACTATTTAGAAAATTTTGAAATTACGAGAGCGGTAAATTCGGAAAAAAATATTACCAACGAACAACTCAATGTGTCGAATTCACCGTTACTTAACTTATAAATAGCTATGTATTTAGTCTGAAGATGTCCGAAAGGACAAAACGGCCGTTACTATATTTATAAATATTGTGGAAAAACGAATATTTTATTTTATTTTATTTTATTTAAAATGTTCCACCAAGTACCGACTATAAACTCTCTTAAATTAATTAATGGTATTTATATTAACCGTATGAATACCAAGCAGCGATTTTGCGCTCGTCTGTTACGCTCGAAATTTACCAGCGCTCCAGCAAGCGCGGTTTTCTGTCGATGACCGACTATACGCCTACCGTTCCGTTTTAAGTAAAAATAAAATTGGAGTAATATTACACTTTGTAGGTGTACACATTTATTCTTATAAACAATGTTTACTATAATAATATAATTAACTAAATAATGTAGAATAGAAAATAAGACAAGCGCTCCTTGGCACTTTTGGACGGGGAAACAACAAAAACTCGTGGCACTCAAACGCTTAAAATAAGTTTTTGTTTGTATACAAGCGATGGCAGAGCATAAAATTCAATTGCTTATTTCTGTAAAGTAGTCAAATTCACACGTACAATAAAATTTGTAAAAGCAGAATCACGGTCGTATTACTGAAAATAATGGCTCAAATTTTTGGTACATGTTATAAATGAAGAAAAGTTGATGATAAATGTGAAAATACTTTTTAATTTTTTTCTCCAAATTGCGTAAAAATAATTGTAAAGTATAGTGATTTTTGATAATAAATTACTGAAATATAGTAATTAATTTCAAAAAACTGATTTCACATCTATCTAGTGTAATGACTCTTTATCTTTCTAAAAATACCAAATTTATCAAAATATTTTAAAAATTGTAAGCGCAGTTTTGCCATTACAAAACTGTTTTTTTTTTTTAGCTTGCTACAGTATACTCTTAATATCATTTTTAAAAAATTAAATGTCCACTAATAACTAATACATAATTACTAAACTTAATAAATTTGAAAAAATTTATTAGCCTCACCAGGATTCTAACCCAGGACCTCCTGCTTTCGCGACAAACGTCCTACCAACTGGACCACGAGATCACAGCGAAGCAAACACATTTTTCCAATTATATTGTTTTGACTAGTCATGTATAAAAATTCGCCGTATTACACAACAGTATTTGAAATTTCATTAGGTTTATTTCCTCTACGAAATTCAGTTCAGAAAAGTCATGTGAGCGCCCATGAATATGTTTGCATGATTGGTGATACTATACGAATGAATAAAAATATTTGTTTATGTCGTAATTTTAATAAATTAGATAAGAAAGACGTTGCCAGATAAATCAATATTCTGTATTTTTATTTCTAATGCCTGTTTTACACGGGGTGAAATATTTCACGATACAAGAAAAAACTAGCACTGCGATTTTAGTTACGAAAATATTACAATAATTTGTATCAAAGCAATGTTTTGTGCGACGACACTAAGAATTTCACAAACATTTAAATAATCACTTAATCGTAGTGAACTAACATATAATTAGTAAATTTAATAAATCTGGAAAAATTATTTATTTACTTTGCCGGGACTCGAATATGTTTGCTTCGCTAGGATCTCGTAGTTCCAGTTGGAAGGACATCTGCTGCGAAAGCAGGAGATTTCGGGTTTGACTCCCGGTGAGGCCAATACATTTTCCCAAATTTATTAAATTGACTAATTATATATTAATTCACTGTTGTTAAGTGGATATTTAATATTTGTAAAAACTCATAATGTCATTGCCGAAAACATTGCCTTAATACATTAATATCATATGTTTCATCTCGTGTTACTTGGCTTTTCAAAAATTTGCTTCATTATCAAGTATTCGTTTTCATCGCATATAATGTCTCTATCATAATAGACAAATCTATACTAACTAAATCTTTTATTAACCGTTTTAATAAACTTTGGTTAAGGGTATAATTAATATGACGTCATGTTAACCAAACCAAAAGTTCATGCAGGTGTTTGGTTAGTAACAAGATTCACGAGAAAAAAGATCCAAACTAAACTGCACATTTGTGTATATTAAATTTGTTGAAATATTTTGTAATATATTTCATTTGAGTAGATTTTTTATTGAATTACTTATTCATTATTATTATTATATAATATAAATATTACTATAGCAAAAGTTTTGTGTTTAATATTTTGTAGCCTGTTACGTCATATAAGGACAGATATATTGGTTACAGATTTTTCATTGCAAAAGAGATATCCTAATGTTTCTAATTTCTATAAAATTTTAAATTCTGCAGGAATTCAGTTTTTCCCCTTGCATTTCTTTAAACTGCATGTCGAATTTTGTTCACTTAAGCAAATTTGTAAATTCCGTTAAATTTTTTTTTTTTTTTATTTTGCAAAAAGTAATTTATTGAAACACAAAGCAATCTTCTACCGTAAATCAATATTATCTGGAATTCTTCTTCTATTACCGCAATTATTTAAATACAATAGAGAGATATTGTAATAACATGTGCGATAATAAGCTTAGCGTTATTTAAATAACGTAAACGTTTTTAACGAAATTTGAAATGGGAGTTATATCTTTACGTTATTTCTAAGTTCCAAAATAATCCGCTAGTTAGCGTATTATTTAAATAGATTCATCTATATTCAAGTGTGTTAGTAAATGTCAAATTCAAACAGACAAGTTATTTTATAAAATATTGTGTATGTATACATCAAAATAAGTATTTGTTTTATCTTTATATTTTAATAGTCATATTTAAAGTATTCTTATATAAGAAGAAACAACTATAATAATTTTGTAAATATATTAATTCTCCATAATTTAAAATATGATATAAGATTGCATTATCAATATTTATATCAGCTTCAATAGTTTTATTTAAAATAGCTTCCATTATGCTGAATCTGTTGAATCGGATTCATAACCTAAATAATATAAGTTGTCATACACGTTATTTACGTTAGCGCACGGTGTTATTTAGTCGAAAATAACGCGTTGCGCTATCGTTATTAACGGGTGCTATTTACTACTAAATAATGCGCATGCGCAGATGTCAAAATAACGTAAACGTAAATACCGCACGACTTTAAATGAATGCACAATATCTCTCTAATATATAACATAAAACCATATCTTAAAATAACTTAATAAATAATATAAAAAATAATTTAATAAATAAAGCAAATAATATAAATTTAAAATAAATTACGTATCTATTTTTGATTGTCAAAACATTGTACACAAAAAAAAAATATGAAATATCACTCTAACGACGCTATCTTGCGCTAATTGAAAACATATGTCAGCTACAGCGATAGAAATTCAATGTCACGAATTTTACTATTTAAAAGCAGAAAGAATTCGAAATTTATATAAAATAAAAAAAAACTTTTTAAAAACCACGCTTATATTTAAATGCACTAAAAAGAGGAAAATAAATTTTTTCCTGGTTATCCAAAAATTTTAGAAAGAAATAAAAGCGTGGAGCGCTTAATCATCATTGCAAAATATAGTTTCCTGGCGCTCGACGCTTTTATTTCTTTCTAAAATTTTTGGATGACCAGCAAAAAATTTATGTTCCTCTTTTTAGTGCATTTAAATATATGCGTGGTTTTTGAAAAGTTATTTTATATATATTTTATATTTTGTTTTTTAGTCTTTTTTTTTTTAATATGCAAAATTTCAGTGAGATCAGATGATACGAAGTGGTCTAAAAATTAGTTACAAGATTTGACCGTGACAACAGTTTGACCGTGACAACAGTTTGACCGTGACAACAGAGTGAGCTAATATAAGCGTGGTAAAAAGAGTGGGAAAATACTGAATATTCTTGCCGAATTTAAATTCTTGTAGAAATTAAATTATAAAATTGAGACCCAGAACTAATAAACCAGCTAGTTCGAGAAGACGACTATTATATCCTTATTTACAGAAAGCGATATTGTAACTAAACTAATTTTGAAGAATTTAAAATATTAAATATTTAAAAAAATCTTATATTTTAAAATTCTGTCTGATGAAGACGATTAATAAAAAATGCTCATGCTTTTTCTTCTAGTAGACGAATTGAAAACCGTTCCTTGTATATGTTGGTGAACAATATGATAAATAATATGTCATTATATGTTATTATATGTTTTGAAAATATGATCCAATAATATATTTATCACTAATTAATAAATAAATATAACATAGTAAAAAAATATCTTTTAGAACTAATTATATTAATAAAATGGCTTTATTTATTAATAAACAAAGTTTTGACGTAAATAAATAAATAAATTGCTAGAACAAATTGATACTTACTAGGTTAAGGTAGGTTAGTTTAGCTATATATTTATTTAAAATAAAACGGATTTAGGTTGTAGTTCTGTATTAATATTTATTAATAGTCCACGCACTCAACGTACATCTCCATCAGGAAAAATGATACAAACGACATTTACAGTAAATAAACAGAACATACAAACAAGTTACTAGTCATTTGTTTCTATGTAAATGTCGCTTGTATCATTTTTCCTGATGGAGATGTACGTTGAGTGCGTCGACTATTAATAAATATTAATACAGAACTACAACCTAAATCCGTTTTATTTTAAATAAATATATAGCTAATCTAACCTACCTTAACCTAGTAAGTATCAATTTGTACTAGCAATTTGTTTATGTATTTATGTCAATAAATGAATCCAGATTTTATCATATTGTCTAGACAATTATACATATTTATCACTTTGTCCATAATATACCGGGTGTTCGTTCGTTAAGTTCGTATGGGCGTTTAACATGCAATTTCATAATAATAAACAAAGAAAATATTGACAATTAAATATTTGATTAATTTTTTTTATATGCTAATTTTGTAAATATATAAAAATTGTTATTAAATATTAATTGTATATAAATTAGCTAATTTTTCTAATAATTAGTTACCATAAATATGAAGTATTAAACGAATAAATCGAATGTGAAATTATTCATTTTTGGATTCCCACCACCTGTCTGAATATAGCCTTTTGTTTGCCTTGAAATGGCCTTAAATGAACATTACTTTTAATTAAATTGTTCGATCATACAGTGCGCACTGCCGTTCCCGTTAATGACAAATTTCACTTAAGATATCAGCTGTTCTTGTTTATTCCGTGCATAATAGTAAATAACTTGTCCTTTTAAAACACAAATCTAACATAAAACGTTCGAAATTGACGTGTAAACTATTGCTGGTAAACTTTCACGATCATAAAATTTCAGTGCGCATGTGCATATCAGAAATTCTTGATAAAATCCTGGGATGTGTCGAATAATTTCGAAACTAATTCCGAATTAGATAATTGTGTTCGGCGAACACAGAACTTTTTGTTCAGAACATGTAATTTTCTTACCGCGAATGATCGAATTGTTCGGAACTAGTTCGGAATGTGCTCCGCGAACAAAGCTATTAACGTCAATTCACACGGTTGTAATTGCTATGTTCAGACACGTAGTTCAAATACAAAACATATTGAAATTAATATTGAATTTATTCGTTTAATACAACTTATTTATTGTGACTGACTGTTCTGAAAATTACATAATGAATGTTCAATTAATAATTCAATAATTAATTCAATATTAGTACTTGATTTATATAAAATAAAAAATAGTATATATTTTAACTAGCTCTATTTTCTATCGAGCCGATCTTAAAGGTACCGAAAAAATACCTGAGATATAATATCCTATGTAGAATAAATATACATTTTTTGGTTTTTTTTTTGTATTTTGGAAAATAGAGAAAAAAATTTCTTTTTACAAAAAGAAACATATTTTTTGCTTTTTTTGGCCAAATTATAAATACGAAAAAATTGAAAAAATAAATATTATTCTCCATAGGATATTATAGCTCAGGTATTTTTTCGGTACATTAATTATCGTTTTTGAAGAAAATAGAGCCAGTTAAAAAATATATTATTTTTTATTTTATATAAATCAATTAATAATATTAAATTTATTATTGAATTATTAATTCAACATTCATTATGTAATTTTCAGAACAGTCAGTTACAATAAATAAGTTGTATTAAACGAATAAATTCAATATTAACTTCAACATGTTTTGTATTTGAACTACATGTTTGAATATAGCAATTAGAAGCGTGTGAACTAACGTTAATAAACATAATGAACTTTCAAGGTTCGAATATGAAGTTTTACAAAGTAGTGATGGCCAACTCTATGTTAATTTTTATATGATTAATTTCATTCAAGATTCTTTCAAATATTTCATAGAGTTTTGTTCTGTTTTATTCAAACGATAATGTAATTCAATAAATGATAAATACATCGAGGATTCGCTATATTTAATCAATTGAAATAATTTACCTTTCTTTCATGAAACGCTTCAAGCTGATCACAGAATGTTGAACTGGTGTAATTTTCATTTCGATTCAAATTTCATATTTCTATCCTTCATCGTCACTTGCATCTTGTGTCGCCAGATAAATTCAGCTTATCCTTCAAACGGATTGTCGCCAGATAAATTCAGCTTATCCTTCAAACGGATTCGTTAGAATGATTTGTTAGCTCCCATGTTTCAATTCTAAAAACAGAAAATTGATATAATTCTTAATTGTAAAGGAAAATTGAAATTTCTTATACAGAAACACTTGTGTCCCATTGTCGAAAAATGTCATTGTTCTGTGGCAGAACTTTTAACGTGTTCAAGAATTCAACTACTTTATATAAGTATTATTTTAAACATAGAATTGTATTGCTTTATAATTTAATGATAAACTTGTACTGTACGTAACCAAATTATGAATTGTATTTAAGGCCATTTCAAGGCAAACAAAAGGCTATATTCAGACAGGTGGTGGGAATACAAAAATGATTCGATTTATTCGTTTAATACTACATATTTATGGTAACTAATTATTAGTAAAATTAGCTAATTTATGTACAATTAATAATTTAATAACAATTTTTATATATTTACAGAATTAACATATAAAAAAAATTAATCAAATATATAATTGTCAATATTTTCTTTGTTTATTATTATTTTTTTTATATGCTAATTCTGTCTGAATATAAAAATTGTTATTAAATTATTAATTGTACATAAATTAGCTAATTTTTCTAATAATTAGTTACCATAAATATGTAGTATTAAACGAATAAATCGAATGTAAAACTATCCTTTTTTGGATTCCCACCACCTGTCTGAATATAGCCTTTTGTTTGCCTTGAAATGTCCTTAACTGAAGGTAGTATTCAAGTTACCAAAAATAATTTTTAAGCATATAATGAAGAAGTAAACATTATTCTAGTGTTAAGAATAAGCTAGTGCAAATAACACTAGATCTATACTGCACTTATATATTTATTTATAATTCAAACAACAAAGAGATAAATTTATAAATATATTTAGTTTATAAAAACCATTTCACTAGGCAATTGCAAATCTACATTGTAATAATAATAATAAATCATGTATTTTATAGATAAATATGAATTATAATAAAATTTGCAACGGTCAGTTAACCGCGGTTAACGGTTAACGTTAGTTCACACGGTTCTAATTGCTATATTCAGACACGTAGATCAAATACAAAACATGTTGAAGTTAATATTGAATTTATTCGTTTAATACAACTTATTTATTGTAACTGACTGTTCTGAAAATTACATAATGAATGTTGAATTAATAATTCAATAATTAATTTAATATTATTAATTGATTTATATAAAATAAAAAATAGTATATTTTTTAACTGGCTCTATCGAGCCGATCTTAAAGGTACCGAAAAAATACCTAAGATATAATATCCTATGTAGAATAATATTTATTTTTTTGAAATTTTTCGTATTTATAATTTGACCAAAAAAAGCAAAAAATATGTATTTTTTGGAAAAAAAAAATTTTTCTCTATTTTCCAAAATACAAAAAATATATATATTATTCTATATAGAATACTATATCTCAGGTATTTTTTCGGTACAATAATAACCGTTTTTGTAGAAAATAGAGCCAGTTAAAAAATATACTATTTTTTATTTTATATAAATCAATTATTAATATCAAATTAATTATTGAATTATTAATTCAACATTCATTATGTAATTTTCAGAACAGTCAGTTACAATAAATAAGTTGTATTAAACGAATAAATTCAATATTAATTTCAACATGTTTTATATTTGAGCTACGTGTCTGAACATAGCAATTGCAACCGTGTGAATTGACGTTAATGTACAGTGTAACAACACGGTATGCTTACATACGTCGGCTAACCTAACCTAACCTAACGGATTTCCTTGTCTAATTTGTTTAAAAACCACTTTAAAAACGCATATTAGAAACATCGAAAAAATTATTTTCAAAATGACAAAATAGCGTTTCTAACTAATTTGACAGCTTTAATGACAACTGCCAATTGTTAAAATCGTTTTTGAATTAAAATTGTATCAAATTAAAGGCTTAGTAACTTCAAGCATAAAAAAAAAATATTTTTAAACCGTCGAAATAGCTTTTTTTAAATAATTTGACAGCTTCAAAGACAGCTTTCAAATGTTAAAACTATTTATAAATATTGTAATTTTGTACAGCAAATCAAAATCCATTAAGTTACCAATTTCTAACCCAAAAAAACCAAACCTAAAACCGTCTGTAAAATGCGTTTTTCAGTGAATTGGACAAGAAAATCCGTCTTGCTGCACGGATTAATATTAAAATAAATTTTGGTAACTTTGAACACCTTATTTTTTATTACTTATCCAGGGTGACCAGATTTCAGTTTATGTAAACCCGGAGATTGAAAAAATATCAGAAATATAGTTTTTTTTATTATAAAAATTAATACAGATAAAACAAAAATAACTGAAATAGGAATAAAATATAAATAAAATGTAACTCGGGTATAAATTAAAAATTATATTTCTTATTTGTTGGCGACACAGGACAGTCAAGCAGTCGGCAACTGCTGCCGATAGATATACGAAGTCATTGCGCGCAAGATTTGCGATGATTATATGAAACGTAACAAAGTTATTTTTATTGCTATAAACCAGTTACATTAATTTTATATAAAATTAACCTAACCCGGAGATTTTATAACAAAACCCGAGACTCCGGGTGAAACCCTGTGACCTAGTCACCCTAGTGAGATCAAGGAAATTTCGACATTGCCGAAATAACGACCACCCTAACAGTTAGCCTAACTCGTTTAATAAATTATGATAAACAAAACTGACTTTTATTGCTAATTATAGCTATAATAAAATTATAGTAATAAGATATAATAGCAATAGAAGCTACAGTTCTTAGCATTGAAATTATCAATAAAAATATTATTTGATTGATATATGATTTAGAAACGTAGTCACAACCTTCAATTTAATAAATGTCATTACTTTGCAAGAAAAATAGAGCATTTTAATAAGTCTAAGATTTAGAAGTTGTATAATAATTATTTACAACAAATAAATACTGACTATTCGCAAATAAAAAATTATCTAAAAAAACCGTGATACTTTGTTAAATATACTATGTTCTAATTAACTTTCTCTATTACATCGCTCTATCAAGCAACTTGCATAGAAGTATTAACACTTTTATATAATCAATTTTTGTTAATTGTTTACTAAAACAAGAATATCATTTAATAAGTGATCAATACATCGAGGTAATCACTATATTTATTTGAAATAATTTACCTTTATTTTAATAACTACTTCACTTAAAGCTGATCGATTCAAATTTCTTATTTCTATCTTCATCGTCACTTGCTTCTGGTTTCGGCAGATAAACTCATCTTCAAACTTGATTTTTTCGATTGATTTTTTAACTCCATGATCCGATTCTGAAAAACCAAATAAATTTAATTCATTTTTGTTTAACGTTATAAAATAAAAGCCCGGGTAATAGAAAATTAAAATTTCCCATTCAATAAAACTTGTTTAAAGCTCAGACTGAGCTGACAGTTATCGAAAATGCCATTGCGTTGCGGCAACATAGAGCATTTTAACATGTTCATGATTTCAAAATTGTACAATAATTTTTTATAAGTATAAATTTAAAAATAAAACTGTACTTCTTGATAATCTAATTATGAATTTTATGTACTTATAATCCAAATACGAATTGTATTTAACTAGAGAAAATATGATTTACCAAAATGATTTTTCTAATGCTAGAATAATTACCAGAACCTTGCAAAGGGTGTGGCGAGTGAGGTATTTACTTGAGGAAAAAAATAAAGACCCAAAATTAAGATAAAATTAATTACGTATTCGTGTAAAATTGATAACAAAAACTAATAGAAATTTATTCCCAAAATAAATTGTGAATTTCCTAGTTTTTTATTTTTAATATTATTTACATCAATGTATTATAATAATTTTAGCAAGAAAATTGATATACTTCAGAAGTACATGTATTTCCTCTACAGATTGCCGGCTTAAAAAGAAGGAATAAATTTAATCTAGTAGTATTTAAAAATAGTTATTATTATTATTATTATTAATAATCACAATCTAGTAATAAATGGTAGAAATAAAATTTATTTTTATAATTAGTTAGTGTATAACACTATATTTGGTTAAATATACTCTAACAAAACAATTTCTATAGAATTTTAGTATGGATCATATTATCACTTTTTTTATTCCGTTTTGTTAATTATTTTATTAAAACCAAAATGTAATTTAATAAATGACCAATACATCAATGTTTTACTATATTTAATAGAAATAATTTTACCTTTCTAATTTAATAACAATTTCACTTGAAAAGCTGATCACGCAATTTGTACTGTTATTGAAGTTCTAGTAGGTATATGATCGTATCATTTTCTTTTCGATTCAAATTTCATATTATTATCTTCAAATAAACTCGTCTTTAATTTTGATTCTTTCGGTTGCTGTGTTAACCGAATGTTCTGATTCTGAAAACACACAATAGATTTAATTCACAAATATTAAACGTCCTAAAATAAATTTAAATATGGATATATAAGAAAGGCCCAGTAAAATATCTTATGAAGTCAAGCATGTGAAGATCCCCGTTCCCAGAGAGTAAACAATAAAAACTGTGAATAAACAGCACCTACCACAAATAAAACTATGAATAAATAGGGCTCTTAAAACTGCACCTACCACAAATACCACATTGTAAAAATAAGAGATGCAAAATACTATCAGTGCAGCAAACGCATTTTATTTCTATTAAAATTATTCGAGAAATAACAATAACTTATAAGTAGTCAAAAACAGATGAAATAACTGGTACTATAAACTGAATTTTTAAATGGTTTAGTTCAGTTATTTAGAATTGGTATCAAAACCTGATATTACCAGCCACTGTTATTAAATCATATAAATTTTGTTGTAATACCAAACATATAGTTCAAAAACTATATCACTTTTGAATATATATATAAAATAACTGCTTAAATTGAACTTATTAATTACGAACTACAATTTATATTGTTGTGAATGTGAAAACCTCATCGGAGCGCTGACAAGAAATGCCATTTCAGCACTTTTAATGAGTGGGTCGTATTTATTATTGATAAGGTAACAAGTTTCAAGAACTAAATGAATTTTGATAACAAGAGTGGCGTGACAATAGAGTTGAAAAACAGGATGTGATCTCATAAACAAAATATTAATATAACATAAATATAATAATAGACTATTCTAAGAACAAAAATAATAAAATATAAAGTAAAATAATAAGATTTTCTTTCCCTATTTCTTCTATCAACGGAATTATACGTCTTTGAGTTTACGGTGATACATTGTAGATGACACGCCTATATACATTAATAGCTTTATAATTAATTTTATATAACTAAAATGTATGATTTTACAACAATATGTAGTAAAGAAATTCAACTAATAAATAACAGTTTAGCAAAGATAAAGTTATATGAATTGGAAGCGATATTAAAGTTAAACAAGTATTTATTTTAAATTCAATTGCAATATTAATATCGTGGCTTTTCTCATTTGCCAAATAATTAAAATATAATTATTAATTTATTATGTAAAAATTTGACAGCATTCTAAAACATGTCAAAATTTAAAAAAAAAACAATAATTTTTATACAAATCAGAATAAATTGGATATGAAAACATTATTATAATTAACCCTAGAATGGTAACGCTAAATATTAGTACATGACTGGTAACGTGGCGTCATCTATGACGCCATCCAAAATAATATAATTAGACACATATAAATTACTTTTTGAAGCAATAAAATGTATTTAAACAAATTATAACACACATTTTTACATTATCATTAACACATTGTGTACAGATAGGTTGTCTATGTTATGTAAATCACATCTTTTTCAGCAGAGAACCCGTCATCACACGCAGTTATAAGGTAGTGGCGTCGTATATGACGCCACGTTACCATTCTATGGTTAAGAATGTTGAATAACACTTCGTATACGTATAGAAACAATATAATATACAACCAAACAAAAAATACTTACAGTTTAAAACTAAAATCCACTGGCAACAAAAACAGTTTAACACAAATGTTCAAAAACCACACCCCGAATCAACAGTAAACAGCTAAAGAAAGTATGCAGGCATGGCTTCTCAACGGCTTCACTGCCATGTTTGGCCATGTTGGTGCATTCCCTCCACTCGTCCAGTCTGCGCATAAAATGGCTGAACCATTCTAGAAATACAGTGGCGTAAAATTCTTTTTTTTTTTTAATGCAAAAAAAAATAAATTTTATTGTACATTATTTCGACTAAATTATTTTTTTAGAAAAAGAATGTTATGGGTAGGTCACAATATATATATATATATATATATATATATATATATATATATAGTTGTTAATTATTCACTTCATTAATTATTACAGAAATCATAGACTAGATCGACATCGATAAAAAGATTGATTTTTCCATATTCCCTACCTATTCTTTTATTTGAATATAATATAACTGGTTAACCAGTTTTTGTTAAACACATCAAGATATCGCTTTTGTACTGAACTACCCCTCTTTCTCTCTCTGAATTTTTACTTCTGTAACCAATATGTCTTACTGACTTACTTAATTGACGTAACAAACGCTTCCAAATATTAAGTTTATTAAGTATAAAATTTCTGTCAATAATCAACAATTAATTCAATAAAAAAATCATATATATTATAAATAATTTCAATAAATTGAATATTGACGCATGCGTAGTTTGACTCTTTGGTCTAGTAAATTTGATTACTAACCAAATGTCTTCACAAAATTTTGTCTGGTTGACATGACGTCATATCAACAATAATCATAAACAATTTTTGTAAAGAAATTAACAGGAAAAAATCGTTTGTTATTGAAATAGTAGTGAAAAATATTCTTTTCAAGAAACACTTAAAGTACAAATTTTTAGTGAAATATAATATTGCTTAAATTTACATTTTATCTTACAAACTAGTTTTATTAAAATTATGAAAAAAGTTTGAAATTTTAAAATATTTTATTTTAAAGTGCTTTTACATTGCTTAAAATTTCGAAATATTTAAACAAAAAGCAAATACTTATTACTTTATAGGTATCTTATAACATAATACAATGCTGTATGAATATTTTGATACTTATAATTATATATTTTATAAAATAGTAAATATGGTACGCCACTGGTAGATTTAGTTCGGCAGTTTTTGGGTAGAGTGCGGAAATGCAGTTAATTCTCGTTTGTGTAGAAATTAGTTACGCATGCGCGAACATAACATAAAGCAGTGATTCTCAAATAGTTATCTATGAGCACCTTATGAGCACATATGAGTATCTCATTATCATTTTGCAAGTCGTCTCGAATACTCCGAAAAATATAATTATTTCGTTGTTTCATTTGCGATTTTTACTTGTTTGTGATAAATTTAATAATGGTGGTGAAATGTGCAGTGTTAGGTTGTCGTAATACAAGTGGTATGATAAAGGGTTTGCATTTTCATAGGTAAGTATATCATTTTAGCTATATTTACAATTTTTTTCAACTATTGGTGGTCTAAAGATACAGCATATTTCTTAGAAATTCAAAAGCGCGCGAAATGACCGGCGACTCTTCGGCGACTATCACCAACCGAAAAGTTTATGACTTGAATGACACTTTCCTATTTAAGTTATAGTACTTTATTTTATTTTAGTAGTATATTTCTATAATTTAATAATTAGTTATTTACATTTACTTGAGATTATTAATATTTTCATAAATTAAGTTTTAGTTAATATATATATTTTAAATTTGTCATTTTATATTAATTTTATTTTACTACTATTACTGCTAATTACTATTATTACATCATCTCTCTTTTTTAATAATATTTATATTTAGTTTTACATATCTTATATTATTTAATTTTTATTACAGATTTCCTTTATCTAATATTTCTTTAAGTGAAATGTGGATTCAAGCTGTAAATCGACCAAACTGGAAGCCAACTAAACATAGCAGATTGTGTAGTAATCATTTTACTAAGGATGATTATATTGGCTACAAATTGAAGCCTCATGCAGTTCCAAGTATTTTTAATATACCCAAAGTAAGAATTTTTACTATAATATTAAGAATATTACTTAGATAGATTGAAAAATTACCGTAAAACTGTTTATCCTATACATAAATTTGTATATGATAGAACAGAATAAACCATTAACATATTACTAAAAATACGACTGTAGTAGTTTTTGTATAGATTTAAGAAAAATGGAAAAAAATTAATAATTTTTAGAGAACAATAAAATTTATAAATTTACAAAACCGTTCAAATAATCAAATTTGTGTTTTATAGTTACAAAAATATTTGTGACATGATTTGAAATATTTGAATAAATATTCTTTGTTTCAGGTTCGAAGATTAATAGAAACCAATGATGTACATGAGCAAATATCAGAAACTCTATCAGATGAAGCCGTAGCAGGATCCAGTTCGGTATTGGATGCTGTTCAAGAATGTTCTAGCTCTTTTTCGGCATCTGATATGGAGGTAAAGTTAATATTTACCATAAATATGATTTTTTTAAATTTAGTGTCGTGTGTTAAAAATTAACATTAAATTTCAACTTAATCATTTTATTAAATGTAGAATAAACCTGATTAAAATCGGAACTTTATGACAATTATATATATATATATATATATATATATATATATATATATATATATATATAAATTTATTTATTTTTTTTGCAGCTATCTGATTCTTATACTGCTGCTAATCAAACATCTACTGGCACTCAAACCGCTCCTACAAAATTTTCAGATCCAGATAGTTCCAGGAAAAAAAAATTAAAACTTACGATTAAAAATCTAGAGCGAAAATTGAATCGCCGTGATCAGAAATTGAATTCTGTAAATGATTTTGTTCAAAATCTGCAACAGAACAGTTTATCTTCTGGATCCAGTAATTTACAAGATTTACTTGAAGGGCACTTTTCCGATTTTATGAAAATACTTTTATCTAAATCTAATTCATCTGTAAGTGAAAAGGGAAAAGGAAACAGGTATGACGAAAACATTAAAAATTTTGCTATTACATTACATTATTATTCACCTAAGGCTTATGATTTTGTATCACAATATATGTCCCTGCCTAGTACTAGGCAAATTAGAAACTATTTAGCCAGCCATAATTGTCAGGCTGGATTTCTTTCTGAAGTGCTAACTTTTTTAAAAACAGAAGCTTCTAGTAAAATTTATTTAAAGCATGTAGCTTTGGTGGTGGATGGGATGCATATTAGAACTGCTAGAATTTACGATAAAGCTAGTGGTTCTTTTGTAGGAAATGTTAATTATGGTGGAATTATTGAAGGGATGGAAGAACAATTAGCTCGTGAAGCTCTAGTATTTCTTATTGTATCCTATACTCATGTTTTTAAATGTCCAATTGCTTATTTTTTTATAGATTCATTGCATGCTAATGTTCAGGCTCAATTAATTAATACAGCACTGTTTTTATTACATGATTCGGGTATAACTGTAACTTCAGTTACATGTGATGGCTTAGCTACTAATTTAAAAAGTTTAGAATTTTTAGGGTGTTCTTGGAAGGAACCAGAAATTAAACCTTTTTTTACCCATCCTGCCGATGAAAGCGTTGACGTGCATGCAATTTTAGATCCGTGTCATATGCTTAAATTAGCAAGAAATTGTTTTGCGGACAAATTTCTGGAATCGTCTGATGGAATAATATCCTGGGAATATATCAAACGGCTTCAGAAATTACAAGATGAACTTGATTTGAAATTCGCAAATAATTTAAGTGGGGCGCATGTTTTTTATAAAAACAAAATTATGAATGTAAGTGTAGCAGTTCAAGCACTAAGTGGAGGAGTTGCTGATGCTTTAGAATATTTAAATAAAAAAGGGTTAAAACAATTCGAAGGTTGCGAAGAAACCGTCAAATTTATTAGAATAATTAATAGAACATTTGATCAATTAAATGTACGTAGTTCTTTTGGTCGCGGATATAAAACACCTATTAGACTAGATAATTTGTTAATTTTTGAAAGGGATTTTGAGGAGACCGAGAAATATTTGAGAGGCTTAAAGGTTGATGGTGTGTCTATCTTACTGCATGCAAGAAAAACTTTTGTAATTGGGTTTATCGGTACAATGCAAAGTACACTAAATTTGTGCAAATTTTTGTTTAAAAAAAATTATCTCAATTACTTTTTAACTTATAAATTTTCTCAAGATCATATTGAATTGTATTTTTCAGCCATTTGTCAAAGAGGAGGTTGGACTAACAATCCTAATACCCAACAATTTATGTGGGCCCTCCGGCAAATGTTATTTAGTGGTAAAATTGCTCCTAGTAAATATAGTAATTGTATAAATACAGAACATTTTGTCCCAACCATTTTTGAGTATAGATCCGTAAATAGAACTTTGATAGAAGCACCGATAATAGATTATATGGAAGATGAATATGAAGTATTAATACAATATATTAATAACAATAATCTTTCAGATGTTCATGAAGGTATTCTCTATTATATATCAGGTTTCATTGTACATAAATTAATTAATATTTTAACTTGTTCACATTGTTTAGATTTAATAGTAGAAGTAGATATTAATAATGATCATAATTATAGAAAAACGGATCTATTAAGTTCATTTGCAAAATTTATTAATAGAGGAGGTTTAAAATTTCCCGCTAAATTGGTTTTTGACGTTGTTTGTTTCACTGAAAAGTTATTTAAAAAAGATGATAAAACAGATAAAAATTTTAGATTAAAATTAACGTATGCTACTTGTCACTATTTTATTAATAAAATTGAAAATTATTCACCATCACATCCCCGTATTGAATCAATATTAGAAGAATTTCATGAAAGTCAATTAATTAAAAAAATTGCGGAAATATACATAAATATTAGAGGTAGATCTTATTTTGACCAACAAACTCAAATAAACATCGGCAACCGATTGTCCGTAAGATCTAAATTAACAAAATTAATTACATTTTCTAATGTGTAAATTAGTTTATAGTTTTAATTTAATTTTATTTTTTTTATTCATTCATAATATTTTTTATTAATATATTATGTATAAAAATATATGATGACTAATATATACAGTTTATTTGTTTTAGTATATTTTCTGATATTTTTATACATATTTTTTTAAATTCACATCATTAATTAATTGATTCATATTATTCATTAAAAATATTAAAATAGTTATTTTGTGTAATTAATATTTAACAGTAAGAACATTAATTTAAGGAAAAATTAGCGATCAAGCGATACCCCTTTTACCTGTCACATTCCTTAGTCTATAAATATTTGTATAATATAATCTATAATATAATTAAAATGATGTTTTATTTTATTATACTCCTTTTAAAATCTTTCAAAATAGTACGTAAAACTAAAATACCTGATCTAGGTAATTAAACTACATTTTAAAGTAAGAACGTTTATTTAAATTTAAATTAGTTATTTATGTAAGCAATGTTTAAAATATCTAATATTTACAAATCCTTTAATTATAACAATAAAAATCAAAATCAGTAATAACTTCATAATTAAAATTAAACTGAAATATACGCAAGTCATATTATTTCAATTTTTTAAACAGAAAATTTTATATGGAACAAAATTACCAAACATAACATTTTGAGAACTGATCGAAGAGAGAAAGAGACAGATATACAATGAAATGTGCGGGTTGCATAAATTTTTTTGGCGACAAGGTCACACGGCAAGTTTCCATTCCATAATGGCCATATATTTGCTTTTATTTCACTGGTTAAAAGTGCCTTTGAGTGAAAATATTTATTAAAATGGTTTTGTTACCGGTACGATAAATTTAAATTCTAAACTGTAAGTATTCTTCTGTTTTGATGTATAATATATTATTTCTATATGTAGTGTAATTATTGGTAGTTTATACAAAAATGTAATAAACATGTGCTCCAGGGAAGACCATGTGCTCACATATATGTAGTTAACTGTTTTATGTTTTTAACCTTTTCGTTGTCAAATGAAATATTTTCTAAAATTACATTTGTTTTTGTTTAAATACCAGTAATATTTTTTTTAAGATTTATGTATTGTATATTACATTTATAAATAATTGATAACTATTTTTTTAAATAATTTCACTAATGAGAAAATTCACTTATCAACTGAATACAAAATAAATGTAGGTACTTGTTTAATATTTTATTTTGTTAGACGTTTTACTAATCATAACTAACAAATTAGCTTTTTGTTTGCTTTTCATTCTTTTACTATTTTTGAAAATTCTGTTATTTACTAGCACTCTGCTTATTGAAATCGTGGATATTGTTATTATTTTGTTATTGTTATTACTTTCGCGAAGAAAAAATATCGTTCATAATAATCATGATTTCGGTTCAAGTAATCAGTTTGTGCTTAGGATTGTTTTTGGTGTTAGTACATGTGCATTTTCGTGTCATAGATTCATGACAATACATTCTTATATTAATTTTAAGTTGTTAGAATAGTTAGAATATTTAGATATATATGTTTAATAGATAATTTTTGTGTAGACTGTACCTAACTGTAAGATAACGAATTTTGTTATAATGTTTAATGGATAATTTTTGTGTAGACTGTACCTAACTGTAAGATAACGAATTTTGTTAAAATGTAAACTCACAGGTCACATTCCATCCCTATGACAAATCCTTCTTAAACTTTCTCTTTACAACCCCCCTTGCCCATCCGCAAATCTACCCCACAACGAAACTATTTGACCATCGAAAACCGATCACTTCTATTGCTTCTATTTCAACCGAGTTCAACCGTATTACAGTCAACATATGGTCAACATCTCTAGAACTAAACTCAGTAATTTATTGTACTGTGTTTATATGACAGTTGTATGCATTTTATTTGATTTCGTGTATATTGTACAGTTTTATTAAAAAATATGAATATATTTTCCAGAAAGTAAGTTTAATTTTTATTTTATGCATTTAAATTTTTACATATCATTTAATTTTTTATTACTACTATTTTACTATATTTTTTTTTTACTATTTTACTATTTTTCATAAATTAAACCAATAATCAAGTAATATATTTGAAATAATTCGCAAAATAAATGTGTGTTATACTATATGCCAATATTTGAATATGCTCATCAGGCAACCATATTGTATGACGTATGATCACGTGTTCTGGACTGCCTAATATAAAATAAATCTTATCAAACTATATAGTTGTGTTTGTTTATTTCGCGGACACGTGGAAACGCGATCACGACATTCGTTTATTATTACCACGCTTATTACTTTTCATGTTAATATTTAAATTTTATTATTTTGGTACGTTATTCCAGTAGCTGCTCTATCAACTGCATCAATTCTAAAAACAGCTAGCGAGGATCAACACTTATCCGTTCCGGGCTTTGTCCAATTAGTCCAAACAAATTTCGGTAAACACATACTATTAACTAATTTCTTCTTTTACGTAATAAATATATAATAATTCTATGATGACAACTATACCGCTTTTTGAAAATTATTTACTAATCCATTATATTAATTTTATGATTTTGCAAAGGCATTTGTCTGAGAATTTATTATAATTTAGGTTTTTTTTTATTCGTAATTACTAAACGAACGTAAATAATCAACTGAAAATTGGAAGATACCACAAAAAACTCTTGTTAAATATTTCAAAATGTTTATTGAATTAATATCAAATTTTGTATAAATGTGGGAGATGTTAGGTCTGTTTGACGTACAGAACTATTTTTTTAATTAACGTTAATTCACACGGTTGTAATTGCTATATTCAGACAGGTAGCTCAAACACAAAATATGTTGGAGTTAATATTGAATTTATTCGTTTAATACAACTTATTTATTGTAACTGACTGTTCGGAAAATTACATAAGGAATGTTGAATTAATAATTCAATAATAAATTTAATATAATTAATTGATTTATATAAAATAAAAAATAGTATATTTTTTGACTGGCTCTATTTTCTATCGAGCCGATCTTAAAAATACCGAAAAAATACCTGAGATATAATATGCTATGTAGAATAATATATATTTTTTTGAATTTTTTTGTATTTATAATTTGGCCAAAAAAAGCAAAAAATATGTTTTTTTTTGAAAATTAAAGTTTTAGTTTGAATTATTGTAAATTTAATAACTATTTCAGGAATGACAAGTAGTGGGCAATGTTTGACAGTGTTATCAAACCGATAACTGGCTTAACAACTCATCGCTCTGGAACTTCTAATAAAATCGCCATAGTTAATTCGTCGTCTGTAAATTTCTTGACTACATCTACTCTCACAATAAGACCAGTAAGTTTATTACGAAATATTTAAATTTATTTTTAAATGCACTTTCGATCAGTTTACAACATTATCAAAGGTTGTTTTAACTTTTGCACAAGTGCCAGAAAAAACTCTGCCCGAGTCCAGCATGTTTATGATTCTTGATATCATAGACTATCTAAAACTCTGCAACATTTTCAAATTTATACAATTATATAATTTCTTACATACATACATACACAATCACTTCTTATATCCAAAAGGGTGTGGCACAAACTCAATTTTTACTATTTCAAACATTCCTATGTAGACAAGTAACTCTAGCTTCATCTGCATTCACGACACCTCTCATATATGCTCGCTTTTCTATTCTTACTACTTGGAAACATTCGTTCACGCAAAACACTATCAATCATATCATTTTATCTACTCATCGGACGTCCACGCAAACTTATACTTTCAATATAATTTACATATATTCTTTTAATCAAATGTTCATTAGATATTCGCTATAGATGATCGAACCATTTTAATTGACTAATACCAACTTTTGCAAAAAAATATATTTTTTTTCAATTTCACACTGATCTATTTTGTACCCTATTCCTTCTAGTTACACCACATATGCTACGTAAAAATCTCATTTCTACAGCAGTTATTTTCCTTTTGTGCTTTTTCATCTGCTCTAAACGTGCACTATCAACAGATATATTACAAACAGTCGTCAAGTCACGCTTCTTTAACACTTATTAGCATTCAACACAAGATTTATATCCTTACCTACAACATTAATCTACCAACCATCCTTCTAAGTTGCTCTTCAGATTCTTTTTGACTAAAAATTTGTATTCCAATTCGAGATGTGTCACGTGAATTTTAATTTGTTTCAGAGTGGTATTTCCGCAAGTGATTCGCTCTTGGAATCGTCACAAGTTGCTAGTGAAGCAGCAGCAAATACAGTATCATTGTCAAGATCACTAACAGCGTTATTTGTTCAACAACTGAAGACAAGTGAAATTATCGACATTCGACAACTTCTTCTAATAGCAGTTCATTATTGTCACAGCAAATAGATACTAGATAATTCAATACAACTGTAGATAAAGATGCCAAACGTGGAACTAATGACACATGTGAAAGTGAGTCATTTTTATTATATTAGTTTTTACATTTAAATTGAGTTGTTTATCATTTTTGTTTATAATAAACACTTTAAAGTTGAAGAAAATATTTTTTTTTTTACTGATAAAACTAATACTTACACCAGTAGAATTTTTTTTGTTGGCTTAAAGTCGACTTTAGTTAAAGTATTTTTTATGAAACCGGTTTTATATATATATATATGTAAATAAGGATTTTTAACGGTATAGGTACAAATTAATAAGTTACAGTGACATTATTGTAATTATCAATTTATTGTTAATTCCAATATTTCGCCTGTTGATTGCTGGCTTCTTGAGGGAGAACACTATAAAGTGAATTATATACATAATATTGTATGGAATGATTCATAGAAAGTGCAATGTGCTAATATATACATGTTTGATAATGTTCGTAACAAATTATAAATGACGGTTGGATAAATCTTTGTTAACTAAAATATAGTCATAAATTGACACGTAGATCATATTATTGTTATATGGTTTAAAATATTTAAATAAATAATATATATAATAATATAATAAATAATATATTGGAATTAACAATAAATTGATAATTACAATAATGTCATTGTATCTTATTAATTTGTACCTATACCGTTAAAAATACTTATTTACATATAATTAATTAATAACACGGTAGTGATCAAAAATGTTTATATATATATATATATATATATATTTATATTATATTTATATATATTTAATCTTAAAGAATGGACTGTTCAATAATGTTATAAAAATTGAATTTTCTTTACAATATCACAATGAGCGAGCCCGCATCTGTATCATATTGATTATTTGAAGTTTTATGTAACAATAAATACTTATAGAGCATTTTCGTTTTATTTTATTTAAACTTCAATAAATTAATCGCAAGTATTTTATTAAAAATCAATTATTTTTTTTGAGAAACTTATTTAAATGTATTTAATTCGGTCTATGATGTAGCATTATGTACTCAAGAAGGTTTATTAATTTTTAATTGACCTAATGAGTTTTAGAGGATTTATCTGAGAATTATACATATAAACAATTCAAATTGATTTTATAACATTTTAGTTTATAAAAATAAATATAAAAATTGGTTAATTCTCGTAGCATAGCTGGAATGAAAAACAAAACAACACGACAAGGAAAACTTTCGCTATTGCGTCGGCTAAACGAATGAAGGTGTCATGCGAGTTTGATGTACGATCAGGATTTGCGTGATATTGTTTCCACGAAAAGTCGACCGTCAATTGTGACTTAGCATCGTGGACGGATGCTTACGTCATGTTCGATTAAATTGCCGAATGGGAAAAACTATGGAAACACGCCGGTGTTTTAAGGCAATTCGTTAAAACCCCCGAAAAATTAGTGGGCGATCTTACAGACATGTTTTTCAGGTAAAGATATTTTTTTTTAAATTTAGAGCTAAAATATATTTACCTTTCTAATCCAAGGTGTTCTAATATAATTTTATTAGTTCATAATTAATGAAAAGGGAGAGTAAATTGTTTCCATTTTATTCTAAAAATTAATTTATTGTATTTATTTTTTTTTTAATGGAAATCATACATTTGCAGCAATAAAATATTTTGTACTAATATTGTTTTATTAAATAGAATTTACAACTTTTGTCTTCACTTACAGATTTGTGCCTTGTGTGCCTGGGGTGTCAGCACAACCTCCGTCATAATAGGGTGTTAAATCCACTCCAGTGCAAATATTGGGATGAGGAACAAAACTAGTATATATTGACGCGGGAAATGTCATAAAGAGGTGCATTATTGCATCCAATTGCTTCTGCAATGTGTACACAATTCCCTGATCCAACACAGATATTGGACTTGTTATTAAGAAGACTGAAAACAGAAGGTCACAGAGTTTTAATTTTCACTCAAATAACAAGAATGTTTCGATGTTTCCATGGATATATTTATTTTGGATTAGATGGTACAACTAAAGTTGATCAACGACAAGTACGTTTTGATGTTTATGTTTAAATAAATTTACAATTTAATTAAAATAATTCTTTTTGTTGGTTAGTTGTTGATGAAAAGATTGAACGGAAATCCAAAAATATTCGCTTTTATTTTATCGACACGTTCTGGTGACGTTGGTATTAATTGAACGAGCGCTGACACCGTTATTTTCTACAATTCAGATTGGAATCCAACTATGGATGCCCAAGTCCAGGATCGGTGTCATAGAATTGGTCAAACTAGAGACGTTTATATTTACAGGTTAGTACAAAAATATTTACTGTAAATTTCGACGAAAACAATTCGGTGATGACGACTATACCGATTTAGAAAGTTAGTTATCAATCCATTAAATTAACTTTATGAATTTGTCATGGCATTTGTCTGAGAATTATTATGAAAGAAATCTAAAATAAATAAATATATCTACCTAATAACCGTATTTATTGTTTGAAAATATATATTGTTTTAATTGTTCATTTAGGTTGGTAAGTGAAAAGACAATTAAAGAAAACGAATCAGAAAATACGTAAGCTGGGTGATTTGGCCATTAAAAGTGGTAACTTTACAAGTGCATACTTTAAGAGCGTAAGTAATTTTCATTATAATTATTTTATATTATATCTTTCTTATCCAAGGTGATCAAATGTAAAATTTGTTAGTTCACCATTTCCTGAAAGGAGATGAACGTGTCGCCATTTTATGACGCAAACGCTTGCAAACGAGGAGTATCGAATTCAAAAACAACGTCAACGGCTAGTTGTGGTGCTGCAGCTAGCACTGTAGATCGAGCAGCTCTTGGTGCACTTAAAAACGCTTTGGCCGTCTGCGAAGATGATCAAAAGATTCAAGCAGCACGAATAACTAAAGCCGAAGTTGTTGCTGATTTAACCGAATTTGATGAAAGTATACCACTTGAAAAGCATGAAAAAGAACCGGAAATTAGTAAAGCCGACATAGAATTGCAGAATCTTATCAAACAAGTAAGTAAAATTATTTTATTCAAATACAATTACGTTACGTAGACTAGAGGTGTTTATTTTACAATTCGGTGATGACGACTATACCGATTTCGAAAGTTAGTTATCAGTCCATTAAATTAACTTTATGAATTTGTCATGGCATTTGTCTGAGAATTATTATAAAAGAAATCGAAAATAAATAAATATGTATTTATTGTTTGAAAATATATATTGTTTTAATTGTTTATTTAGGTTGGTAAGTGAAAAGACAATTGAAGAAAACGAATCAGAAAATGCGTATGCTGAGTGATTTGGCCATTAAAAGTGGTAACTTTACAAGTGCATACTTTAAGAGCGTAAGTAATTTTCATTATAATTATTTTATATTATACCTTTCTTATCCAAGGTGATCAAATGTAAAATTTGTTAGTTCACCATTTCCTGAAAGGAGATAAACGTGTTGCCATTTTATTTGCGAAATTAATTGTTCTTATAATTGGTTTTTGTAAATGGATATCGAACATTTTAATTATTAAGTTATAATTTGTTAATTAAAATTGAATATATAAATGTAATTGTATTACTTTCTTACAGACAACGATTCAAGATCTCTTCAATGTGGATACGAATGAGGATGACGTAAACGCCTTGCATGTCGGAAATTTTGAAATCCAAACAAGGAGTATCGAATTCAAGAACCACGTCAACGGCTAGTTGTGGTGCTGCAGCTGGCACTGAAGATCGAGCAGCTCTTGGTGCACTTAAAAACGCTTTGGCCGTCTGCGACGATGATCAAAAGGTTCAAGCAGCACGAATAACTAAAGCCGAAGCTGTTGCTGATTTAGCCGAATTTGATGAAAGAGCATGAAAAAGAACCGGAAATTAGTAAAGCCGACATAGAATTGCAGATTTTTATCAAACAAGTAAGTAAAATTATTTTATTCAAATACAATTACGGTACGTTGACTAGAGATGTTTATATTTACAATTCGGTGATGACGACTATACCGATTTAGAAAGTTAATTATCAATCCATTAAATTAACTTGATGAATTTATTATGGCATTTGTCTGAGAATTACTATAAAAGAAATTTAAAATAAAACTATATAGGTACCGTGTGTTGACTTGGACCGTCGTACATAGGGATTTAGCATGTAAAATCAGACATGCGCGATTTCCTGCTTTCCAAATTATTTTACAAAAAAAACCTTATGATAAATGTTTTAGGGCAACCTTTTCTGCATGTAAATCAATTACTAAAAATTTTTTGGAACCTTCATAACGTCAAGAATTAGGTCTAAAGTTGTTAAGAAATTGACTGGAAAATGGCAGTAGCCGTGAAATAGCATATAGCATTTAGCATTTGTTTTATTTTTGTTCCAATTTCACGGCTAATGCCATTTTCAGTCAATTTCTCGACAACTTTAGGGCTAATTCCTGACGTTGGGATGGTTCCAAAAAAATTTTTGTTGATTGATTTACATGTAAAAAAGTGTTTCCTAAAACATTTATTTCAAAGTTTTTTTTGTAAAATAATTTGGGAAGCAGGAAATCGCACAAGTCTGATTTTACATGCTATAAATCCCTATGTACGACGGTCCAAGTCAACACACAGTATATAATAACCGTACTTATTGTTTGAATATTTTAAAAATTGATTGTCTATAATTTTATCGTGTTTCGTTTCGTCGTAACAGCTAATACCAATCGAACGGTATGCGATGCGTTTCGTAGAAGTGACCGAGGCAGCCTAGTCTGCGGAGCAATTGGCCGCAGCCGAACGTCAAATCGAGGGAACAAAAACGCGAGTAGGAGAAGAACCGATTGACAGCTCTGCGTCAGGAGGAGGCTTATATCATATACCCTTACGGATTAGATGTAAGAAATAATATAATGCGCAAACTCAAGAATTCTTACGCCAGTTGCTGATCTGAAACTTTTTAAATTACAACATGCGCTTATAAATATATAGTTCATAAATATCACTAAAAGAAAAAATATATTTTGGTTTTCATGGCTGTCGCACTCAACCATAATTGGAAAATATTACTTATTTGAATAATGGCTAATGACCATAGTAGTCGATACCAAAACTCAAGGAAAAAAACATTCATATTATTATTATTCATATTATTACTATTATCATTTAATTATTTTTGTATCAACTATCGGTAATTTTGGAATTGTACATAAATTGTTATTATCATTATTATTTTTATTTTTTAGGGATCGGCTTGTGACGATCTTTGATTAATTGTTGAACGCAGCCTACAAAATAAAAAAAAATTGAAGAAGTTTTCTCCGGTACTAAAAGCCTTCGCCCTGACATTACACTTTTATTCCGCGAAAGCGTATCAGTATGTAAGGAAGACTTTTAAAAATGTTCTGTCTCATCCTCGTTATTTGTCGCATTGGTACCAGAATGTAGAAAGTGAACCAGGTTTTTCGTTACAGTCTTTTAATATTTTAGAAAATAAGGCAGGAAAGAAATTAATTGTTGTAAATTTGGTGATAAATAAAATTTCAATTATGAAGAAAGTTGAGTGGGATGGACATGCATTTTATGGCTTTGTAGATTTGGGTACGGGTTTAACACTACAAGCTGATTACACTCCAGAAGCTACAAATGCATGGGTTTTCCGCACTCAACCATAATTGGAAAATTCAGTTAGGATATTTCTTTATTAAATCATTGACCGGTAAAGTAAGAGCGAACATTTTAAATAAATGTCTTATTATTACATCAAAATGATATAAAAAAGTTTTTCAATTACATTTGAGGGTCATGCTGTGTAAATAAAAGCATGTGTAATTGTTTAGGTGCTAATTTTTATTTTGGCAAAATAGTTTTAATCTTTCTTTCCACATCCCGTAACGAAAGACTTGGTTTATATATTCTGGGACCCATGCCACATGTTAAATTAGTTATAAATGCATTTGGGGATAAAAAAAAAAATATGATGGAAACGGGGGAGAAATACATCAGGATTTCTTGGTAAATTTAGTAAAATTTCAGGGGGGAGAAGGATTGCATGCAGCAAGTAAATTAAGTGAGCAACATATATATTATAAAAATCAAATTATGAATGTTCGAATAGCCGCCTAAATTCTTCGCGAAAGTGTGTTCCTGGCTTTATTGTATTTGAGTTAGACACATGATGACTAAAAATTCAAAAGCAACTGAGGAATTTATTTTAACTATTAATAATATATTTGATATTTTAAACATCAGGTACAGATTTCCAAAAAAAAAAAATAAAACTTAATTATAAAATTAAAAATAAAATAAATATTAAAAATATTGAAAAATATGAAGAAGAATTTGATAAATATATTTCATATTTGATTAACCCCATAAAGCTCTTTTTTTTTCTCTCGAAAAAACGGCAAAAAATCATTATTTTTTTATTGTTGATAATAAATATATAAATATAAATCAATGCAAAAACATTATTTTCGATAGTCAAAAATATATTATGTCTACCCGAGTCTCTCTCGGGCATGCACAATTTTACCAGTAACGCATACCCGAGTGACGCTGGGGCATGTGATTTAAGGGGTTAAACTAAAAAACAATGAAGGTATGTTATTGTTATTTCGAGCAAGTAGAAGCACTGATTTTTTGAGTTTAATCATATGTCTCATAAATTATGTAAATTCCTGAGGAACAAATTCAATTTCGATTATTTATTGTACAAATTAAGCCAGGACCACTTGGAATTATTTTTTTGGTGCATTAAGAAGTAAAGGCGGTTATTCAAACAACCCCACTTCCAAGCAATGTAGTGCTTCTTTTAAAAAGCTCTGATATTGTGATGTTTTAAACAGTAATTATATTTTACCCATAGAAAATAGCACAATTACAAATATCAGCAGGGCAGATTCCGTCAGTGATTATGACTATATTAAAACATCAGTTGAGCTGACATTCTTTGTAGAAGATGTAATAATATATATTGCTGGGTTTGTTGCCCGAAGAATAAACGACTTATTGTAAATTCTTCGTCAAACAAACATCAATAAAAGACAAAGGTGACCTGTTAAAGCCATCATCCACAACAGCTGGAAAAGTGATTAGAGAACATAAAAATATATTTCACAAAAATATAAAATTATTAATAACGAACCAATGTTTTCAGTCATTGTCAAATACATTTCGAAGAGCATGACAAAAAGTATTATATATTAATTAGATGTAAAGAAGAAAATGTATTATCAAATTATTACTGTAATTTTAGAATTTTATATTTACGAATTCAGCATATTTAAAAATTTATGTAAAAAAACTGGCATCAGAAATAAATTTAATAAGTTAATTTTATTCCGTAATGAATAAAAAATAATTTTTGTTTTATTTTATTTCCTCTCATTTCAAACCTGGCCCTTTCTAAAAACTCTGTGCGACCATAGAATCGGCGATAAAACTTCCTGGTAATAATCACGTTCCCATTGTTTGATATATCAGCATGATCAGCATTTTTCAGATCTGTTTTTCATTTTATAGATAATAATTTTTCATCATATTTTTTCAATACAGTAACAATATCTTGAAAATCTTTTTTTTGCAAGTAAAATTTCTATATTTTTGTATATTTATATTCGTTTGTAGCCTGCATGGTTTTAATAAATTTTTGTAATGATTGTCAATTGTTTGATAAAATATAAGATTATTATAGAGTTGTAATTTTAAAAGTTTGACAATCACTAGAAATATGTTTGCATATTAAAAATTGTTTATATGTTCTTTTATTTTTATTTAATATATTGAAATTTAGACACAAATTAACTAAAAATTTATATGTAATAATACGTTCTAGTATTATTATTAAAACTGTTTTGTGTTTTTAGAATCGGAACATGGGGGTTAACAAATCAGTTAGAAATGTCATTATGAAGAATGAGTTGATTTTTATCTGGCCACACAAAATGCAAGTGATGAAGATAGAAATATAAAATTTGAATTAAAAAGAAAATGAACATGAGGATATGCTGAGAGCTCAGTAACTGTTCGAATTTTGTGATCAGTATTAAGTGGATCCGTTATTAATAGAAAGGTAAATTCTAATTCTAAACCTCGATGTATCGATCAGTCATTGAATCACATACTTGCTTAAACAAAACAACAAAAATTAAAAGTTGAATGAAGTGCGTTATATAAAGTATTTATACAGGTGGTGTCCTTGAATCTCAAACATATAAAATTAAAGTTTCGTAATTTCCTGCTTGTCTAATTCTTTTAGACTAAAAAAAGCTTTAAATATAAATTTTAGAGCACAAAATTTTGCATCTAAATAAATTAAATTAGTTTTGTGTGCTTTGTAATGGTACAAATTAGATACGAAAATATCGAAAATTAACATAGCGATGGAATTAATACAGGAAATAAACAAATGTTTGTCATTTTATCTGTCAAAATAAACAAATTTGTAGATATTTACGTATTATTAGCTTTGTTCGCGGAACATATCCCGAACTAGTTCCGAACAAGTTCGCATGCGCAGTAACATTTTGCCGTACGATTTTGAGCCTTTGTGAACGCTCAAAATTAAAACGCACATGCGTACTTGTTCGTAACTAGTTCGGGATGTGTTCCGCGAACAAAGCTAATATTTAATATATAATTGCACGACAAAATTGGTATTTTAAATTACCTTCTAAAAAGATGGGAAAGTTCACGAAAAAATTAGTTAATCGAACAACAAATATAGTGTGACAAATTGAGAAAGTTTACAACATTAATATACAACAGATAAAGTAATGAATATATTTGAAGATTTTAATACAACTCATTGCAGCTCAGGTCGGGTAAGAATGTTAATTTTTGATTTGTTTATGAACAGTCAGTAAAAAGGTTAATTGGGGCAATACATTTTTGATGAACCTTTTTTTTGATAATATTCTTTAAATTTGTGAAAATCGTTGTGTTATCGCTTACGATGGTCTTCGAGAACCCATGGCGTGTAAAAATATCGCTGAAGCTATCACTAGTTACTGGCATGACTCTTATTGAAATTGCGGATAATATTATCATTCGACTATTGTTATCACTTGTTATGACTACGTAGAAGAAAAAAAATCGTTTGTACTGTAATTACGATTTTTGTTTGTTTAAATTTTTTCTTAGAATTATTATATTATATTAGGATTATATTTAAAATTTCGTTGCTGAGTTAAACATTTATGAATAAAATTTATTTTGTTTTTTCAGAATTGGAACATGAGGTTAACAAATCAATCGAATGAATTAAATTCAAAGATGACACTAGATGCAAGTGATGTTGAAGATAGAAATAACAATAACAGTTTAAATTTTGTGATCCGGTTTAAGTGGTCCAGTTATTATTAAAAAAGTAAATTATTTCAATATATTAAATACAATGAAACCTCGATATATTGATCATTTGTTGAATCATGTTCTTGTTTTAACGAAATAAAAATTTGGAATATTCAAAAAATAATAATAGAATGAAATGAATTATATAGAATTGTTTATATAGGGAGTGGTTTATAAACTAGTTATATAAACTAGTAACATTAGGAAAAAAGTATAAATAGCTAAGTATATTATAGCTTACAAAATGTATATTTTTATTAAAGTTAATATAATGGGGAAGTTTAGCGTATTTTTTTATTTCTTTATTTGGTTGCACCTTACAATTATATAATAACATTTTTTAATATAACAATTTCAAACAATTCAACAAATTTTTCTACTCGTCATTTTTACCGAATAGCACATATAATGAGGGTGATATTGTAATCATACCAATTTTAACTTTTTTTGGATTTTCGAGAATAAATAAGGTAATCATGAGAACCATAAATAAAATATGGAAAAATCTTTCAGAACTTATAATAAATAATTAAAACAACTTTTGATTTACGTACAATCTAAATTATATTTGGCCAACGTTTCGACACTAGACACTAGTGCTTTCATAAGTATAGTGTCGAAACGTTAGTCAAATATAATATAGATTTAGAGAGAACGTTAAATCAAACGTTTTAATTAAAGTTAATTGACACCATTCTATATGTATAAAATGTATAACGTAACTATGGTAACCACTATACCATAAATAGACGACTTATGTATTTTTGACATCCTAGGACCAAAAGTATTATTTTCCACCCGCTGCTTAGAATATCTAAATGGATCGTGCATAATAAAAATTTTAAAATTAGATAATTTTTATAGTAAAATTGTTGGTTTTTCTTTAACATTATATATCGAGAATTCTCTTTAAAATTGCTGTTTTTATTATTTGCAGGCGAAGAATGGAGATGTACAATATCAACATCTAGAACAAGTGGTCAGCATTATCAACAAATTAAATGCAGGAATAAAATATGAAGGTTTAAATTTTTAAATTTTATTGAGACATGAGGCCAACTACAAATAAATAAATATTTACATTATATATAGAGAAAATACATTGAAATATTAGAAATATTAAACTATATAAAAGTACTAATTTACCGTCAAGTTAATTAAAAATATATTAACGGACGTGTGTTCTTTTTTTTTTGTTTATTATAATTATAATTAAAGTAAATTGTTGTGTATTTGTTATTTATGATGAAGAATTTTTTGTAGATTAAATGTATATGTGTCGATTTCCTTTTAAATTATTGGATGAGTGAAATGGTAAATGTTAAATTAATTTTTTATTTTGAAGTAGCACGTGTTTTACCACTTTGACTGCAAGAAAAAGTGGTATAGCGTTTGGTTGGTGTCTGTAGGTAACATTTTCAAAAAAATAAATTGTATAGAAATCCTTCATGTAGTCTAGATGACGAATCCGAACTTAGTTTATGTGGGTGTATGGATGTGCGGTTCAACCGATTTTAATGAAATTTTCAGGATAAATTTGTCAAGTACCCAAGGTGGTTATGTAGTTTTATTTTTTTTCCAGTGATGTGCCAACTTTCCGAGAAAAAAATTATTAAAGTTTTTAAAAATTCATATTGGCTACATTATTTATCCGATTTTGATCAGATTTTCAGAAAAGATTTTTCTAATGCGCGCATTAATTATATAATTTTATTAAAGTTTTAAAAAATTTATTATGGCCATGTTATTTAACCGATTTTACACAAATTTTCACAAAAGATTCTCCTAGTATTCATATAATTTATGTAATTCTAACAAAATACAGTGTTGCCAACTTTCCGAAAAAAAAATTACTAAAATTTTTAAAAATTTATTATGACCACTTTAACCGATTTTAATCAAATTTTTATAAAAGATTCTTCTAGTGGCTAAATAAATTATGCAATTTTAAAAAAATACAGTGTTGCCAACTTATCGAGAAAAAAATCACAAAATTTTTTAAAAATTCATTGTGGCTACATTATTAATTCGATTTTGATCAAAATTTCCGAAAAGTTTCTCCTAGTGCCCATATAAATTATAATTTTAATAAAAATATTGTATTACCAACTTTCCGAGAAATGTCAAAGTGGTCTATATATGGGTTTACCCATATTGTATTTAAGAGTCATGTATATGTCGTCCGAATAATAAATTTGTTATATATTGTATTTGATTAGTTAATTTTGTATCTTTTGTCACCCTAGATCGTATTTTGGATTTATTTTTCTAAATTAATCAATCTCGGAAATTTCTGTCGCAGTTTATTACCACTTTGACTGTAAGGAAAATGTGGTATAGTGATCGGTATATACGGTGTCTATAGTATTTAAAAATATTTTTTTTAATTGTAAAGTATTTAGGAAGAACCAAAAAAAAACATATAAATTGAATTGATTTTATTTTATTATTATTATTTTACTTACATTTTTATCACAAAATACCAAACCTTAAAATGACTTAGTATAATACTTTATATAAAAAAATCCAATACCCAATTATCATAATAACAGTTATATATGGATAAGTATACATAATTGATAATTATAATGAATATTTTTTATAATCGTTTAAACTATTCTGATACTTAAATTCAACTGTTGTTGGACCATCTGCGAAAGAGAAAAACAAAATGAATTAGTATTTCATTTAATTCAAATTAGATGACTAAATTTTCGATTTAATTAAGACTTAATTGTAAAACTTACCCATTGCTACAAATTTTTCAGCTTTTGGATCGGAATCGGTTCTTGCTGAAGCCAATGCTCGCCGAATTGCTAATGGAATAGAAACGCTTAAACATAATGGCGGCTCTCCAGTTGCTGGAAAAATTCATTTAAATATGATTCAGAATAAAGATACCTAGTGTATTTCTTTTCTTATCTCTAGATAATAGATATCAGAACAAAAATTTATCTACATATCTAAGATAATTGATAGCAGTAATAATTATAATTTTTGCAATTTTATACTTTGATTTATTGAAAATATATTAAACAATTTTAAAGTATTTTAACAAAAATCATATCTTTATTTGCAGGACATAAAACCGATAATAATTACTTAAATAAATAAATATTTTAACATGCTACGTTTTTAAAACGGATTAAAAAGTATAAAATAATTTCTCCTAGCTCCATACAGATTCCTGAGCCAATACAGATTGTCCTAAAAATTTGTGATTGTGAATTTTTGATAGCTATGACAATACTTGTAAGATTTAAAACAAAAAACGTGGGTCGCAACGACCGCTACACCCTACACTCCTTACTATTATCTACTGCATGCGTCTCGCATTTTTCGTTTTAAATCTTACTAGGAGAAATTATTTTATACTTTTTAGTCCGTTTTAAAAACATGGTATATTAAAATTTATATTTTTATTTAAATAATTAGTTTCTGCTTTTTAATCTTCTGTGTGTATTCTGCGTTCTCTGTAGTTTCTGTATTTGCTAAATACACAAACGTACGGCATTCGTGAATATGGCACAAGATAAAAATTAATATTTCTAATATTATTAATTAATTAGTTAATATTGTATTGTCATCCAGTTAGCTGAGCTATGTTTAAAATTTCAAGTCTCTAGCTTATCGGGAAGTTAGTTTAAAATCGATTGAAAAATTTGTACCGAACAGACAAGAAAGCAAATTTATAAAAACGTGTTACAAAAAAAAACGGTTAAAGAACGTAAACCAATATTAAAATATCGGTTACATGCCCTGTTCTAAATTATAGAAACTTACTTTGAAAAATTAATTGGTTGAAATCGGTTAAAAAATAAATACTGTTAACCAATATTTTTATTAATTCCATGTACGATAAAAATTATTTAAAAAAAAAACAAAGAAAAAAAATCGTAACCTAACAATTTACCTTTCGAATTAAAAACCCCATTCGGATTCCCACTGTTCTCCTGAAATTTAACATTAAACTTCTCCGGTATATCCTTAACGCCGGGCACTTTATAAGTCCACGTACTGTTACTCAACAATTTTCCATTCTCATCGTATATTAACGTTTCGCATGTATAATAACCCAAGCCCATTACAAAAGCACCTTCAACTTGCCCCACATCAACTTCCGGGCTCATACTCTGTCCCACATCTTCAACAAGGTCCACCCTGTCGATATTATGCTCTCCGGTAAGGATATCACATGTGACTTCCGCTACGCATGCGCCATGAATTAGATATGGCTTCACGTTCGATTTAACCGACCACATGTCCGTTGCACTTAGCTCGATATTATCAGCTGCGCCGGCTTGAACTAGTTGCAGCCAAGTCGGATTGTTTAATTTTGCTTTTACAGGTTCCAGCCGTTTTAAAATTTCTTTACAAGCTTGTGTTGTCGCCTAATTACATTGTACATTATTGTTGAGTATATTTATTTCTAAGACACATTGCATATTGATTATAGAAAACAGACAGTATATAAATTTGAAACCGTAGAACGCGGTACATAAATGTAAAATAATAGATTAAATATTTCACCTAAAGATTTTAAACACACTGTATATATGATTATGATACACATTGCATATTCATATACCGTGTGTTGACTTGGACCGTCGTACATGGGGATTTAGCATGTAAAATCAGACATTTGCGATTTCCTGCTTCCCAAACTTTGGG
Source organism: Clivina fossor (assembly GCA_963966155.1). Classification (NCBI taxonomy): domain Eukaryota; kingdom Metazoa; phylum Arthropoda; class Insecta; order Coleoptera; family Carabidae; genus Clivina; species Clivina fossor. The sequence continues at coordinate 37,452,380 of OZ014551.1, forward strand.
ATAAATGTTTTAGGAAACACTTTTTTACATATAAATCAATCAACAAAATTTTTTTTGGAACCATCTCAACGTCAGGAATTAGCCCTAAAATTGTCAAGAAATTGACTGAAAATGGCATTAGCCGTAAAATTGGAACAAAAATAAAACAAATGCTAAATGCTATATGCTAATTCACGGCTACTGCCATTTTCCAGTCAATTTCTTAACAACTTTAGAACTAATTCTTAACGTTAGGAAGGTTCCAAAAAAAAATTTAGTAATTGATTTACATGCAGAAAAGTATGCCCTAAAACATTTATCATAAGGTTTTTTTGTAAAATAATTTGGGAAGCAGAAAATCGCACATGTCTGATTTTACATGCTAAATCCCTATGTACGACGGTCCAAGTCAACACACGGTATAAAAGAAAACACATTGCACATAATTCTCTAGGCACATCGTATATAACTGCCTCGTACACTTCATCTCCATGAAATAATACAGCTTATGTAAAGAGAGAAAGAGATGAAAAAATACGTTACTTGTATATTATAATGGCGTAAAAATATCCAATTAAAAAAATTTCTAGTAGTAGAAAGCTTTGAAAAAATTAACTTTTTTTGTTCTGGCTAAAATATTAAATTTTGTCTTCTGAAAGTTGTCAAAATCAAATGAAAATGAAATGAAAATACCTCTCGCACAGTATTCCGCAATAAAATCTATTTATTCAGCGGTTAGAGGGTACGCTTAGCTAGAGTTTAATGTGCGCCAACATATTTGCCACTTTCTACCTTAAGAAATACTTAATTTCATTTTAAACGGCAAGAGTTCCTAAGTCAAACAATAAAGCATCTCCTCATTCAGCAGACTGCCGTTTTTAGTTTTATGTGCAAGCACAAGAATTCAACCAATCCACACACTTGACACATATTGTTTCAACGTCAAGTGTTTGGATTGATCACATTTTTGTCCTTGTGTGTAAAACTAAATTATTTTAATAAAAAAAAAAAATTAATATACCACGTTCTTAAAACAGACTAAAAAGTATAAAATAATTTCTCATAGCCTCATAGAGATTCCTGATCCCCATACAGATTGTCCTGAAAATGTGTGATTGTGAATTTTTATAGCTATGACATTAGCTGTTGTTGCGCGCCACGTTTTTCGTTTTAAATCTTACAAGTATTGTCATAGCTATTAAAAATTCACAATCACAAATTTTCAGAACAATCTGTAAGGGGGTCAGGAATCTGTAAGGTGTTATAAATCTATATGGTATGTACATTTTATACTTTTTTTTAGTTCGTTTTAAAAATGTGATAAATAAAATTTTTCTTTTTTAATTCAATAATTATTTTCTGCTGTTTAGTCTTGTGTGTGTGTTCTGTATTTTCTGTAGTTGTTTTCTATAGTTTCTGTATGAGTTGTATGTCTGGATAGGAATGTTTGGACAAAACTAATTGCGGAATAGTGGAAAATGTGTATGTATGTTAATATTGCATTTGTCATCCAGTTCTGAGCTATATTTAAAGTTTGAAGTCTCTAGCTTATCGGGAAGTTAGTTTAAAATCGATTGCAAAATTTGCACCGAACAGACAAACAAACAGACAAGAAAAAAAGTTAGTAATAACATGTTAAAAACGACAGTCTGCTGAATGAGGAGGCTTAATGATAAAAAATCCTCTTAAACATATTGTCCAGTTATACAATTGTCCGCCCAAAATGTCTGCATCATATAGGAAAGTTTTTATTATTTGTTTTCTTGAAAATGATTAATTACGAAACTGTTTAGTTCTTGTAACTAAAATAATGCTAAAAATGATGTTTTTCAATGATATACAAATTTTGGATTAATAATACGAAATATTTTTTCCAAAGGTTTTCTCTATTTTGTCTATTTCCCATGGTAATGTCTTATGTCAACCTTATATATATATATATATATATATATATATATATATATATATATATATACATATAAATACTTACATAACAAACAGCTTCCGAAGTAATACTACCACCAGTGGCCATATTATTAGGCCCAATCAATGCACAACTTGATTTAACACTAACCATTTCCAATGGAATGCCGAGTACATGGGCACATGCTTGAGCTACCTTTAATATTGAAATTCATTTAATTTCGTTCAACTCACAAGACATAATCAATCTAATTATATTATAAAATAGAATAAGAAATACCTTTGTATTAATTCCTTGTCCGCATTCAGTTCCTCCGTGACTAATTGCTACCGTACCATCACCAGCAAATACTGATACTAAACTACTATAAGTACCAAATATTATAAAAGGATATTCCATAATAACGAAGGATAAGCCTTTTTTCATCCAACGATTTTTCTAAAAACACACACATAAGTAAGGTTTAGTCCTATCAAGTTTTTTAAAATCGGTATTAGTTTTAAAACCGATGAAACTGAATAAATAATATTTCTAGGTTATGTTTCAATTACGCCGAATTAGGTTTCAGTTCTGTATTAATATGTATTAATAATCGACGTATTCTCAACGTACGTCTTCATAAGGAAAAAAAAGATACAAATGACATTTATAGTAAATAAACAGAACATAAAAACAAGTTACTAGGTAACAAACAAGTTTCTAGATCTGTAATAATTTATTAATAAATCAACGTTCCGACGAACTGAACCTACGTTTTCATCAGGAAAACTGATACAAATGACATTTACAGTAAATAAACAGAACATAGAAAACAAGTCACTAGGTAACAAAATAAATAACTAGATTATAAAATTTATAAATTTTTAAATAAAGGAAGCCAAATTTTATTTAAATCAGTTACTAGTCACACTGATGATTGATTTTATCTTTTTTCTTTATAAATTTCTACTGCTTCTCTTATCAATCTGCTGTTAATATTGCTGGGTCTTGCAATTATTACAGTGTTTTCGAATTTCACATCATGATGACATTCTAACGCATGTTAAGCAAAAAAAAATATCCAGGTAAATCTGCAATTGCTCAACATACGTTAGAATATCTGCATGATGTAAAATTCGAAGATATTGTAACAATTGTTAGACCAATCAATATTAACAGCAGATTGATATGAGAAGTAATAGAAATTTATAAAAAAGAGATTACATTAATCATCAGAGTGACTAGTAACTGATTTAAATAATATTTGGTTTCTTTTATGATATGATCTAGTTACTTGTATTTTGTTACCTAGTAACTTATTTCTATGTTCCATTGTTATTTACTGTAAATGTCATTACTGTCATTAGTATCAGTTTTCCTCATGAAAACGGATGTTAAGTTCGTCGAAACGTCGATTATTAATATTAATACAGAACTTAAACCTAAAGCCGTTTTATTCTAAAATAATGAGGTTTGAAGGATTTTTTATTATGTTAAATCTACGTAATATTATCGTAGTTTATTGAGTAAGAAATAATTATTTAAATAAATAATAAAATTTGAAATATACCACTTTTTTAAAACGGATTGAAAGTATAAAATAATTTCTCCTAGCCCCCATACCTGACTTCACAGACTGTATGGGAGCTACAAAAAATTATTTTATACTTTTTAGTCCGTTTTAAAAACATGGTATATTAATTTTTTTTTATTTATTTAAATAATTATTTTCTGCTTTTTAGTCTTGTGTGTGTATTCTGTATTTTCTGTGTTTCTGTATTTTGAAAAAAAAATTGCTAAATACACGAATGTACGCAATTTGTGAATATGGAACAAGATAAAAATTTATATTTCTAATATTATTAATCAATTAGTTAATATTGCATTGTTCATCCAATTCTGAGAGCTATATATAAAGTTTCAAGTCTCACTAGCTCACCGGGACGTTAGTTTAAAATTTGTTAAAAACATCACTAACTAATTAAACTACCAAAAAAATACAAATCTAAAACTTACCGAATTAAAATCATCCACATTCTTCTTGCGTTTATCATAATCAGACCAGGCGAGTAAATCTTTAATAACCGCAGGCATTTGTTCGTGATCGGCACGAACATTCGCTTGTCGTACTTCGACCGGATCTTTTTCTACCACATGAGATATATGATCCATTACGGTTTCGATCATTGCAACTGCTTCGGTCGAACCTAAATTGGAAAACATATTATTTATTTCCAGATCACTAGTTAAACAGAATACTGGGTTTTGATAATAATAAAGACATAACATAACAGTAGGAATTCGATTTTTTTTCCTGAGTAATCACATATAAATGACATAATTGTTTATTAATAAAAATAATTATTTATTCTCATATTTATTTAGCACATAACCTTGTGAATTTGTTTTGAGAAATTTATAAATGAATATATCCTACAGATTTTGTTAATTAGTTATATTCCAAGCAGGGGCATGACAAAAAGTATTTTAATTTGAATACTACATTAGCACTGGGCGCACTGGGCTTTTGTGTTGCTATCTAGATACTACCATAGAATAAGATACTACTAAGATAAGTTTTTTGGAAAAAAATATTTCTTGTAAATAAGAGATGTCGCCGCTATACATTTCATTTGCATTGAACTTTTAAACTTTGTTACCTAAATCACATTCATATTTAAACAATTTTAAAGCAGATAGACAATATTGGATCTTTAATTCTAAATTATGAAAAGAAATTTCTTATAACCTAAAATGGCTTTAAGTTTAAGTTCTGTATTAATATTTATTAATAATCAAAGTTTCGACGAACTCAACGTCCGTTTGCATCAGAAAAACTGATTATTAATAAATATTTAGCCGTTTTATTTTAATATAATGAGTTCTGAAAGATTTTTCACAATTTTATAAATAAATTTAGATTTTTTTTTATAATAATAATAATAATCGTTAATAATTTAACTAGTTGGTCAGGTATCCAATTTTTTTTAAATTAAAAATAAACTTACCTACTATTTGAGAAAAATTATATAGATTATCTTATTTTAGAAAATTAACCGGCTCAAACCAGTTTTGAAATAATATAAAATATGGATTAAAGAACGAAAACCGAATTTAAAGTATAATTTTCAATACTGTTAAATTTTTTGGGAACTTTTACAACAAATACAGTACACAATAATTATACCGTTGGAAAGTGTATTTATTGAAGTTTTGAGCACTTTTTATTTTTGAAAAAAGTAAAATTTTCACTTAAAAAAACAACAGCGACAAACTAATCAGGTCAAAATTTAAATTTGCCAATGGTGGCAGGTAAAACTCGCGTTCTACATTTCCGAAACTGAAACAAATTAGATGTTACTACTTGTAAAACATGTAACTTTCGTTGGTACCTACAAAATGTATAATTTTTACATTTATTTTTAAAATGGCGGCTTTCTTAAAAAAAAAATGCCTAAAATTAACTTTTTTTCTTGTTTAGAATTAAAAATTATACTTAAAGATTTGACTTTTTTGAAAAAGAAAATAACTGCAGAAAACTTCAATAAATACAATAAATATACTTTCCAACGGTATAATAATTAATGTCGATTTAAGTAAAAACAAAATACTACAACTTAGTATAATTGTTGTTTAGTGCATTTGTTGTAAAAGTTCCCAAAAAAAAATGTTCAAAAAACACATAAAAAAATCGATGTTATAAAAGCGAACCAATATTTTTAGCATAAAATTTTGTTAATTATTTTTCATAATTACCTGGTGCCCGACAATACGAATTTCCCGGCATATCCGTTTGCACCGAATTCCCATTTATCTCCCACGTGTCCCACTGATACGAATTCTTAACGAAATGCGGCACATGGGGTACAACTATTTCATTCATTCCAGAAATACCGTACGCTTGATGATAAGTCTTCGTCATATATTGTACGACACCTTTATCGTCTACGCCCACTTCATAATCAACAGTAGTTGGTACACGCTTACCAACTGCGCGCATATTTTGCACCAGCGGCATATGTAAACGGACGGGTTTATTTAGTTTGATAGCGGCTAAAGCGCACGCGGTGGAAACTTGAGAAGAACGGATTATTTTTGCACCATATGCACCTCCCAGACGTTTTACGCTCACATTTATTCTGAAAAAGAAAAAACAAACATTTCAAATTTGTCCCTGGATGATAACGCTAAAATACAAGATGAATCCGTAATATACATATTTCCTTTTTTAAAATTAAAAAACAAATATTTTAGGTTAGGTTAATTATAATATTAAAAATCGACGTTTCGATATATATATTAGGGTGTTTCGAAAAAAATCGAAACAGCTGCTCAGCGCTAAAATCAAAGATTTTGGTCTAAAATAGACGGATACGAGCCCATTTGTCCTTTAAAAAATATTTAAAAGGTCGACCGAGCTCTGAAAAATGCCATTTTTAGTCCTTTTTCCGATAATCGCTCAAAAGCTTGTCTTACAGGTATTGGATCAAGTCGTGCTTGTGATATTTTGTGCCCATATGAATATAATACAAGTTAAACATGCGGATAATGGGTTTGCGTTAGGTCTAAGTGACTTAAAAAATTTGAAATCACGTGTTTTTTACGTTTTTGTAGATTTTTCAACTTTATTGTTAAAAAGTTGATCTTAACGTTATCAAAAAAATAAAATTTATATATATATATCTCACAACAACTTGTTGCGAGTACGGCTTGCTTTGAAGACTTTAAGATCAATTTTTTTACAATAAAGTTGAGAAAACCTTCAAAAACGTGATTTCAATTTTTTTTAGATTTAGACCTAACGCAAACCCATTATCCGCATGTTTAACTTGTGTTATATTAATCTGGGTATCAAATATCACAAGACCGACTTGGTCCGATGCTTGTAAGACAAGTTTTTGGGCGATTATCTGGAAAAAGGGCTAAAAATGGCATTTTATCTTTTTATCTTGGAAAAGCGAAAAAAAAAAAGCAAATCTAACCAGATTTCCACTTTTTCTTACATGAATCGAATAATTAATAGTTTAAAATAATGAATGTTGGCTCAATATTTTGGGGTAAATAATTGTAGCGTTAGAAATGATTTCTGAATATATGACTAAACGAATAAAAATTGTGCTAATTCTGCTAGCTTGGGGGGCGACGCCGGTCGCCCCCCCCTTTTGGTTGCGCCACTGCTCCCTTAAGTCTTCCACTTACTTGTTCATTGGTATTTTCAATGCATTTGAAGCAGCCAATTGTGCATGATTGATCCATTGACTGGCTGGATACATATCTAAGCCACCATCATCGCTCGGTACACATAAACAACTCTGTGTTTCCATTGTGAAATGATATTGCGCTGGAATCTCCATTTTACCTTTGAGCACATGCTTTACATCACTACCTACAAGGAAAATGACGAAACATATAATTGCCATGACAACAAATAATTATTTAAATTTAAAAAAACAAAATAATATACCAGGTTTTTAAAACGGACTAAAAAGTATAAAATAATTTTTACTAGCCCCCCATACAGATTTATAACCACATAGAGATTATCCTGCAAAATTTAATATTGTGAATTTTTAATAGATAATAGTAAGTAGTGTAGGGAGTAGTTGTCGTTGCGCCCCACGTTTTTCGTTTTAAATCTTACTTAAATATTGTCATTAAAAAGTCACAATCACAAATTTTCAGGCATTCTGTATTGGGTCAGGAATCTATATGGAGGGATTGGAGAAATTATTTTATACTTTTTAGTGCGTTTTAAAAACGTGGTACCTATATTAAAAATATTTTTTTTATTTAAAAATTATTTTCTGCTTTTTAGTCTTGTATGTGTGTGTGTGTTCTGTATTTTCTGTAGTTGTTCTCTGTAGTTTCTGTATTTAAAAAAAAAAATAAAAAAATTTGCTAAATACACGAATGTACGGATTTCGTGAATATAACACAAGATAAAAATTAATATTTCTAATATTATTAAGTAATTAGTTATTTAATTAATCAAATTAATTAATGATCATTAGGGAGTTTAAAATCGATTGAAAAATTTGTACCGAACAAACAGACAAAAAAAGAGTTAATAAAAACGTGTTAAAAAACCAAAAGGTTCAATAGTATTGTTTATAGCTTATATGTATAATACAAAATATTACCCACTAACCTTTTCTCGTCGGTGTAATTTTCACCATATTCGTTATTCTGTCCATCTGTTTATTTTTGAGAACATCTTTAACCGAATAACATGGCACGTCCGTTGTATTTTCGTAAGTAATTTTCACCTTTTCAACGGCGGCGTGAGCTTGCTCATAAGTATTTGCGACAATTAAACCACATGGTTGCCCGTTGTAATCAATTCGACCATCGCTGAATAATTTCTCACGAGTTGGCGTTAGAGTTGACGGGGTAAATGAATTTTCACCCGGAACGTCTTTATGATCGATATATGAACGAACTCCAGGCATTGTCTAGAAGATATTGTCATTTATTATTATAATATATATATATATATATATATATATATACATGAATTAGGGTGATCCTTAATGAGGTCAAAAATTTATTTTTCTTCCGACGCCTCATAGAACGTTTCCAAATTCGACAAAAAAAAAATCGGAAAAATATTTTTAGCTTTTAATTTTAACAATAAACTCTGCCTAAAGCTGCCTATCACTCACTCCATAACATTTTATGGAGAACACTTGTATTAAAATAAAAGAGTCCCATACTGAATTTTTTGAAATTGTACAGCAGTATTGACAACTATCAGTTGTCATACCACATATTTTTGCTTCAGATTTAAACTCAGTTGTTCAAAAACATTAGAAAAAGCATTTTTTAACAACAAAAATTGTATTAAAGTTAATTTAGTAAACGTCGCCTCCAAAGATGTTATGGGGTGGGTGACGATTTATTGTTAAAATTAAAAACTAAAAATACTTTTCCGATTATTTTTGTCGAGTTTGGAAACGTTCTAGGGGGCGTCGGAAGAAAAATAAAATTTCGACCTCATTAATTAAGGATCACTCTAATATATATATATATATATATATATATATATATATATATATATATATATATATATATATATATATATATATATATGAGCCGTTTATTTTGAAAGTGGCATAAGTCACTTTGTTTTTAAATCGAGATATTTAAAGGTTTGTGTTTTAACATGTTTAAAAATATTGTTGCCAACTTTCGAGAAGATTTACTTGTATTTGTTGTCTCAGGATACTTAAATTTTTATTAGTATAAATAATTTCGTATAGTCATTGAAAAATCACCATTTTTTCATTACTGAAAGTGACTTATGCCACTTTCAAACTAAAGAGTTTATAAAACTCAGTGACTTATATTAATTTTGTCCGATGTATTTTACTGAAGTAATGTTTTGAAAAGACAATTATTTAAGAAAATTGATGAATAAATTACATATATAATAATACTTTATATCACGTATTTCATATAAAGGTTGACTCAAGCATTTTTTATTTTAATATTAATAGAAAAATACAAAAATTATTAGTACATTTGACACATAAGTATAAATAATGCATAATTATAACATATTGCTTATAAAAATTCATCAGTTCAATTTAATCGTCGTCATTAATAGGAGTGATTAAGTCCTCGGAACTCGTATTTTGCTTCAAATTTTTAAAATAACTATGGTATATTGGGGGTATATAAGGAAGCAAGTCCATCATGTCTTTATATTTTGCTGAAGTAACAGAACGAGAACCAGGGTATAACGGATCCATTTCTATTTGTGAATAACGCTTAGGTCTTCCTCTTTTTGGTGACAAATCCAAAGTTAGAAATTTATCTTTTTCATGTAAAGTTAATTTATAAAACATTTTATAGGGATGACTAAGCCGCACAGAATAAAAATGTATATTCCTGGTTCCACAGCGGAACCACTAGGCCTAAAAGGGTTAAAAAATACTGAAAATAAGTTAAAACAATACTTCACACACACTTAACATCTCACTTTTAATAAAACATAAATTTTAATTCTTTTCCACTAAGCCCCGCAATTAATTTTCTGGATACAGCGACTTACGCCACTTTCAAAATAAACATGTTTGTTATACCGTTAACTAGCAAAACTTCTTTGAAAAATATCTCAATAGTTTTCAACACAATTGGTTTAAATTATTTCACAAATGAAGAGATACCGTTACAATGTAATCATTGTTATCAATAACTTGATTTTTTTGAAAAAGTGACTTATGCCACTTTCAAAATAAACGGCTCATATATATAACTACGGTACCAGATACAGTAAGTACTTTAATTTTCTAGTATTTTTTATATAAAGTTTCATTAATTCGCTTAATTACTGTGGAAGTATTGAACAATGTTACTTGAATTGACTTTATTTCCACTATGCCGAAATCAGTTTTCTCCAAACATCCCTATATCCAGACCAAGCAACTTTAGCTTCATCCACATTTATACTGACACTATGTCTCATTCATGCTCTTCTATTCCTGCTACTTGGAAACTTTCGCTCACGCAAACCACTCTCTCAATCATACACCACTCCTGTCTGCTCATCGGACGTCCACTGGCAAACGTATACCTTCAAAATTATTCATCTATATATTCTTTTAACCAAACATTCATTAGACATTCGCTCAAGGTGACTAAATTGCATCTTAACTGACTTTAACACAATTATTGGAACAGCGTTTTTTTTTTCTTTTCAATTTCACACTCATCATACACTAATTTATTTCGTACCACGATTCCACATATTGTATAGAATATTTATGCATAAAATTTGAAAAAATAAGTTAGAAAAGTTACTTATAATTCAAATAAATCAAATAAATATTTTACATAATGCTATGACAAAGTATCTATTATTTTCGGTAAAATAAGTAAAAATTTGTTATAGTTTACTCTGTTCAAACAAACGAAGAATTGTAAAAGTTTTGGCATAATAAATATATCTAATTTTTATATTATCATTTCTAGTTTATAAAGGTTTATATTTTTTGTTTTTATTAAATTAATAAGTATTAAGTATAAGTTTGTTTTATAAGTGCTTGTTGTAATTTAAGTATTAAGTACATCAATATTAAAAGTACTTAAATATGGATGATAAATAATGGAGCGTTTTAAAGCTGTTATAAGAAATAAATTTAATTACTTACCATTGCTTCAGACACATCGACATTTTTTATTTTCGATAATGGTTTTGCGTCAGTTAACACAAACGCAGCAAAAAGTTCGCCTGTTATTGCCGGTATATCATTAACATATTGAGCTTCACCTGCCAATAAATTAGTGATAGATTATATTGAACTAGTTTGGAAAGCACTGTACGAATAAATTCATATTTGCGCATGCCTTGCACAATTCTCAACTATTTTAAAACTGATTTGATGGTGCGTTGGAATAATTCTGTTATAATTATATACTAATACTAAAATTTATTATTATAAATTTATTATTTTATTTATCATTTTCATTGTGTAACTAAATAATAATAAACAGAAAAAAAAAACAAAATCTACGTAAGATGATTTTTCTACTGTTGTAGTTTTACAAGTAAAATGTTTTATGCTAGTATTCTGTATTATTCTATAGTACTACAGAGTTTTTGTTTTTTTAATTATATTTAAAATTACATATGTTTAGAAAATATGCAAAAGTAACAGTATATAAAGAATAAAACGGGTTTAGATTATAGTTCTGTATTATTCCTGATGAAAACGTACGTCGAGTACGTCAATTTTTAATAAATATGAATAAAAAAACAGAAAAAATAAACAGAGACATACTTAACTACTTCGACAGAAACCCCAAGACCATGACATGGATGAAAGGAGGTCAGAAAAGAAATAGAAATAGATGGAGAAGAGTTGGAGAGAAAAGTAGAAGATCAGAGGTTTCAAGGGCTTTCAAGTAAAGGCAAAAAAAAGCAGGAGCAAAATGGACGGAAGAAAGAAGAAAACAACATGGAAAATGAATGAAAGAGTATTGGAAGGAAGAAAGAAGAGAGAAAAACAATCATGAGCACTTATTTCGCGTGATCCACAGTCGGCCAAAATCGAAGAAAGAAGAAGAATACAGAACTAGAACAACCTAAAAACCGTTTTATTTTAATCTAATGAGTTCTGAAAGAGTTTATAGAATAATACAGAATGCTAGTGGCATTTTAGTTACCTGAGCTCTGTATTAAAGCTTCTAGTTTCGGAATAGGTTGTGTTAGGGGATATTTAGTTTTATCTGTATCATATTTTTGTGTACCAGATGACAGTTCTCGGACAAGTCTAGTGCCACCCGTTTGAAATTTCGGATTCACCTTGTCTTTTGGGGCACTTGCTAGCACAAACTAAATTTTCATAATTAATTATTTGCACATATTTTTTTTTTAAAAAGTTAAACTATAAATTAGGTACCTAGATAAACTCTTGTTTTGATATGTATTATCTCATCTAGATAATAGAAAAAAATACTGTATCTTTATCCCTGTTTCAACACTAGTAGAAATTGTACTGATAAAAAATACTTGCCTTGTAAAACAGGCTCATAGCCAGATTCTTTCTAAATTCCGGATCAGCATCCGGTAGAACGTGATCCGGTTTGAGTTCCTCGTTTAATTTTTCCAATGCACCTTGCAGTGTCGTAGTATCAATTAAATTTTTACCAATTAAGTATTCTTCGGTTTTGGTTGCATGTAGAAATTCTGGATCAATTCCACCGAATAAAATTCTCGCTGATTTTACCACGAAATTATCGTGTTCAATTAAAAACGCTGCATTTACGTACGCATGCGCGTTTTGTACTCGTGGGCAAATCTTAAAACATATTCAAAGAAAAATTATTATATTTAACTTATACCTTTCTTTATCCAAAAAAATCGACTAACTTTACGAATTTTTTATCTGAGAAACTATAAAAGATATCAAATCGCGGTTTTCTAAAAGTGGGGAGGGGCGGTGAAAGAATATACTTTGAATTTCTTTCAAAATTTTTTATTTTTACTTTTGTTTTACTATTCTTTCACCCCCAGAAAACCGCGGTTTGATACCTTTTATAGTTTCGTAGAAAAAAATTCATAAATTTAGTCATTTTTTTTAGCAACGTTGCTAACATCTATAACTAATAGAAACAAATATTTCTCATTTTAATTTTTATTTAGTGATAGCTAATATTATTGGCTAATGTTGTTAGCAACGTTGCTAAAATTTAGCAACTTCATTAGAGAATCAGGCCGTATACCCCCTTAAATATAATTATTAGTTCAAAATACAACAAAGTCCTTTAATTAACAAATATAATATTATATAAAATAATACACATGCGTAATATCATTTCTATCTTACCTTATATGATTCAAATAAATGTTTATCTTTAGCTAATGATGGAATAGTGATTGTTTTTAAAATACATTTATTCATATCGAAATTTAAATATTCTTTTAACGTTTTTGTCACGACCGATCCACTTTTTTCAACTGAAATTATAAGCAAGAAAAAGAACGTATTAAATTTACAATCTTACAATACAAACAAATAATAATACAAACCAATTGTAAGCTCAGCTTTTATTGCATCTAATAACAGAAAGACATCTGAAGGGAATTCGTGATGTTCATGTTTTAATGATATATTTCCGGCTAAAGTACCAAACTAAAATATACGTAATTTTGTATAAAAATATATATTTAACAATTTATTACACTCTAAAAAAAATATGTAATTTTACCTACAAACCATTAGACACTATGATGCCCGGTATTTCTAGGTATAATTACTCAACTGCTGTAATTTTACATAATTGTTTAAAAATACATAATATCAGAACTATTATAAACATTATGTAATATGATATTACTAACGGAATGGAAAAGTACATATGTATATACGTAATATTACAGTTTTTTTTTTAGTAAAGTCTCTTTTAGTAAATTTACAAAACTTCAGTAAATATACTGTCATAAATTTTATATAAATAGGTAAAATTTGATTAGTTCTGTAATATTATTGTTGGTATAATTACATACATTTCTAAATTTACATAGAAAAAATGAATGAAATTCACTAAAAATATTTTATTAGTATTATTACACAAAATATGTACTAAGTCGCATTATTTTCATGAATTATTACAAATATTAAAATACAAGCTGTAATTTCACAGAATTTAAGAAGTTATACCAACAATATGTAATTCTAGATTAAGTATGTAATGCAATTTCCAGAAAATAAGCAATTTTACATTCTTATTAAATCATTTTTACTTACTACTTTATGTGATTATTAAAATTATGTAAAAATTACAGAATTTTAACGTAGGAATGTAATTATATAGAATATTACAGCTTATTTATTCGGCATACGCAACATTGGATAACGAAATATTAGCCGGTTAAACACGAACATTATATATTCAGCTGTTTTTAATATTAAAATTTAATGCATTTAGAGAACTAAAATATATAATACAAAATATCATCACGGTATTTTTTTCGGAATTGAAATATGCCGCTTTTTAGAGTAATACGAATGCCGGATAAAACAGCTTTGACTGTATACTACATATATATATATATATATATATATAAATATATATATAAATATATATATATATATATATATATATATATATATATATATATATATATATATAGATATACATACGTTTCTAACTGGAACATTTGCGACAACGTCTAAATGATTGTAAACTTTTTTTAAATGTGAAAAATCCGGATTGTCTTCCGATAATTTCTTCATAATTGCCATTGTATCGGTTAGCGATACATTCGCACCCAATTCGAGATTTTTCTCGGCTTTATGCGTGATTAAATCGGGCACGGATAAAATATCAATCCAAAATTCGGGAGGTGATGTGATTTTATAGACACCTAGAAATTCATAATATCGTTCGTAATGATTAAAAATTAGAAATTTTATATTTTATAAACGAAATCGTAACTTAAGTTCCTATTTAGTTCGTCGGTTTGTCAGTTCAATTTACTGAAATTTTTGTTAAAATAATTATTTAATTAAAAAAAACTTAATATTCCACGTTTTTAAAAGTATAAAATAATTTCTCCTAGCCCCATACAGATTTATAACTCTGTACAGATTATCCTGAAAATTTGTGATTGTGAATTTTCAATAGCTATGACAATACTTCTACGATTTAAAACAAAAAACGTGAGCGCAACGACAGCTGCTACCTACACTTCTTACTCCTTGCATGCGCCCCACTTTTTTTTTTAAATCTTACTTAAGTATTGTTATAGCTATTAAAAATTCACAATCACATATTTTCAGGACAATCTGTATGGGGTCAGGATCAGGAATCTGTATGGGGCTAGAAGAAATTATTTTATACTTTTTAGTCCGTTTTAAAAACATGATATATTATTTTTTTTTGTAAATAATTATTTTCTGCTTTTTAGTCTTGTGTGTATTTTGTATTTTATGTATTTTGAAATAAAATATATATATTTGCTAAATACACGAAGATAAAAATTAATATTTCTAATATTATTAATTAATTAATTTGTTAATATTTTATTGTCATCCTGTTAGCTGAGCTATGTTTAACGTTTCAAGTCTCTAGCTCATTTGGAAGTTAGTTTAAAATCGATTGCAAAATTTGCACCGAACAGACAAACAAACAAACAGACAGGAAAGAAAACGAGTTAATAAAAACGTGTTAAAATAAAATAAAATTAGATATAAACGAACCTTTTCCAGTATTCCCAGCAACAAATCTATAATTCGAATCACCCATATTTTGAAACAACTCTAAAATATCATCAATCGTGTACACCTTATACCAATTTTTATTATCTGCAAATGCCAAAGAAATAGCTCTTTCTGGCCCTGGACTACAAGTTACGCCCGTGCAAGCTTTCCCCGTTTTCGTACATATCCGAATATCTTCAATATCCGGATATTTATTCTTCAACGACGCATCAGCATCGCCAGCCATCGATTTAAATGCGTCCATTATCGGACGGTAACCCGTGCATCGGCACAAACTCCCACCGAACGCATTTTCCACGTCTTTCATCGTTAGCATATCGCTCTGTTCGTATAGAGCGTACATATTCATTACCATACCACCCGAACAAAATCCGCATTGGGTTGCGTTGAACTTGGCGAGATTCTGCTGAATGGGATGATAACCAATTTGACGGTTGCCAATTCCCTCTATCGTGTTTATCGTCCAACCGTGGCATGATAGAATTGGTATTAAACACTGTTGATAAAAAATATTTCGTTATTTATCACTGAAAATGTGGTATATACCTTTCTTGACCTAAAAAAATCGACTAATTTTATGAATTTTTTCTGCGAAACTATAAAAGATATCAAACCACGGTTTTCTAGGGGTGAGAGAATAGACTTTCAACTTCTTTCAGGAATTTTTGTTGAAAATCCTTTTCATCGAAGCTCTGCGAAACCGGACGACTGTACGGTAACAATGATAACTCCTGCCATGTTTATCTGAAACAAAAATTAAAATCATCACTCTTGAAGTATGATATATTATCTGGTTTTTAACCGATTTTGTTCCAAATAAATATTTTTGGGTCAAAATTAGATAATATATCATACTTCAAGGGTGACTTTTGATTTTGTTTCAGAGGAACAGTTAAAGGAGTTATCATTGTTACCGCGCAGCCATCCGCGGTTTTGCAGAGCTTTCAAGAAAGGGGCAATTTCCAACAAAAGTAAAAATAAAATTCCTGAAAGAAGTACAAAATCTATTCTTTCACTCCCAAATAACTACGCCGGGTTATTATCTTTTATAGTTTCGCAAAAACATTCATAAATTTAGTCAATTTTTTTGGTCGAGAAAGGTATATTCCTCCTAAAATTGCTATGCTATAATTATTTTTGAACGTATTTTATACGGAAACAATCTTCAGTCTAATGTTTTAGTTTGTTTGTTTTTGTTTTCTTAAATAAATAAATAATCATATTAAGTAGTATATACAAGAGTAGAGATGATTACATTTGGTGTATTTATTGCAAATGTAATCTATTGTTGTGTTCTGCAGTTTTTCGAATATTTATCGAAACTTGATTCGATAAAATAATCCGTTAGTGGATATATCATTTCAATTAAATAGGCTATTTATCTAAAATTTAATCATCTAAGAGCCGCAGTGTATTATTATCAATTATTTATTTAATATATGTATATAGTTAAAAACATCATAAATCAATTTATTGTTGGAGTAAATTTCGGAATTTCTATTATCAAAATGTTTTATTCCATATAGATTATCTATTCTGAATGGTTCTATTTGAAATTGTACCAATTTGATTGAATTATAAAGTATAATTTATAATTTCTTCATCTTCTTCATTTATTTTTCTATGTATTAAAAAAAAAAATGATATAATAATACTCACCGAGTTAACAGCAAATACACGTTCTTTTTTAAGTATGGGATGTTTAACGGTAACAGCTACGACACACGCTCCACAACCACCTTCGTAACACATGCCCTTCGTACCTCGAAGACCGGCATTTTCTCGGAGATACGTATTCAAAGATGTTTCGGGTGTAATGTCATGCGATGCACGAACTAAAAAAAAAACACAACAAACCATCAACATTCATAAACAAAATAAAACAATTTTCAATTATCATATCGTCGTCAGCTTGGTGCAAAACTAGTCATATATTTATTTAAGAGAAACGTATCATTTAGGTGCGTCCGGCATAACCAAATTTTGTTGCAGATTTCTAATTGTGCGTTTGGCAAAACATTTTTTGACATAGCAATCGTTTGGCAAAGATAATGCAGGACAAAGTGACCAATCCCAATCTAAATTAAATGTGCAAGCTTGCAGAAAAATAAATAATCATGAAAAACTACACAAAATTATGTATTTATTTTTTGATTAGAATGTAATGTTATTTTTTTTAAATAAAATAAATTATTTTATTAGCCAGTATCACCATCTATCAGAAGAAGTAATGTTTGTATGCTAAGTCGGTTCAACAGCATTGCTACATTAGTAGCATTGGACTTTTGTGGTGCCATCTAGGAATTATCCATTAATAAATGATAATTATTAAATTATTCTTTTCACTTGTCAGAAGCAAACGATGATATCTTGTATTTGTGTTTTTGTTATTATGTGTTCTTCGCTTTTCCCTTTTGTTTCATAATATCATTTATCACTCTAGTCTCGTTGTATTCTATTACGCAAATAGTTTTGTTGTAGACATAATTCCTTTTGTTTTGTCATCCGTCAATTTCTTTCATATTCCTATTACTTGTTATATATTCTGTTATTCTTTTTACTTATTATCATCTGTTTGTAAATATATATTTAAATCTACATCTACATTTTGTTTTTATTACTTGTATCCTAATGTAGTACTTCGTATAATATTGATTATATGTAATTCGATATATTTATAAGTTTAGTTTATTTATATCATATACATAAACTAACTGAACATAAATAAATGTATCAAAATACATAAAATGAATAGAAACAAATTTCAAGTATAAATAAAACATGAAATGAATAATTTTCTTACGCGCAATTTAAAAAAATAATTCAATTTGTAGTTCATAGATAGCTCTGTGAAATTTACTAAACAGCCAAATATTAGCTGTATTCTTTTTACCTAAAATTTACTGAGATCTCAGCTCACTTCACATAAACTCAGATCAACTCAGATAATTCTTATTCTTTTTATCTTAACTGAGCTACGACAAACTGAGTTGGATACCTTCCCCCCTTACCGATTCTGCTGCACCCGCAAAATAATCTCAAAATGAAGTGAGATACTCAGTTAAGTAGTAGGGGTTAAGTTTATATCGTTATTGCTGTTTTTAAGGTTAGTCGCGAAAAATGTCATACGAAATTACTTATGAAACAGGTATTGTAATCTATTAATTCAAATTGAATATTCTTTAAATTGTCACTTATTCGTGTTCTCTTGCTAGAGTTTGAATATCTTGTTCTTTTTAAAGCAACTCAACTCACTTCACTTCGTTTCACCTCACTTCACTTGCCAACTGAGCTGAGTTAATCTTTTGGTAAAAAGAATACAGCTATTGTCGCTTCTTCTGTATACACATTTATAATATACACCATAAGCAACAACTAAAAAAAATAAACCACTTTTCAAAAGATAGGCTAAATTTATACTAAGGTGACCAGCATTTCAAGTAGGAGTTGTGGGTTGCATAGTCACACAAGCAAAACTATCTTTAGATGATTTTTCTAATGTTTGCTTATTTTAACTACCAACAGATAGATGATTTTCTGCTTTCTAGTCATATTAGATGAAACATCTATTTGACTATATTTAATGTATTCATCTAAAAATAATTAAATATTTGAGTTTTTGTCGTATTTTTGTTCAAGTAAATAAATAATAAAAAACGGCTATCACATAATTTTTAATTCTACATTTTAAAAATTCAAAAATTGCTGAATGAACTTATTATATATTAAAATAGATAAATATGTTTTACATAAAAAATACACCATGATATTGCAAATTTAATATATTTTATAATCTTTTAAAATCTGTTATTTTCTGTTTCAATTATTAGAAAAACATATCTTTTAACATTTTGTAATATAAAAGTGTATATATAAATAAATTACCAAGTCTTATCTAGTGATAAAGTGCAGTAATTTACAAAACAGGACAGTATTTAAACAAAGAACTATAATAGTAGCTACAACTTCGGTTAAACGGTTGCACATCTATATTGCCATCTTATTACTTGAAAAAAAAAATCCAAGGTTATTAGATAATTGCAAAAAAAAACTGTTAATAAGAAAAAAGTTTAAAAAAAAAGATAGATCTATCTAGTGGCATACAAAAGTATCTTTTTTTATTTTATTGATATAAGACATGATACATTTTAAGTGTAAATTAAATTTTTTTTAAAATATTTTTTCTTGAAAATCAACTATTTCTGATTTTAAACATTGTTAACAGGTTGAAGCAATTTTAATGCTGAATAATAACAAATTAAATGAATATGACTACATATTATAAATAAAAGAATAAATAAATTATAAAAAAAAACCTTGTAAATATTAAAGTACGGTTCTGATTATAACACTGATTACATAATGTGACACTTAAATTCACGTCACGTCAATCAGAGATTGTTAAACAGTTATTTTACCATTTCAAAATGAGGAACTATGCTTCGTTTAATAAAATCAAAACGCAACATCTATTACATATTACAAAGTACAATATATATTTTTTTTTAAATAATTACTATGCAAATTTTTAACGAAAATGATTATTTTATGTATTTACTTGTTTTGATGCAATTGCACAGGTATTTTGATAATGAAAATATCTTAATAAACACTTCAGGTTTTTTTACTTAAAATCGAGTTGTTTACCTTGAAAAAATTTTTATTATTATTTAAATGCCAAAATGATAATAACAAATGATGTTAACATACACTAATAATATTTTTCTATAAATTTAAATGTAAGCATACTTTTGATCGGTAAAATTGTTTTTTTTTTAATAGAAATAAATGTAACATAGTACAAAATCTTTCAGAACTCATTATATTAAAATAAAACGGCTTTAGGTTGTAGTTCTGTATTAATATTTATTTATAATCGACGTACTCAACGTACGTTTTCATCAGGAAAACTGATACAAACGACATTTACAGTAAATAAACAGAACATAGAAACAAGTTACTATGTAACAAAAAAGTTACTAGATCATAAAATATTATAGATTTTTAACTAATGGAAGCCAAATTTTATTTAAATCAGTGTGATGTTATTTTATCTTATTTTTTTATATATTTCTATTTTTTTTCTCATCTGTATAAAGAAAAGGATAACATCAATCACTGTGAAAGGGCACTGATTTAAATAAAATTTGGCTTCCATTAATTTAAAAAACTGTAAATTTTATGATCTAGTTATTTACTGTGTTACCTAGTAACTTGTTTTCTACGTTTCTGTTATTTACCTACTGTAAATGTTATTTGTATCAGTTTCCCTGATGAAGACGAACGTTAAATTCGTCGAAACGTCGATAATTAATAAATACTAATAGACTTAAAGCAGTTTTATTTCAGAAATAAATGTTTTAATAAAAATAAATAATAGTAAGTTATAAAGTATTACTATTTTAAAAGTTTTGTATGAAATTATTTACTAGTTGGTTTAGAAACAAAATGTTTTCTAGAAAAAATTGAAGTGAAAAATTATTATTAATTTTTTTTTTAAACGGAAAATGACTGCTGTGGAAATGAGATTCTTACGTGGGGTATGTGGTGTAAATAGAAAAGATCGGGTACGAAATAGATTAGTGTATGATGAGTGTGAAATTGAAAAAAATGTTGTAGCAAAAGTTGGTATTAGTCAGTTAAGATGGTTCGGACATGTTGAGCGAATGTCTAATAAACGTTTAGTTAAAAAGATTTATTTGAATGATTTTGATGGTATACGTTTGCGTAGACGTCCGATGAGTAGTTGGAGTGGTATGATTGAGAGAGTGGCTTGCGTGAGCGAAAGTTTCCAAGTAGTTGGAATAAAAGATCATGTATGAGAGGAATTATGAATGTGGATGAAGCGGAAGTTGCTTATTTGGATAGGAATGTTTGGAGGCGACTGATTTCGGGATGATGAAAAGAGTTTGTGCCACATCCTTTTGGGTACATGGCGTGATTGTGTATGTATGTATATTACGATTAAAATGTAATAAAATGGATTGAACTTAAAGGGAACGTAGTCAGAAAAGTAAAAAAAAAAATTTGAATGAACAATTTATTTTTATTTATTTTATATTTAATTATTTGTTAGTGAAGATTGCTTTCAAGTTACAACTTACTTAGTTACTTGAAAATCCTAATTTTTATCTGTGTGGTTAATTCATTAAAATTTCAAGCACAGTATTGTTTTTCACAATTTTATTGTCGACTACATTAATTCTACGTTCTGCAAAATATTTTATGATTGCTGTACCATTTTTTTTAATGTTTTGTTTTTTACTTACTGTATTTTTTATAATTAATAATAAAAATTTGTAGTTTTTGAAAAAGGTGGAAAATACCACCTTGATATAGAATCTTAAAGGAGAGTTTGGTTCGACACCTAATCCCATTTTGACTATCTTCCCATTAAAATTTAATCCATTATATATATATATATATATATATACTCCAAACTGAATATTAAGAAAATGTATAAAAAAGTTTGAAATTTTTTTTTATTATAAAAACCCAATTTTACAGATCAAAAATATATATTTGCTTTTGAATTAATAAGTAAAAACGTTGGTTTTAGAGTGCATATTTTTCTTTCAGTGTACATAATACAAAAACATCAATATGAATAAATACTTAAATACAAAACTGAAGCTAATTTTTTATTATAAAAACACTTACTTGTATGTATTTCTCCATGAATAACACAAATTACTTCTTTCGCACTAAAATACAAAACAAAATGACAGCTGATATCAAACAAAACCTTAAAAAAATAAATCTTACGTATCACTCAATTTAGTATTTTGAGCGCCCATCTTCGCAGACGTACACTGATTGCTCAAAACTGAGCATTTACTATTGACAAAATGTTGTGACATGATTTAACCGAAACCTGTTTTTCTCTTTTTTTCTAATTTCACTTTCAAAACATCTGATTATATACAAACAGCGAGCGCTTATATGTATGACAAAACGCCGAACCGCGCGGAACTAACTAACCAAACGTACAGTATGACAGTATGATAAATGAATATAAAATGTTTTTGATATATTATGTTGCTGATATTAAATGATATTAAGCATCCTTGAAATATAATTTCAAACTAAGAATGATTCATATTTTTCAATTTAAGTTTTAGCGTATTCATTGATATTAATTACAATAATAACAAGAAATAGAAGCAAATATATGTGGTTATGTGTGGATGTAGTGTTATTTGAGATTACAGTGTTTAAATATTAAATTACAAGAATGTAAACATTTTTAACGTGTATTCACCTTTAAAATTTATATTCTCTCTATATTATATTAAATAAATTATTTTACAAAAAAAATATTGGTAATAGATAAAAGTGTTATCAGGTACTTTAGGTAACACCATAACACTTTACTTCACGGCTAATGAATGTATTTACAATAAACTTTACACTTTACAGACTGTTATTTTAGCATATTTTACGAATATAATCACAAAATTTTAGTGCGGAAATGGTATCTACAATATTAAAACTAATTTAAATTTTTTTTTTTTAACATGTTGAGTGTCGAAAATTTTTCCATTTAAATATATAACTACTAGCAGATACTGCATTTTTATTTTTTTACTTCAAAAAAATTCTTCAGGTTGTTTTAATTTTACTAAACATTAACAAATTAACCTCTTTAGTTAACCTATCCTAACCATATATGTCACTTGCAACCTAACCTAACCTATGTTAAAAAAACGAATTTTCAAAATAAGTTTTAATCATTGTAAATATCATTTCTGCACTAGAATTTTGTGACATATTCATAGAATAAATGGTTATTTTTTAATTATATGTATTAATTTATTAAAATTTAACTAGTTACTTAAGTTTTGTTTTGTAGTGTTATCTTTATAAAAATTTTTGCTTTTATTATTTTCTATAACAATCTCTTTCCCACAACGATTGTTCGAATATTATTTTCTTTTTTATCAATATTTAATGTTCTTATATAATTTACATTATTTTTACATATGATAGATTATGTTTAGCTACTAAATTACACCGATTACACCACAGATAATACAATTATCTCCGCTCAAATTCCACAAATACATAAATTCGTTTGAAGTTTTTCTCCAATAAAAAACCGATAAAATTATTTTATAAATATCCTAAATGAATACAGGTATTACTGGATCCCTGACGTGATGGAGACAAACATATCTGCACCATATCTGATTGTGAGTTAGATAAAATTTATCTAATATATAAATACACTACATATGTATTTTAATTACTATTGCATTGAAACGAGTGTATTGTTATTTAAACTACATGAAAGCATAATGAAACTATAATAGAACTATTTTTTATTATTATTTAAATCATTTTCGCTGAGCAACAAGTGACCATAATGTCAATGATCCATTCAGAACTATTTTATAATTGTTAAAATTAAAACTATGATTCGTACGTATGAATTTCGAAATTATAGGATTGGTGTATAATTATCAGAAGTTTTTGTAGGAGGGTTATTTGTTAACAAAAATAGCTGTGTTGTTTACTTTTTTTTAATAAAAATATTATTTTATTTTCTGGTTGTAAAAATGCGTGTCGATAATCATACTCATATTCGACATATTCTAACTACGCTCCGGAATAATCATTTAAAAATGTTATTGTTGAATTTTTATGTTTCTTTTTCATAATAAATTTTGTTTAAAAGAATGACTGATAATAATTATGCACCAAACCTATGTTATTGTTAATGAGGGTTAAAAATAAATGAAAAAATACGTAATGATATATAGAAGATATATTTATTATTTATTTATTTATTCATTAATGATATTAAAAAATTGTTGCAATAGCATTTGTTTACAAAATTTACTTGTTAACTTATCGGTTTAAATTTTCTGATTAAGTTCATTTAATTCGGCGAAAGTTAAATTTCGTATTTCTTTCGCAGTTAAAACCAAATCATAATTGCGTTCTAAAGTTTGTTTAATTTCTGCTTCCATAATTGACTCCAATCCAAGCTCCATTAAACTCATAGATGATTGAATATTTTCTACATTTTTTAGTCCCAATATATTTCCGATAGCATCAAGCAGGCTAACATGATTCGTTTGCGAAATTTTGCCGAATTTTTCATTTAAAACATGACAGGCGAGTATCGGATAGGTTTCCTGTAGTAACATTAAATAATCGAGCGACTGCAAACAGCTGACTAGTTTCTGTGGAATTGTGCCACAAACTTCGTTCAATCGACCGTCCATTGTTTCGAGGATGTGGCCTACTTCATCAATAGCGCCCCATTGAATCGCTAGCGCTGGTTTTGCATCTTGCCGACGTAACTCGCAAATACGTTCCATTACTGAATTAGCGTAGGCGTAACTTGTTTGTCCGGCATTACCTGGCAAATATTATTTGAAAACTATTATTATTATTACAAATAAAAATTCTTGTCAATTTGTTTTGGGAATTTGGAAATTTATAAATGAATATAGCCAACAGATTTTGTTAATTAGTGATATTTAGGGTTAGGGGGCCTGACAATAAGTATTTAAATTTGAATACTACGATACTACATTAGCATTGGGCTTTTGTTTTGTGGTGTCCTCTAGAAACTACTGAGTGAAGTTTTTCGGAAAAAATATTTCTTTTGAATAAGAGATGTCGCGCACAATAAGTTTTATTTGTAGAATTACGTGTTGCGCAAAACGTCATTATTCTTTTTACTTGTCAGAAGCAAAATAATAATAACGAAGATACGACATAATAGATAACTAATTTAAAGTCATAAACTATAAATAGATAAATAATCTTTAGCATCCCACGCTTACCTCGTCCACACGAAACACTCGAAAATACAACAAAATGCTTTAGTTCTTTGCATCGTTGTCGTGAAACTGTATCTAAATGAATGGTACTTTGTATTTTAGGCACGCACACAGTTTCGAAATCATACACTGTTTGATTTTCCATATAAGCATCATGAAAAACAGCGGCTAGATTAAAAATACCACCTAACGGCCCTAATTCTTGACACTGATCGATTAATGTTTGCGTTGCCTTTTCGCTGACAATGTCCTGGGTAGAAACTAAAATACGACAACCAATTGCTCGCCAACGTTCGATACAATGCGATTGATATCCTTTACGGAGACCTCTTTTTGAGGTTAGTAAAAGATTTCGTGCGCCTCGATTCACTAGCCAATTAGTTAATTCTAAACCAAAGCCGCCTAGACCGCCAATTATAAGGTAGGATTCGGTCGGATTGAAGTATGTACGCGGTACGGCCCAAATGAATTTCTTCTTTTCGATCAGTTTTTGCGCGACTGATTCTTCTTCGTCGCGTAAACGTAGTGTAACTTTGCCTAAATCATTGTCTGACATCATATAACGGAATGCTTCTTCAATTTGTGTCTCGTTGAAAATGGTGCGAGTTAATGGTTGAATAATGCCATTATTAATACCTTCCTGTATTAGTTGTTTAACTGCAAGTTTATCTTTCGGATTTGTTTCAGATAAAACATCTAACATTACACCGTAGAATGATATGTTTTTCGAAAAAACATTCATACCTATTTGCAAAAAAAAAAGAAATTTTTAGTTAATTAAGTAAAATGATTTGTTGTTGGTCAATAATGCTTCTTTGGTTGGCTTTAGGGTGTATATACCTTTCTCGGCCTAAAAAATTTACTAACTTTATGATTTTTTATCCGCGAAATTATGAGAGATATCAAACTATTGTTTTTTGGAAGTGAAAGAATAGACTTTGAACTTCTTTCGGGAATTTTTATTTTTACTGTTGTTGGAAATCGTGCGAGTTTTTCGAAGCTCTGCAAATCCGGACGACAGTGCGGTAATAATGATAACTTTTCCCCTGATTATATGAAACAAAAATCAAAAGGTACTCTTGAAGCATGATATATTATTTAGTTTTTGACCCAATTTTTTTCTACAAAAATTTATTTGCGACAAAATGGCGACCTTAAGAAAAAAATGCGTTTTTCCAAAAGTCGTCCTTTTCTTCCGAATGTATTTTTGTGGAAAAAATGGGTTAAAAACCAGATAATATGTCATACTTCAAGGATTGCTTTTGATTTTTGATTCATATGAAGAAGGAAGAAGTTATTATTGTTACCGTACAGCCGTCCGGTTTTGTAGAGTTTTGAAGAAAGAGTTAGAACTCAGACGATTTCCAATAAAAATAAAAATAAAAATTCCTGAAAGAAGCTCAAAATCTATTCTTTCACTCCCAAAAAACCGCAGTTTGATATCTTTTATAGTTTTGCAGAAAAAATTTATAAAATCAGTCGATTTTTTTAGATCGAGAAAGTTATAGGTATTCTCCGTTAATGCTGTTTCTAAAATTGTTTAATTATAAAGTAGTACCTAGCGCCGTATTTTGATAGAAATCGATTTTTCCAATTTCTAAAAAGCGTCCATTTTTCGCAAGACATCGAATCGAAGCTTGTAATATTTGATCGGAATAATGATTAAGTACTAAGTTTACGCCGTGTCCATTTGTAGCATTCATAATTAACTGTTCGAAACTTGTATCTTTCGTGGTACCAATATTTCTATCAGGTATCTCTGGGAAACGGTTACGAATATAGCGACGTTTTGCGTCGCTACCGACTGTCGTAAATACGTTGCAATTCATCGACAATGCAACTGCGATTGCTGCTTGACTTACAGCTGATGTGGCACCATTTATTAGAATCGATTCGCCACGTTGCATACGACCGCGAATGATCAGTGCGTAATATACCTGTTTAACAGAAAAATAAAATTCGTAAATATTTTTCAGAACTCATTGTATTAATAGAAAAACAGTTTTAGGATAAAGTTCTCTTAATTATTTATATAAAAACGAACGTTTCGACGAAAGCTAACGCTCGTCTTTATTAGGTCAGAAATTTATCAATAACATTTATGTAAATAACAAGTACATAGCAACAAGTTACCAGGTAACAAACAAGTAACTAGATCACAGGAATTATAGATTTTAATTAATGTGCTCTATAAGTGAATTATGTTAATCTTTTACTTATTTATTTTATTAATCTGTTGCTAATATTGATTGCTCTAGCACTTATTACCGTATCTTTAAATTTTACAGCATGAAGATATTCTAAAGCATGTTCAGCAAGGTCAATTCGTCTGAATCTTCCAGATAAATTTGATATTGCTAAACATGCTTTAGAGTATCTTTATGATGTAAAATTTTTGAAGATACGGTAATAATTGCTAGACCAATTAATATTATCAACAGATTAATAAAAGAAGCAATAGAGATTTATAAAGAAAAGAATAACATAAATCATTGTGAGAGCACTGAGTTGAATAAAATTTGACTTCCATTAATTAAAAAAAACTATAATTTATGTAATCTAGATATTTGTATGTTACTTAATAACTTGTTGCTATGTACCTGTTATTTACTTAAAATGTCATTGATAAAATTTCTGACATGATGAAGACGAGCGTTTAGCTTTCGTCAAAACGTTGTTTTATATAAATAATTATCCTAAAACAGTTTTTATATTATTCATAAAATTTACGATTTAGTTAACAAATAGAGTTACCGTTGCATAAGCGATTGGAATGGTGGCAGCTTCTTCCATTGTCCATTTCTCTGGAATCGGCCAGATAAAGTCCGAATCAGGGCAAACTGTTGTTGCTAAAGCATGCGTTGATGCCAAGCCAAATACCCGGTTACCTTGTGCGTCACGACCCGCAAATTCCGAACCTAAATTACTTTCGGTCTTATCCAAATCGCCCGGAAAACTGTCCACAGGTAATTTACCTGTTGTTAATATTATATCGCGTATATTTATCGATGTACAATACACTTGACATACGTTTTCTCTTCTAGAAACAAATTGAGTAAAAATTAGTCATATCATTAACGATATGTAGTAAAAATTAGATACTTACTTATTATATGTATCTGATTCTTGCAGCCATCTTAAACTAGAAAGATCACCGATTGTTTTGATATTTAAAAAAGCGTTCTCAATTAATTTGAGATCAGTTTCATTCGTTTGATTTTCTAATAATATATGTCGGTACGTTCCCCATACACCATTTTCTAGCACATTACAAACGAGATCCTTCTTTAATTGTTCCAAATAAAATTGCGAAGTTAATAGAAATGGTTCGGCATTCTTGTCCTTGATAAAAACGCAACGAATATTTTCACCATTTGGTTCTTTTAATAAACTTAATGTTAATCCCAAAATTCCGCTGCACTGTTGTTTTTCAGCGATTAAATAAATTTTCAATCCAGTTTGCTCGCTTTTTTCTAGCGCAGTTTTCATCGTTTCAATCCAATTGTAATTGGTTTCGGTTAATCGAATTATAATCGAGTTATTTTGTATTAGTTTCTCTTCGATTGGTTTACGCAATAATATATATTTATTGTTTTCATCTGCCTGTGTACAGACGATATCTAAGTCGACAAAAATTGAATCTTCAATGGAAATGTTTAAAGGTTCGACTAAAAGTAACATTCCTCCGGTTTTTACTAATTTAGAACAGTTATGTAAATTATTGAAAGATTTAGTGTGAATTAAATTTTTCGCAATAACCAAATGAACATTTTGATCTAATCTATCGTTCTCTAAATCTTTTTCGAGTAATTTTACATTGTAATTTTTTAAAATGTTTATTGTATTTTCGTCTAGTTTATTGTTGCTAATCACAGAATAATCATAGGTTATAATTGGTTGTGTTTCAATCACCTGTATTATATCTTTTGTTAAAATGTCTTCAGCTGTGTGTGTTAATTCAGTAATTTTTAGTTTCAAAGCATTTGAACTATTTTCAATGATATTTTGTATGAGTATTGTTAAGATTTGCATACGATTTAATTGTTTGTCATGATTATTGTATGGAATAAAAGTGTAATGTTCTAATTTTGCAATTTGTGTTTGACGTCTTTGGAAAATATTTGAAGTTAACGATTTGATTTCAATTCCACCACATTGGATCGTATTGCATTCTTTATAAACTTTTACTGGTAAGTTGTTGTTTAAATTGGTAATTATTTGAGAATGTTTTTTCGGATCTATAATGATTTTTTCTAGTTGAACCGGTAGGTATAAATCTCTCGTTTGATATAGATTTAGATAGAGAAATTGTGTTATCGCATTTAGAAAACTAATCCAATTCTTATTCCAAGTTATTTGTCCTTCGGACGTGTTACTATCTGATTGATATGTATTAATAGATTGAAATTCATTTGTTAAATTATAACCTCGTAAACGTAATTCTTTGTAAATATCATTTTGCGAGAGTGATACGAAATGATTCGATTCAAGGTTTTGTCCTGGTAGTTTTGCGAATTCGTTTTCAGTAGCTTCGGGACGAGATACCTTTCCAGATACGATTACGCAATTATTTTCACGAATTTCAAAATTACCAGTGCCTTCCAAAAGGCTAATTTGAAATTTTGTTACTGTGTCTGTTTGAAGAAAAATTGGTCGATTAAAATGTATATTTTCCATAATTATTGGCAATGTTTCGAAATCAACGTTTAACATTTTTGCATATGTTTGCCAAATAAGCACCTGGAAAGAGAAAAAACAAACATTATTTTTTAGTGCTTTGCTCATTCAGTTGAAATTGACCCCATAAATAGTTGAAAAATTGCTCATTTAAGTCTAGTTTAGAGTTAGTAGTAGAATACACTAGCATATTGTTTCTCCGGGACCGGGACGTTTTGCCGCGGACGTTTTGCCGCAGGGACATTTTGCCGCAGGGATGTTTTGCCGCCGCGACATTTTGCCGCCAGGCAAGTATTAGGCGTAGCTTTCGGTAGAAAACAAAAGAAGAAATAATTCGATGAAATATTGGTTAGGTTAGGTTAATAGGTTGGTTTAGGTGTTTGTCTTCTGCCGAAAGATACGCCTAATACTTGCCTGGCGGCAAAATGTCGCGGCGGCAAAACATTCCTGCGGCAAAATATCCCTGCGGCAAAATGTCCCTGCGGCAAAACGTCCGCGGCAAAATGTTCGGCGGTAAATGGTCGCGGACCCTGTTTCCAAATCACTCTACTCTACTAATGTTGGTAGTGAAACACAAAGCTATTAGTTTGGTTTAGTTTAAAGTTTGTTCAACTTCCGTTCATTTAATTTTCGTACGTATTCAAATAAAATATTAACATTGTAAAAAAAATATGAAAATAAGTAACTACATTTAGTTACTTGTATTTTGTTACCTAGTAACTTGATTTCTATGTTTATTTACTGTATATGTCATTTGTATCAGATTTCCTGATGAAGACGGACGTTGAATACGTCAATTATTAATAAATATTAATAGAGAACTATATCCTAAAGTCATTTTATTTTAAATAAAATATTAATTAACGATGGCAATTATATGACAATATACGTTTACAAATTTAAAAAAATTGACACATATTTTGCACCCTTGTGTGCCGGTTTTAAGATAAAATTTATAAAAATATAAATAAATATATACGAATTTTTCATTTAATAGGATAAAATATCAATTTCTTTACCAGATATCCTTGTGGCGGGAACATAACGCGTCCATCAATTTCATGTCCTAATAGATATTGATCGTTTTCCTTATTCAAATCAATTTCGACAATTCTTTGACCACTACCATGTTTCGTGCTTTCAATTAATGGTACGTCCCATTGCACGGAATGATCCCATTCAACTAACGGACCTAACATTAGTGTACCACGACCCACTGGATAAGTTACAGATGGACATAAAACTGATAGATCTGGTTGGCCACCTAATAGATATAATCTAGAACAAAAAATTCAAACACAAATTTTATTACATATATACATATGTATATGTGACTGCGATTCTCGATTATATAGAATTTTAACATATATTTTCGCCATTTTACTAATTATTTTAAACAGCAAAATCAATAATATAAACTAAATTTATTTCGCTTGCTTATTTACATGGTACAAAATTAGATATAAAAATATCGAATCTAATCTTAGAGCATCATAATATTATATATTATTGATTTCGATGCAGAATTTTATGCTCATTCAAAACGTTTTCTCGTCGAAAATAACTAGAAAAACATGTTAAAATTCTATGACCGTCACCATCACCACCTTTCTTCACATACTTTCCAATATTCTCCATAAAAAATTCCAAATTATTTTCATGGTTTCGTTTCATTAAACTAACATGCTCGCATCGTTTCAACGAAGTTTTAAACAGCGATTGAAATAAACCATGTCCAGCAACTTCAATGACAATCGCATTATCCGGAATATATTTGGAATGTTCGTGAAACAGAACCGGATTGAAAATATTATTTAAATGATATTCGGCCGAATTATATCTTGCTAAATCACTTATATTCCATTCGGTTTCCGGTACAGATGTACTTATCCATTTCCTGCTACGTTCGTTCGGTTTTCGTATGAAATTTTTCAAATATTTCTGCATCGGTTCGACAGCTTTCGTAATATATCTGCTATGAAATGCTTTGCCAGCCGTTTGAATAACACGAGCGAAAATCTGACGCGATTCTAACATATCTACAAATTGTGTAATTAATTCTGGACTACCCGACACTGTTGTATTGTCCGCGCTATTATGGCACACGGGATAGATTCCTTCGGGGCAGATTTTTGCGCATTCGTCCACCGATAAATTAATCGAAGCCATTGCGCCTAATTCGGTTTCCAGCATGGCTTTACCTCGAAAATAAGCAGTTAGGATAGCTTCTTCTAGCGTGAAACAGCCGTCAGCATAAGCACAACTAATTTCGCCCGCTGAGTGACCAATAATACCATTTGGTACAATATTTAAAGCGTGCAATAAATCTGTTAATGCACATTGCACAGCTGTAATTGCAACGAAAAGATTTAATACATTGTCGAATGTTTGTGCATTGCTGTGCAATAAAACAGCTTCGAGATTGTAATCGTATGCGTTTAAAATCGAACAGCATTTTCGTATTGTTGCTGCAAATATGCTATTGTCCATCATACCATACGCCATATTAGGCCATTGTGTACCAACACCCGAATAGAAAAACCAAATTTCTCTGTTTGTGTTAACTAGCTCATTATTTAGTTTTCGAATCGATTTGTTTCGATTGGGCAGTAATAGATCATAGCCGCGATATCCATGGCCTGTGATATTGATTTTATTGATATCGTTTAGTAATGATAGTAATTCGTTATCATTACAAGACGGTTTTAATTGTTCGAGAAAATGATTGACAGCTGTTTCAGTTCGACCCGAAACCATAAATAGTCGTGGATGTGTACACTTATTAATCGATAATTTTGGTTTAGCGAATGATTTAATAATAACGTGCGAATTCGTGCCACCAAATCCGAAAGAATTTATACCTGTAACATAAACGTAAACATTTTATTTTCACGGGGTAAGTGTGAAATTGAAAAAAAATCTTGCAAAAAGTTACGGTGTTAGTCAGTTCAGATGCGGTTCGGTCATCTATATATTAAATTATATCAAATATAAGCATGAAATAACTATTAAACTGAAAATGAAAAAACTCATATCACCTCGACCTGGGATCGAACCAGGGACTCCCCACTTACACTGAGCTACCGAGTTGACAACAGATCGTAGTGACAGAATTCAATCATTTTATTTTCAGTACAATGCTCAGTGGTAGAGTGTCCACCCGGCAAGTGGAGAGTCCCTGGTTCGATCCCAGGTCGAGGTGATATGAGTTTTTTCATTTTCAGTTTAATAGTTATTTCATGCTTATATTTGATATACTCTGATATTGTTTCATTACAACCATTAATTCTCACTTATATTATATATATATGAATGATGATTAAATGGAGTGGTATGATTGAGAGTGTTTTGTTTTGCGTGAGCAAATGTTTCCAAGTTCAGAAGGAATAGAAAAGTTACTTTATTTTTTTTTTTATATTCCTAATTACACATGGCGTATTATATTAGGTTGTAGTATTTTTCTTTTGCGTAAATTGCCATTAATTTATTTTGATAAACTAATTAAATCATTAGTCAATTTTTAAATGAAAAAAATGCATTGCCGGTGTTTAAACTCGGGACCTTTTGCTTTCATGGCAACTGCGCTAACCAACTGCGCCACAAGATCACAACGACAAGATAAATGCATTTTTAATCTAGTCAAGTACATCACATAATGTGTGTATAAAATCTAGCAATGTTAGTATATTTTATATTCTTAATTACACATTGCGCATTATATTAGGTTATAGTATTTTATTTTTGCTTGAGTTACTTGTCTAGATAGAACAGTTTGGAGGAAATTAATTTCGATATAGTGGAAAATATTTGTGCCACATCCTTTTGGGTACATGACGAGATTGTGTATGTATGTACGTGTGTGTATATGTTTTATCGTTATTATTCAATAACCAAGACTTAAGTACAAGTTTATCCTTTCAGGTAAAGGATTTCGTTTTTATAAATGTTAAATTTACTTAGTTAGAAAAACTTTGTCATCTTTTGTTACTCATTACATACCAACATAGCCACCGTTCCATTGTAAATTTTCAGTTACAACTTGTAACCGGCCATCTTTCAATCCTTGTATTTCGGGATGCGGGTTTTTATAGTATAAATTTGCTGGCATTATACCGCATTCCATTGCCAAAACCACTTTAATCAAACCACATAAACCGGAAGCGGGTTCTGTATGACCTAGATTCGTTTTTACCGAACCAATCAGTAGCGGGGTTTGACGTTTTGTGCAAAAAACATCAGTTAATGCGTTTAGTTCTTGTGGATCGCCGACTTTTGTACCCGGCCCGTGCGCTTCTACATAACTAACCTCATTTGGATTCACACCAACACGATTGTATAATTCATATAAAGTACGTTTTTGCATATCGCCATTTGGATAGAAAATACCTGTACAGAAAATATATTATATTATATTATATGTTTTTAAATGGATCTCATGTGAAATACATAAGGTAGATTGTTAAGCGGGCCTTACACGGTCAATGAGGAATTTATGTAATTTTACATAGGTTTTAAGAGTAAAAATAACAACATTTTGTAATTTTATTGTGATAATTAACGTAATATTATATTTTTTATGCACAACTATGTTCACAAAACATGTAAAATTATATAGTAAAAAATGTTTCAGAACTCATTATATTAAAATAGAACTGCTTTAGGTTAAAGTTCTATATTAATATTTATGTATAAACGACGTTTCGAGGAACTTTCCGTCCGTTTTAATCAGGATAAATAATTTTTATCATTTATCCTGATGAAGATGGACGTTGAGTTCGTAAGCAGGCTTTACTCGGTCAATCAGGTATGACAGTCTGACTGAAAAATTAGACTATTATTCCTGACTTTAATCACAAAGCCCCTAACACTTATCAGTCAAACTGACAGTCTGAGATCAACTGAGACAAATTAAGATCTCAGCAACGATGCTTTAGATGACTATAAAAATTACTACCGTATGGACAAAAATCTTTGATCACGTTGATCACCACAGTTATAGAGAGATTTAATATCAGTTTGTGAGAGAGAGATTAACGGTTACTTTAAAGATTCCTTGCGACTGGGAAAAGCATTCAGACTGTCAGTCTCCCCTCCTCCACTTCCCCCGTGGATTGAAAATCGGATTTTAAAATATTTGGAAATCCATCAATCCATTTATCTTGACCTTACACCTTCAATCAGAATGCCAATCTTAAAGTCTGAATGTTATTCCGAATGATCGTGTAAGGCCCCCGCTTAAGATTCCTTGTGAGAGGGAGAAGCATTCAGAAGCAGTGATTGAAGCTTGCGTATTTCAAAATATTTTGAAATCCATCAATCCAATTATCTTGACCTTACACCTTCAGTCAGAATCTTCAAATCTGAATGATCCGTGTAAGGGCCCGTCTTTATACTAATAAAAACATACATACCTTTCTCTTTATAGCCATCGGAATTGGCGATAGCACCAAT
Source organism: Clivina fossor (assembly GCA_963966155.1). Classification (NCBI taxonomy): domain Eukaryota; kingdom Metazoa; phylum Arthropoda; class Insecta; order Coleoptera; family Carabidae; genus Clivina; species Clivina fossor. Next base: position 37,487,911 of record OZ014551.1, read on the forward strand.
TAAATGTGCATAAACACGTCTCGCTTGCGTAATTTTCTGCAAATAGATAACAGTAATGCCTTCCGAACGTACATAACCTTCACCAGACTGATCAAAAGCACGACACTGTCCATTCCCGGCAAGCATATGCAATCGATGCAATTGCAACGAACAATTCGGCTTCAGCAGCAGATTCAAGCCGGAAACAATGGCCGCCTCACATCTCCCATCCTCCATTGCGGCAATAGCCTGTTCCAATGCATAGAAACCACCCGAACAAGCCGTATCTATCGCGTAACTCGGTCCGGTAAAATCGAACGCGTACGATACCCGGTTAGCAAACATTGCACGACAACAACCACTCAGCCCGTAACCATTTACTAAGTCGGGATCGCTCGTCCAATATTCATCGGCTTCGCTAGCCGAAACGGCAACAAATACTCCCGTTTTACTTCCGCGCAATTCGCTCGGATTATAACCGGCATCGATAAGTGCTTCGTAGGTGCATTCGAGCATTAAACGTAACTGTGGGTCCATAACGTTCGCTTGTTTGCCATGAATGTTGAAAAACATTGCGTCGAAATATTCGAGATGTTTTAGTTTGCCGGTGCGTGTTGGTAAACCATGCAGACCTAAAAATATTTATTATTATTGCAACTGAAATTACATTATATACTATATAGCTTGTACTGTAAAAAAAGAAGCAAAATTACAGAAAAATAGTTGTAAAATTTTACTATGAAAAAAATCTACAATTTTATTTTACCATAAATATTCTGTATTTCTACCTCAAAATTCTGTAATTTTTACATAATTCATAATAATCACATAAAGTTAATAAAAATGACCTAATAAGTGTGTAGAATTGCTTATTTTCTGCAAATTGCATCACATACTTAATGTAGAATTATATATTGTTAGTATAACTTCTTAAATTATGTAAAATTTCAGCTTGCATATTAATATCTGTAATAATTTATCAAAATAATAAGCTTAGTACATATTTTGTGAGTGTAATAATACTAATAAAATATTTAAGTGTAATTCATTCATTTCAAAATACATCCTTTATGTAAATTTAGAAATGTATGTAATTATACCAACAATATTACAAACTAGACAAATTTTACCTATTTATGAAAAATTCCTGACTGCAAATTTCTATAAATTTACTAAAAGAGACTTTACTAAAAAAAACTGTAATACTACATACATATGTACTTGTTAATTCCGTTGGTAATATTATATTTCATAATGTTTGTAATTGTTCTGATATTATCTATTTTTAAACAATTATGTAAAATTACAGCAGCTGAGTAATTATACCTAGGAATACTGGGCATCATAGTGTCTCAAGGTTTGTAGGTAAAATTACATAATTTTTTTTAAACAATAAATCAATCAAGTAAAGAATCTTCTAGAATTCATTCTATTAAAATAAAATAGCTTATAGGTTATAATTTTGTTAAATTTTTAATTATTATTTGACGTTTAGATTTACTGCACGTATATTATTATCATTATCAGAAAAAATATTTACAAATGACATAAATACAAAAACCAAAAAACAAAACATAGAAACAAGTTTCTAGCTAACAAAATAAAAGTAACTATGTAGATTAGAAAATTTTATAATAAGCAGGTTTTCCGAACGAAAACAAAACTGTGTTTATTTCGTTTAGAAAAGAAATATGTATTTTTCAAGTTTTGAAGGTTATTCTATTCGATTGTGAGTAAATATTACACTCTAAAAAAAAAAAATGATGTAATTTTACCTACAACCCAAGAGACACTATGATGCCCAGTATATTTAGGTATAATTACTCAACTGCTGTAATTTTATTCATAATTGAATGGAACATAATGGAATGCAAAAGTACATATGTATGTAACATTACAGTTTTTTTTAGTAAAGTATCATAGTAAATTTACAGAGCTTCAGTAAATTTGCTGTCAGGAATTTTCCATAAATAGGTAAAATTTATTAAGTTCTGTAATATTATTGTTGGTATAATTTCATAAATGTCTAAATTTATATAAAGAATGTATTATGAAATGAATGAATTACACTAAAAATATTTTATTAGCATACATAATTATACAAATTATGTAGTCTCATTATTTTGATGAATTATTACAGATATTAATATGCAAACTGTAATTTTGCATAATTTAAGAAGTTATAACAACAATATATAATTCTACATTAAGTATGTAATGCAATTTGCAGAAAGTAAGCATATTTATTAGGTCATTTTTAGTTACTTTATGTAATTATTAAGAATTATGTGAAAATTACAGAATTTTGAGGTAGAAATATAGAATATTTATAGTAAAATAAAATTATAGATTTTTTATAGTAAAATATTATTATTTTTCTGTAATTTCGCTTTTAATTTTCTTTTAGAGTATACGGTTTGGGTGTTAGTATACCTGCTGGCCATCTTCTATCATCATCGGTGACTAAATCAAGACCGGCATATAATTTCTGTCGAAATTCTTCGATATTTTCACATTCTGGCAAACGAGCTGACATACCACTTACAACAATCTCACCGCTCTTGATACCATTACTCATTACTTTGTCCTTCATTTTTCTTCTATTTGGAAATCTAGCAAAAATTATTCAAATCTCATTTATAATCTGTAGCCAACAGAGTTCTAATTGTGATATTTTCACATCGATGTAATACCCAATCTATTCATATATATTATATTTGTGTAAGTAAATAAGGATGTTAAATCAAATTAATTTAAGTTTAATAGGCAAGCTTTTGATTTATTTTAAATCTTCCTCAATGGCCTAAAACTAACAGAGTTTTTGTTACATTCTATAAAACCATGTGGTAGAAATATAATAATTTTGAGAAAAAAATGAAAATATGTTTAGTAGAACACACAGTTAGTAAACATATGTCAAATATAATAGTATAATAATATTGAACAATATTAATTATTATGTTCATAGTAAAATTATGCAGATATTTGAAAGAATACGAAATATAATTGAAAAAAAAAACAATAACATAGGTAATAATTAATATTGTTCAATATTATTATACATTTCGTGTTTTGACATATGTTTACTATCTATGTGTTCTACTAAACACATTTTAAATTTTCCTGAAAATTATTGTATTTCTACCACATGGTTTATGGAATATAACAAAAACCTTGTTAGTTTTAGGCCTATGAAGAAGATGTAAAAAAAATCGAAAGCTTGTCTATTAAACTTACAGCCGGTTTCATAATAAACACTTTAATTAAAGTCGTCTTTAAGCCAGCAAAAAAGCCTCGTTTTTAAATTCTACCGGCATAATTATTATTGTTGTCAATAAAACGATGCTTTTTTGTAAATTTATCAAACATCTAATAGTAACATGATTTGTTATTTTCAATAAAAGAATGGGTTTTGGTCAGCATAAGGTCGACTTTAATTAAAGTATTCATTATGAAAATGGCTGTTAAATGAGTTTAATTTAACATCCTTTCCAAATTACACTTATTACTTACTTAAACAAGTAATTCTACCAGTCACTAGCTATTTAATTTATTATATAAGTATACATATAAATATTTACTAATACTATAAAAATTTGATTTCAAGATTTACAGGCAAAAATGATATTTTATAGTACTTTAACGGTATATATACAGGGTGATTTATAATTAGTGAATCAAACTGAAATGATGGATTCTCCATGTCAAAAGAAGAGAAAACGTTTATACGAACATACGAGGCGTATAGATGCAAAACTCACTATTCGACAAAAAGTGAAAAATGAGTTTTTGCGCGATTTGGACGTAGAATTTTACAAGGAATACGATATTTAGGTTAGTTAGAAAAAAAACTCAGTATTTAATATGAGAAACACTCTTTAAAGTTTAGTGTTGGATGCAAAACTCACTACTTGCGTTGATAGTTTAGATGTAAAAGTAACTGTTTGCTTTCCACCAATAAAAATTTTATTGGTGGAAAGCAACCAGTTACTTTGTATGAATTAATGATGTATAAAACCAATGATTCACGATTTTAAATAAGTATTGCCATCTAGTAACAAGATTTTATCATCAAAATACAATTACACTTAGCTATAACAGTTTTTTGCAAATATCTCAGAACTTAAAATTTGCAAATAGTGAGTTTTGCATCTATACGAATCATATGTACTTAACCAATCTGTTACTGAGATACAGACTGTTGCTTGTTGCAAAAGCGAAATAATTGTTTCCAATTATTAATAATAACAAAACATATTAGGTGTAGCAGTGTTCAATAAGTGTTAATATTACATTATTATTTTTAATATCAGTTACAGTAAATGCTCAAATTGTTGTCCATGAGCGCGAATACAGGCATTATAGGAATTACATTTTGGTTTTGAATTTCGTACAACAATTTATTGTATAACAACAATCGTATAACAATTCTTGCTAGTAACTGGCAGATTTAATGCACATTTTGTTTTGGTGAATTCATGGCTAACTTAATATGTTTTGTTATTATTAAACAGCCTGTATTTCGTAACTGTTCGGTTTAGTACATATGTTCCTATAGACATTTTGTCTTTTGTCTTTTGACATGAGGAATACACCATTTCAGTTTAATTCACTAATTATGAATCATCCTGTATATATATATATATATATATATATATATATATATATATATATATATATATATATACCTATATATATATATATATAATATATATATATGTACTGTCAAAATGCTGTTAAAGTACTATAAAAATGTAATTTCAAAATTTACATGCAAAAATGATTATATATATATATATATATATATATATATATATAAACAAAATAAACAATTAATACATACCTTCGAAATCAACAAAACAGCACTTGACCAAAATAAAATAACACTTGGAATTTTTCAACAAAATTAATTTAATTTTCGAATTGAAGTTGTGTGTTATTATACACATACAAACTAATGCGTAAATGGTATGTTTGCTAATGCACTGATAGTGCATTTATATATCTATTTGAACATGCAATAAAAAAATGAAACCAATTGTTCATAATTCAATATTAATGCTTTAAAATGAATTAGCCATTAATAATTTATATATACATATTATTTTTTGTTCTGTTCTCATTATAATGTGTAATATGTTTGCAATCAAAATAAAAATTCAGTTCAACGTAACATACATATTGTCATAAATATGTTATATAGACATAATTTTTAATTATGTGTAATTGAATATATACTTATTATATATACATATACATATTACATATAAATGAGTTTTTTTAAATTTTCATTTTTATCGGCATTCAATTATTCTTTTCTTCTAAATTATGGTCATTTTCATAATGAACAGTTGAAACCGATGGAGAAAAAAAATCGATTGTAAATTTAACTACGTCAAAATTATTATTTCTGATACTTTAGTCTGTTAACTTTTCAAACTTCTAATAGCAAAATGATGTGTTTTTTACTACTTTGTCTGCAAGGAAAATGTGGTCTGATGGCCGGTACGGTGTATGTAACATATTAAAAAAACAAGTAGAAATCCTTCATATAGTCTCTACATGACGAATCCGAACTTAGTTTATGAATTATGTGGGATGTGCATCGTCAGTCAAAATTTTGTGATTGCAACACCTCCTAGACAGTTCAACCGATTTTAATGAAAATTTCAGGATAGGTTTATTTTGTACCCAAGATGGTTTGTTTTTCTAGTGATGAAACTTTCCGAGAAAAAATTACAAATATTTTTTAAATTCATTATGGCCACATTATTTATCCGATTTTAATTTTTTCAGAAAATACTCTAGCGCCCACATAAATTATATAATTTTAGCGCAATACAGTGTTGTCAACTTTCCAAGAAAAAATTACTGAAATATTTAAAAATTCATTATGGTCACATTATTTAACCGATTTTTAATCATATTTTTACAAAAGATTCTTTTGTACCTACATAAATTATATAATTTTAACAAAATACAGAGTTGACAACTTTCCGAGTAAAAATTACTAGAATTTAAAAAAATTTAGTGTGTCTACATTATTTATCCGATTTTGATCAAAGTTTCAGAAAAGATTCCCCTAGTGCCTACATAAATTATATAATTTTAATAAAATATAGTGTTGCCAACTACTCCGAGAAAAAGATTACTAAATTTATTGTTGCTATATCAATTGATTGTACTCGTAATTAACCAAATTTCACAAAAGATTTTTTATAATGCACACAAAAATTATATAGTTTTACTTCCGTACAGGGTTGCCCCAACTTTTCAAAGAAAAATTTCTAAAATTTTTAAAATTCAATTTTGGCTTTACTGTTTATCCAGTTTTAAATATATATATTCTTTAATTTAGAATTAAACAATTTAATTATAATACGATTTTGCCAATTTTTTTGGAAAAATTATTCAAAATTTATTTTAAGCATACAGTTTGTACAATTTAAAACAAACTTTCAGTATAGTTTCTTTTTTTATGCATAAAAATTATAAAATTTAATTTTTGAATAATGCTGCCAACTTTTTGTGAAAAAATATAAAAATTTTATTCCCATTTCTTAGTATTTATGTGATAATCTTAGATCATATAGCCTTCTGAAGGCTATATGATCTAAAGTGTAATATCAAAGTGGTCTATATATGGGTTTACCCATGTACTTCTAATCTTGTTTATAATTTGTTACTAAGTTAATGAATGCATAGCTTAACGAAAAACGCATTAAACTCTCTTGTTTTGAATTAAATGTGTGATTTGACGTCATTGATTTTGTGAAGTCAGTATTTTTAAACTAACGTGCATGTAATTATAAATATTGTACTTATAAATATAAGTATATAAGTGAATTGTTTGTAATTATTATATAAAAATTATGAGTACGCGGAAAACAATGGAATGAAATTAATATTAATTCCAACTAAATATAACAAATAAATAAAAATTTTCTTTTCCAGCAAGACATTGAAAAAGCATAGATTTTTTTATATATTCTTGCTATACTATTAAATGAACAATTCTCAACTATATAAGGGATCCATTTACTCTTGAACGGGCTAGGCTTGTTGTTTTTTTTAAATATTTTATCTTTAACATTCAATATTATTATATTTATTGGGCTAATGACCATAGTAGTCGATGCCCTTTAACGCAAAAAAAAATATACTATATTTATTATTTAATTTTTGTTTTTTTTTTTAATTATTGTTAAATAATATTTGTATTATATATTCGTTTTTCCTTTGATAAATAATGATATTTATTTAACAACATTAATGAGTTTCTGAATTATTACTCAATACTTTTTGACCATTCAAATTTTCCAAGTTTATTAAACAATAGGTTAGTAATAAAACTGACAAATATTGTAACGTGTTAATTGTTGTTTGTTATAATACCGTATCATAATATTTTCAGTTTTCATAATGGTGCGGTTTTATTAGCTCACAACTAAACAAGCTATATATGTATAGTGATTAAAATGGAATAGCCCAAGTGTTTTATAATTTTAGCGGTCGTACAAGCTGGTTTTGTTTATTAAACGACCTTTTTTGTATTTTGAACTGATAATTTTATGTAAGATAAACGTTAAGGGCGCTTCACAAATAAAACGGGAACGAGAACTATAACGATAACGGGAACGGGAACGGGAAAGACAACTAACGTTTAGATTCACAATTGAACGGCAATAACGTCTGTCAAAAAAAGTAAAATAAATACAAATGACGAGTTAACAACTATATCATTTAGATTTATTTTAATATTAAATTTATATTTGTTGCAAAAACATGAAAGAAGGTAAAATATTTGTTATTTTTATTTTGTTATTTATATTTTTTGACAGACGTTATTGCCGTTCAGTTGTGAATCTAGACGTTAGTTATCGTTCCCGTTCCCGTCATAGTTATAGTTGTTGTTCCCGTTTTATTGTGTAGCGGCCTTCAGATCGAGTAGTGTTAATCAAAACCGTGCAGAGGTCTCTGAATGCAGTATCGAGATTACAAACCCAGCAATTACAGGATACAAATAATAAAACACAAGACAGAGTTCAATTCACACGATATTATTTTTCTAATCCAGTTTATCTGAGAAATAATGACCGCAAAAATTGGTATACCAATGTCATTTACTTTCATGATAGACTTTCGTTTACAAATTATGTGATATATAAAAAATTGCAATATTTTAACAATTTTCAATATTATCCTTGTTACAATGTCATATATTACATTAAAAGAATAAATTTAAACCAAATAATTTGTCGATACGTGTAATCTAGACTTTTACAATGTTTTGCAAATTCGTTATGGAAAGACGGTAGGATTTGGAAATATAAAAATAGAAAATATAAAAATAAAATAAAAAAGCATAATTAAATAACAAAATAGGTATATCATTTTATAATTATAAACCTTATATAAAAATTTCAGATTTTATGATCCTGCTCAAACGAACCGAGAAAATACCAAATTACGATAGAAAGTACAAAATGGTAGGTTATATTTGTATAAATATGTCAAACACATTTTACCTTTAAAAATTTTGAGTGCGATCAGAATTACAGAAGAAATATTATTGTAAAAATATATTTAAACATACATGTACAAGCAAATTAACAACAAAATATTATTCACTAATATTACAAATATTCTTTTTAAAGTTTAGAGTATTATTTTATATATTTTTATTAAATTAATAAAAATATAATATTGTGTTTAAATTAAATACATATATCATTTTATCAAGTGTGTAATGGCCCAAGAAATACTTAAAATTTTTAACATAAAAGTATATATTTATCCATAGTGGTCCTTGAGTTTTATTTTACATGAAAATAGAATATTCACACTATATGAAACAAGCTGTGCCAGGTCTTAAATATCTTTTATATTTTCAAAATAAGCGATTGAAAACGAGTATTTTTAAACCCCATTTAAATTACATAGAAATTCAAACTGTACAATTTTTGTTAAGCAATATTTTCATATTTCGCGGCAACTGCGCGTCATTACTTTAGGAGGCATCATTCGAATTATCATTAAATTACAATTTTCACTCGATTATCAAAATCATTCGCTTATGCACATCACTAGTGTAGACGTTATTGTGTCGAATTGAAGTAATAAGATTGTTGGTTGCATAATAAGTTTTAAAATATGCAGATAGAATTGCAATAAAAACTTCTTTTTTTCTATATTTCCAACTATGTAGCAAACCTTTTTTACATATTGTTAAACTATGTAATATAATTAAAAAGAAAAAATATATTCAGAATATTATAAGTTGAATAATGTTTATAAAAATATTTGATAATTTTTAAGTACATTATCTAATTTTCTGCATTTTGCTTCATTAAAGTAAAAAACGAAAAAGCCAAACGTGTAATCTGGAACAAAAAAAAATTATAAATATTCTTAATTACACATGGTGTATTATACGTATTAGGTTAAAAATATACTTTCACATACTTTATGTGATGTACTGGATTAAATTCATGAGTTTATCATGACTAGTCAAAATATATAAAACGCAGCCGCAAAAGCTGAAAGTCCCGGGTTCAAACCCCGGCAAGGTCAATGCATTTGTCAACTACATCGTCTGGAAAACGAACCCAAGACCTTTCAGTTTCCGGCTGGGTGCTCCAACCATCTGAGCCAACCACGTAGGCGATATAATTGAAATTTTCAATCATTATAAAGTATTCATAATTTGTATTCTTTATCTTATATACTGCTACGATTACAGTGAAGCAAAATTTGTAATCTAGTATACTGAATCAAATACGTATGAAAGATGTTAGGTATTTATTCGGTTAAGTCGCAGACAATGTATAAATGTATAATTAAAGTAAATTTTTAACGCCATAAGGCAGAATGCACACCAAAGCAATAGGCAATAAGCAACAAGCAACTAGATACCGGCAACAAGCGATATCGCATCTCATTCGTATTCACACTGGAACGACTTTTTATGTTGCTTGCCGGTATATTTGCTTTCTTTGAAACGAAATTTCACGCTTTTTTATTAATCTCACGTTTTGAATATTCTGCAGTTGTATAATCATATAAACACGGATATTTTTCAATTATTTGTATAAAAGCAATATTTGCTTTTTCCTCCATTTTTTTGGTGTTGTATGGCGATATATCGCTAGCAACCGACAAGAATATTGCTTGCAATTGATGTTGTCTGTTGCAAACAGATATTTTTTGAAACGATATCGTCATTGTTTCAGTGTGAACAAACTATGCCAAAACAGTGCAATGTTCAAAAGCAATACATGTTGCGTATCGTCTATTGCTTTGGTGTGAATTCTGCCTTAGGCTATGTATATTGTATAGTTTAAAGTGAATAAACATCAATTATTAATTGAAAATTAAATTAAAAATTTGTCAACTACATCGTCTGGGAATCAAACCCAGGACCTTCCAGTTTCCAGCTGGGTGCTCCAACCATCTGGGTCTTAGGTTCGATTTCCAGACGATGTAGTTGACAAATTTTTAATTTAATTTTCAATTAATAATTGATGTTTATTAACTTTAAACTATACAATATAGCCTTATGGCGTTAAACATTTACTTTAATTATATATATATATATATATATATATATATATATATATATATATACATTGCATCTCCGTGAAAGCTCAGATGAAGATAGAGAAGAGAAAAATACGTTACTAGTATACTACAATATCACATATCACATTAAAAAAAATATAAATTGTAGAAAACTTTGAAAAAACTGAATAACGTTTTTTTCGCCGAAATATTAAATTTTGTCTTTTGAAAAATGTCAAAATTAAATGAAAATGATGAAAATACTTCTCGTGCAGCATTCCCACAATAAAATCTATTTATTCAGCGGTTAGGCGGTACGCTCAGCTACAGTTTAACGTCAATTCACAGAGTTGTAATTGCTATATTCAGACAGGTAGCTCAAATACAAAACATGTTGAAGTTAATATTGAATTTATTCGTTTAATACAACTTATTTATTGTAACTGCCTGTTCGGAAAATTACATAATGAATGTTGAATGATTATAGCAATTACAAGCGTGTGAACTAACGTTAATGTCCTGCAACATGTCGTGTTAAAATAAAGATAGCGTAAGCCCGGCGTGCGACAAATTAGTATTTAGTTACTGACATTTTTATTTTAAATCAAATATTATTATAAAAGTGATGGACATTCATTTGAAAGCTATTAGGAGAATGAGTGTGAAAATACCTGAATAAAACTTTTTACATCTAACTGAGCCATTCCACCAATTTTTAATGGTTCAATTATCTGTGAACGCTGTATAATTAGTATTGTTGCACATTTGAAATTTTGACAATTACTTTTCCAGTTGGAATTGTATATCGCATCAGACACAGATTCCATCTGAAATAACAACAATATAAATCTGATAGAGAAATTTTTATACCAAACTATTCTATGAATTTCACAACTGATTTTTTTCTAAAATCCATTGTTATTTTTAAATTTAATTTTTAATAACAAAACTATTTCTATGGTAATTGAAAAAAATTGTACCCCATTTTTTTCACACCATTATTTCCACCAATACTTTTCTTCCACCAATTCTTTTTTCCACTATACATTTTTTCCACCAATTCTTTTTTCATTATATATTTTTTCTACCAATTCTTTTTTTACTAATTTTCTTACCAAACTTAACCTAACCCTAACCTAACCGAACCTTAACCTAAACTAACCTAACCTGAACAAACCAAAATGTATTGGCGGAAGAACAGTACGGAGGAAAAAACGGAGTGGAAAAAATGTCTGCCTACCATTGAAAAATGTTTTAAGTTTAAGTTTCGGTTCACTATACAAAATTTTCTGATAGAAGATTCATATGTGGTAAATTAAATATCGGATTCTAATAAAGATTAAAACAGAACTTAAAACATATTTCAATTAGTAGCAGGGCTTCGAACCGATATATTTTTCGTTCCAATTCAATTATATATATATATATATATATATATATATATATATATATATATATATATATATATATATCGGTTTGGTTCCAGTTTTCTTTCCAGCAAAAATAATGGTTTTTTCGGTTTTCGGTTCAGTTCCGAGTGATTACTTTTTAAATTTTTTCAATGTTTTTATTTGTATTAAAAACTTACTTTCTCTCATAATTCAGAACATTTTATTCCTACTATCATAATATGCATACTACATAAATTGATACAATAATATAATATGAATAATAATAATTATTAATTAATTAAAGGTATAATTATTAGAAATGCATAATATGTAATAATAATATAATTTTTTAATCGAAACTTACATAATTTGTATGTATGTTTTAATTATATGTATAATAATAAAATAACATATGTTAACGTAACAAATTCTTGTATACGGGATTTTTATTTATTTATAATTAGTAAAAATGAAAATTACCTCTAATTATTAAAATACTTTATTTAAACTATTTAAAGATTATTAAATGCCGGCCGACATAGCCGAGCAGTTTAGGACGTGTGTCCGACAAAGCTCATATCGAATCTCGAAATGGATGTTTGTAATATCGTCCAAATATACTTTGAAAAGTGATATCTAAGCATCTACTGGATTAATGGTCTTTGCTACTGAATCCATTTGTGTAACAAAAAATATTATTAAAAGCAAAGTTATTATTAAAAAATACATCTTCCTCAAAGTGATCTCTAGTTTAATTTTTAATTTCAATAACTGAGTATTCATCCACGAAAAAAACAAATACTCTTTCGCGTAAGACAAGTTGTAACTACGCTACGAGACCCCGAAAATGACAAAAAAAAAATCGACAACTGACGTAGAAAGTAAGATTGTGTTAACGCGCGTGTTTCAACATGTTGTGTCGAACTGAAATAAACCGATATTTTTTCTGGTTTAGTTCCGGTTTTCTTCCAGCAAATATAACAGTTTCGTTTCGAAGCCCTGATTAATAGAATTAGTTCTAGAAAATTTTTACTTTTTATTTGTAATTTTTATGATATTCATTAGATTAAATATTTGAGAAAATCTTCTTACTTCATTTATAATATAACTGCCCAAAACGCAATAAATAAAAACTTGAGATAATATAGATATTGCTGATCCAACACATCTCACCATCAAAATCATATCTGAAATACTAAAATATGTTTCCAATTAATTTATATATATATATATATATATATATATATATATATATATATATATATATATATATATATATATATTATATATATATATATATTATATATATATATATATAAGGTAATTTATTAGCTGTAACAGAATATTTAAATAAAAAAAAATTAATATACCATGTTTGTAACACGGACTACTAAAAAGTATAAATGCAATAAATAATAGTAAGGAGTGTAGGGAGTACTTGTCGTTGTCCCACGTTTTTCGGTATGGGGTTATAAACTCCTGTATGAGGCTAGAAGAAATTATTTTATTCTTTCTAGTTCGGGTTAAAAACTTGGTATATTATTATTTTTTAAATAATAATTTTTTGCTTTTTAATTTTGTTCAATGTTAACTTTGAACTAATTAATTAATTAAATTAATTATAATTATAATTTTACTAATTATAATTAATTAGGTTAATTAATATCCTTTAATATGATATTTCTAATGTTATTAATTAATTAGTTAATACTCCATTGTCATCCAGATCTGAGCTATGTTTAAAGTTTGAAGTTTCTAACTTAGTTCTCAGTTAGTTTAAAATCGCAAAATTTGTACCGAACAGACAAACAAACAAACAGACAAAAAAGAAAACGAGTTAATAAAATGTGTTAAAAAAGAAAATTTGCTTTTAAGAAAAAAATGTTTATGTTCATGTTTATATGTCTGATTCTTTTTAATTAAGAAGTTATAATTAGTGATGGGCATAATCGAATGATTTTAAGAATCGAATGATTGGTAATCGAATGAATATCAAAATCGAATAATCATTCGAATGACGATAGGAATAAAAATATAAGAACTAGAACGAATGACTGTATCTGTCTGTCGCAAAGTTTTACATGAATGCATTTTTTATTAACTGGATTTTATAATAATGAAAATATTATAAATTTCTATTAATAGATTAATTAATATTGTAATTATTTATTAAGTAAGTAAGTAAGTAAGTAAGTAATTTATTTGTATATAAAGCATTGAGCTTATTACAAAGTGGAAGGTAAGTAACTCATTATAATGTACATACTCGTACATCAGACAAAAACGGTACCTATTTTACAATTGTTTATACATTTTCTATGAATGATTTTAATTTTAATGCTCCTATTACAATTATTTATTTATTTATTAAATAAATTAAAAAGTTACTGGTACAACAAAATAACCTCACTAAAATTACCGTATTTAACTAAATACATTCTTTTATTATTACGTTTTAGTTATATAGGAAATCAAAATTACATACAATTATTTATAAGTTATATGTTTGGCATCTTTTTTTTCTACCCATTTTAAGTGCATCTATTAGTCAAACTAGCTTCTTTAAAGCTGAATTACATTATACTTTTTTCGTCTAGATTCATACTAGGTTTCTAGTTCAAGTTTCGTTCAAGTACAGATAGTCAGTTCTAGTATAATGTAAATCAGATATTTGCATCCAAGTTTCTTTCAAGTTTCCTAGTATAGAAATATACAACATGCTCTATTTTCCTATTCAAGTTTCATACTAGATACATTATACGCATGCGCACGTAATTGTAACAACCTTATATGTAGCGAAGTTTTATAGGTTATATATTATACTCTGTGTATGTAACTGTCATACACAGCTGTACTTTATATTTTTAAGTTGGCGTACTGGTAATACACGACCGATTGTGAAAAAAGTATGAAAATTGAACAAAACTTGAACGAAAATTGAACTAGATACCTAGTATGAATCTAGACGAAAAAAGTATAATGTAATTCAGCTTTTAGTATGCATAGTTCCATGATTATTTACTACTTGGTTAGGTTGACCAGCTCTGATTTAAAATAATTTAAAAAAAATTTTAGCCTTAAGAATGTGTTTCAATTTTGTAATCTATTTTCTATATTTTTATAGAAATCTGCCATTTTTTGGTTGTTCAACATCCGAATCATTTCAATTTAATTTAAAATATTTCTAAAGATTTTCATAATCGAATGATCGATTATTTTTCATTCGATTTAATCCATCACTAATACATAAATCAAAGAAACAAATACTAACCCACTAGAATAATAAAGGAAAATTGGAAAGCATTGTAAAAATACGCTGCTTGTAAATTGAAACAGAAAGAATTCTGAATATATTTTTCTTATAATTCCAATAAAACTAAAAACATATATTCATTGTAATTAATTAGCTGTAATTAAAAGAAATATTACATTTATAAAACTAACAAATGACATGGTAAATATGAAAATGCGTTCGGAACTCGTCACTGCTCTTTGCAAACGCACCACTGACTTGCAGTTTTGAAAAAGTGTTTAAATGAAAGATCACAAAACAAGTATTTCGGTGCTTGAGGTCAAGGTTTGCCTAGGCCTGTCGCAACATCAGTACCACAATGATTGGTACATAAAATATAAAGAAACTTTATATTCGGAATGAGTTGTTACTCATGTATGTTTCAGTTAAGGGAGTAGCCAACTTCTTGGGATCGAATTTTTTTTTGTTTTTTGCATAAAATGAATGCTATAAGTGTGTAGAATGTGCGACCGAAATGGCTTTTCCCCGAATTCAAAAAAATTACAAAGTTATAGCCAAAAACGTAAGCTCGTGCACGGCCGCGTTAAATGGAGATTTAAAAACTTGAACTCAAACAATTTTCAATCTGTTTGAACAATGGGCATTTCTACCGATGCGACATAATATATGACTGTCTATCGATTCTCAATCCAAATTTTCATAGGATTATTTTTAAAAAAATTATCAACATTTTTATAAGGAAATTTTCAGTTAAAAAAATTAATTTGGATCAAGAGTCGATAGCCACACTCTTAATCTTCAATGGAGTTTAGTGGAAACATTTTACAGGCGGCAATTCCGGAGCATCAGGCCACTTTTTTGGAGGACCTTCTGGCGCCGCCATTTTGCGGATATGCAGCAACAAAAAAAAAACATTTGCGATGTTATTTTGTTTTACGAATGACGTAGAATAAAGTGCTTTTTACCAACCATTCCAAAATATTAATTTCCCTTTGAGCTGTGCGCGTTTGAAAATAACAGTTTCTTAGCACTGGAGAACTGGGCTACCCCCCTTAATTTTTAAAGTCTTAAGTTGGCAACAGAAAAAGTTAAAACATTTTTCTAAATTCAACATGAAATCTATAAATTAATGATGCATTGAAAATAGAAAGAGATTCGCTAAATTTACGGTAAATTTTTTTGACTGTATATGATTTCATTTGGTTGGTTAATTTCATTTCTTTAATGACTTATTAATATTACAATTACTACTACAACAATTAATATTAGACTCATTTTATTAATTTTATTAACTAAATCAAATAAAATTGAAATTTACATAACCTCAAATAATATATTTAACATTCGTCAAACATCTACCGCTACTCCTATTCATCGCAATTCATCAATTCTCATCGAACTTCAACGTCGATAAAATTGATCGATTTATCGAACATTTAGCGATGAAAAACAGATGCATTTCTGATGAAAAAGTAAATTTATCGATGTATTTAGAGGGTTGAACTGGATAAAAAATTAGGCCAGGGGAAAGTTGCAAGATAGGTCCACTTTACATCCCAAAAATGTTCAATTAAGTTATATATTTGTTTTATTCTAATTTACATGGAAATGACATTACAGAAAAATAAAGATGAATTGTAAAAATTACACATATAAAATTAAATGTAATTCTTTATTTAAATCTAAGTTAGAAGACGATTTAATAAATTACTCTTTTTACAAATTTATATTTTTAGAATAATCAATTCTTAAATTTTTGCAAAACTCAGGGATCAGCCTCGGTGGCTCGGTGGGCCAGTCCTACCCTGGACATGATGGATTTTCGTTTAACCGGTGAATTCATCAGATGAATTTAGAGAATCGTTTTTATCTATGGTTAAAAATGAACAGAGCAATGATCTCTACATATAATTTTAAATAGGCTATAGCGTATCAAAAAGTGAAGCCGATTTTGTACCGCGGCGGCCATAATGCTGAGGTCTGAATCTAATCCAAATATCTGTCAATATAAAGCTAGTTTATATTTTGAAACCAAACCTAATTTTTTTAAATATATTTACTTGTACTGTGTATGCTACAAGTGTCACTGTAATAAGGTTATTCGTTTTTTTAGCACTTTTTACAAAATTTCCATAAAATTACAAAAATTTAAAAAAATTTAATGTGACTTCATTATTTATCCGATTTTAATCAAATTTTCCGAAAAGATTCTGCTAGTGCCCGAATAAATTATATAATTTTAATAAAATACAATGTTACCAATTTTAATTATGGCCACGTTATTTAACATATTTTAATAAAATTTTCACAAAATATTCTCCTAGTGCCAACACAAATTAAATAGTTTTAACAAAATACCGTCTTACCAACTTTTTGAGAAAAACTAAAGTTCTTGAAAATTTATTATGGTTATATTATTTATCTGTAATTAATCAAATTTTAACACGAGATTTTTTTCTAGTACCCACAAAAATTATATAGTTTTACTATATTACTAAAAATTTTAAAATTTAATTTCGGCTTAATTATTTATCCAGTTTTAAATAAATATATATTCTTGAAAGAATTAAACAATTTAATTATTATACAACGTTGCCAATTTTCTGGAAAAACTATTCAAAATTTATTTTAAGCATACCTATTGTTTCTATGATTATAAACAAATTTTCAGGATAGATTCTTTTTTCATGCTTAATAATTATAAAATTTAATTTTTGAATAAAATTTTATTCCTATTTTGTAGTATTTATGTGATAATGTCAAAATAATCAAATAAGCAAAATAATCAAATAAATTAACAAACAATATAATATTAACAAAATACAACAATAAATTAAACTACAGCATATATAGAAAAAATACAACAACAGACACAATCATACATGCACAATCTCAACATCCTAAACAACACAAAATGGCAGCATTCAGAAATATGTTAAATGGATTAGAAGCAATACCGCTAAATCAAACAAACTACAGAAAAAAATACAACAACATCATAAAAATAGCAAACAACAATGGATACAAAACAGACACAATAAACAAACTTCACAATGAAATAAAAAAGAAAAAGAAAAAAACAAAGAAAATAAAAGAGAAAACAAAAAATTAGCAACATTCCTATACAACAACAAATACATATACAACATAACAAAAATATTCAAAATACACAACATAAACATAGCATTTAAAACAACAAACACAATTAAAAACCTGACAAACCACAACATAGAGACAGAAAATAAATTTAACAAAAGTGGAGTATACAGATTAAAATGTAAAACTTACAAACCAACACGCATAGGACAGACAGGCAGAAAATTCATGAACAGATACAAAGTGCACATACATTCTTTCAAAAATTACAAAACAGATTCACAATACGCAAACCATTTAATAGATAACCAACACGCCACAGGACCAATAGAAAAAAATTTAAAAATAGTAAAAATAAATAAAAAAAGCAATACTTAAACTAAATATATTAGAAAACTTAACAATACAAAAAGAAAATAGAAATAACACAATAATGAACACCCAAATCAACAGCCAATCCAATACAATATTCGAACCAATCTTCATCCCCACCAAAAAATAAAAAGTATAAATTGACATGACAACACACGGACCAACGCACTTGAAAATGATCGCAAGATCGAAACGCGTCGTTAAATAATAAATAAAAAATAAAGAAACTGCAAATAGGAAAGTCAAAAAACAACACAATAGATATGCAAGTTCAGGAAAATAAAAACAAAATAAACTTAAATATATGAGTTTATCCTATACATCTAATCTTGTTTAATTACTTGTAAAAGTTATAACCATAGATCATATAATATAAAATGGATACAGCTACACCATATAAATCAAATAGCCAGGAGTGTTTACAACATGTTTGTATATCAACGATATTTTTTCATTTCTTCTCTTTTCATTTTGAAAAAACCTAATATAACTATCTCTTTTCAAGTTCTTGATTCTGTGCTTGCGCAATTTAAGCAATGAATACGTTCGCAAAATGCGAACCTAAAGAGAGATAAAATTATACAACATACGTGAACTAGAAAAGGATATCTATAATTTAGTATGTCGAAAATATGTTGTAAACAGGTGCAAGCTCTGTGACTGTATCTATTTTATATTAAATGATCTATGGTTATTACTGAATTTACTGCAACCATAGAAACAGTTCCAAAATTTATTGATCGATTTTGAACTGATTGCAATTGTTTTGTTTGTAATAAAATATAGTGAAATTTTTATTCAAATAGGATTCCAAAGCTATGAGTCATTTACTACGGTTACATGATACCCTGTAAAAATTTTCACCTCACAAAATCGCACATAATCTCGAAACTTTGACGGCTTTGACGTTTAGAAAAAACCAAACATTATTTATTTTTTGTTTCGTTGCTAGGATATGAGTTTAGGATTGTCAAATATGGGAAAAAAATAAAAGCACACTTACCATTTATATTGATTGACAGTCAGAATTTTTTAAACGTTGGAAAACTATGCATAAACATAGCACGTTGACAGCAACAAGCTAGTTCGGTTGAAGCAAGCCACGAAACACGTAATTTGTTTTCATCGTTCAACGGAACGGATTAAAAGCAGTTAGTATGTAGAGACGTAAGTCAATTATTAAAAATTCCTAATTGGCTTTGGAATCCCATTTGAATAAAAATTTCACTATAGAATTACTTACTTGAGAATGCAGTTATGATGATCAATACAGCGTTTTATATTAATCTTGCAAGTTCTATGTTCACGTTCTGTGCAAATAGGAAAATTTCTTAAAACAGTTTTTAATAAGTTAAGTTGATGCGATGCGCTAATAATTAACGTAAAAAATAAACCATCGAATCCCAAAATAAATGTAATGGTCACAAAACAGTAATAGGCATTTATAATATGTGCCAATAAAAAATAATGCATTTTCGTAAAATCTACCACTTCGTAAAATACGATTGGAGTTTGACGGGTGCTACCAATTGTTATAACTGATTTCCCCGTCATAAGAATTAACATCGAAGCGCCAAGTAAAACATAGGTTCTATATATTTTGATAAAGTTTTTGTTAATATTTATGATTTTGTTTTCAATTTTATTCGTTGTAGAATTGTATGACCAAAATTGTTCCATATCCAAGATTAATCTCTTAAATTGATTTCCGTAATATTTATATGTAATCATTCTGGACGACCACTAAAATTATTTTATTTTATCGTATTAATTGTAGTTGAACACAACCTACACTCAAAAAAAATAATTATGTAATTTTACCTACACTATTTCTAGGTATAATTGAAGGGTATAGGGGAAAAACGATCTAAGTCATATTTTTAGCAAAAATGAGTTTTATATCGATTCTTATAGTTTTGCATGTGTTCTTTCACGTGGTATACTTGGAATTTACGAAAAAGCGATCTAGGTCCTTTGAATCTGCACCTAAAGAAACCCTATTGCATTGAAAAACGATCTAAGTCCATGCGTTTTACGTAAAACCGATCCAAGTCCACAGTAGCCAATCACATTCTGCTTACCGGCAGTAGCCAATCATTAATGTATTAAGTAAATAATATAGAATATTTTTCTCAAATCTAATTTGCATTCAATTTTATGAGTTTAGTTTCCCATGGTCTCAAATTTTCAATTCAATTTTACTCGCTTTTATAAACATGTGACTTAGATCGTTTTTCCCCTGTACCCTTCAATTACTCAACTGCCGTAATTTTACATAATTGTTTAAAATTATATAATATCAGAACTATTACAAACATTACGTAATATGATTATTATTAATAGAATGGAAAAGTATACATGTTTGTAATATTACAGTTTTTTTTAGTAAAGTCTCTTTTAGCAAATTTACAGAAATTCAGTAAATTTTAATTCGATTATTGAAAATATAAGTAGAAGTGCAAGAAATGCAATGTGCACCGTCAAGAAACACGATCAAGTGTATATATTTTGACAATATCTGAGAACTATATAAAAACTTATTAAGTCCCGTTAAGTTAATTGACAATTGCATTATTTATTTTCGCTTGAATTTCAATTTGATTATTTGAAAATGTATGAAGATGTGCAAGAAATATAATGTATAGCTCCAAATTTGTCAGAAATTGTATATTCGACAAAAGAAAGATCAATTCCCACAAATCACTTAACAAATATAAATAATATATACAATCTAAAACAATTATGTAATTTTACCTACAAACCACCATGAGACACTATGATGTCCAGTATTTCTAAGTATAATTACTCAAGTGCTGTAATTTTACATAATTGTTTAAAAATACATAATATCAGAACTATTACAAACATTATGTAATATAAAAGATTAGAAAATGATCTACTGTGGCGAAATTTAAATAAAAATAATATTATAAAAATAATTTTATAAAAAATCCCAAAACCACACTTAATTAAAATAAAGCTAAATACGTATTTCGGAAGCTAAGCTTCCACCTTCAGTAGCAAATAAAATCTACAAAAATCTTACCTGTGATACAAAGTACATAATCACTTAAGCACTTGTCGAATATCACTTATTTTATTTTTATTTTTATTTTTATTATGTAATATGATATTACCAATGGGAGTGGAAAAGTATATATATATATATATATATATATATATATATATATATATATATATATATTAGGGTGGACAAAAAAAACATTTTCTTGCGCACCCCCCAAAGAAAATATTCAAAAAATATTGATATTAACCCGTGCCCCACTCAAGTTGAAATTTAAATGGAGTTTAACATAGGATTTGGGCAGTTTCATATATGGCGCGTTATAACTGCTTTGATCAAAAAAAATATTTTTTTACGCACCTACTAAAAAAAATTTATTAAAAAAGAAATTTTTTGAACCAAGTTTTGTCAAAAAATATTGATATTAACCCGTGCCTCACTCTAGCAGAACTTTCGAGAATCCAGGCAGTTATATGAAACTATCCAAAACCTATATTAAACTACATTAATATACATGTAATATTACACTTTTTTTTAGTAAAGTCTCTTTTAGTAAATTTACTGGACTTCAGTAAATATCTAAAATTTGTTTAGTATTATTTGTAGGATGTATTTTGAAATAAATGAATTACACTTAAAATATTTTATTAGTATTATTACACAAAATATATACTAAGTTCCATTATTTTGATGAATTATTACAAATATTAATATGCAAGCTTAATTTTTCATAATTTAAGACGTTATACCAACATTCTACATTAAGTATATGTGATGTAATTTGCAGAAAGCAAGCAATTTTACATTCTTATTAGGTCATTTTTACTTACTTTATGTGATTATTATGAATTATGTACAATTAGAGAAATGTACAAATTAGAGAAATACAAAAAATTAAAATGAAATTACAGATTTTTTATAGTATTACCACCATTTTTCTGTAATTTCGCAATTTTTTTTTATACTGAATATTTTATTAAGTGGGTAGCCCAGTGCTCTGGATCGTGAAAAAAAAACGATTTTTCGTTTTTTGCATAAATTTAATGCTAAAAGTGTGTAGAAAAAACGTAAGACCGTGCACGGTCGACAAATAGGGATTTAAAAACTTTAATTAAATATATATATATATATATATATATATATATATATATATATATAATTTTTGATATATTTATTTAAAAAAAAATTATTAACATTTTTATAGCGAGATTTTTAGTGAAAAAAATTTCTTTTTTAAAACAGCATAATTTTGTTAATTTTTATTTTACTGGCAGCAATTTCCGGAGCAATATGGCCACCTTTTTTTATTAATTCCCCTTTGAGCTGTGTGCGTTTGAAAATAAGAGTTTTTTTAGCTCTGGAGAACTAGGCTACACCCTTAATTATAATAGCTATATGTAAGCATCGAAAATACATCTGACAGATTTTTGAAATGCGCGCCAGAAAGTGACTAGAGTGAAGTGAGAGAGGGAACACTAGATGGCAGTAGAGTAGAATAAGATCTGTAATGTGAACGCAAGCCGATGAATAAAATAAATAATAAAGTGTATTATCCTGTTTTATTATAAAAATCCTTACAGAGAAAAATCAGAAGTGAGATTTACCGGGTTTCTGAAGGGTCAGAGCCTTGCGAAATCGATATATAGTGGCAAGTTTTCAGCTGGAAAACTTAGAATTGTGTAACGAATATTCGGTGAAAAAGCACGTGTTATCCAGTTACAAAAGTTGTGGTAATCGGACAGCACAAGAAAAAATGCCGAACGAAGATACAAGTAATAACGCTAGCAGTGAGCAAGCAATACTTATAACACCAGAAGCAATGCAAAATATAATATCAAGTGCTATAACCGCAGCATTAGCACACATAAACATTAATGAACAACGTGGACAAAGAATGCCATTGTCAGAAATTTCTACGCAAATTCCAGCATTTAGTGGAAGTCATGATGAGGATATAGATAATTGGTTGTCGAGGGTAGACATCATTCAACTAAATCATCGATTGGAAGACACTACTGTACTGTTAATTGCAACAAACAAGCTAACGAAGAGAGCCAGAGAGTGGTACGATTCACAAGCAAACTTAGCACAGCTTCCATGGCAAGAATTGAAAACTAAATTAAAAGCAACTTTTAAATCAAATACCGATCGTTTAACACTTTTTGACAACATGCAAGCTAGAAAGTGGAAGCAGGGAGAACGAATCGAAGACTATTATTTCGACAAAATGAAAATGTTAAATAAACTAAACGTGACTAGTGAAGATGCTATCTTACACATTATTCGTGGGATTGATAATTTGGTATTAAGAATTCAATTAAAAGGGCAAAAACTTCAAACACCTGAAGAACTGCTCGAAAATATGAAATCGTACGCTGATGAATTACCTCAAAGTACAAGTACTTATCACTTAAATAGACGTGAAAATAAACAGTTCCAGAGTGGAAACAATCGTCCGAAAAATACCAATAAACCAAACATACAGTGTTTTAACTGCAAAAAAACGGGGCATTACGCGTCAACATGTCCGGAAGCTAAACGTAGCAACAATTGCTTCAAATGCGGCGACATTGGTCATCAAGTAAAAGATTGTCCGAAGAGAAACGCAAGTATAAATTTAACTCAACCAATATCAAAACATATGTCTAATATCCAAATAAAGTTAAGCGGTAATACTTATAATGCGCTCGTAGACAGCGGAAGCATTACGAATGTGATGCGAGAAGAGATTGCTGAAGATTGTCGATTAAAATACGAAGAAAGTAATCAAATTTACACCGGTTTTGGAATGACCGACGTTCAAAGCAAGGGAAAAGTACGAACACAAATAAAAATAGGAAACGATAAATACGACATCAACTTTATCGTTATACCCAATTACGCAATATCACAAGACATTATTTTGGGTGAACCATTCTTTAATGATGCAAGTGTTACATTCGGTCCAAGTGGAATGAATATTTCTAAAGTCAAATCCGAAACACCATCGGAAGTAAACGAGATTCTGCAAATCGAAGTACAGCAAACTAGCCCAGACTATAATGTAAACCCGAACTTCAGTATGGCGCAGAAACATCAACTGGAACATATGGTAAGCCAGTACCAACAAAATTTATTAATTAAACCTGTTCTAGACAACGAGGACGTGGAGATGAAAATTCGACTGAGGAGCGAGACACCGATCGTTCATCGACCGAGACGTTTGGCACAGAACGAGTTGAAGCAAGTGCAAGAAATCGTCGATGATCTCCAGGAACGAGGTATCATTCGTCCAAGCAAGTCAGAATACTGCAGTCCAATTGTGTTAACAAGAAAGAAAAATGGTGAAGTTAGAATGTGTGTGGACTATCGAGCTTTAAATGCTATTACGGTAAAAGATCAATTTCCATTACCATTAATAGACGACTTTATAGATAAACTAAGAGATAAAAAGTTTTTTACTTTATTAGATTTAAAAAATGGTTTTAATCATATACGCATAGCAGAAAACTCTATAAAATATACATCTTTTGTGACACCTTTTGGTCAGTTTGAATATTTATATATGCCATATGGTTTGAGCAATGGTCCAGGAACATTCCAAAGATACATAAATAACGTATTTTCAGAATTTATAAGAAACAACGATATTCAAATTTATATTGATGATATAATGATAGCAACAAAAAGTGTAAAAGAAAATTTTGAAATCTTGGAACGTGTCCTTGATACTTGCAAAAGTAATTGTTTAAAATTAAGACTTGATAAATGTCAATTTGGTGTGACACGTATAGAATATTTAGGTTATGATATTAGTTTTAATTGTATACAACCAAATATAGGTAAAATCAAATCTGTAATTAAATATCCAGAGCCAAAGACGATACATGATGTACATAGCTTTCTAGGATTGAGCGGGTATTTTCGTAGATTTATTAAAGATTACGCAAGAGTTGCAAAACCTCTTAGCGATTTGTTACGTAAAAGTACGGGATTTAAATTCGGAAAGATAGAACGAGATTGTTTCGAATTGTTAAAGCTGAAGTTAAGTACTAAACCGATTCTTTCTATTTATAATCCAATCGCTAAAACGCAATTATTTACAGACGCGAGTAGTAAAGGTTTCGGAGCGATTTTAATGCAAACGGATGAAACTGATAAATACCATCCAGTATATTATTTCAGCGCGAAAACATCGGAAGACGAAGCCAAATATCATAGTTTCGAACTCGAAACTCTGGCAATAGTAAAAGCACTTCATAAATTTCGTACATATTTGCTAGGTATTGATTTTACAATCATCACTGACTGTAATGCATTAAAACAGACACTTTCAAAGCGAGAAATATGTCCGCGTATTAATCGTTGGTCATTAGTTCTCCAAGAATTTAGTTATACGTTAGAACACAGAAAGTCCGAATTGATGAAACATGTAGATGCTCTTAGTCGGTATCCGGTTCAATTAATTCAATATGATTTGCTTGAATCACTTAAAAGAGAACAAGGTAATGATCCCGATATACAAAATATTATTAATAAAGTTAACGCAGACAAATTACCTGAAAGAAACGATTATGACATTTTAAACGGTTTACTGTTTCGTAAAGTTTCGCGAAATCTACTAGTAGTTCCGCGAAATATGCGCAGGAATATAGTAAACGAATACCATGATAATAACACGCATGTAGGCCATGAGAAAACGTTGGCAGCAATTCGCGATTATTATTGGTTCAGAGGTATGAATAAATACGTTAAACAATACATAAAAAATTGTTTGATCTGCATTCAATATAACAATAAATTGAAAAAAGATGGTTATATGAACATACCAGATCACGGTGATCGACCATTTAAAATTTTACACATCGATCATATAGGGCCATTGGAAAAAACAAAATCCGGTTCCAAATTTATATTAATTATAATAGACTCGTTTTCGAAATTTGTATTTTTACGAACTGCAAAGCAAACCGATAGTAACAGTGTGATAAAGTCGTTAACTGAAATCTTTTCGACTTTCGGAAATCCAAATATTATTATTAGCGATCGAGACACGGCCTTCACCTCAGCTAAATTCGAAGATTTTTGTTCGCAACGAAAAATTAAACACGTAAAAATAGCCGTAAGTACACCGCGAGCTAACGGTCAGGTAGAACGGTACGTTCGAGTTACCAAGAATGCTTTAGCGAAATGCGCGACTTCGGAAAATTGGAATGAATCTTTAGAACTAATTCAGCTTAGTATTAACAATACCGTTCAGAAATCTGTTGGTGCCTCTCCTAGTAAGTTATTATTAGGGATTGATTTGAATTACTTAATAGATCAAGACATAAAATATTTAGTCAATCAGGTAAATGATTGTGAACCTGTGAATTTTGAGATGTTGAGACAGACTGCTATGGATAAAATGAAACAATCACAAAACTATAATAAAAATGTTTTTGATCAAAAGCGGAAACCTGCTGTTAGTTATCAAGTTGGTGATTACGTAGTTATAAAAAGACCACAAATATTATCAAGGGGTAGTACTGTCTTTGCACCAAAATTTAAGGGGCCATATATTGTTACTAAAGTCTTAGAACGCGACAGATATGTAGTTGAGGATATACCTGGATTTCAATATACTCAACGTTTTTATACAAGTATCTGTTCAGCTGAAAATATGAAACTATGGCCGCGTGAAGAAAATGATGTTATGAACACCAATTCTGATGTCGAGGACGACGATCCGGTCAGAATAGCCGAAGCTGTAAGCATCGAAAATACATCTGACAGATTTTTGAAATGCGCGCCAGAAAGTGACTAGAGTGAAGTGAGAGAGGGAACACTAGATGGCAGTAGAGTAGAATAAGATCTGTAATGTGAACGCAAGCCGATGAATAAAATAAATAATAAAGTGTATTATCCTGTTTTATTATAAAAATCCTTACATATAATACTAAAACTATTTTCTATAATACTGAAATAAGAAGTTTACTTACTTCAAAAAATATACCTGCTGGTTCAAAGGCATTACTCCAAAGTTTCAAACCTCCCTGTTTCAAAATTGGATTCAAAATACATAATACTAATTCAGCTATAAATAATATTGCTTGTGCTAAAGTAATAATTTTTGAATTTTGGAAAATATTTTGGTTACTCAAACGTAATAATTGTAACGGAAAATTTACTAAATCCATATTGTGAAAAATAGATTTGATATGGAATGAAATATACTTAAAAAAAATACAAGTAAATGTGTTAATATACCAGTGGAATATAATTGAATGCAATTTAGTAGTTAAAATTTTATAGTAATTGTAATTAAATATTCATGTAATAAATTAAATATTAATATAATAAAATCTATAACATAACCGTTATAATTTGAAAGGAATAAGTTAAAGATAAATTTCAGTTTCTCAATTTAATTATTTAAAAATTTATTGTTTGAAAAAATACGAAACTACATACATATACAATCACGCTATGTACCCAAAATGGTGTGACAAAAAACTCTTTCTACATATATACATACATTCATACGCAATCACGCCATGTACCCAAAAGGGTGTGGCACAAACTCTTTTCATCATCTCGAAATCAGTCGCCTCCAAACACTCCTATCCAAACAAGCAACTTTCGCTTCATCCTCATTCATAATTCCTCTCATACATGCTCTTCTATTCCTACTACTTGGAAACTTTTGCTCACGCAAAACACTCTCAATCATATCACTCCAACTCCTCATCGGACGTCCACGCAAACGTATACCATCAAAATCATTCAAATAAATCTTTTTAAGCAAAAGTTCATTAGACATTCGCTCAACATGTCCGAACCATCTTAACTGACTAACACCAACTTTTGCTACAACATTTCTTTCAATTTTACACTCATCATACACTAATCTATTTCGTATCCGATCTCTCCTATTTACACCACATACACCACGTAAAAATCTCATTTCCACAGCAGTCATTTTCCGTTTATGCTTTTGCAACCAAACCCAACATACACTACCATACATTAACGTAGGCACCAAAACTGCATTGTATATATTTAAACGGGCTTCTTTGGAAACATTTACATTCCTAGCAAAAGTTCCCAAAGCATCCAAAACCTTACAACCAGCATTTACTCTCCTTTCTAATATCTCGAAACAGTTTCCTCCAAACAACTTTAATTTTATCCACATTCATAATTCCTCTCATACATGCTTTTCTATTGCTACTACTTGGAAACTTTTGCTCACACAAGCCACTCTCTCAATCATACCATTCCAACTACTCATCGGACATCTACGTTTTTTTTTAATTACGTAATTTTAAATACGTAATTTTTTTAACCAAACGTTCATTAGGCATTCGCTCAAGATGTCCGAATCATCTTAACTGATTAACACCAACATCTGCTACAACATTTTTTTTCAATTTCACACCCATCATACACTAATTTATTTCTAATTTATCTCATTTCTACAGCAGTCATTTTCCGTTTATGCTTTTGCAGTCAAACTCAACATTGACTATCATACATCAAGGTAGGCACCAAAACCGCTTTTTTGGAAAATTACTTCTTAAATTATACGAAGGTTGCCTTGTATATGTCGGGATTGGGTAACCCTAGTACTGATACTGTAAGATCGTCGTGTGACTTATCGTGAGATTGAGACATTCTTGTGCATTAGTGGCACCAGCATACATTCAACAAAAGTTGTTCGCGCACAAAGTATTTTGAAACAAATGGTCGCCTGGTTTTTCGGGAAAACTGGAACTAATTAAATAAATAGTTAATTTTTGAATGAAGAAAAATGCATTGACCTTACCAAGGTTTGAACCCGGAACCTTATGCTTTCGCGGGGTTCAAATTCGAGCAAAGTCAATGTCTTCATTCGAAAATTTACTAATGATTTAATTAATTCATAAAAATAAATTAATGACGATTTAAGCAAAAAAAAAAATACTATAACCTAATTTATAATACGCCATGTGTAATTAAAAATATAAATAAATTATATATGTTCAGTATTAAATATGAATTTCTAAATTAACCTATACAAATCATATGTAATAATTTGAAAAAACATAAATTATTTAGAAAAACTTTGTAGTAACCGTTATTAAAAAGAAATCAAACTATAATAACTCTATTATATATAAAAAAAATAATAACTGTAATTATGATATTATTGGAATCTATTAATGTAGACTAATTTCAGTAAATTAAATCTTAATTATTTATTAGATTTCCATTAACATCTGCGTATTAAAATTCAAGAAAATAATTGATTTATGTAATAAATTTTAAATGAAAATTTAACGTAATAAGAATTGTTAATAATTGTTACTTTTGGTGTATCTAAAAATTGAGTTTTAGATTATTATTTGTAAAAGCAATAAATTAAATTAATAAAATTGGAATATTTAACCAGCGATTAGGGAATACGCTTAACTACAGTTTAGTGTTCGCCAACAAAATATTCGCAATTTTCCACCTTAAAAGATGCCTAATTCCATTTTTAAATGGCAAGCATACGAAATAGATTAGTGTATGATAAATGTGAATTTGACAAAAATGTAGCAAAACTTGGTGTTAGTCAGTTAAGATGGTTCGGATATCTTGACCCAATGTCTAATGAACAATTGGTTAAAAAATTTGATATGAATGATTTTGAAGGTATACGTTTGCACATGAATGTCCGATTAGTAATTGGAGTGATGTATGATTGAGAAAAAGGCTTGCGTGAGCGAAACTTTCCAAGTAGTAGCAATAGATGTAGCAAGTAGTAGCATGTATGAGAAGCATTATGAATGTGGATGAAGCTAAAATTACTTGTCTGAATATGGATGTTTGGGGGAAACTGATTTCGGGATAGTGGAAAATATACCCTTTTGGGTATATGGCATGATTATGTATGTATATAAGTATGTATTATAAAACATTAATAAAATATAAATCTCTGAATTAGCGTTATCTATTTATGAAAATTAAAAATGAATAAATTTCGTCAATCCATATTTTTTCTTCTTTGATATAAATAATTTTTGGCGCTATTTTAAGTTATGATATTTTTAAATTTGATTTACTCATATTTAACTTTTATTTGAGAAAGTTTTGTGGGCGAATTTATTTTATTTTCAAAAATAATTTGATCTTTACGTTGTTACAACGTGTAAATATTTACATATGTAGAAAAAAAATATTTGATTTAAATTTGGCAAATTACATTATTTTATTATTTGACTATTTATTTGATATTTTAACTTATGTGCTTTTTACTATCATTTTAATAATTTTAATTCGTTTTTCTCTCTTTAACTGGTTTCTAAAATGTATATTATTTTTAAAAATTAGTTTTATGTTAATAACGCCATTTTTTTGAATAGGTTTTCATTAACTTGTTTTCTATTTTGCCTGTTTGTCTGATCGGTACAAATTTTTTGTTTATGCTGTCAACTGTCAACCATAGTTTACTTTACGTTGTTGTTTTATAATTTGTCTTTTTATATTTCCTAAACGGTTTATTTGTTTTAAATTATTTTTCACCTTAATTATTTTTAACATGTTTTTATTAACTAGCTTTCTTGTCTGTCTGTTTGATTGTTATTAGTTATATATATATAAGTGAGAATTAATGGTTGTAATGAAACAATATCAGAGTAAATCAAATATAAGCATGAGTTTTTTTCATTTTCAGTTTAATAATAATTTCATGCTTATATTTGATTTACTCTGATATATATATATATATATATATATATATATATATATCCAAAAAAATCGATTTTTTACGCACCCCCTAAAAAAAAACTTTATTAAAAAAGAAATTTTTTGAGCCAAGTTTCATCAAAAAAATTTGATATTAACCCGTGCCCCATTCAAGTTAAAATTTAAATATTTAAATGGAGTTTAACATAGGTTTTGGACAGTTTCATATATAACGCGTTATAACTGCCTCGATTAAAAAAAATATTTTTTACGCACCCTCTAAAATTTTTTATTAAAACAGAAATTTTTTGAGCCAAGTTTCGTCAAAAAATGTTGATATTAACCCGTGCCACTCAAATGAAGTTTAACATAGGTTTTTGGATGATTGATAGAATTAATGTTGCTTGTAAAGTTATAAATCTTGTGTTGAATGTTGATAAGTGCAAAGTTTTCGTTTTTGAGAAGGGTGACTTGACGACTGAATGTAATGTTTATATTGATGGTGCACGTTTAAAGCAGGTAGATTTGTGTATTTGGGTAGTTTGTTGTCTAGAGATGGCCGTTTTGATCGTGAAATTGAAAGGAGAGTAAATGCTGGTTGTAAGGTTTTGGGTGCTTTGGGAACTTTTGCTAGGAATGTAAATGTTTCCAAAGAAGACCGTTTGAATATATACAATGCAGTTTTGGTGCCTACGTTGATGTATGGTAGTGAATTTTGGGTTTGGTTGCAAAAGCATAAACGCAAAATGACTGCCGTGGAAATGAGATTTTTATGTGGGTGGTGTGTGGTGAGTGTTTTGCGTGAACAAAAGTTTTCAAGTAGTAGGAATAAAAGAACATGTATGAGAGGAATTATGAATGTGGATGAAGCGAAAGTTGCTTGTTTGAATAGGAATGTTTGGAGGCGACTGATTTAGGAATGATGAAAAGAGTTTGTGCCACACCCTTTTGGGTACATGGCGTGATTGTGTATGTATGTATGTACATATGGCGCGTTATAACTGCCTGGATTTTTGAAAGTTCTGTTTGAGTGGGACACGGGTTAATATCAATATTTTTTGACAAAACATGGCTCAAAAAGTTTCTTTTTAAATATAGTTTTTTTAGGGTGTACGAATAAAAAATTAAAAAAATTTTTTTTTTGACCACGCTAATATATATATTTTAAAAGTATTATGTACAATTTCTATATACAGCGATATATAGGCATTTTTATAATAAATTGATATAATTTTAATGCTTGCATTTCGTAAAAAATATGTATATGATAAAAACATTATTACTAAGATACAAACACAATCATGCCATGTACTCAAAAGGGCGTGGTACAAACTCTTTTCACTATCTCGAAGTAATAATAAGTCAAAATTATTGGCCCGTATTCTCACCTCATTTTCATTTATAAAAATGATTTTTGCCAAAAGTACTTCTACCGTTTATTTATTAAAATAAAACTGCTTTAGTAAAAGGTTCTGTATTAATATTTATTTGAAATCGACGTTTCGACGAAACTCAACGTCCGTCTTCATCAGGATAAATGGATTTAGTTTCGACTGAAACGTCAATTTTAAATAAATATGAATGCATAACTTTAACTTTAAGCAGTTTTCTTGTAATATAATGAGTTCTAAAAGAATTTTTTACTATGTTAAATCTATTTATATTTGACGAAAAACAGAGGCAAAAAAAAATATTTCGAAAATAATATTAAAATGAATTTTTTCCACACAAAAAAATTAGGTGAGAATACTGATCTTTGTTTTTTCATTTGATTTATAAAGTTGATTAGGATCGTCGCGATACAGCAAACAGTAAAAAAAATATAAAAGAATGAAAGATGAAAGTGCTTACCTTAAAGGGTACATAAAACTGCATAAAACTATAAAATATCTAAAATAATTAAATATATTAAATAACCAACTTATACCCTACAAGTATCGCAATATTTCTTATATTCACTTTATAATTATAATATTTATGATGCACTGCTCAATAGGAAAAATAAAAGTCAAAGAAAAATGTATTTTGCTTTAATGGGAATAATTATACACACACATTAATAATGTCATTTAAATTATAAGTATGTACATATCTTATTTAATAAAAATGAGGTTTACATATATTAAAATTACATTCATAAATATATAAATAATGTTATGAAAATAATGCGACTGATTTCGGAATGATAAAAAGAGTTTGTGCCACACCCTTTTGGGTACAAGGCGTGATTGTGTATGTATGTATGTATTGTATCAAATATCAGATAGAAGATATTTCATATATTTTAATAATACATATTTACTTGCAATATATGCAAATCGTCTATTATTTTTTTTAAGTATATGCACATATTTATAATTTAAATAACATTTTGCAATACCCGTATTGGTAATTTGGTTATTTAATATTTTTGCTTATTTTAAATATTTGTAATTTAAATTTTTTATAGCCATATACTATTTATGTTTATATACATAATGTGACATAGTTCCTAAATCAAACAAAAATTTATTTTGTTACAAAGTTATGATTTGCATATTCATTGTGTGAAATAATATATTTATCAAATAATTTCTATTATATGTATATACCGGTTTAAAATATATTTTTTTTTATAAATGGGAATTTATAAGTAGCGCAATATAATTTAGTGATAATTAATTTAGCTACTCAGTTTACTGACTTACATTACAGTTTTTTGTTAAATATATGGTATTCTGGGTGTCATATTATTGTTAAATTAATATTTAAAGGGAAATATATAAATGCACTTCAATTAAAATAAAATGCACTTGGTTAGTTTGAATACTTTGTCCTATAAATTAGATACTTTGCATTTTGTACAAACTAAACTTTAATTTGAATAATTTGCACTATAAATTTGATACATTCCACTATGAACGCTACGAAACCCTATCATGTGCGCCACTGTTAACTTAATGTTGTTTAGTTATGTTATTATTCAATATAGGCGCTAATCTCATCGGCGCAAATAATAGGTATCGGACTGGCGTAAATGATTAACAGCCCCCAAAGTGGAAAGTATCCGTTTTATAGTGGATAGTATCAGTTTTATAGTGAAAAGTATTTAATACAAGTGATAATTTTTTTTGTGCATTATGTTTTTTCAAAGTTGAAATATTTTGTTTAAAGTTGAATAAATTTAATTATAGTAGAATTATTTTTTTGTGCAATATATTTGTTATGACTGCAAATTGTTTTTATCAAAGTGAATATGATCTAAATTAAAGTGAATATATTCTAAATTATAGTGCAGTTAATTCCAACCCATTTTTAATTATCTACAAAGTCGCCTATCACCTGGTGCGCAAACTTCCTTGAAGATTATGTTTATTATATTCATGAAGATGATGTCTATAGTGCAAAATTGGTGTCAAAGGTTAGTAGATAAACTGTAAAACATATTTACACAAAAAATTTGGCAAAAATTTAAAAAATATAGGAGTTATAAAACCTGGAGTATAAAGTTTCCATGGCGACGACTTAGTCGAGGGATGATCCACCACAGTATTGGAATCAATTTGAAGTAGTTTCACATAATTATCTTACTGCATGATGGAGTTACAGCTATAATAAGACAGAAAAACTAGGAACTAGTGCTATCTTATGAAATCTATATTATGTAGAAATATATTTTATTTTTTACGTAAAACCTCTACCTAAATTACTACAATTTAATAATCTTTTACGTAGAGCGCATACCGCACACCGCATACAATACACATAAAACAATTTGCAGTTCATATTTTCGTAATTCGAATAGACAGACAAGCTCACATTAGACGAGTAATCACTCGATAGTTCATAATTCGTCCCGTCTCGACCTGGACTAATCCCTTGTCCGAGAAATGAGCCGTACGGGTAACTACTCAACAATTCATATTATGATTAACCCGACCTGAAGTGACCCGTACCAGACCAGACCAAACCCGACCTATTCGCAAGTAACCCGAAACCCGCTCGTAATATAAGTCAGGTCGGATCACGGGTTTCGTAGCATAATGCGACCCATACTTGATTCTCTATATTGATAAAAATTCGATAAAATTTTGAGTATATTTGTCTTTATTTAATACTTATCCTTGGATATGTAGGTCTAGTCTAATAACTGGTTATACGTCAATTGGACGCGCGACAATTGGACGCATTAATTTGGACGCACGACAATTGGACGCGTACGACAGTTGGACGCACGACAGTTGGACGCACGACATTTGGACGTACGACAATTGGACGCGTACGACAGTTGGACGCACGACAATTGGACGCGTACGACAGTTGGACGCGGCGTCTTTGGGACGCATTAAATTGGTATCAAGTGCAATATTGTCGATGCGTCCTAAAGTCGTAGCGTCCAGTTGTCGATGCGTCCAACTGTCGTACGCGTCCAATTGTCGTGTGTCTAACTGTCGTACGCGTCCAATTGTCGTGCGTCCAAATGAATGAGGCCAATTGTCGCGCGTCTAATTGCCTGCGTCCAATTGACGCAACACCCTAATAATTATA
Source organism: Clivina fossor (assembly GCA_963966155.1). Classification (NCBI taxonomy): domain Eukaryota; kingdom Metazoa; phylum Arthropoda; class Insecta; order Coleoptera; family Carabidae; genus Clivina; species Clivina fossor. The sequence goes on from OZ014551.1 coordinate 37,523,783, forward strand.
TTTGAATGTATAATATTTTTAGAATTGTTTCTAATTGCTGTCTTTCGAGTGTGAAATTTTACAATAATACCATTTAAGCAAAAGTAAAATTAACACATATACGATGTATCCTTAAAATTAGAAAGAAAAGAAATGTGTTGTATGTTGTTTTTTACACTAGTACTTGTGCAACGAGAAAGCTAACCTTGGAAAATAATTCAACTATTTTTGTAATTGTCAGTATAAATAAAATGAAATAAATCTATTGTGTCAAATTTTTTGCTATACTATTCTATAATTTGGCGATCTATATTAATTGAATACTTTTTCGTACTATGAATATTTAATTCACCTATATTAAATAAGTTATATAACACCATAATTTAATAATAATTATAAGTTTTTATGTAATAAACCGCAGTGCATAAAATGCAATTTCACACAAGGACGTGTAAAATGTATGTACTACGATCACAAAAATAGTAGTGCTGTGGAAAATTTTTTGAATGAGGCAGCTATGTCAAATTTGAGAATAAATTAATTATTTAATACCTATTACAATCAAGAAAATTAAACTTCTTTTATTTTTTAAATGTAGGATCGAAGACAAAGTATACTGTACAATATATAAGTAAAGCTGAAGTACAACAAGTACTAATTTATACATTTTACGAATAAGAAGGTTGATGGCAACCCCAAGAGTGAAAAAAGATACTTTATGCATGAATTCCATACAATACTAATCTATGACTTGTTTCAATTGCTTTTAATTGCATATTTTTAGTGCTTGTATTTATATAATATATATATAATTATAATTATAATATATATATATATATATATATATATATATATATATATATATATATAGATACATATTTTACTAGATTTATTTGAATGATTTTGTTGGTATACGTTTGCGTGGACGTCCGATGAGTAGTTGGAGTGGTATGATTGAGAGTATTTTGCGTGACCGAAACTTTCCAAGTAGTAGGAATAAAAGAGCATGTATGAGAGGAATTATGAATGTGGATAAAGCGAAAGTTGCTTGTTTGGATAGGAATGTTTGGAGGCGACTGATTTCGGGAAGAGTTTGTGCCACACCCTTTTGGGTATATGGCGTAATTGTGAATGTATGTATGTATTAATAATATGTAAAATTTTTAGAAATATATATGCATTTGTAATCATGTAAAGTGTACATAATAATACTTGTAGTATTCTGTTAATTTTTAGAGTATCTTTATTTATTAGTAGAATTATATATATATATATATATATATATATAATTTGTATCAAATTTTTAAATAAAATTTGTATAAAAAATGTAATTTATTTAGAATTAATAATATTAAAAAATAACGATGTTATTTGCACGGTAATTTATTAATAATAATACATTTAATATAATGGTAAGTATAGAAAAAAAAAATTATAAAAACATGTAAATATGTTTATATAAATGGAAACTAGACTTTATTTTTCAGTTTTTAATAAATTTTATATATAAAATTATTACATCTTATATAATACAAAAATGTTTAAAAATCATATAAAACTACTTCTGTTTATAGGAATAACATATTCAATAATTGCAAATATTTACAGTGTAAGTTTTTATTACATTTAATAAATTGATATGGTTGGCACATAACTCTCTTTTTAATGTTGTTTTTGTTTAACTAATACATGTAAGTTACATTCCATAATGAAATGAATTTTTTAAAATTTAATAAAAAATTGTAAGATATACTATAAGGATATGAAAATATTGCATAACAATTTCCAAAAAAAAAATATTATTATATTTTGAATGATAATGTATAATATAATTTATTCGGATTGCATTCTGATGTGACAGGATTGAAAATAAAATTTAATTATCCCAGCTGTTAATTCATGTTTATTGAATCTGTCAATAGTTAAACTTATCATATTATATCATTTTAAGTAGGTTTTTTCACTGTTTGTCCTATACATAACAAAATAATTTTTCAACATAAATGTCTACAATAAATATCACATTTAAAAAATAAGTTTAATCATAATTCAATTAGATAATACATCCACTAGGATAAGGTGTATCTACTAACAATTATTGTATTAATATGTAATTAATTATGACAAATAAAAACGCAATTTCACTTAAAAAAAAATATATATATTTAAACTAAATTTTGTATTTATTATCAGGCCATTCTCAGTATATGTATATGCAATAGTTTTATTTTTACATCATTTTTTTATCAAGTAGATTATTAAAAAGTTGGACAAATTATACGTATTGTAGTAAATTTTCAAGGTCAAGATGTTGATAAACTATTTTGCCTCCGATTTCGATGAAACTTTGTCTAAATATTCCTCTAACAATAACAATAACGGGAAAAATAATAAGTGGCGGTCATGTTAGGTACTAGGTTAGGTTATATTAGGTTAGTTTAGGTTAGGTTAGATTAGATTAGTTTAATTTAGTTTAGGTTAGTTATTGAATAATATAAACTAACCTAATCAAACCAAACCTAACCTGAACTAGTACCTAACCTAACCTGACTGCCACTTATTATTTTTCCCGTTATTGTTATTGTAAGAGGAATATTTTGACCAAGTTTCATCGAAATCGGAGGTGAAGTAGTTCATCGACATCTTGACCATTTTCAAATAATTAATAATTATAAAAACTCGAACTGATAAAATGTTAACATTAAAACAAATATCTTTAAAAATAATATTGAGTTATTTATTCCATAATAATATAGTAACTATTTTTATTACTTTTTGCAACTTTTAATATAGTTTTCTAGGGAAAACTTAAGTCAAATTAGGCTAACATTCTGTGATTTTTGTAATACTTATGATATTTACTTAAAAAATTAATTAATAAATTGATAAAGGTTATATGCTTTATTTTTATATATGTATTTCTTTTAATATTCAGTATAAAGTTTATGAAAGCAACATTAAATATTTCTTTAAAAAACTAATATTTGTTGTTATTAATTAATAACTACGCTTAGATTTTTTGACAAAGACAGGACTTAGTTGTAATTTTTAATATTTATCTAAAAAAAGTATTTTTTATCGAAAATCGAATATTCTGTATACAAAAAATTATTCTATTTATATAAGTAACAGTATTCTAAAAATAACATTATCGTTTTACATATTATTTTATTTTAATATATAAATAAATAATTATTTCTTGTACATTTTGTATAAAATATCTATTATTTAAAAACTCGAAGAAGTCTGTTATATTTATATAAAGAAAGTATGCTTACTATAGTATTTACTTCTTATTTTTTAAATTTGTCAAAGTTTTGTGTTCTTGTATCTATATGAAAATTTTGCAAAAAAGGGATCATATTTCTTGTAAAAGATGCAAAGACCTTTATGTTAATATATAATTCTTAGCCAATTTCATGACTTTATGATAGCTAAAATTAATTTTCTGACAATTCAAAATCACTAAAAAAATTATTTCTTATTATACTTATACATTTGACATCACACTAATATTGATCTTTTGTTGTTCTATAAATAAAAAAATTGGTATTGAAAATGTTCAACATGAATAAATTGTTAATTATTTAAATAATTGTTATAAATTAAAGTTAATCTGTACAAAAAATATACGAATATAAAACTGCATATTTATATTACTATTTTAAAATTAAAATATTTAATATTCTAATAAAATATGCTTCAAAAAATGCTAATATTTCAATTTTACATCTTAAAATTAAAAAAAAAAAACAAGAAAGAAACAGTATAGAAAAACAAAGGGAACTAAATATCGCAGTTAATTTTTTTCTATTATTTTACACAACATAAAAACATGCTAGTAAATAATTTAAATTTTATTATAATTTAAATTTCCATGTAATGTACAAGTTTAGTGAAAAACACTTGTGCTTTTTCTTCTTCTTATAATTATTTACAGCTGTTTTTTATGTATTTCCAAAATTTAATTGAACAACATTATTATATAAAATAAAATTTATATTTAAGATTGAAGTACTTTTTTACTATATTGTAGAATGCATACTGTTTTCAAGAACATTATTAACTTTGAATCAAAGTTTCGAAATACGCAAAAATCATTTGTTTTTAGTAAGAGTCTTATTATTATATCAAATTACTAAACAAAAAGTAAACATAAGTATAAAAATAAATATCATCTTTTACTCATAATGCTGTATTAAACATATTTTAATTAGGCACCAAGAATAGGTTTCCTAAATATAGAATTACTAAAAAACTTCTACGATGCTGCCACAATATGTCAAAATAAAACGCAAGTTAGTATGAGTAAGTTTTAAATTTGTCTTTCTTTCTTATTACTTATATTGTATTAATAAAATATTTTCATTCTAGTTGAAATTTTTGAAATTAGGAATATGAAAGTACCAAACGATAGATCGGCACAATGTTATTTAGCTTGCCTAGGCAAAGAGTTACAAATTGTAAGTATATGTCGATTTTCATTTTAAACAGTTAAGAAGTAATAGATGAAAAATAAAACATCGATTTATTTACCACTAAAAGTTGGTGTTAGTTATTTAAGATTATTTAGCCATTTTGAGTAAATGTTTAATGAACGTTTGGTTAAAAGAATATTATACTGTATGAGCGATATTAAAGGTGTACGTCTGTGTAGACGTCCGTAGAATTGATATGGTGCTATGATTGAGAATGTCTTGTGTAAGCGAATGTTTCCAAGTACTAAGAATAAAAGAGCATGTATGAGAGGTATCATAAATGTGGACGAAGTAAAAGTTGTTTGTTCGGAGAGAAATATTTGACGGAAAATAATTTCGGCACAGTGGAAAGAGTTTATGCCACACCCATATGATGCATGGCGTGATTGTGTATGTATGTATTTACAGTGGTCCACAAAAGTATTCGTAATTTATATTTTTTCCTTTATGTGAAATTAAAACATATATTAATGAATTAAATAAACTTTTATTTCTATTAATATTAAAAATTAACTATCTACATTCTTTTTACAAAAAATCATAATTAAATTTTTTATGAAATAAAAATTATTTGTTAAAAATAAGTATGTAATTGAATTTACGCTCTACAAATGTATTCGTAAAAAAGATTTCTCCGTTAATAATTATTGTTATAATGTAGTGTTTTCATTTGAAAGTATAGTAGGAACACTAAATCTAATGAACAATTATTTATTGTACCTACAGAACTATCGTACAGCGCTATTGTACACCGATATCTATCATGAATAGAAAAAATGTTTCACACAAATCCTACATACTTTTAGCCATAAAATCCGAATCTGCAATAAAAAATAGATGTTCCTATTTAAAATTTCAAAGTTTCACCTTACTCCACCCCTGGGGGTGGGATAGGGGGTCGAGTGGAATTTCAGTGGATAGCTTTTTGAAAAAGATTAAACACGTGTATTTTATTTTGTCGGTAGGAAGTACCTATATTTCTCAAGATATTTGACCGTTCCGGGACTTTTGGTTTGTTATTTTTTTACTTAATGTTTATAATATATTAATTTATTACTGCAACAATAAACTAGAATTGGTTACATTTATAAAAATAAAATTTACATACCCTGGCAACAGACTTTTTCCTCAAGTAATTCAAAATGTCTTTTCTGGCGATGTTGTCCAACAGCGACTGCATTCGAATAATTGGTCTCAAACTATCGACTTACACATAAACGTCAATCGAAATACTTGCCTAATCAAAACACAAGCCCCAAATAATCGAAGAACACATCTTATTATTTTATTTTAAAAAATCTGGAAAATTCATAGAAATGTCCAAAGTCACCCCGCCGTCAAAAGTCACCCCGTTTGATGGCATTAATAAATTGAATATTTTTTATAAAATATAATTTCTTTTCTATGCTATTTAGTTAGGTCGAAAAAATTAGATTTAATATGGTACAAAATTTAACATTGCGTAGCAGATGTGATTTTGACACGAGATTGTAAATGATAGAATTCTACAAAATATACATGAAAACAGTCATATCGTCGTAGCAGTTTTCTTGATTGGTTTGTTATTATTTCTTATAATAAAATTGTAAGTTAAACATGTGCTTTGATGTTAAACTAACTAAAAGAATGTTATATTAATTATATGTATGCTATTGTAGCTCTCTGATGATGATATAAATATGTAGTTTGGATAGTATTTCAATTGAGTTGCATTTTGCATTACTCTTCTTCTTTTTAAGTCTAGCATAAGTCTGCATTGATAATATGCACACAGCATAAGACAAGTTTGTAACATTATTTTTTTAGAATATGATGTGGGACATACTTCTTGAATATTATATTAGTTCACAAATTATTTCAAAATATGCTGTGAGAACGGAATAAATTATAAATTTTAAAAATGGTAATTTAATTTTGAAATCTCTAACAGTTTTTGTTTTTTAATATCATCAGGCAACTTATTATAAACATTGATACCATTTTTAAATATAGAATTACCTATTAATTTTTTTCTTAATTTTATTATTATATAAATCACATGGTTGTATTAACAAACTTTCGAAAATAATAAATAAACAATTCATCAGTAACTTGTTTACTTTTTTTAAATAATCGATCCATTTATGCTATTCTCATTATATAACAAATATTCATCCAATTACATTATAATACAAGATATTTAATTATGTTACCCACACAGAAATTTGTGACAATGTTTCTCGCTCGTTGTACAAACGGTCTATTGTTGTATAATGTTCATGGCGGGAAACAAAACCAGTATTCATATTTAAATACGGTTAATAAATATGTATTGGAAAGGAAAATAACAAAATAAAACTTTTTGTAAACATTTTCATTTGCTAATACTTTGGAAATGCACGTTGTGGTTTTTAATAACAATGTTTTTTTTTTTTTAGATTGTAAACGATAAATTATCCGAAAGTAATATTTTGGAATTGTTAAATTTATTTAAAAATTCACCATATATGAAAGATAATTCGGATAATATATCAAATAAAGTATCAAAAGTTGTTGATAAATGTAAATCTGCAGGTACGTTTGTTTTTCTAATTTTATATAATTTTATATGCAATTCTTAAAATTTATTATTTAAGGAGGGGATGATGAATGTTTAGCGGCCAAAAATATTTTTGAATGTTTTGTTCAAAACGCTGAAATTGTAAGTATATTTTGAAACTTTTATTGTAAATATTTTTGGCATATTTAAAATTTTATGTAAATATATATATTTATGTATTTCAGCAACAAACATTTAATATATTTAGTAATTTTACAAGAATTATGCAATTAAATTGAAGGTTTTCTAAAACGGACTAATATTGTTTATATAATCTAAATGTACACTTTAAAAATGTAGTGTTGTGTATAAAATAAAATTAATTTTTATATGTTTGTTCTATTTTTTTCTAAGTAAAATAATTTATTTTTAAACTGACAGAACTCGTGAGTGTTTTGAAAAGCGCCACAACCCGAAGTCATAACGAATTAGATCAGTTTTTCTATCAACAAAATATTAACTCTTGAATAACATATTACTATAATTAATATTATGTTCTTAAACCATATTATTCAATACTATTTATGATTGAACAAAACAGATTACTTTCCATTCAGTTAAAAATAAAATTCCGTTAGTAGTATATTTTTGGTAACATATAGTAACAAATTTTGAAGTTGACTAAAGATTTTGCATTTATACTAAAAGCTGTGGTATACAAACAAATGGTAGGCTCTAGATTAGGCTTGGAAATACATCTTGCGCTCTCAAAACACTTACAAGATTGTCAACTGTATCATTGGTCACTTTTAACATTAAGAGCAGTGTGCATTTGTGAATATACCAGCTATTAACCAAAGGCAGATTGAAGTGTGACAGTTTTTTAGGTGGTCCGTTGTGAAATAGGATTTACCGATGCAAGTGTACGGTTCATTTCATAAACTCAATGGAATACAGCCATCATATATAATAGTTTAAATATCTTCAATTAAACATTTTAAACATATTAAATAAATTAAAATTTGCTTTAGCGAAATATATATTTTTAAACATTAATTACATTAAATTATTCTCAATCCAATAAATTTTACTAAAAAAAAAGAAAAAAATTTATATTTTAATCTCAAATAATTTTAAATATTGCCATTTTTAAAAATAGTTTGAGTTAAAAATTAGTTTAATTGGTAAGTAATGTTACCAATATAAAATTATTTATTAACATAACTAATTCATTTATATTTTCACTGTTGTTGATGCAATAGTACAGGACTACAATTTATGAATCAATTTTTTTTACATATAATGAACTTTATTTGGATGTACCGGTTCTTCCAACGGAACCATCTTCAGCTAATTTTCAAAAAAACAAATGGCTTTGCTTGAAACATGACTATAAGAATGCCAGATTTACATAACAAGATTTATCAAAACTAGAAAATTAAATCGACTTATAAAGTACTAATGTAATGGATAATAGTGTCAATCAATGTAGATACATCTGATGTATCTACATTGATTGACACTATTATCACACGAAATAATTAGTAATCAGGTCAAAATAAGTATTAGAACAATTGGTCATGTAGCGTAAAGAAAATCAACTCTTGTTAAAAGCAACAACAGGTCAAAAAATAAATTAGAAGGAAATATTAGTAAATGTTGTTCCAGTTATTTTTCTTTTGACTATCGTAAACCGGGTTGGATTATTGTGATAAAAGGCACCTCAGTTTGCGGATGTAATCGATGTTGCATATGCGATTCGATAAAATGTCACAAATTGTATTGTTCAATTGAGTTTATAATTATTTTATGTACATGGAAAAATAAATATTTTTATTCTATGCATAACATAAGAGTACAAATAAATACAAATATTTAAAATGCAAATCTCAAATATTTTTCCCGTATTTAATATATGACAACTTTTACTTTTATTAAATATGGAAATATTTTGTATTTAGCCAACTTTGAAATATTGAAAATTCTAATAACAGTATTTCAAATATTATTCCAAGTATTTTACATTTGGATTTGGCTAAAAATGTCCAATATTTAGCATTTCAAATATTTTTGTAGTTTGAAAAGTATTTGGTATTTCGATTTTGCAAATAAATAAGTGCAGTATTTAGTATTGGTATTTCAAATACTGTTTTTAAGTATTCTGCATAGCTATTTATCGGTTAATGTAAAATTAAATTTCTAAGCAATAACTTATCTTATAAAACTTTAAAAAATATGATAGAAGAGGCTCCGGATAAAGAAATTAAAAAAATTCGAGCACGACTGAAAACAATATCTATAATGGTAATCTAATTAATTTCCTCCAAACATTCCTATCACACACGTAAATTTTGCTTCATCTTCATTTATGATGCCTTTTATTCCACTAGGAAACATTTGCTCAAGCAATTTTTTTTAGTCAGACTCATCTACTCAGTTATTTACTCATCAGACGACCACACAAACGTATACCTTCAATATCAATCATATATATTCTTTTGACTAAAAGTTTATTAGATATTCGCTCAATATGACCAATTAATTTTAACTGACTAACACTAAATTTTGCAACGATATTTCTTTCAATTTCACACGGTGCCGATATAGCGCAGTTAAAATTCATGTACAATTATCGTTTTGTTGTATTATAATAATCATTTATGCTATTAAATTTTGTATTTGCAATTTTTGTTAAATTATAGTGTACGTAGAGTATTATTTTGCCAGTCGCTGATAGATTAGTTTATGTAATTGATATATGTACATCACTGGCTACGATACCAAGGTCGCACTAGGTAAGCCTGGTGCATAATGGATATAATTTACAAATTTGACTTAGATTTAAAATTTTTAAATTTAAGCACTGGTATATGATGGATTTAGAATATGAAAATATAATCAATTATAGCCTTACTTATAAATCAAGTGACTGAATGTATACTTTTTGATGTTTTTGACATATGCATCAATTGAGGTTATCTAAAAACTGGATTTCAAAAATTGGTTTTTCGGATGATAGTGAAAGTAACATAATTGTCTGAAGAAAGATATTGTTAATATATAATGAATATAAAATAAGAAAAACTTAATATTTATTTAAATGATAACCATTATAAGATAACCATTATGTTTTCTCTATTCGGTTGACGACAACTACGTCATTGAAGCAAGTCAGCTATGTGCATGTATCACATGTTTAAAACACTGTAGTAAAGTTTGTCTCAAATTAAATGCAAAATAACTTCGACTTCTTAATTTCGCCTAATCTATCACTACGGCAGGAGTGGGCATTAAGTCGATCGCGATCGACCGGTGGACCGCCAAAACTTTTTGGGGTGACCGCCTTTAACTAAAACGTGCAAACTAAAAGAAACATATTTATGAAAAATAAATAATAAATATAATTATCTATCTGAAGTATCTATCTCCTAAAGGTGTTATGTTATTTAGGTAGTTAAAGGCGGTCACCCCAAAATGTTTTGGCGGTCCACCGGTCGATCGCGATCGACTTAATGCCCACCCCTGCACTACGGGGTATTTTCCTACCTGAGTGGCTAGGAGCGGATTATCAAATTTTCAGTAACAAACCGGTAAATATACAGTTATAAGGAACGTTATTCCGTCTGAATAAATTTCGCAAAAGTTTGTTCGATGTTATTCTTGTTTTAAGTGTGTATCTAAAAACAACTGAAATAAAATGTGGCGTCCGTGGAGTGATTTTTCTGATGAAGAAGATAATTCTAATATTTTAAATGTAGAAGGAGAACGTATAAAACAACGATATTATTGTATTAACTAGTTACGTTTAGTAAGAAAAATGTTGAATACCTCTCTGTTCTTTTACCCTTATAATCCGCTTAATCAACTACCTGCTGGGATGGGCGGAGAAGTTATTTTGCATTTAATTTGAGACATTCTATACTATTGGGTAGATTTAAAATTTTATGATTTAAAATATTAAACCAAATATTATTCTAAATCTAAATTTTAAATCATAAATTTCTTTACCGCAGCACGGTATTTCATATCATTTATATTTAAAATTTTAAATCATAAATTTCAAATTTTCGAATGAAATTCATCTTAAGGGACTTCATATGCGACGATTTGTTATTTTTGTTGTATTGCCATTCCATTAATTTTCCATTCACCATCACTAATTTAACTTAATTATTCTGAATGTTTTGTTTATTTATCAATTATTGCAATATACTATCATTGTTAAAATTACATTTGAGTTTCATTTAATAAAAATGTATATCACAAAAAAAGCGGTATATACTTTCTTATTTACAACTCACAATTATTTGCTATTTTACGCAGAAGAAGAATGTGCATTTATAATATTAAAATACTTGATATTAACCTAAAATTTTCTTAATAACAACTAAATTTTAATTCAATTAGTATATTTCTTAGGTGAATAATTATATTACATGATCGATTATTGGTCTATTTATCATTTAAAAACTTATATGTAAATTGATTGGCTAGCCTATCAAATACGAGTGTAGTTAATATATTTTTTATTAATATAGTATATAGTTAGAAAATTTATATAACAAAAAAAAATTCTACAGTAATATCAGGAAAAGTTAACAAATAAATTTCAAAAATCTTAACACAATAAAAATTTATGCAATGTAATTATCTATTAAAATTTTATTTATAAAATATTTTATAGAGATGACTTGCAAAAAAATTTGCTAACCCCTAATTTTATTAGATAATTACCTAGATATATAAATGAAATTATGAAAAATACATCAATGCCTCAACACCAGCTAAAAATAATTCCAAAACTGTATATGAATAAATTCAAGTTATAATAATCTGTATTTGCAATTAAGACAATTATCACTTACATTCTAAAGATGATGGAGACTTTTCCCCCAAAACTTGACGTCGCATATCCACATTTGTCATATACAAAATTGTTATCAATTTTTCATTTTGAATACAGTCAGAAAAGTTTACACAATTATTAATAAATCATTTTGTTATACTTTATTTGTTAAATAATATAAAATTATATTGATTTTACAAAGTTTTGATGCAACAATTCTATCGCTAATAATATGCAACAATAGTAGGCACTCGCTAAAACAGCACTGCTAGCGACAACAGGTGGGTAACAGTAGAACTATGCATTTTATAGTAAAATATAAATATAATTGAAAAGTATTTAAAAGTAATAAACTTTTATCTATTTTGTAAAATAATTATAATATTTATATTATTTTTAAAAAATATACAATTGACGCAACATTGATGTACGGAGTTCCGCCAAATTCTATTATAAACACTATAATTCTACGAACAATTTTTAACATTATTTTATTGATTATGGTATTCAATGTATACAAATTTACAAATTTATTATTTTTAACTACAACTTTATTTTCCAACAACAACATACTTTTAATTCTTACATTATTCACCCTGATGAAGCCAACAAACTAGTGGCGAAATATTGGTCTAATAATAAAAAGAAATAATTGTAATGTTCGCTAACTTTTAATTTCCTGACATACCGTAATTCCCGTTAATAAAAATATACTATATATATATATATATATGTATATATATATATTTATATATGTATATATATATATATTGTGACAATTTGACATTGTCACTGGTTTGAAAATTAAAATAATTCCGCTTACGAACGATTACATCGGCCTAACCTCAATAAGGAACTGATAAATATCGCAATTATTATATCCTTATTATTTTTATATTATTTCGGTGTCTTTAATAGTTGAATTGAACAGATTTATGATTTCAATATCATTAATTTAGAACTTATAAATATTTTGACAACTGTCATTGAGATTCCTGTGAACCACAAGAGATGGCGTTACTGACATATTGCTGAATATTTTATGTCAGCAGATTAAATTGTGTTTTCTAAATTCAGTAATTGTTTTAGAATATTTAATTATTATATCAACGAACAATATTATTAGTGGCATCGAAATAAGCGAAATAAAATTCGTTAGTAGCCGTCACATCCGCCTCATGCCCTTGGTGGGGAGAGTGCATAAGTACAAGCGTTTCGGCGTGGCTCGTTCTCTTGGACAGGCTCTTCTTCGACAAGGTCGCAGCGACTAACTCTCTTGTTGAGAGCGTACTCTCTTGAACCAACGTCTTTGTTCCTGTTGCCGGAGTGGAATTGTTTTCAACGCGAATATGAGATTTTATTGTGTGAATATTTAGAATATTCAAGTTTTTAGTAATTATAACGTTAGAAAATTTATGATTCCGGTGGGAATATTTTATTTTATCGGTTGGAGAGCATATTTTATTTGAACGCTAGTATTTGCGTTGTAAAGTCGTCCTCGTGGTTGGAGACGATTGGAATTTGGCATAGCTGAATACACGTAGGTAAGCGATAATTTTGAAACTTAGAATCTAAATCTAGATCAAATTGTTTTCCTTTTGATTCATTTTTAAATTCACGTGACCTTGATCAATGACTTACGATTTATTCAGTCATGTCGTTCAAATCTGTCTAGTTTATTGTGTCATTAGTCGATGGATTAATGAACAATTATTTTGAATTCTTTTGATAGATATTTGATGAGGAAATAATTTGTATTTCAAATTATTTTCAAAGAAGAAATTTTCTAACGCTTTGATTTATAATTGATTAAGATTTTAAATTCGTTTTATATGAGAATTTTCTAAGATTTTGATTTATAATCAATTAAGATTTATTGTTTTTGAAAACAATTTCACGACTGTCCCGATCCTGTATTATAGTTTATGTGTTATGTTGTCCAATATTCCAAGTGCAATCCTATCATTGTAACTTGCATGTCGTAATTGTGACGTCAATGGGCTGCTGTGGATGATTTGGTGAACCTGTGTGCGTGAGTTGATTGAAGCGTAGCGTCATTATTCTGCGTGCGTAATTCGGCTAGGATTAAAGTCCATTTTGATAGTCGGCCGTCTTCGTAAAGATAATTTTTTTGTGATATTGTGGAAAACGTTCTATTATGTTTGAGGCACGGAGCCTGTTTTATTAGTTTTGAGTTTGGAACGTACCACAACTTTCTTTCGGAGACATTGCTCGCGTAGTTTCGACTTGTAGTCGCGACCATAGCAACGAAAGACTTTCGCCGCACATGCCATCAGCAAAGCAAAGCCAACAATTTTTTTGTAAAGCCAATATGTTACTTTGTAATTGTAATTTTATATTGAACTGTTAATTTATGATGAATCAGGACATTTAACTAGGTGAAGTTAACTTATTTTGTTTGGAATCGTGTGTAGTATATTTAGTTGCATACTGTTGGATTTTCATTGCATTGCGCTATCACATTCCTGATAGAATACGTTAAGTTCACTTAAGTCCTTTATTTGAGTCGTGTAACGATCTCTAATTTTGTACCATTCTGTTATATTGATGATTGTATGTTTGTATTTAATACCTCTGTTATTTCAAGTGTATCAACTTTTGTTTCAAGTTCGATTTGTTTGATTATATTACATTTGTTAGTTCGGATTATTCTGCTCTGCCCTCTTATGTTTAGGGACCAGTCTGTGACTTTCAAAGACGTCTGAGTGGGATTCAGTCGTATTAGCAGCCTCAGTCTATCTTGGAAGCCGAATTTTGGATCAGCTGCTGAATGAGATATACCATTATACAAATCGAGCACGAAGTAGTGACTGAACGATTTATGCTGAACGTACGAACGCCAACTGGGCATAATCAGATCTCGAGAGCGACCATTTTCTGGCAGTCTTCATCAACTACCAAACCGCTACTGCGTAATGCGTACTGTCGTCCCCTCAGCGTCTACGAAAGCTCAGAAGAAGATCTACTTTAGCTAGACCACCCGCTAACCAGCAGACGTCAAACAATCTGTCTAGATACACTATTACGAATGACATACATTTCTTTGTATTGAGAAAGAACACGTAACTCTGTAGCGAATAAAATCATCAATATAAGATTATTCTATTACAACTCATCATCAGGTATATTTTTTTTTATTTAATTAAGATATTTCATTTCCGAAACAAATTCTCGAAAAGACGAAAACAGTACCTATCCCGATAAGTTCCTCTTTGAGATTTGTCAAAGCTTCTCAATTTTGCGTCAACATTCCGCTTTGACTGGCGCCCACCTAATTTACCAACATCACAAAATAAAGTTCCTACCAACCCCACCTACGACCCCGCTCTCCTCCAAACAACTGACGCCGTGCCCATTATGGGTGACAGGTAGGATAAAAATCAGATGAATGAAACATACTTCAAAAATTTGAACACTTTGATAAAATTTAATTAACAACATAAATTTTAAATTCATCTAAATTGTCACACATAATAAGTGTCACGCCAACGTGGGGCCTTGATTGATTTGTATCCGCACATAATAAGTGGCGCATCCAACGTGTGGGGCCTTTGTTTATATTGTGATTTGCTTTGCACAAAAAATTTTTGTCGTCGAATTAGTCCATTCCTTCCTTTCAATTTTCCGAGAATTTGAGTTCGAAAATATTTATAGTTATTATAAGTTATTATCGTTCATATTGGCTATTTTGATATTATTTGTTTGCTATCAGTTATTTAATTTATTGTTTTGAATTATATTATTGTTACTATTGGCTATTTTAATATTATTTGTTTGCTATTCATTTATTTATTGAATATTTTGCATTATCTTGTGTTATTTATTATTTTGAATTATATTGTGTTATTTTGCTTACTAATTATACTTTGTAACATGGCGAACCTTCCGTATCGAATCGAGCACCTGTATGAGGACGAAATTGAACATGAGTTATCAATACGCAATGTCTCCGAATCCGGATCACTAAACAGCAAGCGAATCGTACTAGAAGGACTTCTACAGTTAGAGAAAGAACGAGTTCAGTCAATGATAAGGCCTGAATGCAGTCCTGTTCCTGTGAACGAATCCAGAGTATGTCAGTTAAAGTTGCATGAAGTATTGGGTATGCTAAAAATTTTGCCATTTCTTAATCCCGCTGAACGTAAGCTACATGATGAACTGTTGAATTCAAGAATTTTTTACTTGCAAGATCGCATTTGCTTATTATCATTAAATCATCAACAAGAACTCATCAAGTTGCTTTCGGTCACAAAAAATATGCACACGCAAATTCGTGAGTCAATTCGTGGCAATCCGTCTGCGAATCTGATTAATTTGAACTCAGAAGCTGACGCACCACCAGCTGGCTCATCGAACGAAACCTCTGTCTTGCGAAATACTTCGATCACTCCTTCCTATCTAGATCCTGGATTTTCGACTCTGTTAAATCGTATACAATTCGATTCGTCAACTATAAATCGCGAGAATGATAATTTAACTGCACGTAATCAACGCGATAATCCTGTTCCTGACGCTCGTGTACCATTACTAAATAATTCGTATCCTACTACGTCAACGCAAAATTTTATTCCGATTCCGAGTAACCATTTTGATTCAAGAACGCAAGTTAGTCGTTGGAATATTGTATTCGACGGTTTATCGGGTGTTAATCAATTTATTGAGCGAATTAGCGAAGCTGCGTATGCTTACGGTGTATCGGATGAAACTTTATTTAGACAAGCTTCTTCGTTATTTACGAAAGATGCTTTGATCTGGCTCCGTATGGTGCGCCCAAGTGTCAAAACTTGGTCTGAATTAGTTGGCCGACTAAAGGAAACCTTCCTGCCGTCAAATTTCGAACTAGCTTTAATGGATGAAATACGTCAAAGGACACAGGGTCCAACGGAACGTGTAGAAATTTACATTGCTATTATGGAGAATTTATTTTCTCGCTTGTCACGTCGACCAGACGAATCTTCGCGTGTTTCATTAATAATAAAAAATCTACAGCCACGGTTTCAACGTCTCTGCTCACTACAGTCATTTGATACTATTAGCGATTTGATTCGAACGTGTAAACGTATTGAAGATACTGAATTTAACGTAGCATCGTTTAAGAATCCTCCGTCCCCTAACCATTCGTTATTAGAACCTGATATGGCTTATCGACGTCCGCCGCGCGTTTATGTTGCTGAAATTACTCCGCACAACACTTCGTTTAGAATGAAATGTTGGAACTGCGACGAAAACGGGCATTCTTTTAATTCTTGTACTAAACCACGTAAAATCTTCTGCTACAAATGCGGAATGAAAAATCAAACTGCTGGCAAATGCAAACGCTGCTGTGAAAGGCAGACAAAAAACGTACACGCCGTTTCGGTTTCGTCAGCTCCCGAAAATTCGGCAGATTAAGTGCTGATAGAAAAGAATGGACCGCTTGGTTAAATACGATCCATCGTTTTGTACAAACCCCTGAAATTGCACCTGTATTAATAAATCCCGGTTCCGATGATCGCCCTTTTATTACTGTTAATGCGTATAATAAGTCTATTACGGCATTGTTAGATTCTGGCGCGAATGTTTCTATTATTGGATATCGTGGCCTCTCCTTATTACGTGATTTAAAAATCAGCTTGTTACCAGTAGAACATGCTACTATTGTTACCGCAGACGGCAAAGCCCAAGCTTCACTTGGCACCGTTCATTTACCGATTACTGCTCAGTCGCAAACGCGAACGATCACTTTCGTTATTGTCCCGTCAATCCGTCATACGATGATTCTCGGAGTAAATTTTTGTAAATCATTTGGAATTTCTGTTAATTTTGCAACGAATTCGTGGACAGCTGCGCCTGAAGTTGCGTCTTGTATTGGCATTGCTAGTTCGGATGAATTATCGGATGTTCAAAGAAAATCACTCGATAGTTTAATCGCGGATTTTGAAAAGTTAGGTAAAGTAGGACTCGGAAAAACTCATTTAGTCGAACATATTATCGATACCGGTGATGCGCTTCCGATTAAGCAACGACAATATCCCCTGTCTGAAATCGTGCGTGGACATTTGAATAAAGAGTTAGATGAAATGTTAGAACTCGGTGTAATCCGTCCCTCATCATCCGCGTGGAGTTCACCCGTTCTGATGGTTAAGAAATCTGACGGAAAATATCGTTTTTGTTTTGATGGTCGAAAGGTAAATTCTGTTACGAAAAAA
The DNA here is from genome assembly GCA_963966155.1 of Clivina fossor. Lineage (NCBI taxonomy): Eukaryota > Metazoa > Arthropoda > Insecta > Coleoptera > Carabidae > Clivina > Clivina fossor. The sequence goes on from OZ014551.1 coordinate 37,541,813, forward strand.
GACGCTTATCCTCTACCGCGTGTAGACTACATTCTTAATCAACTTCGCGGTGCGAAATATTTAACTTCGCTCGATTTAAAAAGTGCTTTTTGGCAAATTCCACTTTCCGCTTCATCTTGTGAAAAGACTGCTTTTTCAGTACCCGGTCGTGGTTTATTTGAATTTCAACGCATGCCGTTTGGTTTATGTAACGCTGGTCAGACATTACAACGTCTGATGGACAGAATCATTGGTCCCGAGCTTGAACCGAAAGTTTTCGTTTATTTGGACGATTGTATTATTGCGACAAATTCGTTCGAAGAACATTTAATTACGTTAAAAGAAGTTTCACATCGCTTTCAAAAAGCTGGTTTCACTGTAAATTTTGAGAAATGTAAATTTTGTAGACCCTCGCTGAACTACTTAGGTTTTGTAGTTGATAAATTTGGCTTACGTACTAATCCGGAAAAAGTATCCGCGATTGAACAGTTTCCGCGTCCGACGAATGTAACCGAAATTAAGCGATTTCTCGGCTTAGCCTCGTGGTACAGACGTTTCGTTCCGAGTTTCGCATCCCTTTCTGCTCCTATTTCTGATCTTACGAAGGGTAAGAAAAAGAAAATGGCTGTTGTATGGAACAGCTCGGCCGAAACCGCGTTCTGTAAGCTCAAAGAAGCACTCGTATCGTCACCAGTACTCGTTAGTCCAGATTATTCTGTTCCTATCCGCAAATTTCGGATGTATACCGATGCATCTAATTTTGGTCTAGGCGCTGTATTAACGCAGGAAGACGCAGACGGCTCTGAACATGCTATTTCTTATATTAGTCGCACGCTTAATAAAGCGGAACGTAATTATTCTGTTACGGAACGCGAATGTCTCGCTGTAGTTTTCGCTATAGATAAATTCCGACCTTACGTGGAAGGTTTACATTTTACAGTCATTACGGACCACTATTCGTTATTATGGTTAATGCGAATGTCAGAACCAACAGGTAAACTTGCTCGTTGGGCAGTAAAGTTACAACAATTTGATTTTGAGCTTATTCATCGTCCTGGTAAGACAAATGAACTACCAGACGCGTTATCTCGTGCGCCCTTAGAAGTCGCTGTTATTGAAAGTTATGCTGATACCACGGACAAATGGTATATTTCGTTACGGCAACGTATTACCGAACAACCTATTTCTTTTCCTGATTGGCGTGTTGAAAATAATATAATTTTCAAATTACGAAATCATTCCTATGAATTACCGGCTAATCTGTCACCGTGGAAAATTGTAGTTCCCCGTTGCGAGCGTAAAGCGATTATTGAGCAATGTCATAATGTGCCAACCGCCGCACATCTCGGTATTTTTAAAACAGCTGCGCGTATCGCTGAACGATATTATTGGCCGCATTTACACTCATCTGTCGCTCATTTTGTACAACGTTGTAAAACGTGTTTAGCTCAGAAAGTTGAACAACGTCCGCCTATCGGACGTATGGGCAAAGAAAAAAATATTTCATCGCCATGGCAAGCAATATCCATCGATTTGATGGGTCCATTACCTGCCACCTCACATCCGAATCGGTATCAATATATTCTCGCCGTATCGGACTGGTTTTCAAAATTTCTGTTATTGTTTCCGCTACGACAAGCTAACGCTCCGAAAATTTGTGAGATTCTCGAATCGGAAGTATTTTTATTATTTGGAATTCCACAGATTATTATGTGCGATAATGGCACACAATTTACGAGTAAAAATTTCGAAAATTTGATTAAAAAGTATGAAATTCCCAAGTTATGGTACAATGCGAAATTTCATCCGCAGGTAAATTTTGTAGAACGCTCGAACCGCGTTGTGAAACAAGCTATTCGGTCATATTTGGATGATAACCATCGCGAGTGGGACAAAAATCTCACGTCTGTCGCTCAAGCGATTCGTACATCAGTGCATCAAGTCACTGGTTTCTCGCCGTCGTTTCTAACTTTCGGTCGACATGTACCCACATCCGGAAAATTTTATGGTAACGCTCCCAAGAATGTGTGTACTGATAGTCGTATTGCGTATGCCAATAGATTGGAATCCTTGGCAACCGTATTCAATACAGTGCAAGATCGTATTCATGCCGCGTACAATCGGAACGCGAAATATTACAATGCAAATCGTCGCCACTTAGAATTTTCTGTTGGAGATACTGTATGGAAACGAAACTATGTTCTGTCGTCGGGTATTCGGCATTTTGCGTCGAAATTAGCGCCACGCTTTATAGAATGTCGCGTCGTGAACAAATTATCCCCAATTACTTATCGCCTTGCTAACCTCCTGAATGAAGATCAGGGTATTTGGCACGTTAAAGACCTAAAACCTGCTCCTGAAAGTTCTGAGGATGAAAACGAAAGCATAACATCTGACGATTCTGTAAATTCGGAGTAAATTTGTTATAAAGCAGTTAGTTAGTAATTTTTAAAAATTTTTATTGTTATTCATTTTTATTAGTAAATTATTTATTGAATGTTACGGTTCATGTTAAAGTATGAGTATAATTTTTTATGAGATAAAAAATTCTTTTGCAAGGGGGGCTGTGTGACAATTTGACATTGTCACTGGTTTGAAAATTAAAATAATTCCGCTTACGAACGATTACATCGGCCTAACCTCAATAAGGAACTGATAAATATCGCAATTATTATATCCTTATTATTTTTATATTATTTCGGTGTCTTTAATAGTTGAATTGAACAGATTTATGATTTCAATATCATTAATTTAGAACTTATAAATATTTTGACAACTGTCATTGAGATTCCTGTGAACCACAAGAGATGGCGTTACTGACATATTGCTGAATATTTTATGTCAGCAGATTAAATTGTGTTTTCTAAATTCAGTAATTGTTTTAGAATATTTAATTATTATATCAACGAACAATATTATTAGTGGCATCGAAATAAGCGAAATAAAATTCGTTAGTAGCCGTCACATCCGCCTCATGCCCTTGGTGGGGAGAGTGCATAAGTACAAGCGTTTCGGCGTGGCTCGTTCTCTTGGACAGGCTCTTCTTCGACAAGGTCGCAGCGACTAACTCTCTTGTTGAGAGCGTACTCTCTTGAACCAACGTCTTTGTTCCTGTTGCCGGAGTGGAATTGTTTTCAACGCGAATATGAGATTTTATTGTGTGAATATTTAGAATATTCAAGTTTTTAGTAATTATAACGTTAGAAAATTTATGATTCCGGTGGGAATATTTTATTTTATCGGTTGGAGAGCATATTTTATTTGAACGCTAGTATTTGCGTTGTAAAGTCGTCCTCGTGGTTGGAGACGATTGGAATTTGGCATAGCTGAATACACGTAGGTAAGCGATAATTTTGAAACTTAGAATCTAAATCTAGATCAAATTGTTTTCCTTTTGATTCATTTTTAAATTCACGTGACCTTGATCAATGACTTACGATTTATTCAGTCATGTCGTTCAAATCTGTCTAGTTTATTGTGTCATTAGTCGATGGATTAATGAACAATTATTTTGAATTCTTTTGATAGATATTTGATGAGGAAATAATTTGTATTTCAAATTATTTTCAAAGAAGAAATTTTCTAACGCTTTGATTTATAATTGATTAAGATTTTAAATTCGTTTTATATGAGAATTTTCTAAGATTTTGATTTATAATCAATTAAGATTTATTGTTTTTGAAAACAATTTCACGACTGTCCCGATCCTGTATTATAGTTTATGTGTTATGTTGTCCAATATTCCAAGTGCAATCCTATCATTGTAACTTGCATGTCGTAATTGTGACGTCAATGGGCTGCTGTGGATGATTTGGTGAACCTGTGTGCGTGAGTTGATTGAAGCGTAGCGTCATTATTCTGCGTGCGTAATTCGGCTAGGATTAAAGTCCATTTTGATAGTCGGCCGTCTTCGTAAAGATAATTTTTTTGTGATATTGTGGAAAACGTTCTATTATGTTTGAGGCACGGAGCCTGTTTTATTAGTTTTGAGTTTGGAACGTACCACAACTTTCTTTCGGAGACATTGCTCGCGTAGTTTCGACTTGTAGTCGCGACCATAGCAACGAAAGACTTTCGCCGCACATGCCATCAGCAAAGCAAAGCCAACAATTTTTTTGTAAAGCCAATATGTTACTTTGTAATTGTAATTTTATATTGAACTGTTAATTTATGATGAATCAGGACATTTAACTAGGTGAAGTTAACTTATTTTGTTTGGAATCGTGTGTAGTATATTTAGTTGCATACTGTTGGATTTTCATTGCATTGCGCTATCACATTCCTGATAGAATACGTTAAGTTCACTTAAGTCCTTTATTTGAGTCGTGTAACGATCTCTAATTTTGTACCATTCTGTTATATTGATGATTGTATGTTTGTATTTAATACCTCTGTTATTTCAAGTGTATCAACTTTTGTTTCAAGTTCGATTTGTTTGATTATATTACATTTGTTAGTTCGGATTATTCTGCTCTGCCCTCTTATGTTTAGGGACCAGTCTGTGACTTTCAAAGACGTCTGAGTGGGATTCAGTCGTATTAGCAGCCTCAGTCTATCTTGGAAGCCGAATTTTGGATCAGCTGCTGAATGAGATATACCATTATACAAATCGAGCACGAAGTAGTGACTGAACGATTTATGCTGAACGTACGAACGCCAACTGGGCATAATCAGATCTCGAGAGCGACCATTTTCTGGCAGTCTTCATCAACTACCAAACCGCTACTGCGTAATGCGTACTGTCGTCCCCTCAGCGTCTACGAAAGCTCAGAAGAAGATCTACTTTAGCTAGACCACCCGCTAACCAGCAGACGTCAAACAATCTGTCTAGATACACTATTACGAATGACATACATTTCTTTGTATTGAGAAAGAACACGTAACTCTGTAGCGAATAAAATCATCAATATAAGATTATTCTATTACAACTCATCATCAGGTATATTTTTTTTTATTTAATTAAGATATTTCATTTCCGAAACAAATTCTCGAAAAGACGAAAACAGTACCTATCCCGATAAGTTCCTCTTTGAGATTTGTCAAAGCTTCTCAATTTTGCGTCAACATTCCGCTTTGACTGGCGCCCACCTAATTTACCAACATCACAAAATAAAGTTCCTACCAACCCCACCTACGACCCCGCTCTCCTCCAAACAACTGACGCCGTGCCCATTATGGGTGACAGGTAGGATAAAAATCAGATGAATGAAACATACTTCAAAAATTTGAACACTTTGATAAAATTTAATTAACAACATAAATTTTAAATTCATCTAAATTGTCACAATATATATATATATATATATATATATATATATATATATATATATATATATATTTCTTTTAATTTTTTAGAATATTGCAGACAGTATACCTACCACTTTTCTTTCAGTCCAAGTATTAAAAAATTTATTTTTTGTCTGTTAAGCTTCATTCAACTGTCCTTTTAGTTTTATACACAGAAACAAGAATTTGACAAATCAAATAATTGGCATTAAAACTAAAACGGCAGTCTCAATGAGGCATTTTTTGTCAAATAAAAAAATGACATTTTTTTATTTTAATGACGTAGTTTACATATCTCTCAGAAAATTAACTAATTAAAATAGGAAAAAAAAATTGCATATTTGTATTTTTCTACGAAAAACCTGTGAATCGCATTTGACAAAGCATTACGTTGGTTCCGCACACAAATTTTCAATGTCAATTTATTTGAAGTTTTTTTTTAGAAAAACTTTTCTGTGTATAATATAATACAAATACAATCGCATTCACATATTGACACAGGATGTGAATCTATACGGTGCGGTGTTATTTATAATTTAACACTGGACCAATTGGACAAAGAGAGAGATTAGTTATATAGCGCAATTATTAGTGAGAGCAACACAATTAGATTTCAGTATAATTGCCTGTATATTTTTATGATACATATGTACTATAAGTGTAATGACTAAAATATAGATTTTTCAAGCACATTTTTTTTAAATATATCTTTAAAACTAATGTGTGCTATAATTTTAAATATTGTAGTCATAATATTGCCCTAATGAAAAATGATACGAAAGTAAAAAGTCTTTCAGAACTACTTATATTAGAATGAAACAGCTTTAGATTTTAGTTATGTATTAATATTTATTAATAATCGACTTTTCCAAGAACTCAACGTTCGTCTTTATCAGGAAAAAAATACAATTGATTTGTATCTTTTTTTTAGATAAAGACGAACGTTGAATTCGTCGAAACGTTGATTAGTCATAAATATTACTATAGATCTATGACCTAGAGCTGTTTTATTTTAATGAGTTTTATTTTAATGATACAAAAGTTGTAGTTCATTAACAGCAGAATATCTATGTAGTATTATGTCCGTTTTATGCTAAATAAATTCAAAAACATTAGGAATAAAATTTAATGTTATCTTCTTTCTTAATAAATGTGTTTGTCTGTCCGACAGACTTTTATTTACTACAAAAAGTTAATTACTAAATTGAGTCTGTGTGAAACAGATTTACTATATGATACTCGTAATTGCTAAACTAAAACTAAAATAAGCTTTGTTGATAATTGTCACATCAAATTCTAAACAGTTTTATTTAAAGTTACATAGTAATACATTCATGTATTAAATTGTGATATCTTTAAAACAGTATGCAATTGATTTATAATCAAAAAAATCATAGAAAATGAGTATATGTTTTGACAATTCCACAATGACTGTCAATGTTCCATAAGAAGTATATAGCCCTGTATATTGAAATCTAATTATGTTGCCAATAAAAAAATTTGCGGCAATGTTTCTCACTCGTTGCGCAAATGGTCTCTAGTTTGTAGATATCATGCCATTTCGTGTTGTTCTTGCACCGGTTCAGTGCTCTGCATAATAATTATTCATGGTCAAGGTTACATAGTGCGGGAGGATCCATTCGTTTACTTATGTAACTCCAGTGGCGGCGTCGGCGAGCGGCCCAGGCGAGGGTCATGCTATCTCCCTCTAATATATACTCTAGTCCCCAACTGGTCTTACGAATATTAAAAAAAAATTTAGATTGTAGATGATATTTTAAGTGATTTATAAGTTTTTCAAAATTTTTATTTTAATTCTGTTTTTATTGATTTGCGTAAATTTTGACAGATTGGACATCTCGTATGTATATAGATTTTATTTTATTTTTTGTAGATGGAATGTGTGATTGTGTTTATAGGATATGCTAAAAATTTGCGGTATTTTACAAGTTTCTACAGCTTGCTGTGAAATATCAATTTCTTTTTTAAAAATTGTTAAAGAATAGACTTAGTAATATCTAATAGTATTTTAAATATGAAATAAGACAACTAAATTACTAGATCGCAGCAAAATTGTTGATAAATTCGACATTTTAAATAAAAATATTAAATTACTATTTGATATATAATTTGCTTATATAAAATCATCCGGTAATGAATTAAAATAAGTGGGAACTAGTAAAATTAATATTTCTTATTTTTCGTATAAAAAGTATTATTTATTTTTCTTAAAAAAATTGATGGCCCCTGAAAAAATTCTAGGTCTTGCTGGCCCTCCAAATTTTATAGTTAGTGCCGCTACTGTATAAATCTGTGTGTGTGTGTGTGTGTGTGTACGAACTATGTTTATATATAAATGTGCATTGCAATTTTTATTTCATTTTATTGATATTCATCCTTAATTCTATCAGTTGATTTTTATTATTTAAAAAAAAAATCAACAATGGGACACGTTGTAGTTATATGCGTATTGGTAGTTATTTGTTGTGTGGAAATATCTCTATGTGTAAGTTATCTTCTTTTTTCAACAATTTAATATATTTTATAATACAGTAATATTTGTGCATTAATCGCCATTAATTTTATTACGAAGAAGAACTAATTAAACATTAGTTACATTTTTCTTTATTTAAATTAATTAGTTCTTCTAATGTATAAAAATTTCCTATCGTCAAATTTAAAAATTTATAATATTTTATAATAGTTAAATATATGTATAAATAAAAACTGATTACTGGGGCGCGATATGTTTTTTGAGATATAGTAAAATGATATAGGCTCGTATTTCTACCTCTTTTGTTTATAAAAAATGCTTTTATTTTTACTTTAAAATAAATTTTACTTCCATCTCTTATCAAATATGAATAGTGTTTCTATTTTTGATATATTTTCTTATATTTAATATTATAAAATTAAAATAAACTAATTAAAATTGCTTTACTAAGTAATTTTAAGTAAACGTCCAAAGTAATATTAACGAAAATTACTTTTAAAAGTGAAGTGAGAATACGGGCTATTATTTTTAATTGTAAAATTTTCATTTACAAAATTTTTGAAAAATGATAAATAATTTTATTTTGCAGTATTGTTAACATTTGTAGAAAAATATTTATATATATATATATATATATATATATATATATATATATATATATATATATATATATATTTTAGATAAATGTTGAAAGGTTTATTTTGATATAAAAACAGTATTTTTGATGTTTTTTTTAATATCTTAAAAGTTACAAATATATGTATATTAAGCCTTATCCCAAAAACAACACAAAACTAAAACAGCAGTCTGATTCAGTCTTTAGCTCATTCAGACGGCTGTTTTAGTTTTACGCACAAGCACACGAATTTGACTAATCCAAACACTTGACACACTTTTAGTTTTTACACTAATGGCCAGTTGCATCAACTACTACTTAAATTTTAAATGTGGCTTAAATAAGTCAACCAGTTTAATTTTTAATATTATGACGACGATAAATTTATTAGAAATCCACTGGTCGATTCATTTACACCGCTTAAAATTTAAGTAAAAATGGTGCAAACATTGTTGGATTAGTCAAGAACTTCTGCTTTCGTGTAAAACTAAAGCAATAGTCTGAAACAACAGTCTGAATCGGACTTTATTGTGAGTTTGTGACTACAGTTAAACAAATTCCGTATATCTTATACATACAGTATCCGCCGAAAAGTTTATATTATATTTTTGGTGCCTGCCTAAGAACTAAAAATAGCACTTCTGATATATGTAAAAAAAAAAACAATTCAGATAATCTTACTTTATACGTGACAAATTTGAAAAAAATATTTATAAAAAAAATGTTCAGATAAACATTTTAATGTTTTTTTTTTAAATGTAATTTTTAATTTATGTAACAAAACTGTGTGTTTCAATATTGAGATATTTATTTGATATGTGACTTTAGTTGACTTTAGTCCATTAATGTCCATTTAAATTCATATTTCAATTTTTAATTCAGTTTCATATTCAATTAGTAAATTAAAGTAAAAATGAACCATTTTCAAATGACAAGTGACATATGAACGTTATATATATATTCATGTTAAATTGTACAAAAAACAAGAGATTTTTATGAAACATTTAAATATTTAAACAATTATTTTGGTCAGCAAACAATTACTTAGCAATAAAAGAAAATTTTTGCATTACTATAAACAACATGCCTCTGGAATTTGTAGATTGTATTAAATACTTAGGAGTAATGATAGATTATAAATTAAAATTTGAGAACCATGTTGATTATACATGTAAAAAAATTGCTAAAAAGATAAATTTTCTAATAGAATCGGCAAATGTTTATCAACATGGACAAAAAATTTAATTTATAATAGTATAATATATCCTCATTTTATTTATTGTGGAACAATTTTGTATTTGTGGAACAACAGAGAGAAGCATAAGTTGCAGTTGCTTCAAAATAGGGCTATGAGAGTAATATTGAAATGTAATAAATATGAGTCGATTCAGAATATGTTGAATAAATTGAGGTGGTTAAATGTTGTTTATTTATTAAAAATAAATGCAATGACATTCATATTCGAAATGGAGAAAGAATTATTACAGACTTATTTAACAAATAAATTAAAATTACACAGTGATGTTCATATGCATAATACTCGGAATGCTAATAATTTTTATATATGTAAAACTAATAAAGTCAGTAGTAGCAATGACTTATTCTATAAAGGATTGCAGGAATATAACCAGTTGCCTCAGTTTATTAAAACATGTAACACAGTGGCTAAGTTCAAATTTGAAATAAAAAAATATTTTTTAAGTATCGTAATATAGATGTATAGCAGACTTGATATGATGTAACATTTCAAATTTATGTAAAAATATTTTATGTTTATAATTATGTTTATAATTATTTTCTTTTGTATTATATATAACAATTTCTAATTCATATTACATGTTACGTATGTTGTGCATTTATCTGATTATATAGCTTCCTCCTTATCTATGACATATACCCCAACAATATTTAAAAATGAGCATAAAATGTTCAAATTTTCAATTACTTATTGCGAAAAAAATAATGAAAAATATGTAAATATATGTATTTATACTAAGAATTAAAAATCGAAATGTAACCGTTCTTTTTCTATTTTGGTTTATTGTGAATATTTGTTTTCGGTTTAGGTTTTGGTTTTAATTAATGAAATCTTCACTTCAATAACGGTTAAGCGGTTTCTAAACCGGATTCCAGCACTGCTTTAAACTAATCGTATTTTTCTTTAAAATTATCAGATGTTATTTTATTGCCCCGCATAGTCAGTCAATCTACATGACACCCAAACTAACTCAGTAATATATTTTCAGGCGCCACTAGAAAACTTTGCAAGCGGTCATAGTCAAGAAGAGTTAGCCGATCGTGTTATTAAAGATTCACAATCATTATTTGCTTTCAATAAATTCTCCACTGAACTGGGTCTTATCCGAAATCGCCGGGCAAATTCTATGGATGACGCGGAATCTGTTGACACCACAGCCAATACAGAAGGACTCTTTGACCGAGCTACAAAATTCGTTATGAAAGTTCTAGTAAAATTCATAAAATATTTGATTTTTAGTTAAGAGGGATTGTGCAACACATATACCAAAATTTTGAGTGACAGATCAAGCTAGCACATTTTTATCACTTTGATTGAAAGCTAAAAGGAAGGATAAAGATATCAGTCCGGTATTTAATATATATATATATATATATATATATATATATATATATATATATTTGAAACGTGTAACTGCCATATGGAATATTGCAATTTTAGGATAACTGATATCGGCAAGAATTAATACAAGATACAATAACATTAATGTTCGTATATCAAATTTATTACAAAATTGCCAATATTTTGTTTATACTTACATATAAGCTTCTTCAGAGCAAACACAATGATTCATAAAGACAAAAATGTTTTTACATAAGTGTAACCAATATTATTAGCGAAAAATACATAAACTCTACAGAATATCTGTCAACTAGAAATTGTAATTCTTCGTTGTACCTATTTGTCAAACTTGTTAAAATTCGTTAATTAATACAATTGAAAAACTGTATAATAGGTATCTCAAATAAAAATTAAATAAATAAATAATGAATGAAGTATTAGAAGTTATGAACACTTAATTTATATATATATATATATATATATATATATATATATATATATATAATATATATATATATATACCTTCGCCAACCATTTACATAGCACAGAACCATAGGACCATAGGACAAAGACTCAGTTTACTGGAATGCGTAGAAATTCACAAATCCAACGAAATTTGTAGGCTACGTCGCCCACCGCTAATAAAAAAGTTCCCACTCACCCGAGCAACGGACTTATAATAATTTTTGGGTACTTTACAATATTACATCTCGCCAACACTAACCATGTTTGAAATATATTAGCTAGTCGAAAAGACTAGCTAATAAAATCGTCAGTACGGCTGGCTGGCTGTCTGGCTGGCCGGCCGTGTACAGAAAATACGATAAATACGAGCATATACGAGTATATACGAGTATATACGAGTATATACGAGTATATACAGGTATATACGAGTATATACGATATATATTATATTTAAGCAAGTCGAAAAACTAGCTTATAAAATCAAACCGCATTCGACTAGCTCTATTCTCGCTTTGCGAGAATATTATTTAGTCTAAAAATGCCATTGTGTGGTGAAACAGCTGTTACTAAAATTTAAAAATTAAAAATTATAAAACTTAACACAAAGTATATAATTTATTCTTAATTATTTAATTTTATTCTTGAAAATTTGTGAAGAAGTATAAAAAATGCAAATGTACACCACCAAATTTATCAAAAACTGTATATTTGAATAAGGAAACCTAGTCAAATGTATTAAATCTGACACCTCCGGAGGGGGACATATTGTAAATTATTAAGTTAAGTTAATTACATCGTTTATTTTCGCTTGAATTTGATTATTAAAAATAAGAAAATTGCAAAAATTGCAATGTACACCGCCAGTTTTGTCAGAAACTACATATTCGACCAAAAAAGTACATTAATTCTTACAAATCACGTAAAAAATATAAATAATATACATATAAATAGTATTGTACAACTTCTAGTAAAATTAACGTTATTAGGTATATATTTTTATTTATTTTTAGTTTAATTTTGTTTGGAACATTTGAAGAAAAAAATACCATGTTACTCGGAGCAAGATGCTCTTTTATGTATACATTATACATACTATAATTTTAGTAATAGTTTCCTAATAAATGTTACAAAAAATAAAATAAAATTACAAAAAATAAGAAAAATATGTCTATATTTCACTGTTGTAATATTAATTGGAATTTTTGGGTAGGTTTAGTGGTATGATTGAGTGATTTTTGTGAGCCAAAGTTTTCAAGTAGAATGAAAAGCATGTATGAGAGGTATTATAAATGTGGATGAAGTCAAAGTTGCTTGTCTGAATAGGGATGTTTGAAGAAAGCTGATTTCAGGATAGTGAAAAAAGTTTGTGCCGCACTCTTTTGGATATATGGCGTAATTATATATATATATATATATATATATATATATATATTTATATTAAATTTGAGTTATAATAGCGTACTCTGTATATCTTTGTAACTATTATATATTTTTTAATAATAAGTACTTACTACTGTGTGATCGAATTAGTTGTCAAAAGATAATGTAATCATTTGTAAATAATAAAAAATATTTTTCATAAAATATTCATATTGTATATTGTACATATTTGGTTTGATTTTTTTCTGAAAAATTAAGTACTGTTTTTGAGAGATTTTTTTTGAAAGATTTATATAATTTTTATTTCCAAATTATAATAGAAATTCAATTCAATTTATAAACGTTTACTAATAGTATTAAACATTTAGTAAAATAATATTTATGCTCTATAAAATATTGAACATATTTATTAAAAATATAAATAATAAATATATAGTAAAATTAATAAACGTTTAGTAAAATTATCAAATATTTATTAAAATAACATATGCTATGTTACTTTCAGTAACAAGTTTAGAATTATATGGGTAAACCCATATATAGACCACTTTGACATTATCACATTCCTATAAGAAATAGAAATAAACATTTATGTTTTTTCTCCAAAAGTTGGCAATACAATTTTAGTAATTTTTTTTTTCAGATAGTTGACAACACTACAAGACACTAAAATTATATAAATTATATGGGCATTAATCTAATCTTTTGTAAAAATTTGATTAATCTCGGGAATAAGTAAAGACCGAATTAATTTTTTTCACGAAAATTTAACAACACTATATATTAGTAAAATTATGTCTAAAAATTTAGATTTCTTTAAAATAAGGTATAAGTTAAAATAAAACGGCTGTAGGTTAGGTTAGTTTATTCGATTATTAACCTATTTGAATCATAATCGTATATATAAGCTCAAATTTCTTGGTCACTATCACCGGAGCGTATATATACCGGGTGTTCGTTCGTCAAGTTCGTATGGGCGTTTAACATGTAATTTCGATAAATTGCGATATACTACTTTCTCGAGTAAAATTCGAAGAAACATTTAGAATACTTTTCGATAGACAATAAAAAGTTCTATAATTTGGTTTTAGTTTTAATTTGCTAGCATGTGCCGTTTGGGCGCTAGAATTTTTTTTTGATTTTTTTGTTTTTATTTTTTTTCTGAAAAACTATGAGGTGTAGAAAAATAAGCATAATATGGAAAAATGCGGAATAATGAGTACTATAATTTAGTGAATAAACCATTATTCTAGGATGCATCGTTTAGTAGGAAAAAATTAAAAACTATTGCGATTTTTTCAAAATAAGACTTTTTTCAAAATTTGCTCAAAAAAATCTAAAAAAATTTAGGAAAATAGAGAAAAAAATGAGCTACGTAATAGCTAAGTAACTTTTTTCTCTACCTAAATCTGGTTTGGCACGAAAAATTGTTGAAAATTCTAAAATGTTTTTTAGAATTTTTAATAATTTTTCCTGCTAAATCAGCATGAGTTTGAGAAAAAAAGTTACTTAGCTATTATGTAGTCAATTTTTTTCTCTATTTTACTGAATTTTTTCAGATTTTTTTCAGCAAATTTTAAAAATAGGTCTTATTTTGAAAAAATCGTAAGGGTTACCCTTTTGAGATATTTTCAAAAATTCAGTTTTTAATTTTTTTCTACTAAACGATACATCCTAGAATAATGGTTTATTCACTAGATTATAGTACTCATTATTCCGCATTTTTCCATATCATGCTTATTTTCCTACACCTCATAGTTTTTGAGAAAAAAAATAAAAACCAAAAAATCAAAAAAAAATTCTAGCGCCCACATGGTACATGCTAGCAAATTAAAACTAAAACCAAATTATAGAACTTTTTATGCCCTATCGAAAAGTATTCTAAGTATTTCTTCGAATTTTACTCGAGAGAGTAGTATATCGCAAATTATCGAAATTGCATGTTAAACGCCCATACGAACTTAACGAACGAACACCCGGTATATGCACAATTTTCCTGGTCACTATGACCAGGAAAATTATGACCAATTAAAATTAATTAATTAATTTAAATTTAATTTTATTTTTTTATTGCGATTGATATTATGCTTTTGGATAGTTATGTTATTTTCAAGAGCAAACATAAAACAGAACATTTTACGTATTCAAACCAAAACTAGCTGAAGAAATTATTGCATGTAATATAAAAATACTAAATATAATAAAAAAAAAATTGGTGATAAAGATAATGGGTTAATAATCGACGTTTTAATATACTCTACGTACATCTTTATTTTTCTTGATGAAGATGTACGTTGAGAACATAATAATATATATTAATATAGAGCTACAACCTAAAGCCGTTTTATTTTAATATAATAAATTCTGAATTTTTTTTACTATATTAAGATACCTATAAGTTATATTGTAATATTACAATCAGAAAATAAAGTAACAGAGAATATAATTAATGCACCAAAAATAAGTTTCTATTAAACAATTTAATAACAGACCATTTGCACAATGAGAGATAAACATATACTGCGATTATTAGTGAGGACAGTACAATTATATTTCAGTATAATGGCCTGTATATTTCTTAAGATTCATATATATTATTTGTAAAATAATCAAAATATGAATTTTTAATTTACATTTTTTGAGATATATCCTTAATACTAGTGCGTACTATAATTTTAAAAATTGAAGTAATACATAAACTTAATGTAAATCAAATATAAAGTTAAAAGATACAATAATAAAATGTGACAGTTGATCAACGCTAATCAACAGAATATATAGTATTGAAGGGTGCACTATTCTTTATTACGTAAATCAGCAGTCTTACATTACAAGTAGCACACGCTTTATTTCACTTACACAAGTACATAAAATACAGAGAATACATAAAACGTAAATGTTAAATAAATGCAAAAAATATTACTTAATCGAAATATATATATATATATATATATATATATATATATATATATATATATATATATATATATATATATATATATATATATATATATATCAATGTTCATTATCATAAAATGCGAAAAAAACTGGAATGTTTATACCTTTATTTATCCTGCACTACACCGCACTTCACGTTTTCCCGGCTCGCAGCTGGTGACCATATTTTTCGCGTCTGTCATTTCTCCGAAAAACAGTTTTGGAAAAAGCAAATTTTACGTGAGACGTTGCCGCTACAGTTTTACACAATTAAAAAAAATGAATTAAAATTGAAAGTTATCATTATATTAATGATTTGTTTTAAAACTTGTATGTAAAATATTATTCACGCCATGATAATATTTAAAAAACATTTAAAAAATAAACATTTACGAATGTCTGCATTAGAATAATTTTTTTTTAACTTCCCCATTTGTGAGAGCAGTACATTTTGGAATTAAACAAATATTGAAATTTTTATTTAAATATATAAATAATAGGTGTAAATAAATTAAATTTTAAAGTTGAATATATTTGTCTCTAAAAAAATTGTTACATAAAATAATCACATTTATAACTGAAACACAATTATAATTTATTAACACAATGCAAATTATACATATATATATATATATATATATATATATATATATCACAATCACAATCACAATCACAATTTCCCTAAAATAATTCAGTTGGCGAAATGTGTCATCCCAAGAATGGTGTTACCCCTAAAATGGTGTCACCCGGGGCGGACCGCCCCTTGCCCCCTAGCTACGCCACTGCTTTTGGAGACGATTGGCTTAAATATTCAGAGTCAGTTTGAGTCGGAGATTCACATCAATCACATCAGTCTGTCTGTGTCTGTGTCAGTTTGAGTCCACTTGATTAGCACGTAACCAGGAGACTAACAAGTATTTTACAAATTTCGTTGTGGGAGCAGTGTCAACCCCAGACAAATAAAACGAAGCAATCTTCTAAAAATTACACCGGTTATAGAAAGCTGATAGGGTGAGTCTATTGTGTCGATAGGAACATTGTCATAATACCGGCAAATTTGTGTTCCGCATATAAACGTTTTTTTTTTTAAGTTACCCAAGTTATTTGTTCACATCTTTGCCTTTGTCACATTAGATTTTGAACACTTTTCCACTATTTTCTCCTTGACATTATGCCTCGTCACGCAACACACACACATACACACACACACACACACACACACACACACACACACACACACACACACACACACACACACACACACACACACACACACACACACACACACACACACACACACACACACATATATATATATATATATATATATATATATATATATATATATATATATATACAGGGTGTAACAGAATAACTATTCCTAATTTTAACTGGAGTATCCTGGGCTCAGAATATGAAGATTTAATGCAAATCACTGAGATAAAATGTGGCTCCTTACTGAGCTACAGGGTGTTTTATATAAAAATTTAAAAACGATTTTTGCCCAGTACTTTAAAACTATTTGACGTATCCTTATCATACTTGGCAGGAAATGTAGGTACCGTACACCATACTAAATTATGTTAAATAAAAGTTTCTGGCTACTGCCAGTGGCGTACAACAGGGGCAAGTGAGAGGTTGATCCTTCCTAAATTCTACGCCACTGGCGGAATTGTCATTTTAGCACAATTTTTCGATTCTCCAATACTTGCTGTGTAAAAAACATACTCTTCCTTTGTAACGATAAAGTCACTGTTTTTCGAGATATTTAAAGTTAAATATAAGCTGCTCTCTTGGGATTTTTTCAAAATTTGCTCAAAAAAATCTGAAAAAATTCAGTAAAATAGAGAAAAAAATTAGCTACATAATAACTAAGTAACTTTTTTCTCTAATTCATTCTGATTTGGCTGTAAAAATTATTGAAAATAAAAAAATAAAATGCAAAAAATATTAATTTTCAATAATTTTTCCAGCCAAACCAGAATGAGTTAGAGAAAAAGTTACTTAGTTATTATGTAGCAAATTTATTTCTCTATTTTACTGAATTTTTTCAGATTTTTTTGAGCAAATTTTGAAAAAATCCCAAGAGTGCAGCTTATGTTTAACTTTAAAAATCTCGAAAAACAGTGACTTTATCGTTACAAAGAAAGAGTATGTTTTTTACACAGCAAGTATTGGAGAATCGAAAAATTGTGCTAAAATGACAATTCCGCCAGTGGCGTAGAATTTAGGAAGGATCAACCTCTCACTTGCCCCTGTTGTACACCACTGGCAGTAGCCAGAAACTTTTATTTAACATAATTTAGTATGGTGTACGGTACCTACATTTCCTGCCAAGTATGATAAGGATACGTCAAATAGTTTTAAAGTACTGGGCAAAAATCGTTTTTAAATTTTTATATAAAACACCCTGTAGCTCAGTAAGGAGCCACATTTTATCTCAGTGATTTGCATTAAATCTTCATATTCTGAGCCCAGGATACTCCAGTTAAAATTAGGAATAGTTATTCTGTTACACCCTGTATATATATATGTATATACAGGCTGATTTATTAGTAATTGGAAATATTTTAACTGGAGTATCCTGGGCTTAGAATATGAAGATTTAACGTAAATCACTTAGATAAAATGTGGCTCCTTACTGAGCTACAGGGTGTTTTATTTAAAAATTTAAAAACGATTTTTGCCCAGTACATAAAAACTATTTGACGTATCCTTATCATACTTGGCAGGAAGTGTAGGTACCGTACACCATACTAAATTATGTTAAATAAAAGTTTCTGGCTACTGCCAGTGGCGTACAACAGGGGCAAGTGAGAGGTTGATCCTTCCTAAATTCTACGCCACTGGCGCAATTGTCATTTTAGTACAATTTTTCGATTTTCCAATACTTTTTGCGTAAAAAACATACTCTTCCTTTGTAACGATAAAGTCACTATTTTTCGAGATATTTAAAGTTAAACATAAGCTGCACCTTTGGGATTTTTTCAAAATTTACTCAAAAACATCTGAAAAAATTTAGTAAAATAGAGAAAAAAATTAGCTACATAATAACTAAGTAACTTTTTTCTCTAACTCATTTTGGTTTGGCAGGAAAAATTATTGAAAATTAATATTTTTGCATTTAATTTTTTATTTTCAATAAAATAGAGAAAAAAATTAGCTACATAATAACTAAGGAACTATTTGTCTAACTCATGTGGTTTGGCAGGAAAAATTATTGAAAATTAATAAATAGTACTTCTCCTTTCATGTTATCTTAATTTGGGGACATTCTGTACATTTAATCTTAGATTTTCTGATGGTTAACTAATTTATTCATCAGTTTTGCTTTAGAATTCCGCGGATGTTATATGACGTAAGTAATATGGTTTCCGGGATTTTTTATTTTTATATTAAAACTGATAAGTGTTCAGCTCAAATTAATGATTTATAAGTGATTATGTTATTCAAGTTGAAAGTTTCAGCTGTAGGTACTTGGTGAAACATTTTAAATAAAAATAAAAATAAAACACTTGGTGTAAGTTTCACAATATTGTAAAACTTACACCAAGTGTTTTATTTTTATTTTTATTATGTTATTCTATTATTTTTAGACATTTGCTATTTTAAATCATTTTCGAAGTGAGTAGCATTTATTTGAGTGATAGGATATATCTCTAACCAATTTTGTTTTAAAATTTCTTATCATTTGTTGATACATCTCCTGACGATGACCGAAAGGTCGAAACGATCGTAGAGTAAATAAATAATTTGTGAAACTAATCAAGTGTTTTTAATAAATATAACTTTATCGTTATTTTATTTCTTAATATATTGGAAATTTTAAATTTTCCACAATACATGGTTGATTTATTATTTCTGTGACAAATTTTAAATGACTGTGATTTTTATGTACGATGAAAATAGCTGAATTAATGCCAAAATAGGACAATGTAACAAATATTAATAGAAATTCAAAAGGGTTGTTTTGGATATGCGGACAATTAAAATAGAATCATGGCAAATATCAATTTATAAAATGAGACATTTATGTATAGGATATATCACAACTAAAAATAAGTTTCAATATTTTTGAAAACAGGTTACAGGTCAGATAAAAGTAATATTACATCTTAAAAGTGTGAAGCTGTTAATATTAGTTAATATTTAATTTATATTTATATTTGCTTTAATAATTCGTAATTCTAGGTAATATTTTTTTTAATATAAAGCTTATATTATTTTATTTATTTTTTGAATTAGGCCATATATGATATTGTTGAAAGCCTTGAGAAGGAACTTGTTTAAGAATTGGATGAAAATATACAAATTATATAAATACTCAACCACTGTATTATAATAATAAATAATACTTTAATATTTGACTTATTTCCAAAAATAATATTCAGACGTTCTCTTTTTCTGACGTATGTATTTATTACATTGGAGACCGAATGCCATAGTATAATTGGTACAGTGTTCGATCGAAATTGACGTAATTTACGATAAATGCGATTCAATAAGAATTTTATTTTGATTACAATTTCAGGTTTTATTGAACTTATTTATATTATAATTATTATATTTATTATTATTAATTAAAATAAATATAATTAATAGATTATATACAAATTATATACATTTTGTCATTATATAACTACGTAGCATTTGTATATTTATGTGCGTTTCTTTTACTAATGCATTTTGATATAAATAAGATACATATGTTTGTCAGAATGGGTTATTCAAAAAAAGGCAGTGGTATACAAAGATAATTCCACCACAAAAAAAGTAAATAGAGATATCTATCATTTTGACTATTTGAATATATTCGTGTTACAAGAAAAATGATGGTTTCAAATTTTTTTATATTATTATAGAATATGTTATTATTAAATAATATTAATATTGTTAAAAATATAGTTATATATATATATATATATATATATATGTGATTTTTATAAATAAATATTTTTATATGTATTTCCATGTAATATTGAACGTTTATTTGAATTGACATTTGTTTCGTAAATTGTTACTGAATAGTTGAAATTCAATTGGTAAAATTGTAATTATTTTATAATAGTAAATTATATGAAATTTTTGGTAGGGAGCCGTACTTTTCTTCCGCCATACTTCTTCCGCCAGATTTTTCTTCCGCCAGACTTTTTTTCCTCCAATACTTTTTTCCACCAAATTTTTTGGTTTGGTTAGGTTAGGTTAGATTAGGGTTAGGTTAGGTTAGGGTTAGGTTAAGTTTGGTAAAAAAATTAGTGAAAAAAATAATTGGTTGAATAAATAAATACATACATACATACATACATACACAATCACGCCATGTACCTAAAAGAATGTGGCACAAACTCTTTTCATCATCCCGAAATCATTCGCCTCCAAACACTCCTAGCCAAACAAGCAACTTTCGCTTCATCCACATTCATAATTCCTCTCATACATGCTCTTTTATTCCTACTACTTGGTAACTTTTGCTCACGCAAAACACTCTCAATCATACCACTCCAACTACTCATCGAACGTCCACGCAAACATATACCATCAAAGTCATTCAAATAAATCTTTTTAACCAAACGTTCATTAGACATTCGCCACCAACTTTTGCTACAACATTTTTATCAATTTTACACTCATACACTAATCTATTTCGTACCCGATCTCTCCTATTTACACCACATACCCCACGTAAAAGTCTCATTTCCACAGCAGTCATTTTCCGTTTATGCTTTTGCAACCAAACCCAATATTCACTACCATACATTAACGTAGGCACCAAAACTGCATTGTATATACTCAAACGGGCTTCTTTGGAAACATTTACATTCCTAGCAAAAGTTCCCAAAGCAACCAGAACCTTGCAACCAGCATTTACTCTCCTTTCAATTTCACGATCAAAACGGCCATCTCTAGACAGCAAACTACCCAAATACACAAATTCATCTACCTGCTCTAAACGTGCACCATCAATATATACATTACATTCAGTTATCAGTCATCAAGTCATTCAGTCATATATATATATATATATATATATATATATATATATATATAGTAGTAGATTTTACTATATATATATATATATATATATATATATATATATATATATATATATATACAGGGTGTAACGGAATAACTATTCCTAATTTTCAGAAATGATAGAGTGCACTTAGAGAAACATTTTTTATTAATAAACTAGTGTCCGAAAATTTCTCGGTGTCAAGATACACTAGATATCGTTAAAAACAATTTTATTTATTACAATGTCAAAGAGTAGTTAAGTTAAGGAACATTTTATTAGAAATAATAGTGCATTAAACTTTATAAAAATTAATTTTTATAAATTCTTTTGGTGTAAATGTTTAACTATTTTTATTTTTTTGCATTAAACACCATTAATTTTATATTTATTTATCTAATTAAACATTAGACAATTTTTAAATTAAAGAAAAATGCATTGGCCCTGCCGGGGTTTGAACCCGGGACCTTTAGGTTTCGCGCCTAATGCTCTACCAACTGAGCTACATGGCCACTAATGGTGTTTAATGCAAAAAAATAAAAATAGTTTATAAAAATTGTTCGAAGTTACGACCACCATTTTCGATACACAAGTTGTAACGATGTACAGGCTAGGCAAATTTGGACGTTTTCATAGGGGAACTCGGAAACTATAAGAGATATGGAAAAATGGACCGCGCATCCTCGATCGCTTTTTTTGAGAGAAACTCAATTATGAAAACAAAAATTAGCTATCGTTTTTTGTTTTCGAGTTATGGCGAAAAGTTCGCTTTTTCCGTATTTTGATAAATGGCGATATCTCGATGATTTTTTAAATTAGATGAAAATAATTTTCACATTCTTAAGGCACTTTTTTGAGTAGAATGAAATGGTCTTAACGGATATTATAAATCTCCGTTAATTCTCGGGTTATAACACAAAGTTGTGTTTTTTACAATCGACTGCCAAAAAAAAAAAATGTCCGGACACTATTTTATTAATAAAAAATGTTTCTTTATGTGCCCTCTATCATTTCTGAAAATTAGGAATAGTTATTTTGTTACACCCTGTATATATATATATATATATATATATATATATATATATATATATATATATATATATATATATATACATATAGTGTGGAAATTAAGTAAGGAATAAATTCAGTAATTCCGTTGATATTAATCTTTTGGAAAATATCTCGAAGGGGTATAGCAATTTTGATCACAGTCAATATTTCCAGCCTATTTTCAGTTTTTTATGTCATTTTTTTTTTCAGGTTATGACGTCATCGACTTTTTTTGAAATGATAACCTATATTTTTTATTATTGATTTTGATAGTACTTTTTATTCCGTTTCCAGCAGTATAATATATATTATGTTTTGTAACTTTTTAAAATTAATTATAGAGAATATTAAGTAAAAATGGGTTTGAGTAGCATAGTTGAACTATGAAATATGAACTATGTGTTGTTTTAATATTTATTAATAATCGGCGTACTCAATATATGTCTTCATTAGGAAGAAATTATACAACATGACATTTACACAGTAAATAAACAGAACATAGAAACACAAGTTAGAGGACGTAATAAAATGCAAAAGTAACTAGATCATAAAATTTATAAATTTATTTAATGAAAAAAGGAAAATTTTATTTAAGTCAGTAGTGCACCTTTATAGCAGATCGATATTATCTTTTTTTTCTATTTCTTTTTTATGATTTAGTTACTTCTCTATTTTTTAGGTCTACTAACTTATTACCTATGTTTTGTTTATTTACTCTGTACGGCATTTGTATCTTTTTTCCTGATGAAGTGATAATTACGTTAAGAGTACGTCGATTATTAATAAATATTAATACAGGACTACCAACCTAAAGCTTTTGTATTTTAACACAATGAGTTCTGAAAGATTTTTTACTATGTTAAAAATAATAATATTTAAATTTTCAGCACAAGATTTAGATATATATTATTAGTGATTTTTGTTTTTAATATCGCAAAAATTTTAAATACGGTTTTATTTCCAAAAATTAATATTTAAAAATTACTTTACATTTCTTACATTTACATTATACCATTTTAATTAAATTTTATCATCAGTTGCTATTTTTTTAAGTTAAATATTTTAACTACTACAGATTTAAAGACAAAATAATTCTTATAAGAGCCGAACTAAAAAATTAACTGAAACACGCAGATAAATATTATTTCAAAGATACAAATAAAATTATTTTTATAATCTTATTCAATTTTATTTACATAACGTTATATAAAACGACAATTAATTTTTTTAAAACAAAAACAAATAATAAATAACGCTTTGTAATAACGTAACGATTTGACAACGTTCTTTTATGCGTTATACCTACAATATAATAAATATCAAAAAAACAAAATAGTTATCTATTTTTTTTTTTTTTCAGAATGAAGAATCTGTCATTCACTTGGGATTTTAAATCAACAATTTCTTTATTGTTTTTGTTCAATTATGTTATGTGTCAGTGTTCCAAGTCTGATCCTGTAAATAACGTCGATTTTTATAATTGTACATACAGGAATATGACTATTAAAAAATTGCAACATGAAATTAACAAGGATCTGACAACAAAATCTATTGATAGATTAGAATTATACGATAGCAATTTGGGAATAATCAAGATCAACACATTTATAAAATCAAGTGTCAAAAAGGATCTGAATTTAAACAATTTAACTATTGACAATTGTAATGTTACATCAGTTGAAACTAATAGTTTTAAAAAATTTAACAAATTACAATATTTGTCAATAAGAAACAATAATTTTCAATTTTTTGATGGCAAACTTTTGGAGCCTTTAATAAATTTAAAATTTTTAGATATAACAAACAACAAAGTACAAAATTTAACAATTAATTGCTATAATAGATATGAATTTGATACTGTAATATTAGGGAATAATAATATTAGTAAATTACAGCGTAATTTATTTTCAAGTTGTAATTTGAGAAATGTCGATATTTCTAATAACAAAATTAGTAAGATTGAGAAAGGTGTTTTTGATAATTTACCATTATTATGTAAATTAGATTTGCATAATAACGAAATTACCAACATTGATTTTATTATTGCAAACACAAATATTGGCAATAATTTACAAGAACTTTATATAGAAAATAATCCTATTTGCATTGATGCAGGAACATTTTCTTGTTTAATAAAGATCACTCGTCCGAACTATAAAATTCCAAAAGAAGGTATTTTAATAAATAATACTTTTCTAATATTTATTCGACATAATAATTTAAAATTTAAAATTTTAAATTCTGTTTATGATTTGGATTTGTCTAGTATTAATATTAGTAAAATTGAGAAACACGCATTTGAAGGATTGTACAATTTAAAACATTTAAATTTAGAAAAAAATAAAATAGTTCAAATCGAATCTAATGTATTTTCCGATTTAAAACAACTAAATTATTTAACATTATCTAATAATAAAATTAATGTTATCTATGAGACTGCTTTTGAAAAAAATAACAATTTGACAGATCTCGATTTAAGTTTTAATAAAATTAGAGAAATTAAGTTTGGCACATTTCAGTCGTTATATAAATTAGAAAAATTAAAATTAAATAATAACAATTTATCTGTGTTAAATAATGGAACTTTTTCTGAAGTAAAAAATTTACAAGTTTTAGATTTATCTTATAATAAACTGAAATCAATTGATGAAACCGTGACACATTCTCTAGCTATGTTAAATTCATTGCACATTAATGGAAATAAATTTAAAGTTTCAAATTCTGAATTATCGTTGAAGCATTTTCCGCATATGCGTTCTATAAATATATCAGAAAATCCATGGGACTGTCAAGATTTATTATTAAATTTAAATTTTTTTAAACTAAATCTGTCAGATTATTCAAGCAAAATGTTTGATTATTACAAAGTCAATATTCAAGGAAAAGAATGTTATTTGAATAATAATAATAATACCAGTCCCGGCCGGAATGGGACGTCTCGCCGCGGCCACCTCGCCGCAGCCATCTCGCCGCGGCCACCTCGCCGCCGGGCCACCTCGCCGCCGAGCCACCTCGCCGCCGAGCCACCTCGCCGCCGAGCCACCTCGCCACCTCGCAATTTTAGTAGACCAGTTTAAACATATATTTTTGTTCTCCGGAAAAATTCTACAGGTTACTAGATATGTGCAAAATATTGAAACTAGCATTTCGACATCTTGGTTGTTCCTACCTACTCTTTTGAACACATTTATTTATGCAAACAAAATATACAAGAATCCGTTTTCGAAATTATGCCCGTCATCGCATCAAAATGTTTATCATCCCAGACAACTAAATCACGAGAACTGGCAATGAAAATTGCGTTAACGTACATCGAAATTGAAAAACAAGAACAGGAATTAATAAAAGGTATGGGCATGCGAGGTGCAAGTGTTATTGCATCTTGTATATCGGCTTGTTATATTGATAATATACACTGAGAAAAATAGATATTTAAAAAATTGTATAATAATAAGTAGATATTTATTTGAAATATACGAGTATGTTTACTGTATTCACAAATTTATACATTTTTAAAATCTACTCACATATATATTTTAATACTATATTAAGAATTAATACTGTAATACTATATACAAATCGATGGTATTAAATTTTTGTTTTTATTATATTTATAGTTAATTTTTAAATATACTTATTTTGTTATTTTTAATATCTTGTGTTTGTGTCACCTTTTTAAATATAAATAGCGTTACGGTAACTATCCATTTTTCTCAGTGTATGTAAACAAAAAATTTTAATACTGTGAATGAAATAAAAATGTTTACTTATGTATTTTTTTATCAATATTTGTATATTTTCGTATTTTGCATTTTTAAATTTTAACATTCGTTTAATTGACAAAAAATTTTAATAACCTAATTAGAAAGAGTAAATAAATTATTATTTTTATTAACATTTGTATATTTTGGTATTTGTTTTTAAGTTCTATGTATATTATGTATGTAACTGATTCGTAATAATTTACGAATTTTTATTTTAAAATAAATCTTTCTTCATTATTTTGTAAGGTTGTTAGATTCGTTATTAAATGTCCAAAAAGCAATTAATCTATTATATTAAAAGCACTGCACATTTTTTTTTATTAGACAGTAAATAACTCGTTTATTAAAAAAAAAAGAACATAAACAATATTTGCAGCAAGGTGTTTGGCGGCGAGGTGGCCCGGCGGCGAGGTGGCCCGGCGGCGAAGTGGCCGTGGCGAGGTGGCCGCGGCGAGCTGGCCGCGGCGAGATGTCCTAGACCGGTCCCGGCGTTACGGACAGGCCCATTCCCAAACAGTTTTTTTTTTATTTTTATTACTAGGGCGGCAAAAAAAATCTTGCCTGTGGCGGCAAAAAGTCTAGCGCCGGCCCTGAATAATACTAACGATTCTCAAATTATCGACAATGAAAATAAAGTGCGTATTAACAATACTTTAGAAAATAATATATAGGTACATGTTAAATACGCAACAAATATGCTGGTTAATATGTTTATGTATATTATGTATATTATGTATATTATGTATATTATGTATATTATGTATATTATGTATATTATGTATATTATGTATATTATGTATATTATGTATATTATGTATATTATGTATATTATGTATATTATGTATATTATGTATATTATGTATATTATGTATATTATGTATATTATGTATATTATGTATATTATGTATATTATGTATATTATGTATATTATGTATATTATGTATATTTATGTATATTCGTTATAAAAACATTAATTTTGTCAGAAATTGTTGTCAGTATGATAGAAATGAATTATCGGGAGAAAGAATACAAATGTTAGCTAAAGATTAATTTAAAATATTATTTTTTTTGCAAGCGTATACAAATATTCATATTACATTATTTATTAGGGTCATTATGTTATATTATGTTACAATTTGTAACATTATTATACTAGTAGATAGTTACTTATATAAAGAAATTTTAATTCTTACAAATCATCTAAAAAATATACTGTTCAAAAATTGTTGGTACCTAGTTAGCTAGTATGTATGCTTGAAGAAAAAATAATATCATTCGGAATAGAATGATTTTTATTGTTTCACTCAGCTTTTTTGCTCGGCCGCAAATATCTAAATTCTAAACTCAACACATAAAGATACATTTCTATTCCACGTAACATAATATACTAGTATCATATGTAACAGTATTCAAATAATTAACATATACAAGGTGTTTACGATCTTCTCTGTATTCTTGGGGGAGGGGATAGTACACTTGAAAAGAAGTCGACGATAAACCGTAAAACACATTAGTAAAGGTCGCCTCTCCAAAGAGTGAGATAATAATTTTTTAGTTTTTACGGGAAACGATTAATTTGTTTTTAAAAATAAATTATAATTTTATTAAAAATATTGTGTTGCTAACTTTCTGAGAAATATCAAAGTGGTCTATATATGGGTTTACACATATACTTCTAATCTTGTTATATATAAAATTTGAAATGTTATTTGTACGTATGTTTATTATTTTAAAATCCAATAGTAATAGTGAATGAATGAGAATTTTCAAATTTGAAATACAGAGATAATCTCAACTTATGCCGTAGGTTATAAATGCAATGAAAATAAGAAATAAAAAGTGAAATTTTTTTCACTGTTATCCTTTCAAAAAAAGAATCGTAATATACTAAAAAAAAGAAAGAGAATAAAAATTTTAAACGTTTAATGCTGTATTATTATGGTTCGGACATCTTGAGCGAATGTCTAATGAACGATTGGTTAAAAAGATTTATAAGAATGATTTTGAAGGTATACGTTTGCAGGTGGACATCCGATGAGTAGTTGGAGTGGTATGATTGAGAGTGTTTTGCTTGAGGGAAATTTCCAAGTAGTCGGAATAGAAGAGCACGTATGAGAGAAGAATTATGAATGTGGAAGAAGCAAAAGTTGCTTGTTTGGATAGGAATGTTTGGAGGCGACTGATTTCGGAATAATGGAAAGAGTTTTTGTCACACCCTTTCGGGAACATGACGTTATTGTGTATGTATGTATGTATGCAGTGGCGTAGCTAGGGTGGGTGTCACCCAGGGCGGAGGTAATGGTGTCACCCCTATACTTAGATGTAAATTTTTTTAGAAATCTTATAAATTAAGGAAAATTTAGAGAGTAAATATAAACTAAACAAAAAGAAATATTTATTTGATTTTCAGAGTAAAAATTCAAATTATTAAATGTGTTTAAATCACAAATTCACTAAAATAATTCAGTTGGTAAAATGTATCATCCCGAGAGTGGTGTCACTCTCAAAATGGTGTCACCCGGGGCGGACCGCCCCCCTGCCCCCACCTTTTTAGCTACGCCCCTGTATGTATGTAAGATTCAAAAAAATTAACTGGTAAAAATTAATTTGCATTTAATTTAATTTGCAGACTTGTAAGCTTAAGACCGTTTAACACAATGCATAATTTTCTGTTTGTTTCAATATGCATAAAAATGCAACGTATCACACAGGAATAGCTTGTATACAAAGACCAAAAAAAAATTCATATAAAACTGTACAGAATTATGTAGAAAATGTTTTAATTGTTAGCGGAAAACATGCACAATCATGCAAATATGCAAATCGGAAAGGAGTTTATATATTGTCAAATAGTCGTACTTTTGTATTGACTAAAAATGTTGCTTGTTATTTAGTTTTCTTCTAATTTGTAAATTTTTTGTTGTTGTTTTTGTTTTATTTTAATTTATTTGTTTCTTGACTTCTTTTTGCGTGACGTTACAAAACTAAAAACAAGGCTGAAATCGATAATTTTACATCAAAACAACATCAGAAATACTATTTTTTTGCTTGTTTTTACGAAGTAACAGGTTTCTCTACACAACTGAAATTTTCGGAAAACGCAAAACGCGTGTAAATACCTATAGCGTTTATATCGCGTATGCATTAACATGCGTTTCGATGTAAAATTATCGATTTTAACCTTACTGCAAAAATGTTTGTTTTAACGGACACTCTAATATATATATATATATATATATATATATATATATATATATATATATATATATAGGATGGTCCAGAATTATTTATCGTAATTGCTAAAGCTGATAGTACGTTCAGAAATAAGGGTACCTTTTTCTATAGACTTTTTTCCAAAACTCAATAATGAGGGAGATACAACCCTGTAAAGGGGTGAAATGAAAACCATTTTTCAACACTTTACACTTTAATCAAACTTAATGAAAACTTCCAACTTTCAAAAGAATCATACAATACTAATACTAATTAGTACAGCAGATGTTAAAAATGTCCTCCATTTTGTTGTATACACAATCTAATTCTTTTATTTAGTGCACGCATTATTCCATTTAATCTCGTACTGCATTGTTTTGTAAGATTGTAAATTCTTGCTCGATTTTGTCTCTCAACTCATTTAATGTATTAATTGGAGTGTTATACACGTTTAATTTCAAATAATTCCATATAGTAAAATCCACTGGATTCATCACAAGTCCGAGGAGGCCATTACGGTACATAATTCTGGACCAACCTGTATATATATATATATATATATATTAATATGTAACAAATGTGGTTGATTTCTTGAAGTTTTTTTAATAACAAATTAACGAAGACAATTTAAAAGATAATTTTATTAAATTACGAATAAAATTAGTTAACAAAATATTTTAAATATAACTAAAAATTATAACAATATATGGACAAATTCTGTAGCTTACAATTTAATGTTGTTTTCTTAAATATCTATTCGTAACTAAATTGTTTAATGTTCTTCTCTTGGATATCCATCCGTAACTAAATTAAAATAATTACGACAATTAGGAGCTGCATTTTTCATTAAGATTTAATTAATGTCAAATCAAAAAGAATCAAATTTAATCGTAATTAAATACGTTGACAGTAAAACATATGTTATTTCTAACACATGCCAATGTCCTATCTTTACAAACTCAGCAGAACATTCTGTACATATATTTATCGTACTTATCGTAACATGAATACGTTACACGGTTTATATTACATAATAAAATATATAAAAAAAAACTTTTTAAAAACCACGCTTATATTTAAATGCACTAAAAAGTGGAAAATATTTTTTTTAAAATCGTGGAGCGTTTAATCATCATTGCGAAATATATAATTTCCTGGCGCTCCACGCTTTTAAAAAAAAATCTTTTTTTTAGTGCATTTAAATATAAGCGTAATTTTTAAAAAAAATTTTTATATATTTTATTTTCTGCTTTTTAGTATATCTTGTATATCTTTTTAGTATATTTGTCATATCTTGTAATCGTTTTTTTTTCGTAAATGTTAAAATATTCTGTTGTATCTTGGATTAAAACTACATGCAAAAATTTAAATGAGATCAGATGATAGGAAGTGGTCTAAAAATTGGTTACAAGATATGACCGTGACAACAACATGACTGTGACAACAACATGACCGTGATAACAACATGACCATGACAACAACAGAGTGAGTTAATAGCTGTATTCTTTTTATCAAAAAATTGACACAGCTCAGTTGGCAAGTGAAGTGAGGTAAAACAAAGTGAAGTGAGTTGAGTTGCTTTATAAAAGAACAAGATATTCAAACTCTAGCAAGAGAACACGAATAAGTGACAAAGACCGAAATACTTTCACACCCTTTTTGACGTTTGTTATTCTAATCAACCATAAATTTGTGAATCAAAAAATACATCTTTGATAAATTTTACATAAAATTTAAAGGTCCAATATTATTCAATCATTCAATTTCGTATGACATTTTTCGTCGCTAACCTTAAAAACAACAAGATTGACACAAACTTAATCTCTACTACTTAAGTAAGTATCTCACTTCATTTTGAAATTATTTTGCGGGTGCAGCAGAATCGGTAAGGGGGGAAGGTATCCAACTCAGTTCGTCGTAGCTCAGTTAAGATAAAAAGAATAAGAATTATCTGAGTTGATCTGAGTTTATCTGAAGTGAGGTGAGATCTCAGTAAATTTTAGGTAAAAAGAATACAGCTATTATAAGCGTGGTAAAAAATAGGTCAAAAGTAGGTACTGTCTTAATTTAATAATATTTTACCAATTATAACAAAAGCGAAAATTACAAAAATTCTAAATCACATAAATTATTTACCAATACAAAATGTTCTGAAATGCGATGCACAAAATTAATAAAATTAATATTACACTAAATAAAGATTTTACGTTTGCAAAATTTATAAACTAATCTAGAAATGGACATAAATCAAAATTCTAATCTTTAACATGATTTCTTACAAAAAAATAACTAACCTAACATTTATATATATATATATATATATATATATATATATATATATATATATATATATATATATATATATATATATATATATATATGTAACAGTTGGATCTAGCTTTCTTTTAAGTTAGTTTTAGGCTATAAAATATATCCGAAAATAGTTTTAAAAGTGTGAAAATTTTGTAAAAAGATATTTAGGTAGATATTTAGGTAGGTTATTTTCGGGAATTTTGTTCGGAAATAAAACACAAAGGTAAGACAACATTTTTTTTACTGATTTATAGTTCGTCCTTTTGTCAAAAATTAAGAATTTTTTTGGCCGACCTCCATGGTCGCTGCACCAGGTCGCGCGGACGTCCTCGGGCGGAACACCTAAATCGGCGTGGGAAATCCTGCCTCCCCAGGTTATCCTGGAACAAAAATGAAATAAAAAGTTGATTAGTAATGAAATTTCGGGTGGAAAAACCTAGCCCAATTTTTAAAACATTAATTTTTAAAAAAGTTGTGGCTTTATGAAAAAAAAAAATCCATTTTTTCACCCAAAAAATCGTCACAAAATCGTGGATTAAAAATCCATTTTTGAAAAAACGAAAATATGGCTAGGTGTTTCTATGCAGAATTTAATTCTGAACAATACAGTAAAGACCACATCAAAATCGGATGTAAATTGTTCGAGTTATTTCCCACGCCAATTTGAAAAACCCATTTCGAGATGAAAGCGTTTAAAGATAAAGTTTCTTTTTTCTCGTGCAAAAGTGATATTTAAGTTCAATCCGCGATGCCGGCGCCATACAGTTGCCCTTCTGCGTTGGCATTTATGTAGTTTTTGTATTTTTTTTTTTCGCCAAACTGGACCTCTTGTACTAACTCCCGATTTGGGTATCGATGGACCGCTGGTTGCGCGCTCAGATGCTCTCTCAGCGCACCGGTAGATTTTTTACAAGATCGCTTTGTAAAATGGTAAGAAAGTTCCTGGCGTACTTGGAATGTTTACTAAATTAAAGTACACATCCTAAGAAACATTTTAAGCAAAAAAAAATCGATTTACACAGTGTACTACCCCCTTAAATCACACACATAACAATTAAATGTCAAGTGAATCGTAAGATTTTTATGAAGATGTTAGATATTTTAGTTTTTTCTCTATTCTTTAAAAAGGGTAAAACCCTTCAGAAAATTTGTAACAATGTACCTACAAAAGATACTCGCTTTGTGCTGAACAAGGTCTTCGCGTCGACTCTATCATAAAATGAATAATTACAAAAGGTGAACAACTTTTTAGCGTCACCTAGCACTTCGTAGAAATTTATGCTAATCAGGGTAGTTACTACCTTCTCATAAGATGGGTGACCAATCAGAACAACTGTTACAAAAATTGGAACTCCCACTCTAGTAGCAAAAATTTTACGATAATTCTTTAAAAAGAGCACAAGACAGCAAAAAGGAGAGTTAAGTGAGAGAGTTAAGTTAAGTAAGTGAGTGAGTGAGTTAGAAAAAGCGTTGTTAATATCGAGTTAAAAATTCAGCGCTGATGAAAGTTGTAACTAAATCTCAGTTCGAAAAATTCAGATTATAATTTAAATTCAAGTCAATTTTAGAGTTATCAAAAACGAAAACTTAAAATCAGTTTGGAAGGTTCGGTTTTTAAGTGTTTGTTCAGATAAATTCAGTGTTAAAATCATACGAATGTGTGATTTGAAAAAATTACTTTTCTGTAAGTAATATTATTAATTTTATTTACTTTTAGATATATTTTTTTATGTATCAATACAGTTACATTAGTGTTTTTTTTTTTGTATAAATAAAATAAAATTTTGTCACATTAAGCATAAATAAATTAATATTAGCATTACTAATAACTATAATTTCTTTAATATTATAAATGTCAGAACGGTGGTACTTAATAATTTTTAGTGATCAATTTAAATAATTTTATTTTAGTAATTGTAAATTTTACCCCGTTCTGTAACATATTTGGTGGCAAAGCAGTTTAGCCGTTCTGTAATATATATATATATATATATATATATATATATATATATATATATATATATATATATATATATAGGTATATATATATATATATATATATATATATATATATATATATACATAAATTATTGATTTGTAAAACGTAAAATTGTTTTTAAAAAATATTTATTTTATTATTACAAATTAAGTTTTACAGTAGCGAATTATATGTTTACAAATGTAAAGCAAGATCTGAACTAACTAAAGAAAAAACTAACTATCTAACACTCTACATGTGTTTCTGATAATAATGTAACATGAACTTATAAACTAACTGCTGCGTCAGCGGGTTATCGTACGTTGTTGTATGTATAGTACGTGAAATTGTAATGTAACTCCTCCCTCCTCAGATCTTGGCATCGCCGGGTAGATTTATTGGCTGATTGATCGATTGAAGTTCTGGAGAATTTCGATTTTCATTTGGATCGTGGATTCTGTTTTTTCTTTTAAGACGTATTGTAAATGTTATAGCACAGATGATAGCAAAGATACATAACATATACAATATGATAACCAAATAGTTTGTGACGTTATTGTTGATGACGTCATCGTCGATGTCTTTGTATTTGTTTATAGGTATTGTTAAGTCTTGAATGTTGTGAAGTTCTACGGTGAATTTTGGTTCTTGGCTTTTGTTCAATTGAATATTGAAATTTTCCAAGACGATTGGTTTTCCAAAGGTTCCATCATCGAAATTTAGATATTGGTTTTTAAATTTAGACTTGCATTGATCTTGTTTGATGAGGAATATACCTTGTAACTGTTTGATTTGCTCGCCGTGGTCGCATGTTAAGTGAATTTTTTCTTTCTTCGGAAATATACCCAAATATTGATTTATTTCGTTTAATTTTTCAATATGATTTTCTTTTATGTCAATTTTTATATATTGGCAGTTCTTATTGTCGTTGTTTAGAATGATGTTGCTTTCGCATGAATCATTACTGACTTCATTGATATTGTTTGGACATTGAAATTCGGTTCCCCGAGTACAAACGTCGTTTAGAGATTTCAATTTATTGTCATTAGTTTTTAAATAATATTGTTTATTAGAAATGACAGTCACATATTCGGATTGATGTTTGGTTGGAATAGGTATAAGGTGTAGGATTTCGAAATTGGTTTCATAATTTATAGGTATTTCTAGAAAATAAATAATTTTATAAGAGTTTAGTTTACAATTTACAGTAATTAATTTTTCGAACTCTGGCATATTATCGGTATTGGGTTCTAGCGGAAATTTATCATTGTAGTATTTATAAATTTTATTCAATTCAAAATGGAGATCATTAATTTTGATAATTCTAGGATGCATGATATGTATTTTACAAAAAGTTAGAGAATTTTCGATATCTTGTAAAATGTTTAAAGTTAGTGAAAATAGAGTAGATAACTGATTATAAATGTCGTGAATAAAGAATTTATCTTGGTTTTTGGCTCCGCCGATAACAATATGCAATAATTGTTCAATTTTTAAGTTTAGTTGTAGTTCGTTGTGTTTAATTGATTCTATTGTTGTATTGAAATTTTCTATTAATTGATTACTGACTGAATATTGTTGTTTTATTTGATCGTTCAATTTATGTTGATTATTTTGCAAATGATTGAGAATTTTTGAATATCTTTTTTCATCGTTGGCATCTAGATTTCCGGTAATAGATTTTATTATAGAACCTAATCCGTTAACTAGACCCCCTTTGTGTCTAAAGTTTTCAGAATGTATGTTAAGATGGTTAAATTTACTATTTATATTTGTTATAATATAGTTAATAATTTTGTTATTATTCTCGAAATCTCTAGAAATGTGTGCATCACGGTTAATAGTGTTTTGTAAACTGGTGTATTGATTTTTTAAGCGTTGGTATTGATTAATGATTGGTTGTAAGTCATAGTAATGTACGAGCGTATGTTTTGTCCTTTGTAGTTTTGCTGGTCCTAGATTTAATGTCAGTAGTCCAGGGTTAGTAGTAATGTCCTTTATCTCTGTCTCGAGGGTGGACGAGAGGTGGAAGGTCCTGAAATATCGGAAGTTTTATGAATAAATTTTCGGGGCCTTTTTATATTTGAAAGATGGATTTTTTCGATAGTGTCATTGTGACGGGTTTCGATTGTAGCTGTTTTTAAGTTTTTGTTAATATTTTTGATTTTTTCGGCGTTATATTTATTTTTTGTTTTGCTTTGTTTTTGTCTATTTTTTACAAATACTTTTTGAGGAATTTTTGGAAGATTTTCGCGGGATTTGTTTTGATAATCTAATTTTTTCTCTTTATTTTCTTGAAGTTTTTCATTGACTTTTTGAAATAACAGTTTCATTTTATTTTTATGGGTTTCGACATAATTATTGATTAATTGTTTCTCTATTTCTATATTAAAAGGTGATTTTGTGTCTAGGTGACCAGAAATAACTTCGAATGGTTTTAATTTTGTTGCCGAATGAATAGTATTGTTATACGCTATTATGGCGTAATTTACTTTGTTTTCTACGGGTTCTTTTTTGTATTCGGACTGATTATTAAAAAGTCTAATATGTTCTATTAAAGTCGAATGGAATCTTTCAATAATTCCATTAGATTCTGGGTGTTGTGAGGATATAAAATGAATTTTTATTTTGTGCAATTCTAAAATTTCTTTAACTACCGAGTTTCTAAATTCGAGTCCGTTATCAGAGATAATTTGTTCTGGGGTTCCATGATGTGAGAAGAATTTTAGTAAATTGTTTGCAATTTCAATACCTTGAGCTGAGTTTAACTTATATGCTTGAGCATATTTAGAAAAAGAGTCTACTATGGTTAAAAACTTAAAGCTTTCAAGTGTTATACTATCTATGTGTATAATCTCGAAAGGTTTTGTTGCTGTTGGTGTTAAATTAAACTTTAATTTTAGTGGGTTTCGGTCATATTTAGTTATTTGGCAGATTTCGCAGTTATTAATATAAGCTTGAATAGATTCGCGTAATTTCGGCCAATAATAAATTCTTTTAATACGTGTTTCTGTATCGTCGGTACCGCGGTGATTAGTTTTTCCCGTGTGATAATTTTTTATAATTTCAATTATTTCGTCTTCGGATTCTACGTCAGTTAATTTTTGTGTGCATTTAATCATATTAATCTTTGAATTTTTAAAGTAATTTTGAAGTATTATACTAAATTTTTCGTAAAGTTCGCTATCGAAATATAAGTAATATTTAATTTTTGGGACAATAAATTCTTTTATAAATTTTATTATTTCTGTTTCATAATTATGTTTAGAAAATTGTACTAATATTCGTTGTTTATTGCCGTAAATTCTTTCTATTTTGGGGTCACTTGGGCTGTGTTCGACTTCTGATATTATAATTTGATTTTGACCAAAATTAACGGGACATTCAACTATTGGGATTCCTATAATAGGATCTTCTTTATTTGAATGTATTGTGGCGTCGCTACTAGAGTCGCGGTCATCTAAATTTTCTATTTGATTATCGGTTTCAACTATCATTGATTGACTTTGGTTATTTTGAAATTGTTTATTAAATTTTTCCATATACTTAAAGAAAGCATCGGGTCCGTTAGTTTCGTTAATATTTAAATCTAATTTTGGTAATTTAAAAACGGTTATTTTAATATCGGTGTTTTTGAATATATGCTGTATCATTGATTTTACATCTACCCAATTTAACTTATCAGCACCGCATCCTAATTTTGGTATACTTAAATTTTTTATTTTATTCTTTATGCAAAATAATTTCAAGTTTAATAGTGAATAGAATATGTCTTGATTGTTGGGTGTGTCGTAATAGTTGTTTTTTGTAACTAAATAAATTATAAAACGATTTTTATCTTTTAGATAAATAACATTATAAAGTTTTGGGTTTTGCTTAGTTAATTTTTCGATATTTTGAAATTTTTTGTTGATTTGTTTAGCTATACCGCAAGACATTTTTAAGTCTCTACTTACACAATGAGCAAGGCTATCTTCGAACGGGGCATCAAGAAGATTACCTTCTATTTCGAATATAGTATTGTTATCTGCGATTTTACTATTAATTTTACTTTCTAAATAAATCTGATATTCATCTAAAGAGGTTATTTCTTGTTCTGTTTTCTGTAAATTTTGAAAAGTGTTATTATCGATTGCGGGGATGCGGCTTAATGCGTCCGCATTCGTATTTAATTTGCCTTTTTTGTAAACGATTTCGAAATCATATTCTTCTAAGCGGAGGCGCCAACGAATTAATTTTTGACTACAATTTTTTAATGAAAAGAGCCACTGTAGTGGTCTGTGATCCGTATAAATTTTAAACTTTCTTCCAAAAAGATATGGCCTAAAATACTGCGTTGCCCATACAATCGCGAGTAGTTCTTTTTCGATTGTAGAATAATTAATTTCGGTATCATTTAGAGTACGACTAGCGTACGCGATTGGTAAGTCGTTCGGAAGTTGAACCTGTGATAAAACCGCCCCTAATGAAACGTTACTTGCGTCGCAGGTTAAATTGAATTCTTTATCGAAATCAGGATATTGCAATATAGGTTCGTTTGTGAGTAGGGTTTTGCAAATTTCGAAACAATTTTTATATTCAGAATCATTGACATTAATAACAGTGTCTTTTTTTAAGCATTTAGTGAGGGGTTTTGTAATCTTTGCAAAATTTTTAATGAATTTTCGGTAATAGCCTAAAAGACCGAGAAATCCTTTAATTTGTTTTTGTGTTTTAGGTATTGGGTAATCTAATATGGCGGAAATTTTGTCAGGGTTTGGTTTAACGCCCTGTGGTGTGACGATATGACCAAGGTACGCAACTTCTTTCTTTAAAAATTCGGATTTGTCTAACTGGATCTTAAAATTAGCCTGCCTGAGTCTTTCAAATACAAGTTTTAAATTAGTGACATGTTCTTGTAGACTAGTTGAAAAAACGATTATATCGTCCATATAAACTAGACAAATTGTTCCGGTTAACCCTCTGAGGATGTTATCCATTACGCGTTGGAACGTTGCCGGCGCGTTTTTTTAGCCCGAATGGCATACGTAAAAACTCGTAATGACCGTCCATAGTGTTAAAGGCTGTTTTAGGTATGTCGTCTTTTTCTAGTTCTTTCTGGTGGAAACCTGACGCTAAATCAATAGCCGAAAAGTATTGATATCGTCCTAATTTGTCGAGTAAGTCGGTAATATTTGGTATGGGGTATTTGTCGTCTATAGTCTTTTCGTTGAGTTTACGATAGTCGATAACTACGCGCCATTTTTGTTTACCCGAAGCGTCTAATTTTTTTGCTACCACCCAAATAGGGGATGACCATGGTGAACAAGATGGTCGAATAATATTTTGTTCGAGCATTTTTCTTACTTGTGCCCTAACCTCGTGTTTGTGAACTTCCGGGTATCTATACGATTTAGCATAGATGGGAATTTCGTCTGAAGTTTTTATTGTGTGTTTGATTTGATTTGTGAATGTGAGTTTATCATTTTCTAAATAGAATATGTCAGCATAATCTTTTAATAATTTATTTACTGCTGATTTTTCTTCTAAGTTCATATGATCTGTACGAATTGCCGAAATATCAAAATTTAAATTCTCTAAATTAACAGAATTTAGGTTTGGACTAGAAAAGCAGTTATAATTATTTAATGATTCTACAATAAGTGGATTTTTAATTTTAAAATTGATTTTATTGTCAGTTGGGTTAATAATTGTGCAAAGTGCACAAAAATTATTAGCTGTAGTAACACATTCGGGAATAATTAAATCTTTTGTTTTTACGCTTGAAATTAGTATTTTTCCGTTCTTTTTATTTACAGGAATTTTTATAACTTTTTCTGTATTTGGTTCTATTTGTAAAGTTTGTGTTTTCTCAAAATTTGAAAGATTAATATTCGATTTGTCGTTAATATCTTGATTGCATAAATTTATTTTTGTGTAGGGTGTGCTTATTAAATTTTTATCAATATCGATAACTATTTTTAATAATTTCAAGTTATCCATACCTATTAATAAATCGAATGCGTCGTGAAAGTGAAAAATGTGAAACTTTAAATTCAAATTTTGTTTTAGTTTAAATATTTCTGACGTCGGAATTAGTGTACTGTATTTTTCTGTTGAGGTTCCATGTGCGGTTGTTATTTTGAATGGATCGGGAATGATTGAATTTTTGTAATGTTTGTGAGCAGTTTCGGGTTTTATAAAAGATTTTGTGCTACCTGTATCAATGAGAACTTTTAGGTTGTTTTCGGGAAATATTATATATGGAAGTTTATTTTGGTTATTTGTTAAATTTAAAAGTTCTAATTTGGGGATTGGTCGGGAATCGAGGCTGTTTGCTCTAAAAAACAGTCATCATCGATTTCTTGAATTTCGGTTTCGTGAGGATAGTTATCTGCGTTGTCGCAGGAGTATTCAAAGTTATTTGAATCGTCGGGATTGGGGGTTATTTCAGGTTCTGTATTTTCGTCAATATTAAAAAGTTCTTCGGCAATATAATTTTGTGTCATTGGTCTTTGAAATGGTCTGGAAGGACCGGGTCTAGGTTGGAATGTATTATTTGTTGATATGCTCATCGGTGTAGGTTTATACTGATTTGGAGTATGGTGGATTGTTGCTCGATTATTTGGTTGGAAAGTGTTAAATCTGTTAGGCTGTATGGCCTGTCTATTAGTTCTATTCATAAGATTGTTAGTAGGAGAATATGAGTTAAAGTAACGATTTGTTGTTTGTGTTGGTTTTATTAAATTTGGTCTAGTGTAATTAGTAATTATTTTGTTAGCAGGTTTCTGCTGAGTCATGGCTAAAGATTTATTATATTTCGGTCCAGATTCGAACTGGAAGTCGTTTGTTAACATATTCAAAGCGGAGTTTAAATCTGAAGGATTTTTAGTCCGCATTAATTGACCTATCGGTTCTTGTAGTCCACGTAATAAAACTCTTAATGCAAAATTTCGAAAATATTCGCTTAAAATTGTTGCGGTTGGTTTATCGTGAGCACGTGTACTTATAAATGATGTTTGTAAATTTAATATGTGTTGGACTCTATTATAGAAATCAAAAACTGATTCGTTTTGTTTTTGCCGTAATTCGCACATTTCTATATTTAAAGTATACATATCCCTTTTATCCGCATATGTATCGAGCAGAGCCTGTTTTAATTGTGCCCAATTAGTAATTACGCAACTTGAAATATTAATAGCGGCTTCACCTTTTATTTTTGCCAAAATACTTGACAACAAATATTCATTTTGAAAGTCATTTATATTTATTGTATTGTAAAATTTTGCAACTAATTTTTCACATATATCGTTAAATCTAGGTAATAGTTCGCGTTCACCCTTAAATTCCGGTATCATGTCCAGATATTCTTTTCTTAGGACTGGGAAAAGAGGAACTGCGTTTGCAGGTGCTTGGTTTTGTGTTGACATTTTTTACTTTTTTGTTTAATAATAAATTGTTTTAAAAAAAATAAAAATATAATTATTCTACGTTAGAATATGAAAGTAAATTTACGATTTTTCTTTTTTTTTTTTAAATCGGAGTCAGATCTATAATATCGCTAACAGAATTTGTTAAATTGAAATCTCAAAATGACATAAGTTACTCACAGTACCACCATCAATGTAAGAAGTAGTTTCTCCATGAACTGAGACCTGGTGATCGGCGTCGATGTTCGTTCGAGTTGCTCGTCACTGGGTTCTGGTGCCGTTATTTCGATATTCGTTCGAACTGTTGGCACTGGGATGTTGAAGGTTACTTATGTTGTAATTCACTTAACAAAATTCACTAACTGCGTACCACTCACGTACTTTGACGAGTTACAAGTTACAGTTATGATTCAAAAATTAGTCAATAAATCGTTAATACGAATCGATATTATATTCGTTAATATCGATTGACTAATCCTACCGACTGCGCCAATTATTGATTTGTAAAACGTAAAATTGTTTTTAAAAAATATTTATTTTATTATTACAAATTAAGTTTTACAGAAGCGAATTATATGTTTACAAATGTAAAGCAAGATCTGAACTAACTAAAGAAAAAACTAACTATCTAACACTCTACATGTGTTTCTGATAATAATGTAACATGAACTTATAAACTAACTGCTGCGTCAGCGGGTTATCGTACGTTGTTGTATGTATAGTACGTGAAATTGTAATGTAACTTATATATATATATATATATATATATATATATATATATATTATTATAAATATATTAGTAAGAGTTTTTGATGCTTGTCAGCAAGAGTATTAAATTGAAATAATTGAATAAATACACATCGATACTAATTTGAAAATTAAATTAAAAATTGTTTACTACTTGTCTGGCGTCTTTAGCTCAGTGGCAGAGCAGCTGGCTAGCAACCGGCAGGTCCTGGGTTCGATCCCCAGACGAGGCAGTTTGACAATTTTTAATTTAATTTTCAAATTAGTATCGATGTGTATTTATTCAACTATTTCAATCTATATATATATATATTATATATATATATATAGGTATATATATATATATATATATATATATATATATATATATATACCGGGTGATTCATTTAACCTGGAATTTGTTATATTTCGAAAAATACGCATCGGACAAAAAAATTTGCCGAATCCAAACTTTAATATCTCAAAGGGGGGCATCCGTTAGTATGTTTAGTATATAGAGAATTTTCTTTAATTTTAGCATACTTTTCTCTCCGTGCACTGTTGACAAATGGTGAAATTTACCACACTTTGACAAGTTACCATAAGAACTGAATCTTAAATAGAACCCCCTATTTTTTATTGCAGATTCGGATGGACCATTAAAAAGTATGTAAATTTTATTTTGTGATTTTTTTTATCTTTGATAGATAGTGCTGCAAACAGCATTTTTTTCTCAGTTTATCAGTCTTCAATTTGAAAAAAAAAGCGTAACTAGTAAGTTGTAAGTACGATATTCAAGTTCTTTTCAGTTTTTTGGGAAAAGGGGAGGGGGGCAAAGGTCACTGAATCAGATATCCTCTTGAAACCATTAACTTAAAGTTATCCCCTCGAAACCATTAACTTAAAGTTAATGGTTTCGAGGGGGATATCTGATGCAGTGACCCTTGCCCCCTCACTCCACCCACAAAACTGAAAAAAAACTTGAATATCGTACTTGGTTACATCTTTTTTTTTCAAATTGAAGACTGATAAATTGAGAAAAAAAATGCTGTTTGCAACGCCATCTATCAAAAATAAAAAAAGTCACAAAATAAAATTTACATACTTTTTAATGGTCTATCCGAATCTGCAATAAAAAATAGGGGGTTCTATTTAAGATTTCAAAGTTGCCCCCGTTCCCGCTCCCAGGGGGTCCAAGAGGAGCAAGAGTTCCTGCATTAGATGTCCCCCTCGAAACCATTTACTTTTTATCCGGAACATTTTTTTGTCCGATGCACCATTTTAAAGTTATTGCAAGTGGCGGATTAAAATGGGACACCCAGTATATATATATATATATATATATATATATATGTGTATATATAACTTAAACCAAAATTATAATTATTATAAATATTGTAGTTGTAAAATATTGCTTGTGATTTCAATAATCGAAATATTTTAAGTAAAAAAGTAGTGATTCATATAAATAACCTTGAATCTAATAGATAGCTTCATTTGTTATAACATTACTATTGCTAAAAAAAAATGAACAGAAACTGGTTATAAATTATTTCTCATGAGAATAACATTCCATAATTAGTTTTGACTGTGTCTTTAATAAAGTATCCACGTAGTTGCAAAGAAATTGTTATGTGGTATCAAATTTAATTTGTGAATATGGATAATTTTACAGCCACGTAAGAATTTATGTTTATTTATTTATATTTGCACAGAATTAAATAAAAGTATAAAAATTATCGAGATAACCAAAATTATTTATTAAATTAATTTTATTTGTTTAGATTAGAATCTAATCATTAGATTAAAACTGAATATAAAGATTTAATATGAATCATTAGATTTATGCAATTTTCTGCTCTCCTGTTTATTTTACCGAGTGAAAAATTGTTTAAAGTTTTCAAAATGCATTCAAAACTGTTTTCAAATTTATAAAATTAAATTTTGTATTTAAAAAAAAATAGCCATCACTCATTTTTATAAATTATTTATAAACGGCAGTCTATCTTACAAATTAGATTGTTATAATTATTTCTTCAATCACTTCATTATGAATTTTTTTTTATTATAATAATTATTTCCATTAACCTCCTCCACATTTTATTAGTGATACTCTCAAGTTTTTAATCATTTTTGAAATTGGTTTATTGTAAAATATTTAAAAATTTGTACTAACATTCAAAGTTCTTATTTGTTCGATTTTATTTAATTTATGAAATAAATTGATGTTCATAGATAATTTTGAAGACTAGTCATAATTTGAAATTTCTTGTTTAAAATAGAGAGAAACCAAAAACTTAACAAAAAATGAAAATTAAAAAAAAATTAACAGCCTACAGTTTTTACCTTTAAATATAAAGAATATTGCTGCTACTTGGTAAATTTATTTTTCAGATTTAAACAAAAGTTAAATTCAGTTAAATCTAATATAAGATAAATTTTATGCACAAATCTGCTTTTTTTTCGTATTTGTTAAGTTAGTAAATTCATTCAAATTGAGATTTTGCACAGCTCAGTATAATACTGATTATTTTTCATAAATTATGACATATTATCATAAATACTATTTTAAAATACTAATATTTTATTTTAAATAATAACTAACAATTTAAAATACCGATATTTTATTATAAATTTAGATCAAGTATTTCAAAATACTGACCCAAAAAGTACAAACAAAATTGTTTAGAATACTAGA
Source organism: Clivina fossor (assembly GCA_963966155.1). Classification (NCBI taxonomy): domain Eukaryota; kingdom Metazoa; phylum Arthropoda; class Insecta; order Coleoptera; family Carabidae; genus Clivina; species Clivina fossor. The sequence continues at coordinate 37,586,733 of OZ014551.1, forward strand.
ATAGTATTAATACTTTAAACGAATATGAATATTATTTCGGTCTCTTTTTTTTTCAATATTCATATAGTCGCGTTTTAAAATTTACATTGAATGCTGTATGCATGCGCGCGTGTGTGTCTGTGTACTATAAAAGCAAAATTATAGAGGAAAAATATACACCATAACCTTCTAAAATTTATTTATTAAACTAATTACAAATAACAATAACATATTAATGTTTCCCACATATATAGTGATGGCATTCATTGAATGATTTACTTGATTCTTATTTCTTTATTTTACAAACACATTAACATTTTTCAGACCTATATTTTGTATATTTCATTTTGTTAAAATAATTGTTTTACATTGAAGATAAAAAAAAATTGTTTTAATTTGTAGAGAAAAAAATTGTTGAATTGTTTGGATGATATATTAAGATTGAAAGCATGTATGTAAATCCATTTATAGACCAGAAAATGCAACCAAAATAAAGTTTTGTATTTCTTGAATATAAAAAAAATATATGTTGATTGAAATCGTAAATAGAATAGAGTAGTATAATTTTATGTGATTGTCGAAAACGCTACAATAATTTTACCTGTAAATTTCATAAAAATTAGATAATTAGTAATAAAAATAATATACTTTGATATCTTATTACTATAATATTTTGAACACTAGAAATCTTTTCTGAACATTTGTTAAATTTTAATAAATTGAATAGCTAGAAATAAATACTAGTACAGTCGATTCCGCTTAATTGGGACACCGCTTAATTGGGACAGCCGCTTATTTGGGCCAAATCTCAAAGAACAGAAACCAAACCAAGGAACCAACAGTAAATTTACATGTTTAATTGGGACAATATTCCGCTTAATTGGGACAGTAAATTTAAGATCACAGTATATATTATGTTACAAATATTCACAAGAAAAAATATTTACAAAAAATTTAATATGATACGCTTCATATCTTTTTGATTCACAACATGGAAAATTATATTTAAAAAACTAGCAAATATGTATCAATTAATTACATTAGTATCGCGCGCTGTGAACTTTTTTCCCAACACATTCATTCACGTATGAAGTACGGACCCACGCGCGCTCAAAGGTTAATGTTTACCCTCGCGTCGGCGTGGCGCGGCACCGGTCATTAAAGCTGTGAGAGTCTACCCTGCTGTCTGAATCGTTACGTATTCAGTTATGATTCAGTTACCACTACACCTCGCGCGTGGAAAGTTCGTTATTTATTATTTTATTTTGGAATTTATTATTATTTTTTCTTAAAATTTTATACTTTTTGGTTATATGTAGTTTATAGTTTTTTCCAAGAATTTATAAAATAAAATTATTGAAAGAAAAATATGGATTGCTTAATTTTATGTAAAATTCGGTTAATTGGGACAGCCGCTTAATTGGGACAAAATGCCCTAGTCCCGATGTGTCAGAATTAAGCGGAATCGACTGTATTTTTTAAAAGTATGTTGTAATATTTGGTTGTCAAACAATTAAAACAAAAGGCGCAATTGTGAAAAAATTTATTAAACAAAATAAAACTATTCTCCGTAAACGTATGCTGGTGCAACACATGTCTGTGCTTATGGTTCACTACATTACACAATGCTATAGTGACAAGTCAATGTGTTTTTTCTGTTCAGTGTTGTCAATTATAAGAAATTTTGGAAAAATTATAATAATGATTATGAATCAGAATTGAACCAATTAATATGTAGAATTTTTTTTTTTATTGTATATGTTTTCAATATATATATATGGGTATATATTTAATATATATTATATTTTGTTGTTGTTGTTAGTAACTTGTTCCCTCGTTCTGTTTATTTACTATAAATGTTATTTGTATCTTTTTTTCTGATAAAAAATTATTGAAAATTCTAAAAAAATTTTCCTGCCAAACCAGCATGAGTTTGAGAAAAAAGTTACTTAGCTATTATGTAGCTAACTTTTTCTCTATTTAACTGAATTTTTTCAGATTTTTATGAGCAAATTTTGAAAAAAGTCTTATTTTGAAAAATCCCAAGGGTCCCCCTTGAGAAGTTTTCAACAATTCAGTTTTTAATTTTTTTCTACTAAACGATGCATCTTAGAATAATGATTTCTTCACTCAGTTATCGTACTCATTATTCCGCATTTTTCCATATCATGCTTATTTTCCTACACCTTATAGTTTTTGAGAAAAAAATAAAAACCAAAAAATCAAAAAAAAATTTTAGCTCCCAAATGGCACATGCTAGCAAATTAAAACTAAAACCAAATTATAGAACTTTTTATGCCCTATCGAAAAGTATTCTCAGTATTTCTTCAAATTTAACTCGAGAAAGTAGTATATCCCAATTTATCGAAATTACATGTTAAACGCCTATACGAACTTGACGAACGAACACCCGGTATATATATATACAGGGTGTTCGTTCGCTTGGTTGATATAGGGCAATAACATGGGATTTCGATAATATGCAAAATACTACTTTCTGAAGTAAAATTCGAAGAAATACTTAGAATACTTTTCAATAAGGAATAAAAAGTTATATAATTTGGTTTTAGTTTTAATTTGCTAGCATGTACCGTTTCGGCGCTAGAATTTTTTTTAAATGTTTTTTAGAATTTTCAATAATTTTTCCTGCTAAATCAATATGAGTTAGAGAAAAAAGTTGCTTAGCTATTATGTAGCTAATTTTTTTCTCAATTTTACTGAATTTTTTCAGATTTTTTTGAGCAAATTTTAAAAAAAGTCTTATTTCGAAAAAAAGACTTTTTTCAAAATTTGCTCAAAAAATCTGAAAAAATTCAGTAAAATTGAGAAAAAAATTATCTACATAATACCTAAGTAACTTTTTTTTTTAACTCATATTGATTTAGCAGGAAAAATTATTGAAAATTTTAAAAAACATTTAAAAAAAATTCTAGCGCCCAAACGGTACATGCTAGCAAATTAAAACTAAAACCAAATTATATAACTTTTTATTCCTTATCGAAAAGTATTCTAAGTATTTCTCCGAATTTTACTTCAGAAAGTAGTATTCTGCATATTATCGAAATCCCATGTTATTGCCCTATATCAACCAAGCGAACGAACACCCTGTATATACAGGGTGTAACAGAATAACTATTCCTAATTTTAACTGGAGTATCCTGGGCACAGAATATGAAGATTTAATGCAAATCACTGAGATAAAATGTGGCTCCTTACTGAGCTACAGGGTGTTTTATATAAAAATTTAAAAACGATTTTTGCCCAGTACTTTAAAACTATTTGACGAATCCTTATCATACTTAGCAGGCAATGTAGGTACCGTACACCATACTAAATTATGTTACATAAAAGTTTTTGGCTACTGCCAGTGGCGTACAACAGGGGCAAGTGAGAGGTTGATCCTTCCTAAATTCTACGCCACTGGTGGAATTGTTATTTTAGCACAATTTTTCGATTTTCCAATACTTGCTGTGTAAAAAACATACTCTTCCTTTGTAACGATAAAGTCACTGTTGTTCGAGATATTTAAAGTTAAACATAAGCTGCACCCTTGGGATTTTTTCAAAATTTGCTCAACAAAATCTGACAAAATTCAGTAAAATAGAGAAAAAAATTAGCTACATAATAATTAAGTAACTTTTTTCTCTAACTCATTCTGATTTGGCTGTAAAAATTATTGAAAATAAAAAAAATAAAATGCAAAAAATATTAATTTTCAATAATTTTTCCAGCCAAACCAGAATAAGTTAGAGAAAAAGTTACTTAGATATTATGTAGCTAATTTTTTTCTCTATTTTACTGAATTTTTTCAGATTTTTTTGAGCAAATTTTGAAAAAATCCCAAGGGTCCAGCTTATGTTTAACTTTAAATATCTTGAAAAACAGTGACTTTATCGTTACAAAGGAAGAGTATGTTTTTTACACAGCAAGTATTGGAGAATCGAAAAATTGTGCTAAAATGACAATTCCGCCAGTGGCGTAGAATTTAGGAAGGATTAACCCCTTACTTGCCCCTGTTGTACGCCACTGGCAGTAGCCAGAAACTTTTATTTAACATAGTTTAGTATGGTGTTTGGTACCTACATTTCCTGCCAAGTATGATAAGGATACGTCAAATAGTTTTAAAGTACTGGGCAAAAATCGTTTTTAAATTTTTATATAAAACACCCTGTAGCTCAGTAAGGAGCCACATTTTATCTCAGTGATTTGCATTAAATCTTCATATTCTGAGCCCAGGATACTCCAGTTAAAATTAGGAATAGTTATTCTGTTACACCCTGTATATATATATATATATATATATATATATATATATATAAAGAGAGAGAGAGAGCGAGATAGAGAGTTTTGTATACAATATTAATACATTTGTTTTGTAACATAATTAATTTCCAAATTTAAGTAAAACGAAAAATATAAATCGATAATAAACAAAATTTAAAACAATTTTTCGTATCACATGAAAAATTTTTCATTCGACATATTGAGAAAATATATATATATATATATATATATATATATATATATATAATATTTATGAGAACATGTGCAAATTTAAACTTAAAAACATACCAAGTTATGCTAAAATTAAAATATAAGTAGATATGTTATGAAAAAGTATTGCTGTCAATGAAATAAAATAAAATAGTGAAGAAGAATCTGCGACGAGGATAAATCGACCACGGCGTATCAGCTCAGAAAATTTTGTAAATTCAGCTAGATTTACTTTCTTCGATATAATTCAAAATTCGTTATAGATTATTTTTAATTAGTAAGTGACACCAAAAGTAACAAATAACTAGATTGTAAAAAAATATATAAAAATATAGGATTCGATACCATTTCTGGTAAAATTTGAATCTTTTTTTAAAATTTCTGTTACTTATTGCATTTAATTAGTGTGTTCTTATAAAAGTTTATTACGTCAAATAGTGCCCCTAATTTCGGGGACATTCGGTATATGTTTTAAATCAAATATTCAATAGAGTTCGGTTGTTTAGAAAATTTTATTATTGTCCATTTTTATTGCCGCAATTTGTTTACTATATTCCGTAATTGATTGAAATTGAAATTTTTTTAATAATTTTTGCAATGTTTACAATCGTTGTTGTAATTTATTGTTTTCATTAAACAAAATTTTATAATTACTAGTAACTCCACAAAGAATAATAAATTATCTTTGATTTGATAGATGATTATACAATTTTTAAAACAAATACAAATAATTATTTACTATAAATTTTGTATCAAAGCAGAATTAAGAAATTTTTGAACATGTTGATAAATTTTAACTAATAATTAAAACATAAAGATTAGTTGTTTTTTTAATGTTTTCTTTTTAAAAAAAATTAGATATTTATGTTGGTGGAACCGAAGAACTGAATTAGAAAAATCACTAATCATCACAATATTTGTATTATTTCTGACATCTTTTTTAATATGTGTCGCTCAATTTGTCGTTATGACATTTCCATATGAGGATTTTCAAAGTAAGTACACTCTGTCTATTCCTATTAAAAATATTCATTCATTATAAAAGGTAGGAAAAAATTTTGAAACCGATTAAATATCTATTGTATTAATTGGTTTTAAAAGTCTACCCGATCTTATTATTGCTTAATACCCTTTAACATATTAAAATATTGTAATTTTATTACGAAACATTTGTAATCAATAAGCTTGATCTGTTGCTAGATTACTGTGCAATTGTAACATAATTATTTTGAAATGTTATTCGTGTCTGATCAGATTTATTGTAGAAATTTTTCTTACTGAAATGACATTACTATTTTTATCGTGGGCTCTCCATCTATTATCGTTGGTACAGAATTGTTGAGATTTATATATTGAACACAAACTTGCAACACAAATTTAAAATAATTTTTTTTATTAAATCGAAAATTTGAATTTCAATTATATTTAATTCTTATGTTCTAATACAAGTAATTTTGTAATAAATACATTGGATACGTGTTACTGTCCACTATTTTTTACTAATTTAACCAGTACAGTTTACTATTTTAAATGAATTATTTGTTATTATTATTATCACGTTTTGTTACAAAGCTATATTTTTGACAAAATAGTATGTTTCATATAGATTAAACTAAACAGTAAATAATAATAATAATATTTTTTTTTTTTTTTTTTTTTTTTTTTTTATTATAAATTCTTTTGGTGTAAATGTTTAACTATTTTTATTTTTTTGCATTAAACACCATTAATTTTATATTTATTTATCTAATTAAACATTAGACAATTTTTAAATTAAAGAAAATGCATTGGCCCTGCCGGGGCAATGCATTTTTCTTTAATTTAAAAATTGTCTAATGTTTAATTAGATAAATAAATATAAAATTAATGGTGTTTAATGCAAAAAATAAAAAAAAAAATAAAATAAAAATAGTTAAATAATAATAATAATATTTTGTTTGCAGGTAGTACAGGACAATGTAACTCTACAGTATGCATATATTCTGCTTCGATAATATTAAATAGGATAAACAGTTCAGTAAATCCATGCGATGATTTCTACGAATTTGCATGTGGAAATTACTTAACTCAAACTGATGTACCTGTTTTTGAAGAGAACCTTGATTTCGGAAGAATAATAGATAATAAAGTAGATATGCAACTGGTTGAATTGCTGGATTCAACACAAAATGGAACTGGTGCTTTTCTAAAAGCACAGAAATTATTCTGGTCATGTACCAATGAAAGTGAGTAATTTCTTGTCAACGTTGTTAATATCTATCAAAACCTCATACAGAATATTTTTTTTGCATGGATGTAATGTTAAAATAATAGCATATTTGCAAAAATCTGGTTTTTTAACAGATTACAAAAATATTTAAAATATGTTTTTCTAAAATTTCTATAATTTGTTTTTGAAATATTTTTTAGATTTTAAAATAAAAAGTAGTAGTGTGTGTGTATGTCGTTTGTCGTTCGCTCGTTTGATTATCAAAGATTTTGTAATTTAAGCTCATCTTAGACTATACAGGTTATTCTCACCAAATTTTCAGGGTGCCCAAAGTAATTACGTGCTATTACTTTTACCAACTTTTGAAGAAAAAAAATTATTTTGAATATACAAGTAATATAATTTTAATTTTGCCTTCCAAATTTCCACGAAAATATTTTTAAAATTTTTCAATTTAATTTTAAAAGCCATATATCCGACGGAGCAGGTAAATTGCACACCGCGGTCAGAAATCCCAAATTTGAATAACCAAATTGCACATCGGTCAACTGCAAGATGATTGAAAAAATAGAGAAAATAAAAGTGAATATTTTCTTCATTTTATATATATATATATATATATATATATATATATATATATATATTTATGTTAGATATTTATTTATTGGTATTATATAGTCGATTCAAATAAAACAAAGAACTATTATTATTGATTATTATTAAGTAAAAACCGTGTTTAGGCAATGCGAACGAATTTTGTACTGAGAATAACGAATCTTTTATTTTACAACGAAAAAGTTTGTTTATTGGTTGTGTATACATCAGGTTGGGTCAAAAATACGAAAAATACCAGTACCTACATTAATGCTACTGTGGATAGTTGAAAAATTTCTAGTAAGTCGAAGTATCTCATTTTACATGTTAACCAACTTTAATTTATGACTAAAGTGACATTACGTTTATTGTAATTTTTTTTTGTTATTGAATTAAATCATATTTTTTTGGAGAAATATTATTTTTTTCTATTTTTTATAATTACAAAAATATTCTAGTTTGTTAATATTATTATTTTAATTATTATAATAATAAAAACTAAATAATAATAATAAAAAATAAATAAAAAAATAAAAAATTATAATAATGAAAACGGATTTTAAAAAAAAAGTTATATTATTTAAATAAAGCTAATCATATAAAAACAGTTTATATTTAATATGTTTATTTGTTTTAAAAAAAATTGTAATAAATTAATATAATAATGCGAGAAAATAGTGAACATAATAATGACATCGGTCATTATATTCTGTCTATATTATATAATGAGCAATTCTTATCTAGCTTTATTTAAGGGAATTACTGCCTCTTGAACAAGCGAAGCTCCGTCTTTCTACTATTTTTATCTTATATTAACAGTATATTATGTTACGAGAAGTAGAAAGCTATTTCTATGCTATTCATGCTATTAGTATTCTATTCTATTCTATGCTATTTTTCTATGCTATTTTTCATTCAAAATGAAACTAAATGAAAAATTAATAAAAATACATGCCAAATACTGAAACTTACTAATAATTTTTTAGTTTTCTGTTGATTTTTATTTGCCTTTTTGCAATTCAAGATTAATAAAAATAATAACATTTTACTTAAAAAATAAAATCTGAAGAAATTTAACAAAGTTTAGACCGTGGCAGCGCAAAGGACTAGCCTGGTCTAGTACACCGAAAGAGCAGTACATACACCAACCAGCGACTCTCGCCACTAGAAATTACATAGTTTCAAACCAAATAAAGACAATATAAATTCGTGAATAGTGTAGATATTATAGTGCTACTTGTTTATAGATGGCGCGTATAATTGAATTATGTCGTATACCAAACAAAAGTCGTATACCGCCCAATTTTTTTTTGCCCAAACAGGACGAATTCCGAATTGAACGTATTCTGAAGCAGACGTATACTGAGGTACCACTGTATTATATAATAAAGTTTTCATTATTATCTAGTAACATGATGATTTCTTTCTATATAGGCAATATAGTGACGTAGTATCAATATTTTGATACGCTTGAAGAAAAAATTATTTATTTATTTATTTGTGTATTTATCTTGAAAATGGGTTTAAAGATTTTGATGAAATTTGGTGAATTTACATTTTCAGTCTTATATTAATGAATGAGCTAAAATTATATATTTATTTGTTTATGTATATATTTATTTATGTGGGTGAACCAAACTTTATTTTGAAGACGGCTTTAACAATTTTGATAAAATTCGTTTTTTACACAATCAATATTTTGACAAATTACTGACTTGTGGTCACTATGAAAACATTACTAAAATTATTATAATGGCAATGTGATAAAATATTTCTCTCTGCTTTTATGCCCACATAAAAATGCAACATATAGACATACATACAAACATATAGAAACATTATAATACAATATTTATAGCCCAGATTAAAAAACGTGGTTTCGAACCAATACATCAAATATTCAAGTGGATTGGAGGTTGGCCGATATTGGAGGGTGACAAGTGGAATGAGAATGCATTTGACTGGATTGAGGCACTGAAAAAATTAAAACAAATTCATATACACCAGAAGTACTTTATATCGATTTTTTTTAAGTTTGAACATTTATGGGTAAGTACAAAATGCTCTGTTTTCTTTGTTTGTTTTTACTGAAATTACTGAAAATTGAATAAATAGTTTAGGATGTCTTTTGTTACAGAAACATGTGACACAGTAAATTTATGTAATTTACTGATAATAATTTGATAATTTTTTATATGCAAAATTGAAAGAAAAACTGTAATATGAATAAAATCGAAACAAATTGTTACTCTACTATATTTGGATTTTAATATGAGGAGGACCGGACTTTTATCGTTTAAGTGGGAGTAAATCCCTTAAATAAATAAGAATTTGTCGCATTTGTTTAATTTAGTTTCGAATTTAAACCCCCATTTAAAAAGAAAGATAAAATTGTATATAGTAAAGTGTATTTTTAATTATTTTTTAAATGTATGTTATTATTTGGGTCTTTTTTGCTGCTATTCTGGTCATTACATTTAAATTTAAAGATCTTTACCTTAAATGAAACTTTAACTTAAAGAAATTAAGTTAAAGCAATTCCGGTCATTCATCTTAAAGCGTAACCATTTAAAGATTCTATTTTCTATACTGGTAATGTATACAGGGTGTTTGCAATCAAGGTATTTTATTTTTAAGGGGTGATACTACAGGTCAAAACAAGGCGATTAACGCCAAAACACCTTAGTAAAAGTTTTCTAATAAACGAGATATTCATTTTTTTTTAAGTAAAATGGTAGCATATGGTATAATTTTTATTATCCAGCTCACAAAAAAAATTATTCTTCATAATAGTTTTGGATTTGCTTGAAACGAATAAAAATGTAAAAATATTCCAGGTTTTAAATACAGGGTGACTCGGATTTGCTGATTTGTGTTTCAACTTTTAGGTAAAATACCCTTATTTGAAAAATTTGAATAATTTTATTTGAATATTATGTTTAGAATTACAATTTAAGTTTACATACAAAAATTTGTGCCGATCGTCGATTGTTAAAACACCTTAGCAAAAGTTTTCAAATAAACGAGATATTAGATACTTTATTTAAATATTTTTATTAATGACACAAATCAAGATAAGTATTTTATTTTTAATGGGTGATAGCACTATGACACCAGCGGCGGAAATTCGGCAACAAGGCATGGGTCTCGCTGCGTATGCGAATTCATGGGTACGCCGCGCAAGACTTTGCATACAACAGCAGGGTGATAATTTCGAGCAACTGGTGTCATAGTGCTATCACCCATTAAAAATAAAATACTTATCTTGATTTGTGTCATTAATAAAAATATTTAAATAAAGTATCTAATATCTCGTTTATTAGAAAACTTTTACTAAGGTGTTTTGGCGTTAATCGCCTTGTTTTGACCTGTAGTATCACCCCTTAAAAATAAAATACCTTGATTGCAAACACCCTGTATATTGAATTTCTTATCTCCCAAATCTTCTAAATATATAAAAATTACAAACATTTCTATATTATTTATTATTCATGCAAATATTTTTCACACTGATTCTGTCAAGTGAACGAAACAAACTTCAAATTCAGCAGTTAAAGCACCTCCGATGATCATTTAAATTTAAAGGAATTTAAGTCAAAGTTTCACACTTAAAGTATTTAAGTAGCGACCAGAATTTAAATCTACTTAAAATTCTTTAAATTTAAAGATTTAAGTTAAATTAAATGACCAGAATAGCGGCAATAATCTAGAAACAGCTCGACTTAATCTAAATTACATAAAATAAATTGAAAGGTGAAGGTTGTGAGATATATTAGCGAGAGCGTCTGCTTATTGTGCTGAGATTATGAACATACCACTTGAAAAATGTAAATATTAATATAATGAAACTAATTTTGCTAACTAGCATATTTAACTATAGCCAGATAGAAAGGCATTTAACTTGCAATTGAGTAATTGAGAATTCGATTCCCATCAGACCACAGAATTTTGACATTTAATGTGTCATTATATAAATAAAATATTAGCATTGAATATTATATTATTACCTATATCGTTTGCCGTCAGCAATAACATAAAACAATTAAAAAGTACAAATCACATAAAAATAATTTAATATCTATTTCAGCTTTACGAAAATGTTGGTCAAAATTTTCCAAGACATTTTCGTTATGAACCCATGACTAGTAATGATTATCAAACTATTGGTGAACTTATGGCAAAGTATGTTGAAATATTAAATGGCGACACTAACTCACAATCAGTAAAAGACGATATAGTTGATTTTTTAAATTTTTTAAAGAGTTTAAAAGAGGTACGTAGAAAGTAATTATTACAAATATTATTTTTGCAAATTTTGTCATGTATAGGTATGTCGCTCAATAAAATGTCAATAAAATTTAATTTATATTTTTTGATTCTAATTTGCAATATTAAATGAGTACTTTGTTAATATATATATATATATATGTGTGTGTTTCTGTGTGTGTATTTTTGTGTATGGCAAATTTATTTATGAAACAGAATGCGGACAAAACTAATCAGCTAATTCGATAATGTATAATTTTGCCATTGTAACAAGAAGCATTTAGTAAACAAAAACATTGTTTTAATTTTATGAATTGTTATTGTATATTTAAAAAATTTATGTTTTCCAGATTACATTTGAGAACAAATTTTGGTTTCAAAATGGTATTTTGTCTATAAAGAAAATTTTGTTATAAAATTCGAGATGCTAAATACGAAAATTCAAATTAAAATAATAAAAAAAAAAATGAAATTGAAAATTAGTTTTAGTTTTTAAGTAAAATATATTTGAAATTTTTTAATGAAAACAGTAAAAATATATTTTGTTATTCTGTTGCTAAATATCCACGTCTTTTCGCTGCTCATCTTTATTTCAACTTTATTTCTGGGAATAACCCAATAATAGTTCCATGTTTGTCACTTAATGCACCACAGTTGTCTGAAAAAACGCTAAATGAGAATGTAAGAATATTTTCAGAGTCATGTTATCGCACAATATTTTTTACCTTTTTGTTTTCTAAAAAGTTGATGGTAACAAGATGAAAATTATTCTTAGTAGTCTTTTCTATATCCTCTAACACACGATTGATTGTTCGTCTTTAAAAAGATTTCTAAACTGAGAACCGACAACAATACCTATCTTGATCTTTGCATCACTCACACTTGAAAATTTTTTGACGAAGATATTGAAATTCTGCTCCATTTTTATTCTTGCTTTTTACGAAATTCTTCATAATCTTTATGTACAGATGTAGCAATAGTATCTTTTTAGAGTATATTAACGAAACATTTAAACATTTTTTTGTCCTGGTTGTAGTAACTGACAAAGAGACCAGTACCTTTTTTTAAAATGTAGGTTTCCACTACTCTATTGTCACTGCAAAACGAAAAGATTGCTTTCTGTCGCTTAGCTAATTTCCTAATCTAGCAGCACAGGAATCGCAATAGAAATGTGGAGCCCAGAATTTGTCCTGGTGTCCAATTTTAGCAAGAAAGTTAAGCTTTTTTAATTAATGATGCTATAATATACTGTTTTATTGCTAAAAATTATCTCGTCATTAATATAATAGAAGTTGCTCGGCTTATTTACACATTGTCACAATATTTTTTCCAAGAATCTTAGAACAGATTATTGGTTTATAAATAACACTGCTAAATAACTAAATGTCTGTTGTGCACACATTAACCTTAACCAAATAAATAAAAGATGTTATTTACCATGATACAGTTATTTACTAGCTGTGTGTGATTACAATCATTATATTAAAGACATGTCACGGATTGCATAAACCTGAACAAAATTTGATTTATACTTCTAGATTCATATTCAGCGTATCAAAACAAATTTATATTAGTTAAAATTATTTCGAATACCATTTCACTGTTGTCCAGTGGTCTGATTATTTTACCGATTAAACTACCAAAATGACATAAGTAAATTTATACAATTCTTGTTCATTTTTACTGCTTTTTGATACTTTAATTAGTAAAATTATAATTATCTCAAAAAGGGTGGTAATATTTTATTCCAAAATTTAAATATATACAGTGTCCGCCAAAAAGTCTCTATTATACTCCTATGTAATTTATTTTGTGTTTTTTGAAAATTATTATATTGAGACTATCTGGTGCTTGTCTAAAAACTAAAAATGTGAAAAAGTGATATCACTTCTTATCTAAAACAAATTAAACAATAATTAAAAAACATGGTTAATTTATTTTATTTGTAGAAATTTTGAAAAATGATATTTGAAAAAAGTTTTAGAATAACATTTCAGGCTCTTATCGAAAAATTTGATTTCATAATTGGCTTAAATTAACATTTTTAAATAGATATAGGAAAACTAATTGTTTAACATTTGTAGCACTAATAAACAAAAGATATCAATAAAAGTCTGAATAAATATATATTATGTATTATTTCTGTTTAATTTAATCTTGTTTTCTTATATGGCATAAATTTCGTATTAAATATAATAAATTTTAGAAAATATGACAATTTTACATCAAAGTGGTAATATGAAAAATTATTAAAACTTTTAATAACACTCAATTGTTTTTTAAATTTTATTTATATTTTATTTATAAGTTTAACTACGAAATATCGCAAGTTTTATAAAAAATAATAAAAATTGTAAAATAAAAATTGTAACAAACGTTGGTTAATTGTTTGAAGTTTCATTACATTTATTTCAATATTTGTCTATATTTCAATCAATTCATGCATTAATCTTTTGTGTAGATTATGTTCTTCATGTAATATTTTAGTTTCGTCAAAATTAAAAATATATGCTCAGATTCTAGATGATAATCAGTGATGGTAGATGATTTGCAACATTTATATGATATTTTACATTAAACATTATGTCGGCATGCCGTGTCCTACCTATTCTATGTGTTACTCATTAGCCTGCCAATGGATTTTCGTTGATTATATGTAAGATAGAATAATGTCTTAGTTCTTTTTGGGCAGCACCTGTTACAATTTTGCGATAAGTTATTATTGTTTTTGTATAATAATTTATTAATATTATTTCGCAAAAACTCATTTTCTTTAAGTATATTATAAATTTTCATTGTTACTGTATGTTTGGCTGTTTGGATGAGAGATGTAAATTTTATTAACCTTGCTATTAAGAGAAAAACACTGAAATCCAAGTAGTTGTTATATTACATACTTTGACGTCACAGTCGATTCATTAAATTTAAACTACTATTGATAATGTTAGTTATTTTGTATTATTATAAAAAAAAGTATAGTATTTTATTAGTATTTGATGATTGTTACTTCTTTTGATAAGTATATAATATATGAATAAATAGGTTTAACAGTATAATTTAATATTAGTAATATTTTCTAGATTACCCAACTACCCTTTGCTGGATCTAAATATTTTTCAATTGCTGAAATACAAGAAAAGTATCAAAATATTCGCTGGTTGGAATTAATAAATATTACTGGACCTTCTCGATATGTGTATAACTATAAAGGAGCTCTAACTACGGTAAGTTTATAATCAGAAATACTTACTTACATTGAGTTTGAACTTAGAATGAGTTTTTGATGCGTTTTTCTGGACTTATTCTTTTAGTGTTAGAAATAGAGATAAATATAAATTACAGTATATATCAATCACAGTGACAGTGACAATCATGTGTTTTCTGCTCGCTAAAAAAGTTAAAAAATTATAGCGCAACAACGCGGATTCAAGTCTCAGGAAAACGACCACAGTACGTTTCAGGTAGAGCTCAATTTATTATAAAAGTTTACTTTACTACTTTCTCCTATCTATTATATTCTATTTATTTTAATATATAAAATAACTTTATCAAAATACTAAACACATACAAAAATATAAAAACTCCATCTGTTAATTAATAGTTATTAACAAACAACAACATAATATACAGTCATACAAGCACCTAATGTGAACAGAGGCACACTATCGAAACAAACAGGTCACAGAAGAACCCCCCAACCCCTATGCTAACTATATATACATCGATGGATCCAAACTAAACAATAAAACAGGTAGCAATGTGCTAAATCCTATTATACACGATCCATTTCTGTACAGAAACTCATGAATATTTCTATACAGTTTCGAAAACCTATAAGATACGATGCAGTTTTCCATGCAGTGTCCAGTTTCTGTACAGTGTTCTAATTGACGAGCATGCGCAATGCGTGAAAGTTAACTTCATGAGAATATGGATAGAATTGGAACGCGTCTTATTTTTCATCCATATTCTATACAGTTTACCAACAGTTTACGTTTTACTTATTTAAGCTATTATAAGCAAGTAACTGTAAAATACAAATAAATATGTAAAAAATTAATAACAAATGTTTGTAATTGATATTAAATAAATTCTAAATATAATACATAATTATATATTTATTATATTTTCCAAATTTTTTTATTTTCTTTTTTTAAGTTTTCAAATTATTATTTGTAAGTAATACAGCAGCATAACCAAGTAAATAATTATATATTTTCTTAATGATTTTCCATGTTTCATACATACATACATAACCAAATTATTAATTTTGACAGATTGCTGACAGTTTAAAATAATTAAATGCGCATGCGCCTAGCTAGATTTTTTTACAGTAAATATTTATCGTGGAATACGTATAAATTTCATCTATTTTATTCTGCAAAGCAAAACTGTACAGAAATGCTTTACAGATTTTCTGTATAGAAAAACTTCATCGTGTATTATAGGCTTAACAGAACAAACTACATACAAATATCACCTACCTTCGGAGTGCAGTATATATAAAGCAGAAATATACAGCATCAAGAAAGCCATAGTACAGAGTACACACATGCCAAACAAACTATAAGGAACACATAATCTGCTCTGTCTCTCTCGGCCCCATACAAAATATTTTCAATGAAGAAAAAATAATACAAAACAT
Organism: Clivina fossor; assembly: GCA_963966155.1. Lineage (NCBI taxonomy): Eukaryota > Metazoa > Arthropoda > Insecta > Coleoptera > Carabidae > Clivina > Clivina fossor. Next base: position 37,602,920 of record OZ014551.1, read on the forward strand.
CGAAAGTACAATAGATTACGCTATCAAAAAAAAAGAAAAATGATTACCTTGTTGTGGATCTCTTCACACAAAAAAATAGCAGGAAAGAAAAAGCAGATGAAAAAGTAAAGACTGCAACTAGGCTCAACACTATAACCAAAGTATTTATAACCGAGAGCGATACAAAATTTGAAATAATAAGCAAAATCAAAGAAAATGGTAACAAACAATAAAGTAAGAGAAATAATAGAAAACATTCAACCTTGGCCAACATTAGAAAATAGAAAATACCAAATATTATTAAGTAGACTAAGAATTGGACACACATCAATATATCCTAGATTTAAAAAAACCGACTGTTTTTATAATGTGCCAATATAAGTGAAACATGTGATCCTAAACTGTCAAAAATATAAAACAAAAAGATAAACACAGTACATTGCAAACAACCTTAAAGGTTATCTCAAAGAAGAATTAAACTGACACAAAATACTTTATAAAAAAAAACTAATTTTATTAATGAAATATAAATAACAAATTGAAATAAAATATCACATTATATGTAAATAAATTAACTAAATATAAATAAAATTAAATGTACTGAGTAATAGTTACTAACAGTTGAAAAAACTCTCAAATATTTTAAATTGAAAATTCTTAGTTATTTAGGTTGTACAAAGCAAAACTATTTTTAAATATAAAGGATTTTCCATATAAAGTAAAGTAACATTGTGCGCGGTTGGATCGATCCCGATTACCTGCGTTCTTGTTTGTCATAAAATAATAAAAATTCACAAGGTAAGGTATGTATGAAACTGAATCGGACACTTCATTTTAAACAACTGTTTGTCTTAAAATTTTACTAGTTTAGATTACTAGCCTGGCCTCATTGCTGCTATATGTAAACACACGACTTGCAATTCAAATGGCGTCCGTCTAAATTCTAAATGAATGATTTTCAAACAAGTACCTTGTACTTGCTGTCAAGGCTCTCTTAGGGCTGCCGTACTCAATATGATGATACATATATAATAATCGATTTTTAGGAAAGTAGTCAGAAAAACGAGTAGGTGTAAATCAAAAACTCATTTCTGATTAATTGTCAAGCTTTCGATGGCAGTATCCCATCTTCTTCAGGACATTATCAACTAAAGTTTTGTAAAAACGCACGTATGAAGTGATAGTTAGCAAAAATTATATTCCAACATTCGTTGTTCGTATAATTGGCAAGTTGTAATACACAGACATAAACATGAAGCACATGTAATAGTCAAAATTAAATAAAATAAAAATGTATAATTTTAACAGCCCGTCAATAATTAAAATAATTTATTAAACTTGAATGAAAATCCAAATCAAAATCAAAGTTGGTTATGTTAAAACAAAAAACAGCCAAACATAACGATCAAAACGGCCATCTCTAGACAACAAACTACCCAAATACACAAATTCATCTATCTGCTCTAAACGTGCACTATCAATATATACATTATATTCAGTCGTCAAGCCACCCTTTTCAAAAATTAAAATAAATAATAATAATTTAACAAAAAACGCAATTATAAAATGTTTGCAACCATTAAGCGGACGCGCATATAATGCAAACATGCGCAACTGCCTAAATAGTTTAATTTTTTGTTATAATTTCTATTTAGTTTTTATATATAGACATTTTGCTAAGCACTATATTATTTAAATCTGTTACAGGATTCAAATAATTTGGAAGCGCTGAGTAAGTTACTTGGGCAAACTTCGAAACGTACGATTGCTAATTATATTACGTTCTCCACATTACATAGTTATATAAATCAAATAAATATTATACCCAATGATTTGTATGAAGCAAAATTATCATTTGAGCCCAGTACAGGAAAGCATGAAGATCCACCTAGATGGCAAACTTGTATTAGAGAGGTGAAACAATGTTTTTTTCCTGCATTATTGTCCAGATATAATAAAAAATATTTTACTGAAGAAGGATTAAATGAATTGGATAAAATAAAAGAACATGTGCAAGCAACAGTTTTAGAAATTTCAGCGCAATTAGCAGAATCAACAAACGATACTTTCTTAATGGAATATTTTAAAAACAACACAAAATTTAGAAATATACCAAAAGAATTTCTGAGTGATTCCTTCGTAGACAATTTGTACGAAAAGGTAATAATAATAAACAATATACAAACTGCTGCAAAAAACTAAAAGGTCTACTAAAATTTTTATTTTAATTTTGATTTTTTTAAATCTGAAATAAACAAAACGATCTATACTTTCATAATTGACGTATTGATAATTATTTTGAAAAAATTTACAATTTTTGGGGGTAGTTATAAAAACATTATTAGAAATATACCAAAAGAATATCTGAGTGATTCCTTCGTAGACAATTTATATGAAAAGGTAATAATAATAAACAATATACAAACTGCTGCAAAAAACTAAAAGGTCTACTAAAATTTTTATTTTAATTATTATTTTTTTTTTAATCTGAAATAAACAAAACGATCTATATTTTCATAATTGACGTATTGATAATTATTTTGAAAAAATTTACAATTTTTGGGGGTAGTTATAAAAACATTAATATCTGAAATTATTTTCAATAAAGACACTAATTTATATAAAATTTCTTCCCTTAATTAAAAATTTATAAATTTTTGGATTTAGTTACTTACTTCGTTACCTAGTAACTTAATTCTATGTTCTGTTTGTTTACTATAAATGTCATTTGTATCTTTTTTCATAATGAAGACGTACGTTGAATTCGTCTAAAATTAATAAATATTAATACAGAGCTATAACCTTAAGCTGATTTATTTCAAATATCACTGTAACAAGTTTATTCGTAAAAGATCTTAAATAAATCAAAGTTAAATTTTAATTATTTGATGTGATATTATAATGTTGAATTTATAATAAAATGCTCTTTTGAATGAACATATAAAAAATATATGTTCTTATTTAAAATAAAAAATCGTGTTAAATTTATTGAAATACACGTATCAAATTATATTTTTTTTCTAATTTTACCAATCTCATTTCTAATATAATTCTTGTGGTGGCAATAGTTATTTACTGAAATTTAAAATATAATTAAAAAATAATTTTTTTATTTTAAAAAATTGATCAAAATTTTTGTATGAGAGTCTGAAACAACATTCAGAAGAAGTTTTTCAAATGAAATTTTAAAATATTTTATAAACAACGTACGTTTCGTTTGTTTGGATTTCATTTAAAATTTTCTTAAAATAACACACTACACGACACTGCCGGCTAGTACTTTTTTTTATGTGATTATGTTTGTAAATTGATAGAGAAAATATATACCGCAATAGAAAATAACAAATATTTATGAATAGGGTCTATTTAATTTTAAATTGAAACTCTAAATAAATTTATGTGAAAAATCATGAAAAAATTCATTAAAATTAGATATTTTAACTTTTTTAGATAGGTTCTCGTAGATGTAAACTTTTATTTGTCTTTTTTTACATTTTTCGAGCTGCTGATATGGATTCAAAATCAATTAAAGTATATTATAATAATCTGTAGATTTATAATATTTAATTTATTAATTAATATGTATATTTTTAACTTGAAAATCTCCATTTATTTCACAGTTTAACAGCCAGTACCTTAATTTAGTACAGTACAGAAAATTTTATTAATTTCGGATAAATAATAATTTAGTAATTTAGTAATTTTGCCAACACAAGAACTTATTTAAAAAAGTTAAAATATCTCATCTTTACCTTTTTTTTGTTGTCACGTTTTTTATATTATTTTTTTAATGTTTCAAATTAAAATTAAACCAATTAAATGAACTCTATTCATAAATATTTGTTATTTTTTGTTGCAATATAATTTTTCTGGGTCGCGGACAATTTACCGAAAACAATTCACCGAAAACAAATTCACCGAAGTAACAATTCACCGAAGTACCAATTCACCGAAAAACAGTTCACCGAAAAACAATTCACCGTAATTTCGCACAAATGATAGGTATAATTATTTCGTAAAAGTTGAATTTTTAGTGATTCTAACTGATGTACTATATTACTGATAGTAAAAAAACTTTGAATTAAAAGTAGAAAACCTACCCACCACCCCTCCGTAAAATGTTAAAGAAAAAAATAAAAAAATAAATACGCTTTTTTTAAAGACATTCCTAATATCTATAATATTAATTTTAATTTAATTTAATTCTATTTCATTTGGTTATTCGATAAATTGTTTTTCGGTGAATTGGTACTTCGGTGAATTGTTACTTTGGTGAATTTGTTTTCGGTGAATTGTTTTCGGTGAACTGATTTCGGTGAATTGTTTTCGGTGAATTGTCCGGATACCAATTTTTCTATATGATTTAATAATCACAATCAGGAAAAACACTTATAACACGATTTCGACACGGTATATCGTTAACTAGAAATTAAAACAATATTGATAATTTTTCCTCTATATGAAACATATTTAAGAGGTTGGGTCAAAATCAAATATCTCGAAAAATAAGCAATTTACAATGAAAATATCGATAATCAAAATTTAATCATTCGGCGGAGGATATACATTAGTGTAAAAATTAATGGAGCAATTTTGAAATCTTAAATGAGACCCCCTTTTTTATTGCAGATTCGGATTCTATGATAGGATTTGTCTAAAACATTTTTTTCGATTCATGATAGATGGCGCTGTAATCGACAAAATCCAATTTTGTCGATTCCGCCAACTGGAGAACCTACGATTTTGCAATACGTTTGCAATAAAAAAACTCGTCTTTATTTGTAAATAATCGAAATTAGTCTTGAAACAAGCTTCTCACATTTCAATTACTTGTCAAGAAAAAAACTACTATTATCGTAATCCAGGAACAGGTATCGTATCCGCTCTGAGATACTTAGTCAATGCGATTTCCTTCGTTTATGACTTATTGGTGTGCTTAATCAAATCTGCTTTCAAATTAATGTATTTTTGATACTGTGCTAGTTAAATACTTTTTCGTAAGTTAAAAATAATTTTTAATTGTAGTATGACGGTGTTGGTGGCGTCGATTACAGCGCCATCTATCATAAACCGAAAACAATGTATCAGACAAATCTTACGTACTTTTAGCCACAAAATCAGAGTCAGATTCAATTATCAAGTTTTAGAATGATGAGCTGTCGATATTGCATATATATCGTAATTTTCATCATTTTTGTTTTGTTTATAAAATAAAAAAATAACAAGCACAAGAAATTAGCTTGAACATTTTTCTACATATTGCTGACTTTTGCAACATGTATACATATATACATGTTGCAGACTATTTTTCTCAAATATAACATATTGAAAATGTTATATGGTTGGAAACGGAATAATAAGTACAACCAAAATCAATAATAAAAAATATACGTTGTCATTTAAAAAAAGAGTCGATGACGTCATAACATGAAAAACAAATGACAAGAAACTAAAAATAGGCTGAAAATATTCGCTGTAGTCAAAATTGATATAGCCCTTCGAGATTTTTTTCCAAAAATTAATATCAATGGAATTACTGTATTTATTCCTTACTTAATTTTCACATTATATACAGGGTGATTCATTGGTAAACGGAAATACTTAAACGGTGAATAGAGGTCACCGAGGCGGTTCTGGAAATACCCCATTTATTGGACCTGACGGTCTTTGTAATCGAGATACAGGGTGTTTTATCGATTTTGCTTATTTCTTCCTGGGGTCATAACTCTCGAACCACCCCGTATATTTTTTTGATATTTGGTACACATGTTTCTCATTCAGAGCCCAAATGAGCCACTTACTATTCACAAGAAAAATCCAGGTTCGGATTAACAAAAAAATAGATAGCAATTGTGTTCTTGAAACAACACCCTGTATATTGAAATTTTCAAAATCCGTTTGCATATTTGGAAAGAGCACGAAAAATTAAATTAAAATGTGCACTTTAAATTTTTCCGCAGAAAATTTAACTATTCACATTTTGAACTTAAAGTAAAATTTTTAAGAACTTAGAGCCAAAAAAATAGTTATTACTCGTATTAACTTTTAATAATAAATTATAAAACTTTTGAATCCATACTCATTTTAAAATTATTGAATAAATATTAAATACATTGGTTTCTATTTTTATAGTTAAAAAAAAAATATAAAAAAATAAAAAATTGTAAAAAAAAAATAGAAAAAAAAAATAAAAAATAAAAAAAAAATAAATAAAATAAAAACCAATGTATTTAATAGTTATTCAATAATTTTAAAATGAGTATGGATTCAAAAGTTTTATAATTTATTATTAAAAGTTAATAATAACTATTTTTTTGGATCTAAGTTCTTAAAAATTTTACTTTAATTTCAAAATGTGAATAGTTAAATTTTCTGCGGAAAAATTTAAAGTGCACATTTTAATTTAGTTTTTTGTGCTCTTTCCAAATATGCAAACGGATTTTGAAAATTTCAATATACAGGGTGTTGTTTCAAAGTCAAAATTGCTATCTATTTTTTTGTTAATCCGAACCTGGATTTTTCTTGTGAATAGTAAGTGGCTCATTTGGGCTCTGAATGAGAAACATGTGTACCAAATATCAAAAAAATATACGGGGTGGTTCGAGAGTTATGACCTCAGGAAGAAATAAGCAAAATCGATAAAACACCCTGTATCTCGATTACAAAGACCGTCAGGTCCAATAAATGCGGTATTTCTAGAACCGCCTCGGTGACCTCTATTCACCGTTTAAGTATTTCCGTTTACCAATGAAACACCCTGTATATATATATAAAATTCCAGTGTCACAGTTTTAGTATTTATACTCCTCCGAAACGGTTTGACCGATTTTGATGAAATTTTATATGTATATTCAGTAGGTATGAGAATAGGTTCATAACTAATTTTTATACCCCTAAGTGTTAAGGGTGGCTCACCCTAAAAAAAAATTTTTCATTTTTTGGACAAATTTTTTTTTTGTAATTTTTTTGTGGTGTGCCATTAAAAAATACATTTAGTCCTAAATTTTTACCCTTCTACCACCAACCCCTACTTTTAAATAGCATTTTATATTTTTTAACCCCGGTCGATAGCTGATCAATGGGGTTCAGTTTTGCCAAACTCCTCCGCTTGGGAGCAGCATAATAGCAAGTTTCGTTGAGCGCAATTTTTCAAATACATTTTAAAAGTAAAGATTAAAAAGATATAATAAATTAGCTTAAAAGTTATTTACGAAAAAAAAAAATTTTTCAAATATATAATTAATTTTTCATAAATATTATAAATGTTGGATCATAACAAAGGTACAGTATTACTGTATTATAAATGTAAGTATTTTAAATATTATAAATGTACAGTATTACTGTATTATAATTTTCTTTTTCCTAAATAACTTTCAAACAAATTTATAATATCTTTTTAATGTTTACTATTAAAATGTATTTGAAAAATTGCGTTCGACGAAAATTGCTATTATGCTGCTCCCAAGCGAAGGAGTTTGGCAAAACGGAACCCCATTAACACTTGATCAACTATCCCCGCCAGGGGTCTACCGGTGTCACTTCTCACCCCGTAAACAGCACGGACTAGGGATGGGAGCGTTCTCCTGTCTCTCTTGCAATAAGCTGTATCTCACTTCTTACACAGTTTTCGTAATAATTTTTTCTTTTTCTTACGAAAGTAACAGGTTCTTCCACACAATTGAAATTTTTGAAAAACGCGTGTTAATACATATTAATTCATTTCTCTAATTGCCAATTGTTTGTATGTATGTATGTATGTATGTATGTATGTATGTGTGTATGTATGTATGTATGTATGTATGTATGTATGTATATTTCTGCAGCATCTCCTCCTAAACTCCAGAACCGATTTTGATGGGAGTGATGCCATTTTAATTGGTTCATTCCCTATTTGAGAATAGGCAAGTTTCATCTTTCTACGATTTCATCTTGGTTCTCAAAAATTTGAAAAATTATGTTTAATGCTAACCTGCAAATGTCAAATGACAGCGTAGTTGCGCAGCAACGCACAATGGGAAAGCTGCAGTTGCGCAGCAATGCGCGACAAGAAAGTTATCTTTCAAATACTGATTTTTTGCGCAGTTTCGCAGCAACGCGCGACGGGAACGCTAGTATATATATATATATATATATATATATATATATATATATATATATATACAGGGTCCTGCACCTCACCTCCCGTCTTCTGTAGCTCATTTATTAATTAAGTTAGGATTTTGATATTTTGCAGGCGTTCTCTGTACCGCCGAGTCTATTTCAGGAAAATATTTTTGATTATACAGGGTGTCCCAATAAAGTGTTACGCTGATGATGATATATCTTTTTAAATTACATGCTATACTTTTTTTTACTTATTTGGGTGATTTTTATGGTTGCCTATATATTCCTAAAATTCTATTGAAATCGGTTCGTTGAAGTCAGCGAAAAAAAAATAAAAACCAAAAAAAGTCGGTTTTGCACCACTGGCTTTAAAAATTAATAAAAAACGCAAATAGTATCTGGTTAATAAAATTTTAAGACATAGTCATTAAGTAAAGTCTAGTAGTCTCGTTAACCAAGTTTTTATTGATCCAGATTATACAGGGTGATCAAAATCTAGTGTCAAACTTCGCAAACTTTAAAGCACTTTATCTTTCTTATTTCAAATGGGAACCCCTATATATTTTTATATCATTCGATGCGGAATTGAAAAACAAACATTTTTTCTAATTACAACCCTATGGCAATTCCTAACATTTTACAAGTTATTCACCAAAAACTTATTTTATCAACTATTCCAATAGCAATTGATAAAAATCGAAGGTGCCTTTGATAAACAATTAAAATTGCTATTGGAATAGTTGATAAAATAAGTTTTTGGTGAATAACTTGTAAAATGTTAGGAATTGCCATAGGGTTGTAATTAGAAAAAATGTTTGTTTTTCAATTCCGCATCGAATGATTTAAAAATATATAGGGGTTCCCATTTGAAATAAGAAAGATAAAGTGCTTTAAAGTTTGCGAAGTTTGACACTAGATTTTGATCACCCTGTATAATCTGGATCAATAAAAACTTGGTTAACGAGACTACTAGACTTTACTTAATGACTATGTCCTAAAATTTTATTAACCAGATACTATTTGCGTTTTTTATTAATTTTTAAAGCCAGTGGTGCAAAACCGACTTTTTTTGGTTTTTATTTTTTTTCGCTGACTTCAACGAACCGATTTCAATAGAATTTTAGGAATGTGTAGGCAACCATAAAAGACACCCAAATAAGTAAAAAAAAGTATAGCATGTAATTTAAAAAGATATATCATCATGGCGTAACACTTTATTGGGACACCCTGTATAATCAAAAATATTTTCCTGAAATAGACTCGGAGGTACAGAGAACGCCTGCAAAATATCAAAATCCTAACTTAATTAATAACTGAGCTACAGAAGACGGGAGGTGAGGTGCAGGACCCTGTATATACAGGATGTAACAGAATAACTATTCCTAATTTTAACTGGAGTATCCTGGGCTCAGAATATGAAGATTTAATGCAAATCACTGAGATAAAATGTGGCTCCTTACTGAGCTACAGGGTGTTTTATATAAAAATTTAAAAACGATTTTTGCCCAGTACTTTAAAACTGTTTGACGTATCCTTATCATACTTGGCAGGAAATGAAGGTATCGTACACCATACTAAATTATGTTAAATAAAAGTTTCTGGCTACTGCCAGTGGCGTACAACAGGGGCAAGTGAGAGGTTGATCCTTCCTAAATTCTACGCCACTGGCGGAATTATCATTTTAGCACAATTTTTCGATTCTCCAATACTTGCTGTGTAAAAAACATACTCTTTCTTTGTAACGATAAAGTCACTGTTTTTCGAGATATTTAAAGTTAAACATAAGCTGCACCCTTGGGATTTTTTCAAAATTTGCTCAAAAAAATTTGAAAAAATTCAGTAAAATAGAGAAAAAAATTAGCTACATAATAACCAAGTAACTTTTTTCTCTAACTCATTCTGATTTGGCTGTAAAAATTATTGAAAATAAAAAAAATAAAATGCAAAAAATATTAATTTTCAATAATTTTTCCAGCCAAACCAGAATGAGTTAGAGAAAAAGTTACTTAGTTATTATGTAGCAAATTTTTTTCTCTATTTTACTGAATTTTTTCAGATTTTTTTGAGCAAATTTTGAAAAAATCCCAAGGGTGCAGCTTATGTTAACTTTAAATATCTCGAAAAACAGTGACTTTATCGTTACAAAGGAAGAGTATGTTTTTTACACAGCAAGTATTGGAGAATCGAAAAATTGTGCTAAAATGACAATTCCGCCAGTGGCGTAGAATTTAGGAAGGATCAACCTCTCACTTGCCCCTGTTGTACGCCACTGGCAGTAGCCAGAAACTTTTATTTAACATAATTTAGTATGGTGTACGGTACCAAATTTCCTGCCAAGTATGATAAGGATACGTCAAATAGTTTTAAAGTACTGGGCAAAAATCGTTTTTAAATTTTTATATAAAACAGCCTGTAGCTCAGTAAGGAGCCACATTTTATCTCAGTGATTTGTATTAAATCTTCATATTCTGAGCCCAGGATACTCCAGTTAAAATTAGGAATAGTTATTCTGTTACACCCTGTATATATATATATATATATATATATATATATATATATATATGTATATATATATATATATATACATATATATATATATATATATATATATATATATATATATATATATATATATATATAAGTTAAATTTCGTTGCTTGTAAGTAAAGTTTTTAAAAAATATTTATTTTTAAAAGTACAACAAATGCTGACGTTGTTATTAGAAATAAAACTATTTTAGTATATTAAATATTTAATTCACAATTTTATTTATTTATTTTATTAATTATTTATTTGAAATGATTTGATTTAACAATAATATTAATATTTAGATATTCACTAATTAAAATCTAACATCTGATTAACTTCATAAAATATATGTAATAATGTTTTGTTTCGCGCCAAGCGCATACATAACAACTATAACTCGTGGGCAGGGCTGCGCCGTCCATAAGGGCTATGCTGTCAGAGGCATCGCAAGGTGCCCTTGGCGTCTTTTTTTGCAAAAAAAATACTTGTTCGATTTAAAGTGCAGTGACTGCTTTCTCACAAATCGCCATTCCCCTCATAATTTTACTATAAAATAACATATTTTATTTCGGTTACCTGTAATTTGTTTATTATAATGTATTAAATTAAACATATGTACTACTAGTCCATAATGCCCATAGGTCATAATGGCGGGGACATAGGAATGATAAATAAATTATAAACATAACACGTACACTATATTCTAAGGAAATTGTCCATATTTTTTCAACTAACTACATGATTTTAAACCCGAATTCAAAATTTTGTTTTAAACCTAAAATTAATTCTGTAATTTTTAAATAAAGAAACATTATTTTTAAGCTGCATCAGTATCAGTATACATGCATATTAGAAAGAGTATATATGTACGCGGTACGAGCATTAATGCCTGACCGAGCTAGATTTTATTCTCTGGAAAATTTTGAAAAGTACAATACAAACTTTTGAATTGTAAATTATTATAGGGAAGGGGGTGGGCACATAAGAGTGACTTGCCCGAGGGCGCCAGAATTGCTTGGCGCGGGCCTGCTCGTGGAAACTCGTTCTGCAACTTACATATACATAGATTTATAAAGATGTGTAAGTGATACATTGGAATTAGTCAACCAAAGTAAATTTATTATTTTTAGATTGATGTAGATGAAAAGTTTTATTTCGAATCACAATTACATGTACTGAGCGAATTAAAATTTGAAATCCGAAATTATTATCTTTTTTTGGGAAATAATGCATATGGTAAATATTAGTATTTTTAATGATTATAAGAATAAAACAACTACTCGGGCATCAGTCAATAGTTTTATTTTATTTTATTAAAATGTGGTTCGATATTTCGACCTCACTGAGGCCATCACCAGGAACAATAATTATAACAATTGTACCTACAAAAACATATATTTGGTATAATTTTCTCCCTGTTAATTGTTATCATTTTTATATTATAGTACCATTACACTACACTTCATTGTAAGAACATTGTTTGGCATTTTTTTAAATTTCTAGTTTGTAAATCTGTTTCATTTAAAATTGTTGTCATCAAAATGTCAAACAATGTTCTTACAATGAAGTGTAGTGTAATGGTACTATAATATAAAAATGATAACAATTAACAGGGAAAAAATTATACCAAATATATGTTTTTTGTAGGTACAATTGTTATAATTATTGTTTCTGATGATGGCCTCAGTGAGGTGAAAATATAGGACCATATTTTAATAAAATAAAATAAAACTATTGACTGATGCCCGAGTAGTTGTTTTATTATTATTACCAGTTTACAGTCAAGAAAATACATATTATATTTAATAATTATGTTGACATAATTTAAAGAAACGCATTCTTATCATCAATTTACAGAAAGTACATTTATTTATTGCAGGACCTTTACCAATGTTAATGCAAGATCTCATATTTAAATCAGAAAGACCTATTGGCATAAATTTTGCTGGTGTAGGATTTAGACTTGGTACAGTTCAAAAACGACCTGATTTGGATTATACTAAATATCTTATTGCATCTGAACAAACAAATCAATGTTTTGAAGAGCAATTGGAGAGTTATAAGGATTCACATAAAATGACAAAACGCATTGTAAGTATAGAAAAATGTTATATTACCCAATTATTATACTTGAAAATAAGCACTGGCGCATTAAGTAACCTACAGTGGTAGTGGTTTCGACATTAACAATTTGTAATAATCTCGAATTTTATTCAATGATTTATTTCCATAATATGGAGTACCATACATTAACTTTTCTGAAAACTAGCCGAGTTAATCCGCCACTAAGAATAAGACTAATTACACATTAGTAAGCAATTATGCTACTACTGTAGATTACATCATTAAAACAAATAAATTTTCAAGTTAGTATACACAATAGCTTGAGGTGAGAATATTATCATTAACAACATATTAACAAATTGTGTTTTCGTAGTGTGTTTAAACTAGCCAGATAAATTCGCTATCGCACAACACGTGTAAATAATTCTCATGATGTAAAATTTGAAGTTACAAAAATAATTACAAAAACCGAAAATATTACCAGTATATTAATAAAAAAAGCAACAGAAATTTACAATGAAAAGAATAACATAAGCCAGTTGTGAAGCACTGATTTAAATAAAATTTGGCTTCTTTAATTAATAAATTATAAAATTTGTAATCTAATTATTTGTATTTTGTTACCTAATTATTTGTTTTTAAGTTTTTTTTGTTTATTATTCATGTAATTTGCAAATATTTTCTTGATGACGATTTACGTGCAGTAGAAACGACGAAATTTAATTAAAAACTAGGTAGAACTAAAACCTAAAGCTCTCTTATTTTAATATAATGAGTTCTAAAAGATTCTTTTCTATGTTGAACAAAACATATTAAATTCAAGTATAACATTTTGAAATTATTTGTCAAGTTTTAATCATAATCATACTCTGTTTCTCATTAAAATTAAGAATTTAAGTTAATTTATAATATTATTTTCTAGAGTCACTTTCTCAAGAGTATGACTAATAATTGTTTATTTGCAATAACAATATATTTGGAATCAACATATTGTATGTTAGGGTTGCGCAAATAAACTATTATAAATATAGTAAACTATCCACTATTTATTTAGCTTTGCATTGATTCACGTAATACTTTACACTACACTTTTTTGTGTATTCAGTTTCAAATAGCAGTATATAGAGATATATACTAGCATTTTTATTAAATGACTAAATATATATATATATATATATATATATATATATATATATATATATATATCAAACGCTACGCATTTATTCATCAACACAGTATTTTTTCTCTTTTGTATTGAGTATATGAGTCGTATAAATGCAAAACTCACTATTTGCAAATTTTAAGTTTTGAGATAATTGCAAAAAACTGTTATAGCTAAGGGTAATTGTATTTTGATGATAAAATCTTGTTACTAGATGGCAATACTTATTTAAAATCGTGAATCATTGGTTTTATACATCATTAATTCATACAAACCGTTTTATGTAGATCTAAAATTTGCATATAGAGACTTTTGCAACTTACTAGTTGCTTTTGCATACGCCTGCGTAATTATTTACACTAGGAAAAACAAGATAGTATTGCTGTTATCAGAGAGTATTTTATTAACTAGACAAAACACAATAAACAAAATAAAATAACATAATAGTAACTTTGAATAAGTATAAAAAGTATAAAGATGCACCGAGCGACAAATAGGAAAATTTAAACGCTGTAGATTTTTTTGGCGTATGCTGGTCAAGGTATCGCATGGTTAGATGCCTGTCATTTTATTGGTGGAAAGCAAACAGTTACTTTTGCATCTAAACTATCAACGCAAGTAGTGAGTTTTGCATCCAACACTAAACTTTAAAGAGTGTTTCTCATATTAAATACTGAGTTTTTTTTCTAACTAACCTAACTGTCGTATTCCTTGTAAAATTCTACGTCCAAATTTCTCATAATTTTATTTTTCACTTTTTGTCGAATAGTGAGTTTTGCATCTATACGCCTCATATATGGTAACAACATAAATCATATGAGTTTTTCATTCATCAATAAAAATAAAGATGCAATTTGTATTGCAGAAAGATTTCTATATTAAACACATCGTTAAGGAGAGCAGTTTAGCAGTACATATAGCATATTCGGCTTATATGAAGTGGATGAAAGATGAACATAAAAGTGATTTGGCATTATATGGCGTACCATACAACGCAAAACAATTATTCTGGATAAATTCTGTCCAAGTCTTTTGTGCAAAGTCTAATGTAGTAGATTATACTAGTTACAAATACGGAGTTATTGAATCTCTAATAAACTCGATAAAATTTGCTCAAGATTTTCATTGTCCAGTTGGATCGCACATGAATCCAAAACAGAAATGTCAATGCCTACCAGGAGTTGACTGTTAATCTGCTGATATACGTATACAATGTTTCAGTTTTATTTGTTTTTAAATAAACAAGAACATATAGATAATATGTGTTTAATTTAAACAATCAATCATTTTCCTTATCCTTATTCACAATTACATTTCAAAATTTGTTTTAGAACTTTTATACTATAATTCACGAAAGTGGCTATTTATACATACGGTATGTATACGCAATTGGCTATTTATACATACAGTATTTTTACGCAATTGGCTATTTAGGGTAGGTTAGATTAGAAGGTTAGTTTAGGTTTTTTTTTTAGTATGTATAAATAGCGTATACATACCGTATGTATAAATAGCCTCATCCATAATAAGTTCATACATTCATTAATTACGGGATATCACTTTTTGCGAAAATTATTTCGATGGGTAACATAATTCTATATTACTTTTATTCTGCATTACATTATTTAAAATGAGACATTTTATATATATATATATATATATATATATATATATATATATATATATATATATATATATATATAGTGTGTCCGAGTAAATTGGCTACAATATGTTATTATTAATTTTATGAAAAAAAGTTATTCTTCATAAAAAGTTCTGCATGTTCTCAAACCCAAAATTCAACCATCAGATATTAAATTATATCAGCCGTATAAAAAATATCATTTTTGTTCAAGAAAATAAGAAAAGATGTTATGGATTAAAAATAATTTTTAAATATTCAATGTTGTTTATTTACAATTAAAAAATATTATTTTTACATTTTCTCTGCGATAACATTGCAAGTTTAAGTTTGAAAATTAATACATTATTAATCTAGGAGGCACTTGTCAGTGAACGTCAAAAAAAGAACTGTTACATGTATGACCAGAGATGGAGGATATGTGGAAGCATTAGTAAATTAAGATATGATTATTTATTAAGATTTATTTTATCAAATTTATGAATTAATAATGTAATGTATTAATTTTCAAACTTAAACTTTCAATGTTATCGCAGAGAAAATGTAAAAATAATATTTTTTAATTGTAAATAAACAATATTAAATATTTAAAAATTATTTTTAATCCATAGCATCTTTTATATCAAAAATTTTCAATATGGTCAAAAATGAAGGTAATTTACTCTTAAACAAAAATGATATTTTTTGACACACCTTGTATACGACTGATATAATTTAATATCTGATGGTTGAATTTTGGGTTTTAGAACATGCAGAACTTTTTATGAAGAATAACTTTTTTTCATAAAATTAATAATAACAAAGTTTTCCATATGTAGCCACACTGTATAAAAGTAACGTATATAAATTAAAATATCCAACATTTCAAATACTACTATGTTTTAAGTACAAAGAAAATACAACGGACACGTGGCAATCCTAAAATCTAGCCAAGATTTCGTCGTTTCATCGTTTAGACTAAGTGTTATCTCTTACAATAACATAATTATTTTGAGTACCCGATCGACTGACTTTGTTTCTGCAAGCACACATGTACCGCAAAATATCTTAATTTTTACGAATGCTTAAGTATCCGAATGTTATGATTTTTTTATATGACAGGTTCATACACAGAGTAATTCATAAGTATTAATATATAGGACGATCCTCACGTATATGGTAATCCCGGACACATATAAAGAGTGGCAGGTTTCTTGTGTAAGAAACTGACCACTCTTTTTATTTCAAAAATCCTTATTGCAATTAGAAGAGAACAAATTTAAACGTCTCATTTATGTATTTTTTATATCAATATTAATAAACATGTTAATCATAAAACAAATTACTTAAATTTTTCAACGTTGGCGCAGCCAATTTTGATATTTTGTTGTTGCCTCAGATTAAATATAACTAGACTGGTGACGAATATATTTTTTGATGTGAAAAATTATTGTATGCGATAGCAAATACTTCCCATGCATTAAATAAAAACAGAATTAAAATTTATGCCACGTAGATTGTCCGCCTTTCTATTGGCAAATGTTATAACATATAAATATATAATAATTTAAATTCAAATAAATATTTAATGTTCATTATAAAATTTGTAATAACAATTTAAACGCCTTTAATATTATATGAAATTTAATAAATATGAATAAAAAACTAACAGTATTTTTATTGTGAATTCTTTCTTATCTATGATTGTAGTCGAAATTTCTAGTCAACAAAGTTCATAAAGTGAAATATACAGCCGAATGTGGGTTGTCCGTCTACACGTACTCATAAGTAGATATTTTTGGATATTTTTTTATTGGCCAAATAACAATAAATATGTTATCGTAGATTTCCTGTTGATCCTAAACAAAAAGAAAAATGCTTAAATAGAGTGAAACCAGAACTTACTAAAAATAAATATACGTATTTATGTAGCAGGCATTTGAAAAAAGAATGCTATCACAAAGGTTTTGGGCCACTGAAATTAAAAGCTGATGTTTTACCAATATAAAATCTTTCTAAACGTTATATTATGTAAGTATACTTAAATTTACACAATATTAATGTTATTGACATCATAAAACTAATAAAAACAAGATTAGAAGTATATGGGTAAACCCATATATAGACCACTTTGACATTTCTCGGAGAGTTGGCAACACTGTATTTTAATAATATTATAATTTATGTGCCACAATAAATTTTTTAAAAATTTTGTGATTTTTTTCTCGATAAGCTGGCAAAACTGTATTTTGTTAAAATTGCATAATTTATTTAGGCACTAGAAAAAACTTTTATGAAAATTTGATTAAAATCGGTTAAATAAAATGGTCATAATAAATTTTTAAAAATTTTACTAATTTTTTTCTCGGAAAGTTGGCGACACTGAATTTTGTTAAAATTACATAAATTATATGAATACTAGGAGAATCTTTTGTAAAAATTTGAGTAAAATCGGTTGAATAACATGGCCATAATAAATTTTTTAAAACTTTAGTAATTTTTTTATCGGAAAGTTGGCAACACTGAATATTAATAAAATTATATAATTAATGGCAGCATTAGAGAAATCTTTTCTGAAAATTTGATCAAAATCGGATAAATAACGTAGACAATATGAATTTTTAAAAATTTAGTAATTTTTTTCTCGGAAAGTTGGCATCACTGAAAAAAAGCAAAATCACATGACCATCTTGGGCACTAGACAAATTTATCCTGAAAATTTCATTAAAATCAGTTGAACCGTCTAGGAGGAGTTGCGGCCACAAAATTTTGACTTACGACCGAGCGAGCGAGCGAGCGAGCGAGCGAGCTGACGACGCTCATCCATACACCCACATAAACTAAGTTCAGATTCGTCATCTACAGGCTATATGAAGGATTTCTATACAATTTTTTCTTTTTTGAAAATGTTACAGACACCGTACCAAACGCTATACTACTTTTTCCTTACAGTCAAAGTAGTAAAAAAGCTATTTATTAGGGAAACCGAACTATCTGTATTTGATGATTTTTTTTAACAGAAATTTTTTCTGAACGTATTTGTACGTAAATTTATATTTCTATATCAACATTATTGATATCATAAAAGTAATAGAAAACTTTATATTAGGGAAAACGCAACCATCTGATGGGAAACTTGTCTGAATATTATGTTATGTATTTATATTTTTATAATATCAAATTTATTGACATCATAAAACTAATGAAAAGCTTATGTGATAAATAATGTCAAAATAAAATCTGTAAAATATTTATTTGAAATACATACTTATATATTTAAGTTTAGGTTACCTGCAGTCCAAGAACTTCAAAGTAAATATAGTCTGAGCCAAGTATATTCACAAGCCGATATTCTTTCAGCATATCTTCCCGAACATTGTATTTTGTAATTTCGTTGAAATTATTAAATTGCTAATGTAAACGTTACTTTTTATAGGTTGAATTTTATTTTTATTAAGATTGCTTTGTTATGTATACTAATTTACTATATGACCACGATAGTATATTAAAAGTAAGTCATCAATACATCATCAGTTTAGAAAGTTAGTTCATAATATCATTCCATTTTTATAAACACTCTTGTTAATAATTTTATTATGGGAGGGAAGGGTATAGAAAAGTAAAAATTGTCAAGTTATGCTAATTGCAAAAGTCTTATATCCATCTGGTGGTGAAATTAAAAACTGTCGCATGTAGCACTTTCATTAGCGCATGTGTGTTTATGTATTTAATGACATTTCTTTTTCAATTTGTATATTTAAAAACATTTTGTAAGTTTACCAACTATATGTAATATTAAGTTTGTTTGTTTGTTTGTTTATATTTCAATATATTTAAAAAATAATACATAATAAAATATACGCATTCAACACTAAATACTTGAATTATAACTCAATAAGGTTACTACACAAATTTTAAATTTCAAATTTTTCGATAGGGCTAAATAATTTTTTAATAATTTTTCATATTTTTATTATATATATATATACAGGGCCGTTCCTGGCGGGGGTGCAAAAGGTGCATCCGCACTAGGGCGGCCAGCCGACAGGGCGGCCGTGGTCCACTTTTAGCCTCAAATTAATAGTAAAATAAATCATGTTAATTTTTAAGGGCGGCTATTTCTTTTTTGCACCTGGGCGGCTATCATTCAAGGAACGGTCCTGTATATATATATATATATATATATATATATATATATATATATATATATATATATATATATATATATATATATATATATATATATTAGTTTTAGTGACTGTAAATATTTATATTATTAGTTTCGTGGGATTTTCAGTCAAAAATAAAAACAACTCAATTCAAAGTGCAAGCTTTCGGAAAAAATTTATTTCCTTCATCAGGCAAATGGCAGAGTTAAAATTATAAAAATAAATACATGACATAAATATATGACAAGTGCATATTTTTGACTGAAAATCCCACGAAACTAATAATATATATATATATATATATATATATATATATATATATATATATATATATATATATGTATATATTTAAAGAGAGACAGAGAGAGAAAGAGAAAAAAAATAAGTTTACTTGTATTTATACTATAATAAGAGTGTATATATATATATATATATATATATATATATATATATATATATATATATATATATATATGTATATATGTGTGATTCATAATTAGTGAATCAAACTAAAATGGTAGATTCCTTATGTTAAAAGAAGAGAAATTGTCAATACAAACATGTATACTTAACCAAACAGTTACCGAGATACAGGCTGTTGCTTGTTGCAAAAGCGAAATAATTGTTTCCAATTATTAATAATAACAAATCATATTAGGTGTAGCAGTGTTCAATACGTGTTAATATTGTATATTATTATTTTTCATATCAGTTACAGTAAATGCTCAAATTGTTGTCCGTGAGCGCGAATACAGGCATTACAGTGAGGTATCATAAACTCGAGGAATTACACACAACTGAAATACTACTAATGAATATCTGTTAAATTTAATGCACATTTTGTTTTGGTAAACTAATAGCTAACTTAATATGTTTTGTTATTATTAATAATTGGAAACAATTATTTCGCTTTTGCAACAAGCAACAGCTTGTATCTCGGTAACAGTTTGGTTAAATACATATGTTCCTATAGACATTTTATCTTCTTTTGACGTGAGGAATCCACCATTTCAGTTTGATTCATTAATTATGAATATATATATATATATATATATATAATGATATGAAATTACTACCGTGACGAATATGTAATGATTTGTTACGGGATTACGGTAAATGTTACTGATTATTATTATTACTTTGCAAAATAGATTTTTTTCAATTTTCCATTTTATTATTTAAAATAAAATAGGATAATGTTATATCACTGGAAAGAGAAAAAAAAAATCTTTTTAATGACACTACATTGAAATACTAGTTACATAAGAAAAATGAAAGTTGCATCATAAATCTCGAAAACGGTACATGATAAAAAAATTTTGGTTACTCCTGGAAATTCTGTGTGAAAAAGTGTCCTAAGAAAGTGCAAACCAAAATAATGTATCATTTTGCATACGAGAGTTATAAGCGAAAATATAAAACAGCAAAATTTGCATTTTTGTCTATATCTAGTAACCTAAGGAATTTTTTGGAAAAAACAAAAGATGACTAAACTCGCCTACTAATGAGGCAACTTTCATCTAATTTAACCGATGTCGTATCTCTAACAGTTTCGGAGATCCCCATGCATACGAAGTTATCTTGGACACTCTGTATATATATATATATATATATAATTTTGAAAATATGTGACTTATAGTAGTTGTTGTTATACAAATTTTTCTATTTCATAAATTTATTTAATACGACGACAGTCGGTTCTATGGTGGTCAATAATGGATTTCTTTTGAAGGAGGATAAACTCTGTTAATTTTCTGATATCAAAATTAAACACTTTTAAATTAAATTACAGGTTATGTTATTAATAATGATATCCAAAATATAAACTAATTTTTTTGCATAATTTTATAATTAAATATATGCTGATTAACTGTCCTGATATTTGGTTCATTTAATATTTGCATTTTTGACATGTGGGACACTCTTGATAAAAGTAATTCAAAAATTTATAAGACTATATTTTATGTAGGTATTTAGTTTGGATACAAACAAATATAAAATATATTTTGTCATCCAAACCAAAAATAAATTAATAATTTGAACAGAACATATGTCGGTGTCTCGCCTACCCTTTTGGAGAGGTGTGGGGGTAACTTTATTTTCTTAAATAAAAATCCCTATTTTTGAGTGTAGATTAGAACTCTCCAGAAAAATTACTTTAATTTTATTCACAACTAACCTCCCTCCGGGGGTCAGCTTTAAAATTTTAAGTGGAAACCCCCAATTTTGTGCAGATTAAGATTCTGTGTCAAAAACTATGAGGATTCATTTCAATTTTTAATGCTGAGATGATAGCTATATATCTTTGTTTAGATTATATTGTAAAAAGTACTGCAATCAACCAAAATTTTGTAATTTTCAGTGATAGCAAAAGCGTCATACAAAAATTAAAATATCCAAAATTTACTAATAAAAATTCTAAAACTATATATGACATCTTAAATCTTATACAAAAAATTGTTACTAAAAATAATACCATTAAAATAATCTGGATAAAGGGACATGAAAATATAAGCTACAATAATAAAGTTGATTTACTTGCAAAAGAAGCGATAATAACCAATAATAACAGAATTAAATATCAATGATCAAATAGCAGAATACAAACAAATTCTGGCAGAAGAATGGAACGAAAAATATAGAATATACATGCAAAATAAAACGACGCATTACGGATTAATTCATCCCGAACGCCCGAGAAAACATGGTTCAGTTCAGGTATGCCCAGGAGTTTCATTACTTTTATATGTCGCATGAAATTTAATTATAATTTTTCCAAACATCATTTACACAAAATTAACATGTCCAGTATATATTAGTTGCGACTGTGATAATGAATCTGTAGAAGATTCAAATCACATAATATTCTCATGTTCAAAATATAATAATAAACGCAAAACATTATATCAAAATCTACTTCAAAAAGAATTATATCTACCTACAAGTGTAACGGTTCTTTTAAACACTAAAGATATAAACGTATATAAAATACTTTACAATTTTGCGATGGACAATAAAATAAAATTATAAACTTAAATGAATCTACTGGTTGATGGCCTTAGTTGCCGAATCCAAAAAAACAGAAAAAAAAAAAACAAAGAACTATTATCTCATGCAAATAATGCTAACTTTATTTTTAATTAGTTTTTTAAAGTCACATTTATATAACGGAATCTTTGATACACAGTAATAATAATTACTGCATAAAAACTTTGTATATAATACAATAACATTTGATGGATATATAGTAGTTACTATTGTAAGAATGAAAATTATTATAAGAACAATCGGAACATATATTGCAGTTATCAATATAATAATTGTATTTTTTATATAATTAATTTTGATATTTAATATTTGCAATTTGATATATAAATTGTGTAACTTCTTAATAATTACAATCAATCGTAAATTATTTCGAAAATTAAATAAAGTGGTAAATATAATTTTATATGCAACACTTGTTAAACCCATGGATCTTACAATAAAAAAAAATTGTTCTTATATTTTCATTAAATGAAGAAAAAGCATCGAATTGGTCTACAGATATTTGCATTCTTGTTTGTGAACCAATCCAGAAAACAGCAAATCCGTTGATAATTTGATTTATTCTGGATGATTTTAACAGAAATAAACGAAATATAAATGAACAATAATGAATTATTAGTAGAGAATCGTATATATTGTTTAATTTAATACCTCGCATTTTGTACTGAAAGTTTTATGAAATTCTAAAAACTATTCGAGGTTCTTCTATATATTGCACGTTATTTAATATATGTAACTTTTTATTAATTAAAAAATGAAATGTAATTACAGTAAATTGCTTTCTAATGTTTTATTGTAAAAACAAGTGTAAATATATTAGTACATAATATTTATTTAAAAAAATAATTGAATGCATGATAAAAATTATACGTATATGTCACCGTTAAAGCGTTTAATCAATATTCCATGAAATAACTAGTTATGTCATATACTCGTGAGTCGTGATACCGATCTTCCGATTCAGTTCTTAAATCACTCTTCCAAAATATTAATATTACGTACTTGAATTGTTGTAGCATAAATAATTATAAAAATATATCATTTTGTAGAAAACGAATAAGGACAAGACGGCAATGTCGTAAAACTCTGGTTGTTTCACTACCAACCTAAGCAGATTAATTATTTATCTTGTTATAACTATTTTATACTTAAAAATTGCATTATAAAAGCCTACTTACTGTAATTATCGGAGGTATAATTGCTAGGGTACCACCGACAATTATACCATAGTTTATCCGTCATTTGTAAAAGCGAACGTAAAGAACATTCAACAAAAGATTCATATCCTTACCCACAACATTAATTCTATCAATGATCTTTCTCAATTTTTCTTCAGTTTTAGCCAGACAACTATGTCATCAGTATACCCTAAACAGGTACAACACAATTACCTATATGTATACCATCATCACGTCATCTATACGAAATCAATCATTTATTTATCAACTTGTACAGCAACCTCACTTTCAACATACAGAATTTGAATTATTTCTAAAATATTATATGTTACACTGTATTCAAGAAGTATGTACATCCCACAAGAATTTCCGAGGAACATTGTCATAAGCTTTCCTTAAAACGGAAAGTCACCAAACACTTTTTAAAATTTTTGTCAAGTAACTTTTCGATAATTATACGATGAGAAAACAATTAATTAACACATCCTTCCTCTAAAAAAAAAACCACCTTAAATATCGCTAAATTTAGAGAAAATAGTGCCTATTCTAATTTTCAGCAGCTAAAGTTAGCGACTGGCAAAACATCTTGGCATCAATATTTTTTTTCTTAGTTTTAAAAATCATTTGTGATGATATTTGTTCTATATGATAAAATATCTAGAACAATTTTGTTGTTTTTTAATAACTTCGTTTATTTTCCTAGAAATTAAACAGATAATTCTTTTTTCTGTTAATAAATAAAATAATTAAATACTATACCACTAAAAAGTTATCAACCCTAAGTAAACAACTGCTTGAAAGCAGTTGCTTCATTTTGGTCACCTGTGGGAGAAGACGCGTTGATGTGACGTTTTGTAAGAATGTAAAATTCCGCTAGATGACGGACATCACTGCGCTAAAAACAGTAAATTCGTTTTAATATAAGCTTAATTCGTGCTTATCTATAAAAAAAAAACTTAATATGTCAAATTTAGTATTATTTCAATACCTCCTTTATCATATGTGACATGATGGTCGGTAATAAAACTGGTTTAATTTAATGCTTACCTTATTCGCTTTTATATATTTAATACTGGAATGCTTCAGGAAATATTATACAA
Source organism: Clivina fossor (assembly GCA_963966155.1). Classification (NCBI taxonomy): domain Eukaryota; kingdom Metazoa; phylum Arthropoda; class Insecta; order Coleoptera; family Carabidae; genus Clivina; species Clivina fossor. The sequence goes on from OZ014551.1 coordinate 37,627,872, forward strand.
CAAATTGTTGTAACAATATTTATTTAAATAAAAAAAATATTAGAATTTTATTTCATTATTTAATATGAATAATAGCTGTAAAATTTTATACTTTATCTAAATCATTCGGATAAACTTTGAATTCATTTCAACTATAAGTTAATTTTTATGTAACACTAAATAATTCTATATTATTATTTAATTATAATATATGAGAGAGAATTAATTATTCTTTAATTAAAAAGCAACGCACAAAGTTTTATTTTGTTTTTTTACAAAGTTGAAATAAGTTCTGTGTATTATTAAATATTCTATATATTATTAACAGCAATCGATTATACAATGTGTTAATATATGAATTATTAAAAAAAATACATTAGCAGTTTTAAAATGTTTCTAGTCGTGTTTGTCATAAGAAATAAGTTCTAGAAATCTGATAGTCAACCGAAATTTATTTTAATATTTTTGGTAAAGTATCTTTAAATTATAATATAAAACATATTTAAATATTTCTTAATAATAAATTTTAAAAATAGTTTTTCTTATTTATATTTAATATGTGTAGAACTAAATTTTATTCAAATTTTTGAAAAATTATATTATTTTTATTTTTATTTTTTCTTGTGGTTTTATAAATTTCTTAAAGTAAATTATAAATAAGGTAGATAAGTTTGTAGAACATTATATTATAAAAAATAAAATATTTTAAATTGAATTTACAGTTATACTGATATTCCGTATTGAAGTGACAATATTTTATTTCATATTTTTAAACAGAACTTTAGTTTTTAAATTGCAAAAAAAAAGATTTGAGATGTGTAGATAATTGAGCAGGTAGATAAATGTATGAATTTTGACAGTTAATTGTCTAGGTATGATCGCTTTGATCGTGAGATTGAATGGTGGCGTTAATGCTGTATATAATGCTTTGGTTCCGAAAACATAAAAAGAAAATGACTGACTGTTTGGACTGAGATTTTTACGTGACGTATGTAGTGTAACTAGAAAGAATTGGGTACGAAATAGAGAAGTATATGATAATTGTGAAATTGAAAACATTTTGTTGCAAAATTGGTGTTAAGCGAATGTCTAATAAATGTTTTTTTAAAATATATGTGGATGACTTTGAAGGTATACGTTTGCGTGATTGAGCGTGTTTTACATGAGCAAATATAATAAGAATAGAAGAGTATATATGGATGAAGCTAAAGTTGCTTGTTCAGATAGGAATGTTTAGAGAAAATGAATTGCGGGATACTGGACTACATCCATTTGGATACATGGCGTGATACATGTATGCACGAGTATGTATATTTGTGTGAAATGTTTTTCTTTTTTGTAAGAGAGCCAGAGCAATTTTAAACAACTGCATTAAAATATGAAATTGTAACATAATAAAAAATTTACAGATATCAGTATATTAAAATAAAACGGTTTTAGGTTGTAGTTCTGTATTACTATTTATTAATAATTGACTCAACGTACATTTTTATCAGGAAAAATAATACAAATAACATTTACAATAAACAAAACATAGAAAAAAGTTACTAGATAACAAAACAAATAATTAGATCATAAAATTTATAAATTTTTAATTAAAGAAAGCCAAATTTTATGTAAATTAGTGCTTTCACACTGATTGGTGTTATCTTCTTTTTCCATAAATTTCTATTGCTTCTCTTATCAACCTATTGTTAATTGTATTTTAACAAATTATTTTTATACTATAACATTAATTAATATTCCAAACCATACTGGGAAATTATAACAAAAATTTTATAACTAGGATAGCAAATGGTACTGAACTTCTTTATTTTAAAATCTTATTTTATTCTACTCAAACTAAATTTGTATAATTTGTATAAAGAATAATAACAACAGTCTATTTCCATAATATTTAATTAAAGTTTAATATATTGTTAAAAATATAGTCAAATTCCTGTAAGAAGAAGTTTCCAATCATTCAATTGTGTGAACTAAGAACAGACAAGTACGAAATGTTTACATATAGTCATATACGTTTAGCGAATTGCTAACAACTGAGGAGCTCGTTTTCAAAATGCAACATGTCCATTTTTTAATTTTTTGAAGTAGAGATTTCGTTGGGTATATTAAAAGACTGTGTATCTTACAAAATACACAGTTTGTGTCAAATCGCAACAAATCCCATTGAAAAGTAGGCGGAAAGTTTGTATTCCACTATCAAAACGCAACATGTCCACAGAGTTATGTTTTCGAAACGAAACATGTCCCGTTTGACACTTCCAAGCCAAATACTTGTGCGACCTGCACATTATTTTTGATGCAATAAGTATTATATTTTGTTTATAATGTCTTCGGAAGGTGTGTGTGTAGCAGAGAATAGTTTAGGAAGTAGAAAGAGGCAGAAAAATAAGCAGGCTGAGCGAATAATTAAGAAAAATATGAAGTGAGTTAGTTTTTCAAATTTGTAGGTTAGAATGATCTTAATAAGCTTAAAATTATTTAGATATGCTCCAAAGGATCTAATTCTACAGAACTGGTGTGTGTTTTTGAAATTGTCTATTAGCCACTAAAACGTTTTTGCTTCAAAACGCAACAAATCCCAATTTTTTTTTCAAAATTCAACATGTCCATTCTATAATAATTTTTTTTTTCATAAATAGTAATTCGTGATTTATATTAAATTAGTATAAACAACCCACATCATGAATGTAACTTACCAAAAAAACTTGAAAGCGCTATGTAAAGGCGGCGCTGTAGAAACACATTATAGCGTTTATCTCAAAAACATAAATTTGGACATGTCGCATTTTGAAAACGAGCTCCTCAACTATGCTGTCTGCTAACTTATGCTCATTCTTCATGTGGACGTGCTACATTTGTCGTTGTTTTCTTTAATGTTTACATGTGTTTTTGTTTTGTGTCGTATTTTGTTTTAAATCGAAATATAATTGATGATAAATATAATACTGCTTCTCATTATTTAACTAGCACTACAATTAAATATTAGCAGTGTCGTACGCAAGGGAGGATTAAGGGAATAAGTCCCCTATCAAAAATTCAGAAAAACAAAATCAGTTAAACTTCATTTATTTAAAAAATTTCGTACGAAGAGTTATTTTTAACTGAAATATTTTAATGTGTGATTTTAAAAATATCATATGTACCATTTTATTTTATATTTTTATGATAGACTAATTTCATAGTCAACAATTTAGTTTGTGCTTCATTCATATACTTAATTTACTTCTGTTGTTTAAATCATTTGAACTGAACTGCTAAAACTAAACCGCAATTAATTATTGACATTAGCAATTGTGTTCCTCTGTCACTAGTGGCAATGGGAACATAAAAAATATTGCAAATCTTGTGAGAAAATTTTCTAATGTAAGTAATTGCATACACATACAATCATAAAATAATATAAAAATACGGACACCTTTTCCATAGGTACGTATAAAACATATTATATATTACTCATAGATGCAATTTTTGAGTACGTTGACCTTGAAAACTTTTAAAATTTGCTTATGCGCTGGGGGCTGCGCTTAGGGGCTGCTACCCCGTCCCGACAATTTCTTATAATTCACTTTTTGTGCCTAGCCCCTCCTTATATCATTTTCTAAATGCGCTATTATCATTTTCCGATTGAAATTAGTTAGTATTATTTTTGCAAATTAAAACAATATCACTCTCTGAATTCTTTTTCTGCGTACGTCACTGAATATCAGCACGCTGTTTATGTGCAATATAAACATTGTGAAGATTATAAACTTCTTTTTAGGTGAATTTGACCACTCAACTAGATTCTATTACAGATGTTCATTTGATAGCAATTTACAACAAAATTATTAAATCATAAAAAGCTAGCCATTTAGATTTATAGAAGTTGTTATCGTTTATAAATAATACTATGTACAATCAAATATTATTTAAAATTCAAACTTAATTTGCAGATTTTGATAAAATACCAATTTTTATTTGGATGAAATTCCAAGTAATTGTTAATATATAAAAAGTATATTTAGCTATAACATTTTTTGACGAGTCCCAATTTTTTTGAAATGTTTGAAGCAAAACAGGTAAATATACAATTTTTTCTAAAATTTGATTGACTTAAAAATTAGGTATTTTGCTCGTACAGTGTGAAAAAAGTTACTTTTTACATGTTAGAAAGAAAAATGTATGAAAATAATTGAAAAATATTTCTAACCAAGTGAGATTCACCTGATAGCAAATTATTTTGTTAATTTCAATGCATAGGGGCAAGCGGGGCACATTAATGCAGGGGGTGCAATGATACACCACCAATATCTGATTATTGAAAAACGTTATTCGAACCGCGACGTCACTAAAACGTGTCTGTACATGTTTGAACAAAGCATTTGCGGCCGCACCGATCGCCAGGCAGCCGTTGGCCTTTCACAAGAGCAGGTGTATTTTTTGCGCGGCCAACTAAAAAATCACGTGAAATATAAAAGTGTTCCAACGCTGGTTTACGTCATTAACTTGAGACCTAAACATACCAAAGGTAAGTAATTTACATTGATACACTAAAACGTGGGGCACATTGATGTGTTTTAAATATACTAGTAACCTAAAAGTGAATGAAATTTTTAAACATTTTTTTCTTTTATTCAGAAAATGGTACAAACTTTTGTACCCAAGACTGATAAGAGAAGCATCGACGAATAGAACGTAAAAAACGCTATATCCGAAGTTATATTGCATACGTTGTCTATACGGAGGGCAGCTGACAAATACGGAATCTTTGCAACATCGTATTGAAAAGTTTCGAAAAACTACTGAAGGAAATGGAGCGTCATCTTCTAATAAATATGGGTCCAAGCACACTATTGTACAGCTGTTCTCAACTCAACAAGAGAAAGCCTTAACAGAATATTTGTTGAACTGTAGCAAAATGCATTATGGGCTATCTCTGCAGCAAGTCCTAGTTTTGGCTTATAAATATGCACAATTCTTGAGATATAAATATCCTGAATCCTGGAAAAAAATAAATGTGCTGGAAAAGATTAGGAGGCAGGATTTAGAAATAGAAATCAGGAGCTAAGCCTTAGAAAACCGGAAAATACTAGCGCAGCAAGAAGAAAAGCAGTCAATGAATTTTTTGACAATTATGAAAAAGTAATGATTCACTACAAATTTACACCTGACCGTATAATAAATTTAGATGCAACTGGGATTACTGCAGTGTTACCTACACGTAAAGTTTTGACTGAAAAGAAACAAAGACAAGTTGGACAAATTGTATCAAGTGAACGAGGAGAACTTGTAACATTTTGTAGAATAGTTACTGCTACAGGGGCTGCTCTCTCTCCTGTGTATGTCTTCCAATATGTCCATTATAAAGAACATTTTTTTAAATGGAGTTCCAAAAGGAAGTCTAGGTTTGGAAAACAAAAACGGATGAATGACTGCTGAATTGCACGTCCAAATTCTACGTCATATTCTGCGCCAAACTTCATGCACTATGGACAATCCTATTTTAATAATATATGACAACCACGAGTCACACATTTCAATAGATGCAGTTAACTATTGTCGTGACAATGGTATCGTCTACTTATCTCTTTCACCAGACACGTCCCATAAGTTACAGCCTTTGGACATTAGCATTTTTGGGCCTTTTAAAAGCAAATTGAAAATTGCTTTTAACGATTGGCACGTTAGAAATGTGGGAAAGATATTGTCTATATATAACATTGCCGAACTAATAAAATCAGCTTTCCTGGAATCTTTAACCCCAAAAAATATTACGAGTGGGTTTTCAAAACCAGGTATTTGGCTATTTAATAAACTTGTCTTTAGAGATGACGATTTTGCACCAATAAAAATATTTGATACGAGTTCTCAAGATGTTCCAGACATTGCGGATGTGAATGATGAAAATAGACAAGACCCAGATGTTGTAGACATAAATATAAATATAAAAGTGGCCGAAAATTTTGAAGCACATGACGTACCAGCTACTGTAGCCTCTGTAGACCCTTTGGGGAATCGAATGGATATCATCATCTCATAATATTGTTTCGCAAAGTTCTCTGTCAACAATGTCCCCCGAAATCGAGAGTCATTACTGATACACCTGAAAAAGATAGATTACAGGGATTGTACAAAGACAAACAAAGAAAGCAACAAGTTAAAATGATGAAACAGAAAGCAAAAGAATTAAAAACGGTGAAACAATTATTGAGTTTATTGGAAACTAAAAAGATTAAGAATAAAAAACGTAGTCATCCACAATCTGACTCTGATAGCAGCCAGAATGAGTGTGTAAAATTAAGTGATAGTGTCGAGGATTTTGAAATTGTATCTAATCCAGAAGATGAGGATTTAAATCTTGATGTGCTCAATCCTAAAAATATAAATACTGGAGATTTCTTACGCATTAAATTTGATAGGAAAAAGTCTGTTGTTCACTACGTCGCCAAAGTAATTTCCAAATATAATTTGACCAAATATCAAGTGTCACATCTCAGAAAAAAAAAACAGGATCTTGTGTGTTTGTCTTCCCCAGTGTAGAAGATAAGGCAAGCATAGATTTCAAAGATGTTATTTTGTTGTTGTCAAAACTAAATTTCTCAAAGGGCACGTCATTTCTTTATTCTTTTTCTATTGATCTAAGTGAATATAATGTGCAATAGAAGCTAATCGTTACGAAACCAAACAAGTTCCTGTACATTTAAAAATTTCCAAAGCTTTTTTTTATTATTGATAGAGGTTTGAGAAAAGATTAGTTTTTATTTTTTGTTATAAAAATTTGCTAAAAAGTTTAAGTTTTAGTGTGAAACATTGTTAATTACAATACTATTCAAATTGTAACCTAACACTTTGTAAAGCTAATTATGACCTCTCATAATAAAAATTGATTTCCTTATTAAAATTTTGTGATTATTAACCGTTCTCATACAATTTGGGCTTTGTATCAAACTGATTTTTTTTTTTAAATTATTATATTATTTTTGTTTCCTAACTCAGTAGTTATATTCTTTGCTATGATAAAATTAATTAGTTATGCTATGCAAAAAACAAAATAAAATATTATTGGCTCATTTTTGAGACACACAACATGTAATTAAATTTTTCTGTATCAATCTGCCCCACTTCCCCTAACTTATAATTTGAAAAAAAATTGTATATTTGTTAAAACAAGTAAATAAAGTTCGATTATCGTAAACTCCGTTGTACATCATCTAAAAAAGTAGTTAAATCTATGACATCATGACTGAGTACGTTTATATGAGCTCATAATAAATAATATTTTAAAATATTATGCAAGTTGCATACATTTTTTTAATTGTAGTGTTATTCTTTATAATTCTAAAAATTTAATAATGTATGTTAAATAAATAAAAATTTAATTAATAAATAATTAGCAAATTAGTTTTAAAATAAGCTTATATTTTTTATATATTTAAAAAAGAAACGCAAAAAATCTGTTTATTTGACAATGTCAAATAAAATTAACAACAAGAAAATAAATATTTATATTTTGTTTTTTAATGTAAACGTACAAGTTAGCAAAAATAATCATTGTTGCAAAGTATAGTAAAAATAAACAAAATTTAGAAATCTTTTTTTATATAATTAGTACTTATTTTTTTGTAAATATAACAAAATATCATCAATAAATATAATTACTACATTTAATTTTTTATTTTAAACTATTTAAATCCTTATATAAAATTATATGCAAATATATTTACAAAATATATTAACTACAACTGCTTTTGTATTATTATATCTGTCACCAATATAATAACGTACAACGGACTTACGTTAATCTGACTACAATTATTGAATTTTTTTTGTTAAAGTCCTAGAATTCACGGGCAAATACTTTTTTCGCCGCCTTCGGATTTATTTCGGGCAACACCATTATTCTTATGTAACAAAGTGTTTGTTTTTGTCCTAGATTATAAATAACTACTTAACAATTGTTTTCAAATTTAAAATAAAATAAAATATTTTAAGCTTACAGTAAAACAATTAACATCGGAGAGGCTAAAAGACCTGACATATGTTGGAAGTAATCCAAAGATTCGTACATTTATTGCAAATATAATTGGCTTCTTCTTTACGACAACAACTTTAATTTTTTTAGTGCTGGCAGTTTTAAAATTTACTATTAACACATATGATTCCCTCAGCAGTATTATGGAAGATATTATAATGATTTGTATTTGGTTCCAGGTAATTAATTTCACATGAATTACTATTCAACATAGTTTTACTTGTCTCTTTATGAAAAACTTTTGTTTTGTTAATAATATAAAAAATATATCGACTTTTGTGTGCGAAAGTACTCAATGACAAATGATTTTTTAAAACTTGTAAATAACATGATTAGAAATATATCGATATAGGCTACTTTGACATTAATACAAAAATATTTTTAAAAATCTTTAAAAGTTGGCAGCACTGTTTAAGAATAAAATGTTGTAATTATTGTATATAAGACAATATATTCCAAATATTTGTTTGAAATCAGATAAACGATATATAAAAATTAAATTTTAAATATTTTTTCGGAAAATTACAAGCATGTAGTAATTCTGCCTAAATATTTAATTACAATTGGACAAAATAACTGAAAATATTATTAATATTTTTTTTCTTAAAAAGTTGGTAACACTCTTTTCGCCGCCTTCGGCTTTATTTCGGGCAACAACTTAATTCTTATGTGACAAAGTGTTTGTTTTTGTCCTGGATTATATATAACTACTTAAAAATTGTTATAAATAAAATTATATAAAAATAAAATAATAACAAAAATAAAAAAATCATTTGTGATTAGTTAAAAATGTTATCCACAGAATAAGTGGCAGCATTACATTGGCCAGTTTTAAAATTATTCCAAGGATAAATTTATTCTAACATTTCGAAATTCTGAGACTTAATTGTTTCTTCGTCAAATAACAAAGCTAATTTTCTGGTATATTAAATTTGCTTGTAAAGTAGCTACTTTAAAATTTACTGTGTTATTTATTAAATTGAGCCTAAATTATCTAAATAATTAATATTTCTGTTTCTTGTAAATAAAGAATATAAAGTTTAAAATAGCACTGAATAATTAAAAAGTTTAAACATTTAATTTGTATGAAAAATTTAGCAAACAAAATGATATTTTGTTATTTTCATATATCTAATAATAACAACTTAGACAAGGTATAGAGGGAGACGGACTTCAAGTGTTGAAAAATTTTCGAAATATATATAGTAAATATATATAGTACATAAGGTTCAAAATAACTGTAGTATTTAACGATATAATCATTTGTTCTTGGGGGGCATCGACCATCTAAATAGTGTTTAACATAGTTGATAAGAAAAAATAATTATGTTTATAATGAAAAATTAATTAAAAATATATAATTAATGATAAAATAAAAACATATAAATAAACACACACAAAAATATGTTTTTTAATTTATATAAACATATATATATATATATATATATATATATATATATATATATATATATATATATATATATATATACTTATATATATATACATATATATATATATATATATATATATATATATATATATATCTAATTTTATTAATTATAATTATTATTATAATATTATAATTAAATACTAATTGATAAGAGCTGTTTGTAGCAATGCTTATATGCATGTATTGAAAGAAATGTTTGTTTTATTATGTTATAATAATATGTTATAATAATATTATGGTATAATATTATTAATTTTAAAAAATAAAATTTTCTTATTTGTTTTTTTTTGGGATATGTAGAGTTATACAATAACAGCATTAAAAAACATGTATAAACATGAAAATATATATTTTTTCATTGATTTTTACAAATTAAATTACATAAACTATAAATATTCGACTAATTATAAAGGAACATAATTGAACTGGTTGATGCCCCAAAATAAGCTGATTGAAGCAAACATTTTTAAAATTTTACTAGTATAGATCTTTTGAGAATTTCCTTCAATGTTCCAGTATAGGCATATTCTGTCTCTCCTCTACACCTAGTTCAAGAATAATATCGTTTTTTTCTTAATGAAAAAACACAAAAAATTAATTATTCTATATATTGCCAATATAATTTCAGATCAGTGGAAAATTGTATTTTACAATTAAAGAAGCAAAACTTTTATCTGATATGTTGGATACCGTTTGGAATGAATTTTGGCTTACAAATTGTTTAGATGAAAAATTTAAACAATATGTACAGTCGTTATATAAAATAACTGATGTGGGCAGTAGAATATATCACTGGTCAGGAGTCATAGGTGCTTTTCTTTTTGTTGTTGGAGCTGGTCTGAAAGACAAACACACATTAGTGACGGATATCTGGATTCCATATAGAGAATATTTAAATGTGTCACCATATTTTGAAATAATATTTGCATTTCAAGGAATATTACTTGTATGGACTGTCAACTATTTAGTGTGTCCGATTGATACATTATTCATTGTTTTAACATGTAGTATTTGCATACAATTTAAAATGATTTGTATAAATTTACTGAAAATTGGAACAGAAAATAGTGTCGAAGAAAATAATGAAATAATTACAATAAATGTTTCTCATCACAACAAAATGTTAAAGTAAGTTACTAACAAGGTAACAAGATAACGCAATTTATAGCATGTATCTAAACTGATGGGGTAGAAAGAAAATTGTTGACGTTATCTTTATCCATTTATGTTATTAATACTGTTAAAGTTGGTAATATTTAATTAGCTTATCTGTCAGAAATGCTATAACTATTGTATTTTTTTATACAAGTTGGCGATATATTTCCAATTTATTTTTAAATTTAAAACTAAAACTTCAAAGTTTATTTCGATACATGTGTTTTAAAAATGTGTGTAACAAGAATTATAAATATAATAAATAATAACTATGAATACGGGGTTGTATACATTGCCTGTATGCAATTTATATCAACTGCATACATTATCAAATATGGTAGACAAAATAACGACTATTCCATAACCTGTCTTTTATTAAGTCATTTTGATTACTAAGTAATTTTAAATTATATAAAATATATCTTCTCCTAATTTTAGTATTATATAAGCAATTTGAAATGAACTTGTAATTTATTAATACACAATCCAGCCATATACATTCAAGAATGTGGCACAAACTATTTTCATTCAAGTAGAAATATTTGATAAACATTGTTATCCAAACCAGAAATTTTAGCTTCATCTCTTTTATTCTCATTACTAAACATTTTTAAAATTTATTATGCCTATATTATTTAGCCGTAATTAACCAAATTTTCACAAGTTTTTTTTTTGATGCCCACATAAATAATATAATTTTTCTAAAGTTCTATGCTGCCAACAAAATAAATTTTGTTTATTGATTTAAATGCATAATTTTATACTGTATAGCATTGATTTGAAATAATTTTCTCTAAAATAATTTGGAGAGCAATGCGTACAGAAAACTTTTTCCTATATTAACCGTCTATTTACACATGTATGCTTTACCACTCGGTATATTCTATTTGCACGATGAAGTGTTAGTGCCTACATTGATGTATGGTAGTTTACATAGGGTTTGATTGTAGAAGTATCAAATGAAAATCAATTGGTGTGAGCTGATTATTGGAGCACACAAACTACCCTATGAATTTATGAAATAATTTTAAATAATATATAAATATTAAGTTTATGCAAATTGGAGTCGAGAAACTTTTTCAAGCAATTTTATGATTTTAACGTGTAAACGAGCAACCGATACAAAAAATTTATTTAAAAATGTATTACTGATTATGTATTTTACAATTTTAGATTTATAAGAAAATTTGAAAATGTTTATTCCAAGTTATTTTTACCGACGCTCAGTACATCTTTCATCGTGCTCTCTTTATCAATGTATGGATTTATGGTAGATAAAGATTTGTAAGTAATATATTTTGAGAAAATACATTTCATGCAAGAATTGTTTTATATTTTCTTTTTGTTTTGTCTTAATATAGCAACAAAAGGGTTGGATACGTAATTAACTGTAGTGCAGTTTATGCACAAATATTTGGTTATTGCTTTGCCGGTCAATTTATTCAAAATGAGGTAAGAAAAACTATTCTTCTAATTTAACATTATCAATTTAAAATCATACGAAAAATAGAATATAACTAAGTGATATTGAAGAAGATTGAGAGGTATGAATTGCGTAAGCAATGTTTTCTATTAGTAAGAATAAAAGATCATAATGAGATGAGAAACATCATAAATGTTGCTTGTCTGGAGAGGAATGTTTGACGGAAATTAATTTCTACATAAATGTAAATAGTTTGTGTCAGACCTTTATAAATATATAAATTGATTTTTTTAATAATGTATAAAATAATAACAATAAAATATCAAAACAAATATTATAAAGAAAAAACAAAAATTCTACAAAAAAATGTAATTAAAAAAATCATTGTATTTTAAAAACTATATAATATTATGTCACAAAGTTTGGTATAAGTATAGAAATGTTCTGGTACGCTCAGTTGAAATAAAATATTGGCAATGACTCTTCCGGTTTAATCAGAAGTTGATTTAAATTTTCGTATTTTAAATTCATTTTCATTTTATTGTTAAATTTAAGAGTAAATTTTACATATAATAAATTAACATTTTAATTTAATTCAGTTATTTTCAACATATTTGAATTTTTCTGATTTTTTTGTTTGAAATATGCAACATTTTTCAGGGTCCATGTCTAAAGAATGCAATTAAATAATTATAATTTATAAACGGAGTTTTATTAAGGAAGCTTTGAGCTACCTTCTTATGAAAAACAAAATTAAAACTATTTAAAAAATGTGCTACTTATACCACTTTCATATTACGCATATTATTCATATGTACATATATTTTTAAGTTTATTTACAAATATTACATTTTGCAGGGATTAAAAATAAATAATGCTGCCTATAGTTGCAAGTGGTATAACCTGAATAACAATAACGTACAAAAAAAATTAATTAATATAATAATGCAAGCACAAAAAAAGATTGAAGTTACCATTGCTGGTGTATTAGGTTTGACCATGTATAATTTTGCAGCAGTAAGGAAAATTTTATTTTTAATTATAAAATCCTATTTATGTTTTTCAAATATAATTTTTGTAAATGTTTGCAGATTGTTCGAGCTTCTTTTTCCTTTCTGATGTTTTTAATTAATTCTAGATCAATCAATACAGAATAAATATAAAAATGTATATATTTTGTAAAATAATAAGATTTAAATTTTAGCTTTCATTTGTATAAACACAACTAAAAATATTATTTGTATTTTATGTGCACAAATAAATAAATAAATACGTTTTATTTTATTTTCTATTAATACATAGTAAAAAATCTTTCAAAACTCATTATATTAACATAAAAAAAGCTTTAGAAGTAAGTTCTGCATATTTTTATTTAAAAATTGACTTTTTGATATACTCTAGGTCATCACGAGAAAGACAAGTTACTAGGTAATAAAGTATCTAGGTAAAATAATTTATAAATTATTAAAACATAATAATAATTTATAAATTATTAATTAAAAGAAACTAAATTTTAATTAAATCAATGCCTTCACCCTGATTAATGTTATCTTTTTTTTGTAAATTAAAAAATATTCATGTAAATATTAAGTTTACTATAGAAGTGTAAAAACAAATGTTTTCTTGTTTTCTTGGATGTTTCGTTGGGAAGGAAAAATGACTTAACTTTTCTTCATTCTATATGTAAGAAGCCTACATCCTTCTTCGCATCAGCATGCTGCACAAAAATTTGGTACTATTAATTGTTTATTTAATAGAGCTTCATCAATTTGTCAGAAAGATAAACTTCAAGGTGAACGAAAAATGCTTGAAGTAATATTTCTAATGAACGGTTGAAGATTTATCTGTTATTGAAAATATTATTTACGCTTGTTTGTATTTTGAGGAAAACGTTATCGATAAGATAAAAAATTATAGGGCAGTAACCAATAAGTAAAATGTGGTAAAAATGATAGTATTATAATTATTATATGACACAAGTGTACTGCAGACTGACAACTGTGTGGCAATTCGTGATAAGTAAAAAAATTTCTTAACAATTTCTTTACAAATATAATGAACGAAAATAACATATAATTTATTGTCAATAACACCTAGATATTGTATTTAATTAATATAGTGATTTTAATATTATCATTATTAGTAATATTTAAAGATGACAAAGATAGGAACATAAATTTGGATTTATTTGAATTTATTTCCATTCATTCATTAATGTATTTTACAGTATTGTAATATATTTAGGAGGTCATTATTTATATACAAAATAAACAATAATGATCCCAATACACTTTCTTGCGAAACACTTATCTTAACAGGAAGAGCTTTAGAGTACACATTATTAATTTATACATATTTTTTCCTGTTACTTAGTTTACAGATCATTCTAATGCTTTATTTTTAATTCCATAAGTAGCAAATTTTTGTATTAATATTTGTCTGTCTATAGTCTCAAAAGCTCGTTTTAAATCTAAGAATGCTAAACAAATAATTTTATTGTTATCTAATATTATTTTCCAAACATTTAAAAGACAATTTAAGGCAGTTTCGCATGAATGATTTTTTCTGAAATCCGATTGGGATGGTACAAAAATATTATTTTACTCCAAATATATTTCTAACTGCTTGTGAATTATAATTTTTAGTTTTTTTTTACAAAATTGAACCATATTTATCTACATCTAGTGTGCTTTTAATCTTTGGTATTGGATTTATCACAGATTTTTAAGCAATTTGAAATTATACAATACAAATACAATACAAATTCGAGTATCGGATAGTCTAATACATTAAAATATTGTTTAACATATTTCACATTAATTTCATCTAGACTAAATTTATTTTATTGAGAAAAACACTTTATTGAAACTGCTCATATTTAACTACTTAAATATTAATTTTAATTTTTTTTTATATTAGTAATTATATTAAACACTTATTAAATACTGTCGCGTATAAAATAATTATTGAAAATGTCTGCTATTTAATTTGCTTTATTATATTCTATATAATTATTATAGGAAACACATATTATATTGTCATTGGATTTAGTTGAAATTAAGTGTTTTTCAATTAACTTTAAATTATTTTTACATCAATCTATATTATTAGTGTAAATCGATTGCTTTTCATTTTGTATTATGGCATTAACACTATTACGTTTATTTTTGTAATCATTTCAATTATTTAAAGATCTGGTATATAAAAAAACAATTATATGCCAAGTCCCTTTCATAAATAATATTTTTAATTCTACCACTAAACCAAACTTTATCTATTTTTAAAACTTTAGAGAATATTTTCAATATTATGACGAATGTTGTTATAATAGTTATTCACATCTGTAATATTATACATCCATTAACATGAAAATAATGAATCTATCTTTAAATTACTGCCTATTGTTTTAAATACTATAACAATTTTATTACTTGTACTTTTTGATTGTAATAAATTTAACTTGATTAGCCGTAACTTTGTGATACATTTTGGAATAAGATAAATAAATAAAAATAACTTTGTTATATCACTAAAACAAAGTTATTTTTATTTATTTATTTATCTTATGTAATAAATTTATTTATATTATAATATGATCAGTAACTTTTGGTGTATCTATCTCTATCCCAAACTTTACGTATCGTACTAAAGTCTTTAAAAATTGCATAATTATTTAGTATTTTTAAATAAGCAGTTATTCTAATGGGCTAATCTACTAACTGTTTATATCCTTCATTTATAAAATATTTTTAATTTTTTAATATAATAATTATTACTGTCTAACCAATCTATGTTAAAATCACCAACAATTATTACAGTTTCATTAGTTACGTTAGTTGTTTCAAACCGATTGCTTAAAAAATTAAGAAAGTTGACTACACTGGAACTAGGAGACCGATAAACTAATAAAAAACACTGCCGCCATGGACTATTTCAGGTGCCAATAGGTGTAGATGCTAGAAGCAAGAAATGTAAATTATACACAGTTTGATAATAACAATGTAGGTATGTTCCAGTCACTACAATTGTTAACTAAACTGAACTTTTAAAGTTATTTATGTAATCTTATATCAACTATAATTATAATTAATGAGTTTATTATTTGTTTATTATTTATTTATTATTATTATTATTAATGTTACAGTTAACCGAGTGTTTTAATTTTTAATTTACATATTTCCAAAATGATTACGGAAAAGTGTGAGGAAAAGTTTATGTAATTATTATTACAAATTTAACATCACGAATTTAAGCATAATTTATCCGTAATATAGTAAAAAGTAACGAAGTTGGTAAACGATATGAATTTATTAAATATTAATCTACACAAATCAAATTTAAACCAATAAATATAAACTTGGTCAATTTTAAAATTAAATACTGACTTGATTATTTGTAAAAATTATGTGCGATGCATAGCGTATTATAAATATTATATAACGGCTGTACGCATCTGGCACTCGGCCTAACTAGCTTCACACCATGGCACTATTTAATGACTCTACGCAACTGGCACTTACGCAACTGGCACTATTTCGTATAATCCGATCCTACACGGTTAAAGTGATAAATCAAACTTTCAGGAACTGTGTACTGAAATGCAACTGGTTTTTCTGGGAAAACCAACCGGCTCATTTGGTTCAATTTCGGAATTATGTTACGAGTATTAGTCTGTGATTTGCAGTCATTATTTTAACAACAAAATCAATGTAAAGATTTTACTCCAAAATTCAGGTAAAAGTTAATAAAATTTGTTGTAATTTTATTGCCACAATAATAATGAAAAATTTTAAATGTTAAGCTTCTGGTCACAATTCGAATCACAATTTGTTATAATAATCTCCACAATTATGGTAATTATTACCAAACATTGAAATAAACTTATGTGATTGAAAATATCAGTTAATTATATGGACAAATAATTTTAATTTTAGTCATCTAATTTGAATTGACGAAATATTCTGGTAATCAATGACGGCCGAAAGGTGGTGCAGTTGTTCCATTCGCAGCGGAAACCGCGCTTTGAGACCGTGCATTCAATTGTTTTCCAAATTTAAAAAATAAAAAACTATTTGGATCAATTAATTCCCAAAAAATATTATATATAATATCTTGCCTATAGAAAATAAAATGTCAAAAAAATATATTATTATAATTTATTTATTATTATCTATAGTTAATTCTAAGCTATTTTTTTTTTTAAAAATCATATGTCTCACCAGTGGCGCAACCAAGGGGAGCCCCCCTCCCCTCAAAGCTAGCAGAATTAGCACAATTTTTATTCGTTTAGTCATATATTCAGCAGTCACTTCTAACGCTACAATTATTTACCCCAAAATATTGAGCCACATTCATTATTTTAAGCTATTCATTATTCGATTTATGTAAGATAAAGTAGAAATCTGGTTAGTATTTGCTTTTTTTTGCTTCTCCAAGATAAAATCCTTGCCCCCCCCCCCCTCGAAGACAAAATTCTGGCTGCGCCATTGTGTCTCACATATACATTTTGCACCGTTTTCCGCAAATATTAGGACAGGCTCTGCTAGTAATAATTAACAGAGATTAAAATTAGGTTAGTCAATCTGCCAATGTTAATAAAATAGCTTATTCCTAGATTAAATAATCAAAGCATAATAAAATTTCTATTATAATAAATTATTACATGCACGATAAGACGGCGTGTAATATTAATTTGAATCGAGAATAGTTTATAATTAATAAATAAGTAAAAATTTAAATAGTTAAGCCACCGAAATAATAGTGCTAGAATTTCGATCCATTGTATTAAAATTCTCTATATGCGCCCATAATTTTAAAATTTCCAGAATGAATAAATAACATTTTTATTACTAATAAAATCTTATATTTTATTTTTTTTTAACAACAATTAAAACAAAAATAATACATATTTTATTCATATATTATTAAATTTAATTATTTTTAATAAAATTATGGTTTAGTTTTTTATTTTATTAAAATAATTTTTCTTAATTTTGTCTCATGTCTCATTAAAATATCTTTCTATTTCCAAATGAATATTACTATAATAATTACATAATTTAATTTTAGTATATGTCAAAACAGTAATTTAAATCTAACTATATAATTTTTGGGATATACTTATCCATGATTTATAATCGTAACCAAGGTAACTAATCATAGTATAGTCTGGTCACGTGACTACAGCACATGCGCAAAACAGCATTAGTAAAGTAGAAGATAAAAAAAAATGCCATCTGTATTTCACTATCTCTTTTGTTTTTTCAATAACTCAATTTTACCGCTAAAATATACAGATATAGCTCATCCACTCAAAAACGAGTCTAGTTATTTACATTTGTATAACCTTATACATATATATAACAATTTGTAAAAATTGGCATATTTATACGTAAATTAATAAAAAAAATTAATTAATTTTTTGTGGCGGCCGGTATTGCCAATCGCAAAAGTCCTGGACCCATCTGGTGGTGAAATTAGAAACTATACCAATGGTTAGTGGGGTAGTTTTCATTAGCGCATGTCAGTGCCGTGCCGACAAATTTTAACAGTTGCGCGAAATTTCAAAATTACTTTCTTAAATTTTTTCTTAGGAAATAAAAAAAATGCTTTTAAATTAGAATACTCATTTCTATATTAAATAGTTATATTCTTTGAATCTTCTGCTTTACTATTATTTGGACCCATATGCTACCTATACATATTTTTAGTAAATATATGACTACAAGCTCAAACCTTTTTAATAAATTAAAAACAAAGTGAATAACAATTTTATATGATTATTATAATTTATGTTATAAAAAGAAACTAGAAAACTTACAAATAAATGTTTTGTCGGAATAACATTATATTTAAATAGAAAGTGTAATATCAATAAATAATATAATGCAAAAGCATTAATTTTTTAATATCACACGGTTTAAATTTATTTCATAATAATTCGTTCATATTAATATGTATTATATTTTTTGGGCTAATGACCATAGCAGTCGATGCTCTTTAATGCAAAATATATATATATATATATATATATATATATATATATATATATATATATAAATATATATATATTTTTATATTGCATTTCCCTTTTATTTTAGGATGAGGTTATTTATACATACGGTATGTATACGCAATTGGCCATTTATACATATTAAAAAAAAAAACCTAAACCAACCTACTAACCTAACCTACCCTAAATAGCCAATTACGTAAAAATACTGTATGTATAAATAGCCAATTGCGTATACATACCGTATGTATAAATAGCCACTTTTTTCATTTTATACTAGAGGCAAGTCCCCACTAGCCACACCAGCGACAAGGCTCTGGTGTAATTAACTTGAATATATTATTAAAATTAAATCATTATATAACTAATTTTTAATAATTATATAAAGATTATAAAGTGAAAAACCAAAAAAACCATGTAAATTGTTGTTTTTACAATTGAAAAGTATTCATTTTCATTAGGGAAAAAAAGTTTAAACTTGCTGTACTATATAAAAATATTGACTTTAAATGCTACTAACATATTTATTTGAGTAGAAATTCATGAAACTCAACACAGATTTAAATGGTAGTATTTTGATAGTACCATTTCGCCAAATAATCACAGCGTCATCTTCAATTTCTGATGCCATCAGAGTTTTTTCGTGCTAACAAACAGTATATATATACTATATTCTCTTTGGTTCTAGTTAAATTTGTCAGTCCGCTACTACTATATACTGAAGTTTAATAATTAGATAATTATTGCTTAGTAACGGAAAACTCAAATATTTAATGTTTTGATGATTTATAAATTATTTTAGTGATTAATAATTTACTTAATATAATTAATATTTTAAAAATAAATTTAAATATTATGTTGATAATTGCAGATCAAAGATAAAAAAATATATCGCGGCGCCACTGCTTGAAATAGTTCAGCTTTATTGTTGATAGGGTGTGTGTCGTTCGCCCGAAGTGGTCCGAAGTTTGTTCAGCTGTGAACAGATATTTACCTTGTATTATTCAGTTCTTCAAGTTCATGGCCGTTGGCAGTTGTTATATTTGCTGAATACATGTTTGTTAAAATCAACTTATCATGGTTGTGTTCTCGTTTTACTTGTGAATTATCGTATTAAGTAAGTATTCTTTTATTTTATTGAGTGTTATATTGTTTTGTATACGGTATTGTTAATTTAGTTTATGTACGGTAACATTCTTCCTTTGTGTGAAACGGTTATGTTTGTGAAATTAACACCACGTGTTTGAGAATTAAAGATTAAACAATAAAAATAAATGTGTGTATTTGATAAAACATTAGAATATTTCATATCGGTCACTCAAACAAAATGTTACCAATAAACACTAAATAACATGTTGAAAAAATATATACATTAATTTTGCTATACATCCGTACGTAGTTGCAGTTTTCAATATATGTATGGAACTACAAGGTAATTTCACATCAGAGAAGATGCTTTTGATTATTGACGTTAAAGTTATTTATTATTTGTATAAAATTTTATACATAGAACATAAATTTTATTAAATAAAAAGTAATTAATTCAGAGTTTACAAAGAAACAAAAAACATTTTTAAAATAAATAACTTTGAATAGCCTTTTCAATATTTTTTTCTTTTGTAATTACATGCAGAAAAAATACACAATTCAAAAGGTACAGTAAACCCTGTTTTAAGCGGCATGCTTTATAAACCGGCACATTTCATGATTGTTCGATTTTAGAATATATCTATTAAATCTATTTACGAATACAATATATTTTTATTTTATTAATTGTGTTTAATTTTGGTTTTTATTGGATTCGAACTTTGTTATCCGGAAATATACTATAGTCATGTCGAATAAAAAAGCTTTTACTGTATAAAAATAGTAAGCATAAATTATAGCATAATTTCTACATATATTTGTAAAAATTTGATAGGAAAAATAGAAACAAATTATTTTCGGTGACGAAATAAAATTTTTATTTATAAGTTCATATTAGAAGATGATTATTTACAAAAACAGCTAGTAGTTGCTACTTACACCAACTGAAAATTTTGCCAGTTTTATTTAAAAATCTTTAAGATTTGTAGAAAAATGAATAATTTGAATTTGTAGATTTAATTATTTTTATACTTATTTAATATCTAATTGTAAGAGGTCCGGGGTACTAGCCCCTCAAGTATGCCAAAAATGAAAACGAAATATGCCAAAATTATGTGCTATTTATGTGCTAACTCAAAATTTTTGTGCTAAAAAATAGAACTTCAGGTTTAACCTAAATCTTTCTTAACTTAACCTGACGTAATCTAAACTAACAGGGTGACCACTTTCTGGAAAACACAAGGAATTTGAATCGTAGAAAATATTCAGTGAAAACACTGGAAAAAAATTTTCACGTTAAAATTTTTTTTTCTGTGGTATTGGAGCTATCGATTATTCTGAATTGGCGGCATTAATTTTATATGTGCATACAGTATAGTTTGTAACTTGGAATAAATTCAATAAATCACAGAACTATTTTTATTTTGAAAAATGCTCGGACACGTCGATTAGTATTTTAAGTTGAGGCATTTTTCATGACAAAAATTAGTATACAATCTGTTCCAAATTTGAGATATGACGTGATCACTAATTTGTTTAAATGATAATCCTATTTTTTTATTGCGTTTTTTAAAGTAAATATTAAGTTATTCGTAACTGCCAAATTTCAAATTTTTGTTTCTTGTCATTTAAAAAATATTAAACAAAAATTAATTTTAGTTGCAAAATAAAAAGAAACATCTATCACCTTAATAGTTTACATATTTCAATAAATGCTCAAAATGTTGTCCATTCACTAGTCTAAACGGGATTGAAACTCGTTTTGAACATTTCTAATTATTTCGGGAGAAATTAACCTACACTCATGTCTTATATAAAAAAAATCAAAATTAAAATAAAAATTTGAAATTTGACAGTTACGAATAACTTGATATGCACTTTAAAAATACACAATAAAAAAATAGGGTTGCCACTTAAACAAATTAGTGATGACGTCGTATCTCAAATTTGGGACATACTGTATACTATTTTTTTCCATGAAAAAATCCTCAGCTAATCGACGTGTTCGAGATTTTTTCAAAATAAAAATAGATCTGTAATTTACTGAATTTAATTTTATATGAAATAGGATAAAGGGTTATTTGTATTTACGATTATCTTGTTACAGAGAAAAGAAAGAAATTTTTACTATAAAAACAGTATTCTGCTTCGAGTGACATGCTAATTTTTCTTCAAGCGTTTCAAAAATTAGAATAACATGACTAGGAAGCATATGGTTAAAACTCATATATTGACATCACAAAAATACTAAGAAATAGGATTAAACATTTTATACTTTTTCATTAAGAGATGGCAGCATTTTGCAATTATTTTGCATAGAAAGAATCTATCTTGAAAATTTGTTTTAAATCTTACAAATAGTATGCTTAAAATAAATTTTGAATAGTTTTTACGAAAAATAGGCAACATTGCATAATAATTAAATTGTTTAATTCTTTCAAGCGTACATATTTATTTAAATCTAATAACATACGTTTAAAAAAAAAAAAAAAACTTATATGTATTGGATAAACTTTTATTGTAATTCAAAACAAACTTCAAGATAATATTAATACATTAATTTGGATAATTTTAATATTATATTAATCAAAAAATGACATCCAATTTTTAATAACACATTGATGATAATATTTTATAAACACAGGAACTGGTACACGTATTTCTTAACAAAAAATAATATTGTATCATTTTATTCAGACATTCTGACAAAAACTGATGAAAAAATAACTCAAAACGTGTACCTAATAGGATTATTAATGAACTGTGATTATTTACAAATGTGATCAACGAAAAATGTAGTTTATTTTGTTTAGATTTTATAATATATATTATGTTCTGCAATAAATAGCACATAAAAGGCACATAATTTTAACATATTTCGTTTTCACTTTTGGCATACTTGAGGAGCTAGCTTCCAGGAGCTAATTGTAAGAAGCAATTTACTGTATTATTATTAGGATTGTATTAAATTTAATTAATAATAATTATATAGGAATACGCAAATCTTAATTTTAAAAATCAGTAACTTCTGTGTTCAAACAATAATAAGAAAGATTTTAAATGTTGAAGTATTAAAAATAAATACGTCAAATTAAATATAAATTTTGCCAGTAGTAATAATTACGTATAAAATAGTAATGTATGCAATAAATGCCTAAAGGGATACTTTTTTCACGAATGAGAAGTCAACTTTGTTTATGGGATCCATAAATTACTTTTTCTGCCAATGTCTATAATTATTAATTATTAAAATTAACTTAAATAAACATTAAAACATAAATTTAAACTCTGACGATTTTACAAAATTTTACGAAATTTCAAAACTGTTGTAAACTGATAATTTTATTTTATGGGTTTATAATTTTTATTAAAATTTTGTTTATAAAATACTAAACAAGTGTTGTAAACGTATACTTTGTATTTAATAAAATTAAAATTGAATTGAAGTAAACAAAAATAAGTTAATATATTATAAAAATAATTATGGTTTATTCTATTTCTTTATTAATTGACAATTATCACTTTACGTTGTAGGAATGAACTGTAGATGACAGCATATATCAACGAAAAGTCCTATATGTTACGAAGTTTCCTATCTAGAACCGAACAAATCGCAGATTGTGTCGCGTTAACATGCTTGTACAGTCAGTTACGTTTTTCGCTGGTGGTGTTGACAATTTGCCGGTAATTTTGACAAAATGCCGAAGTCGAGGACAAAATTATTGGCTGTTCGTAAGAAGCATTTCCAGGGAAATCAGTTTACGGCGGAAGACAGCACGGATTTCGTCAATTTAACTGCGAAAAAACTGAAAACCGTCAATTATGATGACGTGATCATTGATGATTTTCAATGCTCTGAGTGAGTCTATCGTGTGTAAATCGTGTGCCAGTAACATTAAATTCGGTCGCACTGCAGGACCGGGAGTTGGATTCAAATTGATCGTGGATTGTTCGTGTAACAGCCGGCAAATACCGTCATCCCCACTGTCCAACAATGTTTACGAAATAAACCGACGTCTTTTGTTCGCATTCCGCATTTTAGAATGCGGGCTGCAAAGTTTGAAAATGTTTTGTTTCCTCATGGACATAAAACACACATTTAGCACGACCATGTACTACAGCTTTATCAATCAGTTGTACAAGGAGACACAGAATAACGGGAATTTTTGAAATGCAGACACGTCGAGGACCCTGGCAGCTGAACGCAAGTTATCGGCCGGTGCAGGAGAAGGCTTACCAGGAATAGCCGACTAAAGTCAAGACGTGAGTTAAATTGTTATTATCTTAATTATTCAATCGACATGTTTTAGTTTGTTTTTTTTTAACAAAAAATGAGTTTTTAATGCTCAGATCCGCCATATTGGATCTGCCATCTTGAATTTTGCAAATTTAACTTCAGATTCGTGTTCAACAACCCCGACAACTTACAAAAAATGATACTGGTCGTGCAAATCGGACGAACGATAAAGTTATCACAAGTTAAAATTTACTATAACTTTATAGGCGTTTTTTTCGAAACCATATTTTTTTTTCCTTACGCCGAGAGTAGCGTTTGAACAGTTTATCCGATTAAATTTCGGTAAAGTTCAATTTGAAGAGTTTACTTTTTTTTATACCTTATACCTAAGACGAAGACAAAAAATTGATATTTAAGTACTTACTATTTTTAAGAAAAGATCAAATTTCAAAAAATTGGGTCAAATGCCAATAACTTGGTCAATTTTTGTCAAATTTTATTCTCGTCATAGAAAATATCATGTACTTTAATTGTGCAAAATTGTTCTGATTACAGTTCATTACCAGAGGGCGAGGGCTCGGCGAAGTGGAGATATTTTTACAGAACACGACTCTGCACGGGCAGCCGTTTTATGCCGCCATTTTGTTTTTTGACATGGAGAAAAACCGACATTATTCCCGAAATGCTAAAGAATAAAACCAAAACCGCATGTTTGTAAGTATTTTCATTGTCTCAAAAAAAAAATCGAAACATTGCCTATATCAAAAGCAAAAGAACCTCCCCTTAAAGAAAGTATATAAATGAAACTCTATTTTACAATATAAAACAAAAAATACCTACATAAAACAATAAACCGGCATGAAAACACCAACACTGATATAGGAACACTTTCTTAAAATGACCATTTCTGTTAAAACAGTAAAATTACAATAATGTCTACAAATTTACTTTTAGGGACCCAATTTTCTGCATACACACAGAGAAATATATTATAAAAAATTTGCAATAATCAAAAATAAGTGAGATACTTTTTGCGGGCGATAATATGCCATAAACTTATAAATACTTGTAAAATTAGCTGATTGATTTATTAAAATATGTTTAAACAATAGCAAACCAAGTTGTCGGTTCCCGAATTTTGGTACACATAAACAAATATATTATAAGTAAATTTTAATAATCAAAAAATGGTTACAAACTTTGGGGCGGCAAAATGCCATAAATTTATATAGACTTATAAAATTTGCTTGAATGATTTAGTAAAATATGTTTAAACAATAGTAAACCAAGTTTTCGATTCCTGAAGCAACATTCGAACTGATGACGGACTTGTCAGTGGTTCAACTGGTTACCTGCAGGCAATCACTCCCACTCCTAAGACTGCTGATGCAGCTGATGAAGACAAAGTGGCTGAGACCATCCTGATCGAATTCGAAGATCCCTATGTAGGTCGGCTGATTCGAGCGGATAACCGCGAAAAAATGCTGCAGGCACAACAAATTGCAGGTATTACAATACCTGCAGATTGGACTCCAGTCGAGAAGATCAACCGAGCGCTGAAAACTCTAGAACGGGACAATGGCCGCAGTAATCTAACGGTTTAGTACTATTTATAAATTTATGGCTTATTACTAACCCCACCCCCACCCCCCTGAGACCACTACCCTTAGTGTACAGTCTGGCGTTGTCATCTATTAATATAAATTCAAAACATGATGAAGCCATCATCAAACGGTTTACTTGAAAAATGCAGGCATTTGTGAATTTTTCATTACGTCTTAATTCTGTTTAGTTTAGTCTATTTAGAGCTTTAAAGTTTATTTGTATCTTTTCATAGAACAATATTTGATATTCTCAACAAAATCCGTTAAAACACAAAATACAAATTCGTGCATTGATTTTGTTTAGGTGTGTATTAATGTCCTTTTATAATTATAAATAAACAAGAAGTCAATTTTGCACTGTAATGATCTGGTTATGTATTAATATTGTCAATTATGAGATAACAGGAGTCATTATTGTAAAATTAAACAGAAATTTCAATAGTATCAGTTTTTCACCTACATTTCATGTATCAACGGCAATGATGTCAATGCACACTGTTACAATTTCAATTATTTAGTATATTTATGTTACATATATTTTCTCAGTGAATGATTTTATTTAAATTTTGTTTAATTTGTTTGATATTGTATTCGCAACTTCTTTCGAAGCTTAGAATATTTTATAAACAATGAAAATTACAAATATTTGAATTTGATTTAAAATGTAAGACAGATAAAAGTGCAAAGTTTTAATATCATAAATCTATTAACTTTCTTTAATGATAAAATAAAACTGCTTTTGTATAAAGTTCTTTATAAATATTTATTTAAAATCGACGATGTTTTGACGAAACTCAACATCCGTCTTTATCAGGACAAATTATATAAATGACATTACAGAAAAAATAACAGAACATAGAAACAAGTTACTAGGTAACAAATAAGTAACTAGATCATACAATTTATAGATTTTTTAATGAATGGAAGCCATATTTTATTTAACTCAGCGTCTTCCTTGGAACTTAGCTGATATGAACTGTATTTAAATTTTAACATTTCTAAAAGAATTTTTTTTTTTAGTGTCGAACATGAGATTAATGAATCATTTGGAAGATCCAGTATTGAAGATGGATTGAGTTTATATTGCGATACAAGAAGTGATCATGAAGATAAAGATATGAATTCTAAATCGAAAAGAAACTAGTGGTAATTAAAATTAGCATGAGATAGATGAAACGAAAAAACAATAGGCCACTGGGTCGCAGTGCTGATGGGACCTTAGGACACCACCCTTATGAAATAGATCAATGCAGACATTTCGAATAATGTTATGAATCCTGTCATCAGTTCGAAGTTTAATATAAATGAAGATATGAATTTCGGTGATGTCAATTGTTATTAACACAAAGGTACATAAATTTATTAAGTTATATATAGGGTTACCTTGATTATTGAAAATATTTTTTGAGTCAATTTATTTATCATTTCAAAATTTATTTTGTATAATTTGTTTTTTGTTTTTCGGAAGTACAGTACTTAAAGAAATTTTTAATACTCTGTGTTTTTATATAAGCGGCACAGTTTATGACTTAAAGCAAATTAAGTATATAAGTGGGGCACATAATATAAATATTATAAAAATATTTTTTCTGGTTTTACTGAAAATTATATCAACTTCTGTGTTTTAAATGAAGCATTCTATATATTTCACATAGTTAAATTTTGAATAGGATCATCTAGCAAAAATTAAAACTAGTATTTTTATTGTAAATTGGAACTTTATATTTAATATAATAATAAATAATGTATAAAATGTATGTATGATGTCAATAATTTGTAAGTTAATATAAGTAATATAATGTGACGTCATAGTTCCAGTTATGCAATAACTAAAGATGGCGCTATTGAAAAATTCTTAATAGGCCAGTCAAATTAGCGTTTCACCTCGGAATGAGAGATAATAAGCTGAAAATTTGTATACACCTTCATTTTGGCGTTCTAAAAGTTGTCTCAAAAGTCTCATAAAATCTCGTGTCTGCGTCGTAAGTTATTGAAGGTCAAAGGTCACAAAAATCGGCTTTTTGCGATTATCTAGGTTTCTATAGCTCCAATGATGTTAACATCTATTATAAAAATTGTAGAGCATAAAATTTGTGACAAATCTTGTTCCAAACATTTTTTTGTGCGCTTAACCGTTTTTGAGATAGAGGGCGAAGAGCGCGCAGCGCTCAGCCATACACGCTGTAATGCAAGGTCAACTGTGAATCTCTGTGAATAATACCTTGTATAAAGTTATTAAATCATTAAAATTTCATTAACAATAAATAATTTGTATTACTTATTAGTTAATACATTGTATAATAATAACATTTTACATATATCTAACATATTCATTTAATAATACTTACCTACTTTGTGTAATTAAAACTCATTAAATGAAATACTAATTGTATATCTAAATTTTATATTAATTTATTAAAAGTAGATTTTAAGTAGAAATAAAACGAGTAAATATATTTTAATTTTATTTTTATTAACATTTTACATATATCTAACATATTCATTTAATAATACTTACCTACTTTGTGTAATTAAAACTCATTAAATGAAATACTAATTGTATATCTAAATTTTATATTAATTTATTGAAAGTAGATTTCAAGTAGAAATAAAACGAGTAAATATATTTTAATTTTATCTTTATTCAGCAGCTGTATACTTATTTCTTACAATTTAAATTGAAGTGAAGTGAAAATTTACAAATCTTTAATAATTTAAAGAACAAAAGTATTAATATAATTTGTAACAACCTATAAGTTTTACTAAAACGATTTCGGTCAGGCCGAGCGGAAATATAGATTGCACATACGTGGTTGATTTCTTGAAATTTTTAATAAAAAAAATCGAGAACAATTTAAAAGATAATTTTATTAAATAATAAATAAAATTAATTAACAAATGATTTTACAAAATAACTAAAAATTATAACAATATATGGACAGTGTCTGTAGCTTACAATTTAATGTTCTACACTTGGATGTCTATTCGTAACTTAAATAATTTGATGTTCTTTTCTTGGATATCTATCCGTAACTCAAATAATTTGATGTTCTTCTCTTGGATATCTATCCGTAACTCAATTGTTTAATGTTCTTCTCTTGGATATCTATCCGTAACTTAATTGTATGTTCTTCTTTTGGATATCTATCCGTAACTAAATTAAATTCATTTAATTTTCGACTAAAGTGGATTCATAAAAATGCAGCTTAAACAAAAATCGAATGCAATCGAACTTTGAACGACGACTAAAAATGCTGGCAAAATGACAAAGTTCGATGCACTTGACAGTCATGGATATGTCAACGTACTAACTTCCTAAATTTTTAAATATCAAATATCCATGACTGTTACAAATTAATGGTCGACAGTTTAAAAAGAAGAAAAAACAAAAAAATATAATACAATAATATTCACAAATGTGTATTAAACCATTATCAATATACAATCAGTCACTTTTAAATAATTTTGTTAACTTATTTCTAAATTTCTTTATATTACTGATGCTTCTTATCTCTACTGGTAACTTATTGTACTCATATTTACCATTATTAAAAATCGAATTATTAGTAAATGTTTTATTTTTATGCGACAAACTATAATTATTTCTATTCCTAGTACTATAATTACGAATTTTACTAAATGAGGTTAATCTATTTGACAAATACTGAGGCATAATAAGACCATTATTATTCAAATATTGTATTATTTGCATATACACA
The DNA here is from genome assembly GCA_963966155.1 of Clivina fossor. NCBI lineage: Eukaryota > Metazoa > Arthropoda > Insecta > Coleoptera > Carabidae > Clivina > Clivina fossor. Next base: position 37,657,554 of record OZ014551.1, read on the forward strand.
ACTTTTCGAATATTTTTTCTATCGATGGTAACATATTTACCGGACGGAATTCATTGGCTTTATTAGTATTAGGCACCTTCATTATAGTACTCATTTTTAATACAATGTATTAACTAATAAATAATACAAATTATTTATTGTTAATGATATTTTAATGATTTAATAACTTTATACAAGGTATTATTCACAGAGATTCACAGTTGACCTTGCATTACAGTGTGAATGGCTGAGCGCTGCGCGCTCTTCGCCCTCTATCTCAAAAACGGTTAAGCGCACAAAAAAATGTTTGGAACAAGATTTGTCACAAATTTTATGCTCTACAATTTTTATAATAGATGTTAACATCATTGGAGCTATAGAAACCTAGATAATCGCAAAAAACCGATTTTTGTGACCTTTGACCTTCAATAACTTCCGACGCAGACACGAGATTTTATGAGACTTTTGAGACAACTTTTAGAACGCCAAAATAAAGGTGTATACAAATTTTCAGCTTATTATCTCTCATTCCGAGGTTGACCCCATTTTTTTGCTAATTTGACTGGTCTATAAGGGCATTTCAAGGCAAACAAAAGGCTAAATTCAGACAGGTGGTGGGAATACAAAAAAGGATAGTTTTACATTCGATTTATTCGTTTAATACTACATATTTATGGTAGCTAATTAGAAAAATTGGCTAATTTATGTACAATTAATTATTTAATAACAATTTTTATATAAAAGATTAGAAAATGATCTACTGTGGCGAAATTTAAATATATTTATTTATAAATATATTTATTTTTATATATTTACAGAAGTAGCATATAAAAAAATTAATCAAATATTAAATTGTCAATATTTTCTTTGTTTATTATTATTTTGATTTCCAAAAAATATATATGTTGTTAATTATAATAAAGATTAATCATATTTGTTTTCAAATAAAATAAAGAAAATCGTATTTTTCAAGGAAAATGATGAAAATTATGTTTTACAAATAAATCACACAAACAAAAATTCTGAAATTAATACATAAGTACTATAATAACAATTAACATTATATGTATTTTTTGGAAATCAAAATAATAATAAACAAAGAAAATATTGACAATTAAATATTTGATTAATTTTTTTATATGTTATTTCTGTGAATATATAAAAATAATTGTTATTAAATTATTAATTGTACATAAATTAGCAAATTTTTCTAATAATTAGTTACCATAAATATGTAGTATTAAACGAATAAATCGAATGTAAAATTATCCTTTTTTGTATTCCCATCTGGCCTTAAATGTCAAAGTGAATGCGGTGGCGGTCCGCAAGTTCAATATTATTTTTAAATCACCATTTTTATTTATACTCATGTGGTACTAATATTAATGTTTTTACTTAAATAACTTTAACTTTACTTAAACAACTTAAAATATTGTGTATGTAATATACAATACAGTGAGTATATTGTGCGAATATATCTCAATAAAATTTAAAAACGTCAAAGTAATATTTCAAGTATTGAAATGTCACATTTCATATTTTAATATTACCATTTCTTTAATGAAAAGTTTTTATATTTATATTTAGTCCGTTACTCGTAAATTAATAATTCATGTGAATTTGGAAGTGTGGTGTTACATTATGGTATGAAAATGAACAACTATGAATTTTATTATTTTTATTAAATATTAAAAATTGCTGAATAATCATATTTAACTTAAAATTTTGATGTAGAAAATAGATCTGGTCATTCTTGTTTTTGTTTTGATGATAAGTGTATACAGACAGTATACAATTTTATATTTTTAAATAAATTACTGGATATTTTTATCGAAATATTATCACAAAAAGTAGTTTAATTGCACATCTTTGAATTCCGAATTCAACATATTATTCAAATATGTAAAAATATATAGTGTTCCATTAAAAATTTGGAAGTTGATAAACCATTTTCGGTATAAATAGAGATTATATTTTCATAGGATTTTTATTATTTTGTGACTCCTCTAATTCTTAGTTTACTTTTGTAATAAATAAAAAAAATATTTGATACTTGATATAATATAATACTATAATATACTTTGTATATAAAAATGTGTCAAATATTTTACCAGATATTAATCAGATTCGGAAAAAAGGTTTTATTAATTAAGCTGTATCAAAAAGTAGTTTGATGTCATATAATTTGGGGACAAAATTACGAACTGTTTAAAAATGATAAAAGTATGTGTTGTGTACTCCAGTTTCTTAAAATTAAAAAAATACTTATTTGAAACATTTAATTATAATTTCTTGTACGATTCAAATTCGAAGTTTTGTTGTATTTAATAGGGTTTTAATATTTTTATAATTTAAATATATGCAAATTATATATAGTATATGTTAAATTTTGCATTTGCTATCTCAGTATTTCTTGTATCATGTTGATACAAGATAGAATATATTGATTTTAAAGATTGCAAACAAACATTTTTCGTATATGCTATCTGAAAAGTGATTCTAAAGAAAATTATATAACTTTTTTGTTTGTATTATGGAAACGGGGTATAAAGTAAAGAAACTCATCAAATTTAATTTCAAAATTTACCTGAATTAATTGCTCTTATTTATTTAAATTAATTAAAACATCTGAAACATATTCGGATGAAATTTTGGATTTGTATTCTATAAGAAAATATAAACAAATATTTCAAATATTATTTGTAAGAATGTGTTTTATCATTAATTATTTCTAATCTTTTTGGAAGTTTTGAACACTTTGTACACACTGTAAAAAATCAGTGTAAATTTACATTGATAATTATAGTAATTGTATTAATTTTTTTTGTTGTGATTTTATAAAATACTAATAAATTTACAAAAAATAGTTAATAAAATTATAGCAAAAAATTATAGTACAATTACTATGATTTTATCAATGCATGGTACCAATCTATTTTTTGGTGTAGGTTAGTTTTGGATGAATCGAGGTTAGTTTCTCTAATTTGGTTAGGATTCAATATATTTTTTTGGTTAATTTGTTTTCTTGCAACGTCTATCTGGTGACACACTAAACATGGTGATTTATTTGCTCTATGGCAAACTTTGGGAGGTGAAAGCTGATACTGTTTTAAGTAAAATAATATACAAATTTGAGTTTAAAAGTTACATGATATGTTCGAAACCAGCACCTTTGGCTTGAATATGTGCTTCACATTTACGAATTAAAGATTCTGTAATCCGACGGCGGCGTATGATAGATATTTTCATTATTTCTTATGTGAGTAGCTGTGTCTTGTTATTATCACAGTTAACGTTACAAAACATTTCAAAATTATATCTGCATATTCTTCACTTCAATTTTCAAAGGCTAATAACTTTTTTTTTTTAAGACGTATCGGATCTATGTTTATATGACATTTTTTTCCTTAAAATCGAATCAGCTTTTATTTGTCAAAGTTTGTCTTAAGGTAAGCATCCACGATGAGATTTTTTCATGAGAATTTTGTCTCTTGAGATAAATATCTCCGAAACAAACAAATGTCGTAGTGGAAACTATGATGAGAGATGTGAGACACTGTTAAATATCTCATGAGAAATTGTCTCATGAAACTTTTTTCTCTCTGCGTGTAAACTCTTTTTATCTCGCCAAGCTCAGTTCACTAACCATATCACCAACTGTCACCAACATCTGTGCATCGTTCGTGTCAGCACGTGTTAATTCTTGTTATATATATATATATATATATATATATATATATATATATATATATATATATATATATATATGTGTGTGTAAATATATTTTTATTTATTAAAGAAATGTAATTTATAGTACTACTTAATCGTAATTTTATTAAAAAAAATATTAAAACTTTGAAGTTATATATGAAGAAAAAATGTGTTTGTGTCTATATAACCCAATTTTTAATTTAGTGGTATCATATTTATATGCAGTATTATTATTTTATTTTAGATGAGTTGTAAACGTCAATCTACCGTAACTTGGACCAAAGAATTAATATCATTATTGATAACTCACTACGATTCCCATACCAATTTATAGGATATTACTTCAAAAGATTACAAAAACAAAACTATAAGAAAAAAAACTATAGAAGAAATTGCAACTGTTATGGGAATTGCTGCTACAGACGTAAATGACAAAATACACAACCTCAGATGTCAATTTCAAAATATCAAAAGAAAAATTTAAAAAAATAAAAGTGAACAGTACACTAATGACAAATATAAAGTGAAATGGGAATTTTTCGACTCACTAAAATTTATAGACACTACAGCAACAAACTTCAAAATAACAACAATCGATTCGTTGGTGAGTAAATTTAATTTTATTTATAGTCATTATAAAATATATATAAAATATAAAAATGTTTAGCTGTGATTACTAAAAAAAAAAAAAAATTAGTTAAAAAAATAGGTAGTGTACAATTCCTCCAGTGCCAAAAATTCCGGTCGTACATGAATCCCTTTGTATAAAATTCGTATTTTTATATAAAGTTAAACATTTTTATTTGTTATTGTTACAGTATTTGATTTTTTATTAAAAAAAAAACATAATTTATATACCATATACACTATATTTATGATAAAAATATTTTTCCGCGCACAAATAGGATATATATATATATATATATATATATATATATATATATATATATATATATATATATATATATATATATATATATACTGTTTGACGACGGTTGCATTAGTTTTTGAACAAGATTTGAATATAGAATTAGTGGTAATTTATTCCAAGTACACAAAATTGTATTAAATATATTTAGAGCTTCTAAGTTTACCTATATATTTTCAGTGAATAATATTTGATATTCCAATTATTAATAAAATCATTTCAAACACAAAATATAAAATGGTGCGTTGATTTTGTCCAAGTGTGTGCAAATAATTTTTTTATAATTATAAATAGGTTCGCAAACCAGTTTTTAAACTGGTGTTAAAAACTGTTATATTAGTAAAAATTTCACTAACTAAAACAGAAGTCTAAATCGATTCGTTTTTTATAATAAACCGATAATCTATAAGGATTTGAAAGAGGATGGCATCGTATTTAAACATGATAAATAAACAACATAGCTATTTGACGTATAGTGTGTATTGAGTTTAACTACAGAAGCGTACAAGGAAAATAACTGTTGTGGAAATGATATTTTTGCATGGAATATTTGATATAACTAGAAGGGATCGCGTACGAAATAGTTTAGTGTATGAAGAATATAAAATTAGGAAAAAATGTTGTTGAAAAAGTTGGTATTAGTCAGTTAACATGATTTCGGTCATCTTGAGCGAATGTCTAATGAACGTTTGGTTAAAAGAATATAGGTGAGTGATATTGAAAGTATACGTCTGTTTGGATATTCGATGAGTAAATAGGGGGTGGTATGATTGAGTGTTTTGCGTGAGCGAATGTTTCCAACTGGTAGGAATGGAAGAGCATGTATGAGAGGTATTATGAATGCAGATGAAACAAAGTTGCTTGTTTGAATAGAAATGTTTGACGGGAATTAATTTCGGCATAGTGGAAAGAGTTCTTTAAATTTCAATGCGAAATTATTAATAAAATTATTGCAATTTTAGGGTTAATTATTTGTAATCATACCCATATTTCTTTTGAAACAATTTTTGTGTAATTAATGTTTCTCAAAAAATTATGTTACCAATTCGTTATTTCCGTATTGAAATTAACAAGTATTGAATTTAAATGTATTTGTATTTTAAAATATGTCCTTTTTTGAATCATTTCTAAAATAAGTAATCTACATCTGAATGATCATAGTTTTCGAATCTGCCATATTGGGGGCTAAAATGGGATACTCACGTGTTAATTTTATACTTAATTTAATTTATTAAAATTTAGTTTTGACTATTTACGGATTACCGGAATTTTTAACTGAAAACTGTTAATTTTGTGATGAAAACGAGTATATAATCGGTTCAATTTTATCCGAAATTAGTTTTTGTTTTCATCCCTGATTATTAATAAACAAAAAGTCGATTTAATCCGATAATGATCGGTGACTGTTTCTATGTTTATAGTGTAAATTATAATATGTCAAGGAAGGGTCGCTATTGTTAAAATAAATCAGCATTTTCTTCTTCTTCTATCGAAGCTTACAATAGTTTATAAACAAAAAAAATGCAAATATTGGAACTTGTTTTAAAAATTTAAACATAAACGTATTGACTTTCTTTAATGACAATCCTTGAAACTGATCTGAACTGTATTTAAATTTTTTCTTGCAATTCTAAAATAAATGTTTTATTTTTCAGCGTCAATCATGTGATTAATGAATCAATTTTTGGAAGAATGAGTATTGAAGATGGAAGAATCACTATTGAAGATAGATGGGGTTGAGATACAAGGATGTATTCTGCATTGAAAAGAAACTAATTGGAATTAATGTTGAAATCTTTTATCAACTCAAAATTGAATATGGATAAAAATATTAATTACAGTGATGTCTATTGTTATTAACGCAAAAGGTAAATAAAATTATTTGATGCAGTTTTAACATATTCAGTATTTATTCAGTCAATTTATAACAAAATAAATGTGAGCGACTAGAGTTATTTTTTTTATAATTTAAAAATTGTTATTGTGTGCGATAAGTTTTTTCTAGTGCAAATTTTCTCAAAAATAATCTAGTTTTTACTACGAAACATATACGAATTTTGTTCCTAGGGAAAAAAATAAAGGACTTTGGCAAATTTCTACAAAATATTTGAAATAATTCTGGACATGGCAATTTTCATTGAAACTAAATGTTATTTAAAGTGTTTATTTTGAAATTACAAAACACAAACTAATACATTAGAAATAATGATGCTGGAACTGGAAATTGAAATTACTTAAAGTATATGAATTTAATAACGCTGTTAATTACTGTTATCAACTTAAATTTTCAAAAAATTAATATGTAAGGGATTCAAAATTTGTATGTATTGCTATCATTAACAACTCCTTTCACTGAACGCGTAATCTGAATTCCACAGTATACTTTTAGTATACATATCGGTGTAATTGGCGTCCAACCGTATATAAATATCTTTTGTACATTTAAAAGTGCGTCATACAGTGTTGCCGATGAAATTTTATTTTAATTTTATCTATAAACGATGTTGTTGGTTAAATTTTATGAAACAGCTTGAACGTTCATTATGTTTTATTGTCTTCACAACTAGCGGACATGCAAAACATACACTCATACACAATTGTATACAAGTTTTGTTTTGTTTATATGGAAAATATTGTAAAAATATTAACTTGTCTATTTTATCTTACATTTTTATTTTCATTACTTCATAATACAATGTGTATAAAAAATTAACAAAAAAATACAAAATCCTTATATTATATTTTTCAAAAAAAAAAAAAAGATTTTATTATAAAAATTTATATAAACAATTAACTAAACACATATAATATATAATATATAATATATAATACATTTATATATTTGTATATAAAAACTTAGGATGCAATTTGTGAAATCTCAATATGATAATGTAGTTGTAATTGAGATTTTAGAGAAAAAAATAGAAGAAAAAATAAATATATTGTAAATTTATAAGACACTTTATTTCGAAGCAAGATTGCTACAACACAAAATATATTTCTTTTTAATAAATTATAAAATTATAAAAACACATATTATTTTAAACTTGTTCTAATATTACAATATTAGCAAAAATGAAATACAAATTCAAAACAGAAAGAAAAAATTAATACAAAATTACATATATCGTCAGTGATATGACAAAACTTCGTATCTGCAAAAAGTGAATTTGCCAGGAGACACAAAAAACTGCAAGTGTACTCTATTTCAATGTTCTTGTTTCGGATTTTTAGTGAATTATAAGTAATATAATAATGGAAAGGGTACCTAGATTAATTCAAAATGTTAAAGTCAGTTATAAAAGATTGACGTTAGATACGTGTTCTTGACTTTTCAAATTAAAAATTTTTGAACAGTTACATGGTTTTATTAAATTTAATTGCTATCTGGTTTTGATGTGTTTGGAAAATAAACGATCATTTTGAAGTAGGATTGAAACACACTTTATTGAAAAAAACTTTGATTTTACATATTCAAAACAAAAAATAAATAAAAAGTAAAGTTGTCATTACACAAAATATAAGAAAATTCTCAATTTTAAAAATTAAACAAACAAGTAATCAAAATGAAACATTTCTTTTAGTTTAAAAAATTAAAGAAAGCAACAGAACAAAATAAAACATTATTAATAAATTAAAAATATGTCTTTAGTACGGCAAATTGTCGTAGAAATCATGAACATCTGCAGGCAATACCATTTTGAGGGCTTGTAGATGTAGATACTTTTCTTGTTTAATTTTCAAACGGCTTTGGTATAATCTAGGAATTTCAATATTTCCAATTTTTTTAAGTCTTTGTGGCAGAATTTTCCACTCATCTGTGTAATATATTTTATACTCTATCCCTTTATTTGGAGTATATTTCAAGCATCTTAAATGTGTAACATGAGGATCAGTTTTCTTATGGCCTGGTCTTATAGATTCATAATATCGGATACTAGAAAAATTCAAGAAATAGTCATGTGTTAAAAATTCCACGTTGTAAGGTTGCTTTGGTCTAACTTTTTTACAGACATCCACATAGTCAGATGGAAGTTTTATGTCCTTATTCTTTGATTTGCGCTCTATTAAGCTATGGGCACTATCAACTTCCATCTGACTATGCCCCTTTTCTAAGTATTTTTGTATAATTTCTACATTATTTTCATAGGCAAAATGGTAAAGTGCATTAGAGAGAGTGGTATTGCGATTTTGATATGTGCAACCATCGCTGTATAGTATACAAGTTTATGTATTGGGATGTTTTTCTAAATAGGCGGCCAGAGCTTTAGTAATAATGGTGCAGAAAACACTAGCTTCCAATCCACCCTCGGCCTCTCGTACCATAGATAACACCAAACATCCTTTGTTTTTAAATTGAACATAGTAAAATTATGCACGCACAATTTGGTTTTAAAGTATATAGCAGCTGCTTGCAATATTGGAGCCAGTTTTACTGCCTCGACATCCATAGTAAATACGGCAGTGTCTTCTTGGGTTAATGCTATGTCTTTATCGTTTTGTTTTTCTTCTGAAATGTTTTTAGTTTTGTGACCAATGCAGGTGTCACATTGATCTTTCTTAGGTTGGTGAATAGCAATATTAAGAGTTTTCATTTCTTTTTTAAAATAACTTGAAGATAGTGCAGTCATCTAATGACAGACACCTTACAATGTGCATAACCTATATAATGTAACTGCCAGTTACGAGGTTTTGCAGATCTCCAATTTAGCAGTAGCAGTTACGTGGTTTAGTTTTTCCTACTTTTAACTGTTTTAAAAAATTTTGTTTTTTATGTGGTCTCGCAGTAGCATGCGTTAAGACGTTATGAAACATTTGGCGCCTAAACCCCAATTTTCAAAATTTGTCAGTTACGAGGTTTTGTGGAATCACCGACGATATATTTCAAAAATATATAAGTAAAAGTATAATGTTAAATTATATTCTAATAATTTTAATTATAATTCGTTCGGCAACGGTTTTGCAGATAAAAGCCAAACAAATTTTAACGGTAGTTTGATATTTGAAAATATATCACATTAGGTTTGTTCCAACTTAACCATCAAATCAGTTCACAATTTTTAAGACATGCGCAATGTGAAATTAGTTTGTATTTTATAATATTACGCATGCATATAGTTGGAAACATGTTGGTAGGAACAAACCTATTTACATTGCAAGAAAGTATCTTGTATTTACATTTAACATATATTTGAATTTGATTGAAATTGAATCTGTCAATTCAAAAACACTTTAATAACAAAATTAAGTTAAATACATATTCTGAGCAAAATTTACATTAGTTCCAGTAGCTTAGTGTATACATTTATTATACATTTTGAAATGATCAATTATATATTGATCTACAATATTTTTTTTGTCATTTTGCCACACAGAATTGTTTTCTAGCAACATTTTTAAATTAATATCTTGATTATTGTCTTCTAAATTTTTAATTGTGTAAATCAGTATTTCTTTACCAGGAATACCTTGCATAACACGGTAATTCGTGCTTAGTTGTTTTTTTTTCTTGCACCTATTTTTTCAACACATTGAATGTCATTTTACAACGCCCATTATTTATTTTTTCCAATTTATAAATCGTGTTATAAACGAACACTATGCAAGGTGTTTATATATTTTATAAGTATTAGAAAAAAATGTGATTATTCAACTAACTTATTTAAAATGAGGTTACGTATTATTAAACAATTTGATACTTGCTTTTATAAAATTGAGAAACATTGGTATAAAATGTAAATGAGTCATTAACATGTAGAATCATTAATGAACGAACAATGATTTTATTAAGTGCAAATTTATTTTGAAATAAATAAAATTTAAGAAATAAAGTGTCAATAGAGAAATTTGTACTGTAATATTATAATAACATGAAAAGAAACTATTTTATTTTTTTTGAATACTTGTTTTGTACAAATACCTTGATTTTTAACCAAGTTTTATTTTTGAAAACAGTAGGGTGCAAACTTATTAGTTTTTCACATTCAAACTTTTTAGGAGCTTTCTTTTTATTAATATGGTTTTTAAAGAAATTTGTAACAATTTGTTTTTCTTCAATTGTCCACGGTGTTATTTGTCGTCGTTTTCGTATTTTCTGCGAACTAATTAATGTCATCTGAGATCTATTGGATGTATTTGGAACGTCAGATGTATCACATACATCATCAAAATTTGTATTATTATAGATTGATTCTGGCAACGATTCCTGATTTGTATCGTCTTCCAATTCTCCATCTTCATCTAACAAATTTTCTTCTAAATTTATTAGGTGTACAAATAAGTCTCCGCCGTTTGTCAAAATATGGCCCCACCAGTAAATTATGTTGAAATTGTCAGATGTAAAACGTAATATGGTAAGTTTGGACATCTGGTAAATAAGACCAGTAAAATGTATATTAAATTCTTTATTAAGTGGTGCGGTGATTAATTTCGATATATATATATATATATATATATATATATATATATATATATATATATATATATCTAGCTATCCGACCACTTCCCTAGAGCAACAGCAATTCGCTTTAACAGTTGATTGGTTCGTTGACTGTTCCTCTCCAATGTTATATTAATATTGTCCAATTTATAATTTAAATCGGCTACTTGGGTACTTAGTTCCGTTTGCTGTCGTAGTAACAAGGAAACGTCGTTGCCGGTTATAACTTTTTCTGCAATAAAAAATAAATAAATTCAAAAGATACAATAAATTGCGAATCAACTATGTTTCTAATAAAGAATTAAATATGTGTACTGTGATAATAAACGAATTTACATTTTTGAAGTAGGCTTACTTTTTTTTAGAAGATCTAGGTGTTACTGATGATTGATTTGATGTTGAAGCCACTGGCGACATCACTGATTCTGCTTCAGATATCGGAGTCTAAAACAATAAGTTATTTTTACAAATTTATATATTTAACAAAAAATAATTTTAAAAAATTTAAGACTAATTCAATAATACTTTTTCAATTTCGATGTACGTTAACGCAATTTCCATTGCCAGTTCTCGTGATTTTGTTGTCTGGGATGATAAACATTTTGATGCGATGACGGGCATAATTTCGCCAACGGATTCTCCGGCATAGGCGTCATTTTTATTACAGTTTTCAATTTCGCTAATATATTGTTTATATAACACACTGGGTGCAGATATATCAGCTTCTGCTTGTTCAATTTCTTCCACTTCCTCAATTCTCCGCCGCTTCGTTGGAACATCACCTTCCAAACTTGCATCTGGTCTACTGGGTTTTGGATCAGCTACACCATATGCAGCTTCATGTGAAATAAAAAAAAGAATTCTTTCTTCCAGACTTGTTAAAATTTTGGGATTTTGTGGTCCACCACCTGTCGCTCCACGACTTTTTTAATTTCTGTGGTTTTTCGTTTTACCCGCGTCTTAAAATACTAGAAAATATATAAACAGACAAAATAAATCCTACTATATTTTAATAAATAAATCTTATTAATACTCACACGCTGCCATTTCACTGTATCTCTTGTAGGACCATTACTAGAATTCAGTGAATGTGCGAGCACATCTCACAAAGAATTGTATCTTTTCTTCCCCGCCACACTCTTTACAAATTTTTTCCAAAATCAATGTTATCTTCCATGAAGTTTAGAAGAATTTGTTTTTGCTTTTCCGTGGCGTTAACATCCCGTTTCTTATTTGCCATACTTAGCGGAAAAATGAACACCAAAAGAAAAAAAAAACAAAAAGTAAAATACACTACGTAAACTTTCGAAAGCGAAGCAAAACAAAGAACAAAACAAAGAACAAAACAAAACTTCGCTTAGTATAGAGCTATTTTACGTGCTATTTTACCTTTCCATTACAAAAAGCTTGGACAATGGGCTTTTTCGTTGAAAAATTGTTTCTAAGGTTCTCATCAATGCTGATGCACTTTTGGCATCCTTGATACACTCGATGTGTTTATCTGAAACACTGAAATTCTTCGCGCCATTGATCGATTGCAGATTTTTTGCGTAAGATATTCAATTCGCGGTATTTATTAGCGTGTTGCGTCAGCAATTGCGTTTTTCGTTCATTGGTTAAACTCCACAGTTGCATACCCATTAGATAATGATATTTCTTCGAATTCGATGAGTTTAACGCTGTCTCTAAAACATTTATTATAGTTTTCTCTAATGGCGGACACAAGCGAAAATGAGCTAGTCGTTGGTGCTTTGGTAGACTATATGACCGCATGCGGCCCTTAATCTGCAAATCCAAAGGTGGAGTAGCAGCAATGATTCCAGCCACAAGAGTCGAGATTGTTCTGTAACCTCGACATACTGCAATCGTCATTTTACGCTGGAGTCTGTTGAGCATAACCGCATACCTTTGGACGTCCACTGCCAAGCTCCAAGCCGGAGCCGCGTATGTAACAATCGACTCCACTGTACTTGCCAGGAGTCGACGTTTGGGTCCTGAAGGTCCTCCTAATCTAGGCATGAGCTTCCGGACGGCATGTGCTGTTCTCTCCGCCTTTCCTATGATTTCCTTCACATGAGATCCGAAACTTAGGTTTTTATCGATAGTGACACCCAGATACTTTATCTGGGTGCTAGGTTTAATATCGTGCCCAAGCAGTGTGAACTTCAGCGGTTCATGCTTCTTACGGCCGCTAAGCATTACCGCCTCCGTCTTACTTACAGCGATCGTCAAACCATTTTGGTATCTTTTTTTAACAATTTTAAACTAGTTCTCAATAGCGTTAAAATCTTTTCCGATATTTTTCTCAAATGATTCCCGATAATAATGGATATAAAAGAAAGAAATTGCGAAATATTTATTTTATGAATGCAGGAAAAAAGTAATCATTTTATGGGTAGGTCACAATATATATATATATATATATATATATATATATATATATATATATATATATATATATATATATATATTAGGTGTACAAAACCAAAAGGTTATGTTGAAATTGTCAGATGTAAAAAGTAATATCGTAAGTTTGGACATCTGGTAACAACATTACGTTAAAGTATTAGTGACTCTGTATCAGCATCACATATTTTTTTTTGTGCGAACATATCAAGTTTTGTTCCGAATAAGCGTCATTTGCGGGAACTTTTGATTTACTTCTTTAATTTGAAGAAATCTGCAGCTGAGGCGCATAGATTGTTTATGGTGAGACTGCTTTAAGTGAAAGAAGTTGTCATGACTGGTTTCAAAAGTTTGAAAACGATGAGTTTGACGTGGAAGACAAAGAACGTAGTGGAAGGCCGAAAGAGGAATTGGAAGCATTACTGGAGGAAGATTCATGCCAAACGCAAGAAGAACTTGCACTTACATTAAGAGTGACCCAACAAGCAATTTCGCATCGTTTGAAATTGTTAAAAAAAATAAAAATAAAAAAAAAATATTCTTCAACATGATCATGCTCGTCCGCATTTTGCGGCGCCGGTCAAAACCTATTTGGAAACACTTATTTGGGAAGTCCTACCCCACCCGCTGTATTCATCAGACATTGCTTCTTAAGATTATCACTTGTTTCGGTCGATGGCACATGGCCTGTCTAAGCAGCGCTTTACATCATATGAAGATACTAAAAATTGGGTCGATTCGTGGATAGCCTCAAAAGATAAATAATTTTTTCGATGTGGTATTCGAATGCTGCCAGAAAGATGTGAAAAAGTAGTGGCTAGTGATGGACAATACTTTGAATAAAAAGTAATGTACGGTTCCTGCACAATAAATTAATAATTTTTGATAGAAAACGGCGGAGACTTATTTGTATACCTAATATATTAATTTGATCCAAACTTTTACCTCTGTATTCGGTCCCAATTCCTTTTTCCATTAACCTTAAAAGTTTCGATATTTTCGCCGTCTGATATACATCATCGGGCAGTCTGTAAGCTTTTCGATGAACATGATCAGTATGGCCCATGAATGTTGCTAACTGTTCAATTTCATCTGAATTAAGATTGAAGAGTTGGGTAATTGTTGCCAAATGCTTACGTAGTTTTGTGGCAGTTATTGCTGACGGATTGCTTAAGTTACTTGCTTTTGCATATTTTTGTAAGACTTTATATCCGTATAGTGGAGAGTTTAATTTAGGGTTTCCAAATAAGTATATATTTGTTTTTGGTACAAATTTCTCTCTGTATTTTAATAAAATATTTATATGAATTTGCACATCATTACTAAAAAGAATAGGTACTCCACGTCCCCTTTTTCCACGAGTTACTACTCGTTTAAATCGTTGCATTAAAATTTTTTCTGTTGGTGACACAACGTTCGAAAATTCCTCATAATTTTGAGCTTTGTTATTTTCACATTGTTCATAAACGTGTAATGGTAAACGTTGTAATTCGCCAGGACGTTTCCTGTTCAGTAAAATTGTTCTACAGTATACTGTCTCCAGAAGTTGTGTGTATGCGTTCACATTATTATTATTATTATTTTCGAGTTTTAAGACAGATTCTTTGGCTTTTTTAATTAAATATTCATTAATAAGTTTCAAGTCACTCGCTAGTGGTACGATTGTAATTTTGTTCCATTTCTGACTATTAAGGTCATCAGGCGCTTGGTAATAATTGTATCATTGTTTTTAAATTTGCTTCAGTTTCAGCTGCATCTATTGTATGGAATACATCCTTTTTTGTTAGTGCGAAAATAATAGCCAAATTACAACACTCCTTCAGAGATGTGCCAATGTTCATTGCATATGTCGGTGAATTATAATAATTTTTTTCTTCGTCATATCTTGCTACAGCTTTAGTCGCAGCTACTATTACGTCGAAATATTGTGGGGATAAGGCATGAAATAAATTTTTAATATTTGATTCAATATTTTGAATTTCTATAAGCAGTTTCGCCAGTTCTCGCATTTTTCGAGACGCCACAACTATAAAATGTTTTTCTCTATGTATTTGCAAATAGCGAGCACCGAAAGCACAAATAAGTGCATCCTTTTTTGCAATAAGTGATATTCTGTCAGCTCGCATTCTCGGAAAAACAGTATTTTTTAAATGTGAATCAATTCTTAAATGCTTTACTAAAAAAATTTGTGCTTCCGACAAGATATTTTTTGTATTTGATGTGCTACGATTTGCAGTACACTTTTTATAATGCCTACTTAGCTGTTTTTTTGCGTAAAAACCTAAACAATTAGTACATGGTAAAAATTCAGTGCCCGGTATATTTGGTTTCTTTACGGGTTTAATATTTTCAGTGTTGTTTAAATAATTGCCTCGTTTTCGTAATAAACTAAACATACTTTTGCGCTGTTTACTACCTGCTGGTGCCGAAAAACATTTCTGTACTTCTATTTCCATCATATGGTTTCGATTTAAATGACGACTGAAGTTTAAAACTGAGGTTTCACAAAACTAACAAAAATCCCTTTGGCGAATTCGTTTCGTTTTATTCAATGAGACCGTGTTTGAATTAAATTCAATACTTTTTCCAGCATTTGTGTTGGATATAGTAAATATTTCATTTTCAGAGTTGGAATTCTACACAAAACAAGTAACAAATTAATTTACATATAAGCCAGGTAATTAGTTTTCCTTGTCTTATTAAAAAAAAGTTTCTTAATATTAGTTATATATACATATATAAAACAATGTAGATCTTTGAGTGATAACTTTCTGAGACACTGATACAAACCGATCTTCAATTGGTTCATCTATTTTCGAGAAATACGTTAAAAATTTAATATTGATCACTTTTTATTTTATATCCTAACTTGTTTAAAAAAAAATAATAGAAGAATAAATTTATATTATTTTTAGATATTGTATATAAAAATTAAAAAAAAAGTATTTTATTAGTTTTCCAAAAATATATATATACTCTATACCAGGGGTCGGCAAACTTTTTTTGGAAAGGGCCAATTATAAAAATTTTAAAGATCTGGGGGCCAGACATGTTAGAATATATATTTTACTGTCCTAACGAAGAATCTAATAAAAAAAAATTATTACTTTAAATTTTTTATTCGCAAAATATTTGCAATTACAAAATATGTATTAATAATAACATATTTATTTATTTATTTATTTATTTATTTATTTATTTAATTACACCAAACAGGCAATAGCCCAATTAAATGGTGCAAACGATAGAAACATAGATTACAAAATTATATACATAATTATATACATATATGTATAATATATATATTTTGTACCTATACTCGTACAATGGTAACTATAAATTGCACAGTTTCATTTATTAATAAACATATTGCTAAGAGATTAAATTTTGCATTAATGTGATGAATGTAATTGTTTTTTTTTGAGATATTATTTCATCATAATTGGGTACAAAGCTAGTACTTCCTATAATTAAAGTTGTTTGCAAATGGTCATCTGTTAATAATGATCTGCATTGCGATTTTGTATACTTCATTTTCGAAAATGTCTTTTCACATTGGTATGTACTTCCAAATACAGAAATAAACCCTCGTGCATATGATTTTAATTGACCGTATTCATTCTCGGAAAGATATTTATAGAATTGTGTTAGATCCATACCTTTGAACTTCGTTTTTAGTGTGTCATCATTTTGCAGATCAATGACTTCCAACTGAAGTTCTGACGGAAGTTCGTCAATCGTACACTCAAATGGATTTTGAAATATGGAAATTTCTTTTGCATTTGCATCAAGATCCGAAAAACGCTGTTTCAACTGTAGTTTTAGTTCGAAAAATATATCCGCTGCAAATTTTTTTGGAAATGGGGATTTCGCTATAGTCTGAAATTTTTTACAGCATGGAAAATGGTCAAACTTGTTTAATGTAATTTGTGTTTCAAACAATGAAAATTTTTGGCGATATGACTTTACGATAGAATACATTTCACATATGAGCACTGTATTTCCCTGCAATTTTAAGTTGAATTCGTTAAGATAGCCAACAATATCTGTAGCAAATGCTAATTTCCATAGCCATTCATTGTTCGATAACAGTGGCTGTACATAGTTTTTTTCGTTTAAAAAAATTTCTATTTCATTTCTGAGTTCGAAAAATCTTGATAAAACCTTTCCATTGCTGAGCCATCAAACTTCTGTATGGTAGGGCAAATCAGGATATTCTGCTTCGATTTCTAATAAAAATTCACGAAACTGACGATGATTAAGTCCACGAGAGCGAATGAAGTTGACCACCGACACAACTACTTCAATAACACATGACAAATTGAGGTGTTTCCCACAAAGAACTTGTTGGTGAATTATACAGTGAATTACCAGAGGTTTTGTACATTTTGCTTCTTCGCAAGCCTTAAAAATTTGTCCAACTAATCCTTTTCCCGTTCCACACATATTTTTACCACCATCAGTAGTGACACATTTTAACTGATTCCATTTCAAATTGTACTGTGTTAGCGTTTTCTCAACTTCTTTGAAGATATCTTCGCCTCTAGTTGTTCCATGCAGGCTATTCATAGAAGCTAGTTCTTCAGTCACTTCAAACTCAGTATTAACACCTCGAATAAACAGCAACAATTGGGCAGTGTCATTAATGTCTGTTGATTCATCCAGAGCCAACGAAAACCATTTGAAATTTTTTGCCTTCTCTTTTAATTGAGTCTTAATTTGCTGCCCGATATCCTCAATTCTTCTAACGGTTGTTCTCGCCGAAAGACTGACAGATTGAAACAAATCTATTTTCTCTGGACATATTTCTTCGGCTGCCACAAGCAAACATGATTTAATTAATTCACCATCAGTAAATGGTTTCCCTTTCTGGGCTAATAAATGAGCTATTCGTAAGCTGGTTTTAGTTACTGCTTCATTATCATTTTTAATTTTTACGAAAAAATTTTGTTGTAGTGATAAATTTCGTTTTAAACTTTCCAATTTTAGCGATCGTTCATTTTCTGTGAGTTTTGAATATTGTGTCGCGTGTTTCGTCTCATAATGACGACGTATATTGTATTCTTTTCATACAGCTATTGTATCATTACACAATAAACATGTTACTTTGTCATTTAGTTCTATAGCAAAATATTTAAAACTCCACTCTGCTTTGAAAGCACGATATTCAAGGTCCACTTTTCTCTTCTTATCTAATTTTGACATGACAACGGTGGGCAATAAAATGAAATAAAAAACAGTAATATGACAGAGCGCCTTGACAGAAAAACAGTACGTTGAAACTGACCGACTGCCGAGAATAAAGTGGAAGGGCGAGCCTGAGTTGTGACTCACAATTCACACGTCACAGATTCTTCTGCTCGCCGCGACCCCCTTCCACCAAGCTGCTGTACGATGCAACCCATGTGTTTAAAAGCCCTGACAGACAGCGACGTGTAGTGAATAGCGACGAAGGTAGCGCAGCGCCACTTGCGATCATCTCTCACAACTTTTCAACTCGACTATTGGCCATTGCGTTAAACCCGTAGTTTGCCGACCCCTGCTCTATACTGTCTTATTTGTTTATACAGTCGATTCCGCTTAATTGGGACACATCGGGACTAGGGCATTTTGTCCCAATTAAGCGGCTGTCCCAATTAACCGAATTTTACATAAAATTAAGCAATCCATATTTTTCTTTCAATAATTTTATTTTATAAATTCTTGGAAAAAACTATAAACTACATATAACCAAAAAAATATAAACTTTTAAGAAAAAATAATAATAAATTCCAAAATAAAATAATAAATAAATACATACATTTTTAATTCAATTCAAAAATGTGTCAAGTGTAGTCTGTCTTTTGTTTTTAAAACATTTCACTTCTACAAAATCAGCACAAATATTCAGTGCGGCTGTAGGGCTCCCTTCATTTCCTTCCTGCATAAAATAACGCTGTAAGAAGGCCATATATTTTAACGAACCTTCCACGCGCGAGGTGTAGTGGTAACTGAATCATAACTGAATACGTAACGATTGAGACAGCAGGGTAGACTCTCACAGCTTTAATGACCGGTGCCGCGCCACGCCGACGCGTGGGTAAACATTAACCTTTGAGCGCGCGTGGGTCCGTACTTCATACGTGAATGAATGTGTTGGGAAAAAAGTTCACAGCGCGCGATACTAATGTAATTAATTGATACATATTTGCTAGTTTTTTAAATATAATTTTCCATGTTGTGAATCAAAAAGATATGAAGCGTATCATATTAAATTTTTTGTAAATATTTTTTCTTGTGAATACATATTTGTAACATAATATATACTGTGATCTTAAATTTACTGTCCCAATTAAGCGGAATGTTGTCCCAATTAAACATGTAAATTTACTGTTGGTTCCTTGGTTTGGTTTCTGTTCTTTGAGATTTGGCCCAAATAAGCGGCTGTCCCAATTAAGCGGTGTCCCAATTAAGCGGAATCGACTGTATTTTAAATTATATAAATAGAAATGTATAAGACAATTTAAAACATATTGTCATATATAGATTTTATTATCACAGTTATGGTCATACATAAATATAAACAACAGAATATTTGTAATATAAATATATCAAATTAATATTTTTTAAAAAACTTACAAAGAAATCATAAGTTCATGTCACAAATTAAAACTATAATTATTTCTTTAAAATAATAGAAATTTTTTTCTGTTTTCATAAACGTATAAAATAAAAATCGAACAATTTTAAGTTTGTGCCAATTATCCAAAAATAGTTGAAATAATTCAAGATCGAATTGCATCACTAAATTTGTTAGCATACATAGATCTGAATTTTTTTATATATAATGAAATATATGTAATCTAAAAGTTTGTTGATGAGACAAAGAAAATGAATCGCTTTGCGCAAAGATGAATTTAACATCATATTGAAAAAAATACATAATTAATTTTATAAAAAAAATTAAGAATTATTGGTTCAAAGTGTTCAAAATTTATTGTATCTGAAAACTTTACCGCCAGTTTTGAGCAAAAAGTGTTTTCCTAATAGAAACAAAATAGTATCATCTGTTAATATACTCGTAAGCATTAGAAATAAATGAAATAAAGTAAATTTCAACGTAAATTAATCATCTTTTTGGAGTTGTGTTTAAATATATATAATAAATAAAATAATTATATATTTTTATGAACTTACCTCGCCAAGATACGACAAAGATTTATCCTAAATATAAAATAATATATTAGTATACGAAATAAAAAATAATAAAATAGTAATTTAATTACCTTTTTATTACAAATATTTTCAATTGTATTCTCATTTGAAAATGTTATATTCGTATTCTTAAAAAAAAGTATGTCAAATATTATTATATATCACAAATTTAAAATTTTCAATTTTAATAACTACTTTTGTAGAAACTTCCATAAAGATAATATAATAAAATTTATTTATAATTACCTCTTTCATTATTACCGGAGAACTTCTATTTGAACCTGACGATGAGACATAAGACGAAATATCGGATGATGGTACGTTCTAAATAAAAAAATTATTATAAAGTAATATTTTTACAATTTTTTTTTTATTTTACCTCATCAAAATGTTTTGTAGAAGTTGGTAAAATTCTTAATTCTGAATCAATTGTATTCAATGATTTATTTACTCCTGAAATATATGAAAATTCATATATAATTATGTGAAGGGTAATAAACAAAATGTAATAATAATGATAATGCTTTACAATTACAAAATTAGCTACATATTTTTTTCATGGTTATTAGAGCATTTATTTTTGACAAAATCAGTAATACAATTATTTCAAATTTTTAAATATTTTTATTTAGTAGTACAGTAATTTAATAAGTTAATAAATTAAAATTAATATATGTTACAAGGTAATTGATTTCCATAGTTTTCTAGAATAATAATAGAAGTAAAAAGATAGTTTTTCTAGAAAAACTAGTATCATTATTCTTCTTCCTTAGATTTTGGCCTACTATGGACCACGTGAAATAACTTCTCATGATTGATTTTCTCTCTTCTTTCTTTCCTTCCAGTACTCTTTCATTCTTTCTCCATGCTGTTTCTTTCTCTCTTCCGTCCATTTTGCTCCTGTTTTCTTTTTTGCCTTTTCGTGAAAACCCTGGAATCCTCTGATCTTCTTTCTGAATTTTTCTCTTCTCTCCACCTCTTCTCCATCTATTTCCATTTCTTCCATGTCTTTTCTGACCTCCTTGATCCATGTCATCTGTGTTTTGGGGTTTCTATCGAAGTAGTTGAATATTCTCTTCGTCAATCTTCCTTTGTCCATTCTTTTAATATGTCCGTAGAAGGTTACTCTTCTTCTTCCCATTGTGTCTGTTATTTTTTCTGTTTTTTTGTAGATCTTTTTGTTGCTTCTCAGTTTCCATTTTCCATCTTCATATTTTGGTCCCAGGATTTTCCGTATAATTTTTCTTTCCTTTTTTTCTATCTCCTCTATTTGTCTGGCTGTGTTTAGCGTAAGGCATTCTGAGGCATAGAGGCCTTCTGGTTTAATAACTGTATTGTAGTGTCTTAGTTTTGCGTTAATGGATATGAACTTTTTATTATATATATTTTTTGTCAATTGGAATGCCAGTTCCATTTTTCTTGCTCTTGCAAGGACTGCTTCTTTGTCCAGGGCATTTGGTTGGATTAATTCTCCCAGGTATTTGAACTTGTTGACCCTCTTGATTTTACCATATTTTGTTGTGATCTGTCTTGGTGCATCTTTTCTGTTTGTCAAATATTCTGTCTTTTCATATGATATTTGTAATCCAGCCTTCTCTGCCGTCTCTTTCAGTATATTGATTTGTCTTCTAGCGTCTTCCATGTTTTCTGCTAGCACGGCCAGGTCGTCCGCAAAAGCCAGACAGTCAATTTCAAGGTTATCCTTCTTTCTTCCTATTTTTAATTTGGGAATTCCTTCCTCCTCCATTCTCTCATTACCTTCTCCAGTACACAGTTGAAGAGTAGTGGGGAGAGCCCATCTCCCTGTCTCACTCCTGTTTTGATCTCAAAAGGTTCTGAGATCTCTCCCATAAATTTTACCTTTGACTTTGTGTTTGTTAGGGTTTTTCTTGTGATTGCGATTGATTTGTCATCGGCTCCGAATTCTTCCAGGGTATTGAATAGTGTCTCTCTATCTATAGAGTCGTATGCTTTTTTGAAGTCCACGAATGTCACATGTATGTCTTTGGCCCTTAGTCTCCTGTACCTTATTAAGAGTTTCAGGTTTAGTATCTGTTCGGCACAGGATCTTCCTTTCCTGAATCCTCCCTGGTAGTCACCTAATTGTGGGTCCAGTTGGACCTCCAATCTGTTTTGTAATGCTTTGGATAGGATCTTGTATGTTACTGATAGTAGTGAAATTCCTATATAGTTGTTTGCATCTGTTTTCTCTCCTTTTTTGTGTATTGGATGGATCATAGCTGTTTTCCATTCTTCCGGTATTTCTTCCGTTTCCCAGATCTTTTGTATTATTTTATGTAGACTTTGGACTGTCTCGGTATCTACGTTTTTCCACATTTCTGCTACTATAGAGTCCTCTCCTGGGGCTTTATCATTTTTTAGTTCTTTAATAATCTGTTGGATTTCTGTTATGTTCGGTGGTTTGGAGTTTTCGAATTTATACTTCGGACTTAGTTTTGGGAATCTCACTTTTGGCTCCTCACAGTTTAATAATTTTTTGAAGTATGACGCTAGTAGTTTGCAGTTTTCTTGATTATTCAGTGCTATTTTTCCTTCTTCATTTTTGAAACATAAGTTTGGTGGTCGATATCCCTGGAGGTTTTGCTTAAAAGTTTTATAGAATGTTCTTGTGTTGTTCTTTTTAAAGTCTTCATCCATTTGTTGTAGTTGGGTCTTGTCAAAATTCCTCTTGTTTGTTCTTATAATTTTCGCTGTTTGTGATCTCTGTTCTTTGAATAAGATATAGTCTTCGTTGTTTTTGGTTGAGTGACATTTTTTCCAGGTTTTACTCCTAAGTTCAAGGGCCTCTTCGCATTGGTTATTCCACCACCTGTGTTTTCTTTGTCTCTTGAGCGGGGCTATTTCCATTGACGTCTTGACTATTTTTGTCTTGATTTCCTCCCATTCCTCTGATTCTATGTTAAGTTTTTCCTGGAATTCTTGTTTCTTTAGCTTTAGTACTTCTGAGTTGATCCTCTGTATTTTAAACTCTTTGTTTGGTGTCTTTTTTTGGGGGGTAAATTTTACTTTTAGTGTCGTTAAGTAGTGGTCTGTTTCTATGTTTGCGCCTTTTCTTACTTTCACATTCATGATTTCTTTCTGATTATCGAATGATATGGCGACATGATCAATGAGTATTTTTAGCAGAACTTTCAACGCAGCTAAACCTAATATACAACAAAGGTAAACACTCTGAAATATGATATAGACTCTGGAAAATAAAAAGAAATATAAAAAAAAATAGTATGTTTTAATTTTTATAAGTATAGTTGTTTATAACCAACCGGATTTCTTCTTCACGTTTTCGTAGCAGTAAAATTTTTGTTTTTACTTCAATTAGTTTCGCTAGTTTACCGAACTAAAAACATAAACGGAATTAAGTTTGTTTTTAAGGTTAGGTTAACAATATGAATTTTTAATATTTCATATTTAAAAATAAAGTATTATTGTATTTAAGGGGGCCGGTTACGAGAAAAACGCGTTTAACCGTTTGAGTGCCAAGCAGCGATTTTGTGCTTCATCTGTTTCGCTGAAAATGCGAGCGCTCTAGCAAACTCGGTTTCTGTCGATGTATGACTGTTTCATTTAAAGCAAAAATATAATTGGAGTAATATTACACTTTGTAGGTGTACACCTTTTTATTCTTATAAACGATTAGGGAATAAGACAATGCTTCTTGGCACTTTTGGACGGGGAAACAGCAAAGACCCGTGGCACTCAAACGGTTAAAGTTTTCGCAACGATTTCGACTGAGAAATAGTAAAAAAAAAACCTACATGAACATAATTTCTCCGCAAAAAAACATCCAAAATTTACCCATTTTTTCGAGATCACTTCATGAGACGGCCCCCTTAAATATACTTACAACTTCGTAGCCAACTTTAATTCCATGACTGATAAGTCTCTGATCTAAAATTATAAACATATGATTAGAAAATTATTATAAAGTAAGTAATTTTTATTTAATTACACAATTTATAAAATACTTTAAATTAATTTGTAAAAACAACTTTTTACTTACCTACTAATGCCAGTATTTTTGAACCACGGTTATTTATATTTTCCATATTTAACATAAAACAGTAACACAAAAGTGGCAGTTAATATTCAGAAGACTAAACATGAATAGTATATCTACGGTAACGTTGAACTTATACTGCAGAAAACATTATTGGGCGACGTTGCGAAATCTGCGGTAGCCGTATTAACTGCGTTTCAAAAAATTTTCAATGTCACTTATACATTTTTGTATATAAACAGCACACCATGCGACAGTACACGACACTACATATACAAAATCACAACAATTTACTTAACATTTTGACGTCCAAACAAATTTTCGTTTTTGAACACTAGATGTCAAAATATGTCCAGAAAAAGTATTAAAACATCAAAGTAATTTGACGTCCGTATATGATGATACGAATGATACGAAATGGTCAATTAGTGGCTGCCAAAATGATAAGAGGATATATATATATATATATATATATATATATATATAAATTCATAAAATAAAGTAAAAATGTAAGGCATAAATAATTAATTACTTTTACTTAATAAATAATAAATTAATAATAGAATTTACATATTTCATCATTTTTTTTTAATTATACTGTCCCGTAAATCTTGCTCTTGTAAAATTTTTTTTTTCATAATGATACCGTGGCGTTTTGGTAGTTGGCGTGGAGACAGCGAAAACTTGTAGTTTAAAAGGTTTTTTTTATTTTACACACACCAAAAATAATAATGATAACAAATAAATCACAGTTGTACATAAAAATATGCAAAGTCAATAGAACACAATATACAGGTTAATTATATATACATAAATATGTAACGTCAAGAAATAAATTATACATGCTAATTATACATAAAATATGTATCGTCGATGATACAAAAAGTACATGTTAATTATACATAAAAAAAATGTAACGTCAAAGAGAGAGAAAAAAAAAGTACAGTCACTAAACGTCCTGCGTCACTATCACTTTACTAATGGGGGGCATGGGGGGAGTTACTGCCTGTGGGCGACGAACCTCGGATCCCGGGGATGGCAGTTCGTTGGTACGACGTGTTTCGATGGCGAGAAGGAGAGTCGTCGAAGTTTATACGGGGGCGGCGATGTTGGGGGTGGCATCCAAAAACGCGGAACTTTGGTAGGGGATTTAAACAGCACCCTTTTAGGGAGCGGCAGCAGCGGTCCTCGGGGATAGGCCGGAAATAGCTCTGGTGTACCCGGAGTGAAGGACGGAGTCTTCCTTCCTTTGCAGGGCGTACCCGGGAGCGGCGATAACAATGACGGTGGCGGTGTTACCTTCGGGAGCGGCGGTGTTAAACTCGGCGGCGGCGGTGTTAAACTCGGCGGCGGCGGTGAATGAAATTCCTCAACTGCTAGCTTGCTAAATAGCCTAGCTAGTACACGACGACGTTGGCGGCGGCTGCGTGATCTGGTGGTGGTAGCGACGTTGGGGGCGGTGGCCCCTTTTTCCCGGTTCGGTGCCGTGTTTGGCGGTTGTGAACCGTGAAACAAAATATCAGCTGTGCTCGGCCACGAGCAACAGATGCACGACGATTTATCGGGCTAGCGAAGAGCCACAGATAATGATGCGACGATAATCGGGCTTGATAATGAGCCGCAGATTTACGATGATGTATCGGGCTAGCAAAGCCACAGATACCGATGCGATGATTATTACCGGGCTTAATCAAAAGCCACAGGTAATACTGGTTGGTTTGAGAACTGGTTGAATTCTGCCGTCTGGTGGATTCAGCTGCCGTATTTATACGATTTTGGCCAGTAGTGGGAGTAACTGCGTGGGAGGGATGCGCGCTCTCATTGGCCGATGAGCTGGCCAATGGGGATGCTTCGTCCACCACCACTTTCCGTATCAATAATTTCGAAACATTTTTCAACTCTTTTGGGATTTTCATGTATCTTGAAAGAATCACAAGAATTTGTTATATAATTATTAATTTCTATTTCGTAAGCTTCTATATCTTTCGGCTTTAGATCTGAGTATGTTTTAACCTACAAGCAAAATAATCACATTATTTTGTACGTTCTTTAAGGGTGTTCATTAAATCGTTTTCTAAATTTTCGAGTTTATTTAAAAAACCAAATCTTTTTTCTAATTCCTCATAAGATTTTTGTCGTTTGCCCAATTCGTTAGAAAGTCTATCGATAATAATATTGAAGGTATTTATTCGCATGTCGTCGGAGCCGGTAAATACTTCATCGACATTGCTCTCGCCAAATATGTTTTTCTTTTTACGCCGTCGATTTGTATCTACTTTATAAGTTTCACAATTAGTTAGTTGTTTTCATTTCATTTCGTATTTTGAAAACAAATCTCTTAAACTCTCAATGTAATTACTTTATGAGGAATATAAATTGTTAACTAATGACAAGTCTATGTCTATTTGCTGAAGCGATTGACTTGTTTTATCAAATCTTTCCAAAACATCAGACCAAAATACAGTCATTACTCCAATTTCTAATTTTTTCATTTTATTGACTAATTCCGTAGCTTCTATTTGTGTTGACTTAGGTTGAAAAGCGTCGTTTGCGATGATGTTAAGTGCAGAAATATAATTCATATAAGAGTTTCGCAACGCGTTACACGAATCACTTCTAGCAGACCATCTTGTACTAGAAAGTGTCTTTGGCAACCAACAAAGAATTACCGCATTGTTCTTTTAATACTTTCCATCTATTAGTCGATGAAGAAAAAAAAGACATACAATTTTTGGACGAACATGAAAAATGAAGTTGCCTGTTAGCAACATTCAGCAGCACACGAGCCCACAAGATTTAGCGAATGTGCAGCACATGGCACGTATTCTGCTAAATTATTACTTGCTTGTCTCATCCTTTGTTGTAGTCCAGAATAAATTTCGGACATGTTCGACGCATTGTCGTATGATTGTCCCCGACAATCTTTAATATCTAATTCTAATGAATTTAATTTCTCAGAAAGTGCTGTTTCCATTTCAACTGCTTTATGGC
This sequence comes from Clivina fossor, assembly GCA_963966155.1. NCBI lineage: Eukaryota > Metazoa > Arthropoda > Insecta > Coleoptera > Carabidae > Clivina > Clivina fossor. Next base: position 37,685,220 of record OZ014551.1, read on the forward strand.
CAGTATTTGCCAGAAACCCGATAAATCGTTCATATATTTTTCCATCGCTTGCCAAATATCGTATAACTACTGTTAATTGATCAGTATTTGAAACATCTGGTGTAGAATCGACTATCACTGAATAATATTTACTACTTTTGATGTCCGTTATAATTTTTTGTACTACATGGTTCCCGATGATAATTATAAATTCGTCACAAATAGTACTACTCAAGTATGAAACACGGCCTTTACCAACATTTCCTAGTTTTAAGTGGTTTTCTAAAAATGGGTCAAATTGTGCTAGTAATTCTAGTATACCTAAGTAATTGCCATTTTGCTTTGATCCAATGGTTTCGTTAGCACCTCGAAAAGCTAACCCTCGACTTGAAAGAAACTTTATCACAGCTATTAGTCTTTCAAGAACTTTAGTCCAGTAAAGTTGCTCTTCTTGCAGTTTATTTTCAAATTCATAATTAATTTGACCAACACCTATCGACCTCTGAAGAAAAATATGCGTGGTTTCTCTATGTTCTTTGGAGTTTTCGTGATTGTTAATTAAAAAGATGTTTTTTCAGTCATTAAATCCGGTTGTAAAACAATTTTTAATTTTTGAAAACAATGTACATGGCATACAAAATATTTTTCCTGTTGAAGACGAATATAGCATCCAATCTCTTTTTGTTTTTTCACCATTGTAAAATATTTTATGGGATGCAAAACGATTTTCATTATTTGTGTACGATCTTTTAGAATTTTTGAAATTAATTTGTTGCGGGTTTTGCGATATTTTATTTTTTACGATATAATCTTTGTTATGAATTAATGCGATATTTTGTCTTTTATATATTGATATATTGAATTATTGACAATGATACACAATTTATAGTATAAATGTACACTTAAACTGTCTTCTGTCATGCGTTTTACTCGACTATCACTCGACTGACTCTCTTTCACTCTGAGCAGTCTTGCCACACATAGAAAAATAAAGTTATACATATCAGGGCTAGCAATAGTTTACAATATTGTTCTAAACATTCCCGCCCGAGTTGAAAGATTACGATCTTTTAATTGACAACTTATCTAACTTATGACTAAATTTAATTCTAGAGTTTATGATAACAAAGTTTTTTATAAACCTATCGCTCACTCACTAGTTGGTAGCACGCACACGCGTTTTACAGGCCTTTTGTACACACCACTAGCGGTACGCACAGTCACTACCCGCACTACGCCGTCCGATCCTGGTGAAGTCTCTATTATTCGGCCCAGTGGCCAATGAAGTGGCGGAGTGTTGTCCTCCAGTAGCACCACAAGAGTGCCGGGTTCGATGTTAGGGGACGAGCGTTGCCATCTGTTTCGTTGCTGTAAATGGTGCAGATATTCTTGGCGCCAACGCTTCCAAAAATGTTCTTTGATTTTTTGCAAATGTTGCCATCTGGATAACTTGTTGTCTGGTACATTTCCGTAACTATAGCTAGCTGGTTCAACTAGTATGTCTCCTATGAGGAAATGAGAAGGGGTTAAGGGGGTGAGGTCATTTGGACTAGATGATAGTGGTATTATCGGTCTTGAATTTAGAACTGCTTCTATTTCAGACAATAGAGTCGCGCATTCTTCAAAGGTGAGTAACATTGTTTGTGTTACAGTATAAAGGTGTCGCTTGGTGGCCTTGACTGTGGCCTCCCATAATCCTCCAAAGTGTGGAGCCCGAGGTGGAATAAATTGCCACTTTATTCCTCTATTTTACAGCTCACGACTTATGTCGTTGTTCGCTCCTTGTAAAAACTCATACATTTCCTTGAGTTTTCTGCTAGCACCAACAAAATTGGTAGCATTATCGGAATGAATTTCCTTGCAAATGCCTCTCCTAGCAACAAACCTCCTTAATGCAGCTAGAAAAGCCTCCGCTGTCAGATCACTGATCAATTCCAAGTGAGCGGCTTTCGTGCTGAAGCATACAAAGATTGCAATATATGCCTTATTAATTTGTACTCTTCCTCGTCGTTTGTGTAGTCTGATTTGTATGGGACCTGCATAGTCTATGCCGCAAATAGTAAATGGTCTGCTGTACTCAGTAATTCTAGGCCTTGGTAAATCTCCCATAAGATGCTCGGATGGTTTAGGCTTATATCGAAAACATTGGTAGTTCCGTACAATTTTTCTTACTGCTTGTCTACCTGCTATGGGCCAAAATCTTAAACGAATGATCGATAATAATTGCTCCTGCCCACAATGATGTAGTTGACAATGTTCGTGCTTAATGATTAACTCGGTTACATGATGTTTGCTTGGTAAGATATATGGATGCTTCTGATCAATTGATATATCGGCGTTTTTCAATCTTCCACCTACTCTAATTAATCCTTTGTCGTCCAAAAATGGTTTTAACATTAATAACTTACTCTTATTATCAACACTGCCCTTTCTTTGCAAATCTTGTCTTTCCTTGCTAAAACATTGTTCCTGTATTAACAATACAATTTTTCCTAACGCTCTTCCTAATTCTTCTGAAGTTATTTCATCATGAATTTTTGCATTTTTCTTTCTTGTGTTATGTATAAATCTTGTACAATAAGCAATTACTCGCAATAATTTGCTCCAAGATGAATACCTGTTGAGGATATCAAAATTCTTCTGTTGTGTAGTTAGCATAACCTTTGTCTTCATCTCTAACTGTGTTTCTTCCATAGCTGTTTGTTCTGGCCATTGATTTGTTTGTAACCATGGCGGTCCGTTCCACCACAGTTGGTTTCTTATTAACTGTGCTGCTGATACACCACGCGATATAATATCGGCAGGATTCTCAGCTGAATTTACATGCTGCCAGGTTGCATCAGTTGTCTGTCGTTGGATTTCTGTCACCTTATTTGCCACAAATGTTTTTAGTAAGTTTGGTGAAGTTTTCAACCATGCCAATACGACTGTGGAATCTGACCATAAGTAAATCCGCCTTATTTTATTGGTTAGTGATTGTTTTACTGAAGCCATTAATTTGGCTAATATTGCCGCACCGCAGAGCTCTAATCTTGGCAACGATATAGTTTTCAGCGGTGCTACTCTTGCCTTTGCACAAAGTAGTCGTGTATTCCGATTTCCTGTGTTATCTATACTTGTTGCGTATATACATGCTCCGTATGCTATTGTGGATGCATCGGAGAACCCATGTATATCAACTTGTTGCTCCTTATTTCCAGGATTAACATTTCTTTCAACTTGTAAGTTGTTGATGGCTGATAATGATTTACTGTATTCTATCCAATCCGTATAAATATCATTTGCTATTGGTTCATCCCATTCAATTTTCTGTTTCCAAAGAGTTTGCATTAGAATTTTAGCCTTGATAGTTACTGGACCGATCAAGCCCAGTGGGTCAAATATTTGTGCTATTTGTCCTAATATAGTTCTCTTGGTTACTTGATTGTTGCAAGTTAGCTTGAGTTTGTAATTTATAGTATCTGTTGAGGAGTTCCAGAGTATACCTAATGTTTTTAAACCTTCTTGTTCCTTTAATACTAATAATTTATTTGTCTTAGTTTCTTCTGATAGTTTTTCTAAAATTGCTTCGTTATTCGTTCGCCATTTTCTCAATTCGAACTTTCCCTTTCTTAAAAGAATTGTTAGTTGTTGTTGAAGTTCAATTGCTTCACTTATTGTTCTGGTGCCTGTTAATACGTCGTCCATGTAGAAATCTCTTAACAATGCTTCTTTTGCCAATGTAAATTCATTGCCGTCTTGCAATGCTAATTCTAACAAACATCTTGTTGCTAAGAATGGTGCACATGACGTACCGTAAGTCACTGTGTTTAGCGTGTATTTTTGTAGAGGTTGATTGCTGTCTTCCCTCCAGACAATACGCTGCATACGTCTGTCTTCTTCCTTGACTAGAATCTGTCGAAACATACTTTCAATGTCCGCTGTAATTACATAGGCATGCATTCTAAAACGTAGAATTATACTAAATAGCTCTTCTTGAATAACTGGTCCCACAAGGAGTTTGTGGTTTAGTGACGTTCCTGTAGTTGACTTAAATGATCCGTCAAACACTACGCGAAGCTTTGTCGTTAAGCTATCTTGCTTGATAACATGATGATGTGGTAAGTAAAATATTGGTTTATCAATTTTGTCTAATTCTGTGTTAATTTGCGACATGTGTTGAAGCTGCTCATACTGCTGCATAAAATTTATGTACTGATTTTTTATCTCTGGATTTAATGATAACCTTCTTTCTAAAGCTTCAAATCGTTTTGTCGCTCCTCCATAAGAATCACCTAATTCCAATTGTGTTTTTGTTGGTAATCTTACTATGAAACGGCCTTCTTCATTTCGAGTGACTGTTCTTTGCAAGTGTTCTTCACATTCTCTTTCTTCATGAGTCCACTGCCTCCTTTCATTTATTTCTTCTATTTTCCAAAAACGTTCCAATTGGTCTTGCAATGAGTCATTTGTAGACAATAATGAGGTATGGTTTGTTAACTGTGAATTCAGTTTTATAGCTCCCGCTACTATCCATCCAAATTTTGTTTTTTGCAATGTCGGACTGAACTTTGTTGATCTTATTTGTTCATTACAAATTATTTCCCAGAAGATCTCTGATCCTATCAGTAAGTCAATCGGTGCTGTGATTTCAAAGTTGTCGTCTGCTAGTTCGATGTCATCGGGTATGTTAAATGTTTTCTTATCCATACTTATCAGTGGTAAATCATCTGTGATTTTTTCTAAAACGAGACATTCAATATCTGCTGTGTAATCGTAATGTTTTGATTTAATTGTTATTTGCGTTTTATCTGACACTGTACTTATTTTCTGATTGATTCCGCATACTGATATGTTGGTTTTGTTGCGTGTCAATCCTAGCTCTCTTGTTAGCTTCTTTGTCACAAAATTTGACTGTGAACCTGAGTCAATTATGGCTCTTACCTTGTGCATTTTCCCAAAACGATCCGATACCAATACGATAACAGTCGGTAGGATTGTGATGGTGTGATGTTCTACACGTTGTTGAGCAAAGTTAGTAACTGTGTTTGATTGAGTAATTTTTTCAACTTGCCTTTTATTTTCTTGAATTTCTTCATGCAATAAGGTATTGTGGCCTTTATGGCATTTTTTGCATGTAGACGACTTGCAGTCTCTTCCGTAATGTCCTGGCTTGAGGCAATTTATGCAAAGTTTTAACCTTTTTACTTCCGCATATTTTTCAGTAGTTGTTAATTTCAAAAATTTGTCACATTTGAACAAGAAATGTTGCTCTCCACAATGTTGACATTTATGAATTTGTTCTCTTGTTGTGACATACACGTTTTTCTTTGTTGAATATACTTTATTGCTCGAATCTGATTTTTCGGTCATTTCTAAAGACTGACATTTATTTGACAAAAATTCTAAAAATGTATCCAGTGTTGGTTTTTCAGTTTTTTCTCCTAGCGAGAGTTTTTCTTGCCATTGCTGTCGGGTTCGCCAATCTAATTTGCTGTTGAATAGAAATATTAATACTGTACTCCAGTTGTCTACCGGTTCTTTCAGCGATTTTAAAGCACTAATATTTGTTCGGATATTGTCAATAAATTGTCTCAAGTTGATATATGAATCCTTGCTTATGGCTGTTAATTCGAATAGATTTTTCATGTGGGTATTTATGATTAATTGTTCATTTGCATATCGACTCTTTAATAGTTCCCATGCTGTTGTATAATTTTCATCTGTAGTTTCTAGAGCTTGTATTATTTGTAAAGCTTCATTTCTTAATGCGCCTTTTACAAATAATAAATATAACATTTAAGCAGAACAAATATTTCTAGATACTAATATTATTTAAACAAATGAACAAGAACAGAAAGATAATGTTACAAAAAATGAATATTTTTAGTATTAACCCTATTTTTAAATAAACATTTCAATTTATGTTTTTCCGCTTGGGCACGTTTACGAGCTTCGGATTTAAGAACGAAACGCCGCAAACTTTTACTTTTTCTCGGCTCGAAGGACCAAATGTTATGAATTAATGCGATATTTTGTCTTTTATATATTGATATATTGAATTATTGACAATGATACACAATTTATAGTATAAATGTACACTTAAACTGTCTTCTGTCATGCGTTTTACTCGACTATCACTCGACTGACTCTCTTTCACTCTGAGCAGTCTTGCCACACATAGAAAAATAAAGTTATACATATCAGGGCTAGCAATAGTTTACAATATTGTTCTAAACATTCTTGTACATTTTTGTTTACGACCCATTTCGCAGGATCGTCAGAAACGGTAAATCTTTCTTCGACATCGACATCTACAGGGTGTTTGCAATCAAGGTATTTTATTTTTAAGGGGTGATACTACAGGTCAAAACAAGGCGATTAACGCCAAAACACCTTAGTAAAAGTTTTCTAATAAACGAGATATTCATTTTTTTTTAAGTAAAATGGTAGCATATGGTATAATTTTTATTATCCAGCTCACAAAAAAAATTATTCTTCATAATAGTTTTGGATTTGCTTGAAACGAATAAAAATGTAAAAATATTCCAGGTTTTAAATACAGGGTGACTCGGATTTGCTGATTTGTGTTTCAACTTTTAGGTAAAATACCCTTATTTAAAAAATTTGAATAATTTTATTTGAATATTATGTTTAGAATTACAATTTAAGTTTAAAACACCTTAGCAAAAGTTTTCAAATAAACGAGATATTAGATACTTTATTTAAATATTTTTATTAATGACACAAATCAAGATAAGTATTTTATTTTTAATGGGTGATAGCACTATGACACCAGTTGCTCGAAATTATCACCCTGCTGTTGTATGCAAAGTCTTGCGCGGCGTACCCATGAATTCGCATACGCAGCGAGACCCATGCCTTGTTGCCGAATTTCCGCCGCTGCTACTTCTACCCGATTACGGAGATCATCGAGATCCATAATTTCGGTGGTGTATACCATGGTTTTCATAAGTCCCCACAAATAAAAATCCAACGGGGTCAAATCCGGCGACCGGGGAGGCCAAGGGATATGACTGCCCCGACCAATCCACTTATTTTCAAACACATCGTTTAAGTGTTGCCGAACGATATGGCTAAAATGCGCCGGTGCACCGTCATGAAGGAACTACATTTGCTGACGAACATTTAAGGGAACTTCTTCTAAAAGTTCCGGCAAATTATTTTGCAAAAAATATAAATAATTATTTGCATCTAATCGATCTGGCAACACAAAGGGACCAATCAACTGTGAGTTTACCAATCCGGCCCATACGTTCACAGAAAATCTGTGCTGAAAATTGTGACGATGAACAACATGCGGAATTTCGAAACTCCAAAAGTGTGTATTGTGGCAGTTGTTCATACCGTTGCGCGTAAATGTAGCTTCGTCAGTAGCCAGTACAATCGATGAAAAATTAAGTATTTCATCATGTTTGCGCAAAAACCATCTACAGAACTCTACGCGTTGCGGATGATCTCGAGGTTGTAACGCTTGTACTCGTTGCACATGAAAAGGATGCAGTTGATGCTCGCGTAATGTTCGCCATACAATTTGATTTGACAAACCAACTTGCCGAGCAATTTGCCGTGTACTGGTTGAAGGGTTTTTGTCAACGAGGTTCAAAATTTGTTCCTCGGCGTCTACAATTCGTCGGTGACGACCTGCTCCTCCAGCACGCTGTTGATGGCCTCGCAGATTACCAGTATCTCTAGCACGTATTATTAATCTAGAGAATTGCTGAGCTATAGGATGTCGCCTATTTGGAAATCGCTCAGCGTATAGACGACTTGCAGCAGCCGAATTTTTATGCGCTTCTCCATAAATTAGCATCATATCAACCAATTCAACATTAGAATAGTCCATCGTTCAATTTTTTCACAAGAATTAGTAACCAACCAGCAATAGATAATGCACAGTTAAACAATAATGAAATATGTTTGACAGATAAACAATAAGAACAAATGAAAGTTTTCGCCCCCTCAATCATAAATTCAAATAAAGTAATATCTCGTTCATTAGACAACTTTTACTAGGGTGTTTTAACAATCGACAATCGGCACAAATTTTTGTATGTAAGCTTTACAACTTTTACTTTTGTATGTAAGCTTAAATTGTAATTTTAAACATAATATAATCCTATTAATCAAATAAGGGTATTTTACCTAAAAGTTGAAACACAAATCAGCAAATCCGAGTCACCCTGTATTTAAAACCTGGAATATTTTTACATTTTTATTCGTTTCAAGCAAATCCAAAACTATTATGAAGAATAATTTTTTTTGTGAGCTGGATAATAAAAATTATACCATATGCTACCATTTTACTTAAAAAAAAATGAATATCTCGTTTATTAGAAAACTTTTACTAAGGTGTTTTGGCGTTAATCGCCTTGTTTTGACCTGTAGTATCACCCCTTAAAAATAAAATACCTTGATTGCAAACACCCTGTATAGACGTTGGAAATAACTTGGGTGTATTAACAATTTCCGCGGTTATGGTGGCTTCAGATTCTACTTGATCCTCTTCTACTTCTAAATTGGAAGTTGTTTGTGTATGTAGAGTATCGTCTGTTACAGTTGTATTTGCATTCTCTTTTAAAGTTAAACTAGAATTTTTATTCTGCACTTTAAAAATAGTTTCTAATTTTTTGGTATTTTTTAAAACCTCATTTAGATCTTCCGCTTTTTCTTTTTCTAGTTTCCTTCGACACGCGCCTCTTAATTTTTTTGACATTTTCTTATCTTAAAAATAAAACAATTTGTTGTAAACATTACAATATTAAAGTATTAGTTATATATTATAAATTATAATTATAAGTGAGTGAAATAAATCATTATACATGAGTGAGATGTTTGACGCGCGAGCGTTAGCGAGTGTGGTAAATTCTCAAGAATGTATAATGACATTTCACTCGCGTGTTATATACGACGTACCTACCGAAAAAGAACTTCTACTGGAGTAAATAAAAATGCACAGTTCAACTTAAAAACGTGTTTTAATACAGTTTGGCTTATGGCTATGATTTACAGAGTAATCTTAGTCAAATTACTTGTCAAAGTCCCGATTATTATCAAAACTAAATTCCACGGAATAAAATTAGTATCAATTTATCAATTCTGATACCTACCTTACCGACATGCCGATCTAAGAGAACAGAGTCGATAAGGTAGAGTACATAAAAGATTACAACGAGTCTTATATTTTCCATATTAACAAGTTTAGCAATTTTGCCCTATTATTACAGAATATATAATAAATATAAATGCAATCTGATGTAAGTACTCGTATTTTTATTTTAATATTTTGTCTGCTTTCTGCTTGACGGCGGCGCCTACTGAGCGTTTTCGCCCCTAGGCAGTCGCCTAGTTTTGCCTAATGGGTAATACGGCCCTGTAAGTAACCCCAAGGAAAAAATCGTTTGGAGATAGATCAGCTGATCGAGGTGGCCAACGAATTGTACCGTATCTCCCAATCCAACGACCTGCAAAAGTTTCATCAAGGAAACGTGCAATATGTTGGTAGAATGAGGTGGTGCTCCATCCATTTGAAAGATCATATTATCAATATTCAAACTTTGAATTTCTGGTACAATGTGGTCTTGTAGCTATTCTAAAAATTTAATTCCATTGAGATTTCCCTCAATGAAAAAATGATCAATAAGGACATTATTAACAATTCCTGTCCGTACATTATATTGTGTGTGAGTTGAATTTTGCACATACTTATTTGTGCATGACCAGAACTACAAAAATAAAATTAATTAATTTAGCCTATTTGAAATAGTTAATTTAAAGAATACACACCCATTATTTTGGGAATTTACAGAACCATTTGTAGTAAATGTAGCTTTGTCCGTAAAAACTATTTTGTTTAATATTTCTTCATTTTCATTTAATAAATTAAATAAGTTTCACAAAAATCAGTTCTCTTAATTTTGTCTGCTTCAAAAATTTGCTGGTGATTTGAAAATTTATATAGTTTATATTCAAATTCTTTTAATGTTTTCAGCACAAAAAAACTTGAAATTTGAAATTCTTTACCCAAACTGCGAAGAGCCGTTATTGGATTTTCTTCCACATACACTAAAATATTTAATTTCATCTCTTCTGACAATATGTGGCAGGTTCTTTTCTTTTTGTTGTGTTTATATGCAATACAACCATTAACTTTAAATTTTTTAATAATATTGTGAATTGTACCAATGGATGAAATGGGCTTGTCAAGATATTTAGCAGCAAATAAATCTCTCAAGGACACATTTATCGAACTATTTTTGTCGAAATACCAATGCAAAATTTCTAATCTTTCTTCTTTTGTATACATTTTTGAACAAATTTTATGAAATAATGCAAATAGTTTAAAGCTTTCTAAATATTTTGTTGAAAGAAATTCAATTTTTTTAAATAACTGCAATAAATGCAAAATTTCTAATCTTTCTTCTTTTGTATACATTTTTGAACAAATTTTATGAAATAATGCAAATAGTTTAAAGCTTTGTAAATATTTTGTTGAAAGAAATTCAATTTTTTTAAATAACTGTCACATTATGCAAGATTGGTTGCATAACTATCAGGGATGTAACTATTCGATTGATGTGTTATTTTTAAAATTGAACATAGGAAAAATATATGTAGTTCAGTTCATATGTTCAGAGATAAAAATATTGCACTGTGTGTATATATATATCATCATATACATCAGCGTATCAATGTGGCATCATTTCAGAATGGTCCACTATGGCAACCGCTGAAAATATCGAGAATTTTATGTAAAACTAAGAGTATATTTATTAATTTTGCTTTCTTAATTCGTTAATTAAAGAAAAGTATCAAAAATGTTACACTATAACATATTCATATTATGTACAATTCATACCATTATGAAGTCCTTACACGAAACGACCAATATAAAATCAACATGTATATTTTCTTGCATCGATAAAGAACACCGTGACTTCCATTCGTATATCCGTGTATATATGTAGTCCATTGTAACGTCCAGCAACGTTGACAATTTAAATTTTCTTTTACAAGTTACTTTATTTTCGATTTATATGCATAAGTATTATACATTTCGGTTATAACATTGCTTTATTATGACAAATTGAAGCAGTATTTTTTTATTTATATAAATATTTCTGTTTGATTTAGCAAATTAATGTATTAAAACATGAAATATATTTGAATTTTATATATATATATATATATATATATATATATATATATATATATAGTTTTAAAAAAAAAATTTTATTGTGAGGGCGAAGCAGCCAAAACAGTAGAATGATTAAGGAAAAATTAAACACTCATTTGAAATTTTGACGAGCTTTCGACAAAGATCTTGTCTTTTTCAACTCGCTACAAAAAGAAAAACATTTATTAGATAATTATAGTTATACATACACATATTTATTAAAATTTTTAATTAACAAGAACAAAAACTATGTTGGTAATATTTTTTGTCAAGAAAACAAAACAGTCAATATAAATTTATAAAACTTAAAACTTATATCCAATTCACAAATACATACTTTTTTATCGCAGAGTGTTTATATGTCAAATCATAAAACTGTATATTGTCACTCATGTGTGTTTAAAAATTATAGTATAATAATTAAATAAATTGTAATCACAAAAAATTCAAACAATAAAAATAAAAATATATCTTTTTTTATATAAAATTCTAACAAAGAAACGTGTTCCGTCAATGCAACGGTGAAACAAGTTTAAAAAACATTTTTTCCCTTACGGAAAAATAGTACAGTTAGTGTCATCTGTTGCTAACTGAAATAAACAATAACAAAAATAATAAACTTAACCAAACAAAAATTGTAAACATGTGATTTTACGTGACAGAATTATAATGCTTTTTCACGTATCCAAACTATTCGCTGTAGTTGAAGGCTTTACAAAGGAATGGATCAAGTAATCATATGTTCCACTGAGACCCCGTACTATATATATATATATATATATATATATATATATATATATATATATATATATATATATACATACAGGATGTAACAGAATAACTATTCCTAATTTTCAGAAATGAGGACACATAAAGAAATTTTTTTACTAATATTATTATAATATTATTATTGGCTTTGTGTCCTCGTTTTCCACACTTGTAACAGTTGTATGGTAGTGCATTGAACATTGTTTCATTATTGGTGCCATCTTCTATTTTGTTACTTATTTTTAATTCGGCATCTTAATTTTACGAACTCTATTGTCAAATCGGTGTTCATAGTTTCAAGTGCTGTTATTACGTAGTCGTACATTGAGGGTATTGTGAGCAGTAGGCGACAGACTTTGTCGGTTTCTTTTAACTTCATGCCTGATGTTTCAAGTTCACGTACTATTGAATCAAATTTAAGGAAATGATCCTCGAGTTTTTCGTTTGCTCCGCACTTCACGGAAAAACAAAAACAAAAATATTTCTTTATCAAAACAAAAATAATTCTATAATTCTTAATTCTAATTCTTAATTCTTAATTCTAATTCTTAATTCTAATAATCCGATGAAGAGTTTAGGGTAATCACTTCTTCTTCTTTTTCTGCTACCGAAAAAAAAACAAAGATTAAAAATTTCTCGACCGAATTAATTTACCCCCCGCCGCCCCTAGCTTTCTTTTTAAGTGCAATTTGTTGAATACACTTTTGCGTTGAAATAAATCATTTAATTTTGATATCATTTCTTTTGCCGATTTGCAGCTTTTCAAACAGTCTAGATGTTTTTCGGTTACGCATTGTACTATAATGTTCATTGCTTTTGCATCACTGTCTTTGAATTCTTGAATCTTCTTTTCTTCTTTAAGTTGTGTAACATCATATTTATTTCACAACCTGCTAACAGAATAAATATTTATTTCACAACTTAGTAAAAAAAAAGTATCAGCAATAATTGCAAATTGAAAGTTTATGTTAAGTATAAATTCTGCAAATTTATTTTAAGGTAAATATTATTGCAAAAACTCACATTTAAAAATGAAGTGGTAATAAGGAATCAAAACATTTTGAAAGAATGTTTTCTTACCATAACAAATATTTAATTAATTAACATTAATTTGTACACAAAAAAAAATGTTAACATTGGTAACCAAAAGTTTACTAATAATAATAATAATTCCTACACTTTCTTTATATACTGTCTCGAATGCACGTTTAAAATCTAAGAACATCACATAAGTAAATAATTTTTTTAACGATTTTATTTGTATTTAAAACTTATATTCTACCATAATTGAAACAATTTATTCTACTTTTATAATAAACATACTACATAAATTGATGCAATATACAATATGAATAATAATAGTTTTTCATTAATTAACGATATAATAATTAGAGGTATATAATATATATGCTAATAATATAATTTATTATTCGATACTTATAAAATTTGTATGTATGTGTTAATTATATAATAGTAAGATAACATATCTTAACGTAACAAATTCTTGTATACCGAAATTTTGCTTATTTATAATTAGAAAAATTAAAATTACCTCTAATTATTTAAACATTTTTCAATGCATTTTCATTTAAACTATTAGATAATTAAAATTAAAGTCATTATCAAAAACTACACCTTCCTCAAAGTGATACCTAGTTTTATTTTCAATTTAAATAACTGAGTATTCATCTTCAAAAAATCAAACATAATACTGTTTCGCATAAGACGAGTTGCTACTTTTGACTACGGTACGAGATCTCCAAAAATAAAAAACAAAAAACAACTCACTTGAAAATTAAGATTGTGTTAAAATGCGTGTATGGAACAAAATAAACCGATATTTTATATTTTGGGTTTAGTTGAATACATACATACAACAAAAATAACGGTTTTGAAGCCCTGTTTAAAATACATGCATATAAAGCTATCGCAAAATATTATATACATGACTTACCAGCTAGGGCTAATATTTGTTTAGTTCGATTCATTTTTCTTTTGTAACACACTTTATATGAATAACACACACACAGATCGCCGTAGTTAAATGACGCACAGAATTTCACAATTTGCAGAAACACAGACCTACACGTTGCCAATTGTATGAACGTCACAATAGTCCACATATGATTGAAACGTATATATTAGGCGTATATTCGTGACGCTTGTGGCGCCTCAAGTGAACCTCGAACTAATAATATACATTTTCAGCATATTTGCAGCCATTATAACGCCTTGTGGGTGCAGAATGACGTTTGGGTGTTTGTATCTCACCCACCTTTTTACTTAATGATCAGAGTGAGTTTATAATGGTTTTTATTTACATGGGTATTTACAGAGATATATATATATATATATATAGATTATTATATACATACACAGAACAGACAAATAACATACACATAGAATGGTTTACATAAACATATACATAGAATGGTTTACAAATAACATAAAACATATACATAGAATGGTTTACAAATAACATAAAACATACACATAGAATGGTTCACTATCGCGGCACTTCACTTGGCACCGTATGCTTCGGCATACGCCGAACGCACTAGCGTAAGCCGTGGGTCGAGGGGGTGTACCCGCGAACGGTTCACCGTGTTATACGCCGGGGGAGGAACGTCTATGCGTGTGGCGCAGAACACGGGTTTAGGCGCGGGGCAATAGCCGAGCCTGCGGGGGAACGGTTTGCGGGGCGATGTCGGGAGCCGCTTCCGGGGTGAAGACGAACGTGGCCTCGTCCTTTTCGGAGGCGTCGGCGGTAGCGGAGACACTGGTGTCGGGACCTCGGCTCCCTTGAGGGCTTCTGCCGCTGCTTAGTCAGCGGATCGATGCACCAGTCGCTGGCCACTTGGTCAGTGGTTGGTGAGGGCTCGTGAGGAACTCTGTCTTTTGCTGCCTGGACAGCCCTTCTTATAGTCGTCCTGCTGGAGTGGGGGTATATCTTAGTGGGGGCGAGGTTCGCCCCGATTGGGCCGCTCAAGGGTTGAACTGTCGCTTGGCTCAAATAACGGTACTTGCGTTAAGGCTGAGCCAAGCGCGTATATTGACGTTTGGCTAGGGCGCTGTACTTCCTAACGGTACTCGCGTTACGGCTGAGCCAAGAGCGTAAATTAATGTGTGGCTTGGCCGCCACAGCCTACACGAAAATTTGTTTTTAGGCGCTAGATAGCGCAATATGCATGAAAAAAATATTTAAACATGGTGACAATATGGCATCCGAATATTGGAAGTCATAATAGAGCCGGATGTCATAATGGTATGAATTGGTCATTTTTGGGATGTCGTATCCGAAAAAGCACATATCTAACGAATAATTGTACATTCGATATCCCAGCAATAACTCTGGCCCCTAATTAGAAAAAGAAATTTTTAAAAATTATATTTACCAAAACAATATCTGTGTGTTGTTTACTTTAAAATAACCTAACGCTTCATCACCATATCGTTTGCCAGGGTGATATATATATATAATCTCAAAACATCAAACTGAGTATAGTTATAAATCATAATATAATAGAAATAATTACTAGGAATGAGAGATATTATCGTAAAAACTATGAAAGTCTTGTTTCAAGGAATTTTTAAGTGCCATTAGATGCTGATATTTTTCCCGTTTTATGGGAACAGAGCTGGAGTATAGGTTTGGTAGTTCATACGTCATTTGCGAAACTATTTTTTTATTATACCTACATGGTAGAGGTTTCCAATTGTCGGTATGCCTTATTTTGAAATCAACTTTTTCGTTTGGGTTATACTTTACAGCTCTTAAATCTGTAACCGTGGGATCCACTGTTGTTCTCTCTGGTCTAATGGAGCTTAATAACTGCAACTTTCAAATTTTTTAAAAAAATTACAGTCGAGGTATTCCACTATGTAAGGCTTGGGTATATGACGAGCTGTTTGACACACTTCTACATAGTCTGCTGGAACATTAATTATTTTCTTTTTAAGGATTTCTGAATAATTACTACTTTTTTTTCTACTGCCAAATTCAGAAGAGCATTACATAGTGTTGCATTTCTGTTTTGAGAGGTGCATCCATCGCTGTAAAGTATTAGAGGATCCGTTTGATTTTCTTTTTCAATAATGTGAGATATGAGAAAGTTACAAATAATGGAGGCAAAAGTATTAGCGGATAGGCTTCCATTACCTTCATGCCAAAGGTAACAGCTTTTGTTTTTAAATTAAGAAGGGTGAAGTTGTGAACGACGAGTTTTGTTTTCCCATATTATTTAAAAGATAACATTTCATATGTTAATGAGAGACATAAATATTATACGAGGAACAATCAGCAATTTAACATAAATAAATTTAATAAGTCAAGTACTCATATATCCATGTTTTCTAAAGGTCTCGAATTATACAATCAACTACCACAATTAATAAAAAATGTAAACTCGGTGAATAGTTTTAAGAAAAAAGTAAAAAAATATTTTTTGTACAGTGTTTGTGAGAGTTTGTGTAATTAGAGTTTTATAATACAAATAATTTTAAGTTACTGTATATTTTTTGTATTAATTAGCATTTTTAGCTAAATAAAGTACGATTATTATTATTATTATTATTATTATTATTATTATTATTATTATTATTATTATTATGTGTTTTATGTTTCACAGGTTTTACCTGGTATTTGTTGTTTTTTTTTTGTATTTATTTTTATTATTATTATTATTATTATTATTATTATTATAAAGACTGTACACGTTGGATTTTGGACACAAAAGTACTGATTGAAGATCTAGTGTAAAGACTTTGTTCTCAAAGGCCTGTTTATCAAAATCTTTCGGATCGTGCTTCTTCTTTTTTTTTCTAGATGTACTTGATAAACAGACTTTGCGATATTCTGTGTCTTGTACGCCACACACACGTCGCATTCATCTTTTTTTGGGAGATAACAAAGCCAGATTTAAATCATCAAACATATTAGAAAAAGATGTACTACCTTCATTCCACAATAAGTGAGCTATTAAACCTATTTAAAAATTCCAAAATAAGTGAGCTATTAAAAAAATTTAAGAACTTCAACAATGGAAACATTTTTAATGAATTATTCTGATACAACTACACATTAATTAAGTACAATTATGAACTGAACAAATTAACTAGTGGTTTAAAGTGAATTCTGCAATTCTTTGGCAGTATTAATGATATCGGTGTTTCAATTGATACTAAGCAGAAGCTGCACTTCCCAACTAAGTTTTTCTTTAGACATATTTTTCAATTTGTAGTTGTTGTTACCTCTGTATTCCATTATGCTCTCCATAGCCATTTGTAATGTCAAAAAATGTTGTCTAAAGCGTTTCTCGCTATAGATTGGAAAGAATCTTCTACTACTTGGATAAGTTCATCAATATTAGGTGCATGTTGGTACTGCAATGATTGTATAGAAGTAAAATATTCCAGATCTAAAACATTTAGATCGGAACTGTTAGGAGGTTGGTAACGAAACGAAATGCTCCACCCATCCATATGAGATTCTTTTGTAATAACTTCGTTCGGAATGTTTGAATGGGGTCGTGCATTATCATGTTGAATGATGATGTTATGTTTTCAACCATTTGGCTACTTTTGTTTAATAGCGGCAATCACTTTTTCAAGCAACATGGTTTTGTAACTTACTCCAGTAATTTTAATCGGCTTTGTAACTATCGTCCCTTTACAGCGATTCTTACTGTTTCGAATCGCTGGTTCCTTTACAACAAAAGGCCATATACTAATCTTACCATCAAAGTATTGATTTCTCTGTTGATCAAAACGTGGATGAGCAACTGCTGCCAAAAACATTACCTTAACCATATTAGACTAGCTGGTAAGTTTACGACAAGGTTCAGCTTCATCAGAAAGAAGATAGAACTTTTGGTTAATTTTGGACATATAAAAGCACTTTTCATCAAGGTGAATATAGTTCAACATATCTTGAAATTGATTATTGTCGTTTACAAATAATAAACAATATTGTACTCGTTTTAATTTGTTTTCCTCCGTTAGCAAAGGTTTTACAGAATTAGAATGTCTTTTCAATTTACCATTTCATAAAGATGTTTTGGGAATGCCTGTTGCATATGTAAAGAATGAAGATTGGTCCGCCTTGGAACTTCAATATCCTTAATTGTGTTCAATTGTTGTTGGCGTTCTACTGATTTTCGGCCGCAATTTCCTTTTTTTTTTCTGGACTGAACATTGGTTCTATCCCACGGGCAATTGAATGTTTTGCTCTTTTCCAAATCCGTTTTATTGTTGCTTGAGAGACCTTGAATCGTTGAGAAGACGTAACCACAATTCCCCTTTTCAGTCTTAACTTTTTGTGGTTTTGTAATAGAAAATGCAAAATCGTTGTACGCTTTTGATTATTTAAATTAGGTTTTGGCATTTTTTCTCTAACCCCAACTCTTTCAAGAATGTTTAAACAATAACCGTGATTGTAGCTGGTGTCAAAAATCAAGTCAAACTGTTTATTACTAGTACTACTATTAGCAAACGTCAACTTATAACAAAAAATTTCACAGTTGACTACCAACGCACAACAGATTCCAAAACAGCTCAGATCCTATTAGCATATCTATGCCTGTCGATTGATTGATTGCGAGTTTTATTGCCTTTGGAATTTTCCATTGTGATGTGTTAATGCTATATGTCGGCAAATTTTCTGTGATTTGTGGTAAGATTGGACAACTTAGTTGTGCAGTGTATCCATTTGTTTGTGATCTTATTCTTGCTTTTGTAGTATACTCTACTTGGTTTATTCTCGACACGGAATGTGAAGTTTTTACTTTGTTTAGCTTTAATCGCTAACATAAATTTTTTGTTATAAAATTCAAATGTGAACCTGAGTCTAATAGAACTCTGCACTTATGCTGCGTACCTTGAAAGTCGTCGATACAAACTTCGGCTGTAGAGAGAAAAATTTGCTTTGCTGGTTGATGGCATGTATAGCTTGTCAAACTACTTGACGTCGCAGTTTGTTCATCGTTTGATTTTGCTTTTTGTAAATGCAATAGTGTATTGTGCATTGAATTGACAATGATACTTGGTGTCCGTATTCATTTATAGTTTTGTCTACAACATACTCTTTTTTTATGTTTAAAGCTTTTACTTTCTCTATAAGTTCGCATTTCAACATTTCTTCATTCACGTATACATATTCTTTTTTCAAAAAATTTTTCAAATCTTTTTTTTCCAATTTGAATTCGGTATTTTATGTAATAACTGCGAATGGTACGAAGCATTATCAAATATTATCAATGACTTTTCTTCTAAATAAGGCAACAATTGATTCTTTAGCCAAGTTTCAAAAACTTCCGAATTCATTTCATTATGATAGTCGCCGTCAATTTCTTTTGATATAAAAATCAAATGTGCCTCAGGATTAAAAACCTTCTGACCTCCGGCGCTCAGTACAATGTGTCTGCAATCAAAACAAAAATAATATTAATATATTGGTAATTTTTTTTTAATTTTTTGCTTACTTTTTGCCATTTCCTGACTTTTTTTAACACTTTTTGTAGAGTCATCTTGCAAAGAATATCGTTGCGATCCTTTGGAAAATATCCATGTTTTATCCAAAAATATCACGGGCAATTTTTTTTCGTTTAAGCTTTTCATATATTCTCGGCAGAATTTAATTTTTTTTTTGACAACATTATTAGATTCACAAAGTGCTATTCTGTTATCGTCTTTTTTGTATGAGAAACCTATTTCACGTAACACTTTCTGCAAAAATGACCGACTAATTTTTACGTATTCCAGTTATTCTTGTTATTCTTCAACGTATCAAGAGTGATGTGTTGTTCTATTAAAAACATAAAATGTTAAATTAGACCATATGTGAATGTTTTCTCTTGGAATGTTTCTTATAATGTTTCCTGTATAGCAATAAAGTTCTTAAAGTCCCCTGCCGCTCGGGTCGGCCTCTGCTGCCGGTCTGGTTAAGATAAAATATAAAATGTAAATTTTCACGATTAAGATTTGAAACAATATCAAAAAAAAAAGAAATTCAATATTACCTTTGGGCCGCAATCTCCTCCACGGCCGCAATCTCCTCCAGCGTTTCCAACTGCTGGACGACCACTTCTGCCCAGTGGCAGTTTACAATTTGGTTTTGTTGTAGAGGTCCCCAGCAGTTAGGGCACTCTACATTGTTTTGCAGCCATGCTTGAATGCATTGGCTGCAAAAGATGGAGACGCAGTGGCAGCACGCTTTTGTTTCCTTTGCCACGTCCCGGCAAATCACGCATTTTAGTGCGTTACGCATTTCCTAGAGAAAACAAGAATCAATAATTTATTGAAAACTTTAAGGGCCTGCACTTTCAATCATTTAGTTTCTGAGCATCACTGGAAAAAACCAAAACCACATGACCATCTTGGGTGCTAGACAAATTTGTCCTGAAAATTTCATTAAAATCGGTTGAACCGTCTAGGAGGAGTTGCGGCCACAAAATTTTGACTTACGACCGAGTGAGCTGACGACGCACATCCATACACTCACATAAACTAAGTTCAGATTTTGTTTTTAAAAAATAACATTTTCGGGGATTTAATGTTAACTTATGTGTTTGAAAAATTTCTAATAGTGTTTTGAGTAGTTCTAACTCTTCTTCAAAATTAGAAGCTGGACTTAATATATCATCTAAATATGCCATAGCAATCGTATTCCATAATGCACCTAAAATTTTATTAATCATGCGTTGAAATACTCCGGGCGCGTTTGTCAAACCAAAAATCATTTTTATTCGTCGTCACTATCACTATCAATACCATCATTTAAATTAATAAATTCGAAATAATAAAATAAAATATTAAATTTATATAGATATTAAATTATAGTAATCATAATAAAAATAGAGGCAGAGCATGCACGCAAGTAAAATAAAAATCAATATTATAATGAAAAAACATTTTATTCGTCGTCACTATCACTGTCATCATTTAAATTAATAATAACGTCCTGTTGATGTTCCCCAATATCATTTAATTGTTCCCTTCTATACTCATTTTTGATAATGTTATTTACGTGGTGAACAAAATTTGACCACTGCTCATCTTTTACATCGTCCAGAACCTTTTGCCACGCCATTTCCACGTCGCACTTTTGTAAAATTATGGAATCAAATTTTCGTTTTGCCTGTGACCAAACTAATTCAATGGCATTATAATGACAATGCTAGTGAGGTAATCTTAGCACAGTGTGCCCAAACGAATTTATTATATTATCAACAACATACTGCTTTCCAATATGGACAGATTTTGCTTTAAGCAATAACTCTTTCTGAAACATAATTTCAGAGAAATACACATTGTGTTTAATTAAAAAAGATTTCAATTCTTCTTTGGCCCAACTTCGGTTTGGAATTTTTTGTTCCAAACGCGAATGATGTGACGCATTATCAAGAACAATCAATGATGGTTCTTCTAATTTAGGGAGAAACTTTTTCTGAAGCCAATCTTCAAACACTGCCGCATTCATCTCGCCGTGGTAATCGCCCTTGTTCGATTTAGATGCCATTACTAAATGCGCATCTTTTATAAATCCTCTTTCTTCGTCTGCGCTTAATATTATATACCTAATAAAAAAGAACAATAATAAATTTCGTAATTATGTTAATAACAAAATTAGTAAAATTAATTACTGTTACAAAATCATAGAAAATAAATGATTTATAGAATTATAATAACTACTATATTCCAGAATACTAATTCATATTTTTTTATCTTTACAGACTACTAAATAATATTAAATGAAATTAGTAACAAATAATTATTTTCATGCAATAAATATTCACAAAATTTTTACGTACCGTCTGCCTTCGCTAGATATTTTTTTAACACCTTTGTAAATTTATCTTGCCAGTTGCCAAGAATATCTAGCTGATCCTTTTGAAAAAATCCAAGGTTCATCGAGGAAAATGACTGGTAACTTGGTAGTTTCCATATTTTTCATGTATTCTCGACAAAACTGTATTCTTTTTGTTACGACATAGTCCATTTCACAAAGCGCTCTTCTATTATTGTCTTTCACATAAGAAAGTCCTAAATTATGTAAAACTATTCCTAAGCTTGTGAAATGGATATCACATATTTTTGTTTGTTTTAGTTTTAGATTTAATAATCTTAAAGTGATATGTTCTTCTGAAAAAAAATATATATTCAATATAAATAGAATAACAATTTATTGCGAACATTTTGAAAACATATTTAAATGATAATCATAATAATTACACAATTAGTTAAGTTTCTGGAAAAATGCTAACAGTTAATATAAAATAAATTTCTTCTATGAAAGCTATTAAGATAAATTGGGAAATATAGAATTTTGGATATATAATAAACATTTTATAACAGCTACCTAAACAGTAAATATTAAGGATTAGGAGACATAAAAATACCGTTTATTTTATTTTATTATTACAAAATTAATCTCTAGAAAATATTTGCAACTCTAGTCGAATTTGTTTACATTAAGGGGGTAGTACTCTTTGGCGGCCTGAAAAAAAGGTGATTTTCGGGATTTTTTTAAAAGATAACTATAAATGTATGACAAAAATGGAATACATATATTTATTCTGCCGTTTTCCGGCTACAAAAATTAATTTTTTGGTTTACATTGGGCAACTCCTTCGGCCGCTACACCATGTGCAGCGTGGCACCTATGAGGGCAACCTGCTGATCGGCGGACATCATAGAGGCCGCACCGTTGGAGCTAGAACAAAATCGATATTTTTCCCTTAATTTCCGATATATTTCCTGTCATCGTACATAGTATTTTTTGATTATGTTGAAAAATGAAAAATTGACAACGTTTTGAAAAAAAAATTAGGTTTTCGGACGCAAAAATGGACATAAAAGCTTGCACCAAAAATCCATTTTTAAAGATAAAGAAAAACGGCTACGTACGATGACAGAAAAAATTGTGTAGAATTCAAAAATTCACACCGCGTTCAAATCGGACAAACCGTTTTTGAGTTATGATGTCCGCCAACTTTGAAAACATGCTTTCGAGATAATCGCGTTTGAAGTTTTAAGTCCAGTCTTTCATCAAATTCGTTTACATACTTTCAGTCTGCTACACGGCTTCGCTTTTCGGCCTGTAACTTTAAAACGGAGTGTCTCATGAACTTTGGGTAAAATTTACGTTAAAGTAGACATTCCAAAGAATTTTTTAAGCGAACAAAAAAAAAATCGATTTTTTAAAACTTGCAAAGAGTGTTACCCCCTTAAGTTTATATAGTAATACATTTTATGAATATGTACTGCCTTAACATTTAAATAAATAAATTAAAAAACTTTAAGTACCGTTAGTTTGTTTGACAATTGATTTTGTTTCTTTAATTAGCATTTTTTTGTTTTAATAATAAAAAAATTAAATTTTCATTATAAGAATTAATATTTTTTAACAAAGATAGCAACTCAAAATTAGTATTTACGATAAAATTCTTAGTGTTTACAATATATATTAATTGTTACTTACTATCACAATACATTTCATAAATTGTTCTTCTTATGTACTCTTTTTGAAAATCTGTTATTTGAATAGTACGCACTTTTTTCACTTTCCGTTTCCTCGGACTGAGTTGAACATTGCCTTCGGAATCCGTTTTAGCAATACGGCAAATTGTTGCCCTAAACACTTTTGTTGCTGCTTCAGTCCTCTAAAAAAAGTAATATATTTTCATAATTTATTTAGTTTTTATTTTCTTGAACGAAACTCCAAAAGGAAAATCAAAAACAAGAGCAACATCATAATATATTTTCGCTTAATATATTTATATTATTTATTTCTATTATTAATTTTTGAAAATATTAACAGATACTTACATCAAAAACAGCGTCCAATGGAACTGACAAATTCTTAACATCTTTTTCTTTACAAAAAAATTTGTAAGTATTTAAAATTATTTGTCGTGCTTGGCTTTTTAAAATATCACCCGGCATCGTAGAAAATAAAAATAATAATAAAACAACGTAAAACTGTATTATAAAAACAAAGTTAACTTTACAAATATTAAAATAGCGTAACCATATAGTAATCTATGTAAAATAGTAATGAAATATAAAAATTTTTGATGCGCTTATGTGTGACCTTGTGGGATAACTGTATATGCCTCTCTCCCGTATCATCCCCATCAATAGTGTCAGTCACTTAGGCGGAGCCAAAATTTTGTTGGATTATATTACGACACTTTCAAATGAAATACAATATATGTTGCGCTTGCCTATAACAGAGATAGCACATACAGCTATATGCGTATTCTATTTCTTACATTTTCTTTCCGTATTACTAGCAACAAGAAAAACATTATTGTGAATGCATTGTCGATAAAAGAATGACATTTTTATTCTTTTTTGGTATATAGGAGACCAAAGTACTATTTTCGCCATATACAAACAAAGAGGAGTTGACGTCCCTTCCTTTTGTTGTCAGAAGCTGCTGTGGTAAAAACGGTTTGTTTTTCCTTACGATTCCGACCATTGTTAGCTGTTTTTCTAATAATTTTTCTGCAACTTCATAAAAACTAAATCAGTTATCCATAGTTCAGTTTTGGTTTGTGCCATGTATTTGTTCAGTCAGATATAAAACATATAGTGTGGGAATGGAATACTGCTGTTCTCTTGCCTCTTTTCCAATGTAAGGCTTTTCCGAGCACATATAAAATGTTTTCGAATCGCACATTGTAACTAATTTTAAACCATACTTGTCAGGTTTGTTCGGGATGTACATTTTAAAAGGACATCTATCCCTGAAACCTAATAGAGTCTTATTTATAGTTACATGTTCTGAAGCAGTGTAGTTTTGTCTACGTGATGCTTCAAAAATATCCCAAATTTGTCTTATAGCCGCAAATTTGTCTGCTTTTTCCTCTCTTCTCTGGTCGTTCTATCGTCGAACCTCAAGCAATTGATCAAAAATTCAAAACGGTTTTTGGACATTGTAGCCCTGAAAATAGGCGGTCCAAACTGTTTTGACCATATATCTGTCAATGTAAGATGCGCTTTTTTCATAACGCCACTAAGGCATAAAAGAGCAAATAAAGCACGAATTTCAACAATATTAGTTTCCCCAATATAACGTTGTTCAGATTAATAACGTGTCTTTCCAATTTTGATTTGTTGGTTAGTAGATTCGACAATTATGTCTAGAATTTCCTTAGTAAAAAATAAATAGGGAATATTAAAAATGATATTTTTATATAAATTCTGGCAAAATCGCGCCGTGAATTCATAAATTTCAAGGTGCTAGTTATTAGACTATGACTTCTTCTATATTGTCTGAGTTTAAGCTGTACTAGGCACTAGTGAAACTTGTGTAGTATGAGAATACTATGATTTAAAATATAGTATGTAATCAATATAATATGTACGAATTTAGATAATTTGTAAATTTTTCAACAAACAGATTATCTGTAGACAAGTTCTATCTCATCGCTTCTAGTATTACAATATCCAGGTTGAATAATACGTTGACACTACAGTTAAGCCAAGCAAATAAGTCTCTTGGGTAGGCGTGGTTTGGTATCTCTGTATTCTGGAGGTACACTCAGTGTCAATAGCACTTTGGCCGTAAATTTAAACTTGTATTTGCAAGTTTACTATTTTTTCTTATTTACCTACATTCTTAGAAAATTTAGTAGACAAGTACCAGAATTAGATTTGACAAGGAAATCAATAAGAAAATTTTATTTTTATGTTAGATAAACTCTGTCTACAATTATTAATTGCGTAAAGAAAATTAAAAAAAAAGCCAACAGAACAAATCATATTTTTTATAAATCACTATAAACAGGGTGACCACTGGTTACCAAAATCTATTTTCCCTGTGTTTTCCCTGTGTTTTACAATTTTGTATTTTCATAATAATTTCAACTAAATGGCTCGTTATATTTTAATATTTTTTATTGCGAAACATAATACACATAGGAAATACAATGTTAAAATTTAAATATCTCAATATCTCTTTACCTATTAATTTTAAGCAAAAGTTTTAGAACACTAAAATTTTCAGAATTTAAAACTGTATTTAATGGTATTCTAAAAATATTTTTAGCACTTTTTATTCCCTAGAAAAATAAAAAATAAGAATGAGATTTCGACCAACTTTCAGTGTGCTATGACTATTTGTTCTATCATTAGTCATTCTGTATCTACTTGGACTAGATTGCTTATATATAATAGTATTATACTACCGCATTTCTCATACTGTTCAACAATAATATATATCTGTGATTTAGGAAATAAAAGAAAACTTCAACTTCTACAAAATAGAGCTATGCGAGTAATATTACGTTGTTCTAAGTATGAGTCAATTACTAGTATGTTGGATAAGTTGGGATGGCTAAATATTTCACAAATGTGTAGTCTGAATACAATGATGTTCATATTTAAGATGAACAATGGCTTGCTACCCATATATTTAAGTAGAAGTTTGGAGTTTAGCAGTGATAAACATGATTATGATACAAGAAATGCTAGAAATTTTTATATTCCTGAAACAAATAAAGCTGGTACAGCAAATAATTTGTTTCACAAGGGTTTGATAGAGTACAATAGCTTGCCAGAAATTGTTAAAAATTGTAATACGGTACAGGAATTTAAACTAAAAATGAAGATGTATTTTAAAGTATAATTTCACAACTTTCTTGATTCTCTCAGTATACATGTAGCAATTATTTATATTATTGTATTATATTATTTTCTTTGTTATCATATGTAGCTTATAGCTAAAATAAAGATTTATTATTATTATTGTTTATTGAGTACTGAATAACTGAAATAATTGTTTTAAGTCATGGCTGTATATGTTCACAGTATAAAATAGGTAAGTGAATATTTTCGGATGGAGACAATGCCGAACTCAAAGTATCAGAATATGGCGAAGGAGTTGAAACAGTTTGCCAACATGTACTGCGGTCTGAAACCAGTTGTAGCCGAATTTGTGTCAAATATGATTGTATAATGCTGCTGTACTTCCAAAGTTAATTTCAATAGCATTGTTTTTAGTTGTAACCCAACATTTTTACCAAATACATCAAATTCATTTTCTTCTATCGGATTATTGATAGTTTCCGCTATTCCTTGCATCTGATCGATTACCATCTTCATTTGTGTTAGTTTAGTTTTTTTTTTCGCATTATGGGATATTGATTGTCGACATGTTACTGGTGATGAAGATGCAGCTAGCTCTGATGAATTTTTGTTTTCGAGTAACTCATCATTATCAGATGTGTCCGTACTTAGCATCTGAATAAGAAAATGTCTATTTTATGAGAAAATATTAAAATATGTAGTTATTATTATAAGATATTAACTGTTAGTTTATTTTTACGTTCTATACTGTTTTCTCAAATTTCATATTGAGTTTAAAAATTACATAATAAAAATACAACAAACACTTACCGAATTACTTTGAGTTTGTTTGATATCTGAATAAATATTTCGCAATGAACAATCCAATAATTCAAACCATTTTATTTTCGGAACGTAAACGGTATCTGCCCCGCATCCAAATTTTTTTCTCTTATTTTTTTTTTTAATTCTTGGGAATATGTTGATCGTAAATTTTTAATTTTTATCTTGATTTCTTTTACGGTGAAATTAGGTATATGCATATATTTTTCTATACTTTTGTATGCTGCCTCTCTCATTTGTTTATTTTTATAAAGTTCACTCTTAAAATTCCACAAACACTCGTGTTTCAAATATTCATTCACAAAACGAACTTTAACGTCTTAACTCCACCGCGAAGACATTTTCATCAAATTTTGAAATGAAATACTTTTTGACAACTAATAACTTGACTAAACATACGGAATTCCCGTCCACACATACGTTACTCGACCGAAAATGTGGTAGGAGAACGATACTCGCTCGAAAAAAGAAAAAAAAAGATTCTTTTTACTATACTTGACTGACTACTGGAACATGCTAGTTCACTTGACTAAAGTGTCTAGATCAGTCTAGTACTAAATTACTCGGTCACTCGACTAAATTACTGGCTTCGTGTAAACCGGGCATAAGATAGAATTACTGTTCTAGTATGATCATTTTGTGTATATCCGATTGTCCTTCTTGTAGAAACAAATTCTTCTTGAATCAACGACTTGGCATCTTTTTGGCTAACGATGCATGATTCTGACGAAATAACCGTTACTTGTTTAGATAAGATAATTTTGACATGGTGGAAAGAGTTTATGTCACACCCTTTTGGATACATGGCATGATTGTGTATGTATTATAAATAACCATTTTACAAAAGAAAAAGAAAAAAAAAATGAAACTGTTAATGAAAAAAATATATTATTACAATTACAGCTTATATGTAGCTATTATGCGTTCTGCTATTATGTTAAAGTTAAATAAAGCAATTTATAAAGAAAAATTACAACGCTCGTTTATTTAAATATCAATCAAATTTAACAAGATAAAGTTTCTCACTACAGAGTAAAATGTAGAAATTTGCTTTGAATACGTTAGTAACCATATATTTTTATTGGATTTTTTGTAGAACTGTTTCATTTTCATTTATAATATATGACATATTTCTAGGACAACACACCTTGCAATGTGTTATTACGAGATGACTATAAAGTCATAATTATCAATTTGCAGTAGGTACATAGGGAGCGCCATAAATATCCATTCTAAATATAAAGGATTTAAAATAAGAAATGTAATATGGTTAGATTTTTGTAAATTATATTTGCTGTTTATTCAGTGCACTTTGCACATTGAACATTGCGTATTTACTTGTTTTGATTTCGATGCTGCCTTTGTTGCTCCATATGATTCTGATAAGTGTTTGTAACACTTCGTGCATCTTTTTCTTACAACTTTGCCATCTTTTTTTGCAATTTTTATTAACACACCTGCAATTAACACACCTATGTCAATATTAACGAATTTTTGAATTACTGATAATTAAGAGATATACAGAGATGATTCATTTTTATTTGCAGTGAATAGCATAATACTTGGTGCCAGGGCCGGCGAAACGTATAAATTTTAGGTGGGTGGTACCTTAAGTGGTTGGGGAAGCGGTGGGGGGTCCATATAGTTTATGTTATGTATATATATATATTATATATATAGTTTATGTAAAACACATTTTAACTATAAAATATGTAATATATTGTACATTTATAATTATAATTTATAATCTTTTATCTGTATAATCTGTATAAACATTTATAATCTTCGATTAAATCTATGACCGCTGAAAATAATTTGGGTCGCAAAGCGAAAACGGACGCTCTTTTTGAATTTATGGATATGAATTTATACATCAGTCTTTTGATGTCAATCTTGTCGACCAACTCAGGGTATGAGTGCAAGGTCGCGACATAATTCGAACGATTTTGCAGCATCGTTGAACGCAAATAATTTTTCACTCTACGTAGCACGGAAAAATTTCTCTCGTTCGAGTACGATGAACCTGGAATGGTCATCAGTAAACGAGTAAAGCGCAAATATTCGGGAACAAGGTCCACACACCACTGATTTTTGCACATGAAATCTACTACATCTCGCAAGTTGGCCGGATTTATTCCTTTTTCCTTGAAGATACTCTATCTCCGACCATCGAATTTTCCAATATTTTAAAAATTTTGGCTGAATCAAATCGAGTTTTTAATGAGCAAAACACTTGCTCGTAAATTTCGCAGTACACCTTTTTGAAGTATTGCTCGGGGGATTTGAAGGCGCATCGGTTTTGGAATTCTTTCGCTTTCGCGACAAAGTCGGTTCATCAATTTCTAATTCACGGAAAGACTCCAACTCCAACACGAGAGTCACGGCCTCTATTTTGCGAAAAGAATCCACGACGCAAAGCTCTGATTGCTGGAGATCGGAGTTGAGGATTTCGATGCG
The DNA here is from genome assembly GCA_963966155.1 of Clivina fossor. Taxonomy (NCBI): domain Eukaryota; kingdom Metazoa; phylum Arthropoda; class Insecta; order Coleoptera; family Carabidae; genus Clivina; species Clivina fossor. The sequence continues at coordinate 37,715,011 of OZ014551.1, forward strand.
ATCAAATATCTGAATCATCGTCTTTAGGAGGAACAGGAACTCGAACGGAACGATTCGGAAATCTTTCAGATTTATCGGTTTGCTCTCACTCTGTTGTTTCAATATGACGTAAAAATTAACTACGCTCACGTCCAAAAAATGAAACATAGAATACGATGTCATCACTTGCGGCTTTTTCTATTTATTTCATAAATAGATTTCAGCATATCAGCCTTATCTACTTCACCCATGTAGCGATTGTAAGTCTTTTATTAATGTTGGGCAACGTACTTGTTTTGGAATCCCATTTTTTGTTTTCTATTCGCTGTCTCTATAATTTCCGGATTATGGTAGTTCGATACAACTAAAAATGGGCCGTTTATCCATCCATTTTTCGCAAACTATTCCATCCGAAATTATAAAATAATCTGAATCTCATCTTTCTAATTGTTTATCATCTTTCAGTGCTGGCAAATTAATTCTCCCTTTGAGAAATGTACCGCATGCATAAATTCCATCATTGAGGAAATGTCTCAAAAGGAATATTGAGGTGAATAATTATCAAAAACACACTTTGAAATTTTTTCTAACAAGTTCTCGTTAGTTCAATTACAATCCTTTCACGTAAATATCTCTCCGTCAAATTATTCACCTTTCCTGTATAAATTTGAAATTTGCTAACATAGCCCGTGTTATCCGCTCTAACACAAAATCCTCTTTTTATCATAACATTTATTTTAACAATAAATATTACAGTAATCCACTAAACATATGTTTTATCTAATGTTTTTCAATTTTCATTAAAAGAAAGAAACACAGATATAAATTATACAGTATGACGAACTTTCGAAAAGTAAAGTAATAGGACTCTATTGTATTTAATTAATTTAATATATCGTGTTGTCTTGTGGGTTAAAGTTTCTGTTGGATAATTTCATAGGAGGTGTTTTATTTCTATCCATTTGTACAACTTGCCGAAGCAGTTAATTTGTACTAGCTTTGTCGTAAAAAAACTGACGTAAGTTTTCAATTTTAACATTATATCGTACAATTACGTCCGGCGCTCCCCTGCCTCCTAAGTAAATGAATCCTTTCAATGCTGCTTTTCGGATGATGATGTTGATATTTGGTGGCCATTGTTCTTGTTTTAATATTGATATTATTAGGATCAGTCTGCGTCCACTTAAGGTACGTTCCACTTAACGATCACAACGCTCGAGCCCCACGACCACGAATTACCCGTTCCATTAGCACGCAAACGTCGCGGGCGGAAACATTAGTGGAACGGGTTTGCATCGTTTGTTGACAGACTACAAAAAAACATGGCAAGTATCGTTGCTATAATGTCGATGATACGCCGAAGAAATAATGATGATATGTCTGAAACTTCATCGAGCTCTGATGAAGAGTGGGAAACAGCTTTGCAGGAAAGAGGGAAACGAAAACTTCGTCCCCGTATTTTAGATTATGCCAATAATGTTGTTTTGATTACATGAATCATGACTTCAAAAGCCATTTTAGGTTAGTGAACTTATTACCTATTTAAAATTTTTAATGTACTTCTGTTGGTTTTTACTGTTGACTAATAGTCAACCTGTCGACCAGGTGTCGAATGCTTGTTGTTAGTGGGAGTTGGTAAACACTTCTCAATATCATCAGCAAATGACCGAATTAGAACTTTAGCGTCATCCATATCAATATAATTAACTTCATCTGATAATGGTGCGTCTGCGGTCGTTGGTTCAATATTATTTAGTATACCACTAGTATTATTAACCAGATCTTCATACGTAAAAATATTGTCATTTATTTTTAAACTTGATTTGAACTGACTAATCTTAAAACCTTGTTTAATTGCACGATTCTTTACAGAATTTAGAAATTTTTTAATATGAAATTCTTCTTCAGAGAGATCTTCGGCTATAAATAATTCTGCACCTTTTACCTTTCTGGCGTTTTTGAATATAGCTTTTTTGGCAAGGGCAGTAGTAAGCTTCATTAGAATGGGCCTGGTTTTGTTGGGTTGAAATTATCCTAATCTGTATATGTTATTAAATAAGTTGTATGTATATTTAATTTATTTTCAATAATGTCTTTTATATTAAATAATTCCGCACCTTTTACCTTTCTGGCGTTTTTGAATATACCTTTTTTGGTAAGGGCAGTAGTAAGCTTCACTAGATTGGGCCTGGTTTTGTTGGGTTGAAATTATCCTAATCTGTATATGTTATTAAATAAGTTGTATGTATATTTAATTTATTTTCAATAATGTCTTTTAATTTTCAAGGATTTCATTTTTATTTGTGAGTGAGATCATGATGGGACGGGATGGTTAATCCTACCAAAAATTTCCACTGTTGCTTCAATCGTAGCGTGAAGACCCAAATCAACAGATATCACATAATCGCAAAAAATCGGGTTCCACTACCATAAATAAAAACAGACTAAATCTAAAAAAAAAAAAACGATTTAAGCAACTTCGGCGACAACAAACCTAACGATTTACAGATGTAGAAACTCAAAGAACAGTCCGTACGTCAGAGAAAAACACTCAATCTCTCATGTAGAAAAGGTAACCTGTAATTTGAGATGCATGAAGTACACTACGCCGATGTCACAGATTAAAACAAAAAAAAAACCCAAGGGGATTCCTTGTACCCCAATCTAAACTGTTAGTTAAACTACTACAAAATAAATGTATAACAATTTTGAAACGGCACTCCCCGTAATAAGATCGGTCACCAAACTAAACGTAAGTTAAACAAGATAATCCATGACCGATTATGGAGATTCGCAGCACAAATGGTTGAAAAAAACCAGTTTGTAAATTACTAAAGTAAAAAAATAAATTAAGTCAAATTAAATCAGTTACAAGAACAATTAGGGATATTTAATTAGAACACCTTGTGCTTTATGGAAGCTAAAACGCATAACTCAAAAAATTTAGAAAATATCAACAAGAAGTAAAAATAATAATATCACTTCATTACAGGATTAATAATAAATTAAATTTAAATAATTTTTCAACAAAATAATGACTAATGGTCCAAATAAACAAAGATCAGATTATCTTACCAAAATTTACATAGTGTGCAGGAACCACCTGTGCCGGAATGTCTAAAAAATCACACACACCTTCCGTTCTCGCCCAAGGCCAGGCTTGGAGCGACAATCACAACGTGAATCAATTAGCGCGCGAATATTTAAAACGCTCTCACTGATGACTTTATATATATATATATATATATATATATATATATATATATATATATATATATGTTTATTAACGATTTTTTTTAGCATTGGAACTCTAACAGAATGTAGAATTAAAAACTCAATTAATTGTTAACGCAAGCTTTCGGAGGTTGCTTTTCTCCTTCTTCAGGCGACCTGTTTTTATTAAAGAATTCATTTATTTAATATTACAGAACAATTATTATAAATTATCAATGTAAATATTGTTTTACTCCCAATGGCAGAGTATTCTGTGTAATTGAACCAATGATACAAAATTGTAAAGAATTTGTCCAAAAATAAATAATAATTACAATATGATTAATTGTCAAGATTAAAATATTCACAATTGTTCGTTCACAAGATAAAATAATTTTGTATTTTAGTTTGTAATATAAAATGATTTGTATTTTTCATTTTTCTTTCCACAATGAATAAAGCTAAAGACGCAGTAAATAGTAATTAATTTTTAATTAATGAGAAGTTGATAAGGAAGAATTTAAGTTTTCCCACTTATTTTGGAGGGAATTTTACAGAGCAATCTGTTGTAAGTGTAACTAAGAACAGTTTAATTAATGTAAATACCAACATAACCTATGTTTTGATAAGAGCACATGATAAAGATTATGTCAAACGTACACAATCTGTATCGTTCAACAATTATGTACAAACGAGACTAAGTAATGTCAAGAGAAGAAACATTGTTTTTATTCACGAATGTAAGTAAATAATCATAAATTATGCTCAAGTGTTGTATATCTGAGCGTTTGTTAACTCAAGTTTTTTCTGTTTTTATGTAGATCATTTCAAGAAGGCATCTTTTGAATAATTTATCTTCACTACACACTACTGAAGTGTTAGGAAAATCAAACTTATGGTGTTCTTTATGTGCATGAATAGATAACGCCGTCGCTTGTGGTTTTAATCTACAATCAGATCTATGTAAAGTCAACCGATCCCCCAACCATCGTTTTATGTTACCAATATATGTCGCTTCACAATCTTGACAAGGTATCTTGTAAACTATGTTGGATTGTTTATTTATTGGAATACTATCTTTAAGTTTTGTGTAAATTTTCTTTGTCGGTACAATGTTCTTTCTTATGATATTGATATTTTCTGATTTTAGTATTTTGACTAATTTTTCTGTTGTTTTAGGAATGTTAGGGAGTGTAAAAACATTATTCAAATCCAACCCATTACGTGACTCTTCTGATGAATTTTCTGTGATTTGAGGAGTCCTGTTTTGTGGAGTAGACCATATCAGTTTGTTCAGTAACTTTTTAGGATAACCATTTTCCATTAATATTGTGAATAATTTCATAAGATTATCATTTTTGTAATCAACATGCGGTAACTTAATGACACGATTTTTTAAGCCAAGGATGGTATTAATTTTGTATGCTTTTGATGGCAAGATTCATGATGTAAATATCGACCCGATGCTATAGGTTTTACATACCAACTTGTTTTTATGTAGTTATCTGGATCACGGATCAGTAAGATGTCTAAGAATGGAATGGAATTGTTTGTTTTACATTCGACAGTAAATTTTAAATGTTCATTGAAACCATTCAGTACATTTAGTGAAAATTGGATCTCATCTTCTTTGATAGCACAAAATGGTTGCAATTTTCCTTGTAGTCAATCTTCAGTATGCAGAATAGTAAATACAATATGAATAAGCAATGCCATTAATGCTAGATATCCTGAGTCCACGCATGACTCAGCCATTTGGCAAATGAGTGTTATACAAGATTGCTTAAGCACAAAATATTTTGCAAATGAGTTAAAAGGTTGGTTACTTGGTGATTCCACTTATCTTTTGCAGCCGTATCTTTTAACACAAATATTAGAAGCCCCAGAAAATTCACCTGAAGCACGGTACACATACTACCATTGTAAAACAAGAAATACTGTTGAGAGATTAAACGGAGTATTAAAAGGTCGATTCCGATGTTTAAAAAAAGATGGAGTTCTGCATTTCATGCCGTCAAAAGCAGGCCACGTCATTTATGCCTGTGCTGCGCTACACAATATATGTCGAGAATATAATCTGGTAGATTTAAATGAAATTGTAGATGATTTGGCAGGAAATCCAGAACCAGAACCTATTGAACAAAATTGGCAAGATCAAAATGATTTTATAGCAGGACAAAGAACTAAAAACACTGTTATTAGAAATTATTTTAATGAATTTTTTGTTAATAAATAAATGTGTTCCATTATAAAAAAAATTAACGAAAATGTCATTATTGACACAAAAAAATAACATTAACATTAAATAACATAACATTAAGTATTCACTTATATAGGGTGATGACAGTAATTGTCGAGCATAGGATTTTTATATGGAAAATCATACTTTTGTAATTTCCTGTTTTCTAATTATTTTAAGCACAAAAGCTTCAAATATAAATTTTACAGCAGAAAATACTCTATTTAAATCAACGAACTAAATTTACTAATAATTAAATTAATTTCCAGCAGAAATTACATATATAAATATTAATTTATATATGCATAGTATTGTGCTCTATAATTTATATTTATAGCTTTTTTCTCCAAAATAATTAGAAAAGCAAAAAATAGCAAACGTGTGGTTTAAATTTTAAAATTCTATGATCGAAAGTCGTGTCCATCACTCTGTATATAATTTTTAATTTAATATACAAAAAAGCAATTTTTCAGTCACACTATGGCATAGAAAAAAATCTAATATTAATTATTACAATCTATTTTTTTGCTAACTGCATTGTTGCTTTGGCTAAATTTGTATTTGCAATAGCCAAATCTTTGATAGAAGTAGCTAAATTGTTTATTGCTTCATACATAATTTTATTGCTTGAATCATAAACACTATAAGTTCTTTCATGCTTCTGTAATGTTTTTGCTACAAAAAGTTAAAATGTTAAAAAAAATAATAATATATAATTTAATGAAATAATAAATTACATTTGGTGTTTCTTATATTTCTTGTTTGCTTTGTATCGCACTGATGCTGAAATACTTTGTGCGGATGAGGAAGTATTAGAAATATCTTGCACGGTTGTGAATGCTGTCGAAGTATCTTGCACGATTATTCAAGGTGTAGCTTCTTCTACTAAAATTTCACTAACCTTTGTTGCATTCAAATTATTTTCTTCATATTCTACGACAAAGTTTAAGTATAATTAAATCCTCATTCACACTGCTTTTTTTTATGCAAAATTAGTGTTAGTTTTAGCGCTTTGTACCAAACTGCATTGTATTCTCATAAACTTACATCTAGTTTTGGTTCAGAACCATTTACACAGAGCACTGAAATTGCGCTAAAATTATCACTAATTTTGCATAAGATAAAGCAGTCTGAATGAGGCTTAAATTACTTTGAATCACGTGAAATTTTCGCCTGGTTGTGATAGATCCGGTTTCGCTAAACTGGGATCTCCATCACAAGAAACCCACCCAATTAGGTTCATTAATTTTTCTTCCGTATCATTCAATTCTGTTGCAGTATTTTTTCCTCTTCCGGTAACTTTTATTTGTTTTTTAAATGATCTGGTTTTGCTTTTAACCTTACATTTATATTCAATAAATGTCTGCAAATTTAGTAAATAATAAAATGATAAATTTTTAAAAAACAAAAATATTTAACAAATTTACTCTTTTCCACTGCTCCGTTGTTTTGTTTGCACCATTCAATTAAATTTAAAATTTCGGTAATTTCTTTCCACTTATTTTCAACAATTAGTGGCTCGTTTGGTGATAATTTTCCTTTTATTAAAATTGTATTTTTTTCAATGAAGTCTATCATTGTTTTGTACACCTTGCACCACGTTTTTTATTTTACTCAGCATACCGTAAAATAATATTCTATGGTATAATGTAATATAATGTAATGTATATAATGTAATATAGGTCTTGTGAAATTTAATATAATAACACTCAAAGCACCGTACTGATGAGGTCCTAAAGACCGAAACACGTGTCTACGGTTAAAACTGGCCAGTCATTGATGCATAGCCTAACAGCCGATTCAATGACTGATTATCATTGTGAAATATTTGGGGATAATAAATTTAAAATCTCAATATTTTTGAGTGTTATTATAATATTCTATGGTTTGACCGGTTTGAAGTAGTTTGAAGCTTAATATTTTGACCTTTTTGACATACTCGTATATTAGGAGTATGCGGTAATTTAAGACATACGTATAACCGGCGCACAAAAGCTTAACATTTAAATTCGTAATTAACTTCACGACTGTTGACAACGATTGTTACAACTTGGTTTTTTAACAACTATCGTTAACTCAATTTTAAAAAATAGTATTTTTGTAAAAGCTGTTTGCAGAGTTGTTAATTTGGAGTTGTTAAGTAGCAACCGTTTTAACAATTTTTTTAGTGAATTAGACTGAATATCTGGTTTCTTTTCTCTTTTTCTTTCCCTTTTTGTCCCTTTTACTGCAGCACTCAGCAAAATCCCTACACGGAGCAGCTTTTTTTCTGTAGGAAGCCCATATTCACTCGATCGGCAGAAGAACACCCATGATGTGTCGTTCTGTTAGTGGTGCAGCTCGAAAACAGACTACCTACGCAATTTCGAATTATTTGTCTCACAGTGCTACGAGCACTTAATGGCCAGTATTGCGTTCTTATTGCAGCCAGCGTTGTTTGAAGTCCACCATGTAGTTGCTCTTTATGTAATTTCTCTATGAGCAATTTAGTTACTCTGTGCTTTGGTAGCACGATAGAATGTTTTTTTGCTATATGAGAAATTGGAATGACGCAATCTTCCGCCAACGCGAATGACACCTTGTTCATCGAGAAATGGATTTAGTGTTAAGAGTCGACTCTTAGAACTCACACTTTGCTGTTCTTTCAAATTTTGTATTTCTCGGTCAAAACTTTGTTCTTGAATGAGTTTTAATACACGAGTCCCCGCACTATTCAAGTTATCCGCTGTGAGTACTCCTGTTTCTTTGTGAGAATCTACTTGTATGCAATTTTTTGTATTTCGGTAAAAACGGAAGATATAGGCAACGACACGTATTAGCTTATTGTAGTTTGAAAATTTATCAAATAAATTAAAATTATTCTTGTGCGCTACAAGCGATGTCACCGTAACTCGTTGTTCTGGAGGATTGTGTCCTGTTTCTTGAGTAGTTGTGGGCCAGCACGCATTATGTTGAGATAACCATGACAGTCTCTCCCACCATTGTTGATTGTTGATTAATTGCTTGGTATTCGAGCCGCGTGAGATTGTGTCAGCTGGATTATCTTTGGTGCTAATGTGATGCCAATCCGAGTTTTGAGTAAGTGTTTGAATTTCTCGTACACGATTTGCAACAAATGTTTTCCAGCTTCTTGCTTCAGCTTGAATCCATGCTAATGTGATCGTAGAATCAGTGTATTCATTAATGAATGTCTTGTAATCGTTCATTAATTGTGGATTAGATGTTAATTTTCGTTCCAATGAAAAGAATCTTTTCAATGCTACATTCTTAGATTCTCCCAGTTTTGATAATAGTTCTGGTTTTTCCGGCAACTTTACGATAGAACGGCCCTCATTATTTTGTTTAAATGTCTCGTGAAAGGTTTCTCACATGCTTGTTCTTCAGGCGTATATTGGACATGATGCGGACATTCTTCTAATTCCCAAAACGCTTCAATGTTGAATCCAGTGTATCTGTAACGGCTGTATTACATTGTGTAATTTTATTGATTTACAAGTCGGATCGGATGGAGCCGGCGACAATCCAACCAAACTGTGTTTTTTGTAGTACTGGCTGGTCACGCGATGTCTTGATTTGTCCAACACAGAGTGTTTCATAAAATAATTCGACTCCAATTAACATGTCAATTGTACCTGAAATGTTGAACGTAGGATCGGCCAACTTGATCGTTTTCGGAATATTGACATCAAATTTGTTGAATGTAATTGATGGCAATAGTTGTGTAATTTGATCTAAAACGAAACATTCTAAGTTTCGTTGGAATGTGTTGAAACGAGATTTTATTTTTGCTTGCACAACATGATGCGATTGAGTACATGATTCATTGATGCTTAATATTGATACATGCGAACGAGACTTCTTAAGATTTAGACGTTCCACCAGAGATTTGCTAATGAAGCTAGATTGTGAACCTGCGTCCAATAAGACTCTGCATTGATGCTCGCAACCCTTGCTATCGTAGACATTGACAAGTGCCGTTGACAGTATGAACTGTGATGACCACTGTGATGCGCTATGATTGGCTGATGTCGTCATGAGGTAAAGATGTGGGCGTAGACCCTTGCGTATCTATAGTAGTTGGTGGGGCGGAGCTAGTTGTTACCCTTGTAACTTGTTCTTCATGTAGAAGAGTGTTGTGTTTTTTGCGACAAATTTTACATGTGGATGAGTTGCATTGATTACTTGTATGATTTGATCGCAGACAATTGAAGCAAAGTCCACGTGACTTTGCTTCGCGTATCCTATCTTTTATTGCTAATTTATTGAATTGGTTACAATAGTATATTAAATGCTCCCCTTTACATATGCTGCACACACGCTTTAAATTTGTAGCTAAATGAGCTGTAATTGATTTTTTCGAATTTGTTTTGAATTGCGATACATTTAGTAAATAATTAATCCTAATTGACAGATTTCTCTTTTGTTTGCTGTCTATTAACTCTGACAAAAAATTCAGAATTCGTCATCATAAGCTATCTACAAAACAAAATATATAATATGTTCTCTTAAAAATGCGCTAACTTTTTCATACCTTATCAATCAGTAACAAAAACGCTTCTTGATTACATATAATTGTCCTCGGACCTGATAATAGTACACATGAGTTCGTTTTAAAGAAAATTGTCTGTTATTAAACATTCTAAAAGTTATTTTTTAAATTTCAAACGCTTCCTGTGGAGTTAGCTGAGACGCAGTTAGTGGACATTTAATTTCAGTAACGCTATCGTCTCAAATTAACTCATCGAGAGATGCCGCTAAAGGGCAGTCTTCTGAATCTATGAATAATCCACATTGAGTCACTTTCCTGTTAAATGTATTTTCAAAATCTTTTTTTTTGCAATTGTCTCTTTTTTAGTACCAAATTTCGTTGCTCTGTTTTCCATAAATTATAAATTATATAAATTATAAATATAAAATATTATGAACAGTTGAAGATGTGTCCGTAGTTTTGCGTAATTTGCAAATTTTGACAAAGTTAGAAGCCGTCAGTCTCTTTAAACGTTCTGTTTCCCACAAAATACTTTCACTTTGTTGAACGATTTTTTCTTGTATATTTGAATTTCCTCATCGTTTTTCTTTAAATTATTTACAAATATTTCTTTTTCTTTTTCAATATTTTTTTTTCTAATCTAATTCCGTTGGATGAAAAGCAATTGGTCCATAATTTGTGTCTTCGCAAATAGCATTTTTCTTACTTATGGCCTAATTAATTTTCTTCTATTATTTTTTTTCCTTATTAGATGTACATTTTTTTAGTATATTTTTCTAGATTATTTTTATTAAATGACTCGTTGAATGGCGGATCCAGCAACAAATATTATGGAGGAGGGTAATTTTATATTCATTTATTTATTGTTATAAACTTGTAAAAATATAAACAATTTATTTTTATATTGTTGTCATTGGAGGAAATAGGAATCGACCATAATAAATAACATAACAGATGCTCATATTCTCTGCTGCTTCGAGCATAATTAATTGAAAGGGCGTATGTAAATTGGGCCCAAAACCCTTATAATCCGCTTCAGCAGCCAGGGTGCGAAACAGGTACCAGAATCGATGCATGTAAACTGGGCCCAGATTACAGGTAGCTAGTATAAATACTTACTTAACCCTTAATTACTCGCTCGAAGAAAATTACATAACTGCTGCTATAGGAATAATTTTTATTATTTATTAAATATATAAGTAAATAAATCTTGTTTATTATTAAAGTGCTTTATTAATTCTATTATATTTAAAAAGAATAACATGAACTAAATATCTAATTAAACAAAAACAAGCTAAATTGAAATAAACAAATTAACAATTTGTACTTATACTGAGATCAAAGTTAAAATATGTTAAATGACATGTTAATATTGGGAATAAAAAAAAAATACAATAGCAAATATTACATTTATTGTCAAAAAATATATACGCAATAATAATTTAATTACAATTTATTTGTTGGTGCATATTTATAACTTATCAACTTAACAAAATTAATTCTACTTATATTGTTGTCTTCACGTTTTTTTAACATTTCTGAAATATAATTTTGTTTTTTTACAATGTCTTTACGATATTTTTTAACGTATTTATTGGCACTCACAATTTTTATATATGTCTCTATTTGAAAATTTTCTAACATATTTAGAAATGTAAATAAATCGGGATGTGCACTATAAAAACTTTCGTTAAACTTGGAATGGAACGATTCGCAAGCATTGGTCGTGCGACTCATGCTTGCTGATGCACTTGCCCAAATGTATGGCGGAAACACTGACTCTTCTGCGACGTAAGTTTCAACTAAATAATCATGAAATTGAACAATTCGAGAATCATTAAATGTGTCCGACATCTCAAAAGCAAAACAATCCCCAACTTCTTCCGGATTGAGGAATTGTAACCCGAAAACATGTTTCAAATGCTGTCCTTTTTCAGTGACTAGCTTGTAGTCTTGAGAAAGCCCTAAACTTTTAAGTTTCCTGTACCAGGATTGGCACAAATGGAACCTACATCCGATAATTTCTATGTCTTCCCACATTGTTGAAACTGCGTTGTGTATTGCCAATTCAAAATCAATAATGACTTTTTTTGGTTTAAATGTTAGATTTATTTCTTGACATTTAAGACTTATTTCCACTAATAATTTAAAATACGTTCCTGTTGATTTCGACGGCAATAAACAAAAAACTAAAGGTACATAATGTCCATTTTTGAGTCCATTGATTGCAAAAAACTGAGTGAAGAATTTTGTGCAAAATTGAAAAGTTCCATGCATGTATATCGATTCCATTGAGCACAAAAATTTTAAATTTGTATAACAACAAAAAACTACAATATTATCAGTTTTATTATTAATTAACAGAAATGGCTCATTTTTATTAGTAACTAAATCCTGTTTTGACAATATATCAAATACTTCATCTTGCGACTGCGGTAATGAAGGTAATAATTTTCGTCTACAGTTCCACATATTTCTACGTACTAAAGCTAAGTCATTAGACGTTACTTCATCAGCAAAGTTTTCACGCAACTCGGAACGAATTAACTTCGCTGGTTTTTCTGTTAAATTACTAATAACTTTCCTTTTTATATTATTACTTAACACTTGCCTCTCAATATTTATTTCTTCTGCATGATTGTGCTCCACATCACTACTTAATATTACACTATAGTCACTAAGAGATGTGCGAATTTTAGCCGAACACTTTGATTTTTTATTCGCACATCGCCACTGCACGCAATCTTTTGTTTTTCTTCTCACACAAAATTTGAACTTGTTTACAATGAGTAATTCTTGATTTCTTTCGCTCAACATACACTTTACTTCCATCATTAAATAAAATTCAATTTCTCTGATCTTAACGTTAAAAGAATCAAATCAATAGTAATGAATATTTATTTCAAAGCAAAATATATACACCCTTCGTGTAGGTACGAAAGGATTAGTACCTGTGCACTGGAGGGGATTATAGGGGTTAGTTGGGCCCAATTTACATGTGCGGATTAAGGCTACCTGAAATCTGGGCCCAGTTTACTTGCGCCGAATTGAAAAATGTATAAAGAACAATAGAAGTAAAAATACATTTTTATAATAAAGTAGTTGTTAATTTTTTAAATTTTATTATTAGCGTTCTTTAGGAGAACAAATATTAATAAACTTATTCAAAAAAATAATGGATTGACAATACCCCCCCCCCCATCACCGAATGATATACTGAATCCGTCCCTGTAACACATCTAGCAAAATAACCAAAATTTATAGCAATAAATCTAATTTTCGATTTTTATCCTTGGCAAAAGAATCAATTATCGCTCCTGGCCCATTGTCGTTCTTAACCATGTTTTTAATCGTTTTAATGTCGAAAGGCTTCGTTCACCGGAAGCTACACTCACAGGTAGAGTACACAGTATTTACAAAATGACTTTTATAATTGGATAAATTTCTTTACCGCATTTATTATGGGCTTGAAGAGCACTGTCGGGTATATTTTTCCCATTTTGACTAGCTTTATTCCATTTTAACAGCCAAAAATCGATTTTGGATGTCAGAATCATTTTTTGAACATTAACGTCGAAATCTGATTCTATATCAATACCTTTAATATATGCCAAGATATTAATAATAACGGATTTTACTTCTTCTTTCTTCTTTTTCAACAAATTAGTAGGAACCGCTATATTTAGGTCAAAAACATTTAATGTTATGACACAGTCCATGATGTTCATTGCCTTATTTAAAATGCGAGTGTCCAAATGTTTAAGAACTTTACAAGTGTACAAGGCGAAACTTCCCTTACGCTTTTGACTTTTCTTCTTTTTACCATCTTTTTTGCGATTGTTTGGTGCCATATTCACTTTCTTGATGCTGATAACAACAATGGATGTTTAACTGAATGCAGTAAAAAATAATTTCGCACTGTTTTGCTAAATTGTCTAGCCACGTCTCCTTATTTAAATATCTTTTCTGGCTAAATTTTACTTTACACTCACCAAATGTACGAAATATAGATTAGTGTATGATGAGTGTGAATTGTGAAATTGAAAAAATGTTGTAGCAAAAGTTGTGTTCAATCAGTTAAGATGGATCATTGCTAATGATCGTTTGGTTAAAAAAATTTATATGAATTATTTTGAAGGTATACGTTAGCGTGGATGTCCGACGAGTAGTTCGAGGGGTATAATTGACAGTGTCTTGCATGAACGAAAATTTCCAAGTAATAGATATAGAAGAGTATGTATGAGAGAAATTATGAATATAGATGAAGCTAAAGTTGCTTGTCTGGATATGGATATTTGGAGGAAACTGATTACGAAATAGTGGAGAGTTTGTGCCACACTTTTTTGGATACATGGCGTGATTGTGTATGTACGTATGTATTACATACTGTTACTTTTTGCATATTTTATGAATATAAATCGCGAAAATGATATTTACAATGTTAAAACTTATTTTGAAAACTCGATTTTAACGTAGGTTATATGTACGACAAATTGCTCGTAGGTGACATATATGATGGCGCTCGCTGCTGGATAGGTTAGGTAAAAAGATTAATTTGATTATGTTTATGCTTATTCTTTAAAATTTCAATGGTATCATTTACCATTATTTTTGTCAGTTCTTTATCCAATGTTTTTTTTTAAGAATGGTACTACACAGGAATGTAGTATTTCATATATCAGCTAAAGCGTAAAGTGAAATTATAAATAAATGTTCTGATATCGTTTTTTGTAATAGTGTTGCTTTTATTGATTATCGCGTTCTTTTCAAGTGGAAATTAATTTGAAATCTTCAATAATTTTAGGTATACTAGATTTAAATTGCAATATAGAATCATATCTTTCAGACCATGGTGTGTCGAATAAATTGATCAGTTGTTCACCATTTAGAAATTTTAAAACAGCACTTCGATTACATGAGGCACTAAAAAAATTAATTATTTCTTTTATTGTATTGACTGTGTTCTTTACAGATTGCACTGATGATGATGTTTATATGGATAAATTTAGCGCATGGTTGCAACACGGACATCTGATTGCGTTTGTTAAAGATTTTTATAATTTAACGACGGCGCTGTTATTTTCCCCTAGCATTACACTGCAACCATCAGTGCCTATACCAACAAAATTATTTAAATTTAAACCCGCTTTAGATAACGTACGATGAACTGTTTGCGCTAATATATCGGCAGTAGGAATAGACTCCCATGTTAAATCTGAATAATTGTCTGTATGATATTTAATAAAAGTGAAAAAATCTTTCCTAATCCCATCATCGAATATATATCGCAAGTCATTTGACAACAATGACTTGTATCGGTTGTTCCATCAAAAATAATGCTATAAAATTTACTTTTAAAAATTTTTAATTTTATGGTGTCTGTATTTGTTGACTACAATATTCAGCTATTTAGTTCTGGGTCGTTTTACTTATGTAAGCTGCAGAAGATAAACTATTTTAAAGATGGTATTTTAATGTATCGTCTCCAACTTGAAAATTAAATCGCACCAGTTCTGGAAAATTTCCTTCGTTTATAACTGAATTATTTAATAATTGTCCGTCATCGTGATGACCTTTAAGGGTAATATTTTGACGCACAAGAAAAATAATTGCTACTAATATTGGTCTTTATCTATTTTCTTTAATTTTTTTCTGACGCTCGGTTAAAATTAAATTTCTGACATCTTTTTCTGGGCAGGTGTATGTTTTTATAAAATTGGTTGCTACCGGAAAAGCCTCCTTATGATATTTGTGAGTATCGTGCCGAATTAAATCACCATCTTTGCCAAGAAGTTTAGAAATTTTTTTTAGGGAAATCGAAACAAGTTTTTGTAAACGAATCTGTTTATTTACACCTGCAAAACTAGCAAAAGAAAACAATATTTACAAGATATCCCTGGTTGACTTTCAGATATTAAAACCCAACTTAAAATTATTTAAATGTTTCTGAGATAAAAAAAACATTTAATGTCTTTTTTGTTTTTTTTGTATGTACTGAATGTGGGTATTTATAATTAATTTCTGGTGTCCATTTATATGACAATATTTTGAATTTATCAATCTCTGTAATTGTGAATTGCCTGATATCAATATATAAACAATCATTTCCTGTGGTAGTTATTGTTGATTGTTGTTCAAATGCCTCTGACGCTGGAATATTGTCTGCATGAGAAAAAGAAGTTGATATTTCTAGTTGACACTGTTGAGAAGCTGATGATACATCGCCTTGTGCTTCAAACTCATTACTTTTATGTTTTTTAAATACAAAAATGTCGAGCGTACGGTGAATTTTTTCCAACTCATTATTTTAGATTATCAAATCAATTGATATGGCGATTGTTTTAGTCTATCTGCAAGTGGTATTGAATTTTTATTATTATACTAGAATAATTAAATTATCAAATATATATTAAAATGACAACAATATAATTTTAAGCAATTTTATTAAATGTTGTAATATATTAACCATTTAAATCGTATACTTACTTAATAATTTGAAATGAAATAAAATTATATACTTAAATATAATAAATATTTAAGACGTTAAAATATAATATCAATAATTTAGAAATGAGTCTAGTGTAAATAAAACACTGTTAAATTCCGAATTTTATTTACATTATTATATAATGTAAAATTTTCGTTTATAAATTCTATAAATTGAAATAAGTTTATTTAGTGTTGTGAATTTAATTTAATACGTATTAAATAGCAGCATATATAAATAATTATTTACCCGTAAAACACAATTGAAGGTACAAACACGTAATAGAATTTTTTCAATTTATAGGTATGTTCCTGAATATTACGCTCTACATTTAACACCTAATCTTTAAATTTAATTTAATGCTAATTTATTTCATGAATTAAAACACTTATAGGGGCAATACACAATTGGAATATTGTAATTTGCAATAGAATATACAATTACAATGATTTACTTACATTTACAAGTGTCAAAAACAACAACGTAGACTAATGTTGATTATTGATCACTAATTACGAATCAATATATAGAATATGGCGAAGAGGTTGATGAGTAATCTAGACGTCCACTGAATGTATATATATATATATATATATATATATATATATATATATATATATATATATATATATATATATATATATATCTACAACAATTCCACAATAGAATCTCATCGCGCATCGTACAGACGGTAAGTTTAGCTATAATTTAATATGCGACAACTTAAGGTTGGCGCATTTTTACCGCCCGAAATCGTATTTTCATTGTATGCGCGCATAGCTCCGTCTGGTGTAGAAATATTGAAAGATTATAGAAAAACAATGTCATATTTTATTTATTTAAAATATGTATATTACAGTATTTACAATTTTCGGTTCATTAAACAAACTCGTAGGTTTAAAATGTTTCTCCGTTAACATAAATAACTTAGTTTATTACAAAAAAAATTATGTGTTGTACATAATAATTATATTATTTCTTATATCGTATATTTTAATGCTTTTACATTAAAGAAAAACTAACTTATTACATTTTATCATATTTATTTCACAACCTGCTAAAAAATAATTAAATAATTAATAATAATATTAATTAATTAATTAATCGCGATACTAATGTAATTAATTGATACATATAATAATACACCAGACGGAGCTATGCGCGCATACAATGAAAATACGATTTCGGGCGGTAAAAATGCGCCAACCTTAAGTTGTCGCATATTAAATTGTAGCTAAACTTACCGTCTGTACGATGCGCGATAAGATTCTATTGTGGAATTGTTGTAGACAAAGTATTTAGACCAGACGGAGCTATGCGCGCATACAATGAAAATACGGCTCCTGCTTGCGAGATTTCTTTTATTCGGGCGCCAGACACGTTTTCTGAAACTCAGGCACAGGAGGGGGTTTTGCCTGACAGCTCAGTCGTGCCACCAGGGTTCGTATACGGGTTTTGCAGGTCGAGGGTATTATACACAAACGAAATAAACACACAGTTTTATTAATGATACCTGTTTACTATAACACCGTTTATTTAAACAATTATTCAATAAAATCTAATCTTAATAAATCAACAAAGCTTGTTTCAGTATGGTATTTTATATAATAATAATCAACCAATATTCTAAGTCGAATACACAGACTTAGCTACAATTCTATCGTAAATCAAAATAAAAGTTAAACAGAAATTTAATTACAAACTTGTGTAAATCTCAAAATATTCCTAAGTCGAATACAAAGACTTAGTTAAAGTTTTTACCGTAATTCAAAATAAATTTTAAACAGAATTTTAAATATAAAATTTTGTAAATCCCAAAATATTCCAAGTCGAAACAAAACGTACTTAGAAAAGTTTTACCGTAAATCAAAATAAATTTTAAACAGAATTTTAAATATAAAATTTTGTAAATCTCAAAATATTCCAAGTCGAAACAAACGCACGTAGAAAAATTTTACCGTAAATCAAACTAAAATTTAAACAGAATTTTAAATATAAAATTTTGTAAATCTCAAAATATTTTAAGTTGAAACAAAACGTGCTTAAAAAAATTTTACCGTAAATCAAAATAAATTTTAAACAGAATTTTAAATATAAGATCTTGTAAATCTCAAAAAAATTATTCTATCGCAGAAAA
Organism: Clivina fossor; assembly: GCA_963966155.1. NCBI lineage: Eukaryota > Metazoa > Arthropoda > Insecta > Coleoptera > Carabidae > Clivina > Clivina fossor. The sequence goes on from OZ014551.1 coordinate 37,733,555, forward strand.
GAAAACAGAGGCAAAATTTCAACTGTGTTTCGCACTCACCGTAAAGAAAAAAAATTAAACTCAGGTATACCGCAGATATGCTGAATTCCAGGACGAGGAAAGCCAAGTCCACTGGAAGCTAGATAAGTTATTAGCGAGGAGAGCCAAGCATCAAACTTAACTTTTTGACTCAAATCACCCGTATTTATACTCAAAATTCGGCTTGACAAGTTAAAACTTTGCAAAAAATTTTGTCTCTGTTCATAGAGTAAGAAAAATGTATTCTTCTTTTTCTAAATAAACCGTGACAGCAGAATACATATTCTCTTCTTAATCTTACACACTTCGGTGCACTAGCGGTGCGCTAGGCAAGTTACGCATTCGCAAACTGTGACCTTCAAGCATCGTGTTTCTGACGTTTGTGAAATTTGGCTAGGTTAAGTTCCTATTTATTATGATTTACCACAATGCGGTTACAATTTACGAATGCTGTTTACATGGGAATGAAAGAATACAAACAATACTCGCGTGATTCGTTTGAAATAAACATAAATTGTTTGTTTAGACACTCGCTGGTAATTTATAACTTAACCTGTTTTATAAATTGTTCATGACAGTTTATATTTTCAGATATTTGTGCCGAGAGGTAATGAATGAATACGAACAATACCCGCGTGATTCGTTTGAAATAAATATAAATTGTTTGTTTGGACACTCGCTGGTAAGTTATAACTTAACCTGTTTTATAAATTGTTCATGACAGTTTATATTATCAGATATTTGTGCCGAGAGGAATTCCAATCGTCACACACTCCCGTTACTTCGGAGAGAAAAATACGTGCAGTAATGCACGTATTTTTCTACGGACCCCGGCACTACACTCACTGACGCGACACATTTGTCTTCTAGCGGCGTCGACGTGGTTGCCGCTTGTAGGGTGCATTCGGGTTAGTAATTGTCACCCATTTTAACCCGCCGTCGGGTTGCGGGACCAGACAGCGATACCGTCTGTACACTGGGGTCGGTGCGGGGGCCGTTCCGCTTGCGATCGGGGTGAGCCAGGCGGGATCGGCGTCGAAGTTGGGGGCCTTCGTACTGGCCGGCTTGGGGCTTTGCACGTGCGCGCCTACCGCGGTGTTGGCTGGGCTGGCAAGCTGTTTCGGGGGCGGTGGGCGTGCTCGCAGGTGCTGGGGCGTTCGATGGGTGAGGGGCGGGTCTGGTGCTGGTGGTGTCGTCCAGGTGGTGGGTGAATGGTGCGGCCGGTGCCCTGGTGCGTCCATCACCGGGGTACGGGGCGTGATGGACCGTTCGGGGGTGGCTGGCAGCGGCGAAGTATCGCAATCTATCCACTCCCCGTGCTCTGGTGACGCCGTACGCTCTCTCGCGTGCTGCACCTGGGTGGGGTTGGTGGTGTAGCCGAGATTCATACGCTGCGTGGGGCGCCGCAGCTGCGCCATTGCTGCCGAAACGGGGTTGATCCGTGGTAGCCGGCGGTTGCGTACCACTATGTTGCTGAGGACCCGTACTTGCGGCCGGACTGTCGGCGGCGGTCCGGGTGGCCGCATCGCCAGAAACGGCTTGGGTCGGCTGGGGGCTGCTGTCGCCTTCGTGCGGGACTGCATCTTCCTGTAAGAAAGCTTTTAGATCTTTGATGTGAATATTTCTTACCTTTACGCCTTTGTTGTTACAGATCTCGTATATCACTCGAGATATTTTTTTTGGACCGTCCACGGGCCCGAATAGCGTGGACAGAGTTTACTTGCGATTCCTTTTTCGGCTGAGGACAGTGTATGCTCTCTGCGGAGCACTAGGTCCCCCGGCTTGTATACTATGGATCGTCGCCGTAAATTGTAATGCCGACTCTGGTTTGTAGCTGCGCGTGCGATATTAATCCGCGCTAGTTCTCGCGCCTCCGCGAGGACCCTAATTCGGTCTGGATTGCTTACGCTGCTGCTGTCTGATTGTCCAGTTGTTCCGTCGGGTGGAGGATTGAGCTGCGTCGGTATTTCTATTTCCCGGCCAAAATTCAGTTAAGCGGCCGAGTAGCCGGTGGAGCTATGCTTGCTGCTGTTGAGTGCGAGCATAAACTCTGGCAATAACACGTGCCACTGTTTATGGTTTTTCTCGCAGAACTGCGCAATCATAGGTTTGAGCACTCGGTTGATCCGTTCCACCGGATTTGCCTGTGGTGTATATGGCGGCGTACGGTGATGCTAAATGTTGTATTCTTTCAGGAAGGTTTCAACTAAGTATCCTAACCCGTTCATTAAATTCATCGTTAGATATAACGCACTCCAGATTTTTACTAAAAAAAACTCTGGTTTAAATTCATCAGTCGTAACATCATCCGGTACATCATACACGGCTATTTTAGGTCCTAGTTTTCTTGGATCGTCCAACTTAAGTCCAACTTCACTAAATTTATTCGATCCTTTAATTTTTTGCAATGGACGCTGCCTCAATTGCAACGCCGTTTTTACACCTTCTGACTGCGGTGACTTTAACGTCCGGAACAGATTTACGCACTGCCTCTAGCTTTCCTTTCACCTCATCACCCGAAAGAGGATTACCCGACGACCGTACATTTACCGCAAATGAGGACTTGGTTGGCATCACGTGCTCTACTGAGGCTCGGGGCACGTTTAACTATCATCGGATACGCGACTTTAGGGCTTTTAACTGCCTCAGAAAACAACGGTACAGGAGGACATGCGCGCTTCTTTTGCACTCTGTCCCCTTACATAGAGCTAGCTCCTCCTTAACATCATAAAAAACCATTTCTATTAATCTCAGCCCTGTTGTTAAAAATTGGTAATCTTTCCGGGAAATTTTTCCTCCCTTATCTCCACCAAAATAGTGGAAAATTTCTCCAATCGTCTTTATCAATACTCCACGCCCCGAGTCTCCCTCATCGCTACCGACACGCATTCTCTTGGCTGACCGCTGTCCTTTATTGTATAAATGCGTCTCTCAGCACTCGCAGTTGGAGTGACCTCTACCTCCATCTTGTTGTTACATCTGAGTGTGGCACCGCTCGCAGCAGACAACCCTCTCCATGAGTTTTTTACCCCCCCCCCCAGAAATATATTTTTGATCTGCCTGGTTAGGCTTATCTCGGCGTCTCCCTGGTCGTGAATCATTAACAGGTCCTCTACCTCATCTTGAGGATTTCAAACTTTCTGACTCCTCTGGAATACGTCCGGTTGCCACACCATTTGTAAGAGAGCCCAAAACTGTTCAAATGAGGCATGTTCGCTTTTGAGCTTCTCCATAAATCTACTCCTTTCCTGATTCATCACCTTGTACGCTTAGCTCAGCTGCCGATCACGTTGTATAAACTTCCTAAATGAGAGGCAGCTGGTGGTATTAGCCCTGTGCCCCGCGCTGTCGCGCGTCCAGCATTTCTCCTCCTGCGTGCAGTTTAGCTGTGTGCCCACACCTGTAGCAGCATTTGCTCCTATCGGGTCCCTGGCAGACCGCCGCAATGTGCCGTGTTTCCAGTCATTGGAAGCATCTCTTGGCCACCACCCGCTCCCTTAACAGACAACGCCCTAGTCCGAGGTGCAGGTGTCTATTCGCCAGTAGTACCGCTGTCATCTCCCGGGGCAGCCTAACCGTCGCAACCCGTGTGTTTCTGAATCCAGGTCTCAGAGGCTGTACCTCTACCTCCCCTGTGTTTTTAGTGGCAACACGAGTTGCCTCCCGCAGCTCATCTGTCGTCGTAGCAGAGTCCATGCCTGTGACATGTAGTACCATCGTGTCTTGCCGAAGGGGGATAGGTTCTACTATCGCCTCCTTGAATGTCTGCCTTACTTTTTCGGTAAACTCCGCTACCCTGTCTATCGTACCATCTATGGTAAGAACTACCTCTCCTCTAACATTCTTCCTGGCTGCCTTAATAGGCATTCCCAACGACTGAAAATCCATGGCCATTTTCCTAACCCCCTGGACGAGTTCAGGGTAGGAATTATTCTCTGCCGATATGGCAATTTCATTGTACGTCTGTCGGACATAGTTTTTGCCCCTACGTCTTTTAGAGCCTTGGGGCTGCTCATTCGGCCGCTTATTTGGCTTACCGGTCAATCTCTGTCCAGAAGCTCCTTCCTGTGCTTTCATTTCCGTGGTACTAGTTTTCCGCTTCACTGCGGGAACGTATTCGAGGATTTTTATCTTAGTTCCGAGGCACACGTATTGGACCATTCTCTGGAAGAAACCATTCGGCTCCGTCCCCACATTAGCTGTTACAACAGTTTTCTCTTTTTGCAGGCCAATCTTTTCTACCATCCTATGGAGTACCGCATATACCTCCCGAAAATACTCCTCACCTCGCTCTGTTGTGTATGCCGTATTTATTGAGTACATACATATTTCTTTGGTGTTAGTTGGGGCGTCCTCAATCTCCATATTATTACGGCATTTAAGCACCGCATAATTTGTGTCCTCTATGGCCCTGTCCAGCAGTTCTCTGCCGCCCTGGAACCTGCTTCTCATCAGCCTGTGCAAATCAATCTCCTTTTTCCCTTGGTCGTGCATCAGAACAAGGTTTTCCTCCGCGTCAAGAGTGTTGCCGGGTTTTCGTGTTACGTGAAACACATCACGCTGCCACGACATATGCGCCACTTGCCTTAAGTTGTCAAATGCTGTGTTTTCATCTTTCAGCTTCGCCAAAAATTCTTTCCTCTCATTGTTCATCCCTTTATAAGCGTAGCTCGACTCAACTGCTCGACTGCTTCTTTCTTCTTCCAATGGCTCTTTCTCTTTCTCATATTTTTCAAACTGTTCGATCAGCTTTGCCTTCTCTGTCAACAATTCACTCTCTCACTCCGACGTTCGTTCGCGCTCCTGATACCGGAGTTGCCCTCTTTGATTGTATCATTAAGGTCACCGATCAATGCCTTCCTTTCGTTCACCAACTGTTTCTTCTTTCTTTTGAGTTCCATGGTCTCGCTCATAATATTAGCGACCAGCCCCCTGTCCCCCTCGAACTTGCCTTTCACGTTGTTAAGTTGGTTAGCCATTTGACTGACCAGCTGTTTAATATTCCGCTGCATATTCGGCGTCTCCTTAATGCAGTTACGGAGCTGTTCCATCTGTTGGTTGACCCTAGTCAACTCTTTCGCCGTACACATTGCTGCCGTTGACTCAACGGGCAACTTGTTTATTGCTCCGCGCTCCTCCGTTTCCGCTGGTGACGTGATCATTGTTTTTTATTTTGGTCTTTCTATCTTCCGGGGTTGTTTCCGGAGACGATATTAAAGCCTCCTGCTTCATTTTTCTTAAATCCTCGAAGACCTCTTCGCCGACTACCAGATCAATGGTTTCAATCTGTACCGTGTCGGCGACTTTGTTGCTATCCAACGTGTCTACGACTAATATCTCACCTGGACATGAATTTATCTTAGCGGAGGCAAGTGGAGGTGTACGTTGCACTGGCCTACTCCCAAGGATGTTAAACTACTTATAGGATTGCTCAATCGCATGAATCTGTCAGCAAAGTCCACGTGACGTGTGACGTAAGCAACGGACCTAATACACAAACTACATATTATATTCGTTAGATTTAGCGTTTAGGTATATATAAAAATAGTTCATTTTTTACTATATTGCATAATGCAGTATATTTCTTGTTATATTTTTATAATATATGATATTAAACAAATAAATATTTTATTCAAAATAAAATTATAATACAATTACACAGAAATTATATATCAAATTTCTTTACTAAATATAAATAATTACATTCATTCTATTAAAAATATATCAATTTATAAACATTAAACATGATTTCAATAATATAGTTTTTCAGATATTTTATAACATAAGTTTACGTCCGTATCAGTAAGCTTTATTAAATAGTCCAGTGGTTTTCTAGTAATAGTTACATTATTCTCTAGCTGGAAACCTGTGTCCAATAGCCAATTGCGTAATAGTTTTAGTAAATGAGGAGCATCTGCAAACATGTAAACATTATTGTTAGTATGTGGATGTTTAAAGTAACTTTTATCAATTTCAAATTCTTTCCACAATCCAATATTACTTCCTCCACAATCACTAACGCACGCGACGACGTTATAAGAATTATGATGCAGCATTGATATATTTAATAATATTTCCATTGTCATCTTCTGATCAAAAGCTATGTAAACAGGCTGTTTCCAGTTGGAAAATAAACCACGAATCATTACCAGTTGCATTTGATTGTGCAATCCGATAATTTTATCGTTTGTTACGTCATATTTCAATAAAGATTTTATTTTCACTTCATCAAATATGAGCACAACTTACTTTTCAATTTCGTTTAAGTTCTCACCAATTAAATTTAACAATGTTAAGATATCTTTTAACACACCTTCGCATACATTTATTCTAGATGCCCATCGCCTCAGTGATGATAAACCAGGTAAGGGATAATTTAGATTATTTCTTAAATATAGGTATGCCTTTTTACTATAATAACGTACAGTGAATGCTACAGCAAGTTCTTCTGATGTCCAGTTAACTCTTTTCTTTCTTTTAATTAGAATTGCTATTTGATTAGGTGTAAAAAAAATTTTCAAGATATTTAATTTCTGTTTTTCGATAATGTTTGTCTTTAAACACTTTTTTTTGTAATAAGAAAGTTCACTGTTTAAAGATTTAATATTTATGTTACTGCTTTCAATTAATTGTTTATTTTTATAAACTAATTCGTTATATTTTTGCAATAGTTCATTATATTTAAATTCATATGTATTAGTATTAACAAACTGTACACAATCGCCACTTTGCGAACTTGATGGTTGTACATTAACGGCATTACTGGTTGTTATTTTTGCTACTTCTTCTTTTCTTTTTCTTTTTAAAAGTCTAGCTGATTCTTCAGGTTGGTATCCAGTTTTAAAATTAGGTAAATTTAATGTTGGGACTGCAGATTTTTTTAAAGTTTTTCGTAAAGGTAAACCTAGAATAATATACTATAATTATTATTATTTTACTTAATCAATTTTTTTTAGACATTACCTAATAATTCGTTTTGTAAATCTCTCTCATAATCAGCAGGCGTAAAATGAACCGAACAAATTTGACTTGTGTCAGGATTCCATTCATCATCTTTTTTACAGCGTCGAATCCATTCATTTTTTATTGTTGTAGAAACCATATCACTTAATTTAGGAAATGCCTTTAGTTAACGGAAAGATAAGTGGCGATTTTGCATGAATTAAAATGCAAAATTCTTTCAGTGCTTTGCGACAGTCGTTGCGAAATTTCAAATCGTCGACTTCGTTGAGATTTCGTTCCTTGAGAAGCTCATGCCGAACGGAAAATCCCAAAATAATTTTCTGAGCAGTTAACAAATTATAATCTTTGTTGAGATCGATTTGGGAAATGCTTGTTGCCGATTTCAAAACGTCGTGATTCTTTGTACCATGCCCGTCAGTGATTCGTACAACAAAGGCGAAAGAGGTGCACTAGACTGAAAACGAGTTAAAAATGGTTCAACTTCGGAAGAAAGCGATTGCAAGAAAGCTAGTTTTGCAGGTAGAAATTTATCCTTCAATGCAGAAGTTACGACTTCAAAACTGTTACAGGAAGGGGCTTTATTAGTTTCTTTTATACCTTCAACGTACTTGTGAACATTTGGGAGAATGCTGAGAGCACGTTCAGCGACTTTGAAATTTTCAACCCATCGGAACCCGCAAAATTTCAGAAGAAATATCACAGATCCGGAAAATTTGGTGTAGTCATCACGACGGGCAAGGGTGTAGCAAAAAAGGTAATACAGTGCCCTCAAAAATAATTCAATATTCCAAGTAATTTTCATGGCTTTCTTGTACGCAGTAGTATGTAGTCCACAACTCCCGATATCTACCATCTGAAATCCGGCAGGGTTATGTTCCTTTTGGTTTGTCTGCAAATCTTTTAAAAACTTCTTATTCACGTTTGGGCCATCCATAGAAATTTGCAAAATTTTTGCTATATCAAGTCCCGTTATGGCACTACGAAAAGCTGTCATTAACTCAATTGCGTTCACATGACCAAGAAAAGCAGAACCATAGTATCTTGTAACTACTTGGTTAATAACAGGGTCCCATAAACGTACGAAAACGTCCATTTGTCCTTTCTGGGATACTTTGTTTAAAGATTCGATAATGTAGTCGCATCTGGCGCAGATATCTTGAAGCTCACGAAAGAAGTATTGTCCAAGTTGAAAGTTCATTAAGTACGATATTTTACTTCGCTGTAGTTTCAGAGGAAACAGACTTACTGTATCAGCCCCACTTCGATAAGAACCGTGTTCATGCACAATGTGCATGCACCACAAAATCTCTGATTTCGTTACGTTGTTCCTTTCGAGCATGGAAACTATTCATTCCTCTAGGCTGGCTTGTAGATTTCGTAACTGTTTTAGCTGTTGAATTTGTAGTAGAATGAACTGCTGAAGATCGATTGATTGATGTATCTAGAGGAGCAGTGGATGCAGTGGCCGAACTATACATAGCTTTAGAATTTTCAATCGGGATGGCTCGATGATCAATTATTTCCTTTTGCACTGTAAAAAATGTTTAAAATATATCAAAATAAATACAATCATTAAATGTAGGGTAGAATAGTATTGAAGTATTCATATGTAGACACATGTGCTACATGCTGGTACTTTAGAATAATAAATTTGGTGGTTATTTTTTAGTGAAAATTAGTGAGTTTGATATCAAAATGTGTATCTTGAAGAAAACTTTAATTTGATACTGGAGTAAGATTTCGGTGTTAGGGATTAATGTAATATTGATTAATTATAGTCAGTTTATTGAAACATTTACTAGATATTTATTTTTCTCGTTTACCGACACAATTAAACAAAATTCAGTGCAGAAACAAACAAGTTACGCTAGGATTTTATGTTATGAATAAATGGTTGACATCGGTTATTGACCGGTACATGCTACAAGTTCAACTACCTACTTATCAATTAATTTTGGTTTGCTTACATACGTATGTAAATAAAATTTAAAAATGGAAGAAAGTTTTGAAGATAAACAATGTTTTGTTTGTAAAAAACTTTGTGATATCGGTAAGATTGTCGGATGTGATGGTAGATGCCATAAATGGTTCCACACAAAATGTGTAGGGATAAAAGACAAAGTTTTTGACGTGAATTATTCATGTAAAAATATTAAATGGTTTTGTAATAAATGTATTGATGATACTGTAGTGAGTATCAGCCAAGTAAGAAACATTGTAGATGATGCTGTCAAATAATATTCGAACGAAATAAAGTCGCTTAAGGACAGTATTGACACCCTTGTAACTAAATCTGAACAAGTTGTGGAAGAAGAAGGAAAAAATAAACGATCGTATGCACAAGTTGTTAATAATCCAGCAATCATCATTCAACCCAAGAAGGATCAACAGTGTAATGAAACACGTCAAGAGCTTCAAGACAATATAAAACCAACATATCTTGCTGTAGGTATCTCATCTGTTAAAAATTCGAAAAATGGGACCGTAATTGTTAAATGTCAAAAAGAAACTGACACACAAATTCTCGAAAGAGAAATGTGTGAAAAAATGGGTGATAAATACAACATAAAAATTAGTGAATTACAAAAACCATCTATAAAAATTATTGGAATTAGACGGGAAATGTCGGAAAATGATTTGATAAATCAATTAAAATTACAGAATGATTATTTAATTACAGAAAAAGCTGATATTAAAATTAAACATATGTGGAAAAATAATAGAAATAAAAGTTATTCCGTAGTTATCCAAGTTGACAGCAAAACGTTTAAGAAAATTATGCATAGAGGTGAAATAAATATTGATTGGCAAAGGTGCAAAGTTTTCAATTCTATATACTAAGATGTTATAAATGCTCCGGTTTTGGACACAAAGCTGAGAACTGTAAAAATAAAGAAACGTGCAGTAAATGTAGTGAAAACCATAAATCTGCTAATTGTAACTCTGATGTTACAAAATGTATTAATTGTGTATCCATGAATAATAAATTTAATTTAAAATTAGATGAAAATCATACAGTATTTGATAAAACTTGTTCAGTGCTTCAAAGAAAAATTGAAATAAAAAAAGAAAAAACATCTTACATATAGCAATTACAGAATATTAATCAACTTTACAAAATATTACATTTAAAAAAGCCGAAAATATCACATCATCCTGAACGTGTTACATTAAATACATGTAATAAAATAAATCCAACAACCGAGTTTAATATAGTACATAACAATGTGCAAAGTTGCAACGTATTTTCTTCGGAAAATAGCTGCTCGTTTGGCGTGATACGGATCGGGCGCCAAACGGTGTTTCCGGGTAACTCGTGGTGTAGGGTTCAGGGTGAAAGTAGACACACAATTTGCTAAACTCTGGTTTTATTAAAGTAGTACTATAGAAGCAGGTAAACAGTTTTATTACACAGAAAATAAATTATTGTCAAAGCAGCATCAATAAATACAACTAATATTATGTGCAAGGCGTTAGCATGTGTTACGTGCGCAAAGCAGTGTAGGATGTTAACAGTTAATTTACGTGCAGTAGTAGGAGACCAGTGGGGTCTGTGATTAGCTATACCGGAAGTTCGGATAATGCATAGAATCCGCGAAATCGTAATAAACGGTCAACGAGAATACCGCGGATCCTGACTTCGCGCCAGGATATGCTAAACAAACTCAAACGGATCGCGAAGGTCACCGGATCCTGACTTCGCGCCAGGATATGCTAAACAAACTAAAACGGTTCGCGAAGGTCACCGGATCCTGACTTCGCGCCAGGATATGCTAAACAAACTCAAACGGTTCGCGAAGGCCACCGGATCCTGACTTCGCGCCAGGATATGCTAAACAAACTCAAACGGATCGCGAAGGTCACCGGATCCTGACTTCGCGCCAGGATATGCTAAACAAATTCAAACGGTTCGCGAAGGTCACCGGATCCTGACTTCGCGCCAGGATATACTAAACAAACTCAAACGGATCGCGAAGGTCACCGGATCCTGACTTCGCGCCAGGATATGCTAAACAAACTCAAACGGATCGCGAAGGTCACCGGATCCTGACTTCGCGCCAGGATATGCTAAACAAACTCAAACGGTTCGCGAAGGTCACCGGATCCTGACTTCGCGCCAGGATATGCTAAACAAACTCAAACGGTTCGCGAAGGTCACCGGATCCTGACTTCGCGCCAGGATATGCTAAACAAACTCAAACGGTTCGCGAAGGTCACCGGATCCTGACTTCGCGCCAGGATATGCTAAACAAACTGAAACGGATCGCGAAGGTCACCGGATCCTGACTTCGCGCCAGGATATGCTAAACAAACTCAAACGGATCGCGAAGGTCACCGGATCCTGACTTCGCGCCAGGATATACTAAACAAACTCAAACGGATCGCGAAGGTCACCGGATCCTGACTTCGCGCCAGGATATGCTAAACAAACTCAAACGGATCGCGAAGGTCACCGGATCCTGACTTCGCGCCAGGATATGCTAAACAAATTCAAACGGTTCGCGAAGGTCACCGGATCCTGACTTCGCGCCAGGATATGCTAAACAAACTCAAACGGATCGCGAAGGTCACCGGATCCTGACTTCGCGCCAGGATATGCTAAACAAACTCAAACGGTTCGCGAAGGTCACCGGATCCTGACTTCGCGCCAGGATATGCTAAACAAACTCAAACGGATCGCGAAGGTCACCGGATCCTGACTTCGCGCCAGGATATGCTAAACAAACTCAAACGGATCGCGAAGGTCACCGGATCCTGACTTCGCGCCAGGATATACTAAACAAACTCAAACGGATCGCGAAGGTCACCGGATCCTGACTTCGCGCCAGGATATGCTAAACAAACTCAAACGGATCGCGAAGGTCACCGGATCCTGACTTCGCGCCAGGATATGCTAAACAAATTCAAACGGTTCGCGAAGGTCACCGGATCCTGACTTCGCGCCAGGATATGCTAAACAAACTCAAACGGTTCGCGAAGGTCACCGGATCCTGACTTCGCGCCAGGATATGCTAAACAAACTCAAACGGATCGCGAAGGTCACCGGATCCTGACTTCGCGCCAGGATATGCTAAACAAACTCAAACGGATCGCGAAGGTCACCGGATCCTGACTTCGCGCCAGGATATGCTAAACAAACTCAAACGGTTCGCGAAGGCCACCGGATCCTGACTTCGCGCCAGGATATGCTAAACAAACTCAAACGGATCGCGAACGGTGTGACAGTACAACTCGGTTAGTACAGCTTAAGCAGCAAACAAAATTAACAATCAGTGTAACAAGATTGGATGCTTACCTTGCTACGGTTCTCGCTGGATTGTTGCTTCAGCCTACACAGCTGAAGAACTTTCTTCAGCCTACACAACTGAAGAACTTTCTTCAGCCTACACAACTGAAGAACTAAAATATTTACTGATTTTACAGATTTAATATTAGTATTAAATAATTATTGATAACTTTCAAATTTGCAATCTTTTTTGTAAACGGCGAGGTGCCCCGGCGGCGTGCTGCCCGCGTCGAGATGTCCTAGACCGGTCATCCTTAGTTCATATCCACCTGAAATCCAATGGAACGTGTAATTTTAATTGGTTGCACATCTCTGCCAGTTCCATTTTCATTGATTTCTCTCACTAGTCTGCCAAGTACAATTTTCATATTGCGAATCTGTTTATCTACGGACGCATATTTCTGTTGCAATAAATTGATCCCTTGTTGTTGTTCTTTTACGATACGAACTAATTTGGCAGATTTGCTTTTCTTGTTGAACACCTCGCACATTTTCTGTAACGCAAATGCTTCCAAATCGGCTCGGCTCATAACGTCTATCTCGTTCTTTTCCATAAAATCTCGAAATGATTGCAACGTTATGAATTCTTCTTGTTTTTCATTTTTCCCTAGATCATCTTCTTCTTCATCTTCAGTCAAATGTAGCGTCATTTCCTGCGATCCATTAGAGATTTCGTCAATCGATTGATAATTAGATGATGACCACGACGAAGCACAATCATCATTAGCTTGATCGCCTGTTTGATTTGTTGCATTTACATCTTCGATTAATTTCTTCTTTATTTCGTCCGACTTTTCCTCCTCAATTGGTTTCTCTTTAATATTTTCTTTTAGATCACTAGTACTAGCTCCATTCGGGTCCATATTTGCATTTGCGTTTTCAGTCTTTCTCAGAAAAGTATCCAAAAATCCAACACAAAATGATTGCAACGATCTGCAAATTGTCCCAAAAAAAACCGTCAACACAAATCACAAACTCGCATTCGAAAAATAAAAATTGAAAATAATCTTCGACCAAAAGTTCTTGCAACACTCTAGCCATCCCAACAACGTGTGTGCGCGCAACAAATGCGGTTCGCAAACTAACCAACCGGTCACCCGTTCAACCGCTGTCGAAGAACGAACACACCGAGTGTCGGACAACTCGGGTTCTAACCGTATTATTGAAGAAACAACCAGTTCTTCAGTTGTGTAGGCTGAAGAAACAGCAGTTCTTCAGTTGTGTAGGCTGAAGAAACAGCAGTTCTTCAGTTGTGTAGGCTGAAGAAAGTTCTTCAGTTGTGTAGGCTGAAGAAAGTTCTTCAGTTGTGTAGGCTGAAGAAAGTTCTTCAGTTGTGTAGGCTGAAGCAACAACCCAGCGAGAACCGTAGCAAGGTAAGCCTCCGATCTTTTTACACTGATTGTTAATTTTGTTTGCTGCTTAAGCTGTACTAACCGAGTTGTACTGTCACACCGTTCGCGATTATTTGGTTTAACCTTCGCGATCCGTTTGAGTTTGTTTAGCATATCCTGGTGCGAAGTCAGGATCCGGTGACCTTCGCGATCCGTTTGAGTTTGTTTAGCATATCCTGGCGCGAAGTCAGGATCCGGTGACCTTAGCTAATCACAGACCCCACTGGTCTCCTACTACTGCACGTAAATTAACTGTTAACATCCTACACTGCTTTGCGCAGGTAACACATGCTAACGCCAAACGGATCGCGAAGGTCACCGGATCCTGACTTCGCGCCAGGATATGCTAAACAAACTCAAACGGATCGCGAAGGTCACCGGATCCTGACTTCGCGCCAGGATATGCTAAACAAACTCAAACGGTTCGCGAAGGTCACCGGATCCTGACTTCGCGCCAGGATATGCTAAACAAACTCAAACGGATCGCGAAGGTCACCGGATCCTGACTTCGCGCCAGGATATGCTAAACAAACTCAAACGGTTCGCGAAGGTCACCGGATCCTGACTTCGCGCCAGGATAGGCTAAACAAGCTCAAACGGATCGCGAAGGTCACCGGATCCTGACTTCGCGCCAGGATATGCTAAACAAACTCAAACGGATCGCGAAGGTCACCGGATCCTGACTTCGCGCCAGGATATGCTAAACAAACTCAAACGGATCGCGAAGGTCACCGGATCCTGACTTCGCACCAGGATATGCTAAACAAACTCAAACGGATCGCGAAGGTTAAACCAAATAATCGCGAACGGTGTGACAGTACAACTCGGTTAGTACAGCTTCATCAGCAAACAAAATTAACAATCAGTGTAAAAAGATCGGAGGCTTACCTTGCTACGGTTCTCGCTGGGTTGTTGCTTCAGCCTACACAACTGAAGAACTTTCTTCAGCCTACACAACTGAAGAACTTTCTTCAGCCTACACAACTGAAGAACTTTCTTCAGCCTACACAACTGAAGAACTGCTGTTTCTTCAGCCTACACAACTGAAGAACTGCTGTTTCTTCAGCCTACACAACTGAAGAACTGGTTGTTTCTTCAATAATACGGTTAGAACCCGAGTTGTCCGACACTCGGTGTGTTCGTTCTTCGACAGCGGTTGAACGGGTGACCGGTTGGTTAGTTTGCGAACCGCATTTGTTGCGCGCACACACGTTGTTGGGATGGCTAGAGTGTTGCAAGAACTTTTGGTCGAAGATTATTTTCAATTTTTATTTTTCGAATGCGAGTTTGTGATTTGTGTTGACGGTTTTTTTTGGGACAATTTGCAGATCGTTGCAATCATTTTGTGTTGGATTTTTGGATACTTTTCTGAGAAAGACTGAAAACGCAAATGCAAATATGGACCCGAATGGAGCTAGTACTAGTGATCTAAAAGAAAATATTAAAGAGAAACCAATTGAGGAGGATAAGTCGGACGAAATAAAGAAGAAATTAATCGAAGATGTAAATGCAACAAATCAAACAGGCGATCAAGCTAATGATGATTGTGCTTCGTCGTGGTCATCATCTAATTATCAATCGATTGACGAAATCTCTAATGGATCGCAGGAAATGACGCTACATTTGACTGAAGATGAAGAAGAAGATGATCTAGGGAAAAATGAAAAACAAGAAGAATTCATAACGTTGCAATCATTTCGAGATTTTATGGAAAAGAACGAGATAGACGTTATGAGCCGAGCCGATTTGGAAGCATTTGCGTTACAGAAAATGTGCGAGGTGTTCAACAAGAAAAGCAAATCTGCCAAATTAGTTCGTATCGTAAAAGAACAACAACAAGGGATCAATTTATTGCAACAGAAATATGCGTCCGTAGATAAACAGATTCGCAATATGAAAATTGTACTTGGCAGACTAGTGAGAGAAATCAATGAAAATGGAACTGGCAGAGATGTGCAACCAATTAAAATTACACGTTCCATTGGATTTCAGGTGGATATGAACTAAGGATGACCGGTCTAGGACATCTCGACGCGGGCAGCACGCCGCCGGGGCACCTCGCCGTTTACAAAAAAGATTGCAAATTTGAAAGTTATCAATAATTATTTAATACTAATATTAAATCTGTAAAATCAGTAAATATTTTAGTTCTTCAGTTGTGTAGGCTGAAGAAAGTTCTTCAGTTGTGTAGGCTGAAGAAAGTTCTTCAGCTGTGTAGGCTGAAGCAACAATCCAGCGAGAACCGTAGCAAGGTAAGCATCCAATCTTGTTACACTGATTGTTAATTTTGTTTGCTGCTTAAGCTGTACTAACCGAGTTGTACTGTCACACCGTTCGCGATCCGTTTGAGTTTGTTTAGCATATCCTGGCGCGAAGTCAGGATCCGGTGACCTTCGCGATCCGTTTGAGTTTGTTTAGCATATCCTGGCGCGAAGTCAGGATCCGGTGACCTTCGCGATCCGTTTGAGTTTGTTTAGCATATCCTGGCGCGAAGTCAGGATCCGGTGACCTTCGCGAACCGTTTGAGTTTGTTTAGCATATCCTGGCGCGAAGTCAGGATCCGGTGACCTTCGCGAACCGTTTGAGTTTGTTTAGCATATCCTGGCGCGAAGTCAGGATCCGGTGACCTTCGCGATCCGTTTGAGTTTGTTTAGCATATCCTGGCGCGAAGTCAGGATCCGGTGACCTTCGCGAACCGTTTGAGTTTGTTTAGCATATCCTGGCGCGAAGTCAGGACCCGGTGACCTTCGCGAACCGTTTGAATTTGTTTAGCATATCCTGGCGCGAAGTCAGGATCCGGTGACCTTCGCGATCCTTTTGAGTTTGTTTAGCATATCCTGGCGCGAAGTCAGGATCCGGTGGCCTTCGCGAACCGTTTGAGTTTGTTTAGCATATCCTGGCGCGAAGTCAGGATCCGGTGACCTTCGCGAACCGTTTTAGTTTGTTTAGCATATCCTGGCGCGAAGTCAGGATCCGGTGACCTTCGCGATCCGTTTGAGTTTGTTTAGCATATCCTGGCGCGAAGTCAGGATCCGCGGTATTCTCGTTGACCGTTTATTACGATTTTGCGGATTCTATGCATTATCCGAACTTCCGGTATAGCTAATCACAGACCCCACTGGTCTCCTACTACTGCACGTAAATTAACTGTTAACATCCTACACTGCTTTGCGCACGTAACACATGCTAACGCCTTGCACATAATATTAGTTGTATTTATTGATGCTGCTTTGACAATAAATTATTTTCTGTGTAATAAAACTGTTTACCTGCTTCTATAGTACTACTTTAATAAAACCAGAGTTTAGCAAATTGTGTGTCTACTTTCACCCTGAACCCTACACCACGAGTTACCCGGAAACACCGTTTGGCGCCCGATCCGTATCACGCCAAACGAGCAGCTATTTTCCGAAGAAAATACGTTGCAAATTTGGCGCCCGAACAGGGACTTAATTGACACACTACATGCCCGTGGGAAGATCTCCACCAGCATCACCAATGCCGGGAAACACCGATAAACCCGCTACCAACCCGAAGGTCAGCTGGGTGTACGAACTTAGCAAAGAGGAATTACAAACGAGTTTGGAAAGATTTGGGTTGAGCCCCGAAGGCAGGCAGGAAGACCTCCGCAGCCGGATGGTAGAGTTCGTCCGACGCGCCTGCCAGAGCCCAGAAGAAGCGACAACACCAGCTGCAGTCCAGACTGAGACGGCAGCAGTGCAAACCGAGTGCATCACAGTCCAAACCGAGATCGTCCCAATTCAAACCGAGCCACAACTAGAACGCCCTGGAAGATACGAGATGCCACGAACCGCGGTTCACATTTGTGAAACCGTGCGCAAGTGGAATGTACATTTTGAGGGTAAGACCGATCCAATTAGTTTTCTGGAAAGGCTAGCCGAATTACAGGAGAGTTACAATATTGCCAATGACCAACTGTTGTTAGCATTGCCAGAATTGCTCAAAGGCAGGGCCTTGGAATGGTATAGGAATCGCCGGCATGAATGGACCAATTGGGAAGGATTTCAGGTACATTTTACAGATACATACGTTCCGGAAGCCTACCACACGCGGATCGAAGAAGAAATTAGTCGCCGCGTACAACGAATTGGCGAAAAAGGTCTAGATTATGTCACTGAACTAGAAACCATGATGCGCAGGAGCACACGGTTGACACAAGAGCAACGAGTTTCGCGAGTATATAACAATTTACGACCGGAATATAGGCAGAGAATCCGGCGTCGCGATTTTTCAAATATTTCAGAACTACTTAAAGAAATTTACGAGTTCGAGGAGTTAGAGAAGGAACTAAAACCCGCGCGGAACTCGTTGGCCTCTGTGGCCACGGTACAGACACCACGGCCTTCGATTAATAATGAAACACGGCGAAATCCCGTGGCAAACAATACACCTGTATGTTGGAGATGCGGCCAGTCCGGACATTTTAGGAATATGTGTGAAGCTCCGCGGAAGCTTTTTTGTTCCAGGTGTGGGAGACAAGGAGTGCTAAGCCGGGAGTGTAACTGTGTACCGCAGGCGGGAAACGCCAATCAGCTTGGACCGTAAGGGAGCCGGACCAGCTGGAAATATTACGACTCCCTCCCAAACAGAATTGCGGGATGTTATCCGTGGCAGTGTTGCAAGCGCAAGGACAAGACCGGATTATTGTACCAGTACAGCTGGGGCTGACAGAAACCTGGGCTCTTGTGGATACAGGGTCCACGTTCTCATACATTAGCGAGGATATCGCACAAGAACTGAATAGAGCGGGAATAAAGACGCAACCAGCTCCGGTCGGTCAGGCCCAGATGGCAGATGGAACCCCCGCTAAAGTCTATGGAGAATCGATGGTGGGCTGTATTATACAAAATATACGTCACACGCTGGCGTTTTTACATTTAGCACCACTTTCGGTACCGGTATTACTCGGCATGGACGCTTTTCGGAAATTTTCCATGGTGGTCGAAACGACGTGTGAAGGGGTAGCCTGTATTGCGCGGCCACCTTTTGCAACCGCAGTACGGATGATGCAAACAGAGCCGACGGAAGAACAAAAACTCCAAAGGTTTTTGAATACGGAATTACCATCATTTCAAAAATTACAGGGAGTAACGCCGATGGCAACACATCAAATACGGTTAAAGAACCCCACGCCAATTAAACAACGCTATCAACCTCGGAACCCGCGGATTCAGGAAATCATCAATGAGGAAGTGGAGCGCATGTTGAGCGAGGGAGTTATTGAAAAGTCGCAGAGTGCATGGAGCTCTCCGGCGGTGATTGTAAGAAAACGAGATGGCAAGCCCCGGTTCTGCATTGATTTCAGGAGATTGAACGAGGTATCGGAGAAGGATGCGTACCCATTACCTTATATTAATGGGATCCTTGAAAAACTCCGGCAAGCAAAGTATTTCTCAACGCTGGATCTGAAGCAGGGATATTGGCAGGTACCGTTGACGGAGGAAAGTAAGCCACTCACCGCATTCACCGTGCCCGGGAAAGGATTGTATCAGTTCTGCGTAATGCCATTCGGACTCCACGCAGCGCCGGCTACTTTTCAACGATTGCTGGATCGCGTTATCGGACCCGAAATGGAACCAAACGCTTTTGCTTATCTGGACGACATAGTAATAGCCAGTAATACTTTGGACGAACACTTGACGCATTTAAGAAAAGTGTTCCAACGACTACAAGAGGCAAATCTGCGCATCAACCCGGAGAAATGTCAATTTGGTAAGCAATCAATTAAATATTTAGGACATGTTATTAACAACGAAGGCATCCACACCGATCCGGAGAAAGTAACTGCCATCAGCAATATACCTCCGCCTACCAGCCTAAAGCAGCTACGACAATTCTTAGGGGCAGCATCTTGGTATCGACGGTTTGTCCCAAAGTTCTCCAAGAAGGTAGGACCACTGACCCGGTTACTCAAGAAGGCGCAACGATGGACTTGGGGTACGGAGCAACAAGAGGCGTTCGACGGCCTGAAACAACTATTAACGAGTGCTCCAGTTTTGGCCTGCCCGGATTTTACAAAACCGTTCGTGCTACAGACTGACGCGTCAGATAAAGGGCTAGGAGCCGCGCTCATTCAAGCGGATACAAACGGAGAACGAGTAATCGCCTATGCTAGCCGGACACTGACCGATCCCGAGAAAAATTATTCCGTAACCGAGAAGGAATGTTTGGCAATCGTTTGGGGAATTCAAAAGATGCGACATTATCTCGAAGGTTACCATTTTACCGTCATCACCGACCACCAAGCATTGAAATGGTTACAAGTAATCGAGAATCCCCCAGGACGACTCGCTCGGTGGGCCATGTTTTTACAACAATTTGATTTTGAAATCCAGTACCGAAAAGGCTCGTTGAATCAATTGGCAGATGCATTATCGAGACAGCCACTTGCAGCCAAACCCGAAGATAGTCCCGACGCGGAAATCTTTGTAGTAGCCGCCACCTGCAAGTGGTATGCAAAGAAGCAACGAGACGTTCTGGCACGACCCACCGACTTTCCAGATTTTGCCGTGAGAGATGGACACTTGTACCGACGTATCCACAACCCACGAAATTTAACGGAGGATGATGGAGCCAACGAGTGGAAACTCTGCATCCCAGAACCGACTCGAATACAGATTCTGAAAGAGAATCACGACCGACCGGATGCAGGACACGCCGGAGTAGCAAAAACTGCCTCACGTATCGCCTTACGGTATTATTGGCCCGGTATGTTTCGCGATATCACGAAGTATGTCCGAAGCTGTCCGTCCTGTCAAAAATTCAAGCCATCGCAGCGTGGAATTGCGGGTCAGATGCATCCTCCAGAAATACGTGGACCCTGGGATACCGTAGCTGTTGACATTATGGGTCCGCTGCCCCGTTCAAAAAGTGGCAACATGTACCTATTAGTTTTACAGGACCGACTCACTAAATGGGTGGAATGCCGAGCACTCCGTAAAGCCACAGCCGCCACGATCACCAAAGGAATCCGAGAATTAGTGGTGACGCGGTACGGCTGCCCGAGAACAATCATTACCGACAACGGGACGGAATTCGACAATAAACTGCTGAGGCAAACTTTGGAGGCTATGGGTATTCGACAATTACTGACACCGCCCTATACATCTCAAGCTAACCCCGTAGAGCGGGTAAACCGAGTACTGAAAACGATGATCGCGCAGTACTGCCAAGAGGATCAACGCACATGGGACGAATTCTTGCCAGAATTAAGACTGGCCATCAACTCCGCAAAACACGAGTCCACCAGTTACACTCCCGCATATCTCAACTTTGGTCGCGAATTGACGCTGCCGGGATTATTCCAGGAAATTCAACCGGAGGTACCGCTCAACACAAAGACAAATAAAATACCGGAAGAGATTTTAGCCCGTGTTAAGCGGCTAAACGAAATAAGAGAATTTGCGCGCATACAACTAGCTCGAGCATCAGACCGGCAGGGTCATTATTATAATTTACGGCGTCGAGAATGGCAGTGTAAGGTAGGAGATCAGGTGATGCGGAGGGAACATCCTCTTTCCGACGCTGCCAAGGGATATGCTGCTAAGCTAGCACCAAAATTTTCTGGTCCATGGACCGTCATAAAGAAAAGGTCGCCGGTGGTGTATGATTTGCGAGGAGAGCGTGGACGCATTCTCCATCGCATTCATATAAAAGACCTTAAGCCGGCTGTATAAAAAGCATACTAATTCCTTTTCTTGGTAGATGACAGGTGTACAGGAAAATGCAGCCACTGGCAATCCAGCCAGAACAACCGCCGGCCCTCCAAGAGGCGGGCTCCAAACCCGGCTCCCGCCAGGAAGCCGCCCCCAGCGGTGCGGGAACAGAAGCGGCTGCCACCAACCCCTACAGCAGCTCCCCAACAGCCCCGTCCCCAGCGTGTCGAGAAGCCCCCACGAAGTCGCTCCGTTCCCCCCCCCCCCCCCGACACGCTTGCCCCCCGTGCATCGCCCAAACGACGGACGCCCAGTGCGCGGTTTGTGGACGAAAATACCCCGTGCATCGCCCAAACGTCGCACAGTGGGGCGAAACCCCAAAAAGCTGGCCATAATATGAAGTCGTTGCGTAATTTGTCTGAAATTACGTATATCGGGGTTATTGAACTTGGGGATTACAAATCAAGTGTTAAAATTTCAAAAAACAAAATGGCGGATCCAATATGGTAGACCAAAACTCAAAAAATGTGGTTTTTTTAAATGAAAATCAGTATATGGGGGTTTTTGAGCATGACCATTACAAATCAAGTGTTAAAATTCCAGAAAACAAAATGGCGGATCCAATATGGCGGATCAAAACTTCAAAGAATTGCTTTTTTAAGATAAAAATCAGTATATGAGAGTTTGTGGGCATCGCCATTACAAATCAAGTGTTAAAATTTCAAAAAACAAAATGGCGGATCCAATATTGTGGATCAAAACTCAAAAAATGTGTTTTTTTTAGATGAAAATCAGTATATGGGGGTTTTTGAGCATGACCATTACAAATCAAGTGTTAAAATTCCAGAAAACAAAATGGCGGATCCAATATGGCGGATCAAAACTACAAAGAAGTGCTTTTTTAAGATAAAAATCAGTATATGAGAGTTTGGAGGCATCGCCATTACAAATCAAGTGTTAAACTTCCAAAAAACAAAATGGCGGATTCAATATGGCGGACCATTTTAGATCGATAAAGTTTTTTTAAATATGGTGATCACAGATCAGGTGTTTGGAAAAATTGTAGACTCATAATAGTAGACTCATTGTAGTGATTCTTGCATGTAATGATTTGGAATTATTCAGTTAGAGCAAAATTATTTGTTGTTTATTATAATCGTAATTAATGCGATACAATAATTATATTCAAAAGGATAAAAAAGAGCAGTTTTTGTATAACATTAAATTCATAAATACTTTGTACAATTTACCGGCTACTTTTTTAAGTTGGCTTTGTTAATACAAAAAAATGTTTCGTTAAAAGAATAGCAGTTAGTAGCAGCTGGTTTTTTGCCCAATATGTTCGTAAGGACATTATCTTCAAGGGACACAAAAGCATTTGATGGAACACGACAGAACAAACAACTTTTTTTTGCGTGAATGATTGTCTTAAAAATTTTTTTTTTGTTAATTTGCGGCAACAAAGATTGTTAAATATGGTATTAACCAATTATTTTTTCAATTTCTGCTTAGGACACTATTATTCTACTTACGTTCAGGAGCTGAATCCATTTTACGGCAACAAATTCCGTTGAGACCACGTTATAACATACACTAAAGTTAAACACGTATAAAAATTGGTTAGCGTTCGGATTGCCTGCGCACCGCTCAAAGGTCACTTTTCAAATGAGCCCTAATCCTAAATACACGTCATAAACCAAATCTGTCATGGGCGTTCGATGGACAAAATACTAATTTATAGAACTAATAACTTAAAAATCCCTAGATAGTAACTTTGTTTTTTGATTTTTGGCCAGCTTTTTGGGGTTTCGCCCCACTGTGCGTCGGACGCCTAGTGCGCGGTTTGCGGACGACGAGTGCTTCGCCTGAAGTGCAAACACGTAGTGCGCGAAGTAAGAAAAGTGGTCTAGCCGGAAGCTAGCGAGTTTTTTTTTGTGCGATTTTTTTTTTTTCCCCGAAGTAACCGGGGGATGTAACAAACCATTTTCGGGACAAATGGTTTGTTCAGAAAATCTAGTACATTTCCGCTAGAAACGCACATGTGTTAGAAATTATTTTAGAGACCGTTGAAGTACGAAACATAACAATAACGTAATAACCGTTTCTTCAAAATTTGCAACGTATTTTCTTCGGAAAATAGCTGCTCGTTTGGCGTGATACGGATCGGGCGCCAAACGGTGTTTCCGGGTAACTCGTGGTGTAGGGTTCAGGGTGAAAGTAGACACACAATTTGCTAAACTCTGGTTTTATTAAAGTAGTACTATAGAACAGTTTTATTACACAGAAAATATATAATTGTCAATGGCAGCATCAATAAATACAACTAATATTATGTGCAAGGCGTTAGCATGTGTTACGTGCGCAAAGCAGTGTAGGATGTTAACAATTAATTTACGTGCAGTAGTAGGAAACCAGTGGGGTCTGTGATTAGCTATACCGGAAGTTCGGATAATGCATAAATTGAGTTGTCTGTCAATAACACACGACGTAGAATCCGCGAAATCGTAATAAACGGTCAACGAGAATATCGCGGACCCGACTTCGTACCAGGTTATTACAAACAATCGCAAACGGACAGCGAAGGTCACCGGATCCTGACTTCGCGCCAGGATATGCTAAACAAACTCAAACGGATCGCGAAGGTCACCGGATCCTGACTTCGCACCAGGATATGCTAAACAAACTCAAACGGATCGCGAAGGTCACCGGATCCTGACTTCGCGCCAGGATATGCTAAACAAACTCAAACGGTTCGCGAAGGTCACCGGATCCTGACTTCGCGCCAGGATATGCTAAACAAACTCAAACGGTTCGCGAAGGTCACCGGATCCTGACTTCGCGCCAGGATATGCTAAACAAACTCAAACGGTTCGCGAAGGTCACCGGATCCTGACTTCGCGCCAGGATATGCTAAACAAACTCAAACGGTTCGCGAAGGTCACCGGATCCTGACTTCGCGCCAGGATATGCTAAACAAACTCAAACGGATCGCGAAGGTCACCGGATCCTGACTTCGCGCCAGGATATGCTAAACAAACTCAAACGGTTTGCGAAGGTCACCGGATCCTGACTTCGCGCCAGGATATGCTAAACAAACTCAAACGGATCGCGAAGGTCACCGGATCCTGACTTCGCGCCAGGATATGCTAAACAAACTCAAACGGTTCGCGAAGGTCACCGGATCCTGACTTCGCGCCAGGATATGCTAAACAAACTCAAACGGATCGCAAAGGTCACCGGATCCTGACTTCGCGCCAGGATATGCTAAACAAACTCAAACGGATCGCGAAGGTCACCGGATCCTGACTTCGCGCCAGGATATGCTAAACAAACTCAAACGGATCGCGAACGGTGTGACAGTACAACTCGGTTAGTACAGCTTAAGCAGCAAACAAAATTAACAATCAGTGTAACAAGATTGGATGCTTACCTTGCTACGGTTCTCGCTGGATTGTTGCTTCAGCCTACACAGCTGAAGAACTTTCTTCAGCCTACACAACTGAAGAACTTTCTTCAGCCTACACAACTGAAGAACTTTCTTCAGCCTACACAACTGAAGAACTGTCTTTATATTGATTTCCCGGCGGTTTATATACTCTCTGAGCGCGCGAAAACAAAGTTTTAACTCGCCGAGTTTGGTTTTCAACGTGTCGATACGCTCGCTCAACGCTAGTTTTGTATGTATAACATTATGAGATTTTATATTTCGGTTATCTCGCGAACTACTTTGCACATCATGCTCATATATACATCAAATTACAGATCTTTTAACGGCGGTTACAATGGTATACAACACTTCATATAAAAGTGTAACAGAACATAAAATCTATCAAAACTAAAGTTTGATTGTTGACAACAATTGCTATATCAATGTCCCAACAATGACACACACTTCAATGCAAAGTGCACTAAAGCCTCTATCCATTGATATATCATTTGTTACATTTTATAATTCCATAACAAGATAAATAATTTATAACAACAGATAATTATGACACAATCGCAACAAACTGCTACAAACAGAGTTTGACTGCTTATAACAATTGTTATATCAATGTCACAACAATGACCCATACTTCAGTGCAAAGTGCACTAAAGCCTCTATCCATTGATATATCAATTGTTATGTTTCGTACTTCAACGGTCTCTAAAATAATTTCTAACACATGTGCGTTTCTAGCGGAAATGTACTAGATTTTCTGAACAAACCATTTGTCCCGAAAATGGTTTGTTACAAAGTATAACAAATAAAATTGAACAAGTCGAAATATTAATAGCAGAATATAATTGTGACATTCTGTGTGTAAGTGAGCATTGGTTAAAGAAAACAGATCTAGATTATCTTACAATAAAAAATTACACAATTATTAGTGACTACTGCCGTTCGTCTCTTGAGCATGGAGGCGTTTTAATATTCGTCAAAAAAACTCATAGTGCAAAACAAATTGATATTTCCGAATTCTGTATTGAAGTCATCTTCGAATGTGTGGCAATGTCAACGTACATAGCTAATTGCAAGATAATTGTCATATGTCTATACCGAACCCGAAATACAAATTTCGATTTGTTCTTGGCGAAGCTTGAAGAGGTACTGTTCCACATATTCTCAAAACAAAGGTTAGTGTCAGTTATAGTATGTGGTGACTTTAATATTGACTTTTTAATTAATACAAAACATCGTACCAACTTAATTGACTTGCTAAATTCGTTCTGTTTACAACAAACGATTTTTGAACCAACACGTGTAACGGCAACATCGGCTACATGTATAGACAATATATTTACAAATGTAAAATGTATTTTTAAATCAAAGGTCATTAACACCTTAATATCTGACCATACTGGTCAACTATTAAGTATTGAAACAACTAATTTCAGCATGCAGAAACAAATAAAAACAAAGATGCGGTTATACAATAACACAAATATAAATTATTTTAAATATTTAGTAGGCAAAGAAAATTTATCTTCAACCGACAGTGAATTGTTTTTAAATGCTTTAATACATTGTTTCAGTACTGCATTTCCTAAAATTAATGTAGACTTAAAAAATAATGTAAAATCAAAGGGTTGGATCACTAATGAAATTAAACAAATGAGCTACGATCTTAAAGTTTTATGTGCTATAGCTCGTAATACAAATAATCATCTTCTATATGATCAATATAAATACAAAAAAAAAAACAATATTGGAAACATGTTTGCGATACTAAAAGTAATTACCATTCGAGTAAGTTGTTCTCTGCATCAAACAAAAGTAAATGTGCGTGGCAATTAATTAATGACAATATTAAAACAGAAAAAAAATTAACCAATGGGAAATTGTTAAAGAAAGTAATTGTTTCATGTTTTTGTGCCAGTATGTTGGCAACACCACCAACTCAGTTGGTAATGCACACACACACACATCCATGTAGTAGTGTCGTGTCCTTGTAGTTGTAAGTGTATGACGTATCGCTTGTTCTGTATAATAATATTACATTTAATAAGTTTATATAATAAATACAATATAATCAAACTTATTGGCTTATTACAATTAATAACCCCAACAGGTTATGGGCCCAGAGATATAGCCAATAAATAAAAACACAGTAAAAAAAATAAAATAAAAATAAAACCTAAAAAATAAAAAAAAAATAAAATGGCGTCTAAAGCAACTGACGAACTAAATCAAATTGAAAAATTAAAAGATAGTGATAATTTTCAAATGTGGAAATTTCAACTAGTGATTCTGCTGAAAGCTTACGAACTGTACGACGTAGTAAGCGGTGAAATATCTCAACCTACAGACGAAACGTTGAGAGGTGCGTGGATGAAAACGGACGCACGTGGACAAAAAATACTCATTACAACAATTGAGAAAAAACCAATGATGCATATACTCAACTGTAAAACTTCAAGCGAAATGTTTAATAAATTATGTTCAATATACGAACAAAACAACGAACAACAGAAATGTTTACTTCTTCAGGAATTTTTTAATTATTCGTACGCAAAAGACTCAGATATGGCCATGCATATAAGTAGAATGGAAAGTATAGCCTTTAGGTTAAAAGGTCTAAACAATGAAATCAGCGATGCAATGTTGATATCTAAAATACTGGCCACGCTACCAGAAGAATATCGTCATTTTATTATCCACACAGCAGTCTGAAAAAACGCTAGAAAATCTCACAGCAAGACTACAGAATGAAGAAATGCGCGTAAAACATAAAGAAAAAGAAAATCCAGTAGCTTTTAAAACCGATGAAAGAAAATGCTTCAACTGTCAAGGGAATCATTTAATCAAATTTTGCAGAAATAAAAATAAAAATCGAACAAGCTGCAGCATATGCAAAAAGAATAATCACACTGATAAAGACTGTTTCTTTCGTAAAAACGACAAGAGTGAAAATCGAGCTGAAGAGAGAAAACATGAAAACAAAAAAGTATCATTTCTAACGAATGCCGAAAATATAACAGAAGATGATTGGATAATCGACTCCGGGTCATCGTCTCACATGACAAACAACAAAAATTTGTTTACTGAAATTCAACCAATAAACAAAGAAATTGCAGTAGCAAAAAAATCGGAATCAATGATGGCTCATGGAACAGGTACGATTGAATTCAAAAATGTAATACTTAAAAATGTCTTATATGTTCCAGAACTCAGTAAAAATTTATTATCTGTTAGTGCAATAACGGAAAATAATGGAAAAGTTAAGTTTGTAGACAATAAAACTCAAATAATGATCGGAAAGAATATAATAATTGAAGGTTATCAAACAACAAATAAACTGTACGTTGTAAAATTTGAAAAAGAAGTGAATGAAGCTTTAGTTACAGACAAAGCTAATCCTGCTATTGAGTGGCATCGCAAATTAGCTCATTTAAGCAATGATAACATGAAAAAACTAATAAACATAACATCAGGTATGGATATTACTGTAAAAGACATAGATAAACTTGGAAGAATATGCGAAGTGTGCATGAAAGCCAAACAGGTAAGAAAACTTTTTAATAAAGATAGAGTTAAGGCTACCAGACCTCTTGAGATCGTTCACACCGATGTTTGCGGCCCAATAGATCCTGAAACATGGGATAATAAGAAATATTTCGTAACCTTACTTGATGACTATACGCATTTTACATCTGTTTATCTACTAGAACATAAAAACGAAGCCGTTGATGCAGTAAAAGAATTCATTCAACATGCTGAAACAAAATGGAACCTGAAAACGGCAAAAATTAGATGTGATAACGGAAAAGAGTACATCAATAATAATTTTAAAAGTTGGTGCAAAGAAAAAGGCATAATGATCGATACTACCGTACCATATACACCTCAACTGAACGGTAAAGCCGAAAGACTAAATCGTACCTTAATGGAAAAAGCCAGGGCACTAATTAAAGATACCAACATGAACAAAGAGATGTGGGGTGAGGCTGTTCGATCAACAGCGTATATTTTAAACAGAAGCCCAACCGAAACATTAAATGTAACACCAGCTGAAAAATGGTATGGAAAGAGACCAAACTTAAAGAACTTACAAGTTTTTGGAAGCAATACGTATGCTAAGAAATTAGGACAAATAAGAAAACTAGACGATCGTAGTGAAAATTATATATTTGTAGGTTATTCACATAACTGTTACAGACTATGGGATAGTGAAAAAAGAGAAATTTATCTGTCTAGAGATATAATATGTGATAATGAAATAGATAAAAATAAAGCAATTTATGATATCACTACAGAAGATGAAACAAGTAATAGCGAAGAAGAACAAGAAAGTACAACTGACGATGAAAATGAAGAAATTGAAGAAAGTACAGACGAAGAGAAGTAAACACAGAAAGAAGCAGAAGATACAGAAAAAAGAACCATAAGAATACCAAAACGATTCAAAGACTACGTTCTGCTTACGTATGAAGAAGCCACAACAGGAACAGACAAGGAAAAATGGTGTGAGGCCATAATAAAACATGGGAATATGTAAATAAATCCGAAGCTAAAGATAAAAGAGTTTTAAGTAACAGATGGATTTTTAAAATAAAAAAAAATGGAAAATACAAAGCACGACTTGTAGTTCGTGGTTGTGAACAAAGATCTGGAATTGACTATGAAGAAACATTCAGTCCGGTAGTAAATATCAGCTCATTGAGAATTCTATTTGGCTTGGCAACAAAGTTAAATTATGAAATAATGCAAATAGACATAAAAACGGCATTTCTATAGGCAGAACTGACTGATGAAATCTTCATGAAACTACCAGAAGGAAATAACACAGAAAATAAAATATGTAAATTGAAGAAGTCGCTATACGGCCTGAAACAAGCACCACTGAAGTGGAATAAGATGTTTTCAGATTTTTTAAAAGAAAAAAATCTTGTTCCAACTAAAACAGACCAATGCATCTTCAAAAATAAGAATAATTCGTTGATATTGGCACTTTATGTGGACGACGGAATATTAATAGGAAATTATGAAAATAAAATGAAGCATTTGCTCGAGGAAATTAAAAAGGTATTTGAAATGACAATAATATATAAACCTGATTCATTTTTAGGAATAAAAATAGAAAGAACAAAAGAATATATCAAATTAACGCAAACTCCTTACACTGAGCACATGCTAGAAAAATTCCAAATGCACGAGTCAAAGCCAGTTGTGACTCCGATGGTCCAAAATAATACAGAAGAAAGAATTATCGACCAACAAGTAAAATATCCTTTTCGAGAAGCAATCGGAAGCCTACTATATCTTTCGAACAAAACAAGACCAGATTTGGCCTACGCTGTGGCATATAGCAGCAGAAAAATAGAAAACCCCAGTCATGAAGATATACTACGCATAAAAAGAATATTTAGATACTTAAAAGGAACTATGGACAAAGGTATAAAGTTCAATTCAGATAATGAACTAACTCTAAATGCGTATTGTGACTCGGATTTCGCGGGTGACATAAACTCACGTAAAAGTACAACCGGTTACGTAATCATGTTCTGTGGAGGACCAGTTACCTGGTGCTCAAGGAAACAACCCATCGTCACACTCTCCACCACTGAAGCAGAATACGTAGCAGCAGCAGAGTGCGTGAAAGAATTAATGTACTTAAAGTCATTAATTAACGAATTAGTGAGTGATTTAATAAATAAAGTTCCTATAGTGTTAAACGTAGACAATCAAAGTGCAATCAAGCTAATCAAAAACGGAGTTATAAATCGTAGAAGCAAACACATCGACGTGAAATATCACTTTATTCATGAAAAAGTTACCGAAAAAGAATTAGAAATAAAATATTGTGAAACAAGTGAACAAGTAGCTGATCTGTTTACGAAACCATTACAAAATGTAAAGTTTAATAAACATAAAAATATCCTGATCTGTTAATCAAAAATTATTTAAATCAACCTGTTAAAGAAAAAAATTATATATAACATTGTAAAATTAGAATCATATTTCTTTTGTGTTACTAAGAAGGTTAAGAGTAAATATGTAAGTAAGTTGTTTAATTATAAAAACATGAAATAATTAAGAGAAGGTGTTAAAGAAAGTAATTGTTTCATGTTTTTGTGCCAGTATGTTGGCAACACCACCAACTCAGTTGGTAATGCACACACACACACATCCATGTAGTAGTGTCGTGTCCTTGTAGTTGTAAGTGTATGACGTATCACTTGTTCTGTATAATAATATTACATTTAATAAGTTTATATAATAAATACAATATAATCAAATTTATTGGCTTATTACAATTAATAACCCCAACAGAAATAACAATTAATAACAATACGACAAATAACTTACACGAAATAGTAAATAATGTTAACAAATATTTTGTTAGTGCTCCAAAACTACTACTTAATTCTCGAAAATTATCAAATAAAATTGAAAATACTTCAGTATACAACAAACATGCCATCACTGATACAATGTATCTTGAACCTGTCACGGAAACTGAAGTTTTCAATATTACATAGTCTGAAAAATTCTAATTCAGTTGGCTTTGACAATATAAGTACGACGATGTTTAAAAATATTTCTGACATTGTAGTTAGCCCTCTAACCGAATTAATAAATAATTCTTTTATTGACGGTACCGTACCCAGTATATTAAAAATTGCTCGGGTAATACCTATACATAAAAAAGGAAATGAAAATGATATGGAAAACTATAGTCCTATATCTTTGCTACCTCCAATGTCAAAAGTATTTGAAAAAGCAATGCTTACTAGAATTATACGATGGTTAAAGAAAAACAATATTCTAAATAATGTACAACATGGTTTTTGTGAAGGAAAATCTACTACTACTGCACTAGTAGATATATTGCAATATTTATATTCACATATGGATAAAAGAAATGATGTGTTTGCAGTATTTCTAGATTTCAGCAAGGCTTTTGATTGCATAAATCATAATCTGCTGTATCAAAAATTAGAATTGTATGGTATTAGAGGAAATTTATTGCAATGGATTCAATCATATTTAATTAATCGTAACTCAGTTTGTTGAAATACATAACATAAAATCAAATAAATCAACAGATTGTGGCGTGCCACAAGGATCCATCCTTGGGCCCCTACTTTTCATATTATATGTTAATGAGCTACCTAATATTGTGAAACATGGAAATCTCGTAATGTACGCAGATGATAGTACACTGTGCACAGCTGAACAATCTTTTGATGTACTAGTTAAAAACATAAACATATCACTACAAGAATTAACGATATGGTGTAATGATAACGAATTAATCTGCAATCCAAAAAAATCTTTCTTAATACATTTTCAAGTGTCACAAACAATAAACAAAAGTCCATTAATAAAATGGACTGGTAAATCAATTAATAATATAAATGCCCATAAAATATTAGGTGTACACATAGACTATCAACTAAATTTTAAAATCCATATTGAGCATCTATGTAACAAATTATCAAGTTTATGTTTTGCGATAAAAAGACTTAGACAAATAGTTGATGCTAATACGCTGCGAATATTTTATTTTGCACAGATAAACTCGGTATTAAGTTATTCGATTATGTGCTGGGGTAACTGCCCGACAGCTAGTAGAGTTTTCACAATGCAAAAAAGGATTGTTCGCTGTATGATGAATGTAAGACCAACTACATCATGTAAACCATATTTTAGTATGTTAAAAATATTGCCTATACCATGTTTGTATATATATATATATATATATATATATATATATATATATATATATATATATATATATATATATAACATCTTAATATTTGTTTATAAAAACTGGAATAAATATACAAAACACAGTGACAATCATGCCTACAGCACAAGACAAAATAATAACCTACAAATACCAATACATAAATTCACATTGTACAAAAGGAATCCACAATACACTGGTGTTATTCTTTTTAATGTTCTTCCTATAGATATTAAAAATTCTAAATGTCTTACATCCTTCAAGTCAAAACTGTTAAAGTTACTGTTGACACATGTATTCTATTCTATTGATGAATACCTGCAGTTCAACGAGAACTTAAGCGACTTATAATATAATATAATATAATATTAAATTTCGATACTGTTCGCAATCTATAATGTAATCAATAATGTAATGTAATGCTTTGTATATTTGCTTTCTATGTCTATATAGTGTAATGTTTGTATATTTGACTTTTTTCTATGTCATTTGTTTGATTTAATGAAAATAAAAATTATTATTATTATTATTATTAATTGGGTAAAAAAGCCCTGGGGTGAAAAACTATTTACTAATATAGATCTCTTATAGAATATAAAATTATTTCAGGATAAGCTTACTTGCTGGTTGAGCTGATGACGATTCCTTTTTTGGATAAAACGCAAGGAGACTAGCTGAACCACATATATTTTCCGTGAAGCTTTTATGTTTTTTACCAAACATGTGGCTAGTTAAAGCCTGCTCATCCATATTACTCAAATGAAAAGTTTTGCGACATGTTTTACAATATACAGAATGAGGATTGTTCTTAGCAGGAGAAACCCTGTTTTTGTATTCCTCTTTAAGTAACCAATTTGAGTTGAATGTCGTCTTCTTATATTTCAACATAGTGCTAAAGCAGAAAGAAAAAAAAAAACACATTTAGTGGCAGAACAAATATTATTTAAAACTAAAATTTTTTATTAAAATAGAAAATTAAAGAAATTGATGATTTCGAATAAAGAAACAAACTTTAAATGTAACTATCAATATAAATACTGGAGTTAAATATTACATACCTGTCTGCATTAACACTTGTTTGGTATCACCAAACGTTTACGATTTGTCACACGTATGTATCAGATTTGAAAATCTATTATAGATTTTCAAATCTGATATAGACCTCATATAGACTATATGAGGTTCTCACATCATTAGCACAAGTTTCAACATTATTACAACCGATTATAATATATGTATTTATGTTCTCTTTTATGAGAGGTTATGTCTGCTGAACGTAGTCGAATACGTTGCGGGGCAAATTCAAATAACCATAAATAAAGATTTCTAAGTCTAGGTGTGAAAAAATTGAGAAAAGATTAATTTGAATATACTGAAAGTGAAATTCATTAATTTTTGCCGATTTTATAATAATACAATTACAAATTTGCACAACATTTGCTCAAAATTTGTGTTTGTAATTTTGTGACTTCGCCAAACAAATGTTTTCCCTGACTACAAATGAAATTCCCCGGCTTTTCCCTGACTTTTCTAGGACCAACAAAATTCCCTGACTTTTCCCGGTTTTGGCCACCCTGTTAATTGCTTCTCCAGGATATTCATTAAGTCACTGTATCGTTTTTCACATGGTTTTTTTCGGTGCTGATAGTGATGCCAATAATTGATAATAAGGATTTGTGTTTTAGCCTCTTCGAATTCTTCACATTCACCTGTTAGTTGTCGTAATCTGAAAACATTCTCGAGTCTATCATGATATGAACGAAAAACGAAAATCTTCTTGTTTTTCATCAAATGTCCCAAATGATACTATTTGCCATTAATGTATTTGAGATGTTTGACTTTGGCTTATTCATTTGCTGCATAAGTGTTGTTATTGCTGCACTTTGTGTTTGTAATGTGTGCAAAATTGCTTGTATTTTTCATTAGTAGCAATTATGAATTTTTAATCAGTTTCTATTTTAGTCTCGTCGCCAAATAAGTTTCAATAATCACTATATTGAACTTATACTTATTTATTTATAAGAATATACTTTATGTACAACATATCATGTGGTTCTGTCATTACACTATATATCTATACAACTATATTTTTAGGTTATCTTTCTATATCCCTAGTGCGCAACACCAACCAGTGTTACCATATTTAAAATATATAACAATATGTATCATATTTTGTTTGTAATTTTCAGCAAGAATTATTTGTTACACTTAATTCTTTTAAATGTTCTGCTATTTCTTTACATGTAATACTACTAGTAAATCTAGAAATGAAGAAATGCTCCATTTCCGGTACAACTGTTAATTTCTGACTTTTGGTATCACTGCCGATCATAATTTTATTAGTTTTCAACTTTTTGTACGTAACTTCTTCAGTAACATGTGTTTCTGAAAATTTGTTTTTATCAGTCACATTATCAGGTGGTTTTTCAAAGGTCAATGACTGTGATCTCAAATTGTTTGAGTACGTACTGGTTATAATTCGACTTGTATTTGATTTCGAGCTTGTAGCGTCATCTTGTTTATTGTTACAAGTATTAACATTTTTGTCAATTTTATTTTCAGTCGATAACATTTTGTTGTTCAAGGTTTTGATTTTTAACAGAATAGTATTAAGCTCGGCTGAAGGCATAACTACGATTATATTTTTATTTAAATCACCAACACTTAATTTTAAATATTCTATTTCTGAATTTAAATTCTTATTCAGTTCTTTGTGATTTTTCATAATTTCTATTGTATCAAAATTAACTTGTTCACTTGATTTACTGACACTGGTTGCACTACACTTGTCACAAATCCAGTGGCTATTTTTACTGGCTTTAATACAATTAAATTCTGATCTTTTAATCGCTGCACAAGCCATATGAAAAATGTTTTTGCACTTTCTTGCACAGATAACTTGTAAATCATCACTATTTTAAAGATTTCTTTACACTCTAAACATGATGGATTTGCATTGCGCGCTATCTTTACTTTTTTCAGTGGGCTACTTGCACTTTGAAACTGGTGACAAATATAGTTAAACTTACGTATATACATAATGAATAAACAGCAAATTATAAAACCAATATAAAATAAAGTCGCAATTTCAAACAATAGTTTCGAAATAAAACTGACCATACGATAACTAATGTATAAAATAAAGTTTAAAAAATATTAAATTAATGAAAAATTTAAACATTTGGTTTAAGTTCTGTCCAACTTATTTTTGGCTTACGTTTTGACACTATACACTAACATCAGAGTAAAACTGACATATAAATAAACAAGGAAAACAAGTAACAATAAGGTAATTAAGAAAAAATTATAAATTATGCAATATAGAAAGACATGCTTTATATATTTATGTAAACCAAAAATAAACTAGACAGACATGTTAGAAAACAATAATTTATTATTTTTGAATGATGGCACATAAATATACATATGCGCACGAACAGGGGCACAATCACCTATATACTTATAATTGTGCGATCCAGTAACCGCTCCGAATATAACTTGGGAAGTACTACCACATACATATAGCAGCGATCACTTTCCAATAAAACTGTCTATAATAGAACAAAATAGAAATAGAAATCTAAGTAATGTTCCAAAAAAATGGAATATGAAAAAAGCAAATTGGACTCAGTACACAGAAAAAATGCAGTCTATGGAGACCAACATCAATAAATTTAAAAATTGCTCCGAGATGATAGAAGATCTTACACATAATAAACGCTGCGGAAGCAACAATTCCGTACAAGCAACAAAACAATAAAAAAAAACTGTTCCTTGGTGGAACAAATATCAAGATGCAATAACTAAATTAAAAAAAAATAATAATAAAACGTTTCTAAAAAACAGAACTTTAGTAGAACTTCGAAAACATAAAGCCCTAGCTAGACGAACTATAAAAGATAGTAAAAAAACATCCTGGCAGCAACATTTATCAAAAATGACATCAGATACACCTATCCAAAAAATCTGGAATAAAATTAAAAAAAAAACCCACATCAGAAATTACAACAATTCAAAATAACAATAACACAACATTATTCCCCGAAGAAATAGCAGAAATCATGGCTCACACCTTCTATGTAAATTCAAGCGACTCAATATAATCAGAAATTTTTCAGATACATATAAAACCAAAATCAGAACAAGAAAACCTAGTAATTGACAGTGATACAGAAAAATCATCTTAATGCACCACTGATTAAATTCGAACAGCTATACGAGATATGAAAGATAATTCTAGTCCCGGGCCAGACAATATACCATATGAACTTATTAAAAATTTACCAACTGCGATAATACAGTACATACTAGATATATTTAACCAGATTTGGACAACATACACTTATCCCACCCAGTGGCAAAAATCAATAATAATACCGATACATAAAAAAGGGAAAAATAAAACCGATCCACTAAATTACCGACCTATTACATTAACAAACACCTTATGTAAAATATTTGAAAAAATAATAAATAACAGACTACAATGGTTACTAAAAAAAATTATATATAGGGTAAGGAACAATGCGGATTTCGTGCAGCCCGAAGTACTATGGACCATATAATAAATCTAACATAAGAAATTATGGAAACTTTTAAAAACCGTCATCATCTTGTTGCAGTATTTTTCGACATTCAAAAAGCCTATTACACGACATGGCGACAAAATATTCTAAAATATTTAAAAGAATATGGAATACAGGGAAATATGTTACACTATATCAAAAACTTCCTCTCAAAAAGACATACATTGAAGAGCAAGAAAGAAAACAAGAAATATATTATTTTACAGACTCCCTTAGTGCACTACAAGCTAGTTAAACTATGTTCTCCAAAAATAATATGCTACAACAAATTCGTGAAGAAATATACAAACTAAATACTGAAGACAATATCGAAGTTGTATTAGTGTGGGTCCCATCACACACAGGTATAGCTGGAAACGAAAAAGCTGATATAGAAGCCAAAGAAGCAACAAAATTGCCAAAAATGGATATAGCAATTCAGATAGAAGACACACTCGACGAAAAATGCAGAGTAGAATGACATAAGAAAACTGAAAACAAACTGCGAAAAATAAAACAATACACTAAAATATGGAAAAAACCGTAAAAAATAGTTTAGAATTAATACAAAAAATTAATAAAAATCCAGTTACACGAGAGGGTAAATTAGTTTCCTTTGACGTTTCAAATCTATTCACTTCCATCCCGATTGACGAAGTCAAAGAAATTTTGCATCAAAAATTAAATAAATGCGATTATTTAACAAAAGTTCAGTTGATAAATCTCCTTAATACTTGTCTCGACCAAAATTATTTTGAATTTAACCAAAAATTTTATACATTAAAAGACGGTTTAACAATGGGTTCCCCTCTCTCACCTCTTTTAGGAGATATATACATGGATAAAATAGAAAATAATATTTTTCAGTTAGATAACCAATTGATTAAAATCATAGGTTTCTGGTATAGGTACGCAGATGATATTTTATGTTTTTGGCATGGTACAGATAGACAATTAAATATGTTTTTAAATTTATTAAATTCAATTAATAATAATATAAAATTTACTATGGAAGTATCTATAGAAAACGAAATTAATTTCCTTGATTTAACTATTTAACTCATTAAATTTTTCATTTAACATTTTTAGAAAGCCTATTGTTGTTTTGTTTCTTGACGTGTGAGCAGTTGTTGTATAGTTACAGTGAAATTCTACATTTCTGCATTTTTCCACTAGAAAACAGACATTTTTGTTTTGTTTCTTGACTTATAAACAATTGTTGTAAAGTTACAGTGAAATTCTACATATTTTCGATTTCTTAAATTTTTGTCAGCGACAATCCACAAGTTAATACAGAGCCTATACCTATGAGCAGGGAGGACCTGCCTATGAGATCAAATATAATTCCAGATGTACCAGGCACGTCGCAAAATCCAATGTTGCCATTCTTGGCAATGGCTACGACAGATGAAAGTTCACCAAGAAAACCAATAAAAAGACACGGTGCTCTAATGCCAACGGCATTACGAAGAATTACTGAAATTGATTCCAAAGAAAATGTACCAAATTTACGACCAAAACCAAATCATACCAAATTCGTCATTTCATTCAAATAACATAAAATTGGCAGCATTCAATAGCATGATCCATAGATTATTAAATATTCCTCTAAGTAGTGATAATTACAATAAAGAACTAGAAATAATTATAACTATAGGAATTACACAATGGATATAATGAAAATAGCATTAATAAACTAGTTTGTAAAAAACAAAAACAAAATATTTTAAAACAAATATATAACAATTCAAATAAAGTTGACACAGATCATACATTCAAAAAACTTCCATATGTAGGTAATACAAGCATAAAAGTTGTAAATAAAATTGGAAACTTAAATATCGGACCAGCATTTTACAATAAATACACTCTAAAAAATATATTAGTTAATAATAAAATAAATAAAACTGAAGACAAACTTAACAAAAGCGGTGTGTACCAAATAAACGCCAATGATTGTGACTTCATTTATATAGGAAAAACTATTCGCAATTTTTATACAAGATTCTCAGAACATATGAGAGCTTGGAGATTAAGTAAAACTGAAAATTCAAATGTTGCTAAACACCTATTAAATAATAATCATTCGTGTACAATAGAAAATGTCAAAATTCTGCATTTGGAAAATACGTATCATAAACTTGGATTACTAGAACTTGAAATTAAAAAAGCTATTAAACTTAAGAAAAACCTAATGAACGAGCAAATTACATTTAACAAATCACCCCTTCTACAAGTTCTGTGAACGTAGTTTCTAAATGCATAATTCCTAAGAATACCTGTGTGTTTAAATATAAATACACCACATTGTATTACTTTTATCATTGTAAATTCTCCTGATGATGGCATAACAGCCGAAATACGTATTGAGAAAGAATTAAAATTATTTTGAAACATAACCGAGTGTTTTATTTATTAATTTAAAATTAAATTAATTTAAAATTAAAGTAATTTAAAAATTATTAA
Source organism: Clivina fossor (assembly GCA_963966155.1). Lineage (NCBI taxonomy): Eukaryota > Metazoa > Arthropoda > Insecta > Coleoptera > Carabidae > Clivina > Clivina fossor. The sequence goes on from OZ014551.1 coordinate 37,773,095, forward strand.
AATGTTTCAACGAGTGCCAACAACAACCTTTATTAACTTCATTTATAATAATTTTAGATAAAACTAACCTAACCCGGAGATTTTATAACAAAACCCGGAGCCCCGAGAACAGATGTTGAAACCCTGAGACTCCGGGTGAAACCCTAAGACCTGGTCACCCTGGTTGGTATGCATATAAATTCTTCATCCAAGTTTGACTGCACATATGTTACAGTACTATTAGAAATATTAGTATCAATTGGTTCTTTGACAGTATTTATTTGCTGCTCCTCTTTTAAAAACTCTTCATTATTTTTCTGATTTCCATCATATTGAATAATACTGGGAATTCCGGTAAGAACTACTTTTCCCCAAATATACAGAGCTCTGTTTTCTAGTTCAGATAATTTTATTTCTGTTACTGGTCCTTCTCCCGTTCAACGACGATGTTCAATTTTCTATATTTACCTCTAGTTAAATATTTCCAATTATCGAAACGCTGTAATAATAATAATAGTGAGTTAAAATTATTTCCAAGAAAATAGTATAAAATATTACATCTTTACATTTTTGAACACTAAGAACTGGACCATTTCCTATTGCATTTAACTTCTCACATAACTCTTACCATTTATATTCTAAATAATTTTCTTCTAATGTAGGGTATATTGTACCACTAGGAAATGCATAATTATTTTGCATGTACTCCAAATATAATTTATATTGCTCCAAACTGGTATTTTTTTTCTCGTGTACGTTTTTCTTTCAAGCAGTTAAAAATTGAGATTAGTTTCTTAAAATGTAACTACAAACTTTTAATAATTTTAAGATATGTAACTTACCTCATTATTTGTAAAAAATAATAAAATATATAATAAAAATCGAAAAATAACTTTATTTCAAATAAATTCTTACGCTATTGATTCAATAAAAATAACTGACAGATATGATCAACAGCACAATAAAAAACTGCAGAAAAAACTTTAAAAAACCCAGTATGTATGTTTCGTTCTCTATCTAACTCGTAACCGGCTTATGACGAGCTCGCTGTGTTTTCTTCTACTCAAAAGAACTGACAAACGACAATGGACCGGTTTATTAATCGAGGGTTTCAGGGAAAACACGCGAACGATGAAACTGGCGCCTCTTCCAATCAAGAGCGAAAGAAGAGCACGATTGCACCTGCGAGTACATCGAATTTAACCTCGAAAATGAAAACGAAAATCCGAAAAATTAAAAAAAATGAAGAAGTAATTTCTTCGGCTGCTGGTGACTCAAAAATATATAAATAAATTATTATTTTGAAACAAAAGTTTAAATAATATACTAAAAAACTATTTATTTCCAAGTAAATTTTGAATCAATTAAAATAAAACATAGAATCATTTCGTCGACTGGAGAATGCGAGAACCTTTTATGATTAACAAATCTAATAAATAACTTGCATTATATATAGTTAGGGTCAACTGGGGCATACAAATTGAATTTGCCTAGAGGTGGAATTTTGCAATTTAAAAGACGTAAAAAACATACATTTCATTCTCTTACCTAAAAGTCTGTGTTTTGAGACTTGTTAAATTTTATTCAACATAAAATTTATTCGAATTCAATTTTTTTAGTTTTATCTTTATATTATGTCTAACATAATTTTAGATTTTTTAAAAATAAAATTCAATTAAATGATTTTGTTAAATACAAAATTTTGACTGAAATTTTATATCATGTAAAAGATAAATACGAAATGCAGATATGTATAATTAAAGAAAAATTCTCTTTTTTTTAAGTGACAAAATCTATATATTAATTACCCCTTCGAAAAACCATTTTTGTAAAACATTTCTTTTATATTTTTTGCTGTTTTATACATACATACACAATCACGTCATGTACCTACACAAATGTGGTAAATTTTTTTCCCTTTTATTTTTTATCTAGACAAATAACTTTTGTTTCATCCACATTCATGATATTTTTCATATATCCTCAGACGTCCACGTAGACGTATACCTCTTTAATCATATATATTTTGTTAACCAAACGTTCATTAGACATTCGCTTAAGATTGCCGAACCATCTTAACTGACTGACACTTTTCTTACATTTTTACCAATTATCGAATGTAATTAAATTTTTAAGCATAATATGTTTATTATACTTGTTATTTGAAAAACTACTTTTTAAATTTTAAATAAGTTCCTAAGTTCTTGATAAAATAGATTTACTTTTAATTAATCTATTTCATATTTATGATTTTTATCACTTACAACAGAAAAGTTAAAAATATTTTAAAAAAGCATTATTTTGTTTTATAATTTAAAATATATGTACGTAATATTCTATAAAAATAATAATTTTATAATTAATTATTTAAAAAAAATGTACTACAGCTTGCCATGAAACAATTGCTGATGAATATTTAATCATCCCTAATTTATTGACATCATAAAAGAAAAAGAAAATAATTTATTATTTATAGTATAACTTATTAACTTAAATTTTAAATAAATAGTACTAAGTACTAACAAAAGTTTAAATAATATACTAAAATACTATTTATTTCCAAGTAAATTTTGAATCAATTAATATAAGATAAATAACTATTTAGTCCACTGGACAATGCCAGAACCTTTTATTACTAACAAATCTAATAAATAACTTGCATGATATATAGTTAGGGTCAACTGGGGTATTTGTGACAGAACAAATTGAAATTGAGTTTTGAACCATTGCCAGTATTATATCTTATATTTTCCGATATATAGTTAAATAAAAAAAAAGTCTAACTCTATTTTTCTGTTACAAGTAGATATAAGACGAAACTTATGCTTACCTATTGAAAAAATAATTGGTATTTGTAAATACCAATTTGTAATCACAAATATCCCATGGTGACCCTATTGTGTGGAAATAATCATTTATAAATTCTAATTCGAGTATCTTGTTTCAGAGAAACCAGCCGAGATTCCGCAAGTATACCAGCGCTGGAAAGTAGAAAACCCTTGGCTTGCCCTCAACGACCGACAATTAATGATTTGTACTATATGTACCAAAGCCACAAATGAGAAATTGGTAGTCAACTTTTCTTCCCATGGCCTTCAGTCAAAAGGAACGTGGGTGGAAAAACGCTTTAGCAATTAGAAACACGGAGTAGAACTTAAAAACTCACGCGAAAAGTTGGCTGCACATCAGATGCGCAGGAGATTTGACAAATCGTGACAAAGTAAAGGTGGTACAGCTTTTGTCAACGGCGCAGCATAAGCAAATGATGGAAAATTGAACTGCGTTAAAAAGTTTTCTCGACGTTGAAGATATTAGGAAGGCAAGGACTTGCTGTACCTGGCGCAAGCAAGGATGAGAACTCGAATTTCATGGTCATTTTGAAAGCGCGAGCAGAAGATATTGTGGAGCTTGAGTCCTGGCTGCAAATGACTGGACATAAATGGTTACACCATGACATTCAAAATGAGATTCTGCAGGCAATGACTATTTTAGTCATGAGGCAAAATATCAAAGACATAAAAAAAGCAGATTACTTTTCAATACTCCTCGATGAAACTGCAGTAATCGCCAAAACGCAACAGGTTTCCATTTATCTTTGGGTCGTCTCTACGGATCTAGTTGCTTCGGAATATTTCATCGGATTTTATTCGACAGCAAATACAAAATCCGAAACACTATTTGACATTTTCAAAGATGTACTTGTTCGGTTCGATTTGCTGCTGTCAAAGCTGAGAAGCCAATGCTATGATGGAGCCTCAAATGTTTCGGGGAAAATTAATGGATTGCAGCAACGGATTCAAGAAGAAGAGTTCCGCACACTTTTCGTCCATTGCAATGCGCACAACCTCAAGCTTGTGGTTCAAGATGCCATAGAAAAAGTCCTGCTAGCCAGAAAATTTAACGGAGAAGTGAAAGACTTGATCAACTTCGTGCGGGATTCACCAAAACGCGTCGCAAAATTCAAAGACTGACAAGCAGCTGAGAAAGATGAGAGTGAGAGACAAATTCCTGCCCTTGCAGCGTACTGCCCAACAAGGTAAGAATATTGAAATTTTGTGATTTGAAAGCTAGATTGCATTTCTAAGAATATGTGCTAAATATTGTGTGCTTTTTTCAGATGGGTAGTACGGATAAAAATCATTAAAAACAGTCTGGGCCAACTATAAAGTTCTGATATCCTTTTTCCAAGAGCTGTTCCAGGATCCCGACGTTCACAGCACTATCGCAGCGAAAGCCTCCGGATTTCTGCAGCGCATGGAGTCGTTCGAGTTCTTGTTCCTCCTAAAGACGATGATTCAGATGTTTGATCGCAACGAAATCCTCAACTCTGATCTCCAGCAATCAGAGCTTTGCGTCGTGGATTTTTTTCGAAAAATAGAGGCCGTGACTCTCGTGTTGGAGTTGGAGTCTTTCCGCTACTCTAAATTTGAGAAAATTTGACAAGACAGCACATACACATGAATTAGACATTGATGAACCGACTTTGTCGCGCAAGCGAAAGAATTCCAAAACCGACAGCGCCTTCAAGTCCGCCGAGCAATGCTTCAAAAAGGTGTACTGCAAAGTTTACGAGCAAATGTTTTGCTCATTAAAAACTCGATTTGATACAGATTCAGCCAAAATTTTTAAAATATTGAAAAATTTGGTAGTCGGAGATACAGTGAGTGTTAAAAAAATTGCCGAGTTTTATAAAGAGGATTTTGATGCGATTCGACTAGAGAATGATAAAGATATGGCCTTGAGAATCCTCAAAGAAAAATAAATAAATCCGGCCAACTTGCGAGATGTAGTAGATTTCGTGTGCGAAAATCAGTGGTGTGTGGACCTTGTTCCCGAATATTTGCGCTATATTTGTTTACTGATGACCATTCCAGGTTCATCGTGCTCGAACGAGAGAAGTTTTTCCGTGCTACGTAGAGTGAAAAATTATTTGCGTTTGACGATGCTGTAAAATCTAATCAAGCAGATTTTCAAAATGGTATAAACATCTATTTTTCAGAAATTACAAAGATTATAAATCTCAAAAACGAAAACATTGAAGAAATTTGCAATGATTCAGCTGATGAAACCGGTCAAAGAGGTAACGAGGTAAAATTAGAAAATAATTATTCGCTTGGATCTTCCGAAGAACTGAAACATGTATAAAATGAAGACGATAGTGAATTTACTAAATATTATAAATTCTGCGTACAAAATGTACGGTTTTATAATTAGAAACTCGAAAATATTTAACTTAACTTCTGTTCTTCCTAACACTATTTAATAGCTTTGTTAGATCAAAAGTAGAGTATTGTGCTATAGTTTGGTATCCGATATATGATAAACATGTAAATGCACTAGAAAATTTACAACAAAAAATTTTAAAACTCTTGTCCTATAAAATTGACGGGTTTTACCCTAATTAAGGTATTGATTATGAAATATTATTGGATAGACATGATTTTGATTCGCTGAATGCACGTAGATTTAAAATATCGATATCGATCTTATATAAACTATTAAATAATGAAATTGATAGTGCACAATTACTTAGTAAAATAAATTTTTGTGTACCTCGTATAACATCTAGATCACCACTTATTTTCTACATCAGTGTTGGAAGAACAAATATGTCAAAAAGATCTCCAATATTTACAATGTGCAATAATTAGAATAATATAGGAAATACCACTGACTTGTTCTACAATTCTTTGAATGGAATATTACAATCAATTTTAGATTGAGTAATTAGTGAATAATTTGTTAAACTGCTTGATCGTTGCAGTTCTATGTAAATTGCCTCATTCTTTTTTTTTTTCTCTTTTTTTTCGTTTTTGTAATTACTTTGATTTGTATTGTTTCTTTTTCTATTTTACTAAAAATGTTTATATATCAATGATGTACTTGTTATTATATGTAAATTTTGTATCTGTTTATTAATTTGTCCTCTACATGGATTTTTCTGTTGGGCAATAAAGCATTGTTTATTATTATTATTTCACTACTTGGCTTATTCAAAAACAAAGGGGTCGTGTATACACGGAAGTCAATCATCAACGTTGGCTAAATTCGTCATTCAACCATCATCGTTATCGCTAACTACAGCTCCTCCGGAGGACACTAGCTACTGCTGTGATTTCAACAGCGTATTAAAGTACTCATATATCCGGATTATTAGTCTCTGCTAGTAACTTTAATATTAGAATTGTGTTTGATTTGATGTTTCAATTGATCAATATAATTATAGTGAAAGTAATTCCTTTCTTTTATTCTCCAAATTCTGACGCACCCACCCTAATAGTGTCACGCAGATCATAAAAATGTAGATACTCGTAGAGATGCACGAAGCAATTTTTAAAAAATATATAAAAATGCCAAGTCGACAAAAAATAGTACATGTATGCCTTCTTCATTTGCTTGTTTTATAAATTGCAGAGTTATTATTGATTGCACCGAAATACAAACGGTAATATCGTCGCAATTAAATATGCAACATACGACTTATAGCAGCTACAAACACAGAAATACTTTAAAAAGATTTTTAGCTGTAGCCCAAATGGAGTTGTTACATATGTTAGCCGAATGTATGTGAGTCCCGTTTCTGATAAAAAAATTGTTGAACATTGTGGTATATTAGAACTTTTAGAAAGAGGAGATATAATATTAGCAGATAAACGATTTTTATACATGATTTATTACCACCTGGCATATCGTGTAACATTTCATCTTTTTTAACCACACCACAATCAACACAACAAATTTTGCACACAAAGTCAATTGCTAAAGCAAAGATTCATGTAGAAAGGGCAATACATAGAATTAAAATATATAAAATTTTGACTAATCCCACAAAATTTACAACATATTGATGTTATTTGAGAAGTTTATGCAACTTTGACAAACTTTCAGTTTCCACTTATAAAAGAATTAGAACATATTTTTACTTATGAATGAAACGACATAAAATGTACATGTTTATATATATACTGGGTGTCCCATTTTAATTATATATTCTGATAATTTTAAAGTGCAGAATTGTAGTACAGATAGTATTATTTTCTTTAGGAGTTTCCAGATACTCGTAAAAAAAATTTTTTTTCACTATATATTTATTACTTACACATTTTTTATATTTTTGCAGAATGCATTTAGCGTTACCATTTATAAAATTATTTTTTCTAATTCCGCAAAGCATGAATCGATTAATATAATTTTGTTTTTTAAATTTTTGCATTATATTTCTATTAGTTGAAAAACTGAAAGTACAGCATACAGTACAGACAGAAATAATTTTCTTGAGTTTCTAGATATTCGTAAAAAATAATAATTTTTTGTTTGGATTTTTGCTTAATATACGTATGTTCTGCAGACTGCATTTTGCGAATATTTATTTATTCTGATTTCGTAAAAGATGTGTTGAATAATATAATTTTGTTTTTCTACAATATTTAGTATTATTAGTTTATAATTATATATATTCTGATAATTTAAAAGCGCTGCATATGTAGTAGAGATAGAAATATTTTTTCCTTGAGTTTCCAGATACTCGTAAAAAAATTTTTATATACTATATATTTATTTACATATTTTTTGATACTTTTGCAGAGTGCATTTAGCGTTACCAATTATACTGCAATATACTGCAGTCTCTCAGAGAGAAAAACAGTAATAACTAAAGTAATTATGTTAGAAAATATTTTTTTTAAAAATAACGTATTAGTGTGATTTTATTTTTAAGAGTAAACATTTATTTTGTGTTATTTAACTTTAAAAAATATAATATTTCGTTATAAACATTTTTTTATTTTGAATTTATATACTTTTTTATATTATAATAAACTTTGCATTCAATATTGAACTACACTGTGTAAAATTACATTACAATAATAAGAATGTTTAGATTATCTCATCAAAATTATCTTTTCTGCCGCCATTTCAGCCGCCATATTTGCACTGGCACTCGTGCACTTGCTACCTGACTCGGTGCACAAAAATGCGCACTGGCGGGGAGTCGAGTGCAATTTTTGATTAAGCTGAACACGCAAAAACTGAAAAAATGCGCAATCAAATTCTAAGTTGAAAACAAAACTCACACTCAGTGCACATTAGTGCGCACTGAAATAGTAAGTTGAAATCGCTATAAGACTGGTAATTCTGATTATTTCAAAAGACGTCATTGGTGACGTGATTTGCATTTTGTTTTGTATGAACTATACATGTGGCAACACTGACAATACACACAGTTGGCAATACGACGTTGGCCCAAGTCATATTATCATAGGTTACGTAAATCATATAATTATATATTACAATAATAAAGGGTATTTAATGTATTGGAACTTAATAAATTATATATATATATATATATACTTATAAAAACTTGTTCTCTATATAACCACAAACAACACATGGTGCCGAAACCCAAACGTGAACAGGAATAAAAAAGGAATAAGAAAAAATGGCAAAAAGTGTGTCAGGTTTAAAACCGCCAAAGGCATTGCAAATCAGCAACGAAAATAACATGGCTAATATGTGGAAAATGTGGTATCAACAATATGTATGGTACGAAACAGCCACAAATTTAAGAAAAAAAATCCGATTGTACAAGTGGCAACGTTTATGTCAATAGTCGGACCAGAAGCTGCCAAAATATATAACACGTTTAAACTAACAGAAACGGAAGAAAAAGCATAGATAAAATAGTCAAAAGTTTGAAGAACACTTTATTCCACAGCTAAACGAAACATATGGAAGATATGTTTTCAACAAAGTGGAGCAGAAACATAACCAAACTTTCGATGATTTCTTAACCGAACTAAGAAGCAAATCAAAAAACTGTGCATTCTGCTAGCTAGAAGACAGCCTCATATATGACCGAATAGTAGTAGGAATTAATAACGACCAAGTGAGAGAACGATTGTTGGCAGAAGACAAATTAACGTTAAATTTGGCAAGAAATATATGCAAAGCTAGCGAACAGGCCAAGAAACAGCTAAACAGCATAAAAAACAACGATGAACCTCAGGTAAATGCGGTAAGAGAAAAACATAAAACTAATGACCATAAAATTACAGGCAAAACAAACAAAAAAGAAGAAAGAACATTCAAGTGCAGCAGGTGCGGTACGATGCACGGAAGCAAAGAATGTCCTGCGTTTAACAAGAAATGTAACAAATGTCAAAGAAAAGGACATTACGCAAAAATGTGCAAAACGAAACAAATCAATGAACTCACCAACGATGAAAATGACACAGAAGATCAAACACTACTGATAAACTCAATTGGAAAAACAATCTCACAAGACAAACGATTGGTTTCAAACAATAATTCTTCCAAACAGACAGAGAGTTGAATTCAAATTGGACACAGGTGCACAATGTAATGTTATACCAAAGGTCGTAGCAGAGAGGTTCAATCTGATAATACTACCGTCAAAAACAGAAAGAATCGTATCCTTTTCTAATCACCAAATAAGAGTACAAGGGGAATGTACAACAGAATTAAATGTCAAAAATGAGAAACAGAAGATGAAATTTCTGATAGTAGAAAACGCAGTACAGCCAATCTTAGGTTAAGATACATGCGTAAAGCTAGAACTGGTAAAAAGAGTTGAAACAGCCGCTGCCAACCTCATACCCGTTGTCCGCCAAAATTCCCTATTTGAATATATTTGAATAAATTAAATATTGTTTGACAGGCAATTCCATCAGGACGATATACTTAATACACGCTGAAAACGAAAACAATTTAGAAGAAATTACTAAGGACGTACTAAAACGACTGGAAAAAGTCGGATTAAAGTTAAATGCAGAAAAGTGCAAATTCAACCAAAGGGAAGTAAAATTTTTAGGACATAGACTCACAAGCAATGGTTTACTACCCGATCCCAAAAAAGTCAAGGCAATATCACTAGTAGAAACACCAAAATGTGTAAAAGAACTGCAACGATTCCTAGGAATGATTACGTACGTCGGAAACATCATTCCAAAGTTAGCAGAGATTACAGCTCCACTGAGACAATTAACGGAGAAAGAGAATGAATGGTTATGGGACAAACCACAACAAGAAGGTTTTACCAAACTGAAAAATTGCCTAAAAGAACCACCGTTATTAGGATATTATGACCCAAAAAAGGAATTATGTTGTCGGTAGAAGCAAGTAGCAAAGCCGTGGGGGCTATATTAATACAAAACGAAAGACCGATTGCATACAGCGCAAAAGCGTTAACTAAAAGACAAATCAACTATAGTCAACTAGAGAAAGAAGCATACGCAATGGTAGCTGCATGTACGAAGTTTCTTGAATACATATGGGGAAATCAGAACTAATTGATCGAGACTGATCATAAACCACTGGAAACAATTTTCAAAAAAACATTACACGATGCACCCCCAAGATTACAACGAATGTTTTTAGAAATTATGCAATATAATCCCAAAATAAAACACACGAAGGGATCTAAATTATAAATAAATTTTATAGCTGCAAGGACTACATTTTTTATCGTTCTATTTATCAATTTATCAGCTAGGAATTTTCAACCATCTTTAACCAAAGCTTAGAGCACATTTCACTACATATTTTATGGCTGCATTTATCTATTTATATCAGCAAAAAATCATCTTTAGTCAACACGGGAACGCACATTACTGCAGTTTTCATGGCTGCATTCATCAATTTATCAATAAGAAATCTTTATTCATCTTTAGCTAAACTCATAATATTATATTTTTCATCGCTGCATTTATCAATTTATCAGCTAGAAATCTTCAACCATCTTTAACCAAAGCTAGAATACACTTGACTACATATTTTATGGCTGCATTCATCTATTTATATCAGCAAGGAATTTTCTCCATCTTTAACCGACGCAAGAACGCTCTGCCAACTACATTTTTTATAGCTGCATTTCATCTATTTATCACCAATAAATCTACTCAACTTACGTCACCGCATTTTTCAAAGCTGCATTCATTTATTTATCGGCAAGGAATCTTTACTCATCTTCAGCCAACACGGAAACTCACTTCACCACATTTTTCATTCCTCTGCGTTCATCTATTTCTCAGCAAGAAATCTTCATTCAACTTTAACTCACTAAACTAAATTTCACATCGATGGATTGCAACATTTCTCAGCTAGGAATTTTTATTCAACTTTAAAACCAGCTTTGGAACACAGAAAAATATATTTCACACCGATGGATTGCGACATTTCTCAGCTAGGAATTTTTATTCAACTTTAAAACCAGCTTTGGAAGACAGAAAAATATATTTCACATCGATGGATTGCGACATTTCTCTGCTAGGAATTTTTATTCAACTTTAAAACCAGCTTTGGAAGACAGAAAAATATATTTTACATTGATGGATTGATCCATTTCTCAGCAAGAAATTTTTACTCAACTTTAAAACAAGCTGTGGAACAGAAAAATACATTTTTTATAGCTGCATTTATTCATTTCTCAGCAAGAAGTCTTCATTCAAATTCAACCAGCTTCGGAAAGCATCAAACTACATTTTACATCGCTTTTCATTCATCTATTTAGAAGTAACGAAATTTCATTCATCTTAAATTAACGCGAGAATTAACATTTCGCAGGATTTGTCATCAATATCGGAAAACAACTACCAAATTTATCGCAGCTGCATACATCAATTTATCACCGAAAAAGCCTCGTTAATTCTTAGTCACTTTTGCGGATATAAACTTTATTTATCGTCGCTGGATTTATTATTAGCAAGAAAACTTCTAATTTTTATTCATCGGTTGTTTTATTTTCACAGAAGATAAACAGTATTTATAAACAACATTGATTTTTTTTAATCATCTATTTATATCAGCAAGGAATTTTCTCCATCTTTAACCGACGCAAGAACACTGCCAACTACATTTTTTATAGCTGCATTTCATCTATTTATCACCAATAAATCTACTCAACTTACGTCACCGCATTTTTCAAAGCTGCATTCATTTATTTATCGGCAAGGAATCTTTACTCATCTTCAGCCAACACGGAAACTCACTTCACCACATTTTTCATTCCTCTGCGTTCATCTATTTCTCAGCAAGAAATCTTCATTCAACTTTAACTCACTAAACTAAATTTCACATCGCTCGATTGATTCATTTCTCAGCAATGAATTTTTATTCAACTTTAAAACCAGCTTTGGAACACAGAAAAACATATTTCACACCGATGGATTGCAACATTTCTCAGCTAGGAATTTTTATTCAACTTTAAAACCAGCTTTGGAACACAGAAAAATATATTTCACACCGATGGATTGCAACATTTCTCAGCTAGGAATTTTTATTCAACTTTAAAACCAGCTTTGGAATACAGAAAAATATATTTCACGTCGATGGATTGATCCATTTCTCAGCAAGGAATTTTTACTCAACTTTAAAACAAGCGGTGGAACAGAGAAAAATACATTTTTTATAGCTGCATTTATTCATTTCTCAGCAAGAAGTCTTCATTCAACTTCAACCAGCTTCGGAATGCATCAATCTACATTGTACATCGCTCTTCATTTATCTATTTAGCAGTAACGAAATTTTCATTCATCTTTAATTAACGCGAGAGCACATTTTGCAGGATTTGTCATCAATATCGGAAAACAACTACCAAATTTATCGCAGCTGCATACATCAATTTATCACCGAAGAAGTCTCGTTAATTCTTAGTCACTTTTGCGGATATAAACTTTATTTATCGTCGCTGGATTTATTATTAGCAAGAAAACTTCTAATTTTTATTCATCGGCTGTTTTATTTTCACAGAAGATAAACAATATTTATAAACAACATGGATTTTTTTTAATTGCTACGAAGAACATATTTTTTTTAAACGTAGTTAAACATTTTTTTATCAGAACTATTCTTAATGGAAATTTATATTTAGATTATTTTTATCAGTTTCAAGTAAGCTTATATAAAAAATAAAATAAAGAAATATATTAAATAATTCCAATCAAATTTTTTTCAATCACACATGGTACAACATAATTCGAACTTAATTTTTTCCGTAATTTATATTAAAAAGTACTATAATAAAATGATAAAAACTATATTTTTTTTCTTTATTTAATAACATTATAGTGAAATATTGTTGTTTTTTGTGGAAATATTGAAATTTATAATGTCGTGTATAAAACTCCATTTTTTGGCATTTCTAAATAAAAAGAAAATTATTGATCATTTGTTTCGTTCTAATGGTAATATTAAGTATATTCCTATGCAGATTTATAATAATTTATAATTAATTTATTAATTTTTTTACTATTGAAATATTTTTTTTTTATAGATTGGTACTCCTGCATTTATTATCTCTATCTTTGTCTTTCGCATTATAAGTTGTATATCTTCCATTCGTGCAGCATTCGTGTTTGAGATTTCGACTTGTATGGACGTGTTATTAACGAGCTCTCATATTTTTTGCAAAATTTTTATAAAAATATTGTTGAAATTAATTATAACACTGTGTTAAATTATTTTAAAGATAAATTCGGTCTTTCCAAGTGTTTCAATAAAAATCAAGATCAAAAATAATTAAGATTTGTGCCAATGGGTGAGTACATTTTATTTTATCAGAAACTTGCGTACTTTAACAATCTTTTTACTTTTAATATTATTTTTATTTGTTTATATTTTTTCCAATATTATAAATAACGTAATATTTAATAAGTTTCGTTGTGATAAATTTTACCGGTTTTTTTTCGGTGGCGTCCTTTGCGGTAGACATTTTGAATCGTTTTGTATTGACCAATCAGAGCGCGGCTTTTACGATCAGCTTTGTCTTTCGCATTATAACTTGTATAGCTTCCATTTGTGTTTGAGATTTCGACGTGTATGGACGTGTTATTAACGGGCTCTCGTATTTTTTTTGCAAAATTTTCATAAAAAATATTAAGAAATAGTGTTGAAATTAATTATAACACTGTGTTAAATTATTTTAAAGATAAATTCGGTCTTTCGAAGTATTTCAATAAAAATCAAGATTAAAAATATTCAAGATTTGTGCCAATGGGTGAGAATTTTATTTCATTATAACATCAGAAACTTGCGTACTTTAACAATCTTTTTACTTTTAATATTATTTTTATTTGTTTATATTTTTTCCAATATTATAAATAACGTAATATTTAATAAGTTTCGTTGTGATAAATTTTACCGGTTTTTTTTCGGTGGCGTCCTTTGCGGTAGACATTTTGAATCGTTTTGTATTGACCAATTAGAGCGCGGCTTTTACGATCAGCTCACTAGTTGCTAGCTTGATTCTGATTGGCGGTTGGTTTTGGCAGTTTTTTTTACTAGCCAATAACGAGTAGCGTCACTTTTTAAAGTTGTGAAAATTTTGTATATCTTCCATTTGTGTTTGAGATTTCGACTTGTATGAACGTGTTATTACCGGGCTCTCGTATTTTTGCAAAATTTTCATAAAAATATTGTTGAAATTAATTATAACACTGTGTTAAATTATTTTAAAGATAAATTCGGTCTTTCGAAGTGTAAAAATCAAGATCAAAAATAATTAAGATTTGTGTGAGTTCATTTTATTTTATTATAACATCAGAAACTTGCGTACTTTAACAATCTTTTTACTTTTAATATTATTTTTATTTGTTTGTATTTTTTCCAATATTATAAATAACGTAATATTTAATAAGTTTCGTTGTGATAAATTTTACCGGTTTTTTTTTCGGTGACCTATCAGAGCGCAGCTTTTACGATCAGCTCACTAGTTGCTAGCTTGATTCTGATTGGCGGTTGGTTTTGGCGGTTTTTTTACTAGCCAATAGCGAGTAGCGTCACTTTTTCAAGTTGTGAAAATTTTTCATGTTCAGTTGAGATTAACAATTATTAATTGATTTTTGTTCATTAAGCGTCAATAAATAATAATAAACTTGTTTTTGAAAAGTGTTTCAATGCGAATTAAGTCAAGTTAAATATAATTTTCGTGCATATTGGTGTTGTGTAGTGCCTATAGATATTGGTTAGTTTAATATTGTTTCGTTTTTAATTAACTGAATTATAATTTGATAATTTGTGAAATAAAACCATACTTTTCCATGAAATTAGTGATATGTTTGAGTACGCAGAGCTAGTGGTTCTTGAACAAAACTCTTTACTAACTTATAACAAAGTATTCAGAATTAATAGCATTACAATTTCAGCAGAAAATGATAGCAAAGATCAACTACAAGTGTGTGTAGTAATACCCATGACGACAGAAAAAAGAATCGAATTAGAAGTACTGACAAATAACAACAGCGAATTAAAAAAGTTGAAAGAAACTATACTGAAAGGATGGCCTGATAAATTTGCGGAGCTACCGAAAGAGCTACGCAAATATTGGACATACAGAGATGAACTATCATCCTATGACAAAATAATTTTCAAAAACAATCGCATTTTTATACCACCAGAAATGAAGGAAACGGTCTTGAAAAGTTGCCATCTATCACACAAAGGAATACAAGGAACTGTAAAATTAGCAAGACAATGTATTTTAGCCAGAAATGACGCAAGACGTAAATACTTAAATAACTGTCAAATGTGTCATAAATATCAAAGGAATATCCCAAAAGAACCTATAATGCTACAAGATGTACCAAACATACCATGGTCCATAGTAGCATCAGATAACTAAAGCCGAATTATTATTTAATAATTGCAGATGCTTATTCAGGATTCTTTGGTTTTGTAAAATTGGCAAACATACAAAGTAGTACAGTGATCAAAGCCTTTAAAAATAGATTTTCCTTACACGGAATACCTGATACGTCGTTATCAGACAACGGCACACAATACACTTCCGAACAATTCGAAATCTTCAAAAGAACGTGGAAATTCCAACATCGTTTGTCCAGTCCGGAGTTCCCTAGATCTAACGGTTTAGCTGAAAGATATGTTCAGGAAGCGAAAAACCTTCTCAAAAAATGCATCGACGAAAACTCGGATGTGCAATTGGCCCTTTTGCATCATAGAAACACACCAAGAGACAACATAGAATCACCGGTACAAAGATTAATGAGCAGAAGAACTAAAACCCTAATACCAACTCAGGAGAAAATGTTAATGCCAAAAGTAATAGAAAAAGTAAAGGAAAGGTTAAAACAACTCAAAGAAAGCGAGAAGCAAAATGCAGACAGAAGTTCAAGAGTAAATCCGGAATGTGAAGAATCAGAATCAATATTATACAGAAGAAAGAAAAACGAGTGGTTACCAGCAACTATACAGAAAAAATGCTCGGAACCAAGATCATACATAATAAAAACACCAGACGGAAATCTGTATAAAAGAAATTCATGGTTTATAAACAATAATAGTGCATAGGAAAACAAAGAAGAAGAAACAAATCGAGAAGCTACAGAATCGGAAAGTATACCAGCAAGTTTGCGAGACAATTACGGATCGCCACGCGCGAAATCAGACCCTGACGCGCAAATGGTACCAAGCAACTCAAATCCAGTCACTAGATCCGGAATACAAATAATTCCAGTGAAGAGATTGAATTTGTAGACGATAAATAAAGAAGAGGAGATGTTATGTATAGATATACATTGGCAACACTGACAATACACACAGTTGGCAACACGACGTTGGCCCAAGTCATATTATCATAGGTTACGTAAATCATGTAATTATATATTACAATAATAAAGGTTATTTAATGTATTGCCATTTTCTCAATTTTCGATAAAAAAAAATTTCCGCCCGATAATTTCCGTAGAATTTAATGCAGATTAATAATACCTACTTGTTTTTGTGTTTCAGATTGCGGAAAGTGGCGAAATCATTTCGCCCGTGCAGACTGAGGCGCCGGACATGGTCGCCATTTTGGGGGAGTTCGGCTTGGACCACATATGTTAAAAAATTCCATTTTCTTGTACATTAGTGAATAAACAAAATGCAAAAAAACGCAAGGTCCCAAGTCTTTTAGTTTACTCACAAAAAATTCCTGAAAAACCGTCAGAAAAAGGCCGTCTAAGCTGTAATACCCCCTTAATACAAAAACAAATTGGCAAAAATTCGTCAACTCTTAGAAAAAATTCAATAGTAATGTCACTTTTGACAGAAAACTAATTAAATATTATCAATTTGGACAGTATTGTCGAAATATCAAAAAGAGGAATAAAATTTGTGCAATTTTTATAAGCAACTGAATAATGGAAAATACAAAAATTTAAAAAAACATTCCAAGAAATATTTAACAATCATCAGCTCAACTTATATCTGTGAACAAACTGAAACCAAATAATGAGGAAAAGAAGATTTTTAAAGGTCCCCAGACCAAAATAAGTAAGTGTAACTTATTAATTTTGTTTATTTATTATAATTTTTATTATTTAATTATTAGTTAAACCATTGGAAACTATCTATGAAACACCAGAACCAGATCCTTATATTATTAAAAAATACGTTTCTGACGATTTGGAACCTTATTTACAGCGCCCTCATGCGGATGGAGAGTAAATAAAATTAAGAATATTCATGTTCTAGCTTTTGATTAGAAAATATAATTATTTTAAAAGTACGAAATACATGGTAAAATGTGAAAAAAAGAACAATAAAATTAATGTAAATTATTTATTTTTTAGTTTCAATAGTAATGTCACTTTTGACAGAAAACTAATTAAATATTATCAATTTGGACAGTATTGTCGAAATATCAAAAAGAGGAATAAAATTTGTGCAATTTTTATAAGCAACTGAATAATGGAAAATACAAAAATTTAAAAAAACATTCCAAGAAATATTTAACAATCATCAGCTCAACTTATATCTGTGAACAAACTTATTCTTTAATTAATCTAAATAAAAGTACAAAATCAAGACTGAATGATTTACATTTGGAGGCTGCGTTAAGAAAACTACTACAAATATAGAGCCAGGATAGTAAGAAAATAATAGGCGATGCAAAGCGCCTCGACACGTAAAATTAGTTTTTTTTGTTAATTTGTTGTACTAAATTACTTACATTTATTCATAAACAAATTCCGTAACAAAAATTTGGTTACTTAACCCATTAATGCCCACCGTATGATTTATCATACCAAAATATTGTTGACGTTTGAGGTTATGTTAAACGTTTACTGTGTGCCGCAGCGTGTTGTTGTCCTTATTAATTTTTTTTATAATAATATATTTAACTGTGTAGGCAGTATTTGTGGTAAAATTGTTTGCATATCTCAATTATATAACATATTTTGATTTATTGCATACAAATTTTCTAGCAATGCCTTTGAGGTAAGTTTATCTTTCTATAGTTTATTCTCTACGCATCCTATTCTTTTTCTAATCATATTATTCGCTAAATTAAGTTTACTGTATATAATAATGTATTTAGTTTTGGTCTAGTATAAAAAATAAAATTTATATGAGCCGATTATGCCAACGTATGATTTATCATACGATGGGCAAATGTGAGTAGTATTACCTACTATATTTTTGTTTGTTTTTTTTAGAAAAAAAGTTTATAACGATAAAGTATGAAAATCTTGTGATGCTAAAGTATATGTTAAATCTCGACACAGATAGCCGGAATATTTTCTACAAAAAGGTAAGTTTTTTATTATCTGTAATTTTATTTAGGTTGTACTCGTGCATTTATTTGCATGTTCATTGTTTACTATTTATTATCTTAATAAGAATATTTTCAGCGTCAATTTTGTGGACAATATCATTCAATACAAACTATAACTTTACGATACAAAAATATTCGTGTAAATCAACTTAGAATTGCTTATAAAAATATCGGGTTTCGTATGTTTATAATTGCATTGTTTTCGCCGATTATGCCAACGTATGATTTATCATACGATGGGCAAATGTGAGTACTATTACCTACTATATTTTTGTTTTTTTTTTTTTTTTTGGAAAAAAGTTTATAACCCTGATGATCCAAGAGACGCCGAAGAACTTCTGAATTATCTAGAAGAACTTAGTTCAGAAGATGAAGACTTTGATCAAATTAAAAATTGCAATCAAATATAATTAGTGTTAATGACTCCTGATGATGGTGTAGAAAGTGATCAAGATGACGGACCAAGTGACGATGAGGGTAAATGTAATATTCACGATGTTGGGAAAGGTGTTTTAAAACAAAAAATGGACATCGTTTGTGTAACTCAAGATGGTGCAAAACGTGACTTGAAATTAAATTCTAATCTCGACAAGAAAATGGATTCAGATTCTTCAAGTGATGATTTAACTCTAGCAGAGAGATTTCAAGAAAGAATTGCAGCTAAAAAGAACAGAATGGAGGTGAAAAGCCAAAAAAGAAATCGGAAAATTTAGAACAAAGGCAAAAAAAAATCAAAATCCCGAAAAATAGTCTAACACATTTTTCTGAAAGAATTCATCGTGAACATTTGCAACCATTTGATATCTTCAAAATAGTCTATAATAAAAAATTTGTGCAACATATATGTGACGAAAGCAAAAAATATGTTGCATCAAAAGGGGAGCATAATTTTATGGTATCTACTGAGGAAATGTATATATATTTTGGTATACTTATTTTATCTGGTTACTGTAAAGTTCCAAGTCGGCGAATGTATTGGGAAAAAAGAGCTAATGCTTATAATTCGTTAGTAAGCAAAAGCATTTCGCGCAATCGATTTGAATCAATTCATCGCTTTCTACATTTAAATGATAATATGGACACCATAGTATGAAACAATTTATAAAGGGAAAACCTATACGATACGGCTTCAAGTTTTGGTGTTTGACAACTTTTGAGGGATACCTTCTCAAGTTTAGTTCATATTGCGGAGCCAGAGACAAAACCATTGGGAAGACTTTAGGATCCAGTGTAATGGAAAAACTTTGTTTGGGTTATTTACCAGAAGACAGTAGGTAGTGTGTACTTGGATAATTCTTTTAATTCCTTGTCATTACTACATACTTTAAAAACGGCGAAGTTGAATTGCGTGCGTACAATAAGATCCGATAGAATTGAAAAAGCACCATTAGCAAATTTAAAAAATGAAGTAAGAGGCTCAATACATGCTTTGCATGTTACTAATAATGATATAACACTCGTACGGTGGAATGATAATAACCAAGTAACTATGGCAACTAATGTAAATGACAAAACCATAAGCCTAATAAAAGGTTTGTGCAAACGTTGGTCCAAGAAAGATAAACGTGCAGTTCAGATAGAGCAGCCAACGCTCATAAATATATACAATCAAGGTATGGGTGGAGTGAATCTATTCGATAAAATGCGAGGTCTCTATAGGACAGGGGTGGGCACACTTGAGGTCTAAGGGAGCCGCAATCCGGTTTTTAATATTCTATAAAGAGCCATACACAAATTAAATTTTTTTATTTAATATATAATTGCATATTTTCACAAGTCACAATATAAAAACACAATATAAATATGTTACCCATCCTCTAAAACTTTAATGGGAGCCGCACTTGACTAAGTAAAGAGCCGCATGCGGCTCTCGGAGCCGCATTTGCCCACCGTTGCTATAGGACATGGTACTGGCCATTTGTAAGGTTCTGTTTGAATGGTTCGATTGTGAACATGTGGATTTTATATAGACAAGTTTATTCGGATATTCAGCTCCTGGAATTTACAAGACGGATTGTTTTAGCAATCTTAGCAGCACCTGAATACCTAAGTGGACCCAAACCTAAGCGTAGCAAAAATGTTCTCAACGAAGTTAGGTATGATAGAACGGATCATATCGTTGACAAGCAAGCAACGCAACGTCGATGTGCTTATTGTGGCAAATGCATAAAATTTTCATGCACAAAATGCAATGTGGGTATGCATCCAGATGTTTGCTATCGGGTCCATCAAACTGCACCGCAATAAATTTCAATTTATATAATGTCATATATATATATATATATATATAATTAAGATTGATAGTGGGTGTTGTAGTCATAGGTTGGAATAGATGTTAATTAAAAAATCTCATTTAAGATTTCCACCGAGCTTTCGTAGCAATTTTGCCTACTTCTTCAGGGCGCTACAATCAACATTTTTATTTATAAAACAATCTTGTACATGAATAAGTAAATACATACATCTTCTAGCGATTTTTATGTTGAGACAGTATAACGAATTGTGGTTAAAACAAAAAACATTGTAAAACATATGTTGCTAACAATTAATAGTCAATAATAAATAAATGAACACTAATAACTACACAAACAATATTTCAACAATTTACAAGCGTCAATTTCGTTAAAAGAATAAAAATAAAAATATTATCATAAGTTCTAATATAAAATTTATAAATGTAATTTGAAAACAGCATATAAATTGTTAAAAACGGAACCAACCAATACCATACAACAAAAAGCGAACAAATACATAAAATCCTTACAAGACAACTATTTCTTATCAAGTAATGAAGCTGCGAATTTAAAAATCTATAACTCAGTCTGTGCTAGATTTTATGGTTTACCTAAAATCCACAAATTGGATTCGTCAAACAGTAACATTAAACTAAGACCCATCATTAGCTGTATAAACACGCCAAACAGTAAGATATCAGGATTAATTAAAATTATTTTAATCAAATCATATAATACAGATAACGATTATTATGTTAAAAATTCTTTTGAATTTGCTAAGTTCATTCAAAATACTAAATTACCGGAAAATTATGTTCTTGTTAGTTTTGACGTTGTATCACTTTTCAGTAATATACCTAAGGATTTAGTTTTATTGGTTATAACCGAACGATGGACCGAAATTGAAAAACACACAAAAATTTCGCAAGATATGTTCATAGAACTAATTAATTTCGTTTTCGATAATACAGTGTTCAGTTTTAATGGTAAATTTTTCCGCCAACTTCGTGGTTGTCCTATGGGTGGTTCTGTCAGTCCGATATTTGCTCAACTAGTCATGGATCACGTGCTCGATAATTGAATTCAAAAATTTCAATCAAAACCAATTTTTATTAAAAAATACGTCGATGATATCATATGTGCTATTCCACAAAGCGAGATTGAGTCTTCTCTGAACATTTTGAACAATTTCAATGATAATATTAAATTTACAGTTGAAAAAGAAAACAGTAATTCCATTGCTTTCTTGGATATGAAACTGACGCGAGATTCCAGCAACATTGTTACCACCAACTGGTACATGAAGCCCATGGCATCAGGTCGGCTCGTTCATTACCATTCTAATCATGCTAAGCATGTCAAAATTAACACTGTTCTGGGTTTAAAGAACAGAGTTCTCTCGCTTTCGCATGAAAGGCACAAACAAGAAAATTTGAAGGCAATTATCAATCTCTTTCAGCAGAATGGCTACCCAACAAAATTAGTCAAAAAACTAGTTCTATCGACTCCTAAAATGGTAGATACAGAAGTCATTCCAGATTGGTTGTTCCACGATGATCAAACAACTAAAGAAGTTATTTGTACGTTGCCAAATGTACCTGGTTTAACAAACAATATCATTAATGAGTTGCATCAGCTGTATCACCAAAAAAAGAAAAAATTATCACCATCGTGCGAACAGAGCTTCAACAACAACAACCGAGAGACGATTAGAAAGAATTGTTGGAACTTTGTTTAATATTCTTAGATATAATTTATTACTGTTTAAAATTTTTCTCATTTAATATTAATAACATTTATAATAATATAATCCAGGTGCAATGCATCGCGCAAGATGGATGGCTAAGGCAATTTATGCTTTGAAAGTGTTTATTCTCCAAGATGAGTTTTCCTTAACACCTCTAGAAAAAAGGCTTTCGGTCGGATTTACATATTTGTAGTGATAACTTATATTTTTGAATGGTATCGAGCTCCTCTTGCAATATATGCGCCTAAAAATGATTTGGATTTTCTTCAAGAACTGTATCAATATATAAACGTCGATTCTCAAGTAGCAAAAGTTGTTATTGCAAAGTTCTCAAGTCACTTATGGTATCTCTCTGAAGAGACGATTCTTCTGGGTTTGCTTGACGAAAGAGTATCTGCAGTGAAGAAAACCGATATATTGCTGTTTTGGATCTCCGTGAAGAGCCGTTAATCGGTCGGATAGTTAAAATAAGAAAGTAAAAAGTGAATTTTTGTGTTTTCTCCGCCATGACGTTGAATGAGAGAGAACGCATCACCATCTTAATGATACGTGGATATGGAGATCGGGTCAGAAGTTTCGAAGACACAAGTCAACAAGTTTGTTCAACGATAAATTTCCTGATCGTCAGCAGCCCATTGTTTACTAGTTCTCTTTATTATTTCCGTTTTATATACATAATAATTATATATTTTTATTTACTTTCATTTCAAAATGAAAAATTATATTATAAACAAATTTATTACATTAGTACTATTTGCAATGTAAATTTCAAATATTTAACTGAATTTGATTTAAATTAAAACCAACTACATCTTTAGTTTATGAAATGTCAAAATTTATTGTTTTGTTTTCTTGTTTATTTTTTGCTTGAAATATACGAAATTTCTTTTACGTCACATTACGAGATGGAAAAAAGATGGAAATTTGGTCAAAACAGACGTTAACTATCTTAATTTACTGTTTAATTTTGATTAAACTTGTTTCTATAAAATTGTGATTATTATAAAAATATGAATATAAATCTATGCAGAACATTAATACTCTTGAATTTTCAGTATCAACATGATCACGAAAAAAATGAAACCAAATAATGAGGAAAAGAAGATTTTTAAAGGTCCCCAGACCAAAATAAGTAAATGTAACTTATTAATTTTGTTTATTTATTATAATTTTTATTATTTAATTATTAGTTAAACTATTGGAAACTATCTATGAAACACCAGAACCAGATCCTTATATTATTAAAAAAATACGTTCCTGACGATTTGGAACCTTATTTACAGCGCCCTCATGCGGATGGAGAGTAAATAAAATTAAGAATATTCATGTTCTAGCTTTTGATTAGAAAATATAATTATTTTTCGCTATAATCTACATCAGGGGTGGGTATTAAGTCGATCGCGATCGACCGGTAGACCGCCAAGACTTTTTGGAGTGACCGCCTTTAACTAAGACGCGCATATTAAAAGAAACATATTTATGAAACACCGACGCCAGCTAGACTGGAGAATCGGCTTTTCACAATCGATGCGACAGTGTTTACTTACGATGAATGTGTAGACGACACATGTACCTTCATTGGAAGCGCACGATGACGCTGAAGTACATACATCCGTTACACATTCATCGGTTCACCTATGTTCGCTGCTCGCTGCATTGGATACGTCAAAAATATTTCTGACGAGTTGTTTAAAAACGGAGGTACATTAAACAAAGAGAAATATTATGATGATTGATGAAATAATAAAACTCCACTCCAAATTTGAAAGACGTTTTCAAAAATTTACTAGACTTGAACCAATTATTACATTCATGTGTTACCCATTTGGCAATGTTGATGTGGAAGAAATAACTCAAAATACAAATATTGTAGACTTTTTTTTAGCTCACCATACCTACGCCACTGGGTGGACCGCAACACCTTGAAAAAATTAGAAGTGGCTCGTACCCTGGAAAAGTTTGCCCACCCCTGATCTAGATGTATATCAACTGAATTATTAGAATTATCTCTAGGTGGAGTTGCATGCCCAAGCACGCCCCCTCTGCCATCAAAGTTATCTGAACACCTATGATTTCTTGAGTAATCATAATGAGCATCTGTACCGAACGAAATTATAATGTTTGGATGAGTGGTGTTGCGATAAAAAGTAACTGGTATGTATTGTGACCATGTTCTAAAAACTTCTTCAGTTAATGAAAGTAAATGTTGATTTGGATTGTCAAAATTCCAAGATATATTTTGACCATGCCATTTTACATTATCAACCTGATAACTATATATATATATATATATATATATATATATATATATATATATATATATATATATATATATATATATATATATATCACTAAATCCGCATCTTGGTGTTTTCAGTAATTTTATAGTTTCATTATTAAGTGAACCGCTTTCCGTTAAATTGTATCGCCTCTGACATGTTTTTAGAGCAGAAATATATGACGTACTTGATTCATTCATATACATTAATTCTCTAGTATCATTTAAATAACCATAGTTGAATAAATAATTTCTAACATCGCTAAATTCATACGCGTTAGCATAACATAATAATAATAATAAACAAATAAAATACATTTTGACCGGGCGAGGTATCACCAATTACTAAATTAATATGTATCTATAATTTTAATATAATAGATCGCCCACGCATGAAATACATATATTCACGTTTAACAAACGGGCGTGGCGCATAACTAGATTTAACGCTGATTTTATACTTGTTTTAACTTTATATTTCGTATGTCTAAATTAGCTGAGAGACTAAACGACATAACTGGTGTGCCCTCGGGCGCATACAATTCGATGTACAGCCAAATATGCATAATCTATAACTAGTTGTAATCGATAATCAATAAATAATCAATATCTCAAAATTATTACAAAACCAAATTTATTCTGTCATCGGGGACCATCGGGGCCTTTTTCGGAAACTCTATCAATAGGGTCCCTTGGGGGCAAAGCCCTATTGAGGGGCACACACGCAGTGAAGATAAACAATATCAATCAATTTTTAGGTTGCGGTGCTGTACACAAATTTAAATTTTCCGCCAAAAAGGGGCGGGGCATATAGGGTCACGTGGTACTTCCATTCGACCAATCAGGGGCGAGAAAATTTTTGAAAAGGGGTAATGGTGGGGGTGCCACAATCGTCGCCATACCTACTGCGCACATGCATCTACATTTTGTTTATGTATTTTCGGTACAAATAACAAATTTTCTTATGAAAATGTATAAATAAGATGGAAATATATTCAAGAAAAGGCTGCAGAACACGGTACGTGTTATCATTAATAAAGAAATGTTCGTTTAACTAAAAATGGGAAAATAAATTTTTAGTGCAATTAATGAATTAATATATATTAGGTTAATAATAATATACAAAACGTATCACATGTTTTCTAAAATATTAATAATACTTTATTGATTTTAAATTTATCACTTCAAAACAACACAGTAAAATATTTAGATTATTTTTCTGTAAAAAGTTTATTATTTAAAAAAATTGTTTTTAAATTATAAATATAATATTATTTTTGCTTTTTCAGATATTACAGTTCTTGGATTTTCGGGAGATGGAGACAGCAGAATTTTAAAATCGATGGAATACATTTGTAAACTAGGAAAAAGCTCGAGTGAAACAAATCAAAATATAGGTACCTGGTTTTGAAAACCATTAAATAGACAACTTCTTTTTGTTATTCAAGATACAGTCCATATTGGTGGAAAACTTAGAAACAGATTATTAAATAAGAAAAAAATAGCAATAGGGAATTACAGTTGTAACATTGAACATATTGAAAATTTAGAAAAACAATTTAGTAAAGATGTACACATGTCAAAAGAATGCGACTTAGATAACAAAGATAAAATGAATTTTGATGGTGTTGAAAGATTATGCCACGATAGAATAATAAATTTATTAAAAGAAAACGTAGAAAATAGTGAAGGTACTTAATGTTTTCTCAATATTATAAAAAACGTAAACGAAACATTTTTAAACGTAAATTTAAAAAGTTTAGAAAGAATTAAAAAAAATTTGGTTTGCTGTATTTTTTTACGCATTTGGCGAGAATGGCTTGTAGATAAAAAAAATGTTAACAGAAAATTTTATATCTAGAAATGCATATATGTGTATAGAAATAAATGCACGTGAATTAGTTTCAATTATTTTATATTTAAAAGAAAACAATATGGAAAATTTGTTTCTGCTAATTCTGCTGTCTAGTCAACCGTGCGAAATTTTTTTTAGAACTTTGCGATCGATGACATCAACACAGTCAACAATAGTAAATTTTTCGTTATTAGAAGTGCTGCACAGAATACGAAGAATTGATATATTGCAAGATATCCATTCCAGTACACAATATGATTGATATTATAAGTGAAATTAAATATTTAGGATTAATTGTAGACGATAAATTAAAATTCAGTGCACACGTTGATTATATTTGTAAAAAGATTTCAAAAAACTTGGGTATTTTGAACAGAATAAGTGGTTTTTTAAGTATTTGGACTCGTAAGACAATTTACAATAAATTCTACCTCATTTTCATTTCTCTGGAACTATAATTTATTTATCTAATATCGGTGATAAGGATAGATTGCAATATCTACAGAACCGGGCGATGAGAATTATACTTGGCTGTAATCGTTATTGCAATATCAAATTAATGCTCACAACATTGAATTGGATTGAAATAGATAAATTTACTGAAATGAAAAGCATCGTATTTATACATAAAATTAAATTAGGTTTACTGCCACAATATTTTTCTAGTATATTAAAAACCTTTCAAGAAACCCATACCTATCAAACACGAAATGCTGGAAATTTTATATATTAGAATCCAGAAATTACAAACGAACACAAAACTCTATATTTTTTAAAGCAGTGGTAAAATACAACACCTTTCCAAAATATGTTAAGATGTGCAATTATAAAATTTTTTGTAGAGAGTTAAAAAACTTTTAATTAAATAATTTATTTTAATTAAGAATATATATTTCTTGTATATATGTTATATGTTTATATATTATTCAATATTGGTTTATAGAAGAATGTCACTTTTTTTATGTATTTTTTATAATTAATTGTATTTTTTGTAATGTACTCTATATTAGCGAAAGCTATAATAAATAAATATATTATTATTATTATATTTGCCAACTGATGACAACAGCGAAGAAAGCGTAAAGTGTGCATTGGAGAATAAGGAATCGGATATTCTGAAACTGTGATTGAAACGAATAGAAGCAAAACCAAAAAATTACATCGGAGTACCTCACCACGCTCTTTATATTGTTCAGTTATTAAAATCCGAGACTAACTTAAAAATTGAAGACATTTATTTGACATTGGAAAAAATTAAAACAAACCATTAAGAGTGTGGCCTTCTTCAGATATCATCCAATCCACATTGCCATTACCTTTTCGTGCTCGTTACAGTAACGTTCAGTCCATAATCGATTGCTTTGAAATAGAAATTCAAAAACCAAGCAATGCCGTCAACCAAGCGTTAACTTGGCCCGAGAACAAAAAATGTAATACTGTAAAAATATTTAATTCCATGTACTTCTGACGGCACAATTAATTATGTATCTGAAGTCTTTGGTGGATGAACAACAGATGCACTCATTATGGAGAACAGTGAGTTTTTGCAAAAACTGCCTGAACATTGTACTGTTGTGGCTTTTAAAACATATAGAGCCATTGTTAATTCAAAAGAATTGTTCGTTAGTAAGACCACCAAGCGTTTCTGTGAGTAAAAATCCCACTAAACAGGAAGTGATGGAAACAAAACGTATAGCCAGTTTGCGCATTCACATTGAAAGAGTAATCAGAAGACTAAGAAAGTTTGAATTTCTTATACTTCATTCAGTTATCCCACTGTCTTATATTGATATTATAGAATAGATGATATAGTTTATATTGTGGCTGCCTTAACTAATTTGCAAACACCGGTAATAAATCAGGGTCAATAAATCGGTAATCATGTACCATTATATTTACGATTTATGTACAACGTTTTTGTGATAAACATTTTCTTGCAACAACTCATTGATTATTTTACTGTATTGTACAGTCGATGAATAATTGCATAGCTTTTTCAATCATATTTTTCACAAACAGCTCATCATATTCAACCGTAACTAAGGTAATATTTTTACTACTTTCAAAATCCGATTTAGCGACGCAGAAATAACCCTTTCTTACATTTTTAAAATACATTTGCAGTTGTATTTGCGGCAAATATCTCGTTGCAATTTTCCCATTTTTTGCAATATGTTTTACTTCAGTTTTTTCCAAAACTGGATTTGATTTCAACCACAAAGTCCGAAGCAACAGCATCTGGAGAGGCTCCAATTATTGGGCGTTGTGGATTTAGTAACAAGCCACAACTATCCAATTTAATGGACCATTTTTTCTCCAGCTCTCGAATAACCTCTTTCTCTAATCTCCTCCCTCTTTCCATAGCTTTATTATTTATTGACTTCCACGCTCCAATTACACTGTTAAACACACTTTTTGTGACATGGAAATTTTTAGGTGTTTCTGATATATTTCGGCACCCTAAAAACGAATTTTAAATCAGAAATTGCCTATCACCCACAAATTTTTAGTAACAAGCATTTTTATATATATATATACTTATATAAACTCATAAGTATGCAACGTATGCTACATGGATTTATCTAAATAAGTATTGCACCACATTGTGTAATGTATCAGCAGTGACGAATATACCGTGTTAAGACAAGTTCATTCCTGTCCATTACTTGCAAGAAATTCGCACCCAAATCAGATATTGTGTACTTATTAGTAGGCATTTAGCGGCGTAAGAAGTTACTGTATTTTTTTATGTTTGTACCGCGAAACGTCGTTACTAACGTGTTAGTGTTCTACAACTTGATTTATGTTTATTAAAGTATACTGTGATTGACTGTGAATTAAAACATAAGTACAATGCCTAGGCAGTGTGTAAATAATGTTAACAGTTTTTGTTATGTGTGTGGGGAAATCACTTTTAAATCCCAAAAACGTACTTTTACCCAACTTGTACGAAAAGCTTACGAACTTTATTTTGGAGTCAAAGTAGGAGATCAAGATAAGCCATGGGCCCCTCACATATGTTGTAAGACTTGTGTGACGTTGTTGACAAGTTGGTTGAAAGGTACAAAACGTAAAATGCCCTTTGCAGTACCAATGGTGTGGAGAGAACCGAAAGACCATTTCACAGATTGTTACTTTTGCCTCACTAACATACAGGGCATAGGACCGAAGTCCAAGCATACTGTGCAGTATCCCAATTTACCATCAGCTTTACGTCCTGTTGAACATAGTGAAGAACTTCCTATCCCAAAACCACCAGAATCGTGGAATTTGGACGAAGACGAAACCGAATGTGCCGGTGGTTTAAGTGGTGCTACACAATTCACACAGGAAATCGACAATGATCCAGACTTTCAAGCTGCAGGATGTTCAATAGAACCACATTTGATTTCACAAGCTGAACTGAATGATTTAGTTCGAGATTTAAAACTAGGAAAATTACAGTCAGAACTCCTAGCATCTAGATTAAAAGGATGGAATCTCCTCGAAGGTGACGTACATATAACCGACTTTCGAAAACGTCACAAAGGACTTACACATTGTTTCGCTCAAGAAGGGACTTTGGTGTACTGCACAAATGTTGACAACTTATTTGATGCATTAGGACAGAAACATGAACCAAAAAATTGGCGCCTATTCATTGATTCTTCTAAACTTAGCTTAAAAGCAGTTTTACTTCACAACGGAAATAAATACCCATCTGTACCTATAGCTCATGCCGTTCATATGAAGGAATCGTACGAGAATATGCAATATCTCCTAGAACACATCCGGTATAAAGACTATGAGTGGTCAATCTGTGGGGACCTAAAAGTGATAGCACTTCTTCTTGGATTGCAGCTGGGGTATACGAAATACTGCTGTTTCCTGTGTGAATGGGACAGTCGTGCACGAGATCGTCATTATATACAGAAAAAATGGCCACTACGCCAAGCACTAACTCCGGGTCTAAAAAATATTACTAACGAACCATTGGTTGATTCTAAAAACGTATTTCTACCACCACTGCATATTAAATTGGGCTTAATGAAAAATTTCGTTAAAGCACTAGATCGGAACGGTAGAGGTTTCTTGTATCTGAAACTGAAATTTCCTAGAGTTAGTGAGGCAAAAATTAAAGAGGGCATATTTGTGGAACCACAAATACGAGAACTTATGAAAGACGACGAATTTGATAACAGGCTGACTGAAGTTGAACTAAGAGCATGGAGAGCTTTTAAAACAGTTGTGACTAATTTTCTTAGAAATGTCAAAGCTGAAAATTACGAAGCTCTTGTAACTGAATTACTCAGTGCCTACAGAGAAATGGGATGTAACATGTCATTAAAAATTCATTTTCTGGATGCTCATCTCGATTTCTTTCCGGAAAATTTGGGTGCCGTAAGTGATGAACATGGGGAACGGTTCCACCAGGACGTTTCAACCATGGAAAAGCGATACCAAGGCAAATGGAGTCCAAATATGCTTGCTGATTACTGCTGGACATTAGTCCGGGATGCCGCAGGGACAAAATATCGCCGCAAAACATCAGTATCAACGTTTTGAGGTAAGATTAAGAACATACCGTTGTTGATATACTTCAGTATAACATAACACTCCGTAGCAAAAAATCTATGGGTGATGGAGAAATTCCAAGGTCATTTTCTGCTTTCTAGGGTAAGTTTACACAACATATGCCGTGTTTCATCCATGTCACAAAAAAAAAGTTGATTTTTGTTTACCAGTGTTATTATATTTATTTCTTATTATTATTTTTGTATGTATACTTATTTTGTTTTCATATACATTATACAATATTTGTGACGAAATTATAATAATAAAATATAATAAATAATATGAATGACTGTTTACTAACTATACATTTAAGTATATATTTTAAAATGAACAATTATTTTAATAATAAAATAAATTGGTTGGAATAATTAGTTATAGTATTAGTTAAATTTACATTTTTCCGCTTTATATAATAATAATAATAATAATAATAATAAATCTTTATTGCCCAACAGAGTGATCCATTAATAGGACAATACATAAAAATACATTTATTAACCCTGCAGTGGGCGCGCCCAATTTCATGACATTTCTAGTCGCGCCAAGTCTGCTAGACCCAAAAATCAATAACCAGTTTTATGTCAATAAATTTTAATGTAAGATGTTTATTTACTACTACATGGTTGTCTGATATATTTAAGTTGCTGTTAACATGAAAAAAAATATTATTGTATTTGTTGTTTTGTATTGTTTAAAGGCTTTTGTAAATTATGTTAATTTTATAAAAGTAAGAACAGTCTCCGATGTATTTCAAGATATTTATTTTTAAAAAATACATTTATAGACAGAACAGTGTTCCTAATAATATGTGTTAAAATAGACAATTAATTTTTCGCATTTTGATTCAATGATGTACAACTATTGCACAGAAACTCTGCATGTGACAGACACAAAATTTTTTTACAAGTTTTACAAAAATATTTTGTTTTAGAATCCTTTTTGCAAAAAAAACAACGTTTTTTAATTGTGGGATTATTAGGGTCACCTAGTGGATGGTCTGCAGAGGTTCCAGCTACTTCTTGTCTTCTAAGGCGGACTTCCGGTGGAAGATTTTTGAGTAGTGACCGCCGATGTAAATGGTCATTTGTAAGAGACAACGCCAATTCTTGTATATACCGGCGTCTTGGTAGACTAATGTCGATGTTGTTTGAAATATAAATTATTTGTGAGTTGATTGCAGCTACATTTAGTAATGAATAAAATACGACCATTGGCCATCTTCTTGTATTCCTTGCTACGTTGTAAAGAGAACAAAGCTGGTCTACCGTGTCAACACCACCCTTGGTGGTATTATAAAAAGTAATAATCTCTGGCTTGTTTTGATCACCTGTTGAACTGTCAATTGCATCATCGTGGTGCATGGATGATACTAATAGTACATTTTTATACTTTTTTGGGGTATATGACACAATTGTCATATCCCTTTGGAACCCGAACATGCTGGAAGTCACTGGACGTTGCTTTGTATTTACAAACTCTGGTGGAAGTTCCCTTTTATTTTTTTTAACTGTTCCTACATAGGTTAATTTGTGATTTTTCAGTAGCAACGAAATAAGCGGAAATGTTGTAAACCAGTTGTCACAAGTAAGGTTCCTTCCTGTGCCGGATATAGAAGAAATTGCTCTTTCAACTACACTAGTTGTATCATTTTGAACATGATATGGCCCTTCTGGCTGTGTTCCGGGATATATCTCTAGGTGTAGGGTGTAACGGGATTTAGCGTCTACGAGGGCAAATATTTTGATACCGTATTTGTTCGGTTTTTTGGGATTGTACTGTTTAAAACTGCACCTGCCTCTAAACCCCTCCAGTTTCTCGTCAAGAGTTACATATTCACCTAACGTGTAAGGTTTTTTAAAATTTTCAACTATATTTTCAAATAACTCCCTGATAGGTGCTAATTTGTCTGATTTTCGTCGTTCTTCGCGAGTATCCAACTCATCAAATCGAAGACATCGCAACAGAAACAAAAAACGTTTTTCTGACATAGTTAACCAAAACCGCTCGACCCCCAAACCTTTGTGATCCCACAAGTTCGAGCTATTTAGTCGACTACCTTTTAGATATCCAGCCAAATACAGGAGCCCTATCAGAGCTTTAACTTCTACTACATCAGTTGATTTGCAATCGCGGTCCCTTGCATATGCACCTGACATTGTATTGAGAATATGTCTGTTAGTGTTCTCTACAACTAAATTTATAATATCGTTGGAGAAAAAAAGTTCCCAGCTTTGTAAAATAGTTTTTGCCATTTTCCCACTACCTTTCACTCCAGGCAAATGTGTGATTAAGTTAGACTGTCGTGTTCTAACACTTTTATTTGGAACTATTTTACTCCACTTGGTTTTTCCATCTTTTCCAAGAAAAAATGGAATTTTGGCTTGTTTTGGTGGACATATGGAATTTTCGTCATTACTATCAGCGTCCTCCTCGGTGTCAGAGTCCCGTAGATCTTCCTCCACATAATCCTCTTCATCTTCTGGCTCACTGTCGTCGTATTGTTCTTCAGCTAAATCCATCTCTTCCAACAAACGCTGTAAGTGTGCTTGCTCTTCTTCGTAATCCATAATCACTATTTTAGAAACACTTTTATAAAGAATGGCTCAAAATGTAATCAACAATATACACACTAAATACGGAAAATTCAGAAAAAATGTCAAAAACGCTAACAAAATTACACTAACGTAAACGGTCGCGCCAAGTCCCACAGACTTTTTTCTAAATAACTCACGAATACTAACACTTGTGCTTATACCGATTATCGGGTGGCTACTAAGTCTAAAAATAGAAAGGTACCTGGCCGTTCAACCCTCTTCCATCCCCTCTAACAAATTGCCACTTAATAATGTATTCATCGGGTTTGTGAGACTTAGCGCGACCACTGCAGGGTTAACATATATGGTAGAATAAGAAAATACAAAATAAAATATAAACTATTTAATTTAAACTAAGAAAAAAAAACCAAAAAAGAAAAACCATAATAATATTAATCAATAAAACAAATAACACAAAAATTTTAGTCGAGAAAAAACAAAAAAAAAAACTAATTTAAGCTGTAATATTGTTTAAAACAGCATTTAATGAGTTGAAAAATAAATCAATATTATTATTGTTTATGCTGTTGTAATTGTTACACATAATAAATATTGGTGTTCTTTGCGACATATTCGTTCGGCCAGTATTTGTGTAAAAAGCTTGTGGGAATCTGGTGGTTGAACGTGGTACACAGAAGTTTATATTACCAAGTAAGTTAGCACAATCAAGTTCATTATTTAACAGTTTGTAAAGTATAGCTATTGAGATATTGATTCGACGAGAAGCTAGCGAATCATAAGTATGCGTATCCAACAAATAATTGTAATCTACTCCTTGAGGAGGATAATTACCATCTATTTTATAAGTTAAAAATTTTAAAAATTTTCGCTGTACTTTTTCGATATCATTTATTTGCTTTGCGTATATAGGATAACAAACTATAGCGCAATATTCCAATTTTGACCTTACAAAACTGTTAAACAATGTAGTGAAAACTGATCTACAATTAAACTGCTTAGTGTTTCTAACAATATATCCAAGCATTCTGTATGCTGAATTTACAATTTGTGTGACATGTTGATCGAATGAAAAATGTGTATCGAAGATAACACCCAAATCTTTCATAACTGTTTCTCTGCCTAGCGCAGAGTTATTGATTGTATAATTGCACGTAAGTGGTTGCATTTTACGAGTGTATGTCACAACTTTACATTTATTTATGTTGACAGATAAATTATTTGCAGTGCACCAGTTTATAATTTTATTAATGTTTGTTTGCAATTTTACATAATCATCGATGGTATCAATCAACGTATATATTTTTAGATCGTCAGCAAACAGAAGAACATTTATGTCTAGGCTGAAACATAAATCGTTAATAAAAATAGAAAATAGTAAAGGTGCTAAATTAGCTCCTTGTGGTACTCCTGATGTACAGATGTATGCTGACGACTCAAAACCTCGAAAACTCACAAACTGCGTTCTATCAAGTAAATAGGATTTTAATAGACGTACAAAAGATGATGATAGTCCAATATTTCCAAGTTTGTTTAGCAAAATGTGCAAGTCAACCTGATCGAACGCTTTTTGTAAGTCCATATAGATTGTATCAACTTGACAATTGTTATCCAAGGCTTCAGCAACGTACTGTGAAAATGTACATAAATTAGTAGTTGTTGAACGTTTTTCTGTAAAACCATGTTGAAATTCAGATAAGTTTTGTTTAGTGGCGTTGAATATGATATTGCACAGTATTATTTCGAAAACCTTAGACAAATTGTTTAAAATAGAAATCGCTCTATAATTACATATATTGTGAACATCACCAGATTTGAATACTGGACTGACACGAGCTATTTTCCACATATCCGGAAATTTTTGTTGTTTAATAATTAAATTAAAAACAAATCTTACAGGTTTACATAAATAATAAATACAGTCTTTTATGACAAAAGCTGGTATTTGATCTATACCCGCTGTAAGTTTATTATTAAGTTTTTTAGTAGCATTGAGTATGTCAGTGTCAGTAATTTCTGAGATGTTAATTGTATTATTAAAATTATACTGATAATCAAAATTGTTGTATTGATTACACTGTTAAACACACTTTTTGTGACATGGAAATTTTTAGGTGTTTCTGATATATTTCGGCACCCTAAAAACGAATTTTAAATCAGAAATTGCCTATCACCCACAAATTTTTAGTAACAAGCATTTTTATATATATATACTTATATAAACTCATAAGTATGCAACGTATGCTACATGGATTTATCTAAATAAGTATTGCACCACATTGTGTAATGTATCAGCAGTGACGAATATACCGTGTTAAGACAAGTTCATTCCTGTCCATTACTTGCAAGAAATTCGCACCCAAATCAGATATTGTGTACTTATTAGTAGGCATTTAGCGGCGTAAGAAGTTACTGTATTTTTTTATGTTTGTACCGCGAAACGTCGTTACTAACGTGTTAGTGTTCTACAACTTGATTTATGTTTATTAAAGTATACTGTGATTGACTGTGAATTAAAACATAAGTACAATGCCTAGGCAGTGTGTAAATAATGTTAACAGTTTTTGTTATGTGTGTGGGGAAATCACTTTTAAATCCCAAAAACGTACTTTTACCCAACTTGTACGAAAAGCTTACGAACTTTATTTTGGAGTCAAAGTAGGAGATCAAGATAAGCCATGGGCCCCTCACATATGTTGTAAGACTTGTGTGACGTTGTTGACAAGTTGGTTGAAAGGTACAAAACGTAAAATGCCCTTTGCAGTACCAATGGTGTGGAGAGAACCGAAAGACCATTTCACAGATTGTTACTTTTGCCTCACTAACATACAGGGCATAGGACCGAAGTCCAAGCATACTGTGCAGTATCCCAATTTACCATCAGCTTTACGTCCTGTTGAACATAGTGAAGAACTTCCTATCCCAAAACCACCAGAATCGTGGAATTTGGACGAAGACGAAACCGAATGTGCCGGTGGTTTAAGTGGTGCTACACAATTCACACAGGAAATCGACAATGATCCAGACTTTCAAGCTGCAGGATGTTCAATAGAACCACATTTGATTTCACAAGCTGAACTGAATGATTTAGTTCGAGATTTAAAACTAGGAAAATTACAGTCAGAACTCCTAGCATCTAGATTAAAAGGATGGAATCTCCTCGAAGGTGACGTACATATAACCGACTTTCGAAAACGTCACAAAGGACTTACACATTGTTTCGCTCAAGAAGGGACTTTGGTGTACTGCACAAATGTTGACAACTTATTTGATGCATTAGGACAGAAACATGAACCAAAAAATTGGCGCCTATTCATTGATTCTTCTAAACTTAGCTTAAAAGCAGTTTTACTTCACAACGGAAATAAATACCCATCTGTACCTATAGCTCATGCCGTTCATATGAAGGAATCGTACGAGAATATGCAATATCTCCTAGAACACATCCGGTATAAAGACTATGAGTGGTCAATCTGTGGGGACCTAAAAGTGATAGCACTTCTTCTTGGATTGCAGCTGGGGTATACGAAATACTGCTGTTTCCTGTGTGAATGGGACAGTCGTGCACGAGATCGTCATTATATACAGAAAAAATGGCCACTACGCCAAGCACTAACTCCGGGTCTAAAAAATATTACTAACGAACCATTGGTTGATTCTAAAAACGTATTTCTACCACCACTGCATATTAAATTGGGCTTAATGAAAAATTTCGTTAAAGCACTAGATCGGAACGGTAGAGGTTTCTTGTATCTGAAACTGAAATTTCCTAGAGTTAGTGAGGCAAAAATTAAAGAGGGCATATTTGTGGAACCACAAATACGAGAACTTATGAAAGACGACGAATTTGATAACAGGCTGACTGAAGTTGAACTAAGAGCATGGAGAGCTTTTAAAACAGTTGTGACTAATTTTCTTAGAAATGTCAAAGCTGAAAATTACGAAGCTCTTGTAACTGAATTACTCAGTGCCTACAGAGAAATGGGATGTAACATGTCATTAAAAATTCATTTTCTGGATGCTCATCTCGATTTCTTTCCGGAAAATTTGGGTGCCGTAAGTGATGAACATGGGGAACGGTTCCACCAGGACGTTTCAACCATGGAAAAGCGATACCAAGGCAAATGGAGTCCAAATATGCTTGCTGATTACTGCTGGACATTAGTCCGGGATGCCGCAGGGACAAAATATCGCCGCAAAACATCAGTATCAACGTTTTGAGGTAAGATTAAGAACATACCGTTGTTGATATACTTCAGTATAACATAACACTCCGTAGCAAAAAATCTATGGGTGATGGAGAAATTCCAAGGTCATTTTCTGCTTTCTAGGGTAAGTTTACACAACATATGCCGTGTTTCATCCATGTCACAAAAAAAAAGTTGATTTTTGTTTACCAGTGTTATCTGTTCCACTAAAGTCCCATTCTGTGTCTTACAGTGCGCAATTTCGTAAAACTTTGAAGCAGTGATCCTACAGTATCTCAACTCATACCACAATTTTGACTCTGAATGTGTTTGTTTTACTTTGGAAATTTTAATGCATTCTTCAACGTCCATTTGACTTTTTGCAAACAATATGAAATCATCAGCTGAACTTTGACCAGTTTTAACAAATTTTATAACTATTTGGTGCAAAGAATAGTCTGTGTGATTTAACTGTGAAAAAGTGTGGAGAGAGCTGGATATTAAGGTTTCTCTTCTCGAGTTCTTCTATGACGTTCTTCACAAGATTATCAGTATTCAAAAAGTCGTAGTTCATCTCTGGTTTCTGCATATCAGTTGCTCCTATAAATTTTATATTTGTCCCAACTTGGGACAACATAGCCTTCTTCCAATAACACACGGTTGCAGTTGGTTCTGACTCTCCGCTTCGGCGATGAAGCCACATGAGGAAAGCGACTGCATGTTTGCATCCACCTAAAATTTACCATCGACCATCAAAAATTGTAGTTTTCTGATAATTGTTGTACATGAATAAATAGTTTTGATTTTACCAGCAGAGGCTGCACAGTACTTGCATGAAACATTTAAGATTTCTTCTTTTTTTCATCAACCGTCATAGCTACAGAATATGGTTTACTTCAAACTCGATGTTCTGGACAT
Source organism: Clivina fossor (assembly GCA_963966155.1). NCBI lineage: Eukaryota > Metazoa > Arthropoda > Insecta > Coleoptera > Carabidae > Clivina > Clivina fossor. The sequence goes on from OZ014551.1 coordinate 37,811,970, forward strand.
ATCGGTGCCCTTACAGTGAACACATCTTTCTCCCTTTTCACTTCCACATATCCAACAGCAGCATCACCATAGTTTTCTCGTTAAGATTTGATAAGTACATCAAAAAACGATTAATTGTATGAAACTTTTAAGGTAAAAAGCCACCCAATTCTAAAGTCAAATCAACTGTTATAACAAGAATAATAAAGAATATTTATTAACGTTGTTAACAATTGTTAAATTGTTTAAAAAATGGATTGGCATCTTAAGAATAACACTGAATAACTATTAAGAAAAATATGAACCCGAAATAGTTTTTTAGATAACCAACGCTGTTTGATACCATGACATTTGACAATTGAAATTTCATAACTTTTATTAGTTCAAGTAAAGCCAGGTTATTTAGAATATATGAAGAGCTAAAAACGCTTTGTTTGAATAGCTGCTTGGTTTATAAAAATTCAAACAATAAAATATTATATTATTCGTTATTTTATTTTGACATATTTTCAAATTTGAAAATCGAATATTATTAAAATGTCAGACAGCAGCCGGATGCAAATTATCTACAAATTTCTAGTTGAAATATCTTAATAACTAGGTGATGAAGTGTGTGTTTTTTATTGATATCATAAATTTAAACTTTCAATATTTATTCCTGCATTTTTCATTAAGATGGTGAGTTGTTAAAATGATATATTTTGATGATATTAATGTGATGTAATAACATCGTGTACATGTTATAGGTAATTGAATAAAAGTTTATTTATCATTTTCTCAATTAATACATGGTAAAATGTTGTTTTTATTAATATCTTTGAAAAGCAAAAAGGCCAATCTTTATATTTTATAAAATTTTCACTAATTCTTAAGTTCTATCATTTGGGTGACTTTTTACCTTAAACAAGTACCAAGAAACAAACATTCATCAATGTACATTCATCGAGATATATTGTTATTCATTATTTGTTATCCATTTAAAATGTTGGGTTAGATTTGTTGTAACGTGACAGAAATATAAATTTACACAATCAAACTGGTAACCTTTTTAAATTTTAACAAATCACCATCGCATTATGAATAATGTCTTTAACGTGATGGAGTGAAATTTTATGTGTTAGATTTGAATTTGGCGGCATAACCGCAACTGACAGGTGTGGTGTACGTAATGGCTGCAATTGAGTTGTAATGTTGAATATTGTATATCATAATAAATAAAATATATTAGTTAAAAATACCAAAATAGACTTTAATTTAAAAGGTTATGGGCCCAGCACGCTTCCACTGCGCAACTCTGCTGGTAGGATTTCTTCCCAATTATTATTTTTCATCTCTTCCAATTTTCCGAAACGTGTGTTTAATTGATCTACCTGCATATAGATCATGTCCCAAAAACCTTGTAAATCTGCGCACGTAACAGGTTTACTATCGCCGGTAGGACCATTTTCACACGCGTGAATCAAATCACGAAACTGTACAAATTTCTTCGCGATTAGTAAATTTGCTTGCCCAACCGCCACATCAATCATATCTTTCGCGTTTTCCGATAGTTCATTTATGTTTTTATAATCTTCCCACTCTCTACAATGTTGTTGTAAACCTTCGATAAATTTTCATATTTCAGAAATTTAATTTTTAATTTTCTTGCAAATTAATATAAGCGATTTAAAAATTCATAATGTAAGTTTATAATTGTAAAATCGAGGAGGAGTGTTAGATTTGAATTTGGCGGCATAATCGCAACTGACAGGTGTGGTGTACGTAATGGCTGCATTATGTAAACAAAACATTTATAAAGCACCAGGTAGGAAGTCTAACAAGTGGTAAACGTGGCGTCAATACAACCGTGGTATGTGCAGTTAGGTGCTGCTAGTCTGTATATTCCACCAATGATAATTTTTAAGAGAAAAAAAATGTCACCCTGATCCTAAAATTGGAGCACCTCCCGCCAGTATTGTTACGATTTCAGACACGGGATCAGAGGCGGCTTGTACGGTAAACGGACTAACCGGCCGCGGGGGCCCGGGCTTGTAAGGGGTCCCAGAAAAGGCCGATTGTATTAAAGTGTTTTCTTAAACATTGTTTGATAACACTTGTATTACATTTTAGAAACGAAATTATGAGAAATACAGAAAGAGACAGCAAACACTTTTAATTGTTTTCCTTTTTTTCTGTGATTTCGTCTAAGAAAGTAAAACTTTTTATGTTTTTTTTTTTATATTTACATGCATTTTGCATTTGTATTTTCTTTATACGGCATTCGTCGGTAGATAACAATGTTGCTGCTGCGTTACTTTCAGCCTACATGTTTTGAATATACTATAGAGCGATAGAGCAGAAAGCCGCCTTTTCACAATAAAAGCGACTGGTTGCTTTTGTACAAATCGGCCGACATCAGCACAATTAATTCGATGAATGTATAAATGACCCGTTCCTTCTTTGAAACATGCGCACATTGATGAAATTTAAAGTTTACGTACGTCGTTTACACATTCAACGGTTTACGATATAATATGTAATAGACCTTGAACAAATAAATGTTCGTATTGTCATTGTGAAATTTAATATAATAATACTCAAGAATATTGAGATTTTATATTTTTCCCAAAATTTCACAAGATACTCAGTCGTTGAATCGGCTGTTAAGCTATGCATCAACGACTGGCCAGTTTAACCGTAGATACGTTTTTTTTTGGGAAAAATATAAAATCTCAATATTCTTGAGTATTATTATATTAAATTTCACAATGACAATACGAACATTTATTTGTTCAAGGTCTATTACTATAATTGCTTATCGCATTACTGTATAGATGGCGTTGGTGGTATTTATTTACTTCTCATCGTTATCGCTTTGAAGTACTTGCTATAAAAGGCAGCCAGAATTAACATCGGTTATCAGTTGCCTCACAGCAACTGATCACAGCACCGTACTGATGAGGTCCTAAAAACCGAAATACGTATCTACGGTTAAACTGGCCAGTCGTTGATGCATAGCTTAACAGCCGATTCAACGACTGAGTATCTTGTGAAATTTTGGGAAAAATATTAAATCTCAATATTCTTGAGTATTATTATATTAAATTTCACAATGACAATACGAACATTTATTTGTTCAAGGTCTATTACTATAATTGCTTATCGCATTACTGTATAGATGGCGTTGGTGGTATTTATTTACTTCTCATCGTTATCGCTTTGAAGTACTTGCTATAAAAGGCAGCCAGAATTAACATCGGTTATCAGTTGCCTCACAGCAACTGATCACAGCACAGTACTGATGAGGTCCTAAAGACCGAAATACGTATCTACGGTTAAACTGGCCAGTCGTTGATGCATAGCTTAACAGCCGATTCAACGACTGAGTATCTTGTGAAATTTTGGGAAAAATATAAAATCTCAATATTCTTGAGTATTATTATATTAAATTTCACAATGACAATACGAACATTTATTTGTTCAAGGTCTATTACTATAATTGCTTATCGCATTACTGTATAGATGGCGTTGGTGGTATTTATTTACTTCTCATCGTTATCGCTTTGAAGTACTTGCTATAAAAGGCAGCCAGAATTAACATCGGTTATCAGTTGCCTCACAGCAACTGATCACAGCACCGTACTGATGAGGTCCTAAAGACCGAAATACGTATCTACGGTTAAACTGGCCAGTCGTTGATGCATAGCTTAACAGCCGATTCAACGACTGAGTATCTTGTGAAATTTTGGGAAAAATATAAAATCTCAATATTCTTGAGTATTATTATATTAAATTTCACAATGACAATACGAACATTTATTTGTTCAAGGTCTATTACTATAATTGCTTATCGCATTACTGTATAGATGGCGTTGGTGGTATTTATTTACTTCTCATCGTTATCGCTTTGAAGTACTTGCTATAAAAGGCAGCCAGAATTAACATCGGTTATCAGTTGCCTAACAGCAACTGATCACAGCACCGTACTGATGAGGTCCTAAAGACCGAAATACGTATCTACGGTTAAACTGGCCAGTCGTTGATGCATAGCTTAACAGCCGATTCAACGACTGAGTATCTTGTGAAATTTTGGGAAAAATATAAAATCTCAATATTCTTGAGTATTATTATATAATATGTATTTGATGCTGAAATCGTGAAATCACTGTCGACAGTTCTTTTGCCATCATTTGCCTGTCAGTGCTGAAGTGAAGTTGCTAATAAACTTGAAAAAAATTATAGTGAATAGTTTTATTGTCGTGTTGCAGTGATTACTAAGCTAATACATATATATTATTTTAATTTAATATTAATATATTATTTTAATTAAACTCGAATACTATACAGTTTTAATAAAATATATTTAAAATATTTTATAAGAACAAAATTTTACTTTTATTTTTATAGCAAGCAAACATGAAGAGTTGTCGAAGCGGCGCAGAAAAACGGAAGAAAATTAAGAAACAGCTTGAAATTGCTGAAAGGCAAAGATATGCGTTTCATAAATATTTGAAAATTAATGTAAATACAGATTTTCCTTCAACGTCTACATCAGATAATTCTGTATTGCCTTCATTTGAAACTATTTCTGTTAATACAGAAAATACAGAAGAAGAATTAATTGATACTCAGGAGGTTACGAATGCAATAGAAAAAGATTTTATAAATGTAAATGCTCAAGACATGTCAAAAAGCCATTTCGATGTAGATATTGAAATAATAAATGACATAGCTTTATGGCCAACGACATTAACAGATGCTGTTATTGACTATATTATTAAAAACAAACCAAACAATATCGGAAATATAGAAAATATGAAATTACTATATAAAGATAAAAATTAAACATATCACAGAGGACTTTCCAATGACCATTTTTATAGAAAAACATCAAATGGGACTATGGAAAAAAGAAATTGGTTATTTTCTGAAACTAGCAAAAATGTATACTGCTACCCTTGCAAGCCTTTTTATTATCCAAATCAAAATTAATAACTGGTTTGCAAAATTGGAGGTCAATTACTGTGACTTTATCGGAACATGAAATTTCCAAAAAACACATGGCAGCAATGTGTACACTGTATAAGCGATCAACAAAATTGAATAGAATCGTTACATTGCTATTACAGCAAGAGGAAACAGAAGTAAATTATTGGAGAGAGGTGTTAGAACGAATAGTATCTACAATAAAATATTAAGCAGCCTTGGATTAGGGTTTAGGGGCCATAATGAAAGCAAATTTTCCAACATTAAAGGAAATTATCTAACATTAGAATATCTAAGCGAATACGACAAGTTTTAAAAATTGCATTTGAAAAAGTACGGAAACCAAGGACGAGGAAAGGTAAACTATTTTCGCATGGTATTTGCAATGAATTTGTTCATCGAATTAGTAACCAAGTAAGAGCTGAAATAATACAAGAAATAAAAACCGCGAATTATTACAAGATAATAAATTGTTGATTCGACTCCCGACATTTCACATGTTGATCAACTAACATTTGTGATAAGATATGTTTCTTCACTTGGTGATACAGAGGAAATTTTTTTGGAATTTATTCCCATAGATAAACATACGTCGTCATATTTGGAGCAAGAAGTATTGAAAACATTAATAAAATATGGATTAGATATTATTAACTGCCGAGGACAATCATTTGATAACGCTGCCAACAGTTTTGTTCGTTTGTTGCACCAGTGCAACACTTTTTATGATTTCTGCACTAAACTCGTTCGTTTGAAGAATTAGTGTTGCACTAACTTTAACTATTTCTGTTCGTTTCTTTAGAGTGCAGTAACACTAACTTGCATTTCTATCACCTGCTCACTTCCATTAATATGACAATGCATATATATATATAACCAAAATAAAATTATTTTTTTGGAAAAGTTGGCAACACTGTATTTTGTTAAAATAATATAATTTATGTGGACACCAGGAGCATATTTTGTGAAAATTTGATTAAAATCGGTTAAATACTATGACCATATCGAATTTTTTAAAATTACAGTAATTTTCTATCTCGGAAAATTAGCAATACTGTATTTTACCAAAATTAAGTAATTTATGTGTTAACTAGCGGTATCTTCTGATAAAATCTGATTATAATCGAAAAAAAATATAGTTATGATAAATTTTTTAAAAATTTAGTAGTATTTTCTTGCAAAATTGGCAACACAATATATTATTGTTTGAAAATAATAGAAACACCGTACCGATCACTATACCACTTTTCCATGCAGTTAATGTGGTAAAAAAATATCTATTTGCAATATATCTTGTACATAAAAATTTACCAATGAAAACTTACTGAGTAAGCCAGTGCATATTGTAGTTGATAATTTTGCCGCTACGATGGCTAGTATAGGCTAAGCTAAGCTATTGCGTTTTAATTTTAAAAATTTATATACTTTCAGATGGAAAAATTATATTCATTGAAAGACAAGTCTATATTAATAAAATCGTGCCGCTTATGTATAAGCTATGAAAATATCAACACAACATTAAATAGAATACTAAGATGTAATTTATTTTAAACTAATAAATTTACGTTGTATTTTAACATTTTGGAACGATGCACATGCTATAAGCGTTTGCGAAGCCACTAACGCAGATGCAGCCACTGCAAGTATTTCAAATTGTGACCCTAATATTACAGTAACATGGACTGAACAAATGAATAAACTTCTACTCAATTTATACAGAGAAAAAAGCCCTTGGTAGAACGGGCACAATTAAAACATCAAAGTTAATGTGGTAGCAAATAGTCGAGGAAATGTTGCCATACGGTTATAATTTGACATGCCTCCAAGTTGAAAATAAGTGGAAAAGCCTGGAGAGAATGTATAAAAACGTACAAGTAAATAAGAAATCCACGGGAAGGGGAAGGAAAACATGCCCATATAAAAGGTAAAAGTATAGGATGTCTATGACACTTTATTTATTTATAAGATTTTTTGAGAATTGGATGAAATTTTAAGTGGAAGGCATAGCATAAACCCGGTATATACCATCGAGAGCAGCAATACAATAGAACTGGCAAATAACTTAACAGATTCGGAAATTAATAGAAGGTAATAATTGCTTTTAAAGCAAGATTTTATTTTAATTTTTATGTAAATTTCAGTACACCAGTACTGAAACGACAGAAACCAGTTAGGTCAAATAACGTGATTCAACAAAAAATTACAAAATTCAAAAAAATTAATGGAGGATCAAAATAAGAAAAAAGAACCGTATGAACCATATGAACCATATAAGGAACGATATAATAGAACAAATGAAAATAAAAAATGAGCTCCAAAAACAAACTCGTTGAGAAACAAATCAATTAATATTTATTCTTACTTAATTTTTGCCATTATGCAGTGTCCGTAGAGAGGGTGAATTACTTCACGCACCATACGAATACCAATGGTAACTTTTTAAATGTAAATATTTTGTTTCCCAAATTATTTTAAACCAAAAGTGCAAAGTTTATCGTAGAGAAACAAATAATAGAACCATTCATACCATATTGTATAGTTGATTTTCCTGTAACTCTTGCAGTGATGCCTTAGATTTAATTTACATGGTTCTTTATTTTCACAAAAAAAATGATAGTATTGTGCAAAATGGATCCAGCATTTTTTTCTCCACAACAAACATACCATGTGTAAATCCTATGGGTGTGAACACTGCTATTATCAGGATGCTAGGAATTTAATAATTGTTTTGTTTAAACTATTACTTGTTCAACTAATCTCAAATCTCAAAGTCAGACTGATAACTATGTTGTCACAATAATCTGAAAAATTGCATTTTCAGTTTTATTAAGGCCTGTAGTAAAATACTACTTCTTTTTACAAATTGTTATTGTTATTTTGAGTTGTAAAGTGTTCTTTAATAAATATGTCTGAAGTTTTGTAAACATTTGTTCACATAAAAATTGTTTATAATAAAAGTTTCCTAATTTAAAAAAAAAAATTAAATGCTCTATTTGTATTCAGTCTCTACTAATTGATCCCCATAATACAATATACAAAGAGCTAATTTTAATTAAGGATAAGGGAGCATTACAATATCCATCAAATGATTTATATAAAATATGCGAAATTTGTGAAAAAATCATAAGAATTTCTTTAAAACAAAACCGTGAACATGAAGCAAATTTTTTTATAACAAAAGTATTAAGACATCTAATTTCAAATACTAAATGTTTGAAAATCATGTAGTACTTTTAACCCTTTCGTCCCGAACGGTACATATATGTACCATCAACTTTTTAAATACGTAAAAGTTCAATTTATCGTTTAATAGCAACGAGAAGTGTACCAGACCGTATGTTTGGGGTTCAGGCACGCGCCTCATGTGTTAAAATGTGAGGTTAGAGAAGTATGACAGCTCATGAAAGTGTTTTTTGAAGACTGAACCTATCGTAGTACAATTATTGTCGTATTATATTGTTAACTTTACTGTTTTTTGTGTGTAATACTTTCTACATACGTAGTCAACACTCAGGTATGTATCATTTGTTTATATTTTAGAAAATCTTTATAATATTTTGGAGTGGTACATCTATTTACCAGCCGGTATTTTGAACGGTACACATATGGACCATCAGGTATGTAATTTACCTTTTTTTACTTTAGCCCTAAGATGAGTCGACGACCTTTGTGTGACAAGGAGTTGCAAACTATCATCGATGAGCTTACAGACGATGATGATCCGTTTTCGTCTGGATCAAGCGACAACTATGAACCAAGTGATGATGACGATGACGAAGCAGATTCACCGAAAGCGACCACTTCAAGAGTTACGAAAACTATCATAGTTGAGAAAGAAACAGAGAGTTCTGAATCTGAATCAAGTGATTCTGAAGTACAACAAGAAGATGTTAGTCACAATAAAATAAATCGTATTCTCGATTGGACGATCCCCGACGATAAGTTTGAACCTATCAAAAATCTGCAACCTGAGAGAGCTTGTAAACTTAGTGAAGATATTACGAAGAAATTGAGTCCAATGCAACTGTTTCATAAGGTTTTTCCGTATTCGCTCTACATACAAATAGTCGACTGCACTAATCAGCGACTTGATATGTTGAATAAAGAAAAAAAGCGTAAAGAAAAGATGACAGATATAGGAGAAATTCAAAAATTATTTGGATGCATCTTTATAATGTCATACAATCATCTACCTGGCCTGAAACATTATTGGAGTCAAAAAGAGTCCATGGGAAATCGTACAATCGAAAAGGCAATTTCTCGAGATCGATTCATGCTCTTAGCTTCAAAACTTTATTTTTCTCCGCCAGACAAACCACCGGATGTGTCAAAAACTTATTACGTTGATGAATTGATATCATGTTTGAAATATACATACTCTAAATGCCGTCAAGATAGTCAGTACCAAAGTATCGACGAGTCCATGACAAAATTCAAAGGCCGCTCATCGCTCAAGCAGTATATGCCCCTAAAGCCAACTAAACGAGGAATAAAATTGTGGCTTCGTTGCGACGCTGATTCCGGTTATACTTATGATATCCAAGTATACTCCGGTAGAGAATCTCCTACGAGTACTTCTAGTAAGAATGGATCCTTGACACTTGGTGAACGGGTCGTCAAATCTCTTGCTTCAACAATCAAATCCAAAGATGTAGTACTGTGCTTCGACAGATTTTTTACAAGCGTAAATTTATTAGAGACGCTAAATTATGCTGCTTTAGGTACTTGCATGGCAAACCGCAAAAATGTACCTACTATTGGAGGTAAACTTCAACGTGGACAGTCTGCATTCAGATGTACTTCTACAGGATTGCTATGTGTGAAATGGCAAGATACTAAAGAAGTATTGCTAATGAGTAACTGCCACAACCCTAATTTGACCACAGTTACAAAAAGGACCAAAACTGGTGATCAGGAGACAATTGAGTGTCCAGAAGCTATTGCTTTTTATCGCAAGAAAATGGGAGGAGTTGATCGAGCCGATCAATTCATAGGCATGTATAACCACGACAGGAAATCTGCTAAATGGTGGAAAAAAGTGTTTTACACATGTCTAAGTATGTCAGCAGTAAATGCATGGATTTTGTACAATGATGTGAGACGGAAGAATGAACAAATTCCATATCTGTCATTCATGGTAACTCTTGCGGAAGAACTTATAACACAAGGCATGGCAACTACCTCCATGCCTCTACCAAAAAGGGGCCTTCCTTCTAAGAAAAGAAGACTGTTTGGAGTAACACCTTTGCACCTTCCAGTAGAAGAACAAACCAGAAGAAGGTGTACAAGATGCACAACAGAAAAAATACAAAAAAGAACAAAAACTATTTGCCAAGAATGTAATGTGCCTTTGTGCAAAAATTGTTTCATGTTATATCATACAAAATAATAAATGAATAAGTCATACAAACAATATGTTTGAATTTCTACCTGCGCCATTTGAATCCTGATGGTACATCTTTGTACCACACTAAAACCCTGTTGGTAAACAGTTGTACCACATCCCCTCGCCCAACCCCCCAGCATAATTAATTTTTTTTTAGTTAAATAATATTAGGTGACACATAATTGTCCCAACTATTAATAATTTTTGTTTCAAAATCTATTTTTTATATTCAGGGACGAAAGGGTTAATTAGGGTTATTGTTGAAAAATATATAAAAATTAGATTATACCATATAAATAATTTTAAAAAAAAAGAAACAACAAAGTGAAAGACACAAATTGAATAAATTAATTTTATTCAAGGGTCAATAAAAAAATATGCATGTAAAATGAAATATGTACATTGTGTATCTTTTTGGTTTTTTTATTGTATCTGTAAAAAGTTGTAATATTTTATTTTTATAATCTGTGACATAATTATAACACATAAATAAACATATTGATATTATTTTTTACCAATACAGAAAATGAAATTTCTTATCATTCTTTCTCTTGGTTTTCTTGTTAATTTTTAATATAACTGATCGCTAAACAATCACTTGAATCAGACTGAGATAATTTTGACAGATCTTTATATTTCCTCCTTATTGCGCGCGGCGCGGCGTGTTTGTAGCCATACAAATGGCGTATAGGTGATCCCACCTTACGTTTGTGGCTTCAACCCCGTAGCGTTAGTGTGTATCCTGTTTATTTATACATCCGTGTGTAAGACAAGGAAACTTACGTGTTAATAGGGACTGGTATTGCTGAGATATTGTAAATGTCTATTAAATATGCTAAAAGTGAGCGTTTTATGCGAAAGTGACTTTCAAACGTTTCATTGCAGTACTGCCGAACAACTTGAAATAATAGTTTTCATGCAGGATTTGCAATATTATTAAATGAAACAAGCTTACTTCATCTGCATAATTTCTTATGGTGATTCGAGGTGTACGTTCTTCTGTTTGAAACATAAGTGATATTATTTATTTGCATTTCTTCTTCCCCATTTTCTTCATCAGAAGATAACAATAGTTGAGGATCATCATCATCATCATTTTGAACAAAAGATTAGAATTAAGCGAACATTCCATCTCAGTTAAAAGGATTTCAAATACAAGATGGTGAGCAAGGCCAGATGCTGTATTGGCTGTGAAACATGGTTACAGCGACATAAAAAAAAGCGTTAAATAAAATTTGCAATTCAAAAGAAAAAACAAAGTCACTGTGTTAGAAGCGAAGTCACTTCGGAGTAAAATGGACAAACACAAAATTGTTCTAATGCCAGTAATATGGAACACAATTTTACAAACGATTAATGCTACGAACATATCATTTCAATCAAAAGAATGATTTAATGAAAGGATCCAAATTACTAAAGTCTTTGGAAGCCTTTATCGATAACATCAGGCAAGACTTTGAGAAATTTGAAAACGACCAATCATGCAGACGACAAATGTTACAAAAATGTTAGCATTAATGAACAATATGTTATTTGCTGTAAAAGTATGTAAAAGTGTGTAATAATAACTAACTTATATATGTTATAATTACCACAATTTTATTACACTTAACAAATATATTTGTATATTCTGCTACATTCAATTAGTTACAGGCCACGCGTAGATTTGCTCGCTTCATGGCGTGTTTTACATTGAGCAATCTGAATTCGCATATGGTGTTTTTGTGTTGTTTTACATTTATTACATAATAGTGATGTGTGAATATATTAAAAATACGTTGCGAAACGGGGGATTTGAAGAATACATTGATATTTTCGTTGGTAAGTTCAATGTCTTATTTTTAACATTATACATTCTAAAAAATGAATTGATATCTGAAACAAATTTATATTTGCTGACAAAATTTTTGTATTAGTCATTAATTTATTAGTTGTTAAAACAAATTTGTAAAAAATATTTGCTACGTTAACAAATACATTATTGTTTCAACTGCTCAGAAAAATTAGCTGATATATTTTTTGTTATTTTCACAAATTAAATTTGTTGCAAAATAATATTTGATCATCTTAACAAATCATATATGTAGTATATATTGGCAACAATTCTATTTGTTTATACAATGAAATAATACGCATGCGTATTAGGTAATGACGCGATAGAACACGTTGCAATGAAGCGATACATGGAACAGATATCTTGTATCCATGTATAAAGAAGGCGGCAAAACAAAAAAATTATATTGGCTAAATTCTTTTGTGTTTCTGTGCTATTTTATTATATTTGTATTATGGAATCTGTGAGTAAAATATTGGCAGACTGGGGATTATCAGAATTGGAGGCAGTATTTTAAAGTAAGCCCCGAAATACCAAAACTATCAAAATATATGGAGCAATTTTTATCTGTTTTGCTACCAAGGCATTACACATCGAACACGCAGATAATCTCACAAGCGAATCCTTTATAGCTGCACTAAAAAGATTTATAGCAAGTCGTGGTAGACCGTCCAAAATCTACTCCGATAATGGCACTAATTTTCTGGGCGCAAATAGGGAGCTGGAAAAATGCAAAATATGTTTCTTGAAGATCACCGTGAAAAATTATTAAACAAGTTAGCATCCGAACAAATTGAATGGCATTTTATTCCGCCAAGATCGCCGCACTTTGGCGGTCTCTGGGAGGCCGCAGTCAAATCCGTAAAAACACACTTAAAGAAGGTCATAGATGTTAATTCACTTGTCTACGACGAATTATACACGCTATTATTGCAAATAGAATCCATTTTAAATTCTCGTCCTCTCACCCCCCTAACCGAAGATCCCAATGACTTATCCTGTCTTACTCCAGGACATTTTCTAATTGGAGACTCATTAGCATCACTACCTGAATCTGAATTGTCAAATGTACCAGCCAATCGTTTATCACGTTGGCAACATATTGAGCAATTAAAACAACATTTTTGGAATCGCTGGTTAAGAGAATACCTGCACCAATTGCAACAACGAACGAAATGGAATTCAAGCAAATCAAGTCACCTAGCAGTAGGTAGCTTAGTTATCATACGTGAAGACAACATGCCTCCACTCTGCTGGGCTATGGGACGCATCGAAAATCTACATCCCGGAAAGGATAATGTGATGCGAGTCGCTACGATACGAACAGCTAAGGAACTAGTTAAAAGAGCTGTTGCTAAGCTTTGTCTTCTTCCTATTGAAGATAGTGTTCAGTGAAGTGAAACATAGTGAACAAGTTAATTCTTTTTCTTTTTTGTTTTTATTAAGTTCATTCTATGTATTCGAATATTGAAAACCAGTCGTTTCAAGTGTGTAACTCAATTTTACAATTTAAAAGATGCCGCTTAAAAGCATTGTAAAACCCTCGTAGGACTATTAGTTTAATTAGTTTACGATTTTATTGTGTGAGAACCTCAGAACCTCAATACTTAGTCTTTTCTTGGTAAGCAAAGGCCAACGGAAACTTAGATTTTTCCTCTAAAGTCACGTACTGAAAAGGCCAAAATATGATGCTGCTATTGACCAAATTTTGAATTGCTTCAGTGATTTTATTGGCTGTGCTTTGCACCCACTGTTTTCTTTATTCAAAATTCAAATATACAAATTCAGTTCAAGTTCATCTTTCGAAAAACAACTATTCAAATTTACAAGACGTGAGCTATATCTTTACAAAGTACATTTAAATTCAAATATTAAGCGAGTACTTCACTGTTAAAATTGAGTTGTAGTATAGTGATTAATATGTTAGAATAAGTTTGGTGTTGTAATCATTCATTTGTGTTTAGTGTTACGAATTTGAATTATTTTAGAAATAAATAGTTAAAAACATTAAATTGTTTATTTCATTATTTATGAGTAAAACAGTAACGCCCCCAACAGGATGTCTCAAAGTTAAATTTATTTATATGATGCTGTATTGCACTAGAATACACTCAAAAAGTTCGTTTCAAACGCGATAATTTAGTGCAGATATAGCTTTCTCTCTCTGTGAACTGACTGCACTCGTGACGTCAACGCAGTGCAAAAAGTGCGATCAAACGAACAAACCTAATATGTCAAGGAAATATTCTGGTTTACAAGCACGTATAAAAGAACATATCCCAAATGCAGTTTTTGTTCCATATACGAATCATTCTCTAAATTTAGTTGGAAATTCCGCTGCAGAAGAATGTGGTTCTGCAATTCACTATTTTATGTTTGTACAAAACTTATTTACTTTTTTTTTCATCTTGAGATTGAAGAAGAATTAATAAAGATCGTTAATCAATATGAACAAACCACGGGTTCTAAATTTACCGTGTATGGACAGGTAATAACCGATTGGATTGGTGAAGCTTTGAAAAAGCGAAAAGAAAGTAAACAAATGCAATTGTCCGTTCCCAAAGAAGAAAAGCGCTCCAAAAGCTCTCCGTTGCCAATTTTATTGTAATAGGAAATGTTATCTTTTATGCCATTCGTACTGGAAAGTATATATAATATATTATCTATGGTGACTGACGCACATCACATCTGTTTATATCTGACCCACATGTTCGCTGGCAAATTTTGAACTAAAGATTAGAATTAAGCGAACATTCCATCTCAGTTAAAAGGATTTCAAATACAAGATTGTGAGCAAGGGCAGATGCTGTATTGGCTGTGAAACTTGGTTACAGCAACACAAAAAAAAACGTGAAATAAAATTTGCAATTCAGAAGAAGAAACAAAGTCACTGTGTTAGAAGCGAAGTCACTTCGGAGTAAAATGGACAAGTACGAAATTGTTCTAATGACAGTAATTTTACAAACGATTAATGCTACGAACATATCATTTCAATCAAAAGAATGATTTAATGAAAGGATCCAAATTACTAAAGTCTTTGGAAGCCTTTATCGATAACTTCAGGCAAGACTTTGAGAAATTTGAAAACGAAGCAACTGAATTATTAGGTCTTTCATTCAATATGGAAGAGGACCAATCATGCAGATGACAAAAGAGAAAACTATTTTTTGATAAGAATAATGAAGTCGCCTGTGACTTTACAACAAGAGAAAATTTTATAGTAAACTCGTTTTATGTTATGTGTGAAAAATTAAAATCAGAGCTATCTGTACACTCTAAAAAATGTTTTAGTTCCAAGAACAAAAAAAAATTTTTTTAAACTTTGTTTTTTAACTAAAGCTAATATACAAATTCTAACACAAATGTAAAATTATAATCGATAATAACAGCAAATACGCATTTGCTGTAAAAAGCAAATTGTTTTCATTGATTTGTATGTGCTCTGTTAACAAATTTTTTTGTTAAAGTTACAAAAATGTATTTGTATATGTATATGTAAACAATAAGTTATTTGCTGTAAAAGGCTAAATTTTTTGTGTAATAATAACTAACTTATATATGTTATAATTATCACAATTTTATTACACTTAACAAATATATTTGTATATTCTGCTACATTCAATTAGTTACAGGCCACGCGTAGATTTGCTCGTTTCATGGCGTGTTTTACGTTGTGCAATCTGATGCAATCTGAATTCGCATATGGTGTTTTTTTGTTGTTTTACATTTATTCCATAATAGTGATGTGTGAATATATTAAAAATAGGTTGCGAAACGGGGGATTTGAAGATTACATTGATATTTTCGTTGGCAAGTTCAATGTCTTATTTTTAACATTATACACTATAAAAAATGAATTGATAATTCGGAAAATCAAAAAATTTACGAAATTCGCTATTACTCCTAGTTATTATTTTTCTAAGAATAAAATTTGTTTCTCTTTTGTTAATGATAAGGAACGATAGTAAAAAAATTGTTGTATTTTTCCAAGTTTTGTGTTATATATAAGCATAAAAATAATGCAATATAAATAATTAATAAAAAATCTATTACAATTTTATTTAATTAAACGTGCTAACAGCTAACAGCTAAAATATGCGTAAAATAATTAATATTTACACAACTGTATTTATCTATTTTTTTCTTATAAAAGCAGGTACAGTTAAAATATTTATTACTTATTTAATAATAGACATGGTTCATTAATTAGCAAAAGTTGGTGTTAGTCAGTTAAGATGGTTCGGACATGTTGAGCGAATGTCTAATAAACGTTTGCTGTTAAAAAGGAAACCGAGTGTTATTAAAAATGTTGCGAACATCTAACCCAGAAAAGAAAAGAATGTAGAATTATTATATAATGGCCCATATCAGATAATAGCTAATAAATACCCAAACGCATACACTCTGCGAGAGGAAAAAGTCAGAAAATAATTGGAACATATAACATATAAATTTACGTAATTTCAACGAATAAAGTCTATAACTATGTATGTGTATGTAGTAATATAATTAGGTGGCTATATAGTTTGAGGATATAACGTGAGGCTGCACGGATTTATAAAGTACCGCGCAGCACACTCAAAAATAAATTAAAGGACAAACACATGAAGAAAATTGGTAGACCAACTGTATTCACAAAGGAAGAAGAAACGATGTTTGTTGAGCATGTTTTAGCTATTGCGTCCATTGGTTTACCCGTAGCCATGTACGATGTACGCTGCATAATTAAGCAATATTTAGATCAATGTAATCGCAAAATATCAATTTTTAAAAATAACATGCCCGGCTGGGAATGGGGAAAGCTTTTTATTGACCGGCATAAGACGCTAAATGAAAAATGTGCCGCAAATATTTCAAGAAAGAGAGCTGAAATCACGGAAAACCATATACACACATTTTTTAATCATTTTGAAGAAGAACTGCTGGTGTTCCGGCGGAAAACATTTTTAACTTCGATGAAACTGGTTACCATGATGTTCCAAAAAAAGGTAAAGTTTTATTTCGACGAAAATGCAGACATCCAGAAATTATAAGGAATTCGACCAAATCATGCTTCAGTTATGTATTGTGGGAATGCGGATGGTGAACTTTTGCCCCCGTACTTTATTTTCAAAGGTAAGCACAAGTAGTCGGACTGGCTTTGTAATGCCCCACCAGGTTCACGAATGAATGTATCAAAAAGCGGCTGGATTGAGTCAAATATTTTTGATGATTGGTTTGAACATCATCTTTTGCCAATTCTTAAAAAAAAAAGGCAAAACAGTTGTAATGGGTGATAATTTAAGTGCACACATTACATGGAATACACTTAAATTGTGTGAAGAGAATAATGTAAAATTTATTTGCCTTATTCCAAATGCTACACATTTGTTGCAACCGCTAGACGTTAGTTTTTTTAGTCCCGTAAAAGCGCAATGGAGAAGTGTACTATTACAGTGGCGACAAACAGGACACGGCAAGAAAGCTGTTGCTTTGCCCAATAATGCATTTGCTCAATTAGTTAAAAAAGTTCACGAAAACTGTGCACACACATTTGCGCAAAACCTAATAGCCGGCTTTAAAGCAACGGGAATTTATCCTGTGTGTCGCAATCATGTGCTAGAGAAACTACCAACATATGCAATTCCAGATAATGTGGTAGCGGATGTTGGAGCAGATTTTAGGTGTTATCTAGAAGAAATTCGTAATGCTGATTTGGCACTTGTACAACGTGCTCGCAAATTTCAGTTGCCAAGAACACGTTACAACATCTAAGCTTTTGTATCATAAGCGATACTAAGGATCACGTAGCGTACAAGGTACACGCTTTTCAAGAAGCACTGGTCGAAGCTGTGACAAAGGAGTTACCCTGGATCAAAAACTTCATCTACTTCTCAGATGGCGCCCCGACTCAATACAAAAACAAGTATTGATTAATTTATTAAATAAATTAGGAACCAATTTTTTGAATAAAAACAAGCCTAATAAATGGCGAAAGATACTGGTTTATGTTATATGAACCATTATCTATTAAAATTATAGATCATAAAAATTTTCAATTACAGGAATAATTTAACCAACGTTTGCTGGCACGAACACGATTTCAAAATCAAGATCGTTTCGTATAACTTTCTTGCGACCAGCCATGCGAAAAGTCCGTACGATGCCATAGGCGGATCTCTGAAAAGAACGGTGATGCGACATTGTCTTCGATCCTTGCCAGAAAATCAAATTTCGACCCCTAGAGAGATGTACGAGTATGCATCAAAAAACATAGACAACGTTCGGGAACAAGCAAATTATTTTAATTTTTAATTAACATCTATTCCAACCAATGACTACAACACCTACTATCAATCTTAATTAATAAATTTCCTAGTCGTTACAAATAATCATATATTGTTTATTTTTTGAGATTGTGGTAATGTTGTTTGCTATAGATTTCATCTTAATTCCGACTACTCCACCAGAATTTTATCGGACAATTGTTGGTTTAACAACCAGGGAAATAGAAAAAACACCGTTTAAAATGGAGATTAATAAACGAGCAAAAAACAAAAGTTTAGACCAATTTTAGATAGCTCAACTAGCGGTCAGTTAATTAAATCTGCGTATGAAAATGTTGAAATTGGGTTGGCTATACTGGAATAGCTTAAGTTGGCATATATATGTATTTATCAATGTAGTAGTGTACGCTCTGACGCTTGTAACGCTTGTATCGTAATATTAACTATATCTACAAATAAAGCTCTATTAAACTGTAATTTGTATTAAACCGCATACTCGCCTCAACAAAATGGCGTGGCAGAGCGCATGAATTGCACATTGGTCCAACGAGCAAACTGTATGCTTTTCGACGCGGATCTGGACAAGTCATTTTGGGCTGAAGCCGTCAATAAGGCCTGTTATGTATTAAATCGGTCGACTAATCGTACTCTTGGGGATAAAATTCCCGAAGAAGTGTGGTCTGAGAAGAAAGTCAACATAAGCGAACTTCAAATATTTGGGACGCCTGTGATCGTGCACATCCCTCAGCCGAAAAGGCTGAAGTTTGATCCGAAATCGCACAAAATGATATTTGTCGGCATAAGTAAAACACAAAAGGGTTACCGGTGTTTGAATAGTTCTTCAAGGTCAATTATAGTTAGTCGTGATGTAAATTATGTTTCTAATAAAAATAGACTTCAGTTAATTGAAAATAAATATCCCAACCTGTCTGTAGCGGATAAGTAAGCATTAATACTTCCACATAATTTTATACACAATTCCCATAATAAAACAAATGGTTATCTTAAAAACTCTTATTTTAGAAATGAATTCTATCAAAAACATTTTAAATTTGTTGAACCTACAAAATTATATCTTGGTAAAAACAATAAACATAAATTATGTTTTTACCATTATGTGCCTATTCATGAAACTATAAAAATTTTACTTTCAAGCTATAATTTAACGCTAAATAATAAAAATGAAAATTTAAATATATTATCGGATTTACAAAGTGGGTTAGTTATTACTAATAACAATTTTTTTAATGATAATAAAGAGAGTTTTTTTATTCATCGATTAAATCATTAAATCATAAATTTATCAAATCGTTTTTTATGTCTTGATGAATTACAGATGAAAGTCATCTTAGAGTTCGTATTTACTTCTGATGAATCATTACAAATTCATTAGATCCATCGGCTGGCTGGGCTGATGAAAGTTGTAAAATCTGATGGATTGATGGTGGGGGTATTTTTAGAGCAGTTTTGAACTGAGGTTGACGTTAAGATTAGTGTTGACATTTGTATTTGACTAACAGTGATAAATTATTTATTTTACTCAAACATGATTATTTTATTCAAACATTATTTATTTTACTCAAAGTGGAGAAGATATTGTTGTAGATAATAGTACTTATAATGAAGTAATTACAGGTAGGTGGATTAGTTATTTATATTTTATGCATAACTTCTATAATAATTATTAGTTTCAGATGTAACTTCTTTGGATGCCCGTACATCAACTGTACAGGAAGAACTTAGAAGTAGTAAGTTAATTTTGAAATATATACAAGATTTCTATATGCAACTTTCTTTGTTTAATGTACGAGTCCCTGAAGATTTATCTGGAGAAAATGAAAAATTCAGATGGAATAATAATTCCGTTAAACTTCTTTTAGAAGTAAGACTGAAAAATGACGCACAGTTCAACAGGCCAAGTTGCAAAAAGAAAAAATTGTGGCAGTCAGTAGCCAACTAAATAAATGAGATTGCAAAATTAAATGTCACCAGTGAATTATGTGATATTAAATAAAGTAATCTACTGGCCACATATAAGGCAAATAAAAAGAAATAAAAATCGTCAAGAGAATGCTCAATAACTTGGTTCTGCGCAAGTTCTGTGCGCTTGTCCACCTGTACCACATTTCAAACTCTGTCCGCCAAAAGCTCGTTGGTAAATTTTACCATTTTTCAATCTCGAAAACGGGCAGCCCATTTTCTTTAAATCTAGAACAGCTCTGGGCGCATTTTTAGTTAAATAATGAATCGCATCTTGATCACCTAACCAATCCGAACCCTTGACAGTGTCGTAGAAATGCCATTCCCAAGTATCAATTTCCATATTTGCTAAAGCAGCATTAACACCTCCTTGAGCAGAAACGGTGTGAGATCTTGTCGGAAAAACTTTTATTACAATAGCAACACTAAATTTTCGTTGTTTTAAAGCAGCAGCCACCTTTAAGCCGCCTCCACCACCTCCAACTACTACGCAATCGTAAGTGATCTATGCGCAGAACTTGCTGTTTTAGGACATAAAGCATCAAGTATGCCTCTGTCAACTAATTTAAAAGACAGTTTAGCAGACACTGGCGACGATGAGCCTGATAATAATGTCAGAGAGGAGGAAACAAGTAACGAAAGTCACGAAACAGTACAAGAACTGGCCATTCAGTCCTTTCTTGACGGTCTGCGGGATGATGACATCAAACTGGCATTACGGATGTCACATCCAGTTACATTATCAAGTGCGCTGGCATTTGCACTTGAGTTTGAAGCTTGCCGTCAGTCAGCTAAACTGAATGCACGAGTGCGTGTAGTACAGCATGATGAGCCAAGCAGCGAGTCGCTTGAAGAGACGATTCGCCGTATTGTAAAGGAAGTGACGGCCAAACCACAAACGATTCGGTGCTGGAGTTGCGGAGCACAGGGGCACATTAGTAGGTGGTGCCCGAAGCTCTTGAAGTCGGCGGGAAACTAAAACAAGTCGGTGTGCGGGGGCAATCACCGACCCATTGTCACCAAGCCCCAGTTGAAACTGTACCAGTTGTCGTCCTGCAAGACCGTTCTAGCGGGCTGTATATAAACGGGCAGATTAATGGCAAAGCTCATGCTCTGCTGGTGGATACAGGAGCAACGCGAACTATAATTCGGCCTGACATTCTACGATCAACCGTAACCATCAGACCAACGCGATGGCAGATTCGT
This sequence comes from Clivina fossor, assembly GCA_963966155.1. Taxonomy (NCBI): domain Eukaryota; kingdom Metazoa; phylum Arthropoda; class Insecta; order Coleoptera; family Carabidae; genus Clivina; species Clivina fossor. The sequence goes on from OZ014551.1 coordinate 37,833,586, forward strand.
ACAGCAACCGGGAATCTGGCCAAGATAAAAGGTGAAGCCGTTGTGCAGTTTACAATTGGAAATACCACCTTTTTCCACCACGCTTTGATTGCTGATATTGAAGACGAAATCATACTCGGTATGGACTTAATGAATCGGCATGGTTTCCAAATTAATCTTGGACTCGGTACCGTAATAATTAACAACGAAGAATCGATTCTTCATGGCCTTGAAGATATTCCTGTTCGGTTGGTTCTGGCGGAAGATACCGTCTTGCCAGCACCAAGCGAGGTAATTGCGCCAGCCGGTGCGGAAGGCGGCTGTAGCAAGGGCTGCGTGGTAATGTTAGAACCAAAACTACATGATAAAGAAACTGGCCGAGGTGTATTAATTGCAAAAGCCCTGGTACGAGTGGAACAAATAACACCTGTTCGACTAATAAATATTAATTATTATGAGGTATCTTTGAAGCGAGGTACCGTGTTGGGAATTAGCTCCACAATTAGCTCCACTTTACAACAATATCCAGATAACTTATCAGCTTTATTGGCTACAATCACAAACGCGACTAACCTACAAAAATACATAAATCATATAGAAGATCAAGAAATCTACCCTAAATATATAGTACACGGTCCGCCTCCTCGTGGCTAGGATGGGTACCCAGTTAGAATAACTGGGGAGCTAAGTGACCAATTTAAAAAAAATAACTTATTACTATTTCTAAAACGCATAACCAGATTGACAAACAATTCACATTACATTACTACAAAGAATAAGAAAACAAATTTCAACTTCATAAACATAACTGAGAGAATAAACGGAGAGAATGAATGAAACAAGAGTGAATCAGAAAAAATAAATAAAGTGTGAGATAGCTCAATGGAAAAACCTGATATTAACGCAAATGATCAGGAAAGAATGCTCAAATATTTTCAATAAATAGAGCAATTTCCAAGAGAGATCGAGCGTATGAGTCCGAAACTCCAAATCGGACTTCTGACGACTGACGAGACGATCGAGGCCAGCGCGTATTAGTTTGACTGTCAAACTAATACGCGCTGAACTGTCAAACTTTGACAGTTCAACTTTCAACGATTCAACAGATGATTTGTTCTTTGCATTCGATTTTTCATCTTTCTTACGTGTATTAACATGTCAACCGATAGTGAATCTGCAAGTAGTAGTGCTGGTGGTTCGAAAAATAAGGAAAGAAAATGTCGGAAATACTCAACGAAACAAAAAGTGTTTTCTCTAAAATGGTTGCAAGTACCAGAATTTAAAAATTGGCTGGCTCCAGACACAAATTCGAAATTTAAATGTAAATGTCTACCTTGCAATAAAATATTAAATTCTGGTAACAGTGATTTAAAAAAACCATTTAAAATCAATGATACATATAAAAAATGTAAAATGTGAGAAAAGTAATAATAAAATCACAAAATTTGTTTATCAGCAATACGACAGAGCACAAGAAGACAATCGAACATGATCAAAAAGTGAAAACAATAGAACTGAGCTTATCAGCATTTATTGCGGATCACAATGTAGCTTTTATAGTAATTGATCATTTAATTGAAGTTCTAAAAAAGAATATTCCTGGTTCTTTAGTCATGAAGGATGTTCAATTAAAAACAACAAAATGTATAGTAAAGAACGTATTAGCAAAATATGAAACCGAAGAACTGATTTCAACATTGAAACCTGTAAGTACTGAGAACAATATTATTTCAATTTTATATAAATTAACGTTTGTCATTATTTAGGTAAAATTTTCTATCCTGTGTGATGAAAGCACAGACATACAAGTAAATTACTTTGCGTACTTGTCAAATACATTTCACCAGTTACAAATCAAGTTCATACAAATTTGCTTAACTTAAGTCACCGTTGATGCAAAGGATGGAAAAGCAGAAAACATTTATGGTTCATTCAAAAATTGTGTGCTCCAACATAATATACCAATGTCCAATATAGTTGGACTAGCTTCGGACGGCGCAAACGTGATGGTTGGAAAAAACACGTCCTTTTATCAATTCTTAAAGCAAGATGTTCCTCATGCAATTTTATTAAAATGCATATGCCATTGTGCTTCATTAATTGCAAGCAAATCTTGTTTGTGCTTACCACGTGAACCGGAAGAACTAATGAGACAAATATTTTCTTATATCTCCGGTAGTGCCAAGAGATGCGAACAATTGAAAGAAATTCAAAGTTATTTTAATATGGAAATTTTAAAAATTTTAAAATTATCAGGAACGCGATGGTTGGCTATGCATCAATGTGTTGAGAGAATTTTGATTGGGATGCACTTTATAGTTATTTTCGTGTTGCCAGTTTTGAAGACAAATTGCAAGCAGCAGAACAAATTTTATTGAAATTGCAAGATTTTTTATTTTTAAAATAAAGTTCTCATCCATTGTTTACAAAGACAGTCACTGCAATTATTTCAACAAATTTGTCAAAATTTTATCAAAGGCCAAATTTTAAAATCAGATATAGACATGATTCATCCACATAATTATGTTACAATTGAAAATGTATTTGTTCGATCAGAATGTGAAGATCATTTATGTAAAATGCAAGATTCGAGTAGTCGACAATCAGTTAAACTGAAAATTCTAGATTTTTATATAACTCTTGCTAAAGAAATAATTATCAGATTGCCATTGAGGATGCTATATTTAGTGAAATGGAGTTTTTAGATCCTTCTATAGGATTGTATTGTGATCGTAAAAGTTTAATAAATCTGCCTTTACTAACAGAAAATTATAAAGCCTTTATAAATAAAAATTTGGCACTGGAAGAGTGGCATAACTTACATTTCTTTTTTTATGAAGAAGATAAACGAAACATGGCCCAAATAACAATATCAGAAATGTGGTGTAAAATTAAAAATAGACGATTTTTGTGTCAACAAAGTATTTCATAATATAGGCACTTTAGCAACAATTGTGCTTAGCCTGCCTCATTCCAATGCGGAAGCAGAACGTATTTTTTCCGTGGTAAATGATGTAAAAACAAAATAAAAGAAATAGATTAGGTGAGGAAAGTCTCAACACTGTATGCGCTATTCGCTCTGCATTTAGTAATACAAATACTAATTGCACTAATTTTAATATTACTAATAAACATTTAGAATTAATAAACTCTGATATATATATAAGAAAAAGACTGAATACTATTTATAAGCATTTCCTATAACTGAATCGCTAGGTATAAAATTTTTCATTGCACATATTTATAATTTTTTTTATTAGTTAAAAATAATTTAATGTTATGTTTTTATATGCTTTTTATACGAATGTAATTTATACTTTTGTACTTATACTTATAATATACTTGTATTACAAATCTTTTTTCTAATAAACCTTGTGATATATCTATACATTAAGTTTTAATTTATATAAAAATCAAATTTCATTTTTTCCTACAATTTATAGTAAATAAAATTGCAATAATTAAATAACATTTACAACAATTATTGCAATGTACAGTATAATAATTCAAAAATAAATGACATAAATATTTCACATTGTAATAAATATTGTTTATATTTATCAAATATAATTTTCAAATGATGGAAAAAATACTGGAATATGCTGAAAAATTGTATTATACAATACAATATATTTTTTAAAAAACAATATGTAAAAAGTACAATATTTATCAAATAAGCATACATTATAGTTTTCAATTTTATTGTACAAATTGTTCAGCTATTTAGTGGAATCATATTAAGACAAAACTTTGTAAATATTTACTACAATTTGTCATTGACCCTATTTGCACTGCAATTTGTAATATATATTTCTACTATTGCACTAATTTGTAATATAATTTATTTTCTGTGAAGAGTTGCCAAAAAAACATGTTTTCCTGCTTTTCAAGTTTCTCATTTAGCACGAGACAATAGTGGTATCTTACTGTATTGCCCACGCATTCTTCTCATCGACTATAACCCTAGATGTGTCGTTCATTACCGTTAACTCTTCACAACAAAGAAAAAGTAAGAAAATGGTTGAAAAAACAAAATATGAATACCAGAAGACTGACATTATCTGTTGATGATATTGATGTCCACTTTTTCTAGACGTTAATAATTAATTGTACATCTCCATTCTTCACCTGCAAATAAAAACAGCATTAAACATCTTATTCAGACAATCCAATTGAAGTGAAACAGCTTTACTAGAAAAATAAATTATGTACGATTTGTTCAAAGAGTGTGGTTGTCAGTTTTCTGTTTAAAGTACTACTTTGTGGTTCTCCCTACTTTATACAAAACGTATGGTATTTATTTATTTTCATTGAAACAGACGTATATACATACAAAATCACGCCATGTACCCAAAAGAGTGTGGGAAAAACTCTCTCCATCATCCCGAAATCAGTTTTCTCCGTACATTCCTATCCAAACAAGCAATTTTAGCTTCATCCACATTCATAATTCCTCTCATACATGCTCTTCTACTCCTACTACTTGGAAATATCCGCTCACGCAAAACACTCTCAATCATACCACGCCAACTACTCATCGGATGTCGACACAAACGTATACCTTCAAAATCAGGCATATAAATCTTTTTAACCAAACGTTCATTAGACATTCGCTCACGATGTCCGAACCATCTTCACTAATTAACACCAACTTTTGCTACATTTTTTTTTTCAATTTCACACTCATCATACACTAATATATTTCGTACCCAATTCCTCCTAATTGTTTTAATTAAAACAACTTTTGGTTTAACGTTTCGCCTGGATTACAGTTAGCTAACATTTTGATACTATACTAATGGTACTAGCGTAGAGGGTCGAAACGTTGGCCAAATATAATCTAGACAGAACGTTAAACCAAAAGTTGTTTTCATTATTTATTATGAGTTCTGAGAGATTTTTCAATATTTTACTTATGGTTCTCATGATTACGCTTCAAACTACTCAGGCACATTCGATATCAATTCCGTGATACCAAGTTTTTACATTATCAAAGTAATATTTTTATTTAAATTCTGGTATAAGCGCCAGCCGGCGCAAACCAGAGGCCTTGAATGTTCAAGCCCAATACGCTACGGCTGTTTATAAGTTCTAATAATTATAATTTATAATTCATTAATACATAAATTTTACAATATTATATCAACCTACTATATTTATTTGTTTATGCATGCAATAAATTTATTTAAAGTGCATAAAAAAATTTATGTTTATAGCCAAATAAATATTATTGTTATTATTACACAAGTACCTTTAGCTTCGCCATATTCATGACACCTCTGATACATGTTCTTTTATTTCTATTACTTGGAAACATTCCTTCAGGCAAAACACTCTGAATCATATCACTCCATCTACACATCGGGTGTCCACACAAACGTATACTTTCAATTTGCATATATTGTTTTAATCAAACGTTCATTAGACATTCGCTCAAGATGACCGAACCATCTTAATTGACCAACACCAACTTATGCAAAAAAAATTCAATTTCACAATTATCATATACTGATCGATTTCGTACGCGATTCCTTCTTGTTATGCCACATACGCCACGTAAAAATCTCATTTCCATAGCAGCCATTTTCCTTTTATGCTTTTGCAGCCAAACCCAACACTCGCGACCATACGTCAACGCAGGTACTAAAACAGCATTCTATATACTTATACGGGCTTCTCTGAAAACATTAACGTTTCTAGCAAAAGTACTCGAATTCTCGCATTACCACCTCATTTATAAAAGTGATTTTTGCTAAAAGTGCTTTTGACGTTTACTTAAAATTATTTATTAAGCACTTTATAATAGTTCAATTAAATTTTATAATACCAAATATAATAAAAATTATCAAAAATAGAAAAATTATTCATATTTGATCAAAAACAGAAGCAAAAATGATTTTGAAATTAATGATAAAAGCACTATTTCACGAAAAAGTGAAGTGAGAATACGGGCCATTATTTTTGCGTATACATGCTCAATTTCAACTCAATTTTTACTATACAGTATTAACTGCACAATTAAAAAAAATCTATCGGCTACAGACTTCACTAAGTACATAATTTAGGTCTAAATTTTGGAATAAACGTCACTCCGGTTTCCACACACACACACACACGCAACAAAATAATTTCGGCCTGCGCAGATAATACTGTGCAATAAACTGCCTTACAATTTCGAAAAGACAATAATTTTCTGAATGTAATGATTTAAAATGTTCAATTTTACTTCAAATTTATTTTAATCAAAAATATTTTATTATATGATTAGATATAAAACAAAAAATATATTTTAATTAACATAGAAGTCTATAACAGAGTAAAATATTTTTCAGAACTCATAGCATTAATATAAAAACAGTTTTAGGTTTACGTAAATTCTGTTAATTATTTTTATTAAACGACGTTTCGACGAAAGCTAAACGCTCGTCTTCATCAGGTCAAAAATTTATCAATTTAATTTGACAAATTTTCGACCTGATGAAGACAAGCGTTTAGCTTTGGTCAAAACGTCGTTTAATATTTTTATTAACCTAACCTAAAACTGTTTTTATATTAATAGAAGTCTATAAAAATTGTATTTTTTATTTCAATAAATTTCATGACAAATAACGAACATTTTACATTGTTAAATTCAGAAAATTATTCTCTATTCGAAATTGTAAAAAAATATGTTACTATCAAACAGAACTACAATCTAAAGCCGTTTTATTTTAATATACTGAGTTCCAAAAAAAAAATGTAATGTTAAATAATTTTTATTTGAACTATTTTTTCAAATTTTATTAGTTTATGAAATACCATCTAAACATTTCAAGTCAAACCACCCTGTATAAACAATTTTATATAATTCATTGCATTCCACATTTTTTTTTAAATATTCCAGATTTTTATTTTATTAAAATAAGACCATGATGCAATGCATCAAAATTTCACTATATTTAATATATTGAAATAATTTACCTTTTCTATTAATAACTGGTCCATTTAAAGCTGATTACAGAATTCAAACTATTACTGGAAACTCTCGGTATCATTTTCTTTTCGATTCAAATTTCTTATTTCTATCTGCATCATCACTTGCAGCCTTGTATCACCAGATAAACTCATCTTTAAATTTGATTTCTTCCATTGATTTGTTAGTCTCATATTTCGATTCTGAAAACAAAAAAATTAATTTAATTCATAAATGTTTATAACTCACAAATTAAATTTAAATATTAACGTAAGAAAAAGAAATGCATGCAAAGAAAGTTATTGCTCGGATACGAAAATAATCCCAAGAAAAAATTGATAACATAAACCGAAATTATTATTACCACAGCTGAACAACTTTTTTTACGAAGTCATATATGTCCGACCTAGGGCTGGGCGATATTGTTGGAATTGCAATATCGATATTTGGTATTAAAAAAATATCGATAATACCGATATACCTGTATACAGATACAATTTAAATATATGAGAGTGAATCTAGCAGCCGATTCGCGAGCGTACCACTGTAAACGTGGTAAGTCAAAGCTAGCGCTATAGTAGTTATATATTAATATAATTATATAAATAATGTAATTACAGATAATATTAACCATTTTTAAAAATCCATCTGATAATATTAAATAAAAGTAAATTTAAAGTATTTGGAATTATTTACTAATTTTATATTCAACCATGTATCATTTACCGTTAATTAAATTAGGGTAATAAATTTTGCTGAGATGAATTTTCTTGCAATGAAATTTCTTTGCAATATATTTTTCTACGGTTAATTTTCCATAAACTGTGTCTACCATATACTTAGTTATAATTTTTTTTTTTGTTTTACATATAATCGATAATAATTTGATAATTAACGTTTATTTCTTTGTGAATACTAACTAGATAGGAATATTTTTATAGTAAATATCTGTTTGTAATAATCTTTGTTTATTTTAACTTAAAAAAAACTTCAATATAATTTTTTTTTTCATTTTATAAAAAATCAATTTAAAAGTTGAAAATAATTTAGAATAAAATATTTTAAAGTTATATTTGAAACTATTGCACAATAAGCAAAGTGAATTTTCCGTAACACATGAGAAAGTGTTTATAATGGGAAATATATAATAACACGATAAAATTTGTATGTCAAACGAAAAATATGACACGACAAAAACGGGAAAGTTTACAACAAATATAATTGAGAGAAATGGAAAAGTTTACTATATTAGTATGTAACACGACAAAATAGTCAATCTATCTAATGATTTTGGCACTACTCATTGTAATATAGGTTGGGTAAAAAGTAAGAAAATCAGTTAATCTAGTTACTGCATTTCTCTAAAAAAACGTATTACACATATTTTTAAAATAAAATATTTGTTTTTAATGTAAAAATTGACACATTATTAAAATTTTATTTTTCAAATTTAATTCAAACTATTGATGTAAAGATACATTGATATATTTTTTAATTTACTTATTGATTGATATAAGTAAAGTTTTTCATTAAATATATAAATATTTAAAATGAGAGTGAATCTAGGCAGTTAATTCGTAGCAGCCGATTCGCGAGCGTACCACTGTAAACGTGGTGAGTCACCGCTAGCGCATTAGCAGTTATAATTATATTGTATTTAACATAAAACTCGTTATAATTATTAAAAATAATGTAAATACAGTGATAATATTAACAATTTTTAAAAGTCAATCTAATAATATTAAATAAAAGTAAATTTAAAGTAAAACGGAATACAAGAAAAGTTGCAATACATGTTATCAGAAAAAATTAAAAAAAAGATATTTCTAAGAAGTGTCTCACATTAATTTTGTTACAGTGGATATCTACCCTCTTATAGAAAATTTTTACCCTATCGCTGATATAGCAGCACCCGTACGAAACTCGGGAAATCGAAAAAAATTCAAAATTGTAACATAACGTAATAAAGAAAAAAAATCAAAAAAATATTACTAAGAAGTGTCTCACTTTTATTTTTTTACAGTGGATATCTAACTCTAACTTTGAATTCTTTTCGATATCCCGAGTTTCGTACGGGTGCTGCTATATCAACGATATGGTGAAACTGTTCTATAATAGGGTAGATATTCACTGAAAAAAAATTAAAGAGAGACACCACTTAGAATTTGTTTTTTGATATTATATTACTAGTTACTTATTTTTATACCTACTAACTTGTTTCTATATTCTATTTACTATGAATGTCATTTATATAATTTTCCCTGAAGATGATGTACGTAAAGTAGGTGGAACTGTCGATAATTAATGAATATTAATACAGAACTACAACCTAAATCCGTTTCATTTTTATTATTGTATTTGCTTGTACAATATTGCATAAATTTATTATATTTACTCAAATACTTTTTGAAGCAGAATTAGAACACATTAAAAATTAAATAATTTGTTTATGATCTATATTAATAAAAATTTCGAGTAAAATCCATAATCTTAGAAATTTCGTATGAATCAACGAAAATCATGTAAAAATCCTTACAATCTCACATTAAAAATCACGTAAAATTCTTACAATCTTAATTAAAATCGGCAAATCCTCCTTACAATCAAACTTAGACTCTATAAAATCCTAAAATTGTACAATCTGGCGATTTCCCCCTTGGTATAAACACTATATAATCCATTTCATTCAACTTTTAAATATTTTAGATTTTTGTTGTTTTATTTAAACAAGAATGTAATAAAATGACTAATCAACACATCGAGGTTTCATTATGTTTAATTAATTAAAATAATTTACCTTTCTATTAATAACGGGTCCATTTGCAGCTAAACACAAAATTCGTACAGTTACTCAGCTCTCAGCATATCCTCGTTTCATACTGATACTTCTGACTGTTTCGTTAAACACCATGTTCCGATTCTGAAAATACGAAATAGATTTAATTCCAAAACGTTTAGTCGTAAAATAAATTTAAATATTAACATATGAAACAAAAATGCATACACAAAAACAAAAACAATCCCAAGAAACAATTAATTGAATAAATCGAAATCATGATTACTATGAACAATATTTTTTTCTATGTAGTCATATACATAAAGTCCGTTTTTCAAGAAAGTGATAACAATACCTAAATGATCAACATTTAACACGATTTCAATCAGCAACAGTGCTAGTAACTAGTAAATAACAGAATTTTCAAAAATAATACATGAATTTGAAGTAAACAAAAAATAAAAAAATTGTTAGTTATGATTAGAAAACGTCCAATAAAATACAATTACTTAAAAGGATGTGGATGAAACCACTTCGATATTAAACAAGTATCTATATTTATTTTACATTAAAATGCAATATCAATGTCGTCAGCGATAAGTGACTTTTCTCATTAGTGCAATAATAAAAAAAAAAAATTACTATCAATTTATAAATGTAATATACATAAAACCCTAAAACATTGATATTTTAAAAAGGATAAATAGAATATTATTATAATACTTTATAAAACATTTTATTTGACAATAAAAGGTTAAAACACATTACATCAACTACATAGACCAAAAGCACTTCATACAAACAATGTATTATAGAACAAAACAAAAGAATACTTACAGTTTAAAATTAAATTTCGCCGAATCGATAACAAAACCATTTTAATAAATATTTTCACTCAAATGCAGTTTTAAACTGCAAAACAAGCGGAACTGGGAAATGAAGCGAAGCCATAGCTGGCCATAGCCAAGTCAAGCCAGCCAAGCCCAGCAATAGCCGCCATCATGCCGCCATAACTAAAACAAAGCCAAGCGAAAGAAAGTGGCTACTACCGCACTCTATCCAAAAACTGCTGAACTAATTCTAGCAGTGGCGTACATACTTGCTTTTTTCTATAATAAAATATAATACTTTTTTCAAACGTACCAGAATCTGCAAATTATGCTATTATATATTATATATATATTATAATTATTATTATTATTATATTATTATTATTATTATTATATTATTATATTATTATATTATTATTATTATTATTATATTATATAATAATAATATATCTTTAAAATTATAAATGTTTATTTCTTACATATTTTGGAATTTTAAGCAACTTAAAGGGCTTCGTTTTCACACATATTTTAAAATTTCAAATATTTTGTCCATAACTTTATGAAAACTAGTTTACGGGATGAAATATGATGGTGAATATAAGGAATATTGGTCGTCCTCAGGAATTCTGGTTACGGTTCTGGTTGATGATCAGTATATATAATATATTATCTATGGCCGCCATAACCAAAACAAAGCCAAGCGAAAGAAAGTGGCTACTCCCGCACCCTATCCAAAAACTGCTGAACTAATTCTAGCAGTGGCGTACATACTTGCTTTTTTCTACAATAAAAAATAATACTTTTTTCAAACGTACCATAATCTGCAAATTATGCTATATTATATATTATTATATACACCTAGACCTCACTTTGCGTCGTGGTTACGTTCCAGAAAAACACGACGCAAATTGAAACGACGCAAAGTGAATTATGATTTTCTATAGCAAACCATGTAAAGTTCGAAGATAGGTTCCAAGGTTACAAAAATATTACTTTTTAAAAAAATATTTACCTTTGTTGTAACCAGAAACAACTCGTAAAAATTTATAAAAATTTATTATTCTCTTTAAAAAAAAAAAAGCACAACACACTAATTGAAACGTTACAAAAAGCACAACACACTAATTGAAACTGAACTCTAAAATTAGCAAAACAAAGTGAAAATAAAACTGTATTAAAATTGCGTTGATTTTCAGTTAGAATGGGAATCCCCGAGTTTTGATGGAGTCCGTCTCAGTTGTTCGAACAAGCGTATTGCGGAATTATGCTGAACTACCGAGTTCGTTGGTAACATTGTGATATTTCTAATGACCTCGCTCGAAAGCACCGTCGGTTTTAAACGATAAAAAAATATAAATTTTAAATTTATTTATTTAGAATATGTAGCAAGTTCAATTTAATAATAGATAATGAAAATACAAAACGTAGATAATCACAAATTATATTTTGTTTCTTAAATGATTATTCTTAATTTGAAATTCCTGCAACATCTGTTTGCATTATTTTGTATCTCTTAAATGAGGCTTCACCTTATTGCCAATTCACAAAATGTGTCCATAGTTTCGATCTGTTTAGGAATATTCGTTCGAACAAGTGAGATTTACTCTTTTGATGGCATGGCCCAATTAGAAACAAAAGTCGTGCCATCTTTTAGAAAAAAAAAAAAATTTCAAAAAATTAAAAAAAAAATTAGACTCGAACCCAAAACAACGCAACTTCGAAAATCTAACGACGCACAGTGAAAATTGGTACTAATTCAGCAGCGACGCAACTTCGAAAAAACGCAAAACGAAATGACGCAAAGCGAGGTCTAGGTGTATTATTATATGTTATTATATATTATTATATATTATATTTATTATTATTATTATTATATTATATAATAATAATACCTATATCTTTAAAATTATAAATGTTTGTTTCTTACATATTTTGCAATTTTAAGCAATTTAAAGGGCTACGTTTTCAAATATATTTTAAAATTTCAAATATTTTGTCCATAATTTTATGAAAACTAGTTTGCGGGATGAAATATGATGGTGAATATAAGGAATATTAGTCGTCCTCAGGAATTCTGGTTACGGTTCTGGTTGATGTGATGTGGTTGTCAACCAGACCAGAAATTTGTAAACCCGGTTGGTTACTGGCCAGTGGAGGTGGGCAAAAATATCCGATATCCAAATCCGATCAGAAACTATCCGATCCGAAGTCGAATACGAATCGGATCGGATACAATATTTTCGGATATTGGATCGGATCGGATACCATATCTTCAGATATCGGATCGGATAACACTGAGTTCGGTTCGAATCGGATAAAATCGGATATTGTTTCGGATCAGATAAATTTCGGATATCGGATAAAATCGGATAGATTCGGATCGAATATGGGTCGGATGCATTACATTTAAGTAAGCTTTTTTTTAAATTATTAATATATAAATATACTTTTGTTTGTTTACTGTATAAATAAATTATTTTAAATATTACATTAAATATAATGATAATTGTAAATTTTTTTATATTTTTTCAATACTTAAGATCAATTTATATACATACATATATACAAACACAATCACGCCATATACCCATAGGATTGTGGCACAAACTTTTTTTTTTTTCAACCGAAATTAGAAATTATAACTTTAATAATTATCTTCATAGTTAATTTTTATTTTACTTTTTATTATTAAAAATCTGTACTATATATAAATAAAAAAGATATAAAAAATGTATACAAAAAATTTATTTTTATAAAATTACTTAAAATTTTCCTTTTGGAGCCCACTGATCTACATGCTATATAAAGGATATCTATATATATATATATATATATATATATATATATATATATATATATATATATATATATATATATATACAGTGTATCTGCTTAAGTTCGCACCATATGGAAAACTTTTTTATTATTAATTTTACGAAAAAAAGTTATTCTTTATAAAAAGTTCTGCATCAGTTCTAAAATCAGATATTAATTTTTTCAGTTGTATACGCGGTTTCTCAAAAAATATGAATTTGATTCAAAAGTAAATTACCTTCATTTTTGACAATATCGAAAATTGTTATTAAGAAAAGTTGATCAAAACTAAAAACTACGTTCAAATATGCAATTACATGGAAAAATTTTTATTAATTTTTTAATTATTGTAAAATAAATTATTTTGTTATGTATTATTTATTTTAAAGCATCACCAAAATAATGCAACATAGAGGTTAAGAAACGTAAAGGTTATCAAATTTTTAACGAATAAAGAGATAAAAGATAAAAGTTTCCGATATTTTCAAAAATAAATTTACTTTACTGTTGGACAAAATTAATATTTTTTGACAAACCTCGTATACGACTGAAAAAAAATTGATATCTGATGATTGTATTTTAGATTTTAGAACATACAGAACTTTTTATAGAGAATAACTTTTTTTTGTAAAATTATTAATAAAAAAATTTTCCATCTAAAATATATAGTAATATTATTTATAACCAACATGAAAAATACAAATCCTTAAAATTTAACTGGATTGACACGCTCTATATTTTGGCGATTGACTATTAAAAAATATGACTGCCATAATCGCTTCAATGAATTAAAATAGCCCTCCAGTCCTGTATACCGAATTCTAATTATGTTGCTCACAAAAAAAGTTGCGGCAATGTTTCTTGCCCGTTATACAAACGACCTACATATATATTCGTAACAATAAAATTTAAAAAATATTTATTTTTACGTTGAACAAAGTTTCATAAAACAAATTACTGAAATTAGGAAACCACATTTAATTACTATATTCAGACACGACAAATACAAAAAAGCTGAATTTAAATATTGAATTTATTCATTTATGATACAACATATTTACTAATTATGTAATTATAAAATATACATATTTTAAAAATTAAGTATTTAATTTTCAATATGTTTTTTTTTTAATATTATTATTTTAGTATTAAAAATATATAAAACATATTTAATTTAATAGTATATAAATAAAAACTGATCAGCCAATCGGGATTCGAACCTTTTATAACATTATGTAGCGGCAAAGTAGCTACGTGCTTCAAGGAACTTTGTAAAGATTAGTGTACAATAAACTGATACAACCAAACGACAAATTCGTAAAACTTGTTATTTTCAAATTTATTTTATTGACTCATAAACATTTTGAGCGTTAGTCGAAAACTAAGTTGTATAATTCAACCTTCTCCGAAGGCAAACTTTCCCAGTTTCGCGGAATAGGTAAATATTCTAGAAAGATCCAACAAGCTGGGTTTTAAAGAATTCATCTATGATTGGTCGCCCCACCATCATAAGTCCTCTTGGTCAGTCCACTCCAGGGGAAGGTCAAGTTGAATAGTAGATTTCGAATTTCGAACATTTGTAATGTTTACATCGTTTATTGTTACTTTAGTTTTTCTCTGTTTTCCAAAGAGTTTCAAATAGTTATCGTGTTTGTAGTGGACATTTTAGTGACAATTGCAAAAACACCGGTATAAATCGTTTTGCACTTTATTCTGTTCCGTCAGTACGAGTACCAGGTAATTATTTTCTTAAAATTAGGTATTTACTAATAAATTTAGAAAAAAAAAAAACGATTTATTGAACTTTAGAATTATATTTTACTAATATTTTGTAAATTTTTTAGGATTTGATGGTGAATCTAACTTTACGAATTCTTTCCATTTTCCATCGGAGATGGCTGAGAATGGTTAGTAAAGCACTATTTTATAATTTTTTTAAATAAATATCCAGAAAGTACGTGTGTAATTTATTAGATTTCAATTAATTTTGGTAATATTTGAATTTTTAAATTATTTTAATTTATTTTTTATTATTAATATTAATCTGTTACTTTCATTCCATTTTAATCTTTATCTATAGTCAGTTCTTTCGCAATCGTCGATCAAGCAACTTAATATCTGGTCCGTTTGTATATCTTTTGTGGATCTGTATTTTGTGTGCTGGCAATATAATTATTTATATGTGTGTTACTGCGAGTTTGATTCACGCATGCAATCCTAAAATTACTTTTCGAAAAAATAATATAGTCGAAATAATACTTAACAGAATTTAAATTTTAATGCATATAAAAGAAAATAGCACGCCACTGCACTGCTTCAAATAGTTCAGTCATTTTATGTATGTGGGGGGGGGGGGGTGACACAGCTGTTTGTTGTGAGAAGCCCAAGCCGGAGAAGCCATTTCCTTTAGCTGTCTATCTGTTTCATTCCGATTGCAGTGTGTGAACGTTTTTGCTAACCTGTTTTTGTTACCAGTAAATTTTAGTTTTAAACTGTAAGTAGTTTTTGTTTTGTTGTATATTATATTGTTTTTATTAATGTTATTCAACATTCTCGATTATTATAAATATAATAGGAGTATGTTTTTATAATCAGTTGATTCTGTTGTTATATAATTTTTTTTTTAATTTTTACCTTGTTTTACAATACTGTCATATTTTTACATGTAAATTAATAATTATATTTTAATTATTGTATAAATGAGAAAAACCAGGACATTTATATTGCAATTGCATTTGAAATAAATGCTTGTTATTAATTAGTTGAATTTCTTTACTACCTACATATGAATTGTTAATTATGAATGAAAAAAACTAATAAAATAAAATTAAAAGCATTCTGATGAAACAACTTTGATGTTAAACACGTATTTACTCGTATTTTAAATTCAATATCCTGGCTTTTCTCATTTATACATGTAAAGTAATAAGACAAGCCAGCAACAGATGGCAGCAGCGAAAGAGATTCCAGTGTCAAATCGAGAAACGCACGTGTGCGTAGAATAGAACAAAGAAAATAAAGTTAATTATACAAATAATAATAAATAAAAAGGTGTTATTACATAACTGAAATACCCACAAACACAACAATACAATAATTAAAATATAATTACTTATTAATATGTAAAAATATGACAGTATTCTAAAACAAGGTAAAAATAAAAAATCTAAGTTTTTGAAGTATATATTTGGTATCGCAATAAAATTTATTTTGATTTAATAGCTGTGGCTGATACTACAGCTCGGTTTTAAGACAATGCAACTGTTTTAATACTAGTACTTAACAAATGTTCTAAAACACTTTAAAAATCCAGTTTGTAGTACCAGTCACTGTATCTGTTTTGGATGACTACTTACAACATTGTTATTCCTCGAATAAGTACATTGATAGTACTTTGCAACTCTTTAAAGTCTATTATTACAATTTGGTATTTAATTTAGTATTTAATTTATGAATTAAATCTATTTTGTGATTTCAGAATCAGAACATTGGATTGACAAAGCAGCCGGAAGAATCAAAATTACAGATTAATCTAACTGAAGATAGAAATATGAATCACAAACAAAATGAGACTAGTATATGTAAGGAGTTCAGTAACAGTACAAATTGTGTGATCGTCTCAAGTAAAATTGTTCTTAACATAGAAAGGTAATTTATTTCAATTAAATATGGTAAAATTTTGATATATTGATCAATCATTGAATTACATTTTGGTTTTAATAAAATATGATTTTGATATGATCCATGCTTGTCAACTTCTATAGACATTGTTTGATTAGAGTATATTTATCCAAACATAAAGCATTTTTGGTTTGCTTCAACTGGTTTGGTTTTGATTAGTCGGATCGGTTTGCAAAACGACATAATGACGTTTTATGTTTGGTTTGAGAATATTGTTATTTTCGTGTTATAGCTAGTACAGCCACTAACGTCGGGTATCACGTATCTAATTGCTATGTGCTAATTGACACGTAGCGCAAATACAAAATATGAATTTCATATTGAATTTATTCGTTTAGTACAACTTATTTATTGTAACTGACTGTACTAAAAATTGCATAATGAATGTTGAATTAATAATTCAATAATAAATTTAATATTATTAATTGATTTATATAAAATAAAAAACAGTATATTTTTTAACTGGCTCTATTTTCTACAAAAACGATAATTAATGTACCGAAAAAATACCTAAGATATAATATCCCATGTAGAATAATATATATTTTTTTAAATTTTTTTGTATTTTGGAAAATAGAGAAAAAAAAATATTTTTTCCAAAAAAAAAAACACATTTTTTGCTTTTTTTGGCCAAACTATAAATACGAAAAAAATATTACTTTTTGATTATTAATAATAATAACTATTTTTAAATACTTCTAGATTAAATTTATTCCATCTTTTTAAGTCGGAAATCTGTAGGGTAAATACATTTACTTCTGAAGTAAATTTAACTAACGTTTATAATGCTGGGCCTTAATAGATTAAAGACAAATCTAGAACAATTTTCTTGCTAGAATTATTATAATTAATCTAAATGATATAAAAAAGAACTAGAAAATTTCCAATTTATTTTAGGAATAAATTTCTATTATTTTTGTTATCAATTTTACACGAATACATAATTGTTTTTTTTTTCCTAAACATTAGAAAAGACATTTTGGTAAATCATATTTTCTGCAGTTAAATACAATTCGTATTTTCATTAAAAGTATAGAAAGTTTATAATTAAATTCTAAAGAAATACAATTTTATGCTTGCAGAAAATTATTATACAACTTTAGGACATGTTAAAATTCTCTATTTTGTCGCAAAGCAATGACGTCCAATAATTAGTCGAACAATTTTTACTGTATAGAAATTTTAATTATTCTGTTACCCGTAGTTTTATTTTATAACGTCAAACAAGAATGAATTAAATCTATTTGGTTTTTTCAGAATCGGATCAAGGAGCTAAAAAAATCTAATTTAAAGATGGGTTTATCTGTCGAAATCAGAAGTAAGTGATGATGAAGATGGAATTAAGAAATTTGAATCGGAAAGAAAATGATACGAGTATTCAGTAACAGTGCGAATCCTGTGATCAGCTTTAACTGAAGTAAGTAGTTATTAAAATAAAGGTAAATTATTTCGAATGAATATAATGAGTACCTCGATGTATTGATCATTTATTAAATTATCATCTTGTTATAGTAAAACAATTAACAAAAATTGATTACATAAAAGCGTTAATATGATCCATACTTGTAAACTTCTATACAGGTTATTTGATAGATCGATGTAATAGAGGAAATTAATTAGAATATAGTATTTAACAAAGTATCACGGTTTTTAAGTTAATTTTCTTTTATTTTATTTATTTTTTGAAAATAATTAATATACAACTTTGAAATCTTAAGACATGTTAAAATACGTTATTTTTTCTGTAAAGTGATGATATTTAATAAATAGCAGGTTTTAATTGCGTTTATAAATATACGCTACAAGATATAAAACAATATTTTTATTAATAATTTCAATACTAACAGCTGCAGCTTCTATTATTATTATTATTATTATTATTATTATTATTATATCTTATTATTATAATTATATTATAGCAATCATTAATAATAAAAGTCACTTTTGTTTATCATAATTAAACGAGTTAGACTAACTATATTATGACAGCTAATAAATGTGTTCAAAATATATGTCGTCTGCTTGGACTAGAATTTACCTATCTCCATTTTTTTTTTTAGTTTTGCGTGGCAAAAAGTTTTTTTTTGTTGGTATTTATATGATGCATATATTCAAATAAATTGGCATTAATAATTTGTGATAGAAGCTAAGACTAGTTTGTTTTGATGACTTTTGCCGTAAATATTTTTGATATGAAAAAAGAAAGAAACAAACTGATAGGCTAGTTCTGCTCCAAGCTGACGATATGTAAACATACCGTTTGTTACATTAAATATTACACATTCAGCAATTGCAGTTAATCTAAGGTGAAAATTTTATTACAATTTATATTTATCTATAAAATTATTACAGGGTGTCTAGCGGGCGGGTATTTAACACTGTACAGGAAATGTACGGGAAATTGTAATCAAATTAAAAAAATTGACAAATACCTATTCCATTAGATTTTCGGATTTTTACCACTTTGACTGCAAGGAAAAGTGGTATAGCTTTCGGTACGGTGTCTGTAACATTAAAAAAAAAAAAAATTGTATAGAAATCCTTCATATAGCCTATAGATGACGAATCTGAACTTAGTTTATGTGGGTGTATGGATGTGCGTCGTAAGCTCGCTGGCTCACTCGCTCGCTCGCTCGGTCGTAAGTCAAAATTTTGTGGCCGCAACTCCTCCTAGACGGTTCAACCGATTTTAATGAAATTTTCAGGATAAATTACTAAAGTTTATAAAAATTTATATTGGCTACATTATTTATTCGATTTTGATCAGATTTTCAGGAAAGATTTCCCTAATGCTCCCATTAATTATATAATTTTATAAATAACCAGTGTTGCCAACTTTCCGAGAAAAAATTACTAAAGTTTTTAAAAATTCATATTGGCTACATTATTTATCCAATTTTGATCATATTTTCGGAAAAGATTTCCCTAATGCTCCCATTAATTATATAATTTTATTAAGTTTCTTCTAGTGCCCACATAAATTATAAAAGATATTGTGTTGCCAACTTTCCGAGAAATGTCAAAGTGGTCTATATATGGGTTTAACCATATACCTCTGATCTTGTTCGATTTAAGTACGTGTTGCCATCTACCTTCATATAGTATTAGTATAATCGACATAGCATCGGTATCAATCTAACAAAGCCTGCACGGTGTGAATATAATAAACGCAGTTTCGGAATCATATCGAACATGTAGAACATGTTCCTTCATGTCTAGAGCAGGATATTTATATAAAATTTATATAATGGTTTCTAACCGAATTAATTTACAAAACATAGATTATAAACTTTAATAATTTGTCAATCAAAGTTAATTAATACACCAGATTACAAATATAATTATATCATGTAATTTTATGTAGCATAAAAATGTGCCATTAGGCTTTCTAGAGTGAAAAAGCTGGTTATTCCTTTCAATTAATATACGGGAATTTTATTTAGAAAACCCCTGTATTAGTAGATCAATGTTAATTTGGAATCTTTATGAACTAAATATATTCATAGATTTGTATATCTTTATTGTTTAAATTACAGCCAAATCGCAAAGTACAGAACATACAGAATGTTATTTGTACTAGCTGCAGTTTAAATACAATTCCTAATTTGATTATAAGTACAGAAAGTTTATCATTAAATTTCAAATAAAGAAAATTTTATTTTAAAAATAATACTTTTAATAAAATAGTTTAATTTTGAAACACGTTAAAAGTTCTGCAGCAGAGCAATGACATTGTCGACAATGGGACACAAGTTTTACTGTATAAGAAATTTAAATTGTCTGTTAAATGCTAAACATTAAGAATTAAATTTATTTTGTGTTTTCAGAATTGGAAGATGGGAGTTAACAAATCATTCTAAAGAATCAGTTGAGTTTATCTGGCGACATAAAATGCAAGTCACGATGAAGATAGAAATATGAAATATGAATCGAAATGAAAAGCCACGAACATAATATGCAGAGGGCTCAATTTCGTGATCAGCTTTAACGTTTCAGTCACTTCTGGAAAGGTAAATTATTTCAATTGGTTAAATATAGTGAATCCTCGACGTATTTATTATTTATAGAATCACATTATCTGAATGAATAAAACAGAACAAAACTCGTATCAAATATTTTAAAGAATCTTTAATTAGCCGTTAAGTTGTAATACTTCGTATTAGAATAATTAAGTTTAAAAGTTTATTTTATTTAATATTTGTAGTTAGTGCAGTTTCTAGAAACGAGTGTCGAAACTGCAGTCACTACAATTATTAAATAAAGAGAAATTTCAAATTTAATCAAGTGATTTATTTTCCTATAGAAGTATTTATATGTACAGGTTATTTAATTTTTTATGTGTAATCTTCTGTATTATTACACAGGGTGTCAAGCGGGCGTGAGAAGCGGGAATTTTACGTGAATTTTAAATTGTACGGGAATTATACGGGAATGTACGGGAATTTTTTTGTTTGGCGTGAATTTTTTAAATGGCGAACTTAATTAAACTTTTATTGATAAAAAATAGAATCTGCATGTTCATATTTACACTTCACTATTTAAATCATGTGTCGCCATCTAAAAAATAAGGTAAATTTAAAAAAAATCATAACTTTGCATCAAAGCATCGCAAGTCCTTGAAATTAAGCGGAATTTATGTAGTAATACTTGAGTTTTAACGCCCGCTCGGTAAATTGAGTCAATTTTTTTTTGTATACTATACATGTTAAAGTTTGTGACAATTTTTAAAGTCAAAACATGTTTATTTTTCTGCTGGGTGTGGTGGGAAGCGGAGTGATTCAAATGGCACGTGTCTTGCATCACCTTAAAGACGAGACTTCAAATATTTTCGTACGCAAAATTTCATTCAATTATATATTTGAATTATATATATTTGAAAATCGGTAATTTTTCAGATTTTTTAAGTGGCGCTTTTTTTTTGACTAGTGTATAATTAGTAAAATGTTGCGGAACACATGCAGAACTGTACGGGAATTTTTTTTTGAATAGTTAGCTGAAAACCATGTAGCTTTTCGTGCTTCAACTCACCTAGAAAAATTGAATGGTGTTAACTATTTTCAAATCAATCAATCAATTGAAATATTAGTATATAAAAATTTGAAATAAATGATTGATTTAATTTTATTTGGTATTTTCAAACATTTTGATATAACACAATATGTTTCGTACATATTTTAATAACATTCAATGTGTTATGTATATAACCTTGAAATTTAAAAACGTTAAATTGATGTATTTTATCGTATTGAAATTTAATACCTTTTTGGTTGTACCATTTCTTTCTATATTATATATTTTATTTTAAATATTTATATCTATCTGATGAGATCATTCGATTTGTATCGGAAACTATCAATACAAAGACACCTACATAGTTTTTAATTATTTTTAATAATACAGAAATTTATAAATGTGATGTCATCCTGTATAATGTTTAATTTTTTAAATTCTACATGAACTACATTTTAATTATTAATGATATGAAAAAAGAAAATTAATAAAAATATTTAGTTTTTGCAATCGGTAAACTACGGCCTGCGTGTTACTAGTGTGACTCGCAAAAATACTTGTGGTAACCTACTAAAAGTTTATATACGTAAGACTGAAACCACAATTCGAATATTGTCTTTGTTTTTAATTAATAACTATACAAGTATTATTTCTAAAAAAAAAACATTCTGTTTCAAGTTATTTTATTGTAAAAAGTGACTCTTTAATTTGTTCTTTTGTAATTACTTCTTTAGTATTAGAAAAAGAAATATTTCAAATAAAAGTTTCTTACTTTTTCAGAATAGGCAAAGCAAATTGTCTTAGAATTATGTTAAAATAAAATGAATTTCAGTTATAGTTCGGTATTAATATTTATTAATAATTGACGGTTTGATGAACTCAACGTACGTCTTTATTAGGAAATAATTATTTAAATAAAACAATAATAATTTGAAGTACTGCTATATAAAATTATTTATAAATTTGTTGTGAAATCTGACGTCTGACAAAATAAATAAATTGCTATAATATAAAATAAACTTAAATAATACTTATGTAAAAATTACGTATGCAGTTTATTAATAATTTATGCAGAATAATGTCCGTTTTACACAACAAAAATTAAAACTAAATAAACTAAATTCAAATTTAGCATTATTAATGCATGCCTAAGACACTCATTTACGCCATAATAATACTTAATTTACTGAAAAAGTTACTTAATAAATTAATACTGTTTAAGGGGAGGTTTTCATCTGAATGACTAAAAAGTACGCAAAGATTGGAATTTTTTTTATTCGCAAATGAAAAATCATACAAGGAAACGGTTTGGGATTCGAAAAAATGTTATTTTGGTCTTTATTTGCTTGACCTTGAATTTCTATCGCTGTCACTAGCGTTTATATGTTTTCAATTAGCGCAAAAAGCGTGGTTAGGATGATATTTAATAATTATTCTTCGTGTACAATGTTTTGACAAACATAAATAGATACGTAATTAAATTGTAAATTTATGTTATCTGCTTTATTTATTAAACTATATTTATATTATTTATTAAGCTATTTTAAGATATGTATCATATTTTACTGTGGTATTTCAATAATTGCCGTAATAGAAAAAGAATTCCGGATCATATTATTGATTTACAGCGAGAAGAAAGACTTCTTTGTGATTCACTGAATCTTTTTTGCGGAAAAAATTTAAATTTTTGATTGAATGTACAAAATTATTTAACTAAACAAAATTCGACATGAGGTCTAAAGAAATGGAGGAGAGAAAACTGAATTCTTGTAGAATTTGAAATTTTATAGAAATTAAAGTTATAAAATTGGGGCTTTTGTTAGAAACATCAGGATATTTTTTTGTCTGTTTTTATTTATATTTTTAAAAATAAATTAAATTTTTAAATTAAAATATTAAATTTATTATAAATAAAACTTTTGTTATTGTAATATTTATATTATATCTATAATAATGAATAATTAATTCAATAAAAAAATCATATCAAATAAAATATATTTATAACACATAATATTTCAACAAATTTAATATAAACGCATATGCAATTTCTATTTTGGTCTCGTGAATCTGATTACTAACAAAATGCTTTCACAAAATTCTGGCCTGTTTGATATGACATATTAACCATAGCCGAAGTTTGTGAGGACGGCTATTTAAAACTTTAGTTAAGAGAATATTATGATAGAGATATTACATGCGATGACAACGAATACTGTAAATGTTGTGTTTTATTCGGCATTGTATTAAGCGGCAAAAAATACCTTGATAATAAACCATTTTTTAAAAATCGGCAAATAGAAAGAATTTTTTTAAATTTTAGTTATTTTTATCTATTTTATCTGAAAAAAATTGGAAATTCTGGAATGCTGCTGGTTCCTTGCTTGCTGGGTAAAAAAACTTACTGTGTACAATATTTGAGTACTATAGGTAGTGTTTTCAAAAAGAATACTAATTTATGATACATTAAATAGATTTATAGTTAATATTTAGAATTTTTAATTATAAATTAAAATATATTAATATAATTTTTATTATATGAATAATGCAACTGCAAGAACTTTATTGTTAATATATTTTAAAAACAGAAACACAATCAATATATTTTTCAGTAGGCTAATAATTTTGAAATGATAAAAATATATTTTTCGTAATGAGTTAGTTTTCAGTTAGGTTTTCAGTTAGGTTTCATTTTATTTTTCCATAATTTTCATTATCTAATTTCTAAAAAATATATATTAAATATTCATTTTATTAACACAATTGTATTTTTAAAAGTTACATTTTTCAAATATGTGTGAAAAATAATTATTATTTGCTTATTTTATTTACAAAATTGAAAAAAAAAATTAAATGAAACTTCTCCAACAGGAAAACGTTCTAGAACTCATTATATTAAATTAAAATATGCTTCATGTTAAAGCTATGTGTTATTTTTATTACAATTCGACATGTCGATTAATTAAACATGTAATTAGATAATAAATAAGGAAAAACAAATTGAAATTAATAGAACTAATTTTGCTAACTGGACGATTTAACTGTTATCATTGAATATAATACAAAGATTGGCAACGTAATGCATTTTTTTGTATCGTTTACATTTGTGTATATTGTATTGCATAAATTTTAAGTGGTTTTAAGAAATTTTTCAATTTTGGTACAGATAAAAAAGGGCGTAGCCTAGAATAAGTCACTGCTTAGTCTGCTAAACTTTATTCTATAAATAAATGCATTTTCTAAATGAAAAATATATGTATAGCGTTTAAAATGGCACAAACGTAATATTTATACCAAAATAATTAATGAATAGTCATAAATCTGAAATTAAGTTTTGCTAGTACTTCAAAATTATTTTTAATTACTTATATTTTTTACTATACTAATTGAGATATTTTTTTTTTCTTTATAAGTAGTACATACCTATAAGTATGTTCAATAGAATATTATTAATTGTTGGTTTTTGTAAGTATATTTTTTCTTAATGAGTCAAAAAGTTTAAAATATTTTATAAAATTTATTTTAAATATTAAAATTTTCTCTGTTATATATGATAATATATATAATGATAATTTTTGTAGATTTTCTGACTACAAAAATTACTATGATAGAAAATAATAATAACATTTGGACTATGATAAAATAAATATAAAAGATGAGATGTTTTTTTTTTAATTAACAAAATTTATCGGTTAATTCTAAATCAAATTATTCAACAATTAAATGGTATTTCTTTTAAAATTTAAATAAATCATGCATTGTTTTAAGCATATCAAAATATTAATAATAATATATGGCTTATGCAGAAAGAGACTATTGTGTTTCAGCAAAATTATTACAATACAGTAGTTAGTTACTACACTGTTAAGTGTATATAAACGATAGATCCGGCGACCATATTAAAAATTATATGGTAAAATTTGCATTGTTTATTTTCGCTTGAATTTGAATTTAATTATCAAAAATTTGACAAAGATTTGTCAGAAATTGCATATTCGACCAAAGAAACATTAGTTTTCACGCAACAAATATAATAATATATACATATAGTTCTTATTCTACAATTGATTTTAAGGTTAAGTTTTACTTGGTATATATTTTTAATTGTTTCGGTTGGAACACGTGAAGTAAAAATAGTATGTCACTCGGAGCAAAATGCTCTTTTCAATACAACAAAGATCGTTTGCTGCTCTTTGTGACATTATTTATTATTATTTACAAAAATATTTAAATCAGAATAAATTTATTTTAAAATATTAATTTTATTCTTTATTGTTTAATTTTCTGATAATAATATCGCAAAATAACTTACTGAAATCAGAATTCAATAAAGAATTTAAATTTAAATAAATAATAACTAATAGGCGGAATTCAGTCAGTTAAATATTTTTATTTTCTTCTATGCCAATGTTTCGGCAATCATCATTGCCTTCTTTAGGGCTCTACAATAGATACAAATATGTATACATAAAAATACAAAAATTCATCTTTCTACGATTTTGTCTTGGTTCTCAAAAATTTGAAAAATTATGTTTAATGCTAACCTGCAAATGACAGCGCTGTGTGATGAAGTTATATACACTACTGAATAGAAGTGTTGCTTTTGAGTAATATATAATAGTGCAATTGATATTTTATTATTATAATTTGTTTATTTATTTATTTTTATTATGTTTAGTTACTATTTTCGACTTCAAACGTGACCCTTTAAGGGTCACGGGATTTTCTAGTTATTATTTTAATTATTATAACAATAAAAAATAATTGAAAAATAAAAAGATGTGTAAGTGTGCGTATTTTGCAGTAGATATGCCCTGGACCCCTGGATGGGATGGCAAAGGGGAGATTAACAACCTTAAAATATTTATTGCTTTGCTCTAAGAAATTTCAACAGCAAACTACTCAGAGGCGTAACATATTTGTCATTTTGTACTTAAGATTTTATTTAGTTTTTTTTTTTTTTAATTTCTTTAACAAATTATTTTAACTTTTAAGAAAAACAGACAATGTCTTATAGTTCAATGCTCCATAATATGTATCTTGCGAAAACAATAAAAAATGAGAAATAGGATAAAATAAATAAAAACTAATATATTAACAATTTTTTTTGCTGTTTTTTAAGCCTGGCGCAAACTAGGTCGGGCCGCATCGCATCGCTTGCAATTATCCGCCCGGATTGTTTTCAATGAACTATCGCATTTAGTTCATGCTATAGTCCATATAAAATATATAAAAACTATCTGGGCGAATAATTGCTTGCGATGCGGCCCGGCTTAGTGTGCGCCAGGCTTAAAAGTACCGTCAAACGGGGTGACTTTGGAAATAGAAATGTTTCCGTGCACAGTTTTAGAGTAAAACAAAATGAAACATAACATGATATTAATAAATAATTAATTTAGTAAAAAATAATATTAAATACTTAATATTAAATACATAATAAAATATTTCAACAAATTTTATGTATGTGCTGTGCATATACATTCAACATGATCTCAGACTAGAGTAGAATCAAAATTAGTATATGATTGACCACTCACTTGCCAAATTACTATACGTTATGTTGCATAACACTGGTAAAGAGAAATTTATCAAATTGTGCAACTTAGGTTTGGTAGACAGATAAAAATGACAAAAATTAATTTAAAAAATTTAGTAGGCATTTCCAAATTGGATGATTATAGATTTTTATGACGTGTAAGAAATTAAATAATTAAGTATATATATATATATAATTATATTTATTTATTTATTTATTTATTTAAATAAGCTAATGTTAATAATAGGGCCTGCTATTTATAGTAAAATTGCCTTCATTTGAAACTGTGCATCAAGGATTCACTATACAATACAATTATCTTAAAAAGTTGTATTATAATATTGTTTATATTATTTACAGGTGAAGAATGGTGAGATACAAGTAATCATTAACATCGTGGACACCATTGTCAACAAACGGAATTACTAAGCAAATTTAATATTTTACGGACGACATGTATTACAAAACTCCTTACACTTTTCTCATATGTTGTGTTTGAATACTTCAGATAGAATAGAACAGAACAAATATTTGATTTTAGATTTTTTTCTATAAAAATTGTTTTTTTTTGTTATAGAAAATTATAATCATTTTAACCCTTTCGCTCACGCTTTTTTGTTTTTAAAGCTGAAAATCTGAAACTTGGTTTATGCAATAAACGATTTTTTTTGCAAAATTTTAAAATATTTTTAAAATTTTTGCTGTAGCCCAAATTTTGGGCTACAGCTTGTATACAAATGCATACATTGTGAATTTTCTTCGCAGATGTACCAACGCTCTGATCATCGGAGGTTTCCGAGACACGGTTTGGTGGCCGTCGATTTGTAATTTTTGGTCGTTTTGAACCGGTGTAACTTCCTCTCGATCCCTTTTTATTTGAGTACACTTTTTCAGACATGTTTCTTATACAACTGCACTCACAAAATCTTATTTACTTCGATTTGAACTGCAACGAAACAACTCGTGGCTGTTTAACGGTTATACTGAATGTAACGAATGTAACGACATCTGGTGTTGAAAAAAAGCAGCTCGATTCGTCAGAAAATGATCGGTAAGTTTCCCTAAGAACGACGATAGTCAAACTCGAGCGAAACACAAAAGAAGGCGGGGTCCGGCGAGCCGTCTCAGCGGGGGCTCTAAACGCGCTAACAGTCGTTGAGCGCTGAGCCAGATTTGAGGCACAAAGAGTTCCGTGCCGGCTATAATACTTATGGTCCCTTATTCTAGACATATTAAAGTATCGATTAAGCCAAAAAAAAAGGCATTTTTTTTTTCGTTCTAGAGTGGCCTATGGCCTTAAATAGAAACATTTTTTCATAGTAATAACAACGTTACAAGCAATACAATCTTTGTTTTTGTTAGCTGTACGGTGGTACAAGGGCCGGGAACTACATCATCGCCCAAAACAATTACCTGAGCATTATATACATTATTTTCTAGCAACTCAATTTCTGTACTACCACTTTCTTCTGCAACGTCGCATTTGACTGTAACCGTCTCAGAAAGTATTCCTATTTCAGGAACATTTTTTAGCCGTTTACAGCGATTGAGCCCCACGCAGCAATCGCTTGTTGTTCTAATGGTGTCAACGTTAGCGTTCTCATGGATCCACCACACTTTTTTTTTTTTGGAGAAGGTATAATTTTTCTGTACTGATGTCAGTGTTTGGTTCCTCTAGTTCGTAAATCTCTACAAAATAAATACGAAAAATATATGTAAACAAAGGCATATATCACAAATTTTTGGTAGAAAATTATTTATTTCTCATTTATTACTCATATAAGGTAGACTGGGGCAAGTGTCAAGCGATTTTTGGTTAGTTAAGCTTTTGCGTGGGATAATAAAATTTTTTAATTGAAATTAAGCGCTTGCAATTTTTTTATGCATACTATGGAATGTTTTTAAGTAGTTCCTTGAATATATTAGCCCTAAATGATATGACTGAAAAATTGGGAAATTTAATATTTTTTACAATTTTTATTTTTACACTTGCCTCCATTTGGGGCAAGTGTAAAATTGCTATGCAATTTGCCGTATAGGTGCATGTTAAATTTAGGCGGGTAACTGGGAAATGCACGGGTTAGATGTGAGAAAATATTTTTTTTCCAATTAAAAAACAATTTTTTTATGTAGAAGTTATAAACTTTTATTTAAAAATTATTAATGAGCGAAAAAGAAACATAATCCTCAATTGTATAATAATGTTATTATTTAACAATAAAACTATTCTATAACGAGTTAGTTGTTAACAAAAATAAAGTGAAACACTCTTAATACTATATATTTGTAACAATAATATTAAAAATGATTGCAGGTAAACTAACATTTAGACTAAACATTATACCCATCAAATTGAACTTTAAATTCCAACATGCCTCTTCTGTCCACTATCGGTTTAGGCAATATTTTAATTAATTCTTAAATGTCACACTATCCATGTCCTCTTTTTCTGGCCAAACATATTTTGTGTCATATTTTTTTACAAATTTCACACTTATTTCCTCACTGCTGTCAAGTCTTGTTATTTGGCCAACAAAATGTCGTACAGTTTTTTTGGTCTGATATTCAACTAGGATCCACTGTCCTTCTTTAACATGTCCAAAACTGAGATCTGGTGTTTTGTTTTCTTCAAGCGAACTTAGGGAATTGGTGTCATTATACTCTATGTCTTCATTGGAGTCGCTGGTATCACTGAGAACTGTATTCGATTTCTTTTTCTTCTTAGTGTTGGTTACATTATTGCTTTGTTTGTCACTTGTATATTCTGTCTCTTTTATCTCATTGCTTGTAATGATTTCAGCACCTGGGGCTAAGCGTTTACGTTTTAGAGTTGGAAGAGGTTTATCGTGTTTTAACGTTTGTAGGAGTAATTCTTCAAACGAATTTGCTGTTCTCATTTCCAACAGGCTTCTCTCGTTTATTCCTGCCTCCTGCGAGGTTCCGGCGGTTTGCGGTCCATCGGTTATATTATTAGGTTGTGCATTTGCTTCTTTGGGTGCGTCATTATGTTGTCCATTGGTTTCTGTAGTTGCCTCAGTGGGCTGTTCACTTGTTGATTGAGTGTTACCATCTAAGTTTCTTTGTTTCTGTACTTCCTTCCACCTCTTCAATGCTGCAGGGTCATACTTCTCTTCAGGGATCACATTTTTATTGAAAGGGTATATACCGGCTTTCTTAAACCCAATTAAAATTGTCTGTTTGGAGACTTCGTCCCATGTTTCACTTAATAAAATTGAAAAGTTTCTTTTCGGTATTTTACACCTTGGTTGTCGACGTTGCCAAGTCACTAATTTCTTTTCCCAAATTAATTTAAAAGGACGAAAAACACAAAGATCCAGCGGTTGTAATAGGTGGCTAGAATGAGCAGGAAGTTTTAGTATTGTTACATTCTGTGCTCGAGCTGTTTCTACTAATACGAGTAGACTGTCTACGTGAGATGCATGGCCATCATAGACTATTAAAATAGGCCGAGTATCACCGAAAAAAGGTAGTAAGATCTTTGTGAAATAATTGCGAAAAATTTCGCTAGTCATCCACCCATTTTGAACATATTCGGCGCTCGAATTGAATATTCACATTTACATCTTTAGAAGAATGTTGACGTGCTTTTCTGGTATTGCTTCTTTTCAATGCTTTTTTAAGTGGTCAATATTATTTTTAAAATTCTTCGAATAATTTGAACTTTTTCTTTAACTAAAATTTGAAAATATTTTCAGATTTTATGCTACTAATACGCTTTGATAAATGCTTGGTAAAGGATTAGATCAACGTGATTTCGGTTAAATTTTACTCTGTTGAACGTAAATATTAAAATTCATGAAACAATTGTTTGTTAAAATTTTCTTTTTATTGTAACTTTTAATGGATTTTAATCATTGAACATATTTACAAAAAACCAATTTAAAATATTTAACAAAGAAAAATTGATGAAATTATCGTCAAGTTAAATTTTGTAAATTAATTGTAAATTAATTTTGTAAGTTAAATTTTGTATACGAAAATATAGATTTAGATTTTGTTTTCACAATAGTAGTAATTTCGAACACTGTTTTCTCACACAAAGCACTTTTAACGATGATCTTTGGTTTGATTTGGTGATTTGGATTCTTTTTTTTTTATGGATTTTAGATTGTATAACTTTTTTATTTATTTAATATTTCTTTATTTGTTTAGATTATATGACATAATTTTAATTAAAATTTACTGGTAACAATTACACTTAAATCTAAAATCTTTTGAATTTATAAACTAATAAGATTCTATAAACATGGTAATACTTTCACTTTTCACTTGCACTTTTTATGCACACACACGTGGTTAGGCGGGCACATACGAATTGCGTCCCGCGGTCGGGTTTTAATCTTTTACAAAATTTTAAGATGACCGAATTGCGTCCCGGTCAAGTTAAACAGGGAACACAGCAATTGCGTCCAGCGGTCAGAAAACCCAAATTTTATATTCCGAATTGCGTCCCGGTCAGTTTAGCGGATACCTAGCTACTAGGGTTACTGTAACTCCACCTGCTACCTACCTACCTGTCACCTAGTATAAAATTTTTATATCAAGCCCAATAATATATTTCTAGTTTCCATATGTTAACACTTTATTCTTTCATTTCATAAAATAATGAAAATCATAAAACAATACTTTATAATATTTTTGCAAAATTATTATTTATTTCAAATTTTTTTGAAGCAATGTTATAAAGGTTGTTCCGTAATAAATTTGTCTAATTCCTGAAAAAAGTTTGTAGAAAATACATATTTTAAATAAAATGCATAGGGATTGAATAAATAATATACTCCTATAAAGTTAATGTATACAATTATGAAAAATTTGTAAAACAGATTTTTATTGTTACATTGTAAATCATATAC
Source organism: Clivina fossor (assembly GCA_963966155.1). Lineage (NCBI taxonomy): Eukaryota > Metazoa > Arthropoda > Insecta > Coleoptera > Carabidae > Clivina > Clivina fossor. Next base: position 37,866,038 of record OZ014551.1, read on the forward strand.
ATAATAAATAATAGAAATATATAACTATAATATATAAATATTAAATAATTGGTCTATATTTAATAGCTATACATTTTACAAATTCAAAATTGGTAAGTCTATTTTGCCTAAGCAACATTATTTTCTCGTCCAAAAATTCTTTTTTTTTAATTGCGGCTCTTCGATATACTTTTTTTGGCATACTAACACTACGCATTTTGACGTACGTGTCAATTTGAATATTTTTTAAGGCGTCCAAAAATTGGTATATGTTAGGGTGGCTGCTATAAAATAGCGAATTAAATTTAGAGTGAAATGACTCGCAAGCGTTCGTTGTTCGTTGAAGAGACGAACTGTTTTCAGCCCACATTTGAGGTGGGAATTCTGCTTCTTCCGAAATGTAGGTTTCTACTAAATAATCGGCAAATTTGTGCACTTTCGGGTTTTCTGGTAAAATCTCTGCAAAATCAATTCCAAAGCAATCACCAACTGCAGCTGGATTTAGAAATGGTAGACCAAAAACAAATCTAAGGTACATTCCTACATCCGAGTCCTTTGAATACTCCTCTGCCAGTCCAAGTTTCTGAATTTTTCGCCACCTGGTCAAAATTTAAAAAATGTATCACAAACCTTTTCTCAACAATTATTTTTTTAGTAGGTGGTTGAAAAAGAGTTAGGATTACACTGAGATAAGGGTTTGCTAAAATTGAGCAGACATAAAACAAATATATTGTACTTTAAATGGAAACAAACGAATTTGTTAAAAATATATGCTATATTAAAAGAAATAATTGATTTGTTAAAATTTAACAACTATGCATAATTTAATACCATATTTAGATTTATTTCTAGAATAATGCTAGTTATTTTTAGTACTAAAGTTAATAAAATCTAAAAAAAAATTGCTAAACAATTAATAAAATTAAATATGTATTTTTGAATATTATTGTATTAATTTTAAATAAATTCGTTTGTAATCATTTAAAGTATAATATGTTTGTCACTTTTTGTTTAATTTTATCAAATCCTTTTCTCAGTCCGTGCTTCAAAAAAGCAAATATTTATTTGCTTTATCCGTATATGGTCTAAATGTAAAATGAAATAAAATTGACTTAGCTTACCATGATTGTCCGAGATGAAATCGGCAGCCTTTTATTTCTGCAGTTGGAAAACACCTGTAAGCCGCATTATGTATGCTTTTCTCAAAATCTGCATATATTATTGTAGGATTAAAATTGCAATTTAGTATACGACATTCTTGCTTCAAATAATTAAATACCATTGCATATGTTTCTGTTGCTTTATTAGGTAATAAGAAAAATGCAAGTGGTATATAATGTTCATTTAGAATTCCATGAACGGTAAAAAGTTGATAAAAATATTTAGTACAGCAGCGAAACGTCCCATCAACATACAAAATAGATAATTTACTTAAAAATTGTAAATTCTTTTTGGTGGAAAATACAACAAAATTTTTAGCTATATCATTTTTAAGCAAAAAAAGCTCTCCTTCGTTGGTGTTTACTTTAATGCTATTTAAAACTTCATGGACATCTTCTTGATTACGGGGTATATTTGGCATTACTTTCTTTCTGCTGCTGTATATATTTTTTCTTATTCTGTTTACATCGTCTACCGTCAATGTTTCATTATCTTCCTTCTGCAACTCTCTATGCAACAATTTCATCGGTTTTTCGCATATGTCTTCAACAGCTTGCCTTTTTAAACGATTGCTAATTTTCTGTCGATTTAATACACAAAGATTAACACATTCATGATTATGTTCATCACTATGTTGAACTATTATATTATTAGAAGTTTCAGTTTTTAAATAAGATTTGCACTTTCTTTCACAGCACTTCCAGCGTTTCACATTTCCCGAAAGCATTTTATGAAAATGATACTTATTATTATTTACAATTAACAGCGGATTCTGCTTCTCACTCAGCATATCAAAAACATCTTCCGAATTCATGATACAATTTAACACAGAAAACACAATTTACTAAAGAGAACTATTTCTACTTTACTTTGTACCAGAAACAGAAAAGATACTAGAATGATTATTAAAATTTACAAAACATAAACTTATGCACGGAATAAGAAAACTGGAGGGAGTTAATTTAATTTTGGAAATTCCAGGTGGTGATTTATAATATCTTTATGTATTTCTAAATAGGTATGCCAATAACGAAAAACGAAACAAAGTATTACAGATATTCGGTATTGCCAAAGACATCTAATTTCTCAGCAAATTACTTTGATGGTATTGTCAGAAACCGCTACCTGTGTGAGGTAGACCTTAATCTCATAACCAGAATTCTGAACTGCCGGACGAAGTTACTAGCTTGACCGGGACGCAATTTGGTCATCATAAAATTTTGTAAAAGATTAGAACCCGGCCGCGGGACGAAATTCGTGTACCCGTAGGTAGCAGGTAGATAGGTATCCGCTAAACTGACCGGGACGCAATTCGGAATATAAAAGTTGGGTTTTCTGACCGCGGGACGCAATTGATGTGTCCCGGGTTAGGCTATCATCTTTTTAGTTCTTTTCCGGTGTTTTCCTCCTCTTTCCCACGGCGGCGAGGCTTCTTTTCTCTTGGTGCCGGTAGTACAACGGGCACGATTAGCGCCCAATCGACACTGTGGCCAGGCGTCGGCGGTGGTCGATTTTCGTCGATTTTCCTTTCCTGGTTTTTTGTTCACCACTACGGGCACGGTTTTCTTTAGCACCTTCGCCTCATCTTTTGGTTTCGGGGATTTCGGTGCTTCTTTGATGAGCTTCACATAACGTGAAACTACTGGTTTCATCTTGGTTGGTGGTTTTTTTCGCCGCCTTTCGATTGAATTTCGCCACTAACTCGCGAACGTGCAAAGATTTTTGTAGTGCATTCATTTTTTTTTTATCAGTTTGTTGACGTTTTGACGAATACAGAACAACTGAAACTGGATTGAGTGTTAGTATAATTGTCTGTACATAATTTTCTCTCAGGGGAGGGAGGAAATCGGTACTCATTCGGGCTTAAAAAACCCTTAAAAAAAAAAGAATCCTTTTACAGCATCTGCGATAAGAAACATTTCTTCATACTTATAGACATTATATTGAAATTATTTATATTAAGAGTATCAATCTCTCCCGGGTATAACTAATGTTCAGTCAAACACATGACATTTATATTTACAACCTCGTCGTTTAAGAATAATTCTAGTTCATCAATTTTATTTCTAATTGATTGTAAATTCAAATGTAATATATTAAAAGTTTTTTCATTCAAATTATTTATATTTCTTTCAGTAATTTTCGATCTAAAAAAGAATTCACTTTACCAGTATTATTCTTATTATAATATTTGTTTAAAAACGTTCCATCAGGCCAGTTTTGACTATTTTCAATTATCCTTTGGTAATTTGCAGACACACTTATTTTAAATGATTTATACGTATTATACTTAGCATTTAATTCAGTAACAAAGGCACCATTAACATTTAATTTTGTTAAATATTCATTGATTATTGGAGTAGTTGTATCAGGCGATAATCTTGATATGAAGTAGTTTAAATATTTAGGTACTGCACATAATTTTACATTATCATCAAAGTTTGTCATTTTTCCAATTATGATACTTTTATTATTTTTCCGTTTATATGTAACTGTTTTAAAATTGTTTTCATTATTAGCACTATTTTGTTTACTGTCAAATGTTTCACTGTTTGTTTCATGTATTGCCACTTGTGAAGGGAATTGAACAGTTTTTAAGTTATTGTCACTAGTTTTTGCAGATTTATTTTGATTATTTTTAATACTTGTAGCATCACCTGTTGGTAATTTGTCTAATAATATGGTCTTAGTTTGTTTTTCAGCCGGTATTTTCGGTTTCGTTGCGACCTGTTTAGTTAACTTTGGTGACATACATGTTTGACCTTTGTCATCAGATGATTTTGCACATGAATTGTCAATATTGTCTTTTATATCATTCACAGTAAATTTTAGATTTAAAATTTCATCACTTACTGTTTTTAGTAGTTGACTTTGGCTTTGAAAATTATCCAAAAATCCTTAAAACATATTCAATATTCTATCTAATTTATTATCAGCTGCACTAGCCTCAGAGTCACTATGACACACATCACAAAACCACAATATTTTCTTATTATTCAATATTGTAGTCAGTTCTCCTTTTTTCAATGAAGCACATGTCATATGGAAGTTCTTTTTGCACTTTCCACTACACTGTATTATTAATTTATCATTAGAAACAATAATTTCACTGCAGAACGCACACACTGAACTGCTCTGTTCCGCCATCTTTTTTATATTTATATTATATATTTATATTTATATAAAAAACTTAATATTTAAAAAAACATTGTCGATGATGCTTGGAAAACGTAGAATCTTTTAAAACAGTAGCATGCAGTAGTAGGGTGTCGTCTTCCGTAGAATTTGAAGTACATGGCGTGGGCGGCGATGGAATCCGGCTGGCCCAATGGTAAATATTAATAATAATCATTGGCTTGGCTAAATGTTGAAAAAGTTTATACATACAAATTAAATTAAAACAAACAAATTGTACGAACCCAGAACCTGATTAGGGAATCTCTGAATAGTAGAAACATTTTTGGTCTATTTTAATTTCAGGCTCTGATTTAGTGATTTTAATTTCAGTAAGAAGTTTAGACAACAATCTGGTCTTTAAAATAAGTTTTTCAGAATTGGTGCAATCAATTCTTAGTAGGGTTTCTGCATCAAAGATTAGTCTTATGGGCAGGTCATCTAGACATTCCGTCCATTCTCCCAAGCCAACTGTATTTTTGAAGCTGCTTATCAAATTTCTGCCTACTTGTGAATCCGCCAATGATTGAACCTTTCACATACTCATAGTATTTCAAATCATTGTGATCATTAATTTGTAGGAACTCTTCATTTTCTCTTAGAGATCTGACAACTAAATATAGTTTTTTTAAATTTGTTTTGGCATCTGGGATTTTAAATAATATTATTTATCACCATTTGATATATAATTTATTGAGACGTTTCGGTCATAATTTGACCATCATCAGTCAATCGACGTATATAATAATAAAAACATAATATTTATATTAATGTCAAAAGATAAACTTTTGTTTTTTGGTCCTGAACCTGCGTTATGATTAATTATAATGTTATTAAATTCCCTATCAGGTTCGTTATTGTTTTTAACAATGACGCGTTTCGACTTTGCAGTCATCTTCAGATTATTCTGATCTTGGTCCGTGTTGTGGTTCAAGTGAACCTCAATATATTTATATATTTATATATATATATATATAATATATAATATTTATATAATTTAAAATTGATAAAATTTAACATCGTAAAGTTTAAAATCTGGAAACAAAAATTATTGCAAAATCTCTTATCCTAATGTGCCATATGCAAATGACATTAATTATAATAAACGTGAATGTAATACAATATTAATATTATTGAATTATTTTAACAACTAACCTTAATGTGTAGCACGTGGATTTTTCCAAAAATAAACTGAGTCTACAAGCCAGACTCAATAGGGAATATAAATTTTTAAGGGAAAATTAAAGACTTAATTATCTAAAAGTAGAAATTCATCAAACAAAGTGCCCAATTGTTCGTAATCGAAGATTTTAAAGACAGCGACACAATCACAGCCCATTCTTCCAAAGTTGAAGTTCCTAAGGATAGTTGTCACTAATCCCCAAGACTCTAGTAAATTTTTGTCAGAAGGAGTGATTAATATCTTCTGATTTCCTTCGTACGAAAGATCTATATAAGTATTAAAGAAAAATCTTATAATATCTTCAATATTACTATTGTGTATTACTAACAGATAAAGAAAAGCAAGTGTAATAATTAAATCCTTATACAGAGGGAAAAAACCAAGTTCTCTTCTCATTATTGAATTAAGATGATTGTCCCCGGTGTTGAATTGTGTAGAATCAATTAAGTTTATAAACATGTCTGCTAATGTATTAATGAGAACTCTACAAGTAACCGAACAAATCTCTTGATTTTGTATTAGAATGCTAATTTTATCAGTTAATCTTAAACAGGGGAAAGCATTTAGAAATTGTCGTGTTATGTCATTAAATTCTTTTGATATATCAAAATAATTTTGATAAAATATGTCATTTTTCCTTAAATCAATATTGTGGAGGTGCAAAGACTCATGTAATGTTAATAAGTTGTCATTTTTTCTATAAAGAGTAGGGTTAGGTACATATTATAAGGTAGAACTCATTAATTCTGTTATTAGAACAAATGGGAAAAAATTTGAAGAACTCTAAGTTTCTATTTCTTAACTCTTGATTATACTTATCTACTAACTCTTGTATCGATTCCATTAAATTATCAAAGTAAATCATCTTGATAATAAAAATACTTTTGTCATCAGAAAAATCTAAGAAAATGGGTAAGTAAATTTCTAACTCGTATAAATTGCTTGATAATTCACTAGTTTCTGCATCAATAGTTATGATTCGAATTTTTCTGCTCCCTAGACTATTGATAATTTTAGTGATATAGGCTTGTTCACATATGTTAGTTTCACCTGAGATATGTTAATTTTTTCTATTAACCTATCTATTATATTGCAGTTGTCTTGTATGAGACTGGTGCTGTTTATAAAGTCTGGTGTACTTCTTGAGTTTTCTAGACTATCTAAATATGTATTGTAGATAAGGGGGTGTTTATTGAAAATGTGTGAGAGGAGTAAAAGAAATCCTCCTGATCCATCCGCTAAACAAGCTATCACTTCGTTGATGTGATTTTCTTGATGTGCTAAAATTTCCATTATATTTAAAGAAAGAAGAACTTCCAACAATTTTGTACATGAGGTACTAATCGTACCTATGTTTCTGTTAATATTATGAATAGAAGAAATAGGATAGCGTTCATTAACTTGTGTGATATCATTATAAATAGAATTTCTGTACTGATCTTGTAATATAGAATAATCGAGAGTTAGAACATCAAAGATATGAAGGTTTGTTTCAACAACTTTGGGTATAGATTGAAAGATTGATAGTACATTTGTAATGTCATTTTGAGATACCTTTGACCTCCAATACGTAACTACCTCGTCGATCTTAATGGGAAGAATTCTTAAAGAGTCAATTTTTATTCCTGCAACACTGAGATCTATCACCTTATTACTGAAAAACTGTTTATTTTGTTTTTTGTTTATCCTATTACTCGAGTCTAGGTCTTGGTTAACAAGGGAACAATAATAATTAACTAATGAATTCTTCTTTTTTATTAATGGGTCATTTTTAAAGAAAAATCGAGACGCGCTTATTACAAAAAATTCTAAATTCTTTTTGATGTGTCTTAGAATAAAGGGACATAAAAATTTTCCTATACTTTCAAACTTTAATAGATCACTATTATTGTTGATTTTTACATCTAAGTACAATAAGAACTCCCTTAACCTGTTACTGTTGATTAACATGTAAGCTAAAGTAGGCAATGTTCTGTTTCCTAGAAACAACACTATCTCCGGAATTTTCAACTTCAATTGATCCAATAAAATCTTAGATGACTGTATAATTCCAATGATCATATCATTAAAAGTTATGTTTCTAAACTCAGTAATGCTAATAGAATGTAAAAAGAAATGGTCTGTCGGTTTGTCTACCTCATTTGAAATACTGTAAATTTTGAGAAATTCGTTATCCATTTCTTCACCAAGTTTTCTACCTATACTAATGCCAAGAGATTTGTTTATCAAATTGTCGCTTATCTTGTATTTACAAGTAAGCTTATTTGATGTTTTAAAGATTTTCCTGTATAGATTGGAATCAGTTGCTACATCGACCGGATCATCTATATCTGTTTTGAAGTCAGAAATTTCTCTAGTGCAATCTTGGCAAGAAAGAATGCAAATTAAATTTTTACTATTAAACCTAATATAATCTTTAGATAATATAAGTATTGACTGGATGTACAAAAATAATAGTTGAAAATGTATAGTATAATCTCTCCCACCTTTCATAACAGAGATTAGGTTATTGGTAGTAAATCTAAAGTGGGATGCAAGAGTTGGTAAGTGATTGATAATAGCAGAGCTCCTTTCTATCTCACTTCTAAATCTATGTAATAGATTGCCTCCATAGATTAAACTTCCCCACTCGTCTATTTGAATTTCTTTAATGCTAGTAGGTAGTAAGGGTAGTTTTTCAGATAAAAGTTTTTCAGTTAATTTTATTAAATTTAGGGAGTTGAGGAGTTTAAACCAAGATTTGTATTCAAGGAGTTTCCTACATGCAGATATGAAACTAGTGTTGACTTCGATGTTAATAATTGGTCTTTGAATCTTTTGCATAGTTACACTGCCGAGATAGGACGTAAAAGGGCCTTTAATGTACCTAAATCCATATTCAGATGTGATAAAATCTGAGCTTACTTCTAATAAAATACCTTTATCAATCTCATTTTGACTGCATGAATCTACATTTTTAACTTCTATTTGGTGGTGGCTACATGTCCTTGTTTGACCTTCACTTATTAGTTTCCAATGGTCAAACCTCAATGCCTCACAGATTTTGGTGGGACAACAGTTATCAGAAATTTTTTGATCAAGATAATTGTCCTTAATTTTAGAGATTGTCATACCTTCAAGAAATTCACACCACTTCTTGTTTATTAGAATTGATAGTTCTAAGAAACTTGTTCCTGTATTTTCCTGGTAAAGTCTGTTCACGGTTTGTATATTGTTTATTCGATTTCTTAATGAAAGGAGTATACCAACATTTGAGTTTTTTAATAACTCGTGCGCTATCGAGGGAACAAATGGATTCATTGTGATTAAGACTTTAACCAGGGATTCGTAGCTGATATTTTGTTCTACATTGAATAAGTTTGCAATCTCAGGATTTAAATTTGCTCTATTTTTTATGAAACCTAACACATGATTTTTTGTAAAATTTTCTACTGATGGTAGCCCCTGTATGTTCAAAGAAAAAATGTCTTCGATCAATTTTTCGTAATTTATCTGTTCCCTAGGTTTGACATTGGTTAATAGTATTATTGTAATAGTGAGTAATGCCATTTCAAATATTTTACCAATAATTGGAACTATAGAGAGAGGTCTGTAGTTATCAGCATCATCATTACTGCCTTTTTTGTGTACAGGTACGACACGAGATATTTTTAAAGCATTCGGAAATGTGTTTTCACGTAAACATCTGTTTAATAATTTAGTTAGAGGTATGATGATGGTATCTTTTATACACTTAATAATTTTGCTATTTATATTATAATAATCAAAACTGTTACTATTGCTTAATTTATTGATTATATCTCTAATCTCATTGTAAGTAAACTCTTCTATTTCAAGTACTGAACAGTTAGGTTTATTATTGGCTAGTTTAGTAATAGGGCCATCTCGAACAATTGGTATCTCATTTAACACATTATTAGGAACATGAATGAAAAAGTCATTCAATTCATTAGGTGACAAAGGAATTAATTTTGCATTTGATTTTTTATTATTCTTAACTATGTTCCACATAGCTTTACTTTTATTGTTGCTTTTGTTAATATAATTATTATTTGCTTGATATTTGGCAGTTTTGATTTTAGCTTTATATATTTTACGTTGTTTTTTAATGTAGTTGCTCATATCTATATTTTGTAATGTTTTGTTCAAATTAGTATAAAATTTTATATTGTCACGCATAGTTACTATTATAGAATTAAACCAACTTATATTATTATTATTACTTGATTTAGCTTGTTTTGGAAATATCATTTCTATAGCGTTAGAAATAATATTAATAAAACATTTCGTACAATTTTCGATATCGTTAAGTTCAGTTACAAAGTTCCAATTTACGTTATTCAAGAAATTGTATAGTAAAAATAATCCTTTTTGAGTAATTGGTCTATATACAATAAATGTTGCAGATAATTGTGTATTAAAAGTCAAAGATAATAATTGAGCATCATGATCAGAGAACACCGTATCGATAACGGTGGCACTATATGTTACAGAGAATTCAATATCGCTATTTACAATAATATTATCAATACAATTTCTTAATCTAGTGCATTTATCTATTGTAATATATAACCCGTGAGAGGCTAATATCTCATTCAGTTCTAAAAAGTTAGAATCCTGTGAGTGAAACTTAACATTAAAGTCACCTGCTAATATTATTTTCTTATTTTTTTGTATTTTATCTAGTATTTTTAATAATATTTCTAAGAAAATTTTAAAATTTAAAACGAATTGCGTCCCGCGGTCGGGTTTTAATCTTTTACAAAATTTTAAGATGACCGAATTGCGTCCCGGTCAAGTTAAACAGGGAACACAGCAATTGCGTCCAGCGGTCAGAAAACCCAAATTTTATATTCCGAATTGCGTCCCGGTCAGTTTAGCGGATACCTAGCTACTAGGGTTACTGTAACTCCACCTGCTACCTACCTACCTGTCACCTAGTATAAAATTTTTATATCAAGCCCAATAATATATTTCTAGTTTCCATATGTTAACACTTTATTCTTTCATTTCATAAAATAATGAAAATCATAAAACAATACTTTATAATATTTTTGCAAAATTATTATTTATTTCAAATTTTTTTGAAGCAATGTTATAAAGGTTGTTCCGTAATAAATTTGTCTAATTCCTGAAAAAAGTTTGTAGAAAATACATATTTTAAATAAAATGCATAGGGATTGAATAAATAATATACTCCTATAAAGTTAATGTATACAATTATGAAAAATTTGTAAAACAGATTTTTATTGTTACATTGTAAATCATATACATAATAAATAATAGAAATATATAACTATAATATATAAATATTAAATAATTGGTCTATATTTAATAGCTATACATTTTACAAATTCAAAATTGGTAAGTCTATTTTGCCTAAGCAACATTATTTTCTCGTCCAAAAATTCTTTTTTTTTAATTGCGGCTCTTCGATATACTTTTTTTGGCATACTAACACTACGCATTTTGACGTACGTGTCAATTTGAATATTTTTTAAGGCGTCCAAAAATTGGTATATGTTAGGGTGGCTGCTATAAAATAGCGAATTAAATTTAGAGTGAAATGACTCGCAAGCGTTCGTTGTTCGTTGAAGAGACGAACTGTTTTCAGCCCACATTTGAGGTGGGAATTCTGCTTCTTCCGAAATGTAGGTTTCTACTAAATAATCGGCAAATTTGTGCACTTTCGGGTTTTCTGGTAAAATCTCTGCAAAATCAATTCCAAAGCAATCACCAACTGCAGCTGGATTTAGAAATGGTAGACCAAAAACAAATCTAAGGTACATTCCTACATCCGAGTCCTTTGAATACTCCTCTGCCAGTCCAAGTTTCTGAATTTTTCGCCACCTGGTCAAAATTTAAAAAATGTATCACAAACCTTTTCTCAACAATTATTTTTTTAGTAGGTGGTTGAAAAAGAGTTAGGATTACACTGAGATAAGGGTTTGCTAAAATTGAGCAGACATAAAACAAATATATTGTACTTTAAATGGAAACAAACGAATTTGTTAAAAATATATGCTATATTAAAAGAAATAATTGATTTGTTAAAATTTAACAACTATGCATAATTTAATACCATATTTAGATTTATTTCTAGAATAATGCTAGTTATTTTTAGTACTAAAGTTAATAAAATCTAAAAAAAAATTGCTAAACAATTAATAAAATTAAATATGTATTTTTGAATATTATTGTATTAATTTTAAATAAATTCGTTTGTAATCATTTAAAGTATAATATGTTTGTCACTTTTTGTTTAATTTTATCAAATCCTTTTCTCAGTCCGTGCTTCAAAAAAGCAAATATTTATTTGCTTTATCCGTATATGGTCTAAATGTAAAATGAAATAAAATTGACTTAGCTTACCATGATTGTCCGAGATGAAATCGGCAGCCTTTTATTTCTGCAGTTGGAAAACACCTGTAAGCCGCATTATGTATGCTTTTCTCAAAATCTGCATATATTATTGTAGGATTAAAATTGCAATTTAGTATACGACATTCTTGCTTCAAATAATTAAATACCATTGCATATGTTTCTGTTGCTTTATTAGGTAATAAGAAAAATGCAAGTGGTATATAATGTTCATTTAGAATTCCATGAACGGTAAAAAGTTGATAAAAATATTTAGTACAGCAGCGAAACGTCCCATCAACATACAAAATAGATAATTTACTTAAAAATTGTAAATTCTTTTTGGTGGAAAATACAACAAAATTTTTAGCTATATCATTTTTAAGCAAAAAAAGCTCTCCTTCGTTGGTGTTTACTTTAATGCTATTTAAAACTTCATGGACATCTTCTTGATTACGGGGTATATTTGGCATTACTTTCTTTCTGCTGCTGTATATATTTTTTCTTATTCTGTTTACATCGTCTACCGTCAATGTTTCATTATCTTCCTTCTGCAACTCTCTATGCAACAATTTCATCGGTTTTTCGCATATGTCTTCAACAGCTTGCCTTTTTAAACGATTGCTAATTTTCTGTCGATTTAATACACAAAGATTAACACATTCATGATTATGTTCATCACTATGTTGAACTATTATATTATTAGAAGTTTCAGTTTTTAAATAAGATTTGCACTTTCTTTCACAGCACTTCCAGCGTTTCACATTTCCCGAAAGCATTTTATGAAAATGATACTTATTATTATTTACAATTAACAGCGGATTCTGCTTCTCACTCAGCATATCAAAAACATCTTCCGAATTCATGATACAATTTAACACAGAAAACACAATTTACTAAAGAGAACTATTTCTACTTTACTTTGTACCAGAAACAGAAAAGATACTAGAATGATTATTAAAATTTACAAAACATAAACTTATGCACGGAATAAGAAAACTGGAGGGAGTTAATTTAATTTTGGAAATTCCAGGTGGTGATTTATAATATCTTTATGTATTTCTAAATAGGTATGCCAATAACGAAAAACGAAACAAAGTATTACAGATATTCGGTATTGCCAAAGACATCTAATTTCTCAGCAAATTACTTTGATGGTATTGTCAGAAACCGCTACCTGTGTGAGGTAGACCTTAATCTCATAACCAGAATTCTGAACTGCCGGACGAAGTTACTAGCTTGACCGGGACGCAATTTGGTCATCATAAAATTTTGTAAAAGATTAGAACCCGGCCGCGGGACGAAATTCGTGTACCCGTAGGTAGCAGGTAGATAGGTATCCGCTAAACTGACCGGGACGCAATTCGGAATATAAAAGTTGGGTTTTCTGACCGCGGGACGCAATTGATGTGTCCCGGGCGGGCACATACGAATTGCGTCCCGCGGTCGGGTTTTAATCTTTTACAAAATTTTAAGATGACCGAATTGCGTCCCGGTCAAGTTAAACAGGGAACACAGCAATTGCGTCCAGCGGTCAGAAAACCCAAATTTTATATTCCGAATTGCGTCCCGGTCAGTTTAGCGGATACCTAGCTACTAGGGTTACTGTAACTCCACCTGCTACCTACCTACCTGTCACCTAGTATAAAATTTTTATATCAAGCCCAATAATATATTTCTAGTTTCCATATGTTAACACTTTATTCTTTCATTTCATAAAATAATGAAAATCATAAAACAATACTTTATAATATTTTTGCAAAATTATTATTTATTTCAAATTTTTTTGAAGCAATGTTATAAAGGTTGTTCCGTAATAAATTTGTCTAATTCCTGAAAAAAGTTTGTAGAAAATACATATTTTAAATAAAATGCATAGGGATTGAATAAATAATATACTCCTATAAAGTTAATGTATACAATTATGAAAAATTTGTAAAACAGATTTTTATTGTTACATTGTAAATCATATACATAATAAATAATAGAAATATATAACTATAATATATAAATATTAAATAATTGGTCTATATTTAATAGCTATACATTTTACAAATTCAAAATTGGTAAGTCTATTTTGCCTAAGCAACATTATTTTCTCGTCCAAAAATTCTTTTTTTTTAATTGCGGCTCTTCGATATACTTTTTTTGGCATACTAACACTACGCATTTTGACGTACGTGTCAATTTGAATATTTTTTAAGGCGTCCAAAAATTGGTATATGTTAGGGTGGCTGCTATAAAATAGCGAATTAAATTTAGAGTGAAATGACTCGCAAGCGTTCGTTGTTCGTTGAAGAGACGAACTGTTTTCAGCCCACATTTGAGGTGGGAATTCTGCTTCTTCCGAAATGTAGGTTTCTACTAAATAATCGGCAAATTTGTGCACTTTCGGGTTTTCTGGTAAAATCTCTGCAAAATCAATTCCAAAGCAATCACCAACTGCAGCTGGATTTAGAAATGGTAGACCAAAAACAAATCTAAGGTACATTCCTACATCCGAGTCCTTTGAATACTCCTCTGCCAGTCCAAGTTTCTGAATTTTTCGCCACCTGGTCAAAATTTAAAAAATGTATCACAAACCTTTTCTCAACAATTATTTTTTTAGTAGGTGGTTGAAAAAGAGTTAGGATTACACTGAGATAAGGGTTTGCTAAAATTGAGCAGACATAAAACAAATATATTGTACTTTAAATGGAAACAAACGAATTTGTTAAAAATATATGCTATATTAAAAGAAATAATTGATTTGTTAAAATTTAACAACTATGCATAATTTAATACCATATTTAGATTTATTTCTAGAATAATGCTAGTTATTTTTAGTACTAAAGTTAATAAAATCTAAAAAAAAATTGCTAAACAATTAATAAAATTAAATATGTATTTTTGAATATTATTGTATTAATTTTAAATAAATTCGTTTGTAATCATTTAAAGTATAATATGTTTGTCACTTTTTGTTTAATTTTATCAAATCCTTTTCTCAGTCCGTGCTTCAAAAAAGCAAATATTTATTTGCTTTATCCGTATATGGTCTAAATGTAAAATGAAATAAAATTGACTTAGCTTACCATGATTGTCCGAGATGAAATCGGCAGCCTTTTATTTCTGCAGTTGGAAAACACCTGTAAGCCGCATTATGTATGCTTTTCTCAAAATCTGCATATATTATTGTAGGATTAAAATTGCAATTTAGTATACGACATTCTTGCTTCAAATAATTAAATACCATTGCATATGTTTCTGTTGCTTTATTAGGTAATAAGAAAAATGCAAGTGGTATATAATGTTCATTTAGAATTCCATGAACGGTAAAAAGTTGATAAAAATATTTAGTACAGCAGCGAAACGTCCCATCAACATACAAAATAGATAATTTACTTAAAAATTGTAAATTCTTTTTGGTGGAAAATACAACAAAATTTTTAGCTATATCATTTTTAAGCAAAAAAAGCTCTCCTTCGTTGGTGTTTACTTTAATGCTATTTAAAACTTCATGGACATCTTCTTGATTACGGGGTATATTTGGCATTACTTTCTTTCTGCTGCTGTATATATTTTTTCTTATTCTGTTTACATCGTCTACCGTCAATGTTTCATTATCTTCCTTCTGCAACTCTCTATGCAACAATTTCATCGGTTTTTCGCATATGTCTTCAACAGCTTGCCTTTTTAAACGATTGCTAATTTTCTGTCGATTTAATACACAAAGATTAACACATTCATGATTATGTTCATCACTATGTTGAACTATTATATTATTAGAAGTTTCAGTTTTTAAATAAGATTTGCACTTTCTTTCACAGCACTTCCAGCGTTTCACATTTCCCGAAAGCATTTTATGAAAATGATACTTATTATTATTTACAATTAACAGCGGATTCTGCTTCTCACTCAGCATATCAAAAACATCTTCCGAATTCATGATACAATTTAACACAGAAAACACAATTTACTAAAGAGAACTATTTCTACTTTACTTTGTACCAGAAACAGAAAAGATACTAGAATGATTATTAAAATTTACAAAACATAAACTTATGCACGGAATAAGAAAACTGGAGGGAGTTAATTTAATTTTGGAAATTCCAGGTGGTGATTTATAATATCTTTATGTATTTCTAAATAGGTATGCCAATAACGAAAAACGAAACAAAGTATTACAGATATTCGGTATTGCCAAAGACATCTAATTTCTCAGCAAATTACTTTGATGGTATTGTCAGAAACCGCTACCTGTGTGAGGTAGACCTTAATCTCATAACCAGAATTCTGAACTGCCGGACGAAGTTACTAGCTTGACCGGGACGCAATTTGGTCATCATAAAATTTTGTAAAAGATTAGAACCCGGCCGCGGGACGAAATTCGTGTACCCGTAGGTAGCAGGTAGATAGGTATCCGCTAAACTGACCGGGACGCAATTCGGAATATAAAAGTTGGGTTTTCTGACCGCGGGACGCAATTGATGTGTCCCGGGTTAGGCTATCATCTTTTTAGTTCTTTTCCGGTGTTTTCCTCCTCTTTCCCACGGCGGCGAGGCTTCTTTTCTCTTGGTGCCGGTAGTACAACGGGCACGATTAGCGCCCAATCGACACTGTGGCCAGGCGTCGGCGGTGGTCGATTTTCGTCGATTTTCCTTTCCTGGTTTTTTGTTCACCACTACGGGCACGGTTTTCTTTAGCACCTTCGCCTCATCTTTTGGTTTCGGGGATTTCGGTGCTTCTTTGATGAGCTTCACATAACGTGAAACTACTGGTTTCATCTTGGTTGGTGGTTTTTTTCGCCGCCTTTCGATTGAATTTCGCCACTAACTCGCGAACGTGCAAAGATTTTTGTAGTGCATTCATTTTTTTTTTATCAGTTTGTTGACGTTTTGACGAATACAGAACAACTGAAACTGGATTGAGTGTTAGTATAATTGTCTGTACATAATTTTCTCTCAGGGGAGGGAGGAAATCGGTACTCATTCGGGCTTAAAAAACCCTTAAAAAAAAAAGAATCCTTTTACAGCATCTGCGATAAGAAACATTTCTTCATACTTATAGACATTATATTGAAATTATTTATATTAAGAGTATCAATCTCTCCCGGGTATAACTAATGTTCAGTCAAACACATGACATTTATATTTACAACCTCGTCGTTTAAGAATAATTCTAGTTCATCAATTTTATTTCTAATTGATTGTAAATTCAAATGTAATATATTAAAAGTTTTTTCATTCAAATTATTTATATTTCTTTCAGTAATTTTCGATCTAAAAAAGAATTCACTTTACCAGTATTATTCTTATTATAATATTTGTTTAAAAACGTTCCATCAGGCCAGTTTTGACTATTTTCAATTATCCTTTGGTAATTTGCAGACACACTTATTTTAAATGATTTATACGTATTATACTTAGCATTTAATTCAGTAACAAAGGCACCATTAACATTTAATTTTGTTAAATATTCATTGATTATTGGAGTAGTTGTATCAGGCGATAATCTTGATATGAAGTAGTTTAAATATTTAGGTACTGCACATAATTTTACATTATCATCAAAGTTTGTCATTTTTCCAATTATGATACTTTTATTATTTTTCCGTTTATATGTAACTGTTTTAAAATTGTTTTCATTATTAGCACTATTTTGTTTACTGTCAAATGTTTCACTGTTTGTTTCATGTATTGCCACTTGTGAAGGGAATTGAACAGTTTTTAAGTTATTGTCACTAGTTTTTGCAGATTTATTTTGATTATTTTTAATACTTGTAGCATCACCTGTTGGTAATTTGTCTAATAATATGGTCTTAGTTTGTTTTTCAGCCGGTATTTTCGGTTTCGTTGCGACCTGTTTAGTTAACTTTGGTGACATACATGTTTGACCTTTGTCATCAGATGATTTTGCACATGAATTGTCAATATTGTCTTTTATATCATTCACAGTAAATTTTAGATTTAAAATTTCATCACTTACTGTTTTTAGTAGTTGACTTTGGCTTTGAAAATTATCCAAAAATCCTTAAAACATATTCAATATTCTATCTAATTTATTATCAGCTGCACTAGCCTCAGAGTCACTATGACACACATCACAAAACCACAATATTTTCTTATTATTCAATATTGTAGTCAGTTCTCCTTTTTTCAATGAAGCACATGTCATATGGAAGTTCTTTTTGCACTTTCCACTACACTGTATTATTAATTTATCATTAGAAACAATAATTTCACTGCAGAACGCACACACTGAACTGCTCTGTTCCGCCATCTTTTTTATATTTATATTATATATTTATATTTATATAAAAAACTTAATATTTAAAAAAACATTGTCGATGATGCTTGGAAAACGTAGAATCTTTTAAAACAGTAGCATGCAGTAGTAGGGTGTCGTCTTCCGTAGAATTTGAAGTACATGGCGTGGGCGGCGATGGAATCCGGCTGGCCCAATGGTAAATATTAATAATAATCATTGGCTTGGCTAAATGTTGAAAAAGTTTATACATACAAATTAAATTAAAACAAACAAATTGTACGAACCCAGAACCTGATTAGGGAATCTCTGAATAGTAGAAACATTTTTGGTCTATTTTAATTTCAGGCTCTGATTTAGTGATTTTAATTTCAGTAAGAAGTTTAGACAACAATCTGGTCTTTAAAATAAGTTTTTCAGAATTGGTGCAATCAATTCTTAGTAGGGTTTCTGCATCAAAGATTAGTCTTATGGGCAGGTCATCTAGACATTCCGTCCATTCTCCCAAGCCAACTGTATTTTTGAAGCTGCTTATCAAATTTCTGCCTACTTGTGAATCCGCCAATGATTGAACCTTTCACATACTCATAGTATTTCAAATCATTGTGATCATTAATTTGTAGGAACTCTTCATTTTCTCTTAGAGATCTGACAACTAAATATAGTTTTTTTAAATTTGTTTTGGCATCTGGGATTTTAAATAATATTATTTATCACCATTTGATATATAATTTATTGAGACGTTTCGGTCATAATTTGACCATCATCAGTCAATCGACGTATATAATAATAAAAACATAATATTTATATTAATGTCAAAAGATAAACTTTTGTTTTTTGGTCCTGAACCTGCGTTATGATTAATTATAATGTTATTAAATTCCCTATCAGGTTCGTTATTGTTTTTAACAATGACGCGTTTCGACTTTGCAGTCATCTTCAGATTATTCTGATCTTGGTCCGTGTTGTGGTTCAAGTGAACCTCAATATATTTATATATTTATATATATATATATATAATATATAATATTTATATAATTTAAAATTGATAAAATTTAACATCGTAAAGTTTAAAATCTGGAAACAAAAATTATTGCAAAATCTCTTATCCTAATGTGCCATATGCAAATGACATTAATTATAATAAACGTGAATGTAATACAATATTAATATTATTGAATTATTTTAACAACTAACCTTAATGTGTAGCACGTGGATTTTTCCAAAAATAAACTGAGTCTACAAGCCAGACTCAATAGGGAATATAAATTTTTAAGGGAAAATTAAAGACTTAATTATCTAAAAGTAGAAATTCATCAAACAAAGTGCCCAATTGTTCGTAATCGAAGATTTTAAAGACAGCGACACAATCACAGCCCATTCTTCCAAAGTTGAAGTTCCTAAGGATAGTTGTCACTAATCCCCAAGACTCTAGTAAATTTTTGTCAGAAGGAGTGATTAATATCTTCTGATTTCCTTCGTACGAAAGATCTATATAAGTATTAAAGAAAAATCTTATAATATCTTCAATATTACTATTGTGTATTACTAACAGATAAAGAAAAGCAAGTGTAATAATTAAATCCTTATACAGAGGGAAAAAACCAAGTTCTCTTCTCATTATTGAATTAAGATGATTGTCCCCGGTGTTGAATTGTGTAGAATCAATTAAGTTTATAAACATGTCTGCTAATGTATTAATGAGAACTCTACAAGTAACCGAACAAATCTCTTGATTTTGTATTAGAATGCTAATTTTATCAGTTAATCTTAAACAGGGGAAAGCATTTAGAAATTGTCGTGTTATGTCATTAAATTCTTTTGATATATCAAAATAATTTTGATAAAATATGTCATTTTTCCTTAAATCAATATTGTGGAGGTGCAAAGACTCATGTAATGTTAATAAGTTGTCATTTTTTCTATAAAGAGTAGGGTTAGGTACATATTATAAGGTAGAACTCATTAATTCTGTTATTAGAACAAATGGGAAAAAATTTGAAGAACTCTAAGTTTCTATTTCTTAACTCTTGATTATACTTATCTACTAACTCTTGTATCGATTCCATTAAATTATCAAAGTAAATCATCTTGATAATAAAAATACTTTTGTCATCAGAAAAATCTAAGAAAATGGGTAAGTAAATTTCTAACTCGTATAAATTGCTTGATAATTCACTAGTTTCTGCATCAATAGTTATGATTCGAATTTTTCTGCTCCCTAGACTATTGATAATTTTAGTGATATAGGCTTGTTCACATATGTTAGTTTCACCTGAGATATGTTAATTTTTTCTATTAACCTATCTATTATATTGCAGTTGTCTTGTATGAGACTGGTGCTGTTTATAAAGTCTGGTGTACTTCTTGAGTTTTCTAGACTATCTAAATATGTATTGTAGATAAGGGGGTGTTTATTGAAAATGTGTGAGAGGAGTAAAAGAAATCCTCCTGATCCATCCGCTAAACAAGCTATCACTTCGTTGATGTGATTTTCTTGATGTGCTAAAATTTCCATTATATTTAAAGAAAGAAGAACTTCCAACAATTTTGTACATGAGGTACTAATCGTACCTATGTTTCTGTTAATATTATGAATAGAAGAAATAGGATAGCGTTCATTAACTTGTGTGATATCATTATAAATAGAATTTCTGTACTGATCTTGTAATATAGAATAATCGAGAGTTAGAACATCAAAGATATGAAGGTTTGTTTCAACAACTTTGGGTATAGATTGAAAGATTGATAGTACATTTGTAATGTCATTTTGAGATACCTTTGACCTCCAATACGTAACTACCTCGTCGATCTTAATGGGAAGAATTCTTAAAGAGTCAATTTTTATTCCTGCAACACTGAGATCTATCACCTTATTACTGAAAAACTGTTTATTTTGTTTTTTGTTTATCCTATTACTCGAGTCTAGGTCTTGGTTAACAAGGGAACAATAATAATTAACTAATGAATTCTTCTTTTTTATTAATGGGTCATTTTTAAAGAAAAATCGAGACGCGCTTATTACAAAAAATTCTAAATTCTTTTTGATGTGTCTTAGAATAAAGGGACATAAAAATTTTCCTATACTTTCAAACTTTAATAGATCACTATTATTGTTGATTTTTACATCTAAGTACAATAAGAACTCCCTTAACCTGTTACTGTTGATTAACATGTAAGCTAAAGTAGGCAATGTTCTGTTTCCTAGAAACAACACTATCTCCGGAATTTTCAACTTCAATTGATCCAATAAAATCTTAGATGACTGTATAATTCCAATGATCATATCATTAAAAGTTATGTTTCTAAACTCAGTAATGCTAATAGAATGTAAAAAGAAATGGTCTGTCGGTTTGTCTACCTCATTTGAAATACTGTAAATTTTGAGAAATTCGTTATCCATTTCTTCACCAAGTTTTCTACCTATACTAATGCCAAGAGATTTGTTTATCAAATTGTCGCTTATCTTGTATTTACAAGTAAGCTTATTTGATGTTTTAAAGATTTTCCTGTATAGATTGGAATCAGTTGCTACATCGACCGGATCATCTATATCTGTTTTGAAGTCAGAAATTTCTCTAGTGCAATCTTGGCAAGAAAGAATGCAAATTAAATTTTTACTATTAAACCTAATATAATCTTTAGATAATATAAGTATTGACTGGATGTACAAAAATAATAGTTGAAAATGTATAGTATAATCTCTCCCACCTTTCATAACAGAGATTAGGTTATTGGTAGTAAATCTAAAGTGGGATGCAAGAGTTGGTAAGTGATTGATAATAGCAGAGCTCCTTTCTATCTCACTTCTAAATCTATGTAATAGATTGCCTCCATAGATTAAACTTCCCCACTCGTCTATTTGAATTTCTTTAATGCTAGTAGGTAGTAAGGGTAGTTTTTCAGATAAAAGTTTTTCAGTTAATTTTATTAAATTTAGGGAGTTGAGGAGTTTAAACCAAGATTTGTATTCAAGGAGTTTCCTACATGCAGATATGAAACTAGTGTTGACTTCGATGTTAATAATTGGTCTTTGAATCTTTTGCATAGTTACACTGCCGAGATAGGACGTAAAAGGGCCTTTAATGTACCTAAATCCATATTCAGATGTGATAAAATCTGAGCTTACTTCTAATAAAATACCTTTATCAATCTCATTTTGACTGCATGAATCTACATTTTTAACTTCTATTTGGTGGTGGCTACATGTCCTTGTTTGACCTTCACTTATTAGTTTCCAATGGTCAAACCTCAATGCCTCACAGATTTTGGTGGGACAACAGTTATCAGAAATTTTTTGATCAAGATAATTGTCCTTAATTTTAGAGATTGTCATACCTTCAAGAAATTCACACCACTTCTTGTTTATTAGAATTGATAGTTCTAAGAAACTTGTTCCTGTATTTTCCTGGTAAAGTCTGTTCACGGTTTGTATATTGTTTATTCGATTTCTTAATGAAAGGAGTATACCAACATTTGAGTTTTTTAATAACTCGTGCGCTATCGAGGGAACAAATGGATTCATTGTGATTAAGACTTTAACCAGGGATTCGTAGCTGATATTTTGTTCTACATTGAATAAGTTTGCAATCTCAGGATTTAAATTTGCTCTATTTTTTATGAAACCTAACACATGATTTTTTGTAAAATTTTCTACTGATGGTAGCCCCTGTATGTTCAAAGAAAAAATGTCTTCGATCAATTTTTCGTAATTTATCTGTTCCCTAGGTTTGACATTGGTTAATAGTATTATTGTAATAGTGAGTAATGCCATTTCAAATATTTTACCAATAATTGGAACTATAGAGAGAGGTCTGTAGTTATCAGCATCATCATTACTGCCTTTTTTGTGTACAGGTACGACACGAGATATTTTTAAAGCATTCGGAAATGTGTTTTCACGTAAACATCTGTTTAATAATTTAGTTAGAGGTATGATGATGGTATCTTTTATACACTTAATAATTTTGCTATTTATATTATAATAATCAAAACTGTTACTATTGCTTAATTTATTGATTATATCTCTAATCTCATTGTAAGTAAACTCTTCTATTTCAAGTACTGAACAGTTAGGTTTATTATTGGCTAGTTTAGTAATAGGGCCATCTCGAACAATTGGTATCTCATTTAACACATTATTAGGAACATGAATGAAAAAGTCATTCAATTCATTAGGTGACAAAGGAATTAATTTTGCATTTGATTTTTTATTATTCTTAACTATGTTCCACATAGCTTTACTTTTATTGTTGCTTTTGTTAATATAATTATTATTTGCTTGATATTTGGCAGTTTTGATTTTAGCTTTATATATTTTACGTTGTTTTTTAATGTAGTTGCTCATATCTATATTTTGTAATGTTTTGTTCAAATTAGTATAAAATTTTATATTGTCACGCATAGTTACTATTATAGAATTAAACCAACTTATATTATTATTATTACTTGATTTAGCTTGTTTTGGAAATATCATTTCTATAGCGTTAGAAATAATATTAATAAAACATTTCGTACAATTTTCGATATCGTTAAGTTCAGTTACAAAGTTCCAATTTACGTTATTCAAGAAATTGTATAGTAAAAATAATCCTTTTTGAGTAATTGGTCTATATACAATAAATGTTGCAGATAATTGTGTATTAAAAGTCAAAGATAATAATTGAGCATCATGATCAGAGAACACCGTATCGATAACGGTGGCACTATATGTTACAGAGAATTCAATATCGCTATTTACAATAATATTATCAATACAATTTCTTAATCTAGTGCATTTATCTATTGTAATATATAACCCGTGAGAGGCTAATATCTCATTCAGTTCTAAAAAGTTAGAATCCTGTGAGTGAAACTTAACATTAAAGTCACCTGCTAATATTATTTTCTTATTTTTTTGTATTTTATCTAGTATTTTTAATAATATTTCTAAGAAAATTTTAAAATTTCCTTTCGGAGGTCTATAAATAATACAAATTATTATTATTGATTGATAAGAAATTTCAATAGCGGAAATCTCACATTCACCAGGCTCTGATAGATTTTTAATAGTTATTATTTCTTTACAGATTACATTAGTGTTTGTCAATATCATACAACCACCATATCCTAATTCTCGCGAATAACTAGAGATTATATTGAAATTATTTATATTAAGAGTATCAATCTCTCCCGGGTATAACCAATGTTCAGTCAAACACATGACATTTATATTTACAACCTCGTCGTTTAAGAATAATTCTAGTTCATCAATTTTATTTCTAATTGATTGTAAATTCAAATGTAATATATTAAAAGTTTTTTCATTCAAATTATTTATATTTCTTTCAGTAATTTTCGATCTAAAAAAGAATTCACTTTACCAGTATTATTCTTATTATAATATTTGTTTAAAAACGTTCCATCAGGCCAGTTTTGACTATTTTCAATTATCCTTTGGTAATTTGCAGACACACTTATTTTAAATGATTTATACGTATTATACTTAGCATTTAATTCAGTAACAAAGGCACCATTAACATTTAATTTTGTTAAATATTCATTGATTATTGGAGTAGTTGTATCAGGCGATAATCTTGATATGAAGTAGTTTAAATATTTAGGTACTGCACATAATTTTACATTATCATCAAAGTTTGTCATTTTTCCAATTATGATACTTTTATTATTTTTCCGTTTATATGTAACTGTTTTAAAATTGTTTTCATTATTAGCACTATTTTGTTTACTGTCAAATGTTTCACTGTTTGTTTCATGTATTGCCACTTGTGAAGGGAATTGAACAGTTTTTAAGTTATTGTCACTAGTTTTTGCAGATTTATTTTGATTATTTTTAATACTTGTAGCATCACCTGTTGGTAATTTGTCTAATAATATGGTCTTAGTTTGTTTTTCAGCCGGTATTTTCGGTTTCGTTGCGACCTGTTTAGTTAACTTTGGTGACATACATGTTTGACCTTTGTCATCAGATGATTTTGCACATGAATTGTCAATATTGTCTTTTATATCATTCACAGTAAATTTTAGATTTAAAATTTCATCACTTACTGTTTTTAGTAGTTGACTTTGGCTTTGAAAATTATCCAAAAATCCTTAAAACATATTCAATATTCTATCTAATTTATTATCAGCTGCACTAGCCTCAGAGTCACTATGACACACATCACAAAACCACAATATTTTCTTATTATTCAATATTGTAGTCAGTTCTCCTTTTTTCAATGAAGCACATGTCATATGGAAGTTCTTTTTGCACTTTCCACTACACTGTATTATTAATTTATCATTAGAAACAATAATTTCACTGCAGAACGCACACACTGAACTGCTCTGTTCCGCCATCTTTTTTATATTTATATTATATATTTATATTTATATAAAAAACTTAATATTTAAAAAAACATTGTCGATGATGCTTGGAAAACGTAGAATCTTTTAAAACAGTAGCATGCAGTAGTAGGGTGTCGTCTTCCGTAGAATTTGAAGTACATGGCGTGGGCGGCGATGGAATCCGGCTGGCCCAATGGTAAATATTAATAATAATCATTGGCTTGGCTAAATGTTGAAAAAGTTTATACATACAAATTAAATTAAAACAAACAAATTGTACGAACCCAGAACCTGATTAGGGAATCTCTGAATAGTAGAAACATTTTTGGTCTATTTTAATTTCAGGCTCTGATTTAGTGATTTTAATTTCAGTAAGAAGTTTAGACAACAATCTGGTCTTTAAAATAAGTTTTTCAGAATTGGTGCAATCAATCCTTAGTAGGGTTTCTGCATCAAAGATTAGTCTTATGGGCAGGTCATCTAGACATTCCGTTTATTCTACCAAGCCAACTGTATTTTTGAAGCTGCTTATCAAATTTCTGCCTACTTGTGAATCCGCCAATGATTGAACCTTTCACATACTCATAGTATTTCAAATCATTGTGATCATTAATTTGTAGGAACTCTTCATTTTCTCTTAGAGATCTGACAACTAAATATAGTTTTTTAAATATGTTTTGGCATCTGGGATTTTAAATAATATTATTTATCACCATTTGATATATAATTTATTGAGACGTTTCGGTCATAATTTGACCATCATCAGTCAATCGACGTATATAATAATAAAAACATAATATTTATATAATTTAAAATTGATAAAATTTAACATCGTAAAGTTTAAAATCTGGAAACAAAAATTATTGCAAAATCTCTTATCCTAATGTGCCATATGCAAATGACATTAATTATAATAAACGTGAATGTAATACAATATTAATATTATTGAATTATTTTAACAACTAACCTTAATGTGTAGCACGTGGTTATAAAAAATATTAACATTTCGTAAAAAATTAAAACTGTTATTATTAACATTGTGTCATTTTTAACTATTATCTTTCTTTTTAATGTTGAAGTTAATCATTATTTTTGTAATTCGTAAATTATCATTTTTTATTTTTTATTAAAAAACTTGTTCAAGCGTACATTGTGTGTTGAAAGTTAAAATGTGATTGCGAAGTCTGTGTCAAGGTTATTCATATCGAGATGGTTTCTAGTTAGTACTACCATCTGTGTTATCGAACATGAACTTATTAAACTTAATAATATTTAAATAATCAGTTTTATTATTAATTCTATTACATTTATATTTATTAATGAAAATTGCTTCTTAAAGTAACCGTTTGGTTCTTTGATTTTCAAATTTTAAAATTTTAGTATCTTTGAATTTAAATTTGTGTCCAGTACTAACTGTATGTGCAACTAACGCGCTGTGATTTTCGTTCATCAACTTACTGTGATATTCATGTTGATAAACTCTGGTTTTAAGGGTCTGTGTCGTTTCACCGACATAACTCTTTCTTTTTGTCCCTTTTTCCTCGAATGCAAGATCTCCTTTAAGTAAGTTGTTCGGTACGCCTTTAAGAAGGTGGGGAAAGTTGTACAAATGGCTAACTTCCACGCCGTTGACTTTATAACTAATAGTACGCTTTTCCTCACTTCGCCGTAAATATTCCTCCTCACTCAGTCTGTTTCATTAACAAGCGGATTGCTCCAACATTGTTACAACTCTAATTCGAAATCGTGGATACAACTTCCAAACCAGCACCTCGGGTCGCCCGAATCACCCCCTTGAACAGCACATTGTAACAGTCATGGATATTTGATATTTAAGAATTTAGGAAGTTAGTACGTTGACATATCCATGACTGTTGAGTGCATCGAACTTTGTCATGATTGGTACTTCATTACACCAAACAGTTCGGGCCAAAATATAAATTGTTACTGGAATATTAAGTAAATTAAAAATATGCACTTATACATCAAAATTATTTTATCAATTCTAAACAAAAAATAAAATATATATATATATATATATATATATATATAGACACAAAATTAAATAATAATTAAAAAAAAAAATAAACTTTATAGTCTATATTTTAACACCCACGGAAGATCTGGCGGTCGTCCACAACTACGGGTTAAGTACCTTCTTTGATTGGTAGTATCGGGTGTTGCGTGGATTGGAGATCGACTACGAACTTTATCTTCGTCGCTGGATGGTTCATAGTCAGATTCGTCTTCGTCGTATGGCGAGTGGCTACTAGCCCTATTACTACGATTGATATGGTCATCTTCATCTTCATTTGACGGTGGTTGAGGAAGAAAATCAAATAAATTTTCAACAGGCTGATTATGTTCCATATTTTCGGTTAGTAATTTATTCTTTTGTTGTTCCGCGACGTATGGTTTCAGTCTGTTTGAATGAACAAGCTTTTCTTTATTTGATACACTAGAATTACATGCCGATAGTTATCCGTATTAGTTTGAGTTGAAGCATCTGTCTTTAACGGCCGATTGTTGATTCATATTACCGGACCTAAAACATTTTTATTTTAAAATCAAAAAACTTCATTTTATTCCGCATCTTATTATTTAAAAAATTTAACAATCAAAATAAATCTACTAATTTGAAAGTTCATCTTGAAACGATGACAATACTTGTGAAAAACTTTTAAATGTACTTTTTATTTTTAATATTTCATTTGATGACAATCATTTCATTTAGCACTAGTGACGCGTGGCAGAACGCATAATAGGCAGAACGCATAGTAAGTAGACCTCTCGGCGGGTAGACCGCATAGCGGGCAGATCGCAGGGCGGGCAGACCGCAGGGCGGACAGACCGCAGGTCGGGCAGACCGCAGGGCGGGCAGACCGCAGGGCGGGCAGACCGCAGGGCGGGCAGACCGCAGGGCGGGCAGACCACAGGACGGGCCGAAATACAAATACAAATACAAATATTTTAACCCGGTACGGGCCACTCTAATAAATCCTTGTTTAAAAAATCTAATATTTTGTATACACTGTTTTTAGGGCTCTACAATTCTGTAATATCATGATTGGTACTTCATTACACCAAACAGTTCGGGCCAAAATATAAATTGTTACTGGAATATTAAGTAAATTAAAAATATGCACTTATACATCAAAATTATTTTATCAATTCTAAACAAAAAATAAAATATATATATATATATATATAGACACAAAATTAAATAATAATTAAAAAAAAAAAATAAACTTTATAGTCTATATTTTAACACCCACGGAAGATCTGGCGGTCGTCCACAACTACGGGTTAAGTACCTTCTTTGATTGGTAGTATCGGGTGTTGCGTGGATTGGAGATCGACTACGAACTTTATCTTCGTCGCTGGATGGTTCATAGTCAGATTCGTCTTCGTCGTATGGCGAGTGGCTACTAGCCCTATTACTACGATTGATATGGTCATCTTCATCTTCATTTGACGGTGGTTGAGGAAGAAAATCAAATAAATTTTCAACAGGCTGATTATGTTCCATATTTTCGGTTAGTAATTTATTCTTTTGTTGTTCCGCGACGTATGGTTTCAGTCTGTTTGAATGAACAAGCTTTTCTTTATTTGATACACTAGAATTACATGCCGATAGTTATCCGTATTAGTTTGAGTTGAAGCATCTGTCTTTAACGGCCGATTGTTGATTCATATTACCGGACCTAAAACATTTTTATTTTAAAATCAAAAAATTTCATTTTATTCCGCATCTTATTATTTAAAAAATTTAACAATCAAAATAAATCTACTAATTTGAAAGTTCATCTTGAAACGATGACAATACTTGTGAAAAACTTTTAAATGTACTTTTTATTTTTAATATTTCATTTGATGACAATCATTTCATTTAGCACTAGTGACGCGTGGCAGAACGCATAATAGGCAGAACGCATAGTAAGTAGACCTCTCGGCGGGTAGACCGCATAGCGGGCAGATCGCAGGGCGGGCAGACCGCAGGGCGGACAGACCGCAGGTCGGGCAGACCGCAGGGCGGGCAGACCGCAGGGCGGGCAGACCGCAGGGCGGGCAGACCACAGGACGGGCCGAAATACAAATACAAATACAAATATTTTAACCCGGTACGGGCCACTCTAATAAATCCTTGTTTAAAAAATCTAATATTTTGTATACACTGTTTTTAGGGCTCTACAATTCTGTAATATCATGATTGGTACTTCATTACACCAAACAGTTCGGGCCAAAATATAAATTGTTACTGGAATATTAAGTAAATTAAAAATATGCACTTATACATCAAAATTATTTTATCAATTCTAAACAAAAAATAAAATATATATATATATATATATATATATATATAGACACAAAATTAAATAATAATTAAAAAAAAAAATAAACTTTATAGTCTATATTTTAACACCCACGGAAGATCTGGCGGTCGTCCACAACTACGGGTTAAGTACCTTCTTTGATTGGTAGTATCGGGTGTTGCGTGGATTGGAGATCGACTACGAACTTTATCTTCGTCGCTGGATGGTTCATAGTCAGATTCGTCTTCGTCGTATGGCGAGTGGCTACTAGCCCTATTACTACGATTGATATGGTCATCTTCATCTTCATTTGACGGTGGTTGAGGAAGAAAATCAAATAAATTTTCAACAGGCTGATTATGTTCCATATTTTCGGTTAGTAATTTATTCTTTTGTTGTTCCGCGACGTATGGTTTCAGTCTGTTTGAATGAACAAGCTTTTCTTTATTTGATACACTAGAATTACATGCCGATAGTTATCCGTATTAGTTTGAGTTGAAGCATCTGTCTTTAACGGCCGATTGTTGATTCATATTACCGGACCTAAAACATTTTTATTTTAAAATCAAAAAACTTCATTTTATTCCGCATCTTATTATTTAAAAAATTTAACAATCAAAATAAATCTACTAATTTGAAAGTTCATCTTGAAACGATGACAATACTTGTGAAAAACTTTTAAATGTACTTTTTATTTTTAATATTTCATTTGATGACAATCATTTCATTTAGCACTAGTGACGCGTGGCAGAACGCATAATAGGCAGAACGCATAGTAAGTAGACCTCTCGGCGGGTAGACCGCATAGCGGGCAGATCGCAGGGCGGGCAGACCGCAGGGCGAACAGACCGCAGGTCGGGCAGACCGCAGGGCGGGCAGACCGCAGGGCGGGCAGACCGCAGGGCGGGCAGACCGCAGGGCGGGCAGACCACAGGACGGGCCGAAATACAAATACAAATACAAATATTTTAACCCGGTACGGGCCACTCTAATAAATCCTTGTTTAAAAAATCTAATATTTTGTATACACTGTTTTTAGGGCTCTACAATTCTGTAATATCATGATTGGTACTTCATTACACCAAACAGTTCGGGCCAAAATATAAATTGTTACTGGAATATTAAGTAAATTAAAAATATGCACTTATACATCAAAATTATTTTATCAATTCTAAACAAAAAATAAAATATATATATATATATATATATATATATATATATATATATATAGACACAAAATTAAATAATAATTAAAAAAAAAATAAACTTTATAGTCTATATTTTAACACCCACGGAAGATCTGGCGGTCGTCCACAACTACGGGTTAAGTACCTTCTTTGATTGGTAGTATCGGGTGTTGCGTGGATTGGAGATCGACTACGAACTTTATCTTCGTCGCTGGATGGTTCATAGTCAGATTCGTCTTCGTCGTATGGCGAGTGGCTACTAGCCCTATTACTACGATTGATATGGTCATCTTCATCTTCATTTGACGGTGGTTGAGGAAGAAAATCAAATAAATTTTCAACAGGCTGATTATGTTCCATATTTTCGGTTAGTAATTTATTCTTTTGTTGTTCCGCGACGTATGGTTTCAGTCTGTTTGAATGAACAAGCTTTTCTTTATTTGATACACTAGAATTACATGCCGATAGTTATCCGTATTAGTTTGAGTTGAAGCATCTGTCTTTAACGGCCGATTGTTGATTCATATTACCGGACCTAAAACATTTTTATTTTAAAATCAAAAAACTTCATTTTATTCCGCATCTTATTATTTAAAAAATTTAACAATCAAAATAAATCTACTAATTTGAAAGTTCATCTTGAAACGATGACAATACTTGTGAAAAACTTTTAAATGTACTTTTTATTTTTAATATTTCATTTGATGACAATCATTTCATTTAGCACTAGTGACGCGTGGCAGAACGCATAATAGGCAGAACGCATAGTAAGTAGACCTCTCGGCGGGTAGACCGCATAGCGGGCAGATCGCAGGGCGGGCAGACCGCAGGGCGGACAGACCGCAGGTCGGGCAGACCGCAGGGCGGGCAGACCGCAGGGCGGGCAGACCGCAGGGCGGGCAGACCACAGGACGGGCCGAAATACAAATACAAATACAAATATTTTAACCCGGTACGGGCCACTCTAATAAATCCTTGTTTAAAAAATCTAATATTTTGTATACACTGTTTTTAGGGCTCTACAATTCTGTAATATCTGAGAAAAATGTACATTTTGTATTAGAAGTGGAGGTTTGATAATGTAGCTGAAGAGCAACATTGCCCCATAGCGGCAACATTTTCCATTTATTTCATAGACCTGTAACAAGCAATAATGTAAAACGTATCGATTCATAATAGATTTTATTTTCAAAAGTTGCAACAAGAAAAGCGCCTCAAACTAAACTAAAATATGACATTTTTTGGCATTATTGTACAATAGGTATAATATATATAATTTCAAAACA
Organism: Clivina fossor; assembly: GCA_963966155.1. NCBI lineage: Eukaryota > Metazoa > Arthropoda > Insecta > Coleoptera > Carabidae > Clivina > Clivina fossor. The sequence goes on from OZ014551.1 coordinate 37,898,256, forward strand.
ACATTCACACGTGAAAATTATAAAAACAATTTTTTGCTGCCGTCAAACAAAGACGACATTCACATTTTTGACACATAATTGTAGTGAAGCCTTTTGTACAATGACGGCATCTACCCTTTTCCGCATGTATCGGCCAATGTCCAACTGCATCTTTTCTGCTGCAATCATCGGGTCTTCTTTTGACAGGAACTCGTACCTTTGGTATATTACCGTCCTTCGAAGGTCTTCCCTTTTTGTTGTATTTTCCAGTTTTATGCAATGATTCTGCTAATTCCATTCTGAATATTTTCAATGGAAGTGACTTTTGATTTAAAGCTACACAATCCTTTCTATAAAGTAGCCAGGCATTTACAACACACATGTCTAATAAATATGTGAAAATTGGAAAATACCATCGTTTGGATCTTCCTGAAGTCCTGTACAATCCCAACAGAGAATTGGCTTTATCCACGCCTCCCATATGCTTATTATATTGTTTGATAATTGCTGGACATGGAACATCAACCTTCCTTTTTTCAGTTTTCGAATATCTCTTCAGGGAAGTTACAGGTGCAAGACCACAAAAGGTACTACCTAATAATACACATTTATTGTCCAACCATTTTACCACTATCACTCCAGCTTTTTGATCGCATTTATGTGCATACGACCCTCTTGGTCGTTTTGCCAATACTTTATCCGATTCTAATGGACATCCACCAATCCTATTTGATCTGAATGTACCCAAACTAAGGACACCAAATTTATTTTTTAGATATGTGAGCAGAACTAAACCGCTAAAATAATTGTCAAAAAACACCACTGAATTTTGTGGTTCATGTAGTGTTTTGCAAAGGGCTATCACAATTCCAGCGCCGAAACCAAATGTTCTTTCTTCATCAGTCAGTTCGTTGCAAGTGCCTTTCAACTCATCGAAAGTGTATGTACCTTGATATGGAATGAAATCAACTATTATCCCCGAGACTCCAGCCCTAACGAAAAACTTGAACCCCCATTTATGGGGTTTGTTCTTTATATACTGCCGAAGATTTCCAGCGTAGGTTCCCTTATATGGGATCATGGTTTCGTCAATAGAGTATTGGTTTTCGGTGTTGAGTTTTTGACAATTATTACGAATTTTGTCTAAGAGTGGTCTTATTTTATAGAATCTATCTTTTGTTTCAGGTGTAATTTTGGAATTATCGTTGAAGTGTATACAACTTCTAATTTTTCTAAAACGTTTGTAAGTCATTATGTTTGCTATTTGATCAATACGAGATGAATTCGACCAGTAATCTGCATAAGCTGGCAATTGTATTACTCCCATTCGCAGAACTATTGTGATAAAATCTGTCAATTCAGAATTCGTGAGACGTATGGGTACGCCTGTTTTTTGGGTAGTGTACAAATTGGTTTGTTCGACAATGTCATGCATTATATTGATCGAGAAAAATCTTGTGAAATATTCTAACGGAGTAGAGAGTTCCTCAGTATCCCAAGGAGGATCATCAGCAAATGACAGTTGCGGCAAATCATTTTCTGCCCAATCACACCTCAGTGGTGTTTTATTTTTATTTCTTTTTGCACTGTTAGCCGTTTTAAAATTCATACCCTCGTTCCTTTCGCCCTCTTCTACTTCCTCAGTGTCTGAAGCCTCGATAATTGTGTCAGATTCTTGATTTATTACTTCCGATTCTTCTTCCGATTCCTCGACCAAAGTTTTACCCAGATTCAGTTTTGTTATTTCCAATTCTTCTTCATCTGAAGAATCACCATCAGAAAAATCTGACACATTAGGATCCGCTGGGACAACAACTGTTTGTTTACGCAATTTTCCATAAAAGGAAACTGGATTGAAACCAGTAAAATTCATTTTCCTGCAAAGAAATAAAAGCAACGGTTAGGTACCTGCATTGGGCAATGTAGCTTTTTCGCTACATACATATTTGCATCCAAATTTGGCCAACTAATATGCATTCTTTCTTGCAAATAATAATAAGATCTTGTCAAACTAACCTTATGTAAAACACAGCACAAAAATTTTCACAGAAGGAGCCTTTGTACGAATTACACGATTCAAAAAATCACACGAGAACATAGCACAGTGCACAAGCTGATCGTTTTGCAACCATTTTGAATTTTTTCAAAGTTCAAAACATCACGTATAGATGTCGGGGTTTTTCTGGTAGGCGTATATAGGTTGTAGCTAAATAGAAACACTGCAAGGAAACAGTACATTTACCCAGTCTAAGATTTTGGCATTTTAAAAGTCAATGTAGCCAAATGGCTACATATACTTGTACAGGGTTAATCATACAATGATGTATTACTAATTTTTATTAATTATACCGCGTAACATCTTGTTCTAATGCGGCGTATTAGTTATTATTATTATTAATATATTATAAAATCGATGTTTATTAAGGAGTATGTAAAATAAAATAGAATATTTATAAGTGAATATTTGAAATATATATTATAAATTTGATTTTATTTCAAATGTGTTTATTTTAAAAATATACATTTATTAAAATTACAGTGTGAATTTTATTAGATTGTAATGTTTTGTTGGTTTATTTACGTAATCATTGTGTAATAAATAAAAATTAGAATTTGCATTACATATTTAAAAAAAGTAATAAATATTATTTAATTTCAAAATAAATTTATAGTAAATTACAATTGTGTACATAATTAATTATATATTTATTTATTTTTTGTGTTAAAAAATTACGAAATTTAATAATTAATTATTTAATTTTGAAAAATTTAATGCGGTAAAAATTATTCTTCAAATGTTTTCTAATTACATTAAATACGGTATATTTTATTAAAAATTTGTATAATTTAATTCTAATTATTATGTATTAATTAATTATGTATTAATTAATTATGTATTAATTAATTATGTATTAATAATTATTAGGTATTACATGCTCAAATATTGGTGCGGACATTTTCAGTAGGGTTAAGGAAAAACGGATAGCAGGATTAGGTGCGGGAGAGATAAGAATCAACCGATATACTTCGAAGTTGATAAAATTCTGGAGCGAATAAAAAATATCACAAACAAAAAAATTACTTACATATCTATTCTACAAAGATCAGAGTTAGGTTAGTTACGAACACAAAAAGTAATGTAAAGAGAAAAGAATAGTAATATGATAGTAATATATTAAAACAATTAGAAGAGATTTTGCATGTATCCCTGTAACAAAACTTTTACGAGAAAGAGCTGTTTACATGCCCACAAATGCTGGACACCGAGTTTACATTTCCAACAGAGTTACAGTAAAACGAATAGCAGGGTTAGGTGTGGGCGGGGTTAGGAACCGTCTTATAAGCCACCAAAGTGCCAATTTTCTGGCACGAACAGAAGATATCGCAAATAAACGCAAATATCAGTTAACTTACATATCCATAATGCAAGTAATTCAAAGAGACAAGGAAAGTAATGCAAAGAGACAATAAAAGTATTGCAAAGAGACAAGGATAGCAATAATATATTATAAAAAGGTGAAATTTCTTTGTATCCCTCTAACAAAATTTATAGCTGGCTAATAGCTTTCTACATGCTCAAAAATACTGGACACTGAGTTTACATTTCCAACAGAGTTACAGTGAAACGATTAGCAGGGTTAGGTGCAGGGGTGTTAGGAACCGTCTTATATGCCACCAAAGTGTTAATTTTATGGCACAAACAGAAGATATCGCAAATAAATGCAAATAAAAGTTTACTTACATATCCATAATGCAAGTAATTCAAAGAGACAAGGAGAGTAATGCAAAGAGACAAGGACAGCAAAGATTGTAATATATTGTAATAAGAAGAGATTTTCTTTGTATCCCTGTAACAAATTTTATAGCTGTTTACGAGCATTTTACATGCCTAAAAATACTGGACACCGAGTTTACATTTCCAACAGAGTTACAGTGAATCGATTAGCAGGGTTAGGTGCGGGGGGGCTAGGAACCGTCTTATATGCCACCAACAGTGACCTCAAGATATATAAATGGACGGGAAAGTATGCGTAGATTTGTGTCACATAAAAATTTTATGCAACCAGCATATCTGGATGGTTAGCTATCTCTTTCTATTGTTCACTGATTACGGCCATAATAAAACTTAGACATGCTCAGATGTGGTATTAGAAAGAGTAAGCATGTGGAAAACCAAAAAGGATAGCTAACCATCCATGACAGTTCGTTGTACCAGCCCCTTATGTGTTAAAAGTATAGGAGTTTCCCGTCCATTTATATCTTGAGATCACTGGCCACAAAAGTACCAAATTTATGGCAGAAACAGAAGATATCGCTAATAAACGAGAATGAGAGTTTAGTTATATATCCATAATGCAACAGCTTTGTTACACTTCTGCCGGGCATGCGCACTTTAAAGGTCAGGGACTTAAAAAAAAAAAAAAAAAAAAAAAAAAAAAACAGAATTTTGAATAGTTTTTCACTGGCTTTGTATAGAGAATAAAATTCTCTACAAAATAGCTAAGTAACTTTTTTCTCTAACTTATAGTGGTTTGGCAGGAAAAATTGTTGAATATTTTCATATTTTACATTTTCATTGTTTTTTGCGAGATTTAATATTTTTTATAAATTAAACTATTAGTTTTAGGAAAAAATGTCAAGTATTAACTTAAATTTCTTTTTGCACGTTACATAACGTCCATAAATTCGTTTTTTGCTAAATGTTTCTAGTTAAGCTCCATATAGGTGAAAAATTCGAAAAAAGTAAAAACTTGTCGAATTTTAAGTGTGACTATATGGTTGGGTAGCATTTTTTAAGGGCTTTCCAATAAGACCACACTCGATTAGTTTTTAAAAAAAATTAAAAATTTCGTATTCAGTAGAAACCTGTTTAAACATAAATTGTCCGATTTCAAAAATATAACTTACCCTACCTACAGACATATTGTAAGTACCTATGGAAAAAAAATTTTCAAAAGTTTTATAATGCGAGCTTGAAGCGTCTACAATCGACCATTTTTTCATAAAAAGTTATTTATTTTAGAACCTGTTGAGACTTGGAACAAATGACAGGTACTGGGTTATAGTCCTTCCGAATATACACAATTAAGATAAATACCTTTTTTTCATAACTGCTATAGGTTTTTTTAAAACAATTAAAATCTAGAAAATCGGTCATAAAACAAAAGCGAATCATCAAAATTTAAAATTTCATATACCATTGCATAGCATTTTAAAAGACCTTTCCAACGATACCAAATTCGATTAGATTCGGATAAGATTTAATAAAAAGCAAGTTGTGACATGTTTAGGAGTCTTTTAGACCCATAAGTTGCCTTTTGGTTCGTCCTAATTTTTGATTCCCGACAAACTTGGTGTCTTGACATTTTTCTCTAAAGTGCATAGTTTTCGAGTTTCGGCTACCTATGTCTTTGTTTTAATATATACACTGAGCTGCGGGATTATCTCTGATGAGAAAATTAACTGGGCTGGTTTGTTTAATAATTTGATTTGGTCCGACCCAAGGTTTCATAAACTTCTTTGACAAACCAACTGGCGTAACGGGGTCGTGTAAAAACACGTATTGTCCGATTTTATACGTAACTGGTGCTGTTTTTTTTATTGTAGTTATTTTCTTTTCTTTGCTGGCTGATTTTTAATTTTTCTTTTACAACATTGCGAGCTTCTTGCAATCGTTTTAGGACATCACTACGTTCATCTTCCTGGCACATTGGCTGAAGATTATCTTCAAATGGTAGTTCGAAATCTTTTCCGTATAACAAGAAAAATGGCGTTTCTCCTGTACTGGAATTCGGCGTACTTCTCAGTGCCATCATTACGTATGGTAACCAGGTGTCCCAATCCGTTTGTTCATAGTTGATGTAGTGTGATAAACAGTCCGCCATGGTTCGGTGCATTCTTTCTACGCCTCCGTTACACATTGGGTGATACGCAGTTGTTTGTAGCTTTTTAATACCTAAAAATTTACAAGTATTTTTAAAAATTTCGGATAAAAAGTTTTTTCCTTGATCGGTGAGGATTTGTTTCGGTGTTCCGTGTCGAGCAATAATTTCTGTCACAAACGCTTTTGCTATTGTTTCTGCTTTCTGATTGGGCAGTGGAATAGCTTCAGGATATCGTGAAAACGCATCTTGAAATGTTAGGATGTACTTATTTCCACGGTTAGTTGTTACTAATGGACCCACTATATCCATTGATACTCTATCGAATGGGTTATAGTTTTCCGGAAACTTCTGGAGTGGTGCGGGTTTATTATGTGGTGAAGTTTTTCGTTCGTTGCAAGAAATGCACTTAGCGCAATAATCTTTGACATCCTTAGTCATTCCATTCCAATAAAAAATTTTCTTTACTTTTTCATACGTCTTTTCATTACTTAAATGTCCTGCCTGCTGAAGATCATGATAAATATTCAAAACTTTCTTAACCATTGTTGACGGAACAAGAATACGGTGGTCGCGTTCATTTTGTTTTCTTGTTTTATACAGGATTCCGTCGTTATCTAGAAAAAAATCGGTGTTATCGTTAGCAAGATTACGGATAATTTCTTGAATGGCTGGATCTTGTTGCTGTTCGCGAAATATTTTTTCTCGATCCCATATTGGTTCGAATTCTTCATCCACTGCTGCGACGCAAATCCGAGACAATGCATCTGCGTTTCCGTGTTGACGACCTGGCCTATAAATAATTTCGAATTCATATTCGGATAAGGTAAGTGCCCAGCGGGAAAGCCTACTGCTCGGATCTTTAAGATTCATCAACCAGCGGAGTGGACGGTGATCCGTAATTAATGTAAATTTTCTTCCATATAGATAGCACCTAAAATATTTTACTGCCCAGATAACGGCGAGGCATTCCTTTTCTATAGTCGAGTATTTTTCTTCTGCTTTATTTAATAGTCGACTTGCGTATGAAATCGGATGATCTTGGCTTTCGATTTTTTGACTTAATACTGCACCTATAGCAAGATTTGACGCGTCGGTAGCTAAAACAAAAGGTTCGTTAAAGTTTGGATATTGTAATACTGGTTCATGAAGTAGAGCGGTACGTATTTGTTCGAATGCTTTTTGTGTTGTTTCATCCCAAACAAATGGTTGATCCTTTTTGGTTAGTTTTGAAAGTGGTTTCACTGTGTTCGAAAACCAGGTATAAACCGCCTGTAGAATCCGACTAACCCTAAAAACGCACGTACATCTCTTACTGTTTTTGGCACGGGATATTTTGATATTGCATCCGTCTTTGCAGGATCTGGTTTCACACCATCAGGAGAAATAATGTGCCCCAAATACGTAGTTTCGGCCTTCACAAAACTACATTTTTCTAATTTTATTTTGAGGTTATTATTTCATACGAATAAATATTTCTTCTAATCTATTTAAATGCTCGCGGATATCATCTTTCCTGAATATAATAATATCGTCCAAGTAAACGTAACATTTTTCGTTTGTTAGGCCACTCAATACACAGTACATTAATCTCTGGAATGTACTAGGTGCATTACACAAACCAAATGCCATTCGGTTCCATTGATAGTGCCCTCAAGGTGTGCTGAATGCGGTTTTCTCTCTGTCTTCTTCTGCAACTGCCACCTGATGATATCCACTGGCAAGATCTAAAGTTGTAAACAACGCTGCCCCTTGTAACTTGTTCAATCGTATCTTGTAGATTAGGTAGTGGTAGAAATTTTTTTTTTGTTACTTTATTAAGACATTGAAAATCGATACATAGTCGTACTTTAGTGCAGCCGTCAGACATTTTCCTGTTCACGAGTACGACGGGCGCTGACCATGGCGATTCCGATTTTTCAATGATTTCATCGTCTAGTAGCTTATTTATTTCTTTGTCTAATTCATCCTTTTGTGCGTGAGCGACACGGTATGGGGCTTTCGCAATCGGGTGAACGTTTTGTAGACTTGTTATTATTTCAAGACATTGACATATTCCCCACCGTTGTCACATCTTACTCTTTCAATTTTTGTACCAAATTTTGCTGTGACTTGTGCAACATATTCTTTGAATTTTTCCGTTACTTCGCTTTTATGTGATATTAGGTAACACATTCCAAAATGTGAGAAATGGTCTATAAATGTGACGAAAAATCTTTTGTTATTATAGCTGTGTGGATTCATGGGGCCTGCCACATCTGTTGACACAACTTCTAAGATACGTTTCGCTTTTCTGTCGTCAGGTATCGGTTTGAATGGTTTCCTTGTCTGCTTACCTTGTAGTCATATTTCACAAACTCCTGGAGCTGGATATTTGCATGAGTGTCCCATTTTTCTATGTTCTAACCATTTGTCTGTTCCTACATTAGCTTGAGCAATTTCTGGTATTTTTAATATGATTACATACAAATTTCCACATAATTTTCCATCTAAAATTATATTATTATTTTTCATTATGAAAACTTTGTTTTCTTTGAACAAAACATGCAGACCATTCATTTCAAGCTTTCTGACAGATAGCAAATTGTGAAAAAGATTATTACAAACCCATACATCTCTTATAACAACATTTTTACCTTTGTTCGTTTACACATACAGATTACCTTGTTTCTCAACATTTATTGTTTCACCTTGCTTTGCTAGATTTATCGAGTGTGATATCGTTTGTGTACTTTCCATCAGCCGACCAGTTTCTTCATCTACTAGGTGATTTGTGCATCCACTGTCTACTACAAACTTGATTTCTTTACAATTTTTCTCAGCTGTCACCATGGACTCGTTTACTGGATTCTCTTCTGTTAGAAAGGTAACTACATCATCACCACTGTCACTTCCATCAGCAACATTTACGTTTCCAGCGTTATTCTTTAATTTTCGACAGTTTATCTTCATATGACCACGTTTACCACAGTTGTAGCACTTGAATGGAAACGGCTTCTTTTTATTGTCGATTTCTGGTTTTTTATACCATTTCTTACTTTGACCTGCAGTATGACATTTGAAAGCTGCATCACTTCCACTGTTTTCATTATTTTTGCTTGCTTTTCTTGTTTCTTCCATGAGAAGTTTGTTCTTTACGAAGTCTAGCGTAACTTTGTCTTCGTTTTGACAGAACATTACATCTATTGCCGTCACTACAGCTTCATATGTTTCCGGCATTGAGGACAAGAGTTGTGAAACAATTTCTGTGTCTTCTAACTTGCCGCCAGCTGCTTTGAGTTCAAGAGTGGTCTGTTCGAACTCAGTTAAAAAGGTATTGAGTGCGGTCTCCCCTGTAAACTTCATACTTCTCAGTTTCTTTTGGAGCATAACTTGACTAGATATTCCCTTTTTCGTATAAGTATTGCTTAATGCAGTCAATATTTCTATTGCAGTCTTTTTTTCTTTAATTACTTCTAGCATGTTGTCTGCCAATGATTGTACTATAATGTTTCGAGCCTTGACATCATTCTTTAACCAATTTGACTTTTCAGTAGTTGATTCAGTTCCGGGACATGGAGTTTCCAGTACATTAATTACTCCAGCCTGTTCTATGATTAGCTTTACCCTGAATTCCCAATTTGAAAAACCTTTTCCGTCAAAAGGCGTCACATTGAACTGTGTTTGCTTCGCCATTTTTAATCACACACGTAGTCACGTTTTTGTTCAATTTTTACAAACTTTCTATACTATTATTTCTTTCACCAATATGTTTATTTACCTGCTGGGCGCATAACCTGTAGACTTGTTATTATTTCAATGGTTAAATAAAGCATACGATGATTTAATAGTAATATTTATTTGAGCACAAAAATGACGCACACCAACTTAGCAGACATTCAAAAAGACAATGCGTTACACACGTCAACTAAATTGAGTTTAGTGCTCACAGATGGCACTAACAACAGAGGCGCCGCGCCGTTTTCAAACAATAATATATTTTGATGTATTACAACAACACGTTTTCTGTTATAATGTGGTGTGTAATTCTTGAAGTGCAACCTAATTTTTTGTTTTCTGTTATAAAAATATCTTCGTATTTATTAATGAGTTTATACAACTCACGCTTGTGCTTTTTATTCAGATGCGTAGCATCTACTTTATCTTCTAAGTTGGTTTCAGAGACAGCAAGCACACATTCTTGTCTCGTTTCGATTGTTTCGATTGGGTACTCGATACCCGTGATTGTTCTGGCCGGAACACAAAATTTTTTCTTCGCTAACATTCATTAACTTAACAGTGACTTGTTTTTGATTAGTGCTGGCGCTTGTCCTCGCTGACAATATTCCGTGAATGGAAATTTCTTCTGGTTCAATCAATATACTGTAACGTGTTTAACGTTCGCACTAGGTGAAATTGGTTAAAAATAAATACAAACACTTAAATTAACTAAAACTAAAATATATTGAAATAAAATAGTTCACTAAATACTACAAAGATATAATAAGAACAATAATAAATAGTTAAATATGTATAATAATAGAATACGAATAAATATTACTTAATAATTTATGTCAAACAGGCCGAGCGGTAGCCTTTATAATTTATATAATAATTTATATCAACAAACTCTGCGCACATTTATTTCACTCGACGATAGTCTGTATTCACTTGGCACTTTTCAATATAACATCTCGGTTACCACTGGCCGCAGCTTAGCAGCGTGTGGTTTTTATATGCCAGTTGAAAGCTTCCCGTCTTTTCTGGCAAACCAAAAGAATATTTCTCGAAGTTTCTCGACTGATGACATTATGCTTAGCCACATTTATGTAAACAAACATATGACGCATTCTTTACAATGCGTCATATTTATTTCGCAACAATACTGCCTGTATATTTTTCCTCATTTTCTCTGTATGCTTCACAAATTACTTCGGTTCTGGGAGGAATTATTATATTTTCTTTTAGCTTGACACAACTTGATGTGTTTTCTTCATGATCGGAAGATTTTGTTCCACTTCTTGAGAGAACTGACGAACTCTCCGCAATAATCGATGAACGTGAAAAAACTTGATTATTTTGTTTGTCAATGAAACATTCTTCGGATTCTTTGTTGTTGGCCACCAACGACTTAATACCGATTTCTGTATACTTACTAATTTGATTACTATCACTATTTTTCTTTTCACTATACCCGCGTTCAGAAGAAACTAACGAATCTTCGATATTATTTTGCTGTGAAACAATTGTAATAAGTTTTTCTGCAAGTTTTGAATTAGAACTAAGCATTCATTACAAGTTGCAATTTTATAACACTTATTACTTAATTTAATTTCACCTTGTTCGAAATTAATATTAGCATTAGATTTTTAAAAAAAATCAATTCCAATTAAACCGTCTGAATTAATTGCTAAATTATTTTCACATATAATAAAATCATGAGAGCTAATATTGTTATCTAAGTTTATTTTTAACTGCGCACTGCCAAACAAACATTAATAAATAAAAGACAAAATATTGTTTTTGCATTTGGTTTGGTAATGGAATATATGTTTGCGTTTAAATGTGTTTATATCAAATTTTATTTCAAAAATAATTGTTTCATATGTTAAATATATTTTCCAATTATACCCGCTCGCCACGTCAAGGCACCAATTATGAGCGGGTCATGCGCATACTGTTAGTAAATATATATAAAGACTGGTACTACATACTCGTTCGGTTTTAACTAATACGGATTTTAACATAAATGTCATAAGACCAAAGCTAAATAAATGAACTAAAACATTTTAAACCCGAGTTTGTACTACCAGCCATAATTATTAGTAAGTAACTAAAACTACACTAATATAATTAATATGTTAGTAACTGTTATTTTAAGATCGATTTTAAATACAATTTTAGCTAATACCTGGCTCTGACACATTAAACAATTGAGCTAATACAATGAAAAATCGAGCTTAAAACAACAGTAACACTAAGATATGGTAAAAAATATTGAAAAATTATACCTGATTCCGTGTAATCTTGCTAGAGTTTTCGATAATAAAATCGCACCCATTCCATGATTACTTACGGAGTAGCTTACATCTGGATCAACGTCTGGGTAAAATGGAAAACCAACTTGACCGAAAACGACATTTCATTCGGAGTTCTCCGCGTCTATTGCCTGGTATGTTTCGTTTAAAAATTTACGCATTAATTTTTGTTTTGTCCGCGGATTTCTAAGTAACATTAACTGGTCTGCCAGATGTCGGGCAAATCTCAAATCGGAATTGTCAGGCTCTTGAATAAAATTGTCAATTTTTAACATTGTCTCTTGTAATGTTGTTTCAACGTTATCGGGTTGAGAAGTATCTTTTCTCCTTTTCGGTTGAGAAGATTCAACTGCCGTTGTCTGTCGTTTTCGGTTTTCGAGGGATTGTGATTGGATGGGGTTGGATGGTGCATTTTTTTCAAAACCGTCTGGCGCAGTGTCCGGTTGTAATGTATCGTTTCGTTGTGTCATATGTGATGGTAGTAATGAGTCTTGTGATGATGAGTCGTCCTGCGATAATTCTAGTCGTGTCGATGAGTCGTCCAACGAAAAATTCTGTGTATAGTAGTTACGTGTCGTTATGGTGTTGTCTTTTGATGTATCTGGTTGTGATATGTCGTCTCGTACAGTATGCTAATGAATCATACGGGTCGTAATTATATGTCTCAGCGCCAACATCCTCTACAACTGATGACAACGGTTGTTGTTCCCGAAGTTTATCAACGCCATCAGATGATCTAAAAATTCATAATATTAAGTGGTTATATTCGTTGCTTTGCTTAGAAAATTAAACTGAAATATACTTACTTTCTTCTAGCAATTTGCTTCTTCAGGAACCACATATTTTCCATTAACCGCCAGCTATTATCCTTGGCGCTGGCACCAGACGGTTTATTATGAAGGAGCCGGGAAAATTTTTCTCGCAAAAAGGTCCATTTTTTTGCACTATACCGACTGAAAATATTAAATTATATTATTCAATTATATATTTTAATAATTGGAAATACTCACCATCGTAAATCATGTAATTGGCAATTTCTTGCCATACATTTGCTTTCAATTTGGAATTACGATAATCCATATTTTGCTTATCATTCAGGACCTCATGGCTTTTTACTAAGGAAATTAGTTGTTCATAATCAAATCTCTTTTGATTTTCCATTTTCAACTACTGAACTACTAAACTACAAACCACTAAACTACAAAGACAATTACTAAAACTGAAGTAAATCAAATATTAAATAATAAACAGATTCAAATAGCAAAAAAATTGATGTTGCTACAGCGACTGCACAATGCACATTAGTATTGTCTTGGTAATTGTGATGTATACCTAAACAATACATAGTATGTAGCAATAAATTGGTAGATATTTCCGCCAACGACAAAAGTATTTGCTAAATCGTCAAACCGGCAGATCTTTTGCCATTAGGTTGACATGACGTCATATTATTATTATTATTATTATTCTTGTTAATATCCTGACTAATTACAAATTAACAATTTAGCATGAAAATCATTGGCTTTTGGCTTTACTTTACTATGCTTTGCTACTCACATGTGCGAAGAGAGTCTTTCGTTGCAAATGGTCGAGACTACAAGTCAAATCTACGCGAGCAATGTCTCCGTAAGAAAACTGTGGCACGTTCCAAACTCACTCGGAAAATGTGACAACCCAACACAAACTACAATACAGGATCGTAATGTAGGAAAGCAGAATTACTGGTTCATGGATAAAAAAAAAGACAAAATATGAGTGGCGCAGCGGCCTGGGGAACTGGATTCGACAAGGTTCGCCGAATCGGGACGGTCTTGAAAATGTTTTCACTCGTGAGAATCGATGAATCAAACTGAATCAAAGATCTCGAAATAATATTTCTTAATTGATCATAAATGGATACTTCATAATATTTTCTTATTTGAAAATAATTCACTACTTTACTCATTAATACGATGACTAATTATAAAGAAAATTTAAATAAACAGATTTGAAGAACATGACTGAATAAGACGTAAGTCCTTGATGAAGGTCACGTGAATGCAAAAATGAACCAAAAAGAAACAATTTGATCAAAATTTATATTCGAATTTTCACAATTATCGCTTACCTACTGCTTACTCAGGCATGCAGATCTTCAAATCGTTGCTCGCCACCTGGACTTTACTACGACGCAATTTACTAGCGTTCGAATTAAAAATGCTCTCCAACCGATAAATAAAACAATTACACCGGTAACGTAAATTTTCTAACGTTACCAATACAAAAAGCTTAAATATTCAAAATATTCACTAAATAAAATCTCGTGTGCGCATTAAAAACAATTTCACTACCGCACGGATAATGGAGACAGGTACAAACGCTTCTACAGGTTCCGGTGAAGAGAGGCCGGTGAAGAGATGGCGGTGAAGAGCGGCCGGTGAAGAGAAGTCGGTGAAGAGAGAGAGGTCAAGCCAGGAGCACTTATTTATGTCATATCCCCACCTACAGATATTATGTACGGCTTTGCGGATATGACGATTACTAACAAAATTCATTTCGCTTATTGTGATGTTAATATTAATGTTGTTCGTCAATATAATAATCAACTATTTTAAAACAATTACTGAATTTAGAAATTGCAATATAATTTGCTGATATCAACTATACAACATTTTTTCTGTAGTGCCATCTCTTGGGGTTAAAAGGAACTTTTATGACAGTTGCCAAGGAATTTGTAAGTTCTAAATGGATGATGTTAAAATCATAATTCTGTTCGATTCATTTATTAAATACACCAAAATAATGCAAATGCAATGTAAATCCAATAATCGTGATATTTTCCAGTTCCACTTTGAGGTTATGTCACGGCAAGTGATCGGAATTGGAATTATTTCAAATTTTTACGCGTGACAATAATATATAATGAGAAAAAAAAATAAAATTTATTCTAAATTAAAACTAAACATAAAACAATAAATAATAATATATAATAATAATAATAACATATAATAAAAAAAAAATTAAAATTAATTCTAAATTAAGTTCTTTGGGGACCAGCTTCGGTATCCGTGCTTCCGGGTGGGGTGAGGGAGGGACAAAATAGAAAAAGGGGGCTATTGGCAACAACTCAAGGTAGAGTGAGAGAGAAAACTGATAAAATTATATTTCAACTGGAAAAGAAAAGAAAATTAATAACCATATTTTATGTAAAGAAATATTTTTTTACCTCCAGGTAGATTATACTTCAAAAATTCTCGTACAGCACAAAACCCCCTTTCGTTGAAATGAACTTCATCGATTTTCCCTCTCATATGCCTCTGATGCTGAGGTTTTGTATAGGTTCTGCAAATTCATATATTAATTTATCAACTGTTTATTATATAGTTTTCTCATACTTACAAAGAAAATAGATCCCGCCGGATACATCCGTCCTGGTCTATGAATAAATTGTAAATATCCAGGACTTTGGAATCTAAATTCATTAAACAAAAAATTTTATATTTATATATGTACCTATATCTATATACCTATTTTCCTTATAGCCTTGTTAAAGGCCTCAAGGCGTCTGTCTCTTCTCATGGTTGTTGCCAATATTCCGTAATATTGGTGGAATGATACACCAATATACGTTGTGCCCTCGCAGTGCTTCTTTCAAGCACCGCAACTGAGCTTTGAATGCCCTGATATACATTTTCTGAAAATAAGTTGTGTTATATAAATGAAAATGTATGATGTGAAAAACAAAAAATTTTTGTTCAGAAAAATTATTAAATATTGCTATTTAATACTTATTATTATTCGAAAGGTTGGTGCCATAAAGTCCCAGAGCACTGCGGCCTAGTGGCCTATTGTACTGTCCCTTTGAACTATCTCATGTAAGAAGTCCTGTCTCTCTTATGAAATCCAGTATCTTGGTCCACGGTAATTTATGCACTGAGTCTCTCTCTATCTCATCTAGTCCAAACTTGTTGTATCTTTTTTGAGCTAGAGAGTCACAGTCGCAAATCAAGTGTAGAGGTGTTTCAAATGACTCTCCACATTTTCTGCATATTGGGCTATCGTTTAAGCCCAGTGTGTGTTGTTGCTTTGCCAGATGGCAGTGTCCACTCAAGATACCCATCATATCTCGGATACTTTTCCTACTAAGATTAATAATATCTATTGCGTTTGGATTAATTCTATCCGGGAGAAATGTTTTGGTGTGCCTTTGTTCGGCAGTTTCCAGCCATTCTCCTGTATGTTTTTTATATTTAATACTTACTTTAATAAAATGTTTTTGTTAATGAATGACGGATCCGATAATTTCTTAATCCGAGTTTTCATGCCTAATATGATATTTGTTTTAGTGTGATTTGCATGGGCTGAA
This sequence comes from Clivina fossor, assembly GCA_963966155.1. Lineage (NCBI taxonomy): Eukaryota > Metazoa > Arthropoda > Insecta > Coleoptera > Carabidae > Clivina > Clivina fossor. Next base: position 37,914,479 of record OZ014551.1, read on the forward strand.
AAATTGTTTAAATATCGTCCTGAAGCCATAGGCTTTCTGTACCAATCAGTCATCAGTTTACCGTCATGTGTTCTGTGCATTGAATTATACCTAACGAACTGGAACGGCATCGCCCATAAAACAGCCGTTGGCAGGGGTCGTGTTCGGTTTACGTATGAGAGAGACGGATAGAAGTAGGTACTCCGCTCCTTGTCAGTTTCACGTGCGTTTACGGTGTTATAAGAGGTGAAATTATAATTTTGTTTATTTGTGATTAAATTACAGTGATAGGAAGTTTGCAAATATGGTGATGAGTTGTGTGGCATATAAGTGCAAAAATTTACATGATAAGCGCAGTAATATTCAATTTCATGGGTATGATTTGATTAAATTATAGTAATAGTAATAAATTAATAAATAAATAAAATAAATACATAAATAAAATAAATTAATAAATTAATAATAAATAAATAATAAATTAATAAATAAATGAAATTATAGTAATAGTAAACAGAATAGCGTGCTATTCAGAAAAGCAATTTAAATTAATATTGCAAGGCTGTTTAAATGGTTATAAAAAACCAAAACAAATTATTTTAAATAATGTGGTTCGACATTTTTCTGAAAAATTGTATTTTTTTAAACCCAACCATCCGATCACTGAAGAATTTGGTGTTGAAGATTTACATGAAATTCAATTAATAAAACAAATTGTAAATTATTATTTAACGTGTAGATTACATTCTTATGCTAGGAAAGAAACTGAAAAGTTTGTAGGAAAAGGTTCCAGCATAATACAAAAATTAAACAGTCATTCATATGTATTGTCTTTATTACTATTTAATTACACCAAATATAACGAATTTTGAAAACTTATTTTTAAAATAAAAGTAAAAAAGTACTCACAAATAATTTCTTTTTGTTTTTTTAAACCTAATTCTCCCGTATATTCTTTTACATGTGTTTCTATCTGAAAATATAAAATTAATCCGACCGGTATAATAGTAATCAAACGTGCTAGACAAGGATGGGTGTACCTACGTTGTGCCGGTTGCCTAAGATCGTCGCTGCCACGCCAACTGAACGCTCGATGCCGTTCCAGTTACGTAGTTTATAGTTCAATGGTTCTGTGTAATTTAACATCCAAAAAAGAGATTGAGCAATCAACTTCCTTCTCTATCGTAAACTTTATGTAAGTATCTGCTGAGTTCAGAATATTTAAACAATGGTCAAAATCCTCTTCAGGAATGGCGCATATAATGTCATCAACATACTTCTTAATGAATATCGGAGGATTCCTAAATTGTGGCAGACTTTCATCCAAGATATAATCCATGATCCACTGTGCAAAAATTGGACTCGCAGAACCACCCATGGGTGCGCCCAAGATTTGTTTGTAGAATTTGTTGTTAAAAGAAAAAACTGTGGATTCAAACACGAAGGTAATGAGTTCAATGAATAGTTCTCTCGGTATTTTTGTATGTTTTTCAATAATTTGCCATTTTTCAGTAATTACTTGGATGAGCAACTCTTTGGTGATATTAGAAAAAAGACTAATCACATCAAAACTCACCAAGCGGTAATTGTCAGGAATTGTGACATTATTGATGAAAGATACAAAGTCATAGGAATTTTTTTATATAATAATCATTGTCCATAACATATGCAGATGTCAACGTTGTTTTAATTATTGTCGTAATATTGCTATTAGGAGTATTAACGCAACTTACAATCGGACGTAACTTGAGATTATCGATGTCACCTTCAAACTTATGTATTTTTGGAAGTCCATAGTATGTGGCAATCGTTGCATTGTAAATTGTGAGACTTTTTGCTTGTGTTTCTGTTAGGCAATGAATTGCGTGAAGTTGTTTAATATATTTATTAGCCTTTGTTTGTATTGCACCAGTAGTGTCATTAGGCATGGATTTGTAGCTTAATTCATCCGATAATATATTGTTAGAGAGTTCAATGTATTTATTTTTGTTCATAATAATCATAATATTACCCTTGTCTGAGTTATTTACAATAATTTCATCATGCTCTGCTAAAAACCTTTTCGTTTTCTGATGTAACGCTTGTATATACGTAAGTTTGTTGTCTTTGTGTAAAAGGTTAGTAATTAAATTAGTGTACTTTGCTCTATATATATTTTGTTTGTCTTCATCTAATCCAGTTAGCATGTATTCAATGTCAGAAAACTGGAACTGCTGTATCACTAATATTTTTTATCCAACTGTCCTGTACAGACAATTGTTGTTCTTCTATATGTTTCAATGTATTTAATTTTTTGATATTAGTATTTTTTATTCTATTAAACCGTTTCTTTGATTCAATAGCTTGTCTTGATGTATATTCCTGCCAGACCGTTTCGGGCAAAATGATGATTATTCTTTGTTCATTTCTCTTAACTCCATCTTCGTTCTACTGAGATTCCAGTTAGTAAGTTCAATTTCAAGCTTAAGTAATCTAGCTGTAGTATTTTGTTTGTATTTCTGTATCAAATTGCATTGTTCACCAGTGGTGTACTCTTGTGTGTTAAACATCTTATTTGTGTTTTTACTACTTTGACTGCAAGGAAAAAGTAGTATAGCGTTTGGTACGGTGTCTGTAACATTTTCAAAAAAAAATAAAAATTGTATAGAAATCCTTCATATAGCCTGTAGATGACGAATCTGAACTTAGTTTATGTGGGTGTATGGATGTGCGTCGTCAGCTCGCTCGCTCGCTCGCTCACTCGCTCGGTCGTAAGTCAAAATTTTGTGGGCGCAACTCCTCCTAGACGCTTCAACCGATTTTAATGAAATTTTTAGGATAAATTTGTCTAGTGCCCAAGATGGTCATGTGATTTTGTTTTTTTTCAGTGATGCCAACTTTCCGAGAAAAAAATTACTAAAGTTTTTAAAAATTTATATTGGCTACGTTATTTATCCGATTTTAATCAAATTTTCAGAAAAGATTTCCCTAATGCTCCCATTAATTATATAATTTTATTAATATCCAGTGTTGCCAACTTTCCGAGAAAAAAATTACTAAAATTTTAAAAATTTTTATTATGGCCATGTTATTCAACCGATTTTACTCAAATTTTCACAAAAGATTCTCCTAGTATTCATATAATTTATGTAATTTTAACAAAATACAGTGTTGCCAACTTTCCGAGAAAAAAATTAGTAAAATTTTTAAAAATTTATTTTGACAATTTTATTTAACCGTTTTTAATCAAATTTTCATAAAAGTTTTTCCTAGTGCCTAAATAAATTATGCAATTTTAACAAAATACAGTGTTGCCAACTTATCGAGAAAAAATTCACAAAATTTTTTAAAAATTCATTATGGCTACATTATTTATTCAATTTTGATTAAATTTTCAGAAAAGTATCTCCTAGTGCCCACATAAATTATAATATTATTAAAATACAGTGTTGCCAACTTTCCGAGAAAAGTCAAAGTAGTCTATATATGGGTTTACCCATATACTTCTAATCTTGTTAGCAATGTGTTTAGGTACAACTCCATCTGCTTTACATTTATTTAAGAAAATATTTCTGTTAATTAAAGACGCTAATCTTTTATTGCAGTTAGTTAGTTAGTTATATATATATATATATATATATATATATATATATATATATATATATATATATATATATATATATACAGGATGTAACAGAATAACTATTCCTAATTTTCAGAAATGATAGAGTGCACTTAGAGAAACATTTTTTATTAGTATACTAGTGTCCGGAAATTTCTCGGTGTCAAGATACACTAGATATCGTTAAAAACAATTTTAATTATTACAACGTCAAAGAGTAGTTAAGTTAAGGAACATTTTATTAGAAATAATAGTGCATTAAACTTTATAAAAATTGTTCGAAGTTACGACCACCATTTTCGATACACAAGTTGTAACGATGTACAGGCTGGGCAAATTTGGACGTTTTCATAGGGGAACTCGGAAACTATAAGAGATATGGAAAAATGGACCGCACATCCTCGATCGCTTTTTTTGAGAGAAACTCAATTATGAAAACAAAAATTAGCTATCGTCTTTTGTTTTCGAGTTATGGCGAAAAGTTTGCTTTTTCCGTATTTTGATAAATGGCGATATCTCGATGGTTTTTTAAATTAGATGAAAATAATTTTCACATTCTTAAGGCACTTTTTTAGTAGAATGAAGTGGTCTTAACGGATATTATAAATCTTCGTTAATTTTCGGGTTATAACATAAAGTTGTGTTTTTTACAATCGACTGCCGAAAAAAAAAATAATAATTTCCGGACACTAGTTTATTAATAAAAAATGTTTCTTTATGTGCCCTCTATCATTTCTGAAAATTAGGAATAGTTATTCTGTTACATCCTGTATATATATATATATACAGAGTGTCCAAGATAACTCCTTATGCATGGGGATCTCCGGAACTGTTGGAGATACGACCTTGGTTAAATTAGATGAAAGTTGCCTCATTAGTAGGCGAGTTTAGTCATCTTTTGTTTTTTCCAAAAAAATCCATAGGTTACTAGATATAGACAAAAATGCAAATTTTGCTGTTTTATATTTTTGCTTATAACTCTCGTATGCAAAACGATACATTATTTTGGTTTGCACTTTCTTAAGACACTTTTTTACACAGAATTTTCAGAAGTTACCAGAATTTTTGTGCCATGTACTGTTTTCGAGATTTATGATGCAACTTTCATTTTTCTTATGTAACTAGTATTTCAATGTAGTGTAATTAAAAAGACCTTTTTTTTTCTCTTTCCAGTGATATAACATTGTCCTACTTTATTTTAAATAATAACATGGAAAATTGAAAAAAATCTATTTTGCAAAGTAATAATTCATTTTTTTAGTTAAAAACTAAGTAGGCCATGTTAAAACAAATGAAACATGAGCCCTACTTTAGTTTAAACAATAATATAGAATTATAATCCAAAAAAAAAACAATTTATAAAATATTAATGCTATATTTTACATTCGTAATAACTAATAACTATAACAGTAAAATTACATTAAGTGTTGAAACAAACCATCGTTTTCTAGAATGAACATACGTGTTCTCTTAAGCATAGCTTGTGTTAGGTTAGTTTTAGGTATTTAATACCGTACTCAATCAAATTCATGTTTAATATCATATACATCCCTACACTGGGTTGCCTTCTTTAAGGATATAAATTTAAATACATTTCCGCGGCTAATACTGCGTTACTTTGACAACGAATGTAACAATAAAGCATTTCAAACTTCTCTAAATTTTCAAACCGCTCTATGAATTAATATTCTTTCAATAAGCACTCCAATAAAACTAACTAACTAAGACAATAATCAGAAGAAAAGCAAAACCAAAAATCTAATAATAAGGAAAACAATGCCTATTTCTCATGTTTCATTTGTTTTGATATGGCCTACTCGGTTTTCAACTAAATAAATAAATTATTACTTTGCAAAATAGATTTTTTCAATTTTTCATGTTATTATTTAAAATAAAGTAGGACTATGTTATATCACTGGAAAGCAAAAAAAAAAGATCTTTTTACTGACACTACATTGAAATACTAGTTACATAAGAAAAATCAAAGTTGCATCATAAATCTCGAAAACGGTACATAATAAAAAAATGTTGGTTACTCCTGGAAATTCTGTGTAAAAAAGTGTCTTAAGAAAGTGCAAACCAAAATAATGTATCGTTTTGCATACGAAAGTTATAAGCGAAAATATAAAACAGCAAAATTTGCATTTTTGTCTATATCTAGTAACCTATGGATTTTTTTGGAAAAAACAAAAGATGACTAAACTCGCCTACTAATGAGGCAACTTTCATTTAATTTAACCAAGGTCGTATCTCCAACAGTTCCGGAGATCCCCATGCATACGGAGTTATCTTGGACACTCTGTATACAGGGTGTAACAGAATAACTATTCCTAATTTTAACTGGAGTATCCTGGGCTCAGAATATGAAGATTTAATGCAAATCACTGAGATAAAATGTGGCTCCTTACTGAGCTACAGGGTGTTTTATATAAAAATTTAAAAACGATTTTTGTCCAGTACTTTAAAACTATTTGACGTATCTTTATCATACTTGGCAGGAAATGTAGGTACCGTACACCATACTAAATTATGTTAAATAAAAGTTTCTGGCTACTGCCAGTGGCGTACAACAGGGGCAAGTGAGAGGTTGATCCTTCCTAAATTCTACGCCACTGGCGGAATTGTCATTTTAGCACAATTTTTAGATTCTCCAATACTTGCTGTGTAAAAAACATACTCTTCCTTTGTAACGATAAAATCACTGGTTTTCGAGATATTTAAAATTAAACATAAGCTGCACCCTTGGGATTTTTTCAAAATTTGCTCAAAAAATCTGAAAAAATTCAGTAAAATAGAGAAAAAAATTAGCTACATAATAACTAAGTCACTTTTTCTCTAACTCATTCTGATTTGGCTGTAAAAATTATTGAAAATAAAAAAAATAAAATGCAAAAAATATTAATTTTCAATAATTTTTCCAGACAAACCAAAATGAGTTAGAGAAAAAGTTACTTAGATATTATGTAGCTAATTTTTTTCTCTATTTTACTGATTTTTTTCAGATTTTTTTGAGCAAATTTTGAAAAAATCCCAAGGGTGCAGCTTATGTTTAACTTTAAATATCTCGAAAAATAGTGACTTTATCGTTACAAAGGAAGAGTATGTTTTTTACACAGCAAGTATTGGAGAATCGAAAAATTGTGCTAAAATGACAATTCCGCCAGTGGCGTAGAATTTAGGAAGGATCAACCTCTCACTTGCCCCTGTTGTACGCCGCTGGCAGTAGCCAGAAACTTTTATTTAACATAATTTAGTATGGTGTACGGTACCTACATTTCCTGCCAAGTATGATAAGGATACGTCAAATAGTTTTAAAGTACTGGGCAAAAATCGTTTTTAAATTTTTATATAAAACACCCTGTAGCTCAGTAAGGAGCCACATTTTATCTCAGTGATTTGCATTAAATCTTCATATTCTGAGCCCAGGATACTCCAGTTAAAATTAGAAATAGTTATTCTGTTACACCCTGTATATATATATACAGGTGTAACAGAATAACTATTCCTAATTTTCAGAAATGATAGAGTGCACTTAGAGAAACATTTTTTATTAATAAACTAGTGTCCGAAAGTTTCTCGGTGTCAAAATACACTAGATATCGTTAAAAACAATTTTAATTATTACAACGTCAAAGAGTAGTTAAGTTAAGGAACATTTTATTAGAAATAATAGTGCATTAAACTTTATAAAAATTGTTCAAAGTTACGAGCACCATTTTCGATACACAAGTTGTAACGATGTACAGGCTGGGCAAATTTGGACGCTTTCATAGGGAAACTCGGAAACTATAAGAGATATGGAAAAATGGACCGCGCATCCTCGATAGCTTTTTTTTGAGAGAAACTCAATTATGAAAACAAAAATTAGCTATCGTCTTTTGTATTCGAGTTATGGCAAATAGTTCGCTTTTTCCGTATTTTGATAAATGGCGATATATCGATGGTTTTTTTAAATTAGATGAAAATAATTTTCACATTCTTAAGGCACTTTTTTGAGTAGAATGAAATGGTCTTAACGGATATTATAAATCTCCGTTAATTCTCGAGTTATAATATAAAGTTGTGTTTTTTACAATCGACTGCCGAAAAAAAAAAAAAACAAATTCCGGACATTAGTTTATTAATAAAAAATGTTTCTTTTTGTGCCCTCTCTCATTTCTGAAAATTAGGAATAGTTATTCTGTTACACTCTGTATACTGGGTGTCCCATTTTAATCCGCCACCTGCAATAACTTTAAAATCGTGCATCGGACAAAAAAATGTTTCGAATAAAAAGTAAATGGTTTCGAGGGGGACATCTGATGCAGAGACCCTTGCCCCCTCTGGACCCCCTGAGGGGCGGGAAAGGGGGGCAACTTTGAAATCTTAAATGGAACACTTTATTTTTTATTATAGATTCTGATAGGCCATTAAAAAGTATGTAAATTTTATTTCAAGACTTTTTTTTTTATCTTTGATAGATGGCGCTGCAAACAGCATTTTTTTTCTCAGTTTATCAATCTTTAATTTGAAAAAAAAGTGTAACTAAGTACGATATTCAAGATTTTTTTTAGTTCTTTGGGAAAAGGGGGGGCAAGAGTCACTGCATCAAATATCTTCCTCGAAACCATTAACTTTAAGTTAATGGTTTCGAGGGGTATAACTTTAAGTTAATGGCTTCGAGGGGATATCTGATTCAGTGACCCTTGCCCCCCCTCTTCCCAAAAAACTGAAAAAAACTTGAATATCGTACTTTGTTACACCTTTTTTTTTCAAATTAAAAACTGATAAACTGAGAAAAAAAATGCTGTTTGCAGCGCCATCTATCAAAGATAAACAAAAATTCTTAAATAAAATTTACATCCTTTTTAATGGCCTATCAGAATCTACAATAAAAAAATAGGGTGTTCCATTTAAGATTTCAAAGTTGCCCCCCTTTCCCGCCTCCCAGGGGGTCCGGAGGGGGCAAGGGTCTCTGCATCAGATGTCCCCCTCGAAACCATTTACTTTTTACCCGAAACATTTTTTTGTCCGATGCACGATTTTAAAGTTATTGCAGGTGGCGGATTAAAATGGGACACCCAGTATAAACAATTATTGTCATACAGAATCATATAAATCACAAATAATTAAAATGAATAAAATTTGAATGTTAGAATTTACCGCGAAAAGAAATGAATACTTCGGTTTTTCTATGCCCTGCCATGCCATGCCCCCAGTTTGTCATGCGGGTTTCTTCAATCTCTGAATGCATTATTTTTTTTGCATAGGGATTACGTGTATTTGGCCGTGAGACCTATGCTATGCGCTGCCATGCGCTGCAATTTTGCAATCACTGGATCCACCTTTAATCTGCACGTGGCCGCATATAAAAAGTCCAATCAAACAAAGAAACTGGTATAATGCTTCGATTTTCTCCGGTTTTTTTTTCATAGGCACATTGATAACATGAAAACAACACTAAATATCAGTGATTATGCTGTAAAAGTATAAAGAATATCACTGATTGAAGAATCTTTCCGGCCACGATGTATCGCAAAAATCACTCGAAGACAAAGAAACTGCCCAAATGCAACAATTTTCCTCAAATTTTTTTCCACAATCACATATATCGCGTCGAATAAGCACTAAATAAACCAAAAAAACTTGGAGTAGATCAAAAATAACCACTTTATACTAGATCAGTTCAGCTCGGTACCTTAGCGATGTTCACAGCTCGGCAGTCACGAGACAACCTAAATTATTATTATTATTATTATTATTTTTAAGTGTAGGTTAGAGTGTCATTTTAGTTTTGTGGGTTTTTAATTACATGTATTTGTTTATTTAAAGTTATTTGTAAGTGCAGATACAAATCTGTCGATATTCCACATGAACAAAAACAAACCTTGTTTAGAGAATTCTATGCTTTGAGTAATATTGGAAGCAAAATTCTTTTCTTATGGGTTTGTTGACTATATGCCCTGTGAAGCGCAGATGTCATACAAGTTATGCAGATCCAAATGAAAATAGAAGGCAAGCAATAGTTTACTTCACAGTACCTAAAATATTCTTGCACATATTTGAAATATCCAGATGGCGCATTGAAACTCGTGTCAAGGCAAAAACAGGTGGTAAAGTCACCTATGTGGAACGCAGAGAAAATAAAATTGAATAAAGAAAATTTTCATCTGCAGATGGTTATTCAACACATTTCTTCCTTCACAAGGGAACGCAGTCATTATAGTAGATTGAAAAACGAGAAAGAGTACTTAAGCCAAGACTTTAATATCATAGGATGTATTTAGCATTTAAAGAACATCATCCAAATTCTGCAGTAACTTACCGCTTTTATTTAACTCTTTTTAAAAAGAAATTTCCGAATCTAAGTTTCCATCACCCTCGATCTGATTCGTGCAAGATGATGATCTGTTAAATATAAAAATAAAAAAGACGCCAAATGACAAGAATAATAAAACTAAACAGAGACAGTCTGAAAAGGCAATGAAACTTATGAAATCAGATCACTGTAAGTCACAACTTCCCCTAAATGACACATGTACAATTTCTATGGATCGAACAAGTGCTCTCTCTCTCTCTCTCAGTTAAATATAAAAATAAAAAAGACGCCAAATTACAAGAATAATAAAACTAAACAGAGACAGTCTGAAAAGGCAATGAAACTTATGAAATCAGATCACTGTAAGTCACAACTTCCCCTAAATGACACATGTACAATTTCTATGGATCGAACAAGTGCTCTCTCTCTCTCTCTCAGTTAAATATAAAAATAAAAAAGACGCCAAATTACAAGAATAATAAAACTAAACAGAGACAGTCTGAAGAGGCAATGAAACTTATGAAATCAGATCACTGTAAGTCACAACTTCCCCTAAATGACACATGTAGAATTTCTATGGATCGAACAAGTGCTCTCTCTCTCTCTCTCTCTCAGTTAAATATAAAAATAAAAAAGACGCCAAATTACAAGAATAATAAAACTAAACAGAGACAGTCTGAAAAGGCAATGAAACTTATGAAATCAGATCACTGTAAGTCACAACTTCCCCTAAATGACACATGTACAATTTCTATGGATCGAACAAGTGCTCTCTCTCTCTCTCTCAGTTAAATATAAAAATAAAAAAGACGCCAAATTACAAGAATAATAAAACTAAACAGAGACAGTCTGAAAAGGCAATGAAACTTATGAAATCAGATCACTGTAAGTCACAACTTCCCCTAAATGACACATGTACAATTTCTATGGATCGAACAAGTGCTCTCTCTCTCTCTCTCTCAGTTAAATATAAAAATAAAAAAGACGCCAAATTACAAGAATAATAAAACTAAACAGAGACAGTCTGAAAAGGCAATGAAACTTATGAAATCAGATCACTGTAAGTCACAACTTCCCCTAAATGACACATGTACAATTTCTATGGATCGAACAAGTGCTCTCTCTCTCTCTCTCTCTCTCTCAGTTAAATATAAAAATAAAAAAGACGCCAAATTACAAGAATAATAAAACTAAACAGAGACAGTCTGAAGAGGCAATGAAACTTATGAAATCAGATCACTGTAAGTCACAACTTCCCCTAAATGACACATGTACAATTTCTATGGATCGAACAAGTGCTCTCTCTCTCTCTCTCTCTCTCTCTCTCAGTTAAATATAAAAATAAAAAAGACGCCAAATTACAAGAATAAAACTAAACAGAGACAGTCTGAAGAGGCAATGAAACTTATGAAATCAGATCACTGTAAGTCACAACTTCCCCTAAATGACACATGTACAATTTCTATGGATCGAACAAGTGCTCTCTCTCTCTCTCTCTCTCAGTTAAATATAAAAATAAAAAAGACGCCAAATTACAAGAATAATAAAACTAAACAGAGACAGTCTGAAAAGGCAATGAAACTTATGAAATCAGATCACTGTAAGTCACAACTTCCCCTAAATGACACATGTACAATTTCTATGGATCGAACAAGTGCTCTCTCTCTCTCTCTCTCTCAGTTAAATATAAAAATAAAAAAGACGCCAAATTACAAGAATAATAAAACTAAACAGAGACAGTCTGAAAAGGCAATGAAACTTATGAAATCAGATCACTGTAAGTCACAACTTCCCCTAAATGACACATGTACAATTTCTATGGATCGAACAAGTGCTCTCTCTCTCTCTCTCAGTTAAATATAAAAATAAAAAAGACGCCAAATTACAAGAATAATAAAACTAAACAGAGACAGTCTGAAAAGGCAATGAAACTTATGAAATCAGATCACTGTAAGTCACAACTTCCCCTAAATGACACATGTACAATTTCTATGGATCGAACAAGTGCTCTGTCTCTCTCTCTCTCTCTCTCAGTTTTAACTTATGGCGAGATGTGTTATTTGCGACAGCTGTCCTCTTAAAATTTTGGAATCCACGTAGGTGATACAAATAAGGGACATATGCATCTATGGCATGAGGGAATTTCTGGACGAGGTGGGAATGAGATTGCCTCTTGTATTCTAAAGTCAATAGTTAGTGGTATCACAAAAAACAGAAACTGATAGTATGGAGTAATAATTGCGTCGGCCAAAACAAGAATAGAATGATGCTGTTTCTATAGATCTACTTAGTTACGAAAAGATATTTTCTAGAAATAAATCAGATATTTCTAATATCTGGTCATTCTTTTTTGAGCTGTGATAGGGACTTCGTACAGATTTTAAAAAGAAAAAGGGTAGAAAAATGTGAAGTACCATTTGAATTAGTAAAGCTGACAGCAACTGCAACACCAAACAATCCGTTTATCGTCACCTTGATCCAAGCTGAGTACTTTTTTATTTCAAATCTGCCGCTAATATGACTGAATACAGCAAAGATTCACATTTCAACAGCGTATTGGATTCAGGTGTTAGCTGAAAATCTGAAACAAATCAAAATTAGAACAACACTGAACGAGTTAGAAGACTGGAAAGACGTCAATATTTTTAAGAAAAATGTTAATGAGCAAACTATCAAAGACATTGTTATACCTCAACTGAATTGTCAAAGTCAGATTAAGGAGAATAAAAAAGCTAATATATAAACCATCATGCCATTTTTAAAATAGGAAAACAGAGACTTGTACCATAATCTTTTAATAGAATAGATGTCTTAAATATATTTGCCTCTTTGTGAAAAAATGCTGTTGTATTATTTCATTGTAAATTTTGATAATATTGTGTACGATGTGCTAAGTGCCAATGTTGTGCGGCAGGTAATGGCACTTAGCACCGTTTTCAAATTTTGATGATGGTTACTTAACACCTTTTTCTGAATTTCCAGTTTATAATTTTTTGCAAAATGTTAAACGATTGTTTTGAAAATTTCAAATTAACAGAGCCAATTCTTTTATTATACTAATATAATATTTTTTTTGAACTTCTGTAGGCAGAAATACACTTCAGGTACAGAAAAAATTGTTTTCCTCCAAAGTTGGATTTTGGCACTTAGCTCGGTTTTTATTTTAACTCTTCATATATTACACCATATAATAAAATTGCTTAAAATTATATTATTATTATAATATAATTATGATAATTTAATTATTCTAGCAAAATAATGAAAATTCAATTACACTTACAAATAAATTAAAACGATCCTTATATATCTTTTGATTGGATAATCTGAATTAATGAGTAGGAAAAGAATGCTCGGTACGTTCGACACTTTTATATTTAAAAAACAAGTAATGAATCTGAAGCAAAAGGCGATGTAGCATCAACCTCTCAACCGTGTCAGCCAGAAAAATCAACTTCTTTTTGTCATACAGACAATATTCGAGCATCACAGGTTTAGGAATTTATAGTCTTTTCGAATTAATAATAACCTCATTTACAGTAGAAAAATTGATATTTATTATGACACAAATAAACGTGGCTACAACTAATAATGGCTATCACTCAACACCTTTTCGTCCCTCTTTTTACACAAAATACCAGTCAGTGCTGCCATCTTTGAGACCATATGCATTATTATAAATATCAATCAAGAAAAGTTATACATAAGATGCCCACACAGGCTTGAAACATATATTTACATAGAACAATTTGCATAGTAAATATTATATAATTCAAAATTTCATAAACATAAATTTAAATTAAACAAAAAAATCTAAAAATTGCCATTTGATTAATAGTTGATCCTATATACATATACTACACATCGCATTGAAATTTTTCGGGTAAAACATACACGATTCACTGCACGTTTCACCGTTTTGTTAGCACATTTTATTGTTACCACCCTTGTGACACCATCCTTGCCTGGATGTAGTTCCAAGATTCTGCCAATACGCCATTGTGCAGCAGGAATGTTCTCGTCCTTGATTATTACTAAGGTGCCTATCTTGTTCCTCTCAGTATGCGAATTCTATTTGGTACGTCGTTTTAGTTGATTTATATATTCTTTGGACCATTTGTTCCCAAAATGAGTAGTTAATTGTTTGAGTAGCTGATATCTGTTTAGTCGATTCATTGGTATGTCTTTAACGTTAGGATCAGGTAAGTTGGAGAAACAACGACCTATGAGTAAGTGAGCAGGAGTGACTGCTTCTGTATCGATTGGATCTGACGTTAAAGGTACTAGTGGTCTGGAGTTCAGAACTGATTCAACCTGTGTTAATATAGTAGAGAACTCTTTATATGTGAGTATTACATTTGACAGTATTCTTTTTAAATGGGTTTTTACATTTTTAACTCCTGCTTCCCAAAGTCCGCCGAATGTTGGAGATCTGGGAGGAATAAAATGCCAATTAATGCCTATATCGGTAATGAAATTAATTATTTCATCGCTGTTTTGAATTAAGAAATTGCCTAATTTAGTAATCTCATTTTCTGCACCAATAAAATTTTTGCCATTATCAGAAAGTGAATGTTATGTTTGGCTCTAGAAACAAAACAAAAATTTTTATATTTAATAAAATAAAATATTAAATAAAACACTTACAAAAATTACTCTTTTAGCCACGGATTATGTTGAGTCGCAAGTCTAGTGCGATCTCCGTAGTCAAAGAGAATTTCTTCGCCAATATTTATGTCTCGATTTGCTTGTAATATTAATCGGGGCATATTATTAAAATTAAAAATTTTTGGCATTACATTAAATATTTTTCGTGAATGATTTACTAATCTACCTAGAAATTCACTCTCTTGTGTCGCATCTATGCAAAAATTCTCTCCCTTATATTGAAAATTAAACATACTCCTCAATGTCCCTGTTGGAGGAGAAGTAGCAGCTGTAAATAAACCATTTATTTACCTCCACCCATACGAATCCTTCCCCACCTCCAGTGTCAGATACAGTCATTGACCTATTTGTCAATCTATCGACTGCATCTCCCCTCTGGTCCCTACGCCAATCCTTGCTCAGTTCCTTGTTAGGTTCACTGATAAAAAGGACATTTGCTCCACTGCTCTTTGCAGTGGCGAAGAGGAGGTTATGGGCCACCCTACACCTTCCTACGTTCAATTATATTACTGTGAACGTGACTTTTTTCGCTTCTCCTCCAGGGCGTTGCAATGTATTTTGCAGGCTCGCGATCTCGTCCTATGACCTGCCTCTCCACAAGCGAGGCATTTCATTGCGTTTTGGCAGTCTTTAGCTTTGTGGCCAGGCTCTCCACACCTGTTGCATAGGTTGCTTTGGGCCTCATTTTTGCACCCTCCGGCAACATGGCCGTATTTGTAGCACTTGTGGCACTGGGTTACCTGGTGGCACTTCCTCAGGCGACACCTGCTCCAGCCTACCCTCAACCTATCCTCGAGCAGCAGTCGCTTCGCCGCTGCCTCTCTCATCCTGACTATAGCCATCTTCGTGTTATTGTAAGAGGCTGTTATTATCTGGATTTTAACATCCTCTTTTTCTTCGCCCACATTCACGCGTCGACCTACCGCCTCTATAATTTCATCCGTAGTGGTACTCCTATATATCTCGGATGACCACAGCCATCTGTCTGTTCTCGTTATTGAGGATCCTTACAACCCTCGTATCCCCAAAAACCTGCTGGAGCGTACTCTTAGGCTCATCAAGCTTTTCCTCCCCCTTCTTTATTTCTAGCAGAAGCTCCCCTGTCTTGGGCTGTCTGACCGCCTGGATTGTTACGCCCTGTTTATCATTATGTATATTGAATCATTGATTAATAAATTAAATTACAGATTAAAATTATGCTAATTCATATTATATTCGGCTAGAATGACCAATTTTTACAGCCATTAGAAAATTAACGTAAACTAAACTAATATTAATTTAACTTAAGTTATTCTTATGGAAGATATTGAAGCACTCGCCCGGGCACAATCCTGGTTTTCCTGGACAATTTTTGCAGCAAAATAAAGTAACCTTTCTCCGGTTATTTGCAAAACAAATTTTACAGTTCTTCCTCTTCCTTCGCCCACTAACAGGTATTTCGCTAATTAGTGTACAAATATGTGTCTCCTGAATCCCTAAAAGTTCATCATTTTTTTTTTCTCCTACGAAAATGGCGAACAAAAAAACAAAATAAATATATCGTAACAATTCATTTATTTCTTGCTCTTGCAAACCTTAGAATAATGCCCTTTGTTATTGCAAGCGTAATATAATCATCATAATCAATTACACAGCTTATCTACAGAAGAAGAAACAAGAAAACAATCGATTTTATTAATCATGAATACATTCGATGTTACATAAAGTAGTGAAACTATATTTAAGAAATTTTTATTTGATCCAGATTGCTGTGCTTTTCATGTTGTCTTTCTGAAACTTCTTTTCTTTTCCACTATCGGAATCATTCTCTTCTTCATTTCGAATTTTTGGCGGGACACGATTTCCTCTCGTGTTTTGCTCCTCCGCACCAGGGGCACGAGCCCGCCTGACTAGGATTCTGATTCTTAGTGTCTGTCTTTTTATTGTATGGCTTTTTGTTGTAGACCGTATTTTTCATACCCGAATGCTTGCTTTTGTGAGACGAAACCTGATTTATACTTGGCTGTTTAAGGTTTTCGACCTGTTTTCTAACCTCTTCGGACTAAGTGATCATCGGCCAACTGCATACGTTCACTGATTTTCTTGTCTGCGATGCCTACAACAACCCGAACCCGAATAAACTCTTCTCTGAGATTCCCGTAATTGCAGTTTTTCGCGAGGTTATGTAATGCGGTTATGAAATCGCTGGCCGTTTCTCCGGGGTTTTGGACGCGAGTATGAAAACGGGCTCTTTCGTAAATTATGTTAATTTTCGGAGCGAAATAGTTGTCGGCGTTAGTTAACCCGAACGTCACCATGATTTCGTCGGCCTTTTCTCCCATAAGATAGATGAAAGTATTTACCTGTTCCTCCTGTGTTAGAGCATTCAATTTAGAAGCAAGCCTAAACCTTTCAAACCGTTTTTTCCACTTCGGCCATTCCGCTGGTGTGTTGAAGTCGAAAGTCTCGGGTGCCGCGATGTTATAAGATGATGACGCCGTCATTTGGAGTTTAGCCCCCGCGTTTTGCGCCGGATTTGCCATCTCGCCGATTTATCTGGGTTCTGTCCCTATGGACTACTATTAGTTTTCAGTTTACCGCTGCCACCATGT
This sequence comes from Clivina fossor, assembly GCA_963966155.1. Classification (NCBI taxonomy): domain Eukaryota; kingdom Metazoa; phylum Arthropoda; class Insecta; order Coleoptera; family Carabidae; genus Clivina; species Clivina fossor. The sequence goes on from OZ014551.1 coordinate 37,931,610, forward strand.
TATAAATAAAAGGGCAGACTCTGATTGTTAACTGCTTTTATTAAGAAAAACTGAAGTTACAGAATATACTGAATATACAACTGAATATATCTGTCACGTTAGCGAGATAACACTGCCTTGCCAACGTAGTTTCTCGGCGCCAGTTCCTCGCGGATCCCACAGATGGCGTCACTGGCGGCGCTCATACAACAAGCTTCTTCATTGTTACAAAAAAAGTCAAATAATTTACCTCCTGAATATTTGATTCTAATAGAACATTCGGTACATTTTGCCAAATCAAGATGATTTACAATTGCCTTCGTTTTTGATATATCTGACTTAAAGTACGTCGGCCAATAACAGTAAGTACGTACATTCGTTTTTTTTTCAAATATCCATTTACTTGATATAACAGCCATTGGTTCTTGTCCATTTTCTTCTTCTTCAGAAAATTCCACAATTATAAATTTATAGTTTCTGCAAATAATAATACCACAAATTAATATCACAAATTTCTAAATTTAATATCAGAAAATTTTTTTTTTAAAATAATTTTAATTTTAATGTAGTTTTATTTTATTATTGAAATATTTGCTATTTTATAATAGAAATTTACTTACGTAATATATCCCAAATGTATGTTAGAAGAAGGCAATATTGTAAAAGCTTTAGAATTACTGTTTATATTTTGGCATTTTTGTAATGTAATAGTGGAAAAATTTTTTTTTTCTTTATATGGTATTAAAATTGCCTTACATAATATATCATTAGTTGAAAAACAGCTGTGTTGGTATCTTGACAAGTTACTTCAAAAATTTTGAATTGTTTGAACATTGTTTGGTCTAAACGAGCCGGATCAAGCGATACATTTTCTCATTCAATCAGTGCGAAAATACAAGCGAGACATAAGCACAAGTGTTTGAAGTGAATTATTTCAACATTTCAAGTGCTATTTTGGGATTTTCACTGCATATTAACATCAGCAAACCAACCGTTCAACACAAACAGCGAACGATAGACGACACAAGCATCGAGATCGCCAAGCGGTAAGTGACCACACAAGTACCCGTGCAGTAGCGGCGTTTGCGCGGCAACAAGCAAAGCCGACTGGCCTATTAGAGAATAGTTGATAATAAAATTCATAACAGTTAGTAATAAATATCTTAAATTAGTCTAATTTCATAACAAAAAAAAAAATGACACTTTTACAAGTTCGCAACGTTTTGAACACCTGCAGACACTACAGCAGCAAGCCACAATTAAATGAAGTGGTTATTGTATCAGCTCTCCGAACTCCAATAGGTTTATTCTTGGCTTCTTTGGCTCCTCTTTCTGCAAACCAATTAGGATTTGTAGGCATCAAGGCAGCTATCGAACGAGCCGGTATTCCTAAAGAGGAAGTCAAAGAAGTTTATACGGGTCATGTTTGTCAAGAAGGCGCTGGTCAAGCTCCTGCTCGACAGGCAACCATTTTCGCAGGACTTCCAAAATCTACAGTTTGCACAACAGGTTTGCGCTTCAGGAATGAAAGCTGTTATGTTAGCGTCACAGAGTTTAATGTGCGGCCACCAAGAAATTGTCCTGGCCGGTGACATGGAATCAATGTCCAACGTTCCTTATTATATGAGACGAGGCCAAACTCCCTACGGTGGTGTACAACTCGCTAAAACGCCTAAATACCCCAAAGAAGAAACCTCTATTTCCTGCTAAGTTGTTTCGCGGATACTCATCCAAAAAGTTACAGCAAACGAAGCTGATGGAACTAAACCATGCTTGAGAGATGTTCCTAAAACCTCTAAATATAAAACCACTTGTAGTGAATGCGCTGGTATTTCAAAATCATGTGCTACATGCAATAATACGAATGTCTCCTTCTCGACAATATCGTATAATAGTTACTCGGATACGTCACCCATCAATAAAGAAATGGGAAATTTCGGTGATCAGGAGAATAAAACGGCCGTGAAAGATGGTTCGGAAAATGTCGATGGTGAGAATCAGGTGCTACATGCAATAATACGAATGTCTCCTTCTCGGCAATATCGTATAATAGTTACTCGGATACGTCACCCACGGGTATCAATAAAGAAATGGGAAATTTCGGTGATCAGGAGAATAAAACAGCCGTAAAAGATGGTTCGGAAAATGTCGATGGTGAGAAACAAAGAAACAAAGAAGAAACATCTCTATTTCCTGCTAAGTTGTTTCGCCGATACTCATCCAAAAAGTTACAGCAAACGAAGCTGATGGAACTAAACTATGCTTGAGAGATGTTCCTAAAACCTCTAAATATAAAACCAGTTGTAGTGAATGCGCTGGTATTTCAAAATCAGGTGCTACATGCAATAATACGAATGTCTCCTTCTCGACAATATCGTATAATAGTTACTCGGATACGTCACCCACCGGTATCAATAAAGAAATGGGAAATTTCGGTGATCAGGAGAATAAAACGGCCGTGAAAGATGGTTCGGAAAATGTCGATAGTGAGAATCAGGTGCTACATGCAATAATACGAATGTCTCCTTCTCGACAATATCGTATAATAGTTACTCGGATACGTCACCCACGGGTATCAATAAAGAAATGGGAAATTTCGGTGATCAGGAAAATAAAACGGCCGTAAAAGATGGTTCGGAAAATGTCGATGGTGAGAAACAAAGAAACAAAGAAGAAACATCTCTATTTCCTGCTAAGTTGTTTCGCGGATACTCATCCAAAAAGTTACAGCAAACGAAGCTGATGGAACTAAACTATGCTTGAGAGTTGTTCCTAAAACCTCTAAATATAAAACCACTTGTAGTGAATGCGCTGGTATTTCAAAATCAGGTGCTACATGCAATAATACGAATGTCTCCTTCTCGACAATATCGTATAATAGTTACTCGGATACGTCACCCACCGGTATCAATAAAGAAATGGGAAATTTCTGTGATCAGGAGAATAAAACGGCCGTAAAAGATGGTTCGGAAAATGTCGATGGTGAGAAACAAAGAAGAAACATCTCTATTTCCTGCTAAGTTGTTTCGCGGATACTCATCCAAAAAGTTACAGCAAACGAAGCTGATGGAACTAAACTATGCTTGAGAGATGTTCCTAAAACCTCTAAATATAAAACCACTTGTAGTGAATGCGCTGGTATTTCAAAATCAGGTGCTACATGCAATAATACGAATGTCTCCTTCTCGACAATATCGTATAATAGCTACTCGGATACGTCACCCACGGGTATCAATAAAGAAATGGGAAATTTCGGTGATCAGGAAAATAAAACGGCCGTAAAAGATGGTTCGGAAAATGTCGATGGTGAGAAACAAAGAAACAAAGAAGAAACATCTCTATTTCCTGCTAAGTTGTTTCGCGGATACTCATCCAAAAAGTTACAGCAAACGAAGCTGATGGAACTAAACTATGCTTGAGAGATGTTCCTAAAACCTCTAAATATAAAACCACTTGTAGTGAATGCGCTGGTATTTCAAAATCAGGTGCTACATGCAATAATACGAATGTCTCCTTCTCGACAATATCGTATAATAGTTACTCGGATACGTCACCCACCGGTATCAATAAAGAAATGGGAAATTTCGGTGATCATGAGAATAAAACGGCCGTAAAAGATGATTCGGAAAATGTCGATGGTGAGAAACAAAGAAACAAAGAAGAAACATCTCTATTTCCTGCTAAGTTGTTTCGCGGATACTCATCCAAAAAGTTACAGCAAACGAAGCTGATGGAACTAAACTATGCTTGAGAGATGTTCCTAAAACCTCTAAATATAAAACCACTTGTAGTGAATGCGCTGGTATTTCAAAATCAGGTGCTACATGCAATAATACGAATGTCTCCTTCTCGACAATATCGTATAATAGTTACTCGGATACGTCACCCACCGGTATCAATAAAGAAATGGGAAATTTCGGTGATCAGGAGAATAAAACGGCCGTAAAAGATGGTTCGGAAAATGTTGATGGTGAGAAACAAAGAAACAAAGAAGAAACATCTCTATTTCCTGCTAAGTTGTTTCGCGGATACTCATCCAAAAAGTTACAGCAAACGAAGCTGATGGAACTAAACTATGCTTGAGAGTTGTTCCTAAAACCTCTAAATATAAAACCACTTGTAGTGAATGCGCTGGTATTTCAAAATCAGGTGCTACATGCAATAATACGAATGTCTCCTTCTCGACAATATCGTATAATACTTACTCGGATACGTCACCCACCGGTATCAATAAAGAAATGGGAAATTTCGGTGATCAGGAGAATAAAACGGCCGTAAAAGATGGTTCGGAAAATGTCGATGGTGAGAAACAAAGAAACAAAGAAGAAACATCTCTATTTCCTTCTAAGTTGTTTCGCGGATACTCATCCAAAAAGTTACAGCAAACGAAGCTGATGGAACTAAACTATGCTTGAGAGATGTTCCTAAAACCTCTAAATATAAAACCACTTGTAGTGAATGCGCTGGTATTTCAAAATCAGGTGCTACATGCAATAATACGAATGTCTCCTTCTCGACAATATCGTATAATAGTTACTCGGATACGTCACCCACCGGTATCAATAAAGAAATGGGAAATTTCGGTGATCAGGAGAATAAAACGGCCGTAAAAGATGGTTCGGAAAATGTTGATGGTGAGAAACAAAGAAGAAACATCTCTATTTCCTGCTAAGTTGTTTCGCGGATACTCATCCAAAAAGTTACAGCAAACGAAGCTAATGGAACTAAACTATGCTTGAGAGTTGTTCCTAAAACCTCTAAATATAAAACCACTTGTAGTGAATGCGCTGGTATTTCAAAATCAGGTGCTACATGCAATAATACGAATGTCTCCTTCTCGACAATATCGTATAATAGTTACTCGGATACGTCACCCACGGGTATCAATAAAGAAATGGGAAATTTCGGTGATCAGGAGAATAAAACGGCCGTAAAAGATGGTTCGGAAAATGTCGATGGTGAGAAACAAAGAAACAAAGAAGAAACATCTCTATTTCCTGCTAAGTTGTTTCGCGGATACTCATCCAAAAAGTTACAGCAAACGAAGCTGATGGAACTAAACTATGCTTGAGAGATGTTCCTAAAACCTCTAAATATAAAACCACTTGTAGTGAATGCGCTGGTATTTCAAAATCAGGTGCTACATGCAATAATACGAATGTCTCCTTCTCGACAATATCGTATAATAGTTACTCGGATACGTCACCCACCGGTATCAATAAAGAAATGGGAAATTTCGGTGATCAGGAGAATAAAACGGCCGTAAAAGATGGTTCGGAAAATGTTGATGGTGAGAAACAAAGAAACAAAGAAGAAACATCTCTATTTCCTGCTAAGTTGTTTCGCGGATACTCATCCAAAAAGTTACAGCAAACGAAGCTGATGGAACTAAACTATGCTTGAGAGTTGTTCCTAAAACCTCTAAATATAAAACCACTTGTAGTGAATGCGCTGGTATTTCAAAATCAGGTGCTACATGCAATAATACGAATGTCTCCTTCTCGACAATATCGTATAATACTTACTCGGATACGTCACCCACCGGTATCAATAAAGAAATGGGAAATTTCGGTGATCAGGAGAATAAAACGGCCGTAAAAGATGGTTCGGAAAATGTCGATGGTGAGAAACAAAGAAACAAAGAAGAAACATCTCTATTTCCTGCTAAGTTGTTTCGCGGATACTCATCCAAAAAGTTACAGCAAACGAAGCTGATGGAACTAAACTATGCTTGAGAGATGTTCCTAAAACCTCTAAATATAAAACCACTTGTAGTGAATGCGCTGGTATTTCAAAATCAGGTGCTACATGCAATAATACGAATGTCTCCTTCTCGACAATATCGTATAATAGTTACTCGGATACGTCACCCACCGGTATCAATAAAGAAATGGGAAATTTCGGTGATCAGGAGAATAAAACGGCCGTAAAAGATGGTTCGGAAAATGTTGATGGTGAGAAACAAAGAAGAAACATCTCTATTTCCTGCTAAGTTGTTTCGCGGATACTCATCCAAAAAGTTACAGCAAACGAAGCTAATGGAACTAAACTATGCTTGAGAGTTGTTCCTAAAACCTCTAAATATAAAACCACTTGTAGTGAATGCGCTGGTATTTCAAAATCAGGTGCTACATGCAATAATACGAATGTCTCCTTCTCGACAATATCGTATAATAGTTACTCGGATACGTCACCCACGGGTATCAATAAAGAAATGGGAAATTTCGGTGATCAGGAGAATAAAACGGCCGTAAAAGATGGTTCGGAAAATGTCGATGGTGAGAAACAAAGAAACAAAGAAGAAACATCTCTATTTCCTGCTAAGTTGTTTCGCGGATACTCATCCAAAAAGTTACAGCAAACGAAGCTGATGGAACTAAACTATGCTTGAGAGATGTTCCTAAAACCTCTAAATATAAAACCACTTGTAGTGAATGCGCTGGTATTTCAAAATCAGGTGCTACATGCAATAATACGAATGTCTCCTTCTCGACAATATCGTATAATAGTTACTCGGATACGTCACCCACCGGTATCAATAAAGAAATCAGGAGAATAAAACGGCCGTAAAAGATGGTTCGGAAAATGTCGATGGTGAGAAACAAAGAAACATCTCTATTTCCTGCTTAGTTGTTTCGCGGATACTCATCCAAAAAGTTACAGCAAACGAAGCTGATGGAACTAAACTATGCTTGAGAGATTTTCCTAAAACCTCTAAATATAAAACCACTTGTAGTGAATGCGCTGGTATTTCAAAATCAGGTGCTACATGCAATAATACGAATGTCTCCTTCTCGACAATATCGTATAATAGTTACTCGGATACGTCACCCACCGGTATCAATAAAGAAATGGGAAATTTCGGTGATCAGGAGAATCAAACGGCCGTGAAAGATGGTTCGGAAAATGTCGATGGTGAGAATCAGGTGCTACATGCAATAATACGAATGTCTCCTTCTCGACAATATCGTATAATAGTTACTCGGATACGTCACCCACGGGTATCAATAAAGAAATGGGAAATTTCGGTGATCAGGAGAATAAAACGGCCGTGAAAGATGGTTCGGAAAATGTCGATGGTGAGAAACAAATCGTTACAGGACGGGATTGTCTTTGATGGTTTGACTGATGTTTATAACAAATTTCACATGGAAAATTGTGCAGAAAATACAGCGAAAAAATTAGGAATTAGTAGACAGCAACAAGACGATTATGCCATATCTAGTTAGAAAAGCAGTGAAGCTGCATATGCTTCAAACGCATTCGCTTCCGAATTAATTCTAGTAAATGTTCCACAGAAGAAAGGGAAACGAGATTTGGTCTTTTCGGCTGATGAAGAATATAAACGCGTGAATTTAGAGAAATTTGGAAAACTTGCTATTGTTTTCCAAAGAGACAATGGAACAGTAATTGCTGGAAATGCATCAACTTTAAACAATGGCGCTGCTTCTTTGATTCTTATGACTGCTGATGCAGCCAAACGTTTAAGATGTAAACCACTTGCTCGTGTTGTAGATTTCCAAGATGCTGCAACTGAACCGATTGATTTTGCTATTTTGCTATTCCCACTTTGCTGAAACGTAGTGACGTTAAGAAGGAAGACGTTCCTATGTGGGAAATCAATGAGGCTTTTAGTGTTGTTGTTCTTGCCAACCAACAAATGCTTGACATTGACCCCTCCAAAGTTAACATTTATGGGGGAGCTGTTAGCTTAGGACATCCAATTGGAATGTCTAGAGCTAGAATTGTCGTACATTTAGTACATGCTTTGAAATCGGGTCAAAAGGGTGTTGCCTCCATTTGCATTGGAGGCGGTGGTGCTTCTTCTATCATGATTGAAAAATTGGCTCACACATCGTCAGAAATTTTACAACCGAAATTAACTTGATATACAAATAAATCGTTGTTAACTCAAAACAGTTGATATTACAAAGAAAGAAAACTTGAGATGGTTACGTTTATATCGAAACGAAATACCAGTATTATTTTTAAATGGCCAATATTTGTGCAAACATAGATTAGATTCGAAATTATTACACAAACGATTAGCTGGTATTGAAGAATTGAATTGAATCTTTAGCGGAACATGTACGAAAGACTTCTCACGAAATCGATTTCGATAACACCAAAGTCATAGCCAACATTGAACACAAAGCAAAACGAAACATCAGAGAAGCCATTGAAATAGAGAAACGACCGGCTAATTTAAACACCAGAGATGATGCACTAAGATTACCAACCACATGGAAAACCGTACTACAACCAATCAGAGGTCACCACCAGAAAATCAACCAATGGCCAACCAAGGGTGGGGAATCGAGAAGTATATAAGAGACCAGCAGCGACAACAGAAGTCATTCCAAGTCTAACTCGAAGCAGAGCAAAAGCACTACTGAGAAGACCTGAAGATGTGTGAAGACCTGTATATATTAGACTGTGTCGAAAAAATCGATGTTTTTTGTCCTCGCACTTCTTCTAGTATGATGTTCCCCGCTTAACACTCCAGTACTGGCGCGGCAAATAGTTACGTGAGACGTCGCGTGCGATACACACGTATCCCACGCATAAAACACGTTAAATTAACAAAAAAAAAAAACAAGATTTTTTTTTCCACTGTGTAGTACGATCTTTGCCTATGTAACATGCAATATTATCATCATCAAACCATTCAATAGTTTCTACAATATCCAAAACATTCCTCAACTTTCAGTACAACTGTCGCCCTCGTCTTCATTATGATCTGCTTCACAAAGCATGTCTTCCTCTTCTAATTGGTTGTACCACTCAAGCCATTTAGCTGGATCACGGCTACTAGCCATTTTTAGAGAACTATAAGCGCAATAATATAAAAAAAGTAATAAAAATGTAAAAAAAGACTTAGAAAACTTCAGTGGTCGTGAGGTTAGAAATGGTCGTTAAAAAAAAACGAATGCAAATAAATGCCGCCGCACACTGCTAGAGTTACAGACACACTGTCTAGTAAGCATATCAAAAGGCTCGTCGACGAAGAAAAAATATATTACCGCCAAAGACCATTTTTAATGTGCGTGCTATACGTGTGTATCCCACGCCAGTACTGGAGTGTTAAAATCATTCAGATTCCCAAAATTTGCAGCCAATCAAACAATATTTAGAGGTCCATCAAATCGAAAACGTGATTTTAGAGATTTTTTAATAATATTTTTCCAGATTTTCAATGGTGTTTTGCTTTAATCACGAGTTTGACGTATTATTGCAGATGATATTTCCAACCACAGAAATAAAAGGCTGTCGATTTCATCTCGGTCAATCTTGGTAAGCTAAAGTTGTTTTCTTATAAAAAAAAAAGTAATTGACAATTAATTACTAAAATTTTAAAGTAAAGAAAAAAATATGCTTTGATTATTCATTCAATAAATCTCTAAAACATCCGATTGATAATTAATAATAATGAAATCGCTGATACAATTACGGTATTTCTTATTTTTTTAGATTTTATTATATTACAATATTATATAAACTATTAATTTGCATTTATTAAAAAATATTTTTACTTAATCTATACCAATTTGCCATGAGTTCTCATATGCGCTTAATAAAGCATTACATGTTTGCTTAAGATTTAATAAATAAAGATAATATTATCATTATACATTAATATGTTATATTATAATATAATATTATAATTTTGAAATAAATAATAATTTAATTATTTTTCGATTTATAGGTGGCGGAAAATACAAAAACTTGGATTGTCCAAAGAATACGCAATTGGTTCGGATATAGGCATTTATCTCAATTATATTTTTGGATTACCGTTTTTAAATCCCGCAGACGTTGGAGACTGTTTTGCTATCGACTTTGCAGAAATTTTACCAAATAGTGAAGCAGTGAAGAATTTTGCGGATTATTTGGTGGATACTTATATTTCAGAGGAAGCTGATTTTCCACCGGAAATGTGGGCTGAAAATAGTTCGTCTCTAGAACGAACGACAAACGCCTGTGAATCTTTTCACGCAAAATTTAATTCTTTATTTTATACTAGCCACCCAAATATCTATCAATTTTTAGACAATTTAAAAAACATGCAAATTGATACATATATCTAAATGCGTAGTGCCAGTATTCCGAAAAAAGTTTATCGCAGAGCAACAATAAAAAAAAAAGAATTTTTAGAACAGAAAATATTGTTAGTTCAACAAAAAATAATTAGCAATTTTGAATTTGTTAAATCTGTTTCTATTAAATATGGACCAATTGTATAATATATAGTATATGTAATATGTAATATATGTATATATAATATAATATAATAAAGAAAATATTCATTTTTATTGTCTCTATTTTTTTCTTTTCAATCATCCTGCATTTATATATATATATATATATATATATATATATATATATATATATATATATATATATATAGTTCGAAATTTTTTTAACGGGATAGTATTAGAGGTTGAAAAATTATAAAAATGCAAGCATTTAAATATCTATCTGACTTTTGTCAACGTTATTTTGAAACATTTGACAATTTATTTCAGTAATTAAAAATTGAAATTCTTTACAATATAAAATATCTCCATCATCTTTTAGTATTTTAATCTTCAAGTTATAATTTTGCAAAAAATGGGACATTCGCGAATTAAAAGATCATAATTAGCTCGAAAATCATTAGGATTACGTTGATATATATTTTTATCAGAAGAAAAATTTTCATACAAAGATAACAATTTATTTAAAATTTCTAAAATAATAGCGATATTAAGATTCTCTGAAGGATTATTTATAAAAAAAAAACCATATCGTCATATTTAAAAGTATTTTGAAATAACCAGGTTACGTATCCACCAGCAACACATTAATTGAATAAGATTTTAGTTTATGCAAAAAATTCGTAAGCAATTTAAAAATCAAAAGTTTATTTGCATCAAATTTACATTCAAAATCTATTATATTTATTGATTTCGGTGTAATGATAGACATGATTTTTTTAAAGTTGAATCTGAATAAATTAAATTAGATAAAAAAATTATTTTGTTATAAATATTATTTCTACTTACCAGTAAATAGAAATGTAATAATAATAGGAGTAGTAATAGTAGTAGTAGTAGTAGTAGTAGTAGTAGTAGTAGTAGTAGTAGTAGTAGTAGTAGTAGTAGTAGAAGTAGTGTTACTGAACAATGAAAACTTGACAACGTCTTTTCCGATACTTTTTAAACAGTTTAATGAGATACATACAGACTGCTGAGATTATATACTCCAAGCGTGTGTAGTTGCGGGAGACGATTAAAATTAGAGATATGTGGGAACGTCCATACAAGCAATGTTCCCATGACGAGTAAACACACACACACACACACACACACACACACGCAAACGTGGTGATGTATATAAAAATAATGTCACCATATTCTAAATAAACACATGTGGCATGACATCATCGTCTAGACATTTGTGTATGCGTACATCTTTCTCATTATTTTCATCAATTAAAATTGTTAATAGCTTGAATGTTAATTCACATAGGCACACACACACATGAGGTGATGTATATAAAAATAATATTACCATATGCTAAAGCTAAATAAACACATGTGGCATGACATCATGCGTGCATCTTTCTCATTATTTTCATCAATTCAAATTGTTCATTATTTTCGTCATCAATTCAACTTGTTAAAAACTTGAATGTTAATTCACATACACACACACACACACACACACACACACACACACACACACAGAGAGAGAGAGAGAGAGAGGTAGGTATAGTGAAATTTTTATTCAAATAGGATTCCATAGCTATGAGTCATTTACTACGGTTACATGATACCCTGTAAAAATTTTCATCTCACAAAATCGCACAAAATCGCACAAAATCTCGAAACTTTGACGGCTTTGACGTTTAGACAAAAAACAAACATTATTTATTTTTATTTTACATACGTATACCTTCTAAAACGTAGAATAATTGAGAACAGATCATCCTGTATAGTTGAACCCTTGAGCTGTATGTCATTAAAAGAGTATCCTGAGTCCGTCTTCGCAGACGCGTCGAAAACTACTCTTAACTATGTCGTGGTACTCTCCTCCTTGATTACACCATGATGAGGCATAAAGTTATAGCTAGACTTGTTTGAATTGTCACATTCAAATCTGGTCATGTGGCCAAGATCTTCGTATTCCTTCATGAAGTCTATATATCTAGTTTTGAACTCGCCTTGCTGTAGATTCTTTTCCAGTAGTTCAAATCTTTTTCTGGCTATTTCGAATGACTCACCAAGCAAATTTGTAGAATGTTTCAAAGGAATCTTGACCATAAATCGGCCATCTTTAGTTTTCTTAGTCGTGGCTTTAAATAAAGTTTCACATTCATTTGACTCCTCCATCATTACCGCGTCACTGATGCTTTCTTCTAATATCCAAAATTTTTCTAATTTATCTTCTAAAGATGATGTAGCTATATTACATATGACTTCCTGCGCTTCATCCACATCTATATTTCCTCCGATTATCCACCCAAATTTAGTTTTTTGCAGAACAGGTTTGTTTGGTCCAAGGCTAATTTGTCACACACATAACAAATTCCAGAATATTCCTGCTCCAATCAGCATACGATGGCTCCATATCGATAATAGTTTGGATCGGCTAAAGGTATGTTTGGCGGTATGTTCAATTTCTTGTCGCTGAAACTCGTAGTAGGTAGATTTTCTGTAATTTCAGGTAGAATTAAACATGAAACAGACTGTTCGTACGAACATATTCGTGATTGCAATGTAACGTTTGTTTTCTTACATACCATTGAAGCAGACTGACCTATGCCCTTAATCTTCAACTTCCTTTGTACATAAGGTAGATTTAGTCTCTTACAACAATCTTCTGTCATGAAATTGGATTGTGAACAACTATCTAACACTGCTCTACATTGATGCGGTTGTCCGTTGTTATCTAATAGATTTATTACTACAGTAGCTAGAAGCGTTTCTCCTTGTTGGTTATTGATTCTATTTTTGATATCCCATCAAGGGGGGAGTTATGTTAATTACTTTAATATACTATTTTGTTGTACACTAACGCCATCTGTGAGGCACTAAGTTGACTGAACGCTGGTTGGAATGAGATAGTTGGCAACTTTACCGCACTCGCTGTTGAAAATCTGCTGCTATTCTGTGCTGTAGTTGTTGAACTTTGTATTACAACTTCTTCACTTTCAATGCCCTGTATTTTACCTGCAATGTCAGATGTTAGATTATAATATAGAGCTTCAAATGCATTTCTTTCAGCATTTTCTACCGCTTCGTCATAATCATTACTTTCCACTAACTCAGATTCAATATCAAATTGTGTTGAATTGAATTGTTCTAACATTGGCTGTAGTATTTTTAATCTTGACTGTAATTGCAGTTTCGTATCTAAATCTGTTTGTTGTGTGCTAACACTATTAACAAACGTTTGTATGCGAGTCAATTGCGCTTTTAACACACCACGTTGCCGCTTATCCTTTTTCAATTCAGCTGACATTTTAGTATGTGCAAATAAATCAACAAATGCTGAAAGGATAGATGAATTATAATGATAAAAGGATAGTACTTACGCAATGCACACTTGCACGTGTATATAGTCGTTTGATTTCTAACCAATGTGGCTTATAAATGCTCAAATTGCTCTACACCTTGTTTGATTTTAACGTGGACTGTATGTACCTTATGATTTAGTTGATTTCTCGTAGAAATTGAAGTTTTACTGTTTCTGTTCCTGGTGTTTGCCGGCAAAACTAACCTCTATTTATGCATATGTTTTCACAAAATCCGGTTCGATATGACCAAATGTAAATTGTAAACACTTATTTTGATTTATTGCATCTGGATCTATATCTGTCGCAAAGCTAGAAGATAGTATTCCATTTCCTAAACTTTCATAAGACAGAACAAAAATCGCTATCAGAATTTGATGTTTTTTCTTCATCTACTTGCATCATATGGGATCTTATTAGATTGACTGGAGAAGTCGATATAGTACATTCTTCTTCTGTAATATTACACAATTCAGATTCAGATTCTAACATTTTTGTTTGTCCTTTAGAAAGATATTATCTATATTTTACAAAATGCACGCGCACAGCAAATTCGATTTTCAGACATAATCTAAATGAATTTACTAAAACATTAGGTTTATTCACGGACGATATTAGTAGTTTATGTAAAACGGTGATCCGGTGCATTCTGTGGGGACACTGGGACAGTATCCATAAACGGGACTGTCCCGGTCAAAACGAGACGGATGGGATCCCTAATTATTACACATGTGCTAACCACGTCTGAAATCACTGAAATCACTGAACCACAAAATGCATATACTCCAATTTTTGCGCTGTGTGTACACAGCAGCTGTATATACCCTACTTTTTGCGCTGTGTGTACACAGCAGCTGGACGTCACACAACTACCAGCCAATTATAAAACGTTTCGAATCACGTGATTTTTTATTCAAATATTTCGAATTTCTTTTTGTATTAATTTTAAATATTATTACTTTAATTTTTTTTAATTTATATATTGTCAGTAAGTTATAAACTTTCGTTTAAATATAAAATATACGAAGTTTATTTTTTATGCTTATTTTCCTTAGTCGGGTATAAACGAAAGACAATTAAAATGTATTATTATATAAGTACATTGAATGTTATATTCTATACGCGTTATTATAAAAATGTTTTATTTTAAGACAATACAATTATTATAAGAGTTTGTTACTATTTATTTACAAACCATTTGTTTTAATAATATATTTAAGGTGGGCGGGTACTAGTAGTAAAGATACATGTTTATTAATTTTCAAAAACTACTTTTTATTATTTTTATCTTGTAGTTCTTTAACTTTAATTAACTTTATCCCTCTCTCTCTCTCTAAAAAAGTTGACATGAAATATTTCTAATCGTATGTGGCATTTAAACACAACAATTTATTAAGAAGCTTCAGGTCAGGATGCTCCGACCTTGCTGAAGTTTGGAATTAATTAATTTGTCATTACATAATTACCACGTACTAATTAAAAAACTTGATACGTAACCGGAAATGCGTAATTCGTGTAAAAGATAGTACCATCTTGAGAGTACATAATTAGCACATAATTCCAGTACGATTATTTTTCAATTTCATTAATTTGTCTTTAATTAATTACCACGTGCTAATTAAAAAACTTGATACGTAACCGGAAATGTGTAATTCGCGCAAAACATGTCGACATCTTGAGAGCACATAATTAGAACATAATTCCAGTACGATTATTTTTCAATTTGATTAATTTGTCTTTAATTAATTACCACGTGCTAATTAAAAAACCTGATACGTAACCGGAAATGCGTAATTTGTGAAAAAGATGGTGACATCTTGAGAATACATAATTAGCACATAATTGCAGTTTAAATTTTTTTTTATTTTATTCAGTTGTCGTTCCTTCATTAAGAAGTGTTAATTAAAAAAACTTGATACGTAACCGGAAATGCGTAATTCGTGCAAATGACGGTGACATCTTGAGAGCACATAATTAGCACATAATTGCAGTTTATTTTTTTTAAATTTTCTTCAGTTGTTTCTTCATTAAGACGTGCTAATTAAAAAACTTGATAATTAACCGGAAATGCAAAACTTGTGAAAAAGATATTGATATCTTGAAAGAACATAATTAGCACATAATTATAGTGCATTTATTTTTAAATTTTGCTTTGTTGCCCTTGCCTCTGGGGGCCAGCTACCCGGTGCACCTAGCCCTTCCCATGGAAGTCCCTTAACCCTTTTGGCACAAAATTTTTGGAAATGGGCCTAAATTAGCACATAAATAGCTAAAAAAAATTATATATATATATATATATATATATAGAGCTAAAAAAAATTTTTTTTGGGACACTTGGGGGGCTAGCTGCTCGGACCTGCAGAACTTCTCAAAAAAGCTAGATCCGTCAAAGAATCATTTGATAAAGCAAAAGAAAAGGAAAGTTCCAAAGCAGAAGAGAAAGAAAAGGATAACAGCAAGAAGAAGTGTCGTTATTGCAAGCATTTTGGACACATTATGGCCGAATGCAAACCATTACAAACGAAAAGTTAGAAGAAGGAAGCCACACTGAAAAAAACTAAAACTTTCGTAGTTAAAACGTATTACCTAGTGTTGAATTTATTTGAAGAGATAAAATATTACTTAAATTAGGCTTTATTTTAGGTTAATTACAAATTAGATTTTCTGCAGATACCAATAATTATTACTAAAGATATTTGAACTAATTTAGTCATAAATTTTCGTAAGAGAACAAGTCTGTAATTTTTTTTTCTAATAGAGATAAATTAATTTCTTTGTTTAGTAATAAGTATTCTCTGATCACAGGTAATTTATTATTTATTAATACAGATAAAATTTTCACCAAACCTAAACAATAATATTATTTATATCAGTTAATACCTTTTCTAATGTCAACGAACAAGCTCAATCTTGTCCGTAGTTAATAGGTAGTTGCCGCGCGCTGCACTTTAACTTCTGCATTTGTGCTGATACTGTCAGTGTTAAGTTGATTATATGAAGAAAAATGGCTGAGAATTATGTTGAAAATACTCTTCAAAAATTAAATGTAAGTGACGAAATTATAGCAGTTTTCAAGGGTAAGTTTAGTTACTTATTCTAAAATATATTAATTCTTTACGAAAAACTTGCAGCTAAGTTTTTACCAAACTTAGTACAGAACTCAATATTACAATATTAAATTTTAGCTAATTTAAGTTTGAATATTTGACCAAGTACGCTAAAAATATCTAGAGGACAAATACTTTTAATAATTACACAACGATGTAGTCAAATACAAAGATTACAAATATGTTATAAATTAAATTTAAGTTTTACTCATTGTAATTATAAATTAGAGGATATTCTTTTTGATACAATTTTACAAGGTATATAACTTCTTTGTACCTGATTCGTGAAATGATTGTTATGTTGTTTATATTCGTTATTTGCTGAAGATGATTTTTATTAATTAACTCGAAACATACTATTTCGTAATAAACAGACTAACAAACTGATGTTAAAACTTATTACAACAAAACATAAGTTCCTTATAAGTCCTTTCCAAAAATAAACTAAAAATATCCCAGTCTCACTTCCTTATCCTTTCTTGGAGAACTGAATAAACTAAACTAGCAGTCGATATTGATGTATAAAACAGTGAAATAAGAATATAAAAATAAATTTTTATATATAAAATACTGTTTCTGCACATAAATTTTGTTATTTTCTATCTTCTTTTATGTAAAATTGAAACCGATTTGTTCGTAAGTTTGTATTAGATAGTTTTGCAAGAAATATTTTCAAGATAATTATAAATTTAAAAAATAAAAATAAATTATGTATTTTTAGATGAAGATATCGATATAGAGGCACTATTAACATTCCAGTGATCGCGCACGGTGTGTCATTCCGGGTCAATAGTTAACCCATTAACGCCGGCCGTACTCGTTTGAGGACGCTTATAAAAATAAACATACAACGATATGGGCAGACTGTTTATGAAATTTTTCAAGTTTTATCTTGTTAATATAAACAATGCAATGAGTAAATGGTCTCACTTAGATTTAAAAACGACCAGTTGAGTTTTGACAGTTCTTTGAATCTCACAGTTTTTTGAAGTAGTGTAGTTGCGTTTTAAAAAATTTCTTTTTGTATAATAAAAAAAATAAATTTATTGATATTCCATCAAAAACGAAACGTCGATAGACTAATCTTACGGTAAGTAAACAAAAATATTCACTTATATTGTATTTGATAGTGCTTAGCTATCAAAATATCTTACCGTCCTCAAACGAGGACGTTAGGTAGAAGTATATATAAAATATCTTTTTTTTTTCTTTTTATCAATATGACCAAAAACTAGGTGCTGCTTTTGGTTTCAGCAGCTTTCTTGGTAATGAAGTACAACCTTCGAGATTTACCGGAAGCTTTACCACCGCATACTGGCGTGGCGAGATAACACCGAGTCGCGTTATGAATGCCATTTTAGCTGGCCAAGAATAACGACTATGTTCAATTCCACGCAATCAGCGTGATGCCGCGTTCTAACGCGAAGAGTCCGATGTGAGAACAAAAAGATAGACTTTAAACATTTCTTACCCAGAAGGGGTCTCTCAAACATCGAATAAAACATCATAAATACCACATCAGTATCATGGTGACAGTGACAGTGTCAACCACGTGTTTATCAGCATACGAGAAAGATCAAAAAATCTAAGTGAAACAAAACGGAAAAACCTAGGAAAACGACCAAAGTTAAATCTCAGGTAGAGCTCAATTGTATCACTTAAATATCCCAACTCAAACCCTTTCCCATCCCTATAACCCCATTTTTATATACATAAAAGTTTACCAAACCACCAAACATATGTCAATAATTTCAATATCAGCCCCATCTATCAATTAATATGACGTATTAGGATTTCTGTAAGGGGTGGAGACCTCCCACCTTACCTAGCTCTCATGTTTGAATAAGTGCATCTTTAGTGCAAATTTGAGTGCAGCGTGATTTACGTGTCGCATCTGTGAGCTCCAGCCGTTGTGTGAGACCGGGGCGACCACTTCCGTATTGATTCGTATTTTGAATTATTAGGTATGTTTGTGTATCTATAATGATTAATTTTGAATTATTATAATATTTTAACGTTAGCACCTATATATTCCTACGAAAAAGAGCAAGAGCAACTAAGGCAAATGCTAGAAGAAGTGGTAACCGATGACGAAATAATTTATGATGATTTGTCTGGTGCAGACGAATCAGATCATGAAGAACATCTAATTCATGATAGCGAATTTGAGCAGGACATTTCAGAGGATGATGAGAATGATATTTCTAACAGCACCCCTTTATCGTACATAGGTAACACTAAATAACACAGTACTGTTAATCGTTGCTAACTCTGTTATACGTATTAGGGAAAAATAAAACCAGCCATTGGAAGAAACATGTACCAAAACTGAAAAATGTTAGAACCAGAAAAAAATCATAACAAACAAAATTGTTGAAAGATCCTACAGAAATCTGGCATTACTTCTTCAATGATGAAATTATTATAATTATTGTTGATTGTACTAATAAGTTTATAGAATCAGTGTCGGAAAATTATCAACGCAGTTGAGATGTCAATCCTACCAACCCAATTGAGGTTCGTGAACTTAAGGAATAACATAATTTTTTTTTTTGCAATGTAAATCTGATTATAAAATCAACATATTACTTATAATAGATTATAGACTTTCGGTTGTTGTTTTTGATTAGTGTAGTGCAATGAGTCGAGGAAAAAGACTTGTATAGCTTGCACTTTTAAAGTTTGAACAGAAACAGAACAGAGTTAAAAATATTTTTTTTCTGCTTTCTGTACCAAAATCAGTAAAATTGACTGTCATCATAATGGATTGTGTAACTGGAGCTTTTACGCATCAAACCAAAAACTGTTGTTGAAAATGCCTGGTGTAAAGGTCATACCAGTTCAAAATCAAGAAATTTCAGCAAAAACTCCTACATTCGAGATAGCAGAGGCCGGGGGCCATATCACAAATGATAACCAACTCCAATTTAAAACAGTTGGAAAATAAAATGAGAGATGTCATCAACCCAAGAGCTATTAGATGAATTCCTATCAAAAACTGATTTAACTCTAATAGCAAAGTTGATGGGAGAACCTTCAATTACAAAATCTTTCCCTATTCAAATTCAATTATCTGGACTGTAACATAATAACACCGTTAGAACCTGTAAAATTACCTGGTAGTAGTGCAATATGGGAACACTTACAGAATAGTAGCAACGAACTTTTGATTAGAATCAAGACAATAGAAGATGGTCTGGGAAACTTAACATCTAGAATTATCCCTATTCATAGGTTTACAGTACAATCTATTAAATATGGCTTAAAATCAAACAAATAAAGAAGAAACGGATAAAGAAAAAAATGCTTCAGATGAAACAAAAGAAAATATAATTGACACACAATTAAGTGATGATAAAAGTGAAGAAGTTTCTCTTGTCATACATTTAAGTGATGATTCAGAAGATACAATTGACACACAATTGACGGCTCCCAGTCCAACGACAAAACAGGAGCAGCATTTGTCACTGAAGAAGAAAGCTTCAAATACCGCCTACCAAGTCTGACAGGCATCTTTTCTGCAGAACTCTTTGCCATTTACAAAGCTATAAAATTTATTTCCGATAACTATCCACACACCCCATATATCATATGCACAGATTCACTAAGTTCATTAAAAGTTATTCAACATCCGTTTCCTACCCATCCAATAGCCCAAAAAATTCGTCAACAACTACAAATACTATCAAATCATAACAACTCAATTATATTTATATGGACTCCTTCCCATACTAAGAATCCTGGCAATGAAAAAGCAGACACTGTAGCAAAAGAGGCCCTATTAATCGAGAGTATCACCAACATACCAGTAACAAAAAATGAATTGAAGAACCATATAGAAACAAAAACAGCACACCTCTGGCTCAACAAATGGCAACAAACAACAAATAACAAACTAAGGACCATTAAAACAGACACCAGACCATGGACAGCGCACGGTACGAAGAAGGACCAAATAGTGCTAACTAGAATGCGAATAGGTCACACTAAACTTACACACGTTCACCTTCTATCAAAGACAGCCCCTCCAACATGTGAAAATTGTACCACCACGCTAACTGTAAAGCACATAGTGGAAGACTGTCCAAAATATAGACAAAACAGAAAACAACACAACATTCCCACCGACGTGAGACTGGCATTGAGTAACACCGAAAAACAAGAATCAAATATGATAAAGTTCCTATTAAACACAGAACTATACAATAATATATAATATATAAACACAATACAATAATATATAAATGTAATATAACGTACCAGGGCTCAAATAACCATGGCTGTTGAAGAGCCCTAAACAAATAAAAAAAAAAAAAAAAATCAAGTCAATAGAAGATGGTCTGGGAAACTTAACATCTAGAATTATCCCTATTCATAGGTTTACAGTACAATCTATTAAATATGGCTTAAAATCAAACAAATAAAGAAGAAACGGATGAAGAAAAAAATGCTTCAGATGAAACAAAAGAAAATATAATTGACACACAATTAAGTGATGATAAAAGTGAAGAAGTTTCTCTTGTCATACATTTAAGTGATGATTCAGAAGATACAATTGACACACAATTTACAAACACTGAAAACAGTGAGCAAGAAGAAAATGAAAATAAAGAAGCCACATATTACGACAAACATATTTCAACATATTTTACAACAAAAAAAATGATCAATCATTGGTAGCGACCTCTAAAAATGAATTATAAACATTCCTATTTAGGGGAAAAATTAGTTTTTCAATGTCCTTTCAGTTTTTGGACTGCGTCATTCCAAAATAAAAAACACCCTTTTTGTGAAACACGCTTTATATATATATATATATATATATATATATATATATATATATATATATATATACAGGTGTTCAAACAGTCCCGGGACGGTCAAATATCTCAAATATTTTTCAAAAATCTATCCAATTATACCCCACTCGACCCACTACTCCTTGCCCCAGTGGAGGGGAAGGGGGCAATTTTGAAATCTTAAATAGAAACCCCTATTTCGGATTCGGATTCTACGGCTAAAAATACGTATTATTTGTCTGAAACATTTTTTTCTATTCATGATAGATAGGGCTGTAATCGACAGACACACATACACATAAGCGCGCATACATACACAAACCGGCTACCTACACACAGACAGCGGTCGCGTGTATTAGTAGCGGCTCCGTGTATGTGTGCGCGCTTATGTGGATGTGTGTATGTGTGTCCGTTTTCCCACCCACACTACACCCAGCAGAAGCCGTTAGCTAGCATCCTCCATTGTAAGTTCTCTAAATGCGATATCTACTTGTCAATTTCATTAGACAACTGATCAAATTATTTAAGATATTTTAAGAGTATTAAATAAAAGCAGTCAGTCGTAATTTTCGGTTGTTTTTGTTTTTATTATTTGCTACTTTTTGCATGTGTAAATGTCCTAAGTGTCAGATCCGATCCTTTTGAAATAGTCGGTGGATTCTATTATTCCCTAGTTGACAATCCACCTGGCGTCCAAGCTAAGTTTTGTATTTATTGCAATAAAGATTTTGATTCAGTTAAAAATTTTGGCCTCTTTGATTTTCAGTTAATAGAGCCATTTAATTTTAATTAGAATTTTTTTGTTTAAATTTATCCCTTTGGGGACCACAGGGTCACATATGTCCCACTCATTGTTTTATGTATTCTACTGGGTGAATTTTATCCCAGAATCACCTTTTAAACGTTGAATGTGGTATTTCTCGTACATTTACGTATCCCAACATAAGTCGGTAATATCGGTTTTGCTTTTATAACCATATACACGATCCAAATCTGCGGCAAGCATCGTTGACAATAAAATGAATGATAATATTAATCAGAATGTTGTGGATGAAGGATTTAGTCAAGTTGTTAATAAAAGAAAGCGTCATAAATTTGGCACTGGAGAAAATGCCAGTGTATGCAGCAATTTAACTGCAGTATCAAAAATGGAACATTTATTTATATCCCGACTTGCACCAACAACTACTGTCTCTGATATTGACAATTATTTGAAACAACTTAAAATTGACACATTCTCTACAACTAAATTAAACGCAAAATTTGACTCTTATGCGTCTTTCAAGATAAGTGTTTCGCAACAGAACCTTAGTATCGCCAATGATTCAAATAATTGGCCGAAAGGTGTTTTTATCAACAAATTTTTCTCTGCAAGAAAATCAACTCAGGCTACTTTTTTCGAGAAGAAATCAAGGTTTCCCACGAACGAAATTTCTGTGCATGTATCAAAATGTGAGACGTTTGTGTACGAAACTAGTAAATATTAATTGATCAATTTTATGCGAATATGACATTTTTTGTTTAAGTGAAACATGGTTAAATTGTGAAATTTCCACTAGTGAAATATTTACTGATGACTTTTGTGTATTTCGTAAAGACTGGAACTTTATAGTTCTTAACTGCAGCAGAGGAGGAGGCGTACTCCTTGCAGTAAGAAACTGTTTTATTTCTAATAATATTAATTTAACTTATTTACATAGCATTTGTCCGAATATTGATATTGTTGGTGCTAAGATTTCCAGAAACAATAATGTTAATTTTTATTTATTCGTGGTGTATATACCCCCTTCTACGTCATATAATGAATTTATGTTATTTTTTGAAAATCTTAGCACACTCAATGAAATATGTAAAAATAACATTTTGATAGTGGGTGATTTTAATATTCCATTGTATACTAATAACTCTATTGATCGATTTAGTAATGTATTGAAAGATTTTATAAATCTGCTTAATCTTTCTCAATATAACACTGTTCGAAATCATCAGGACCGTATGTTAAACTTAGTTTTTTCTAATTTTAATTGTGTTATTACTAAAGAAGAATATTTCTTTGTGAATGAGGATAAATATCATCCATCTTTGTCAATTGATTTTAGTATATTTAAGAAGAGTTCAATGAATTCAAGGGGTCCAAGATATTATTTTAAAAAAGCTAACTTTCCATTATTATACAATTTATTATTGAATGCTGATTGGAGTCAAGTCACTTCAATAAATGATATTAATGTAGCTTGTGATAAATTTTATGAAATATTTTATAGAAGTTTTTGATCAAGCGGTTCCAAAATTACAAGCTAGTAACAACAAACCTTTTCATTATCCTGCATGGTATAATACTGAGATTATTTACAACCTGAAGGTAAAATCAAAAGCTTTCATTGCATATAAAAAGTATAAATCTGTTTATAATTACAATGTATTTAAAGAAATAAGATATAAATGTAATAGATTAATTAATTTGAATTACAAAAAATATTTAAAGGATGTTGAAAATTCACTTAGTACTGATCCAAAAAAACTCTGGTCGTATGTCAATACTAAAAGAGGTCAATCGCGAATACCGGGTGAAATGAAATACCAAGGTAGTGAATATACAAATTCAGAATCAATTGTAAATGCTTTTGCTCAATACTTTGATAGTGTTCATATTAGATCACAAAATAATTGTAATATTGATTATAAAAAAAGTATAAATACAGGGGCAGTGAACATTGAAAATATTAGTGAGGATGATATTTTTAACGGGTTAAAAAATCTAAAAGACAGCTTTACTTCAGGAATTGATAAAATTCCAAGCGTCATATTTAAAGATTGTGCGAATGCATTTGTTAAGCCATTACATTATTTATTTAATTTATGTTTAAGCACACATAGCTTTCCTGTTATCTGGAAACAAGCATGTATCTGTCCAGTATTAAAAAAAGGTGATTCTTCTACGATTGAAAATTACAGACAAATCTCAATTTTGTGTAATTTCGTAAAAGTTTTTGAGTCAATTATGTATAGACATATTTACTTGAAAGTCAAAGTTTTGATATCTGAATCACAGCATGGATTTATGGAAAAGAGATCTACAGTCACTAATTTAACGTGTTTTTCCCAATTTACAATTGAAGTGTTAGATAATGGGAGACAGGTTGATGTTGCATATCTTGACTTTCAAAAAGCTTTCGATCAAATTGATCATTATTATTATTATTAAATAAATTAAAAAAAATTTGGATTTACAGATTCCCTAATTAAACTTATAACATCATATTTACATGACAGGCGGAATTACGTGAGATATCAAAATTATTTTTCAAATGCAATTGTACCAACAAGTGGGATACCTCATGGTAGTAATCTTGGTCCTTTGCTTTTCTTATTATTTATCAATGACATAGAAGATAGCGTATCGTGTAATTGTTTACTATTTGCAGATGATATCAAACTTTACTGCTCGATTAGAACGTTTTCATATTCAGTTCATTTGCAAAATAATTTAAATAATATTTCCAGTTGGTATATTAACAAATGCAATATTATGACTATCTCTCGCAAATTTAATATAATTAGTTATCAATATTCAATAAATGGCCAAGTACTTGAAAGAGTGAATACAATTAAGGATTTAGGTATAACATTTGATTCGAAGTTTCAGTTTGCTAAGCATATACATAAAGTTAGAGCAAAAGCGTATAGAACTTATGGTTTTATCTACAGAAATTGTAGAAGTTTCACAAATATACAAACGTTACGAGTACTGTATTTCGCATTAGTCAGGCCTATACTTGAATATGGAGTATTAATTTGGTCTCCCATGTACACAACCTACATTAAATACATTGAAAGAAATAATTATAAAATAAAACAATTTAAACTTTGATAATTTCACACTTTATTGGTTATTGTGACCGCAGTTTCGCCAAACATTGGCATTATCTTAAACGACCAAACAGACCTAATATATTCACCAATTTTTAATGCATGTATTTAAATAGTAAGTTTTATTTAATTACGGTTTTTCCGAATAAAATCTTGTAACCATTAGTATATAAGTTACCTGTTTGTAATCCCTAAATTTTGTAAACATTTTAAATATTAGTCACCTGTTTGTAATCCCTATATTTTGTAAACATTTTTACCTGTTTGTAATCATATATAAAGAGAAAATGTAATATGTACAGTACAGTTTGATAATGCCAATGTTTGGCGAAACTGCGGTCACAATAACCAATAAAGTGTGAAATTATCAAAGTTTAAATTGTTTTATTTTATAATTATTTCAATATGAAATTTCACGAACTAACGGCCGAAAGAGTTAACATTGAAAGAATTCAGCGTCAATTTTTAAAATTTTTGGCTTTTCGTGTAGACGGAATCTATCCAGATGTTGGTGTTTGTATTCAAGTTTGCTATTAAGATTTGATGTTATATCACTTGAATTAAGACAATATTATTTCTATCAAATTTTTATATAAATTATTCAACAACAAAGTTGACTGCATTATGATTTTAAATAAAATAAACTTTATTGTTCCTAGAATTCATTCTCGTCAAACCTCAATATTTTATAACAGTTTCAGTAGAACAAACTTATTATTAAATTCTCCAGTATATAGGATGTGTGACAACTATAATAAAATATGTTACACTTGTGATATTCACAACGACAGTTTTGAATTCATTGAAAAATGCATAATTAACATTTTTGATTAATTTACTTCTTCTTAAATACACACATTAGTTTTATATTTTCTACAATTGTAAGTTAAAATATCATGTTTTGTTTTTCTTTTTTCTCTCTCTCTTGTATTTATTTTTATTGTATTATTGTATTTTATTATTGAATGGAGGGTAATAGATTGTTTATACTTTTATTAATTTGTTTTGTACGCATTTCTTAGTTATTGTTATTCTGTAATTGGAAATTGTATTTTTTCTGTTGAGTAATAAAGATTTATTATTATTATATTTGACATTTCTATGGAGTGTACCTGTCACCTGTGGCATTTTATATTAATATGATAATATCAGCAACAATTTTGTATAATAATATCATGAAGTAAGTTATTTTAAATGTTTATTAATTATAATAAAACTATTGGTTTGAAAGTTTATTGCATCTAAACTAAAATTATCAACTACTGACATATTGCGGGACATACATGTCCCACCGGTATTTTTGAGCAGTATAAATTAATCCCAATGACACTTTTCAGCAATAAAAGAAAAAAATACCAAAAGTTAACTG
Source organism: Clivina fossor (assembly GCA_963966155.1). Taxonomy (NCBI): domain Eukaryota; kingdom Metazoa; phylum Arthropoda; class Insecta; order Coleoptera; family Carabidae; genus Clivina; species Clivina fossor. The sequence goes on from OZ014551.1 coordinate 37,958,292, forward strand.
TAGAAGAGATGCAGCATTACGCTGAAAATTTATCTGATGTAGAATCAATTGAATCCGTCCCATATTTGAAGAAAAAAGCAGTTCTGAAAGGGAAGTAGAAAGTTTCGTCACTAGGCCTGATAAACAAACTAGAAAAACAAAAAAAAAAGATCCAGATGTCATTTGGTCGAATTTGCCTCAAAATTTCAAACCAAAATTTGATATTTTACCGAAAAGAGATTGTTTAATCCATGAAAGTATAACTAGAAATTCTTCTAAACTAGATATTTTTAAAAAACTGTTCCCTAACAGTTTGTTACTCACTATAGTGGAGAATACAAATAAAAGGATTAAAATTTATGCGAATAAAAAAAAGTTAAAATGTTACCAACGGATGTAGGTGAGATCATTATTGTTCTTGCAATACAAAAATAAAAGATTATTGGCCGAGCAAAAAATGTATGGGCAATGAATTTATAAAAGCTTCTATTTCGAGAAACCGATTCATTTTTCTGTTATTAAAATTGTATGTAAATGAACCGGATAAACCTGATGGTACCGGTAAAACTTTTTATGTAGAACCAATGATTGAATGCCTAAAACACACGTTCCAAAAATACATACAAGATAGTTGTCGCCAGTCAATTGACGAGAGCATGACTCGATTTAAAGGCCGATCGAGTCTAAAACAATATATGCCAATGAAACCGGAAAAGCGTGGAATATAAAAACATGGATAAGATGCGACTCGCTTACGGGTTATACATATGATTTCAACGTTTATGCTGGAGCTGAATCGGAGGAACAAGCAGGAACTTTAGGAGAAAGAGTTGTGATGAAGTTGAGGGAAACAATAAAATCTCCTGACGTATGTCTGTGCTTTGATAGATTTTTTAGCTCCGTCAAACTGATGACTATACAATTTCCTGCAGTAGGAACCTGCATAAAAACAAGAAAAAATGTTTTAAATATCACCGAAAAACTAAGTAGAGGGGAATCAATGTTTTTATGTAATAAGGATAAAACAATATTTATAAAATAGCAAGATACAAAAGAGGTACTGGAAAAGAGGTACAGAAAACAAAAGAACGGTGAAAAAATTGATGTTTCTTGTCCTAAAGCGATTGAATTTTACAATCAGCATATGGGTGGGGTAGTTTTGACTGACCAAATGTCAACCTTGTATGACTTGAAAAGAAGATCTACCAAATGGTGGAAAAAGATAATTTATAGGTTGACAATGGTAGCAGCTGTAAATAGCTGAATTATATATAGAGAGAAAAGTAGACAGAAAGAACAGTTTATTGACTTTTTAACAGTTTTGTCGGAAGAAATGGTTGAATACGGCAAGAAAGTAACTAAAACAATAAGCAGAAGACGATCCTTAGGCAGACCATCCAAGTCAAGTAAACAGTTGCTTGACGTAGGGGGATACTTGCCAAGAATTGGAGAAACTAGAAAACGTTGTGCACGGTGTGCAAAAAGAAAAATTGAAAGAAGAACCAAGCAGTATTGTCAGATGTGCAATATACCACTGTGTAAATTTTGCTTTACACCCTATCATACCTAATTGCATTGTATAATATTATTTGTAACCAAAAAATATAATTTTCTTCTTTCCATTTATTTATATTTCATTATTTCTCATTGGGTCAAATATAACCCACTGAAAATTACCACTGGGCCATAGGTGTCCCACTGCCCTAGGGGCCCCAAAAACTAAATGAAACTTATAATTCAGTTATATAAGCTTCCATATGAACCTCTTAATAGATTAAGCAAATAAATGGATTTGTAAATATATCCTGCAAAAGTGGTCCCCAAAGAGTTAAAAGGTGTGTATATCACTACTTTGATTTTAAATTATTATTATCCGAATACGACCCAATGTGCGTGTGTCTTCAAGAAACGCACTTTAAACCCGGACAAACTTATAAATTAAAGGAATATAACATTTTAAGAAAAGATTCCTGTCCAAGAATAAGAGTAAATGGGGTGTTGCGCATCTGTTTAAAAAACAAGTACAATTCCGGGAAATTCAATAGCAGACATCACTGCAAGCAGTAGCTGCACAAATCATAACATCACAAGAGCTTTATATATGTAATATATATGTAATATATGTAATATATTGTAATATATGTAATAATATATGTAATATATTGTAATATATGTAATAATATATGTAATATATATGTAATATAAATCAAATTGTTCAACAACTTCCAACTCCTGCTCTTCTAGTGGGAGATTTCAATGCCCATAACTGTCTCTGGGGATCTATAAAAACTGATACACGTGGAAAAAGAATTGAGAATGTTTTAGATAATCAAGATCTATTTTTAATGAATGGCGGCTCCCCCACATTTTTAATTTCAGATCCAGAGATTTTTCTAGTATAGACCTCTCTATTATATCGTCAATTTTTGCCACAAAATTTAGTTGGAGAGCTTTAGATAATTTACACGGTAGCGACCATTTTCCTATTTAATTTGCACAGATACCAAAAAAGTGGCATAATCTTCTGCCAGATGGATTACCAATAAAGCAAATTGGTCTTGCTTTCAAGAAGCGTTTGACTCGCCTGAAAATTTCGAAAATCTTACGCCAGATATAAACACGGTCTCAAATTGTATTTTATATGCGGCTAATGTAAGTATACCAAAAAGCAGTGGCGTTTCTAATGAAAAATCTGTAACTGGATGAAACAAAACTACTAAAAATCAGTGGAATCCAAAAAACGACACATTTGAAAGAGTTTAACTAATTGTTTGAACGTGAAACAATAAACATATTAATATTATTACATTTAATAATTCTTGTTATGGTTCTCATTATTGAATTTATTTTTCGAATCCTGTTCCATAAGGTTATATGGTTGGTACCGAGATACGATCGATTTAATTATATATTTATGTATTATAATTATCATTTTAATCTTCCTGTCCTGCGCTCGAAGATTATTTTCCTTGATTAAAATCAAAGTTGTTTTGTCCTAACTGTGCTAGGTACTGTGTTTTGTACACACTCTTTCTGTTCTGGCAATTGTGTGTGGATAATGTTAATGTTTCTCCATTTATTTTTAATTTTAATGATGATATAGCTATTACAAATAAAATAGGTTAATGATGTTATAGATTTTATAAACAAAACATTATTTCCATACCTTAGAAGTTTTTGATTCGTAAAAATACTTATTAAGTATGCTTATCATTATTATTTTTAAAATGTTCGAAACAAATGGAATATGTATTTGGATTCTATTAATGAGCTCTTTCATATTTTTTAATCAAGGGATTACTAATAATAAAATCTTCTGAAAATCCATGAAACATAACCTCTTCTCCTAACGTTATGTTATTTCTGAATTGATATTATACCAACTATACATTCACTGTCCATAATTTTGTGAAATTTAAAACAAATAATGATCACAAACTAAACACAAGAGTTTAGGGCGATATACAAAATTATAAAATACAATAAATTTGACACAAACATATGTCAAGCTTATTCCTTGCACGAGTAAAACCAATATATTTATGATAATATCATATTAAGGGGGTAGTACCCTTTTGCATTTTCAAAAAATCGATTTATTTTTTTTTAGCTTAAAAAATTTCTTAAGACTATACTTTAATTTACCCTTTACCGGAAGTCCGTCGGAAGCTTCGTAACAAAGTTACAGCGCTTTTAGTAAAGCAGTGTCACGGCCCGAAAAATAGGTCATTTCCAAGAATTTTTTTTGAGCTAACAAAAGGACTTAGGGAAAAATGAATAGACTAGTTTCATTTGACGTTGAATAAACTTCAAAGTTTTATTTTTTTCATAAAAATCGCGCTCTCCTTGCAGCCGGTGCACCAGGTGAAATCGGCCTCTGCAGCCGAAATATTTTAAGTTGGCGTGCTTCCTACGCGTCGTCCATCTGCATCTGGAATAAAAACAATTAGTGTGGCCTATTCCTTGATAGATTGTCTACCGTTGTACGTAGGATTTTTGAAAAATATTGATTTAAAAAAAAATGGCGGCACTTTGAACAAAATTGTCCGATTTTTGATGAAAAAAATGAGACAAAAACGTGCACCAAAAATCCATTTTTGAATATTTCCAAAAAATCCTACGTACAACTGTAGCCTATTTTATGTAGAGTATGATACTATATTTTGTATGATTGTATAAAATAATTTGAAATTGTTAAATAAATATTATTATTATTTCACGAATAATTATAATGTCTTGTATGACGTAACTTCACTGAATTACAATTTTTTAATATTTTTGGTTTCTAGTGCCACTTACTACATAAATATAATTTTTACTATTTTTATTTTTGTTTATACTGCGGTTCTATTTTATTTAAAAATATTAAATTTAAAATTAAATAATGATCAAATATGATCAATTTCTTTGCACATAGATAGCTTCTATTTTTTGTTAAAATAGCATTTTCTTTTAATAAAGATAAAGTGCAAATAAAAATAAGTGATAATCATTGAGTGATTATTTACTAATCATTCCGTATTAATTATTCTGGCTTGATACATTTTAACGTAATCTAGCATGCACTGATATGAAATATTTGACAGTGAATGTCAGAGTGAGTTGGTATTTATAAAATTACAGTAAAAATAACAAATTTACTAAATCGTGAAGAGAAAATAGAAATTGTGTTAATTGTTGGAGAAAATTACAAAACACATATGCCCAGTTTTATAAACAAATATTTAATATCGGATTTCAAAATCCGGGATTATATATAACTCGGGATTAAATATAATCGCGTTTTATAAAGATATTAGAACAGCGAATTACGAAACTCGAGTTTAATAAAGAGCTAGTTGTGAATTTACCTAAAACATAAGTCAATTGTTAGCTGTCAGAAGAGCTGTAAGTCACGTAAGTAATATTATAGAATTGAAATGGAAGGAAAACTTCATTGAAATATACTGTATGTATCACGCTTTTATAGAAAGAAAATAAAAGTTGGGTCATGTTTCAGGTATTCTTATATCATTGAAACTAAAGCAACGGATGGGATAAATATAAAGAAAAAGAATGATACATGGGTGAAAAAGTGGGAACAGAGATGCCCAGAGATGAACACAGATGTTTTAATTATTTATTCCTTTGCTTTTCTTAATATAATTCATGCAATAAACCAGACATTGTAAAGATTGTGGTGCGTTTTATTTATTGAACCCGCAAATACGCTCGTAACAGTATTGATAGTTTCATAATCACTTAGTTCAAAAGTTTGTATCGTTTGTTTTCGCCAAGGAACACGTGGTTTTATTTATATTTTATCTGAAATAGCAATGGAAACAGGATTTTGTAAAGCTGATTCTTCCAATCTACCAGTTGTAAATGCCGATAAGGTCAATAATTATTTTATAACAAATGCACATTTTGTTAGTGCAGAAATAAGAAATGTTAAAAGTCAAAAGTAAGTGTTTAAATGTATTACTAATGTATATAAAAGCTAAACATTATTATATTTGCAGAGCCGGCAGAGAAAATTACGGTGATGATGCTATAGGATTTGTACAGTTAAAAAGGGAAAGTAATATTTGCACAATTTTATCAAAAATAACCCCAGAACATCGCGTACACTCTATAAGTGCAATAATAAATGAAACAGAAAACTCGTAATTAACTGTGAATGTCATAGCTGTGCTGCTAGTACTGGTATATTAACTTATAATAATTACCAATAATAGTGTTATAATGAATATAAATATTGCAGGAGGATACAAGCATGGCGTTGCCTTTTTACTGTGGCTACATAGAAGAAGCGAGGAAACCTCAGTAACATCAGTTTTTGTTACTGGAAAAAATCGAATTTGTCTCGTGTGGGAACTATTGAAAAAGCATGTGCTTTATCGGAAATGTTTCTTTCTAATGCTCTTTCGCTAAAAATAAAATGGGTACTGTTTTAACAAGATTTTTGAAAGAAGCAGCCACACATAATAGTGAAGGAATAGTTTATAATACACATGACGGAGACGATTGCATCAAAAAAATATCTTTGTTTTGATTAGCTGCGAAATATGTTAAAGAATGTGACGTTAAAAATCTGGAAAATTTCATATTATTTTGCCATAAGAACAAAGATGATCAATGTAAAAAAATTGAACATCTAAGAGTGTCTCAGAATAAAACGCAAAAATGGTATGACATCCGTTTAATAATAATAATAATATATTTTTATTTCCACAATGTCAACTGAATGACATGAATAAGCCACAATACAGAATACAAAAAATACAAAAACAGTGACATTAAAATAAATACAATTACAGTGCAAAAATATGATATTAAAAAATAACCAATTAATAAGGTGCATTCATGAAATATTCCTCCACGGAATAAAACGTAATAAAAATAATCTTATACTAACAACACATTTAATGTCTGCCGGAAGTACATTGTACATAATGATACCATAATATATTTTTATAAATTAATCTTTATTTTAATATTATTTATAGGAACAATAATCTCTATTTCTTCATATACATGACTAGGAACATGAATAGGATTAGAAATTAACCTTTTATCTTTTATTCCATTACTAAAACAAAAATCAAACGCATTCTCAACAGAATCCTCTATTAAATACTTTCTAGTACAAGCTTTAGCATCAACAATTTTTTTATTTTTATTATAGTTATATTTTGGTCGTTCAACAGTGTACATGTGTTTCTTTAGATAAACGTTAATATTTGTAATTTACCTATTTGTATTATTTAATGGTTCGTTTGATAGCGTTGTGTTCGTCTGAATGAGTGCAGTGTAGTGATATTAATTATTTTATCTTTATGAATGGTGGGTGAGCCAAATTTAAATTTTTTGACTTTTTATATTAAAACTTTTAGTGTTTAACTAATAAAAATTTTGACATTTTTTGAATTCTTGTCACTGCTTACATTTAACGTAGTTGAACTTGATTATTACGGCAGGGATCATTGTGCTACGAAGTGACATTTTACCAGTGACTCTCATAATTTTCATTTTTTGTTTTCATTAAAATTTAAATTATTTATTATTAAAATGAATAGTAAAAATTGTGCAAATTGTAAACTGAAAAGATGAAAAAATACTGATTCACTGGATGAGAAGGATGTAAAAAATGGTTTCATCCAGTTTGTGCTTACATAAATAATGAAGAATATAAAGTCGCTGAAAGTTGTAACTATTTATTTTATTTATGTTCAACGTGCAAAATTAACTGTGTTATTATTGATAATGCTGTAGAATCTAATACCGACTCTGCTATAAATAATATTAACCTCAATCTCGATAGACTATTTAATAAAATTGTGGATACAGTTTCTTCTTTATAAACTGAATTATCACAATAAATTACATCTCAAGTGACTGAAATGATAAATAAAGTAATAACTACTAATCATTCAGAAGTTACCAAGTCATCTTTTTCTGCAGTGGTAAAAAATTCTCAACCTTCTATTTTAATAAAACCAGTTAATACTAATCAATTATCATCAACAACTACATCTGCGTTATTAAAAAATGTAAATCCAGTTACATAAAATATTGCACTATCAAATATTAAAAAAGGGAGTAATGGTTCACTAATAATTAATTGTGATAATGCTGATGAGCCCAAAAAAATTGAAGAACTTGTTAAGAAAAATTTAAAAGATAAATATGAAGTCAGAGAGTTACCTCTTCTTAATCCTCGAGTAAGAATAACTGGGACAAGTCTGACAAGTTTAGTCCTGATGACTTTTTACATTATTTAATAAGTCAAAATAAATCATATTTTTGCGATGATTATAAATGTTCCATTTTAGAAATTGATTCCATTAAAAAAAAACAAAAATATTTATCAAGCGTTAATCCAAATAGATCAAGTCACATATCATAAATTACTTGCTTCCGGTAAAGTTTTTATTGGCTACACCTACTGTTCTGTATATGATGCAATAGATATACGAAGATGTTATAACTGCTGCGGTTTTCATCATCATGCAAAGCAATGTCTGAAAACAAATGCTTGTCCACGTTGTGCTCAAAATCACAAATTAAATGACTGTATATCAACGGTACTTTGTTGTATTAATTGTATTGTTCTCTTGGCTACCTTAAGAAACTTTAAAAAAAGTATATTAGATATATAACAATCATCAAATAAAAATGATGAACCGCCGTCTAATATAATCTCACAATATTATAATAATAATTTAAAGGGCCTAAGTAAACTAAAACTAAACAACAAATCCATAACAATGTCAGTTTTTCATCAAAATATTCAAAGCATAACAAATAAAATTAATGAAATTGAACTTATGTTGCAAGTAAAAAACTACGACGTTTTTTGTATTACTGAGCACTGGCTGTCTCCAGGAAACTTACAATATATAAAATTTCCAACCTATGTTGTAGCAGCATCATATGCTAGAACGACTAGGAAACATGGTGGCGCGTTAATTTTAATAAAAAACAATCTCAAGTTCAAACATATTGATATATCTCAGTTCTGTATCGAGTGCCACTTTGAGTGTTGTGCAGTGCTAATACTAGTTTGATGTGATAGTGTTGTGTATTTATCGCACGCCATCAAGCGATGTTCAATTATGTTACTTCATTTGGAACAAACTTTAAATTACTTGTCAAAAATTAAGTCTACATCAATAATTGTGTGTGGTGATTTTAACATAAATACTTTAATAGCCAGTAATGACAGAACTAATTTGCTTGATTTATTAAATTCGTACTGCCTACAACCTACAATTAATGAACCGACAAGAATAACATCAACATCATCTACATGTATTGATAATATTATACAAATATAGAAACCAATTTAATTTCATCTAAGGTTATTCACACAACTCTTGCTGATCACACAGGTCAGCTGTTATAAAACAAAAATAAAAAGAAACGAGAGAGTATAAAATGGAATTTTCTAGAACACAAAGGTCCTATATTTGCACCTGCATATAAAAAACTACCGGAAGAAGTTAAATTTCTCTATGACGGTGAAGAATTTCATTTATCAGAAAATGCAGAAGAAGTGGCCAGTTTTTATGCTTGCATGTTGAACAACGATTATACAAAAAAAGATTTATTTAACAAGAATTTCTTCAAATTTATGAAATTTGGCAGTATAATATAACTCAATTGGATAAAAACAATGAACTTGGTGGTTTATTTGCCAAATTCATAGATAAGTTTTTAAAAATAAAGCAAGAAGCAAGTGGTTGGCCTTCTGGTTGTACAACTTTGGATGAGAAAAACAACTATATAGAAAATTATATAAATAGCGAAGGTGTATAGCTCGAGTTTGGTAAAATTGTCAAGAATGCTGGTTTGCGATCGCTCTCAAAATTAATTTTGAACTCGTTTTGGGGTAAATTTGGACAACGCGAGAATCAGCCAAAAACTTCTATTATTAGAGACCCTAAAATCTTATATGATTTACTCACAGACCGTAGTGTTGATGTAAACTGTATACAAGAAGTGAACGATGAGACAATTGTTGTCAACTGGGAACATAAAGACGAGGCCATGGACTTGTTATCAACAGTCAACTGTGTCATTGCATCATACGTTACAACACAAGCGAGACTTAAACTATATAGTTACCTTGAAAAACTGAGTGAGCGAGTTTTATATTATGACACAGATAGTGCCAGATAGATATGCCAGAGAATCGTAGTTCGATCCCCAACGCTGACAAATTTTTATTTATTTAATTAATTAATTATATTAACTCAGGCGATTCACTCGCGTACATACAATTCGATGTACTGCCAAATATACATAATCTATAACTAGCGGTAATCTACGAGGTAATCGATAATCAATCAATAATCAATATATCAAAATTATTACAAAACCAAATTTATTCTGTCATCGGGATCATCGGGGCCTTTTCCGGAAACTCCATCAATAGGACCCTTGGGGGCGAAGCCCTATTGAGGGGCACATACGCAGTGCTGATAATCAATATCAATCAATTTTAGGTTGCGGTGTTGTACAAAAATTTAAATTTACCGCCAAACAGGGGGCGGGGCATATATGGTCACGTGGTACTTCCATTCGACCAATCAGGGGCGAGGAAAATTTTAAAAATGGGTAGTGGTGGGGGGCGCCTCAATCGTCCCTATGCCTACTTTCATAATTTTAAAATTGGTCCACCTCAACTATTCCGTGGTGGCGGTGAACATTCGCGGCATATGCTGAAACGGCGTGTTATGCCCGAAGACATTATTATTAATTGTAGTAAAGATTCGAAAATACTTGTCCCACCTATAGGGCATAAATGGAAAGAAGTATGACATGATCCATCCGTTATGTGGCTTGCAGCGTGGACTGACAACGTTCAGCAAAAAAAAATATGTTACATTGAATCCCAGTTCGGAACTAAATAGTGAAAATGATTGTAAGAAATTTGAGAAAGCTTGCAAGCTTGGGAGAAAAATTAAAATAATTAGAAAAAAATATAAAGAAGGTTTTCTATCTAAAAGACTAGTTATCAAACAACTTAGTACAGCTGTATTTTTCATTGATCATTTACTTTTAAGATCTGGCAATGGGAAGAAAGGTATTGATGAAGTAGATACAGACGGTTGTTGTTCGTTATGTATTGAACATATCACATTATACGAACAGAATAATAAAAAATATTTTACTTTGAATTTTCTTGGTAAAGATTCGATTTGTTACCACAGGCAGATGGAAATTCCTAAACTTGTCTTTATAAACCTGCAATCGTTTATAAAAAATAAATCGGCTAGCGACCGTATATTTCATTGTATTAACCCAAAAATTTTGAATTGATATCTTAATGGCTTGATGAAAGGTCTCACAGCAAAAGTATTTCGTACTTATAGAGCGTCACAAACTCTGCAGGAAAAATTAAAATTCACCAATATGGACCATTCGGTTAATCAAAAGAAACTGTTATACATGCAAGCGAATCGAATGGTTGCAATTTTGTGTAATCACTATCGATCTACGTCAAACAATAACGAATTAATAAATAAATTGAAACGTAAAATTAATAGAATTTGTAGCATGCATAGTTATTGTACGCTCCGCACTACCCTTTCTGTTAGCGCCACTATCGGTCCGGCTACCAACCCTCCCACGCACGGACAATCAAACCCCCGAACAGTATGCACGCCCTTCGCTAGATGGTTCCACTAGATTTACTTAGCTCTCCTGTGCAATTCCGTGAAGTAAAATACTTAAGTAAGCCGGAATCTTAAGCAATAGTCAGTTCAGTTCAGTCCGTCTCAACGACCTCATATCTTATACGGTACTAGCTCAGAACAGCGCATCCAAACTGGAACACTGTATCAAACTAGCGGTATAGGAAATGGATGGTTACCGGAATAGACTGTATACGGTATAATTAGATTTAAACTTTATATTGTGTGTTCTCTTGTTACATTGTTTATGTGTGTTTAAATAAATTAGTTAAACAATTTATTTGTGTTATGTGTCAACTTACGCCTCAACCCTCAACAGAACCCCTATAAATTAAATTAAAAATTGAAGAAATGCTTCAACAAGATAAATTATTAAAAAAATAGGGATACAAAAAAAAAATATAATAATTTTTAGAAAAATAAGAAAAACTTTTAATCAATTAATTAAATTGAAAACTCAAGAAATTTATCGAAATGTGGATAAATCAGTTTCTTTAAGTACAAGTAAAATGAATTATTTAGATCAGTGTTTCCCAAAGTGTGGTACGCGTACCCCGTGGGGGACGGGAAGAGTTTGGTGGGGGTACGCACTGTATAAGACTTGGGCTGCGCCTTTTGCAACAACGAGATTACTTTTTTCTATTAAAAACATATAACAATAATAAAAACATTGTCACTTTGTTGCTTATGTGTGGTTTTGAATGTATGCGTAATCGTAGCGTTGTGGGGCGCAGTGATTCCGTGCATTATTACCCCACCCCATGGCCCAGACAAAAGACACTAGTCAGTACACGTTGAACTCTTATAGCGCGCGCATGTGTATTTTTGGCTTTCGTGGGATTTTTCTAATAAGAAAGGTATGTTATGTGCTTTAGTAATTTTAATAATTTTTTAATAATTCATACTAAATATAATTTTTATTTTTAACATTTAGAATTATGGATCGCTGGTTGAAATCTGGAAATTTTAAAGGGAAAGAAAGCTGTGATTATAGTAACAATCAACAAACAGAAAACAATGAAATTAACGAGAGTGAACCACCTTCAATTCTGAAGGAACCTGTTAAGAAAAAAGCAAGGAAAACTCGCAAGTACGACAAAGACTATCTTAAATTTGGATTCTCATGGATTGGTGATGAAAAGGAGCCTATTCCCCTTTGCGTCATTTGTTCTGAAAATCTAACAAATGAAAGCATGAAACCATCAAACTTAAAGCGCCATTTTGAGACACATCACATTCAGTACAAAGATAAACCAATCAATTTCTTTGAAAACAAACTTAAGGATTTAAATCAGTCTCGAAATGTAATACGGGGTTGGACAGGAGATGACAATCAAAAATTCTAGAAGCTTCGTATTGCGTGTCGCTTTTAATTGCGAAATGCAGTGCAGCGGAGACGATTGGCGAAACTTTAATCAAGCCTGCAGCAAAGATAATGACAGAAGTAATGATAGGAGATAAGGCAAAACAAACCTTTGATCGCATTCCCCTCTCAAATAATACAGTTCATCGACGAATCATTGACATGTCTAATAATGTAAAACAGACTTTATTGTCTGATATTTTTCAAAGAGCATCACCAGGACCTTCATTATGTTGTTCCAAGCCCGAGCAACGGGAAACACTAGAACAAGAGCGTACAACATTTACGTCTAGCAACGTTGACATTTATACTGATATAGATAAATTTTGTAATGTTACTATTGATGAAATTGACAAATTTATTCTGTACATAAAAAGGGGGAAATGATGTTAAATGTTACTTGTCTAAAAAACATTTTAGGCACTTTAATTGATTAATGCTCTCTAAACAGCTAAAAGGAATCTTTTGTAAATATTGCTTCTTTTTTGAAAAATTTGGTGGGTTACACCAACAAGTACCATTGCAGAAATTAGTTTCTCAGCCAGTAACAGAGTATTCTAAATTATTAGGTAAAGATGGTATTTTGATAAGACATGAAAATCATAAGTACCACAAAAACGCAATTGTTTGTGCGGAAAATTTTATAAAGTCATTCAAAAACCCCTCACAAGAAATAAGAAATGCAATAAATATTGAAAGACTTCGACAAATTGAAGCAAATAGAAATATATAAGAACCAATAATCAAAAGTATAATTTTTTTGAGAAAACAAAATATTTCCATACGAGGTCATCGTGACGTTGGTCCTCTTTTAAGCACGAAATTCTACGTTTTAGAATATCGGCATAACATATTTGGAAAACTCTCATTCAAACGCCACTTACATAAGTAACACGACTCAAAATGAGTTAATTACTTTATGTGGAGAAGAAATTAGACACTATTTTAACAAAAGTTAAAAAATCTAAATATTTCAGCATAATGTCCGATAAAACCACTGATATTAGGCATATTTTACAAATATCTCTTGTAATAAGATATTTGAAATCTGATTATGTTTGATTGGAAATTAGTAAAGATTTTGTGGGATTCATTGATTGTCATAATGATAATTATAATGATGTTACCCATGAGCCTATACTCAGTGGGGATATTTTGGCAAAAACTGTTTTAAAATTTTTGCGAAATCATGATTTAAATTTTAAAAATTGTATCGGAATTGGAACTGACGGATGCTCCGTTATGATGGGAGAATTGAAATACTCTGTAACTATATTGCAGTCAACATTGTCCAATGCGTTTAAAACACCATGTTTCAACCATGCATTAAATTTGTCCATTTCAAAATGCCTACAAGTGCAGGCTGCTCGAAATACCATTGGTACTATTAAAGAAATAATTTAATTTTTTAATGGCTCGTTCAACAAAAAGAATGATAAAGAAAAAAATGACTTTTTAAATTTAATGTTAGAAGATTTTACCATTAATATAAATAAAACAGTTTCTGAAAATTTACCTAGTAGCCATGATATAAAATTATTAAATAATTATTTAACAAAGAAAAGGAAATACTGTTTTAACGACATTTCAAAATGTGGCTTTTCATTTGATAGCTGGAAAAATTTTGCAAGTTACACTTTAATTGAACGGCATTAATTGAAGATTTTAATAATTTTCAAGGTGTCGATGAAAATGCCGACGAAGATATCTTTAAAAAACTTTCCCCAATTTCGCAACAAGCAATAAAACAATATGCTCGTTTCGTAATAAGGGGCAAGAAAGTTAGAGGTTTACCTGTGTTACTTCATAATGAACTATTAACCACAATCAAATTAATATTGAAATATAGGAGAAACGTGCTGGAGTTCCAGATCAAAATCCATATATAATTGGACTTCCAGGATCTGGCAATGCAATGAGGTATCTTCGTGCCACTACATTAATGAGAGATTATACAGTTGCATGCGGAGTAAAAAATCAAAATGCTCTTCGCGGGACAGAATTGCGAAAACGCACTTGCACTTGTATCAAGTTCCTGTATTAAATTCGTATGTGACAAAGTACTACGTTTTTGTAACCATTCCTTTATCCAAATTTTTTTTCTCTTTCTTTTTTTACGCTCCGCTAATATAACAACAATTGCAGCTGCATGTTCTTCCGACATTTTAAATGAAACTGTCGATTAAATTCTGATCGTGTATACTGAATGATGTACAGTTGACCGGCAAAAATCGTATACGATATAAAACTGTCGGCCATTACCCGTCATGCAAACTCTTCGTGTGTGTTGAGCAACGATATCGGCCCGTCAGTCCAAAGTATCCGACCACGGACTGCCGACTAATATATAAAATTTTATTCTCTGTCTAAATCAGCGAAAGCTTTAAATATCTTTTTTCTTATCTATCTATAAACAATCACCAAAGTGATATAGGAATTTGCAAAATATTCTATTACTTCCATCTCCAAAGATCCCTTTCAAATTTTGTCCTTAAACCAGGAATGAATGACCGTATGATTGCGGAACTGAATGATAAGAGGAATAGGTATTGCACTCTTATGTTTGATGAAATAGAACTACAAAAAGTTTGAATTTGATTGTGGGTAAGCAGACTTGCCGTGTAGAAGAATTTGTTGCTGATAATTCGGAAGCAAAGAGATATCGCTGTTTGTGCATTAGTATTTATGATTTGCGGTATTACTTCGAGGTGGAATGCAAATGGCTTGGTAGAAAAAAAGAATTAGTAGTTGTAAAAACAAATATCTAATATTAAAATTGATTTTACCAGTTTATGAAAAGAATCGCTCATACGATAAACAATATAGACAATAGTATCACTTTTAATAATGACAATAATATTTATGAGACAATATTAATTAAAAATAACATAAAAAGTTTTCTTATAAATCCATTTACAAATTTAGAGAAAAATCATTTTTATGGATTTAATTCAACAGAATGTAATTTGACAAATGTGTATCTTTCGATAAATATGTTTATCCGACAAAGATTCAATTCAACGATATGCATCATCAAACTTGTAGATATCATATTTAATTTGTCCTTTGTTGCAAAATGCGAAAGACTTGATAGACAAGATTAGTTAGTATGTTGTAAGAACAAATATCTAATAGTAAAATTAGTTTTACCACTTTATAAAAA
This sequence comes from Clivina fossor, assembly GCA_963966155.1. Classification (NCBI taxonomy): domain Eukaryota; kingdom Metazoa; phylum Arthropoda; class Insecta; order Coleoptera; family Carabidae; genus Clivina; species Clivina fossor. The sequence goes on from OZ014551.1 coordinate 37,973,977, forward strand.
GAATCACTCATACGACAAGCAATATAGAAATTAAGAATTTTAATAAGAATTCTTTCGAAAGTATTAAGATGTTCCTTCTTAAATTAAATAAAATTCACCGCAAAACTTGCTACCTGTAAATCCATCATTATATCTCCGAGACATCATTCGTCATCAGTCGGACTGCAGTACCATTAACCCATTCGGGACGGCCAGTGAAACGCATGCGTCAATCTCCCAGCCGGGATCGGGAGAAGTTCGCATATTATAACTAATAGCAACAAGTGAGTCGCGAGAAGTGCGCATATTATAACTATGCACACACACACACACATATATATATATATATATATATATATATATATATATATATATATATATATATATATATATATATATATGTTAGATTATATTCATAACAAGTTTTTGCACATAAATCGCACAAAATGGTGTCAAAATTTTAATAAATTTCAAACGTAATATTACAAAAAATTTTTAACAAACATTTTATTTATTAGTACAATGGTTTTTCTTAAATCAGACAAGTTTTATACATTAACATATTAAAGTGCTTGATTATTTATAACTTAATTCATTTTTAAACTGTAACAATCAAAATAATTTTAATCTCAAACACCTAATGCAAATTTCATGAATTCTAAACAAAGATATGTGTTTATTTTCGTGAGCTTTAACCATTAACATTGATCTCTTCGAACTTTTCCCTGAAGATGGCCTAAAATAAGGCCGAAAGCTTGGAATAAAATTCAAATAAAGGTTTGAATTATTTAGCCCTAACATTTATGACCGACATCCCAATATCTCTTTTTTTCGAGATATATATATATATATATATATATATATATATATATATATATATATATATATATATAAGTACATTACATAATTTTGTGAAATTTGTGTTATTTTCAGTAAAAGGATTTTAATAAAGCACAAACAATAACATAACATAATTATCTAAAACAGGAACTTATTGTAATAGAAAATTCTTGTAAAAAGCAATATCAAATAGAATTCTAACACCAACTCAAACAACTACAAAAAACAACAATTATCTAGACTAATATTAGAATCTTAAAACATCTAATATGTAAGGCTAAAATGCCAGGGAATATTAAATAAATCGAAATATTTCAAACATATAACTATATGTAAAGATATATGTATACAAATGAAAAAATAAAACACTTTTAAAAAGTAAAAGTAAAGTAAGTAAAAGGATTTGAGTTTTTCAATCCGAGGTCGGCGGCATTTTTTATAAATACTAAAAAAAAATAAAAAAGGGGAAGCGTGGCGACATACGCTTGCACAATGAAACTTTGAAGAAGTTGTTCCGGCTCCGGACTCCGAATAATTATTTATAATTAATTATTTATTTTTTTTTTATTATATTTTATAATATTTTTTATTTTATTTTATAATAAATTTTATTTTTTTGAAAATTGATGTCTGATTTATTTAATTGCTTGAAATATTTTCAAAAATAGATGTAATATTAAAGTGTTGCAAAAACCCGATTCTAACATAAATTTCATAAATATATTGGTAAACCTACAATACGTAATTGACATAAATTCAGTAATTTTTATAACATATATTATAAATTGAATTTTTCAGTCGAAAACAAATAAATGTTTTTACGGAACAAAAATATTTGTTGCAAATATAAACATTCTTTCTAATATTATAAAGAACAATATATAATAATAAATACAAATAAACAAAAATAATGACTAAACCAATATCAGATACGATGTATTTTACATTTATATTTTATATACAATATCGTCAATCTAACGGCTATACGATCCCCGCTCCACTCAAAATATTTATTCAGCGGCAAATTCTTGAAAACTTCTTCCCTTCATTGTAGCATTGTACTTATACTTATATATATATATATATATATATATATATATATATATATATATATATATATATATATATATATAAAGTACATTACATAATTTTGTGAAATTTGTGTTATTTTCAGTAAAAGGATTTAGTTTTTTTAACCCGAGGACGGCGGCCTTTTTCATAAATACAAAGAAAAAATTAAAAAAGGGAAACCGTGGAGACGTGCGCTTGGTAAACATATATTTCGAATAATATTGTTTTTACAAATAATTTTTTCTATTTTTTTTACAGCACAACCCAACATTAAAACAATTGTTTCGGCTCCGGTATCCGGAGTCGTCAGAATCCGAATAAATTTTATTAATTATAATGTTATTAAATTCCCTATCAGGTTTGTTATTGTTTTTAACAATTGTTAAAAACAATAACGAACCTGATAGGGAATTTAATAACATTATAATTAATCATAACGCAGGTTCAGGACCAAAGAACAATAATATACCTATATTTTATAATAATTTTTTTGTTTTTTTATAATGAATTTTATTTTGTTTTATAATAAATTTTATTTTTTTGAAAATTGATGTCTGATTTATGCAAAAACCCGATTCTAACATAAATTTCATAAATATTTTGGTAAACCTACAATATGTAATTGACATAAAGTAATTTTTATAACATATATTATAAATTGAATTTTTCAGTCGAAAACAAATAATTGTTTTTACGGAACAAAAATATTTGTTGCAAATATAAACATTCTTTCTAATATTATAAAGAACAATATATAATAATAAATACAAATAAACAAAAATAATGACTAAACCAATATCAGATACGATGTATTTTACATTTATATTTTATATACAATTTCGTCAATCTAACGGCTACACGATCCCCGCTCCACTCAAAATATTTATTCAGCGGCAAATTCTTGAAAACTTCTTCCCTTCATTGTAGCATTGTACTTATATATATATATATATATATATATATATATATATATATATATATATGTATATATGTACATATATATATATATATATATATATATATATATATATATATGTATATATATATATATATATATATATATATATGTATATATATATATATATATATATATATATATATATATATAAAGTACATTACATAATTTTGTGAAATTTGTGTTATTTTCAGTAAAACGATTTGAGTTTTTCCATCCAGGAACGGCGGCCTTCTTCATAAAGTCAAAAATAAAAACGCAAAAGGGCAAGCGTGGCGACGTACGCTTGGTAAACATATATTTTGAATAATATTGTTTTTACAAATAATTTTTTCTTTTTTTTTACAGCACAATGAAACTTTGAAGAAATTGTTCCGGCTCCGGTATCCGAAGTCGTCGGACTCCGAATAATTATTTATAATTAATTATTATTTTTTTTATTATATATTTTATAATATTTTTTATTTTATTTTATAATAAATTTTATTTTTTTGAAAATTGATGTCTGATTTAATTGCTTGAAATATTTTCAAAAATAGATGTAATAAGTAAAGTGTTGCAAAAACGCGATTCTAACATAAATTTCATAAATATATTGTTAAACCTATAATATGTAATTGACATAAATTCAGTAATTTTTATAACATACAGTAGAACCTCGATTATCCGAACTAGTCGGGGATGAAGGTAGTCCGGATAACAAAAAATCCGGATAATCAAAAACCGTGTGAAGAATAAGGAAAAAAAATTGCGTACACGAATATTTTTTTATTTCATATTGTATACATATAATCATAAAATTCATAAAATTGCAATCCGGATAATCGATAAATCGGATAAAATATTCCTATAAAGATACATGCCGTATTAAAATAAATGATGCAAAAATTATTATAATATTATAAATATTATACGACTATTGATACAGCAAACATTTAAAAAATTTTATTTTACATTTATGCATTTTAAATTTCAGATTCTACTGAAAGATAAACGATTTTAAACGGCATCTGTAAAGAAGAACTTTATTACCAACACAAATAAAAATTTAAATAATGGAGATATAATAACATGTCGACGGCCAAATATAACAAAAAATCGACAAAGCGATCACTAAAGGATTTTTTCAATATTAACACTTCGGCAGCATTTCCGAAAATGTTCTCCTAGATCTGCTAAATTTGGTAAAAGAAATATCCTAGTGAAAAGCAGGAAATTAGAAAAAGATCAACATGAAAAAGCTTGCACAGAGTTAAAAGAAGAAATATTTCCAGTTCTTCGGGATGACGCAGTAACAAAATTTATTAAATATGATGAACTTGTAATTATATATGGCAACAAAATGGCTACAAAATATAGATCAAAACATCATCACCCGATGATTAGATCTAGACTTAAATTGGTGGGTCGTCTGTTGCTTCAACTGAAAAAAATAAATCCAACTATCACTGATTTTAAATCTCTGTATAATCCTAAATATTACGATAATGTAATTAGTGCTATAAATCAAGTTGTACAATTAGATGAAAAAATTTCCAGATATGGCACACCCACACCAGCAAACTCTCTTGGTAGTATATAGAAAGCAAATGCAAATACATTCATATCTGAATGTATCAAAAATGGAAATAATTTAAAGAAACAAATGACTAAGGATTTTTTAAAATTAATGAATGAAGATTTTGTGACTTCAATTAACAAGACTGTAACAGAAAATATTTTAGAATACAGACGAAGATATTAGATGTTTGAATAATTATTTGTAAAATTTAAGAAAGAAAAATTATGATAAATTGAATAACATGCACTTTTCATATGAAACTTGAAAAACTTTAGCTAGTTCTACACTAGTATCAATTCAAGTATTTAATAGACGTCGTGCTGGAGAAATTGAAAGAACGCTTATAACAGATTTTAATAATTATCACACGGACGCTGATATATTTAATAATTTATCTGCGAAATCTAGAGCAGCAGCCAGTAAATATGTCAGGTTCATTATCAGAGGAAAATTAGATAGAGGAGTTCCTGTTTTATTGCATAAAGAATTAGTCGATTGCATAAATCTTATTTTGAAGTATAAGAATGAAGCCAAAATACCTCAAGAAAATTCGTTCATTTTTGGAATTCCAAGTACTGGCTCTAAATTTTTAAATCTACGAGCGACAAGTTTCAAATAAAAATGATACAATTTGTATGTATATTACAAGATTTAATAGAATTGTTCGGTTTTTTAAGTGATATAAAGGTTTAATATCTGAGACAAACGAAAGAAACAGGGGCGACCTGGAAAGGAAACTAAGCAGTTCTGTGTGTTATTTTGATATAACTTTCACTAGTTGCATTGGAATATGTAGCAGGCATGCCTTCAACATTTATGACGTAGAGTAACTTTTTTAGAATATAGATTTCAATTTTTTTGTTTTTGGTATGTGTATTCCAGAAGGTATACTACAAGAAACAAATAAAGTGTGTAAATTAAATAAATCACTATACGGACTCAAAAAATCACCTAAATATTGGTATAAAAAATTTAATATGTTTATGGAAAGTAAAGGACTTGAAAGATCGAAAAGTGACTATTGTTTGTATACAAAGCTGAAAAACAAAGAAAAACTGTTTGTATTACTATACGTGGACGATCTATTAATTTTCGGTTCAAATAAAACTCATGTTGACAAACTAAAAACTGAAATGTGTAAACAATTTAAAATGAAAGACTTAGGTTTTGTGTCGAATTATTTAGGTATAAATATTCAACAAAACTTAAAAACTGATGAAATAAAGTTAAACCAAACAGGGTATTTAAAAAGTGTTTTGTCGAAATTTAATATGGACAATTGTAAACCCTCAAATACGCCAATGGACAGTAGTTACAAAATAATAAATTCAGCTGATAGAAACAATCGTCGGTCGCTTTATCATCATGCGAAGCTGAATACATTGCATATATTTAAAAGATTTGTGTGTTATCAGTGATGAAAGTGAAGTGCTTATCTTTGAAGATAATCAAAGTGCAATTAAAATATCGAAAAATCCTGAAAATCATAAGCGATTAAAACACATAGATATCAGGCACCATTTCGTTGGGGAAAAAGTAAACGACGTTATAATTAATATACAATATTTGCCTGCAAATGAGCAACCTGCTGATATGCTAACAAAACCAATAAATAAAGTATTGTTAAATAAGTTTTGTTATCTAAAAAAGCACAGAAGAGAAAACATGGTATATGCTTGTAGTAGTCGGATGCGAGAATTTTCAAGACTGTTGATTGCTTATCGAAATATTGTCCATGAAACGAACGCTACGTTTAAAGAGCTTCTCCACCCTAAAAACTTCGACAATGTAGTATCTGCTGCAAGAAATATTGTAGGGTTCGATCCAGTAAAAAAAACATTTGAGTCAGTCTTTGTACAACATATGTCGCCAAATTTTGTACCGAACAGACAAACACAGATAAGAAAGCGAATTAATAAAAACGTGTTAAAAAAAAACTACATTGATTTTTGAAATAAAATAAAAATGAATCATCTCTGTATATCTCTTAATTATCAGTAATTCAAAAATTCGTTAATATTGACATAGGTGTGTTAATTGCAGAAAACGGTTTACCATCTACATCCGATCATTTTTTAGTGAAAATACCTAAAAGAAATGGAAAACTAGTTCGAAAGCGATGTGTCGAGTGTTACAAAAACATAACCTCAAGATTTGGATCAATCAAGGCTGCTTCCAAATCGAAGCAGGTAGATACGGAATGTTCCATTTGTAAGAAACCTTATTGTATTGAGTGTAAAAAAAACATTTGAGTCACCGAGTCTAGCAAGGTTTGGGTACTTCATCAGCGAAAGAAGGCAAAAAATATTTTCAAAATATAAAACGGCATCGGATCGCACTAAACTATGGTGGACCAGACGATGATAAAAATATAATATTAGCATTCAGTGAAGAAAAATAGACCAAATAGCAAATAGACCACAACCACAATCGGATAATCAAAATCCTGAATTGAGATCATTTTGTGATTCCATAATACAGAAGATGAAGAATTATAATTCTCATACAAAGAACGCAGTGCAGCAAGATATTTGTCAGATTATTTTTCGAGCTGATCAAGGTTTTTACGACCATCCACAACAATTTGAATACATTCCTCAATCTTCACTTTCTGCAAGTACATCTTCTAGGCAGACGCCATCCACATTCACACACTCATCAGATGGATGTACAATTCCATCACCAACCATTCCAAGCACAACACAAGCTGATGTACGAAATATAGACAGTGAGACTTTTTCTCCTATGAGCGATTACTCCGAGTTGGATATTACCGAACTGGTTTAGTTATTTTCTTTGATGATCCGTTTCAGTTGGTTACAAGACGATTATGGACGTGCCGTCTACATTAAAAGAAGTTACAGTAACCGTTACGTTACATGCAACGGTTCGCTAATGGGTACCCGGCTTAAGGATAACCTTTGTGAACATACTTATTAAAAATATATTATTTCTGCAATAACTGTTGCCATAAAGGTAAGTACATACATATGTACGATTATTACTTATTTACACTCCAGATATTTTTTTATTATATTCCCTCTAACTGCGGTCGGTTCTGAGCTGATCACAACTTATTATTATTATTTTTATTGTATTATTTTTACAGATAGACTCATGTCGGCTTCAAAGAAAAAATGTAGGCAATATAATGTCGAATATTTGAAATATGGTTTTATTCAGTCACCCATAAACAATACATTGCCAATGTGCCTGATTTGCCAGAAAACTTTCTCAAATGAAGCCATGATGAAACCTTCCCGCTTAGAAGAACATTTTACCAAAATACATCCTGACAGAAAAGATAAAAGTTTATCATTTGAAAATAAATGCTCAAAGATCAACATTCGAGACGTCCAACTTTAGCTGGTATTTTTCTGCGGCATCGAAACAAGACAATGATGGATTACGTGCCTCTTACAACATTTCCATACTTATTGCTAAATCGGGAAAACCGCACACTATTGGAGAAGAATTGAGGTTCTGCGTACTGTATTGCACAAGCCACCGTCTGAAATTATTAAGAAAATCCCATTAAGCAATAATACAGTACAGAGACGAATCGACGAAATGGCCAAGAATGTAGAAAGTACTCTAACTGATTTTTTGAAGACTACCGAGTTTTCTTTACAGCTCGATGAATCTACTTTACCAAACAATGAGTCTTTACTTCTTGCGTACATTCGTTTCATAAAAGATGAAAAAATTTGTCAAGAATTATTATTCTCAAAAAAATTAGAAAGCGACACTAAAGGAAAATCTATATTTGACGTATTGGACGTATTATCTTAAAGAAAAATGTATTCCTCTTAGTAATATCGTGTCCGTTGCTACTGATGGTGCTCCGGCAATGGTTGGACGATACCGTGGGTTTATTTCATATTTGAAAAATGCAGTACCAAATTTAATCGCCGTCCATTGTGTGATTCACAGACAACATTTGGTTGCAAAAACCCTTAGTGATCGCCTTCATTGCTCACTCCAGTATGTAATTACAGCAGTTAACAAGATCAGGAGCAATGCTCTCAATGATAGATTGTTTCAAAAGCTTTGTGATGAAAACGACGAAGGCTTCAATCGTTTGCTATTACACACTGAAGTTCGCTGGCTATCAAAGGGTACCTGTCTAAAAAGATTTTATGAACTCTTTGACTCAGTTATAACTTTTTTTGAAAACAAAGATTATTCGTTAAGAGAGAATGATGAAAATGATGTTATTAACATCAATAATAATACCAGAGTTTGATATACAATAATATATTTAAATATTCAAAAGAAAGATTACAAGACAAGTCAACACAACAAAATATATAAAAAACATTAAACAACAACAGAACATAGTCTTTTGTTTCCAACCACGCCGATATATAACATACACATAAAAGACTAGTCTACACTCTAACAAAATTGTGCACGTCGCCGACGTTATTATCTCCAACAGAGAATTTATTGAAATTTAAGAATGATATAGCTTATTTAACTGATTTATATAACAAATTTAATGAAATGAATCTACAGCTGCAAGGAGATGATTTGAATTTAATCAAAGCAAAGACAACTATTTCTGCGTTCGTGTCAAAACTTGCCTTGTATAAACAAAATTTGGGTCGAAGACAATTCTATCAGTTTCAAAATCTTTCCTCAGTCGAAACAAATGATGACGATATTCTGGCTTATTGCCAGCATCTGGAAGCACTTAAAGAAGATTTTAAAAATAGATTTCAGGATATCCTCAATATGATCATTCCAGATTGGGTCCTAGAACCTTCCTCAAACATACAAACAGCAGAATTATCACTACAGGAGGAGTTGACAGAACTGTCAACAAATGAAGAATTAAAATTGAAATTAAAAAATGGATATCAAGAATTTTGGCTTCAAAGGCAAATTCCAGTGTTATATCCGGCCGTGTGGGCTACAGTAAAGAAATTTTTTATTGCATTCCCATCGTCATATTTAGCCGAAAGAGGATTTAGCGTAGTCTTCAATCTACTAACAAAGAAAAGAAACAGACTGTCAATACTGGAACGCGGCGACTTAAGATTGTTGATGACAGAAATGGCAACAAATATTGAGAAATTAGTATCATTACACCAGGCTCAGTCCTCTCACTAATAATAATATATATTTTTTTGGTAATATATATATGTATATATTTTTAATCAAATTTTGACCAATACACTAATATTTTTAATATCTTCTAATAAAATAAGAATAAGGCCCAAGACCCGAGCACTATTGAATCATTCTTTGAAAAAGTTGACGACACAATAAAGTTGGACACTACGGATTATAGTTACGTTATTGATTTTAAGAAGGGTAGTTAGTAAATTTCTTTTTTTTCTGAAAAGGGGAGGTAGTTTTTTCTTTTCAAAAAAAGGGGCGGTAAACCAAAAAAGGTTGGGAACCTCTGCTTTAGAGTAATAAAAAAGTATAAAAATAAACGTATTTATAAGTTATAAACATTTTACCGCTAGTCTATTCCCGCATACGAGTTAAGATGGCGCCCGTTGAAAAATATGTTCAGAACCTACCATTGCACATGCGCGAGAATTCTGTTGCTATAGCAAAAAACAGAGTAGAGCAACAAATACTATGTTATTATCTACTAATTTCATATCTGTCATTGATAAGACACTTCGAATAATCAGATTTAATTAACATTTCTTCGAGTAATATCAAATGTAAGATAAACTTGTTTTTTTATTAATAATTTTTTCAAATGGACACTTTGTGTTACTCAAAGAATATAATCATGGTCCAGAAGAGTCTGCCGAAGAAATATCTGTATTTAAAACAGAATTACGTCGTGCTGTGTTAGTACGCCGTGCAACAAATAGGGAGATTTACGATGAAATTAGTGTCTTGTAAGAAAATTAAATTATATAAATTAGCAAAACAATATTAATATTAATTGTTGTATTAGATATCCCACTGCCGCAATTTTGGTACCGTATTGGAGCATACGCTCTTCAATGACGAAATGGCGAAAAACCGTGCAGCCGAAAGTGCCAATAACAATAGAAGAACTAGCTACAATTTTGTTAGAAGATAATTGGCAACAGTTTTCAATTTGCACAAATGGCACAACATTTTTATCTGGTTTCGTTACTGCTAATGATAACAGCACTGCAGTTATATTTGGTTGCAATGATTTTTGCAACAATATATTGGACTGCAAAGAATTGCATATTGACGGAACATTTGCAGTCAGACCAAGTAAACCAAATTCATCGCAATTATTAACAATTAATGTTATTATTTATGGAAATGTAAGATTAATTATTTAATTAATTTATATTTAATAAATAAAAATAATTCAAAAAAATTGTTTTTAGGCTTTACCAATAGCATATGCTTTAATGGAAAGACGAACAACAGCATGTTATGACGCGGTTTTTAACCATATGAAAGAAGAGTTAGCTGTAACAATTCGACCAGAAATAATAATATGCGATTTTGAAAATGCTCTCCAGAGTAGTTTGAAGAAAGTATATTTTGAAGCTGAAGTGCGAGGGTGTTACTTTCACTTTGTTCAGGTATGTATTACAATTATAAAATACAAAATTTATTATTTTTACAATTTAGAAACATTTAAATTGTATTTGTTGTTTTTGCATTATAATTGCATTTAAGAAAACTTTTTTTTTCTTCAATTGCTTTTGAGTTACGTAATTTTTTAAATTAAATTTTTTTAACTTTGCTATACTATTCGATAGAGCAAAAATCATGATTTTTTTCAGTCCTGGATAACAAGCACAATGGAATGGGAAGATCTGTTTGAAACGCAATTGTTTGAAATTGACGAAATCATTGCGAATAGTGTGCATAGTGTTTTTGGCGAAATTTCAGAAGCAGATTTTGAAGTAGAAGAGGAAAACAATGATGAAGTTATAGACTTGACAAATGTATCAAGTTCGGAAGAAGAAGAAATAATTGTCTTATCGAGTTCTGATTCCGAAACTGAGGATGAAACTGATTCCGAAACTGAGGATGAAACTCCTAAATGATACTTAAAGCAGAGAATACTTTAACCGTGAAAAAAATCGAGATGCTTTACAGCAAAGGCATATAGCTGTTCGAAAATACTACCCGGATGTGACAGGTATTGTTAATTATCATTTTTAAAACGTTAGTGCGTAAAATAACTATTTCTATTAATGTTCATGTTTTTCTTATAAATTTTCGGTCAATTATAGTGGAAGATTGTAAAAAAAAATACCAAAGTTTAAGAAACCAATACATGAAGGAATTAAAAAAAAATACAAAATAACCAAATCAAAAAGTGGATCTGGGTTAAGTGATGCAGTGATGCCAAAACTATGGTGCTTCGAATCACTTCAATTTCTAAATGATTCATTAGAACAGAAGAAAAGAACTTTTGTTGGCCATCATAAACAATTTGACGAGTTAGACAATGATGAGAATATGATCATAGAATATTTAGATGAATCCGTAGTAAATGCGCGTCAAGCCTTCATTGAAGATTTATCTGTGGGATTAAAGAATCCGTCTGCTATTCTTTAGCAGATGGATTCTATAATCCCATCTTAACCGGTGTTTCGCGGAACACTAGTGTTCCGGGCGATTAGGTGAAGTGTTCCGCCAAACTTATGGTACATTTACATTTGACATTTATTGCATAATATTTATGTCTGAGAGTAATGTAACTGGCGAAGAATTTCTGTCAGTCATATATGTCGTCATTCTGGAAATATGTACCGCCACATCTGTACGGCTATATGTAAACACCCGTTTTAAAACACAAGCAATTTCTATCTGACAGTTATGTTTCTAGCTATAGACACTTATCGCTCGACTGTGCGGTTATAAATGTAAACACTTTTTTTGCAAGCTGTGGCACGCTCTGAGATAAATTGCTCGAGTTGACTAGCCGTCTACTTTTCTATTCAGTATCTGGCAGTTCGGAATATAGTTTTCAGAGTTCACAGTTGGGGCTTTTATTGTAAAATTATTTTATTTTTAATATATTTTAATTCGTTGAAATAAAAAAAGGGAAAAAATAAAATAAAAATAAAAATGAGTGTAAAAGAAAGAGTGGTTAAAAAGTGAAGTTGATGAACTAATTAATTTTTACCACAATAAACCCAAACTATGGAATGTTACAAGCAAAATATATCGAGATAGGGTAAAAAAGCGAAATGCTTTGCTCGAAATATCGGAAAACTTTGAAACTTCAATAGAACAAATACATAACCTAAGAAATCAATGGAATAGCGAATACAAAAAAACTATAAGAAAGCACTCTGAGGATGCGGCCGACGATGCTTATATTTCAAAGTGGCCGTTTTTTAAAGCTCTTTCATTTTTGCAAAATTGACCACTATGCAGGGCACCTATAGGAAACATAATAGAGGTAAGAAAAAATGTTTATTGTATTTACATTTATTTTAATATAATTATTAAATTAAAGTTACATTAAATCTATATTGCCAAGTTATTTCTCCTAAAGAACTAACAAAATATTCACGAAATTCTTCACGTACTTCTTTTGAATTTTTCGAATAATTATTACTTCCTTGTTGTATCAATGGCATTAAATTTTCTGTTGGCATTCCTGCTTGTCGCCAGTTTCCATCTATTATTTGACCAGTTTCTGAATTTTCTCGATCAAGCATACCTTCCGGAGAATATACATTTGCAGCAGCTTGGTTAGTCAATAAATAATTATGGAGACAGCAAGTTGCCAAAACAATAAAATCAGTACGTTCTGGAGCTAGAAGAATAGGATTTCGGAGTATTTTAAATACGCTAGACATTATACCAAACGCATTCTCTACTATTCTTCTTGCTCTAGAAAGCCTATCCACTTGATGCCGCTTTAACTATACTTGCATTCCACTAGTTCTAAAAATTCCTCCATCAGAGTTTCTTCCATTACTACCAACGGACACAATCAGGACCTTATAGTCAGCATCCACAACTGCCATCAATACAGTACTATGTTGTTCTTTATAATTAAAATAAAAACTGCCACTATTTCGTGAAGCTTGGATAACAATATGCTTGCCGTCAATGGCACCTAGACATGTATTCAACGCCAGATGTTTTTGATTAATATAATTTTCATGTAGATTTTTATGATTTCATTTGATTGTATTACTATTGTAAAAATTTATAAAATATTAATGCTGTATTGTTCTTTTTTTAAATAACAAAATAGATTGCCTGAAGAAGATACACTCAGTATCGAAAATAGTTGCACGTGAAAATGAAATAAAGTAGTTTTATTCCAAACAAAGTGACCCATATCCCTGTGTAAGAAGATTTTTACGTATATCAGTTTCAAAGGTCGTTAACTCAAGTATTGTCATTCAGTCAGGAACGGTTTTCAACGCGTTAAGATGGGCTTTCTAACAGATGTCCAAAATTTATATGGCAAAGATATTAAACAACTATGCAACCAACAAAAGAAAATACCATCTTATACCCTCGCAAAAACAATATTCAAGTAAGGTTTAGATAATTTAGATCTTTAGTTGCAATCTTTTTATTATTTTAAAATGAAAATTTCGAATAAAAAGTAGAAGTTTCAAGTGCCGCCAATTTCTTCTATGTAACAAAATTATGTATTTAAATCAAAAATATCAAGTTTGTTTTTATAATTCTGTATCCACAAGTAAAAAATTTGTTTGAAATATTCATTGTTTAATTATTTATATAATTTACAACTCAAGAAGATTGTTGCCTCAGTCAGATAGTGCTGCATTTATTAGGAAAATTGATTTTTGTGTTGATATTTTTCGGGGTGCGAAACGGATTAACTGGATTTCCATTAATTTCAATGGGGAAATTTGTTTCTAGATACGAGAAATTCGCTATACGAGCTCAATGATGGATGGAATGAATTAAATTCGTATCTCGAGGTTCCACTGTATTCAAAAACCTAGCTTGTAGTATCAATCAATGTGCTGTTTAGTATTACAGAACTGGACAAATTACTTTGTAAATTTAATTGATTACAATAATTAACGTTCATAAAAAAGTAATTCAATTCTGAGGTATTTAAATTACTTAAAGTAAAAAGTAATTAAATTAAAAAAATACTTGGTAATTGATACTCAATTACTTTTTAAAATATTTTAAAACTTTATCCTAAACAAGTAAAATATGCATTTTTTTTGTCATAGAAATTTCCTTATCTTGTTTATGCAGACTTGGACTGACATCAAAATGAAAGCGAAGAAAAAAATGTCGGCCATTCGGACAAGCCAAACAAAAACCGGAGGTGGTCCGATGAGCAATATTTCTTTGTCAAATTTTGACAATAGAATTCCTGCAATTTTATCGAAGGAAGCAGTCTTCGGAATAGACGACTCCGAAGATACTGCTTTGGAAAGCGATTTGCCAATCCAAACCAATAGGCAAGATATTCAAGATGTTGCAGGTCTTTCTGGTCTGCAACAGAATGTTGCAGGTTCTTCTGGGCTGGCAACATTAATGTTGCAGCGTTCTCAGGACTAAAACAAAAAAGATGGGTGGAAAATGCAGAAGCTATAGAGCAATCCGAAAAAAAAAGAGATTGGAATCCGGCAGTTCCACTTCATCACATGTAAGTTATATAATAAATATTTTATAAATTTTATATTTATTAATACTATATTACTTTAGCAGCTGTCAGATGGAGAAGAAGATGTGACACTGACACCTCGCAGTAAGTAACATATATTATTGTAGTAAAAACATGGATATAGTTTACCTTTTTTTTTTCAGAAACAACTCGAACAAGTGTTGCAGCTGCAGCTGCAAAAGAACTATATCAGCTGCATCAAAATACGAACAGTAAAATTGATTCATTGACCGAAGAGGTGTCAATTAAATTTAACTATTTTTTAATTTTAACCGATCATGTCTCAGTTACTAGACAAGTTATTAGCATAATTATTTTTTTATTTTATTGACTAACTATCAACGAGGTCTGAAAACTCATTTTTATAATCGGTTATAATCGGCTTTGTTCGCTACAAAATATCTAGCGTTCATTACTTTATTTTGTTTTCAACTTATCAGTTAACCACGATAGATGAGAATGATATAAGATTTATTCTCAAATTTAAGAACTTACCGATTTTATATAAGCGTTTGAATCACAGTGAAAAAGATCGAGAAAAACCCATCAGACAACAATCAGCGATGTTATTAAAAAAATAAATATTTGAAAAGCAACTTTATACGTGATAAAAAACGAACACAAAAGGATTCCACGTATATGCCGACCTCCGCGCGATTTCATCTATTAGAATAATTTTTAAGTATGGAAAATTTGGTAAGAATTATAATTATACGTTTAAAATTAAATTTACTTATTTTTTAACTTTAACCGAGCCGTTATCCCACGTAGATTTAAGATTACTATATTTTATACTATATTGTTAAATAAATGAATAAAATTTCTTGTATTATTCACCCATCACTAGTACACCACAGGTTAATCAGTCTGTACGAGGGTTGTCTGAAAAGTTTTGAGCCTCAACATGAAGATGGCATTACTCGTCAAAACCATTGTGGTACTACAATGCTATATGCTTTGAAAGATGCCAGTGAAAATTTCAGCCATTTTGGACGCTCAGTTGTTGTTTGACAATCGCTTGTGTCAGTCGATGTCAGTGTTTTTGTAAAAATGGAAAAAATCGAATATCGTGCCGTGATTAAATTCTTGCATTTGAAAGGCAACACGCCTGCGCAAAATTAAAACCGAGTTGGACGCTGTTTACGGAGAGTCTGGCCCCCATCATTTGCCATCGTGGAAAGATGGACAGCTGAATTTAAACGTGGTCGTACCAGCTTGGCTGATGATGAGCGTTCGGGACGGCCAAAAACTGCGACCACCACCGATAACATCGAAAATTTTCACCAAATGATACTGGACGACCGTCGAATCAAGGTTACAGAGATAGCAGAGGCTATGGGCATATCAAAAGAACGCGTTTGTCATATATTGACTGAAGAATTGCACATGCATAAGCTATGCGCGCGTTGGATGCTGCGCTTGCTCACTTTGGACCAAAAACGCATTCGAATGAACATATCCAAAGCCCTGTTGGACCTGTTTAAGCGAAATGAGTCAGATTTTTTGCGTCGTTTCATAACTGTAGATGAAACTTGGATCCACCACCACACTCCTGAGACGAAAGAACAGTCAAAACAGTAGACTGCAAAGGGTGAACCTGCTCCGAAAAAGACAGAGATAGCTATGAAAAAAATGAATCTCTCTATCATATTGAAAGTGTCAAATAAATTTTAAAGTTTATAGTTTTTTATGGATAATGGAAAATAACCATTTATTAAGATTAATATTCAAACAATTAGTGGAATTAACAAATGTAAACAAACAAATGTTAATAGAAATGAAAACACCAACAAGGCAACGAAATTACCCAATCTAATGATCATAATTATATTTCATCGGACTTCATGAACGGGACCGCGAGCGAGAGCGCGGTCGACAACGCCGCTTGCGGCTGACAGAACAGGAATTACAAAGTAGACGTCGACGAGACCGCGCTCGCGCTCGAAGACGGCGACACAATGGTGAGTTTACGGTTCTTAGTGAGTCAGGTTGTTTTCGAAAAAGGTAAAAGAATAACGGGGGGTATACTATGCATCATTACTTGACAAGCTGAAGGCAGAAATTGCGAAAAAACGGCCGCATTTGAAGAAAAAGAAAGTGCTGTTCCATCAAGACAACGCACCTGCTCACACTTCGGCGATTGCCTGGCCACCGTATTCACCAGGTCAGACCCCCAGCGACTTTTTCCTGTTTGCTAAGCCAAAAGTTTGGCTTGAAGGACAGAGATTTTTATCGAACGAGGAGGTCATCGCATACGTAAACGCCTATTTTGCAGAGCAAGACGCCAACTACTATTTGGAAGGGTTAGAGGTTAGAGCATCGCTGGAAAAAGTGTATCGACTTAAAAGGAAACTATGTTGAAAAAATAAAACTAGATTTGACCGAAAAAATTCTTGTTTCTATGTTAGGCTCAAAACTTTTCAGACTACCCTAGTATTAGAATATCGAATGTCAAAAATCGAAAAATTCTTTTCTCACATCAAATATCAATCAACTGCTGATTTCTAAACAATTTCTCCAAGCAATCTACAAATATGCATCTCGAAGCCTGCACCAACAATAATAAATACACCAACGACCAAATAAAGCAGAACAAACGTCTACTAAAACTAAAACTGCATTGCCATAATACCCGACTTGAGTTCCACTGGGATTAAAACCCAATCTCCCTCAAGTTGCTCGAGCAGCAATCACAGTTACCCTAACCAATAAGAATAATCACACTAGCATCAAACGCTAGACGACCGAACCAAACAACTGAATCCATCTAAACCAAAAACCGAAAAAATACCATTTAAACCATTTTTAAACACGAGTCCGCCCGAAGGACACTACATCGCCGAAGACCCCTCCGTATTATTCATATACTGGCCTTATTATTCACTCAAAGTCGATGAAAAAATTCAAAAATATACTCAAGGAGTGACTGAATAAAAATATCAAAAAGATTCTTCAGCAGCGTTTTATTTAAAATAAAAAAAAAATTATTGAAAAACAGCTTCTTTTTTCGCAGCTCTAGGGTGGCCTAAGGCCTTAAATCAAAAAATCTCCAAGATATTCAAAACCTTTCTTAAGGGGGCCGGTATTCCCCCACTCTACCCTATTACTTTTCAATTCAAATAAATCGTAAAATTATATACTAGAAAATATTTGTGAGAAACCTTCACAGAGAAAGCTTCAGAAGAAACCATATGCTACGGAGAAGTAAGTTTTACAGATGAGCTATGTTTATTGTCACCAACAAATAGTAATAATAGGACACAGACACCTGTACCGAACATTTCACAAGAATCAATCATTATTTTAAACCTTCGCCAAACAGACCACAATTGCCTCAAACAAAAGTTACGTTGGTACAAAAAAAAAAAAAACAAGTGACACAGACGCAATTGCTATGGCTATAATAGCACCGGTCAGAATAGAAGAATTGTCGAACTGTAATGTAAAAGACGAAATTAAACATTATTGCAAATTTATTGGAATAACGCTTAATGATTTGCCTACATACATAGGCAGAGTCAAAGGCTTTTGACGACGTCATTTCAGTGCAACGAAATCAGTTTGTTGTCCTAGTTGGACAAACAAATATACTGATGATTTGAATCAAAAGTAATGTCACCGTTGCCTCTATGCGAACTGATGTTTAAGTGTTTTTCAGAAAGATTAGGCCTAAAATCTAGGATAATATTACTGAGAGTAATTATTGAAGCCTATTATGCTTTTAGATTAAAACAGCGTATGGCCAATCGATAGAAATATTAAAGTATTAGAACTGGATAAAAAGTTTCATCACATCAAATAACAGTGAAGATTAAAAAGCGTTGATTGTATTCCATTAGGATCGCAAATTACAGCTACCTATATCGTCATTTCTTTTAATTGCTAATTACACTGAAATAGGAAATTAAATATTCTTGTTAAAAAAAATCTTCAAGATATTAATTACATACAAAACATATAACAAAATAAAATTTAAACAATGGTAGAAATAGCTTCAAAATTTATGAACATATGTTCATTTCTAGAAACAAAAATTTTCGGCTAAATTGTGATTATATGTCCAAAGCTAAATATAAATTAGATAAAAATGTTTGCATTTCCTAAAATTAAATGCGTTAATTGTATCATAATAATTCCAAATCATATGCATCTAACTCAACGTACAAAAAAAATCGAACACGTCGATTCTTTCTATATGAAAACGAAGAATACAACATAAATATGTTGAAATTTTTAGACAATTCTTAGAATAAATGTCAGAAGAACAAAGGCCATTTATATATCATCTATCTACAGAAAAAAATTTTCCTGATACAATAAAAATATATGGAAAAAAGAAGTGACAAAATGGTTGCAAATAAATAAATATAAAAGGTTATACAAATAGTTCTCGACTTACGATTATGTCATAAGTCTGCTCTAACATAGGTCGTAACCTCATTTTTTTTTATTACATAAACTAACATAAATAATTTAATATACATGCATACATAAAGAAACGCAAAATTTAAAAATTGCTAAGAATTGGCAAAAGTCGATGATTGTAAAGTCGAGCAATCGCTGTACTGTTAACGGAATATGTCTAGGAACCGCAAATTACTACATGACATACTGAACACTGGATGATTCCTGAAGATAATAATTGTTGTGGAATCTGTAAGAAGAAAAGATATTTTTATTAGAAAAATATAAAACTCTCGTTGCTATAAATGTAGAATAAAAAAACAATCTGCTACGTGAGACTGCCAAAAACATTTGTTATTTCATATTCAAATTATTTTAAGAAAATTTATACATTTTATTAGAAAGTGGGGCAAAATTATACAATGAAATGAGAATATTCAAACAATATTACATGTTGCCACACAAAATTATTAGAGAATTTGATAACTTGCTGCTTCGATTATTAGGAAAACCTTTCCAGTGTTGTAAAATAATAAGAAATAATAAAGAAAATGATGTATTTAATATGATGCCAATTCATATAGAATTAACTAATATTTCTTGTTGCTTCGAAATAATTGGAAATTTATATTGGTTTACATTTGTTTAATGTTAAAAATAAATATATATTTCTTTATAAATATTTATTATAAACAAGAAAAGGCTTTACTGTTGTGTATAATATTGTTAATAAATCAGTTACTAATTAATTTTAATAAAATATAGTAAATATTTTCATAAGTAATTGTAAGTTTGCTTTTCTAAATTATGTATTAAATTTAGCAATATTTTGTATTGTTAAAACATTTTTTAGTAACTTAATCAGCGAATTTTACAAGTCTATGTAAATTTATAGCGTATTGCCGCCCCCAAGAAGTTTGTAAGTTTGTATTTTTCTAAAATTGTTCGAAGAATGCATTTTTTTATATAGTTTAATTCTTTCAAAATAAAATAGTAAACAATGTCCTGATCGCATTTCAGAAAACTTTTTTCTTTTAACATTATTATACAAAATAATAAATAATAACTTCTATAATCCTTAAAAATAAATAACGAAAAGCTAAGTAACTTTTGTAAATATTACGTACAACATTTGTTTTGTATTAACAGATTTTTTGTTATTGTTATTGCAGACTTAGAATCTGGTGCAAACATTTTTGTTATCGTTAGATTAGATTAGATTTTTAATTTTATTTCTGAATGTTAGGTTTCTATTGTAGAATGTTTGCCATTTATATATAACGTAAAATTGTAAACTGTCTTATAAATTCTTTTATTTAAATACTGTTGTTCATATTTTTTTTTAGAATCCGTTGTGGTCATCACAGAACCAACCCTCACACCAAAGTATTTAAACGAAATATTTTCTAAGAGAGAAATTATTATTGTAAAAGATAACATATCATATTACGTAGAAAATTTATAGTTTTGCATAATCGTGAATACGTATCTACATACCTATATGCCAACATGGATACTTAGAAAAAACATCACAAAAATATGAAAAATTTATTAAATCTTATCAAAAAACAGTTGATTCATATGTTACTACTATAAGCCTAATTTATTCATGATTATCCGTAAAGATAAAAAAAAAAAACAAATACATTTTTTTTTTTATATTACTTATTCAAACTTAAAAAATTATGTATGGCATACACGTTTTTTATACTTTATTTTTTAAAATACGACTCAAACTCTGAATGGTAAATATAGCAAAAATACTTCTTGTGGGCGTCTTGAATAATCGTTAATAATAAAATCATAATTATTTTTAAAAAGCGGTAAACACATATTTTTTCACGAGTCTTAAAGCACTATATTTTATTTCACTGTGAATTGTAAATTCTAAATAAATAATGAATAGATGTTTAATAACAGTCCTGTCCACTAAGTTTCTTTTACCAATTTATAATAATAAAAAATTGCTAGTTTGGCGACAAATATTCCGTGTATTTCGTGTTATTCATACTTTTTTATAAACTGATCTATTTCAACAAATATAAAATTTTAGAACACAATATTTAGAATATATTACTATTTTAGACAAAAGTATAATGTAAAACGATTAAAATATAGAAATTCGATTATAGGGGAGACAGCCACATTGATATAAAATCATAAAAATAAATCAAAAATTGCAGCACGTCAATATTCTTAAATAAACAGAAATTTTGTGTAATTTACCTGAACAGAATAGAGTCGATCACCGATAACAGCTACACAAACATTAGCTCTTGGGAAGGTCACACTGGAATCGACCACCCATGATTGTATCTCTGGATCGTAAACTTCATCATAAAATTTATCTTTGAATGTAGAATTCAAACAGTTCCATCTGTCCCATTCGCCGACTGCATAGACGAGATTGTTGAATGCTGCTAGAACCAGTTTGATACCGACCTAAACACAATATGAAACAATATAATCTCTATACTAGCATTTTATGAATTTTAAAATTTACATAGTAACATACAAAACTATCTAATCGACTATATGACTTTCTATTACATTTTCAAATAACTTTTCGAAATATCAATTTTCTTACTTTACTTTTTTTTTATAGATTTTAATAAAATTAGACATTTATTTATTAATGTATTCATTTTGCTATAAAAAAATGAAAATCTTAAAATATATTACCAATTATAATCTCAGAAAACTTCAATGTTCAAGTGTCAAATTTAAATTCGCACGTTAAAAAAAGCCAGGTAAATTAGCTAAAGTAATACAGCAAATTTTCAGAAACCGTGTAACTGAAATGCAATAGGTTTTACTGAAAAAAGCCAACTGGTTCATTTGGTTCAATTTCAGAACACGCTATTTTCAATCTATATATGACAATAATTACCTATAACACAGTAATTAAATCTTAAACTGAAAAAAATATGATAGTCACTAAATTGCGCGATCTACTTAAAATAAGCTTTATGGATAACAACGTATTAAATTGTGATGTCTTTCGACCGACCGGCATTACGCACGATGAAATTTATTCAAATATCAGAAATTATACAAAATAATTCTACTAAAAATTTTCCGATAAGGCGGCCCCGAATATTAAAACACAATTATATTAATTACAAAAATATTCACAACAATGTTTCTCACTCGTCGTGCAAATGATCTATTTCAATGTATCGTACAACTCAGTTTAATTTTAAATGAAAAAAATACACGTTACTATAATGTTTTGAATATATCTTTTGTACTGAATGTGTTAAACCAAGTGATAAACAATATTATACATTTTGAAAACGTAAACAATGCTTAAATACATCACGGCTATAAAAATAAACGTTTCTAATGCTAGTTTGCAACAATAAATGTTAAATTTTAATGCCGATGTCCAAATTCTGTTTAAAACCGGCTTGAGCAAAACGTGTTATATTTTTATGAAATGAAATAGTTTACGAAACTGCATAAAATATTCAAATAAAACGCCTTTAAATTATAGTTCAATATTAATATTATTAAACCAAACGTATGTTCTTCATCAGGAAAATTAATGAATACATAAGTTCATCGAAACATTGATTATTAATAAATATTAATACAAAACTATAATGCAAAGCAGTTTTATTTTAATACAATGAGTTCTGAAAATTGTTTTTAACTATGCATAAAATATCTATAATAGTTTTTAAAAAATCTAATTAAAATACCTTTTCTTGTTTTATGATTCTTCCATTAAATATATTCTATTTAACTTCATTGAATATAGTTTCCAAAATAGTAATTTCTTCCGTTTTCATCATCATCCATCTATATTTGGTTATGATTTGATGCTTGATAAAATGGAATGTCTGTCATCTAAAATTTATAAAAACCTTGTAACTCTAACTAATAACATAAAGAATATGCTGCTATAAATCAAAAAAATTAAATTACAGTCGAACTTCCGTAACTCGAATCTCCATAGTTCACGAAAAAAAATTCGAGTTATAGAAAATTCGAGTTATAGAAATAAAAAAAAATTATTTTTTTTATTGTTATTATATATTTATCTGTTTTGGAAATAATTAACGTGGTACAAAATAAAAACATATATTTTTCAAATGAATTTATTCAGGCTATATTGCACATAACATATTAATCTAACAAAGAAAAAACTACAAAACATATACATATGTACATTTGTATTTATATCTATAGTTATTATACATTTTACATTTATTTTATAAAAAAGTCCGTAATTTTTTTTTGCTTTACAGCAAGATAATAATCGTTGTCAATGTAATTTTCTAATGTTTGTAATGCACGATACACTTGCTCGGGAACAGTTTCTTTTGCACACAAATAGTCACTGCACTTACTAATAATTTGGCGCATTTCTTTATTTGTTGGTGGAGTTGGATCATCTATTGGCGTATTGTCGGTATCAGTGTCGGATGGTACATCATTGCATTCGTCTTGGTTTTTTTGAAATTTTTCTAAAATGTCTATGTCTGTTGGGTATTCTGCTGTAATTGCATCGTCATCTACAGATAAATATTCATCTACCGTTATCGCGTTGCCTTGTGTTTTTATCTGGTAATCATCAAATAGGGTCTTTAACTCCGATAGTGGTAGATCGTCCTCTTCCTCCCATTCCATATTATTTTGTATTAGAAAACCAGCTTTTCTAAAACAATTTTTGATTGTTACATGTGTAACATCGAGATTCCATGCCTTCGATAAATTTGTAATGGAATCCCAGAGAGTAATTTGACTGTCAGATTTATCTTCTAATGCAAGTAACGTTTTTTGTAAAATTCGCCTTCTATAATGCTGTTTTACATTTTTAATAATACCCTGGTCCATAGGCTGCAACTTCGAAGTTAAATTTGGCGGAAAAAAAGCAACTCGAATTGATTTTAATTGTTTTGTTATTTTCGGATGCGATGGACAATTGTCGACGAATAATAAAATTTTTCGTTTTTCGGCAGTAATTTTTTTATCTAAATTTGAAAGCCATTCTTCGTATAGTTCACTTGTCATCCAAGCTTTTTTGTTATTTCTGTAGATTATTGGTAAAAAATGTTTCCCTTTGAAACAACGCGGATTTTTTGATTTACCAATAACCAGAGGCTTCAATTTTTCTGTACCACACATATTGGCTCCTAGCATAATGGTAATTCTTTCCTTACTGTGTTTTCCACCTGTACACTTTTCATTTTTAAAAGTTAGTGTTTTATTTGGTAAACATTTGAAGAACAAGCTTGTCTCGTCTGCGTTGAAAATGTCTTTTTCGTCATATTGCTCTAAAAGTACCGGTAAAATATCGGTTTGCCACTTATCACATTCACTTATATCAATATCTGCACTTTCTCCACATATAGATTTTTGAACAATATTATGTCTTTTTTTAAATTTATCTAGCCAACCCACACTTGCTACAAAGTCTGTATGGTCCAAAGATTTGGCAAAATATAGAGCTTTTTCTCTAATAAGAGGACCAGAAATCGGAATATTTTGTTCACGTATGATTTTAAACCACTCAAACATAGCTTCATCGACATCTTTATAAACACAAGATTTAAATCGCTTCCGGTCAGCTATGACACCATTTTCGGCTTCTTTTAAAATATTTTCTTTATTTTTAAAAATCGTAGACAGTGTACTTGGAGGAATTCCAAAGTCCACGGCAATTTCCTTCTTCTTCTTCACACCTTTATCGATTTCACTGATTAATTTAACTTTGTCTGACAATGATAGCGTTTTTTGTTTTCTTTTTCGGTCACCCATGTTCACAACTGCGTTAAAGAAGAAAGACTAATTTTACAAATAAACATTTCTGATATTTATAGTTTTCTTTACTTATTTTTAACTTAAAAGCTTGTTGAGAAAGTATTGTCTCTTAATTTTACTAAGAAAGAGATTATCAGTATTATGACGGGCTATTGCCAAGAATTTACCTACGCTGTATACAGTATACTGGGATTATCGCCGGTAATAAAGGTATAGTTATTACCTGCGATAATCCCTTAATATGCTTTTAATATGCTCGTTAAATGGAAAGGCCACAAATGACCACAAATTACGTTATTATAAGAAAAATAAATTGTAAATTTCTTCGATTTATGGAAGTTGGGAACATAAAATTCGACTTAAAGAAATTCGAGATAGAGAAGTAATTTTGTATATGTAATATACTCCTAACGCATAGTTTTTTTTATAAATTCGAGATATAGAAAACTTCGACTTACAGAAGTTCGAGTTACGGAAGTTCGACTGTAATTATACTTATTTACTTACTTGTATCTATGGAGAGCAGATGGAAAATTTTTCTCTTTTCGGTGTAGTTCCAATACTGATATTCTTCAGATAATTGAATAACATCAACTAGCGTAAAACAGCTTTAATCTTTGTATATAATATATTACTAAATGACTGATTAAATTAAATAAACAAAATAACACCATATTTACACTTCTAAAGCGAAAACAATGTGCCTACCATGTGCCAACCAAGCAGAATTCAACAGCGATCACAAACTACAATCCCCCACCACTTTAAACACTAAACGCAAAATGGTTGAACCATAAGCAGTGGCGGGTTAATATTTACTTCTCTGTGCAACAGAAATTTAATATTTTATTTATGAATATTATTTAGACTATATTATCTTGAGGGAAAAATAATACAAGTTACTAAACAATTAAAAAAATTATGCTCCCAAAAAATATATTTCATTTTCGAATGTTTAAAAACAGAAGATGATAAGTTCAATAAAAAGGTTTTTTGTTCCTACGCCAATGGTTAAACGTAAGCCTATCTTGTGAAATCAGTAACAAGAGCTATCGCCTATATACAAATTATAGATATTTATAAATTATAAATATATTTAAAATATATTTAAAATATAAAATATTTTATTTATTTTCATTAACATAATGTAACGTGTAATTATATTTTTTATTTTATATTATTACTGGCTATATTTATACGCCATTAATATAAGATTGAAAATGCATAGTTTTAGAGTTACTTTCAAAAGTATGTGTATAAACCACAATATATCATTTTAATAACGATATGCAATTAATTTTATTCAAAAAATTCACAAAAATTGCAACATGCCAAGTTTAAAGTTCGGGATTGCTTGTCTAATTGCTATCTTCAAACATGTAGCGCGAATACAAAAATATGTGGAATTTAATATTATTAAATTGATTCTTTTAATTCTACAAATTTATTGTAACTGATTATTCTAAAAATTACATAATGTATTTCCAATTAATAATTCAATAATTAATTTAATAATATTAATTAATTTATATAAAATAAGAGCTAATGCATTTTTTAAATATTTTTCATAAAAACTCCTATACTGTTCAACCGATTTTAATGAAATTTTCAGGATAAATTTTTCTAGTGCCCAAGATGGTCATGTGGTTTTGGTTTTTTCCAGTGATGCTTTTCTAATTTCAAAATTTTGAAATTAGAAAAGCAGTAAATTCTAAGAAGAACATTACCAACGAACAACTCGATGTATCTAAATAAAAATAATATTAAAGAAAATCCCAAAACCACACTTAAATTAAAATAAAGCTAAATACGTATTTCGGAAGCTAAGCTTCCATCTTCAGTAGCAAATAAATTTACAAAAATCTTACCTGTGATCCTAGTACATGAACACTTAAGCACTTGTCAAAGGTCACTGGTGAGTCGAAAAAATGAAAATAAAATAGGTAAAACTATGTTGGGGGTGGGGGTGTTGGTTAAAAGTCAGTGGTCAATTTTGATTGGGTAGTATGTCGAAAAGAATAGATCGTGGGATTGGTCCGTCATCTGCGTTTATAAGATTGCCTTTATTTTTGAAAATATAAAGACTTTCTAAAATATCTAATTGATTAAAATTTGTAACTTGTTTGATTAATTTTAAATTTTTAATATCTAAACCGTGGCAAGTATCATAAATATGTTGGGCTACACTAGATTTGCTAATTCTATTATTTTTGAAGTGGGCTATATGTTCTTTAAATCTGGTAATGATGGATCTTTTTGTTTGACCAATATATTTCAAACCGCATTGACATTGAATTTCGTAAATGCCTGCCTTATTATTCACATCTACTTTGTCTTTCGGATTGCCTAACAAGTTACTAATAGTGTTTGGAGAAGTATAGCAAATTTTTAAATTCGTACTATTTAATTTAGGTTGAAGTTTTTTGGACAACGATTTATTGAAAGGAATTTTAACGTAATATTTTTTATTGTCAATATCTGGTGGACTTAAAGTTGTTTTTGTTTTCAATTTTAATTTAAATTTACGTTTTCGAATTAAGTTGGTGATAATTTCTTCTGAAAATCCATTATTTTGAGCTATTTCTTTAATTAGATTTAATTCTTTTTGGTATCTAGATTTAGTAAGTGGAACTGTGAGTAGTCTGTTTACTAGAAAATTGAATGAAGCTAACTTATGTTGTAAGCAATGATTAGAATCAAATGAAATGTATTTGTTAGTATTTGTTGGTTTTCTGTAAATGTCAAACTCTAATAAATTATTGTTTCTGATAACTAAAATATCTAAAAATGGGATTGAGTTATTTTCTTCTATTTCATACGTAAATTTAATTGTAGGGTACACCTAGACCTCACTTTGCGTCGTGGTTACGTTCCAGAAAAACACGACGCAAATTGAAACGACGCAAAGTGAATTATGATTTTCTATAGCATTTTCTATAGCAAAAAAATTAGACTCGAACCCAAAACAACGCAACTTCGAAAATCTAACGACGCACAGTGAAAATTGGTACTAATTCAGCAGCGACGCAACTTCGAAAAAACGCAAAACGAAACGACGCAAAGCGAGGTCTAGGTGTATTTAGAATTTAATTTTTGAACAAAGTTATCTAAATTATCTTTTGAAGTATCAAATATGGCAAAAATATCGTCAACATACCGGAGCCAAATTCTAGGAAAGTAGGGTAGCTCAGCTTTTAAGTCTATTTCGAATTTACTCATAAATAAGTCAGCTATGAAAGGTGAAAGACTGTTTCCCATACTTGTCCCCTGGACTTGTTTAAAGAATTTATTGTTGATTTGAAAAAAGTTTTGATTCATACATAAATTAGTTAGTTTAATATATTCTGAAATTTTGTCTGAATTAAAGTTATTCAATGTCAGAAGATTTTGCAAAAAGTTATTAATTGTAATATCAACTGGTACGCTGGGAAATAATGAAGAAACGTCAAAAGATACCAAAATTTCGTTTTCTTTTAATTTTAAATTTTTAATTTTGTCAATAAACTCTAATGAATTTTTAACTGCAAAAGAATTTTGTTTAATTTCTAAATTATTGAACTCATTTGTTAGCCAAACTGATAATTTAGATGTTGGGGAATTTATACCTGATACAATGGGACGCATTAAGTTACCTGGTTTATGAATTTTTGGCAAACAGTACATTCTCGGTACGATGGGATTGCTAACATTTAATTTCCACTTTAACTTAGGGTCCAAAACACTATTGCAATTTTTAATTGTTGATTTTGTGTTACTGATCATGCTGGGTAAAGGGTTTCTTTTAACTTCTGTATAGGGTCCATCAGAAATCATGCGTTCAACTCGGGATTTATATTCTACTTTATCTAAAATTACAATATTATTGCCTTTGTCCGCTTTTAAATAATAACAGTTTTTTCTTTTTAATTGCTTTATTATACTATGTTCTGAAAAATTTTGTTTCAAATTACTTGAGGAAATATTATTTTCTAGTTGTATCTTACATGCATTTCTAACGAATTCTTTGGTGGTATCATTGAAATATTTAATGGAACTTTCAATTCCCGCGATAGTGTCAATTATGGGTAATGAATTGTCTGGTAAACAATAATTTAAGCCTTTATTCAAAATATTATTTTCTTTATCTGTAAATGTTAAGGACGATTGGTTTATTATTATATTTGAAACTGTCGGTTTTGATTTTACTGATCTACGGGGAAGTAAATAATTAAATTTTTTGTTTAATTTTGTAAGTTTATTACGGAATCTAAAATTATTAATTTCAAAAATTTCTCTTTGTTTAATTAACCAAAATTCAAATTCTAAATTACTGAGATTTTTTGTTAATTTTAAGTGAAGCTCATATAATTCAATTTCTAATGAACTTCTTTTGGAATAAAAATAATTAATTTCTGATTTTAACCAACTTTGTTTTGCTAGATTTGAAATTGTGTTCAGATTTCTACAATTAGGACTTATTTGAATTTTCATAAACTTGGGAAAAACGTTAAATTTTTTGCATTTTTTAAGAAAAATGAGGTCTGCAGTAATACATTTAATTTTACATACTAACTTATGGTAAAGGTTAAGATCGGTTGACCGGGAAGTCATCTTAATAAAAGATTAGAAAATGATCTACTGTGGCGAAATTTAAATAAAAATAATATTATAAAAATAATATTAAAGAAAATCCCAAAACCACACTTAAATTAAAATAAAGCTAAATACGTATTTCGGAAGCTAAGCTTCCATCTTCAGTAGCAAATAAATTTACAAAAATCTTACCTGTGATCCTAGTACATGAACACTTAAGCAGTTGTCAAAGGTCACTGGTGAGTCGAAAAAATGAAAATAAAATAGGTAAAACTATGTTGGGGGTGGGGGTGTTGGTTAAAAGTCAGTGGTCAATTATGATTGGGTAGTATGTCGAAAAGAATAGATCGTGGGATTGGTCCGTCATCTGCGTTTATAAGATTGCCTTTATTTTTGAAAATATAAAGACTTTCTAAAATATCTAATTGATTAAAATTTGTAACTTGTTTGATTAATTTTAAATTTTTAATATCTAAACCGTGGCAAGTATCATAAATATGTTGGGCTACACTAGATTTGCTAATTCTATTATTTTTGAAGTGGGCTATATGTTCTTTAAATCTGGTAATGATGGATCTTTTTGTTTGACCAATATATTTCAAACCGCATTGACATTGAATTTCGTAAATGCCTGCCGCGATGTATCTAATTCACCCTTACTTAACATATAAATAGCAATGTAGTCTTTTTTGTATTAGTCTGATGATGTTTGAAAGAACGAAACGGCCGTCACTTTAATAATAAAAATTGTGGAAAAACGAATCATTTTTGTTTTATTTTATTTAAAGTATAAGTATTTAAAATAAAGCTGCTTCAGGTTGTAATTCTGTATTAATTTTTATTTTTATTAATAATTGACGTTCTCAACGTACATCTTCATCAGCAAAAATGATACAAATGACATATATAGTAAAAAAAACAGAACATAGAAACAAGTTACTGGTAACAAAATAAGTAACTTCTTTCCATTTTCTGTTTATTTACCGTAAATGTCATTTTGTATCATTTTTCCTGATGAAGATATACGTTATTAATAAACATTAATACAGAACTACAAAATTGTTTTATTTTAATATAATGAGTTCTGAAAGATTTTTTATTATGTTAAAGTATATTTTATGTTAAAGTTATCTACAGTTTTTTAAGTAAACTTGGGATCGTCGGTTCAGTCCAAGCTCGAACCGAAAAATATATTTTATTTTTTTATTTTTAAATATCAAGTATACAAGATCGAAAATATAGTAAAACACGTAAACAACTAGAATACTTGTTAAAATCGGATTTTTTTTTTTTTTTTCGAACGTTAAAATCGTCGTTTCATTTGGTTTTAGCTTGTATTCGGTTTTGACTAGTAATTTATCGTAACATGGGCTCTTATGGCAACCGGACAGTATAAAAAGGGAGAAACAGCGCGCATAAAATCAGTTATCGTTCAGTTATCGAAATTATCAGTTCGCATAAGCTAAAGTAGCCGTAATACCGAAGAAGCTGTGGAACAGCCGAATACGAAACGTTGGTAAGCAAGATATTGTATCCCTGTTGAACGTTTGTGTCTTCCAAACGTATCCTCCACTTGTTACTAAGGCGACTTCCCGAGGTAACAGGAAAACCGCTGTCCTACTACCTATAAAGCACTCGTGTCTTCCGAGGGTCTACCCTCTCTGGTCACGTTGCTACCGGTGTCTGCCCTGGGACACAACGTAACCTTTTCCTCCGCCAGCGCAGGTGTCTGCCACTGTGCTGGTAATTCAGATGTCCGAATTACGATACCGCGATATTTAGATATTTATCGCCGACGTCGCGATGTCGTAAATATAATCGAAGTGCGAAACTATCAGACATTGCATTGTATTGTAATTCATAATTGTCGTTGTCTCGTATTAAATACTGTATTATTTTGTATTCTTTCTTTATTATCTTTTCATTTACTGGGCAAAAATAAATAATTAAATAAACTTTTGTGCGTCACCATTATTGCTAAGGCAATCCTGTCACACTCCTATCAATTTCAGCGAACGACTGGGCAAATTCTCCACTGTGATATCCAGATACGCAGCGTCGGCACCGTAAGATTGAAGTTGGCGCCCGAGGGTAAAATGACATGCGTCATTTAGCTAAAAGTATTAGAAATAATTTAATGAGAAATAACATAATTTTTAAAAATTTAGATAATAAATTACAAACCGCGTCCTCGAAAGATATTCTAGAAATTTATCAAATAGATTCTTTAAGTTCAACATTTAGATGTATTCCAAAAATTACAAAAACACACATCTTTCCCAATTCATTTCAGAAAATGAAAGTTAAATTAGCTACTCGAATTTTTAGCAGAACTGTTTCGGTAGCAATATCCTCAGCAATTTTAACAAAACAATTACATTCAAATACATGTAATGGTACGGGTGAATTTTTGTTAATTATAAATAATATTTTTGATTGTTTCAATAGCAAAGTTATTAATGATGCAAATCCACTAAAAAGTGCTATTTCTATTTATTATTTAGATATTTTAAACGAAATTGAAAACTGTTTCAAAATTATTAAATCATTTAAAATTTTAAATGCAGACGGAAGTGAAAAACAAAATATATATATATTGTTTTAAAGGCTTAAACCATACAATATAAGCTACATTATTATTATGGCAGGATTTAAAAAATGAAAATATAAAATACTTGTTGACTAACAGACTTCAGCAAGATGCTATTGTACATTTGTTTTCTGTCATAAGACGTAGGGGTGGGTATAATTACGCACCAACATGTCGTGAAATCAGAATTTCTCCCCAAAATAATATTTATATTAGATTGCAATCTACCACCGATTCCAACAGAAACTGCGAAATTGATGAAGATGATGATGATATAATTATTTTAACAGATGACAAAATACAAAATATATCTTTAGAAACCTCAATAGAAACAGAAATATCCATAAATAATTCTGATTCCGATTCTAGTTCTTCAACTTCAGATTTTGAATCAAATTTTTCAATTGAAAAATGTGCGGTAATATATGTTACAGGCTATATAGTGTTTAAATTATTAAAGAATTATAACTGTAATATATGCAATAAACATTCAAGAAAATTAAATATTTTGAAAAATTAGTATTGAACATTAAAGTTTTATATTTTATGGTTTTATTTTTTAGGGTGCATCGAAAAAAATTGAAATTGCTGCCCGATAACCGTGTGAATAATTTTAGGCATTTACATCTGGTAAGTAAAATATTCACTACATAATTTTCTCATTGACTCTTCAAAGACTTCGTGGCAGAAAGACAAGTATGAATATTATTGGTGGTGGTAGACATCCAGTTTTTACCGATGAAATTAAAACGGAACTAGAAAACTGCATATTATCACGAGCAGAATGGGGGTATCCTGTCGACAGAAAAGAATTATTAGATCTAGTCCAAAGTTATGTCCAAAGTAATGACATAAAAACCCCTTTTAAAAATCAAAGACCCGGTGAAGACTTGTACTTGAATTTTATGAAGAGAAGGAATCTTCTTTCGTTTAAAAAAGCCAGAACAATTGCAACAAAAACGTGCAGATGCTGCTGATCCGTTTGCTGTACATTATTTTTATAACAAATTGGATAAGATAATTCGAAGAGAAGGTCTGTGTGAGTTGCCTGAACTTGTACTGAATTGCGATGAAACCGGATTCGTTAAAGCAATTGGAAAAAAGGGAAGCAAGTGCTTTTACCGAAGAGTTGTTTTACCACCTCATAATATATAAAGCGAAAGGTGGTGTGCAGGTTAGATGGACCAGTCCTGAAAATGAATATCCGGACACTATTTATTCCACGACAGAAAATGGATACATGGAAGAATCAGTTTTTTTCTGTTGGTTTAAGACACTCCTTATACCATATGACGAGTCTGTGCGAAGAAATAAGGGTGTTAATAAGAAAGCCGTTCTTATAATGGACGGACACAAAAGCCACATAAGTTTCCGTGTTGTGAATGCTGCCCTCAATTCTAATATTATACTATTAAAACTACCTAGTCATTTGACTCACCGAATGCAGCCACTCGACAAATGTGTCTTTGGTCCCCTTAAAATTGGGTGGGAAAAAATTCTTGTGGCCCAAGGGCGTCGTGCTCTATTGACATCCCAAAATACAATCAACAGGAAAACATTTGTCGAACTTTTGGCAGAAGCTTGGACAAAATATTTACTAGAGAGCAATATTGTTTCTGGGTTTCGAGAAACAGGCTGCTTTCCGGTAGATTTATCAAAATTTCCCGTACAAGACTATGATCACATTAAGCTAGAGTGTTTCAAAGTAGAGCAAAAGAAAAAAGAAGAAAATGTACTAGTGAATGAGACTCCTAAAAACCAAACACAAAGATCAGAAACAATGCTAGGACCAAGAATTCCATTTGAAGAAATTACTATTGAACATAATGTATTGAGAGTAAAATACTAAAGGATGAAGTATGCCAAATTACAGAACTTAAAAGTAAAAAAGATACGCAGTAAACTGATCTCTAAAAAGAAACTTCAAAAAGTGTCTACAATTACCCCACCTTACCCTACGAAGTTTCAAATGTTCTTTTCAAAAACATTTACCACAAGCTTATACACAATAACGACCTTTATCCTCATGATTTTATACAAAGCTTTGGGATAGAGGGCAAGCATTGGCGAAATGAAAGCGAAAAGTCAAGAGAACTTTCTCTAAGACATGATATGACATGTATATTATTATGCAACTTGCAGCCAACTGATCATACCCAAATAATTGAAAGTCTGAAAAGGAAAAGACTTTCGAGCCCAACAGGACACATAAAGAAAAAGAAAATACAACCAGAATTAGAAGCTTCCACTTCAAGTTTTCAAGCATCCACTGAGGGAACTTCTTCTAGTGAAACCAATACAAGTTCAAAATCTGACATATCCATGAGAGATGACACAGAGTCAAACAAGCTAGAAGAGGAAACATACAGACTATGGCTGATAGAAGGGATGCCCAATGAGGAGCAAGTACACAAACAATTTAGCCAATGAATTCATGTGTGATAGACCGGATTCTAAGTGGGACATTGGAGACAGAAAATTGAAGAAGTTCATAGAAGTAAAAGTCAATGAAGCCATCTCTTCTTACACTCTCAAGAAATCAAATATCCATGAGAACTCATCTCTGTTTGTTTTTAATCCTCAAACAGGCATCCGTACAATATTGGATCATCCTGGTGATCTGGTAGGCATAAATAAAGTCATGGCTTTCTTAATAAAAAGGCATACAATAATGGAAGGAGAAAATATTATTGACACCCCTATCCAGGAAGAATACAATTTAGAAGAAAAGGTTTTTTGTAGCCCCTGGTTCAATGAATTTCTTCAACAGTGGGAAAAAGACTGGTGGCAGAACGAAGAATATAGAGAAAGACCAGAGACAATGTATCGTGTTCTAGATGACAATCCAAGGACTGTTAGGGCTTCAACATTACATAAAAACCTAACAAAATTGAATGAGAAAAATAGGAGAACATATATAAAATGGAAAGGGAAAATAATTCCAGATGGTTTAGTTAGAAATATTCCCATATTAGATGAAAACACAAGTGATTTAATCCTTGTAAACAAGTTTTTTGAAATAACAGAAGACATGAAAAATATGGAAATAAAAGGAAATTTTGACAAAAACACAACAATGCCCAAAAATATCATGGAAATTATTCATGAGATATGGAGAGAAAGTAACACCAGCACTTTTAACATCAATCTGCAATGCCTCACACCATTAAAAAGAGAGATTGTAGGTAATGCCCTAGGTATAGGACAAAAGAAAACAATATACAACCCAGAGAATACTAAAACCAAACAAAGAGATTACAACGACATAAAGCCTCAAAAATATCATCCATGGTTTGATGATTTAATTGTTGGACTAAATGAAGATGGACCTTACAAAGGATATGTACCATACATTGAACTATTAGATAGGGGGCATGATAACAATCATCCAATTGCCAGACTATGTGAAAACACTTGTCACAAAATAACCAAAATTTTGCTCTCTTCCAATACTGCAATAACATCATCAAAGCTCACAAATTTGCATTCCAGATTAGGAGGATCCTACTTGAGCAGGTCACCAAAATCAAAAAATGATTCAATTGCAATTATACCATTGTATGCCACTCTATACAAGAGAACTGGCAATGAAGGGACAAAGAAGATAAGGCTTTTATCTGGGATCTTAATCAGGGGCCCAAGTCATGCAAAATCTCCCACTGATAGAATAAATTTCATTACAATAGAATTTATGTGGGATAACAACAGGAGCAAAGCTTTCCTTGATTATATAAACAAAGCGTATCATGTTTCCAAAGACAAATTAATGCTGGTCATTAGACAAAATTCTATTATGAAAGAAGACACATCATATGGTACTTTCAACATCAACTCAATGTATCTGCCAATAAATTTATTAGGAACAGTGATCCTAGAAAACCCCTCAATGCAATCAAATTTCAACCCGGAACGTCTCATTACTGAACTTTTAGACAAAAATTCAAAATGGTTTGTTGAACGGTTTACTGAGGGGCTAATCATGGCAATGATTGGAAATTCCAGAGACGAAGGATATTTTGCTATGTTACGAAAAATATATATGGTTTTATTCTCATTAAAGAGAAATGAGGCATCTTCATCATGGGATATCGAGGATTTCTGTAATAAAATTAATGAGTGTCTCATAGATAACCCTCTCTCTATGCACTTTCACAAATCCATTTTGGAGATCCTGAATATTTATGCTCTGGAGGAATTAATGAAGAGCTCTTCAATCTAAATGTATTTGGGTTCAAAAAAAAGTGTTAAGTAAAAACAGAAATTACTATTGAACATAATGTATTGAGAGTAAAATACTAAAGGATGAAGTATGCCAAATTACAGAACTTAAAAGTAAAAAAGATACGCAGTAAACTGATCTCTAAAAAGAAACTTCAAAAAGTGTCTACAATTACCCCACCTTACTCTACGAAGTTTCAAATGTTCTTTTCAAAAAATAAAAATAACATGGTTTTTTGCAGTTCCTAAAAATTTGTTGAAAAACCACATAGCAGATTTTAACTTGACAGCGACGAAATATTAAAAAAAAGCTGGATC
Organism: Clivina fossor; assembly: GCA_963966155.1. Classification (NCBI taxonomy): domain Eukaryota; kingdom Metazoa; phylum Arthropoda; class Insecta; order Coleoptera; family Carabidae; genus Clivina; species Clivina fossor. The sequence goes on from OZ014551.1 coordinate 38,010,845, forward strand.
TCTTAATACTTTTCTAAAAAAAAATAAAACTTCTTCTAGTAAACTCAGTGAAATCAGTGTTTCCGAACCGTGCTCATCATCCAGTTTGCATGAAAGTGCTATTATTGCAAATATTGAACTTGAACAACATGATTTAAGTGAAAAACATTTAGGGAAAGATTTAGCTGTAGTTGACCACGAAACCACATTGTTAGTCTCTGTAAATTTAGAAGATTCAGCTGAATGGGAAATATTGATGAAAAACTACGAGTAGTTTTAATCGAAATGGGGCCTGTTCAAAAAAAAATATTATATATCCTAGACACATATGGTCGTAAATTTAGCGACACATATTATAATAGAAAAATGAAAAATGGGGAGTTCGTGCCAAGAACATGGCTCATTTATTCCAAAAATTTGAACTATTTGTTTTTCACCTACTGAATAAAGTAGTCTTGTGGAAGTTTATAACGATTAGAGGAATGTTAGTACAACTTCTGCATAGACATGAGACTAGTGTAAACTATATGAAAAATTTCTTAAAATGGAAGGAACTGGATGAGAATTTATAAAACAAAACTACTATTGATTGGCAGACTCAAAACATGTATGAAATGGAAAAGAAACAATGGACGAGTGTTTTAGAACGCTTGATTGAAATTATAAAATTCCTTGGTAGCCAAAATTTAGGTTTTCGCGGATCGTCTGATAAATTATATAAAAGGAATAACGGCAATTTTTAAAAATTAGTGGAACTGTTTGCAAAGTTTGATCCCGTTATTCAAAATCATGTTGAAAGGGCCCTTCAACGAAACAATAGAGTGCACTATTTGAGTAAAGATAGTCAAAATGAAATATTGGAAACTTTAAGTAACTCGATTTAAAGCTCGATTAGTTGCAAAAGGTTTCCAATAGAACGATGACGACATAGATTTAAGTGGCATATATTCACCCGTGGCAAAATTAACAACTCTCCGCATTGTATTGGCTGTGGCTAATCATTATCAAATACCAATTTATCAAATGGATGTGTGCAGTGCATTTTTATATGGTGAAATTGAAGAAAAAGTTTATATGTGTATTCCAGAAGGTATACTACAAGAAACAAATAAAGTGTGTAAATTAAATAAATCACTATACGGACTCAAAAAATCACCTACATATTGGTATAAAAAATTTAATATGTTTATGGAAAGTAAAGGACTTGAAAGATCGAAAAGTGACTATTGTTTGTATACAAAGCTGAAAAACAAAGAAAAACTGTTTGTATTACTATACGTGGACGATCTATTAATTTTCGGTTCAAATAAAACTCATGTTGACAAACTAAAAACTGAAATGTGTAAACAATTTAAAATGAAAGACTTAGGTTTTGTGTCGAATTATTTAGGTATAAATATTCAACAAAACTTAAAAACTGGTGAAATAAAGTTAAACCAAACAGGGTATTTAAAAAGTATAAATACGCCAATGGACAGTAGTTTCAAAATAATAAATACAGCTGATAGAAACAATCGTCGGTCGCTTTATCATCATGCGAAGCTGAATACATTGCATATATTTAAAAGATTTGTTGTTATCAGTGATGAAAGTGAAGTGCTTATCTTTGAAGATAATCAAAGTGCAATTAAAATATCGAAAAATCCTGAAAATCATAAGCGATTAAAACACATAGATATCAGGCACCATTTCGTTGGGGAAAAAGTAAACGATGTTATAATTAATATACAATATTTGCCTGCAAATGAGCAACCTGCTGATATGCTAACAAAACCAATAAATAAAGTATTGTTAAATAAGTTTTGTTATCTAAAAAAGCACAGAAGAGAAAACATGGTATATGCTTGTAGTAATCGGATGCGAGAACTTTCAAGACTGTTGATTGCTTATCGAAATATTGTCCATGAAACGAACGCTACGTTTAAAGAGCTTCTCCACCCTAAAAACTTCGACAATGTAGTATCTGCTGCAAGAAATATTGTAGGGTTCGATCCAGTAAAAAAAACATTTGAGTCAGTCTTTGTACAACATATGTCGCCAAATTTTGTACCGAACAGACAAACACAGATAAGAAAGCGAATTAATAAAAACGTGTTAAAAAAAAACTACATTGATTTTTGAAATAAAATAAAAATGAATCATCTCTGTATATCTCTTAATTATCAGTAATTCAAAAATTCGTTAATATTGACATAGGTGTGTTAATTGCAGAAAACGGTTTACCATCTACATCCGATCATTTTTTAGTGAAAATACCTAAAAGAAATGGAAAACTAGTTCGAAAGCGATGTGTCGAGTGTTACCAGAACATAACCACAACATTTGGACCAGGCAAGGCTGCTTCAAAATCGAAGCAGGTCGATACACAATGTTCCATTTGTAAGAAACCTTATTGTATTGAGTGTAAAAAAAACATTTGAGTCACCGAGTCTAGCAAGGTTTGGGTACTTCATCAGCGAAAGAAGGCAAAAAATATTTTCAAAATATAAAACGGCATCGGATCGCACTAAACTATGGTGGACCAGACGATGATAAAAATATAATATTAGCATTCAGTGAAGAAAAATAGACCAAATAGAAGAATAGACCACCACCACAATCGGATAATCAAAATCCTGAACTGAGATCATTTTGTGATTTCATAATACAGAAGATGAAGAATTATAATTCTCATACAAAGAACGCAGTGCAGCAAGATATTTGTCAGATTATTTTTCGAGCTGATCAAGGTTTTTACGACCATCCACAACAATTTGAATACATTCCTCAATCTTCACTTTCTGCAAGTACATCTTCTAGGCAGACGCCATCCACATTCACACACTCATCAGATGGATGTACAATTCCATCACCAACCATTCCAAGCACAACACAAGCTGATGTACGAAATATAGACAGTGAGACTTTTTCTCCTATGAGCGATTACTCCGAGTTGGATATTACCGAACTGGTTTAGTTATTTTCTTTGATGATCCGTTTCAGTTGGTTACAAGACGATTATGGACGTGCCGTCTACATTAAAAGAAGTTACAGTAACCGTTACGGTACATGCAACGGTTCGCTAATGGGTACCCGGCTTAAGGATAACCTTTGTGAACATACTTATTAAAAATATATTATTTCTGCAATAACTGTTGCCATAAAGGTAAGTACATACATATGTACGATTATTATTTATTTACACTCCAGATATTTTTTATTATATTCCCTCTAACTGCGGTCGGTTCTGAGCTGATCACAACTTATTATTATTATTTTTATTGTATTATTTTTACAGATAGACTCATGTCGGCTTCAAAGAAAAAATGTAGGCAATATAATGTCGAATATTTGAAATATGGTTTTATTCAGTCACCCATAAACAATACATTGCCAATGTGCCTGATTTGCCAGAAAACTTTCTCAAATAAAGCCATGAAACCTTCCCGCTTAGAAGAACATTTTACCAAAATACATCCTGACAGAAAAGATAAAAGTTTATCTTATTTTCAAATGCTCAAAGATCAACATTCGAGACGTCCAACTTTAGCTGGTATTTTTCAGCGGCATCGAAACAAGACAATGATGGATTACGTGCCTCTTACAACATTTCCTTACTTATTGCTAAATTGGGAAAACCGCACACTATTGGAGAAGAACTGATACTGCCAGCTGTGAGTGAGGTTCTGCATACTGTCTGAAATTATTAAGAAAATCCCATTAAGCAATAATACAATACAGAGACAAATAGAAAGTACTCAAACTGATTTTATGAGGACTACCGAGTTTTCTTTACAGCTCGATGAATCTACTTTACCAAACCATGAGTCTTTACTTCTTGCGTACATTCGTTTCATAAAAGATGAAAAAATTTGTCAAGAATTATTATTCTCAAAAAAATTAGAAAGCGACACTAAAGGAAAATCTATATTTGACGTATTGGAACATTATCTTAAAGAAAAATGTATTCCTCTTAGTAATATCGTGTCCGTTGCTACTGATGGTGCTCCGGCAATGGTTGGACGATACCGTGGGTTTATTTCATATTTGAAAAATGCAGTACCAAATTTAATCGCCGTCCATTGTGTGATTCACAGACAACATGTGGTTGCAAAAACCCTTAGTGATCGCCTTCATTGCTCACTCCAGTATGTAATTACAGCAGTTAACAAGATCAGGAGCAATGCTCTCAATGATAGATTGTTTCAAAAGCTTTGTGATGAAAACGACGAAGGCTTCAATCGTTTGCTATTACACACTGAAGTTCGCTGGCTATCAAAGGGTACCTGTCTAAAAAGATTTTATGAACTCTTTGACTCAGTTATAACTTTTTTTGAAAACAAAGATTATTCGTTAAGAGAGAATTTATTGAAATTTAAGAATGATATAGCTTATTTAACTGATTTATATAACAAATTTAATGAAATGAATCTACAGCTGCAAGGAGATGATTTGAATTTAATCAAAGCAAAGACAACTATTTCTGCGTTCGTGTCAAAACTTGCCTTGTATAAACAAAATTTGGGTCGAAGACAATTCTATCAGTTTCAAAATCTTTCCTCAGCCGAAACAAATGATGACGATATTCTGGCTTATTGCCAGCATCTGGAAGCACTTAAAGAAGATTTTAAAAATAGATTTCAGGATATCCTCAATATGATCATTCCAGATTGGGTCCTAGAACCTTCCTCAAACATACAAACAGCAGAATTATCACTACAGGAGGAGTTGACAGAACTGTCAACAAATGAAGAATTAAAATTGAAATTAAAAAATGGATATCAAAAATTTTGGCTTCAAAGGCAAATTCCAGTGTTATATCCGGCCGTGTGGGCTACAGTCAAGAAATTTTTTATTGCATTCCCATCGTCATATTTAGCCGAAAGAGGATTTAGCGTAGTCTTCAATCTACTAACAAAGAAAAGAAACAGACTGTCAATACTGGAACGCGGCGACTTAAGATTGTTGATGACAGAAATGGCACCAAATATTGAGAAATTAGTATCATTACACCAGGCTCAGCCCTCTCACTAATAATAATATATATTTTTTTTTTGATAATATATATATATATATATATATATATATATATATATGTATATATTTTTAATCAAATTTTGAGCAATACACTAATATTGTTAATATCTTCTAATAAAATAATTTTTAAAATCTTTCTTGTTTTTCGCCCAAGACCCGAGCACTATTGAATCATTCTTTGAAAAAGTTGACGACACAATAAAGTTGGACACTACGGATTATAGTTACGTTATTGATTTTAAGAAGGGTAGTTAGTAAATTTCGTTTTTTTCTGAAAAGGGGAGGTAGTTTTTTCTTTTCAAAAAAGGGGGCGGTAAACCAAAAAAGGTTGGGAACCTCTGCTTTAGAGTAATAAAAAAATATAAAAATAAACGTATTTATAAGTTATAAACATTTTACCGCTAGTCTATCTGTATAAAATACGTGTTAATACGTGTACCCGCGCTCAAGCACTAGTCAAAAAATACGTTATAAATACGCTTCCCGCATACGAGTTAAGATGGCGCCCGTTGAAAAATATGTTCAGAACCTACCATTGCACATGCGCGAGAATTCTGTTGCTATAGCAAAAAACAGAGTAGAGCAACAAATACTATGTTATTATCTACTAATTTCATATCTGTCATTGATAAGACACTTCGAATAATCAGATTTAATTAACATTTCTTCGAGTAATATCAAATGTAAGATAAACTTGTTTTTTTATTAATAATTTTTTCAAATGGACACTTTGTGTTACTCAAAGAATATAATCATGGCCCAAAAGAGTCTGCCGAAGAAATATCTGTATTTAAAACAGAATTACGTCGTGCTGTGTTAGTACGCCGTGCAACAAATAGGGAGATTTACGATGAAATTAGTGTCTTGTAAGAAAATTAAATTATATAAATTAGCAAAACAATATTAATATTAATTGTTGTATTAGATATCCCACTGCCGCAATTTTGGTACCGTATTGGAGCATACGCTCTTCAATGACGAAATGGCGAAAAACCGTGCAGCCGAAAGTGCCAATAACAATAGAAGAACTAGCTACAATTTTGTTAGAAGATAATTGGCAACAGTTTTCAATTTGCACAAATGGCACAACATTTTTATCTGGTTTCGTTACTGCTAGTGATAACAGCACTGCAGTTATATTTGGTTGCAATGATTTTTGCAACAATATATTGGACTGCAAAGAATTGCATATTGACGGAACATTTGCAGTCAGACCAAGTAAACCAAATTAATCGCAATTATTAACAATTAATGCTATTATTTATGGAAATGTAAGATTAATTATTTAATTAATTTATATTTAATAAATAAAAATAATTTAAAAAAATAGTTTTTAGGCTTTACCAATAGCATATGCTTTAATGGAAAGACGAACAACATCATGTTATGACGCGGTTTTTAACCATATGAAAGAAGAGTTAGCTGTAACAATTCGACCAAAAATAATAATATGCGATTTTGAAAATGCTCTCCAGAGTAGTTTGAAGAAAGTATATTTTGAAGCTGAAGTGCGAGGGTGTTACTTTCACTTTGTTCAGGTATGTATTACAATTATAAAATACAAAATTTATTATTTTTACAATTTAGAAACATTTAAATTGTATTTGTTGTTTTTGCATTATAATTGCATTTAAGAAAACTTTTTTTTTCTTCAATTGCTTTTGAGTTACGTAATTTTTTAAATTAAATTTTTTTAACTTTGCTATACTATTCGATAGAGCAAAAATCATGATTTTTTTCAGTCCTGGATAACAAGCACAATGGAATGGGAAGATCTGTTTGAAACGCAATTGTTTGAAATTGACGAAATCATTGCGAATAGTGTGCATAGTGTTTTTGGCGAAATTTCAGAAGCAGATTTTGAAGTAGAAGAGGAAAACAATGATGAAGTTATAGACTTGACAAATGTATCAAGTTCGGAATAAGAAGAAATAATTGTCTTATCAAGTTCTGATTCCGAAACTGAGGATGAAACTGATTCCGAAACTGAGGATGAAACTCCTAAATGATACTAGAAGCAGAGAATACTTTAACCGTGAAAAAAATCGAGATGCTTTACAGCAAAGGCATATAGCTGTTCGAAAATACTACCCGGATGTGACAGGTATTGTTAATTATCATTTTTAAAACGTTAGTGCGTAAAATAACTAATTTCTATTAATGTTCATGTTTTTCTTATAAATTTTCGGTCAATTATAGTGGAAGATTGTAAAAAAAATACCAAAGTTTAAGAAACCAATACATGAAGGAATTAAAAAAAAATACAAAGAAACCAAATCAAAAAGTGGATCTGGGTTAAGTGATGCAGAGATGCCAAAACTATGGTTCTTCGAATCACTTCAATTTCTAAATGATTCATTAGAACAGAAGAAAAGTACTTTTGTTGGCCATCATAAACAATTTGACGAGTTAGACAATGATGAGAATATGATCATAGAATATTTAGATGAATCCGTAGTAAATGCGCATCAAGCCTTCATTGAAGATTTATCTGTGGGATTAAAAGAATCCGTCTGTTATACTTTAGCAGATGGATTCTTTAATCCCATCTTAACCGGTGTTTCGCGGAACACTAGTGTTCCGTGCAATTAGGTGAAGTGTTCCGCCAAACTTATGGTACGTTTACATTTGACATTTATTGCATAATATTTATGTCTGAGAGTAATGTAAACGGCAAAGAATTTCTGTAGGTCATATATGTCGTCATTCTGGAAATATGTACCGCCACATCTGTACGGCTATATGTAAACACCCGTTTTAAAACACAAGCAATTTCTATCTGACAGTTATGTTTCTAGCTATAGACACTTATCGCTCGACTGTGCGGTTATAAATGTAAACACTTTTTTTGCAAGCTGTGGCACGCTCTGAGATAAATTGCTGGAGTTGACTAGCCGTCTACTTTTCTATTCAGTATCTGGCAGTTCGGAATAGTTTTCAGAGTTCACAGTTGGGACTTTTATTGTAAAATTATTTTATTTTTAATATATTTTAATTCGTTGAAATAAAAAAAGGGAAAAAATAAAATAAAAATAAAAATGAGTGTAAAAGAAAGAGTGGTTAAAAAGTGAAGTTGATGAACTAATTAATTTTTACCACAATAAACCCAAACTATGGAATGTTACAAGCAAAATATATCGAGATAGGGTAAAAAAAAAAATGCTTTGCTCGAAATATCGGAAAACTTTCAAACTTCAATAGAAGAAGTAAGCCGAAAAATACATAACCTAAGAAATCAATGGAATAGCGAATACAAAAAAACTATAAGAAAGCACTCTGAGGATGCGGCCGACGATGCTTATATTTCAAAGTGGCCGTTTTTTAAAGCTCTTTCATTTTTGCAAAATTGATCACTATGCAGGGCACCTATAGGAAACATAACAAAGGAAAGAAAAAATGTTTATTGTATTTATATTTATTTAAATATGATTATTAAATTAAAGTTACATTAATATATATGGCCCTGGTGCTTCTCCTAAAGAACTAACTAAATATTCACGAAATTCTTCACGTACTTCTTTTGAATTTTTCGAATAATTATTACTTCCTTGTTGTATCAATGGAATTAAATTTTCTGTTGGCATTCCTGCTTGTCGCCAGTTTCCATCTATTATTTGACCAGTTTCTGAATTTTCTCGATCAAGCATACCTTCCGGAGAATATACATTTGCAGCAGCTTGGTTAGTCAATAAATAATTATGGAGACAGCAAGTTGCCAAAACAATAAAATCAGTACGTTCTGGAGCTAGAAGTATAGGATTTCGGAGTATTCTAAATACGCTAGACATTATACCAAACGCATTCTCTACTATTCTTCTTGCTCTAGAAAGTCTATCCACTTGATGCCGCTTTAACTATACTTGCATTCCACTAGTTCTAAAAATTCCTCCATCAGAGTTTCTTCCATTACTACCAACGGACACAATCAGGACCTTATAGTCAACATCCACATCTGCCATCAATACAGTACTATGTTGTCCTTTATAATTAAAATAAAAACTGCCACTATTTCGTGGAGCTTGGATAACAATATGCTTGCCGTCAATGGCACCTAGACATGTATTCAACGCCAGATGTTTTTGATTAATATACTTTTCATGTAGATTTTTATGATTTCATTTGATTGTATTACTATTGTAAAAATTTATAAAATATTAATGCTGTATTGTTCTTTTTTTAAATAACAAAATAGATTGCCTGAAGAAGATACACTCAGTATCGAAACTAGTTGCACGTGAAAATGAAATAAAGTAGTTTTATTCCAAAAAAAAGTGACCCATATCCCTGTGTAAGAAGATTTTTACGTATATCAGTTTCAAAGGTCGTTCAACTCAAGTAGTATCACTCAGTCAGGAACGGTTTTCAACGCGTTAAGATGGGCTTTCTAACAGATGTCCAAAATTTATATGGCAAAGATATTAAACAACTATGCAACCAACAAAAGAAAATACCAACTTATACCCTCGCAAAAACAATATTCAAGTAAGGTTTAGATAATTTAGATCTTTAGTTGCAATCTTTTTATTATTTTAAAATGAAAATTTCGAATAAAAAGTAGAAGTTTCAAGTGCCGCCAATTTCTTCTATGTAACAAAATTATGTATTTAAATCAAAAATATCAATTTTGTTTTTATAATTCTGTATCCACAAGTAAAAAATTTGTTTGAAATATTCATTGTTTAATTATTTATATAATTTACAACTCAGCATTGTAAAGAAGTATGCAGCAACCAGTAATCATATAAAATTTTTACTCCGATGCAAAAATAATAATGTATTTCCAAAACACATTCAATGTAATTTTAAATGTACGTATAATTTATTGATAGATAACAGTAGTTTTCAAAAAGATATTGATAATGCTAGTACAACATTTAAAACATCTATTTTAAAAATAGAAATAAACAGTATTCATTACAAACACAGATTACTACAAAATAATTTAATATATATTTTCAATATTCTAAAAGAAAAGCTCTCTAGTATTTATTATAATGAATTCTCTCATTCATCAGTAACAACAAATTTGAGTTTTGGCATAAAACCTATAAATTAACGCAATGTAGAAAATTTGAAAAATTAATCTCAATTATAGATAACTCAGATAACAACAAAACAGATTTATATATTACTAACCTAACGGATAAAATAGTACCAAAAATGTACTAAAAGTATTAAGTAAGGGGGGATAATTTTCAGTTCCCATTGCTCCACAAAAAATTCCGTTTTTAAAAATTGTTACTGATGTGGAAAATATTATAACGTACAACTCAAAAAATGAGACTTACGACAGTGAATTGGTTAGAGGTAGTACAATATTAAATAAGATTTTTCGTTGATTATGTATAAAGGTCCAGCAATTAAAAATGCAAAAAAAGTTTCTGCAGAAACTTGGCGCGAACGAATCGTCGCGTAGTTTCGAAGCAACGATCAGAATCCGTTATAAAAAAAAAAATATTACAGTCACGTATTAGCTCAATATGTATATTCAAAATTTTTTAATCTAATTTTTAATTTTTTAAAATAAGTATATATATATATAATATATATATATAGATGTATATAATTTTGGTTTTGTATTTGTGTATTACTATAATACTAACATTTATAATAGGGATTGGCAACGGTATATGGGACGTTTGGCGTTGGAGCTGCCAACGCTGATGGGAAGCCTTCACTGGGTCCCACACAGACAGGCTGCCAATATTCCAGCGATGCTGCTGGGATATATATTAGTGACAGTACTGGAGCCAATGATCCACAAGGTGTGGATGTTTCACATGACCGTACCGACCATCTTGGCACAGATGCCAGTGGCGGCCAGAATGCAGATGTACTATGAAAATGATATAGCGGGAACAGTAAAGAAAATAAAAGCTATTTTCGATCTCATCTGGACCCACGACGGCGGGTATGACGAAGAAACAAATTTCAGGGTGGGAGCAATTATGAGTGGTTGCTATGAAAAATTTCAACGGATGCATCCAGCGGCTCAGCCACTGACTCCAGCGGAATTAATGGGGGCGCTGAAGAAGTTAGTGGATGAAGCAGTTTGGATGGCTCCCACCCCTGAAATGGCGTACTTCCCTCCAGCAGGGAAGATGGCAGATGAATTTACAAAAAAAAAACTTATAGAATTAAATATATCTGATGAAATCATCAAAAAGTTTGAAGGTTTGTAAAAAAAAAAATTTCTTCAAAGTAATTATGATGGAAAAATATTAGATTATTTACATGAATATCAGGCATTACAATTATGCAACATATATGTTCTAGTAAGTAATAATAATATTACCTCGAATTGTACTTGATATTATTATTACTTACCAGACATAATAAATGTACTGTTATACTAATGTTTTAGTTGGAAGTGGATTTCAACATCATATCCAAATAGATATCTATCCATATATGGTAAATGGAAACAATTATCAAAAAAAGTTGCTGATATAGCTCTTCAAAATACACATCAAGCATTTTCATATGATATTAAAAATTTAATTTCAATTTGTACTATAAAGAATCATCAAAAGATATTGATCTATTATAGATATTGATCTATTATAGAAGCAGTAAAGAAGTTCAGAGTATACATCCTTGGAAATCATATTACGATAGTGTCACGGACTGTCAAGCATTCGAGAAGACCATTAACCATTTTGTTAGAGGAATACGATTTCGTTGTAGAACACCGTGCAGGTAAGCGATTGCCTCATGTTGATTCTTTAAGTAGTTTTCTGTGCAGATAATCCAAGCCGAGTGTATGCTGCCGTTATTAAAAGCAGCTCAGAATAAGGACGAATTTATCGTAACGACGAAGAAATTATTAGAAATACAGCAACTATTTGACGAAGTATGATGTCCTATACAGACGTGAAGACAGAAATGATTTACTAGTAGTACCGAAAACTATTCAAAACAAAGTTATAAAAGTCGCGCATGAAATGGGTCACTTCAGCATGAAGAAAGCCGAAGAAGTTGTTAGACGAGACTATTACATCCCGAGATTGAAAGAAAAGATAAATTTCTACATTGTAAACTGCATACCGTGTATCCTATCGAATAAAAAGGAAGGAAAAAAGGAAGGTTACCTACACCCTCTACCGTGTGCAGACCGACCATTAGAAACGTTCAAGAAATTGTTTTATTGTACAATTTGATAAAAGGGGGCGTAGATACGTACGACCAATTGTGTCATTCAAAAACAGTTACTCGAAAGACACATCGTTGGCCTCTTAGAGTATTATATGGTATGCTTGATGAAGCTGGAATCAATGAGTACGTTATATATTTAATGCAAATAAACTGAAAAATAACCCTAGTTACAAACAAATTTCAAATCTGAATTTGTAAAACAACTAGCACTACAAATGATTACACCGCATTTGAGAAGTAGACTGAAAGTACTAACATTACCCCGAAACTTACGACTGCTGTTCATAACAGTCTGTTATGAACAGCAGTCGTGTACATAACATTGTTTTTAAAATTCTTGATATTTTTTTGTTATTATTTTATTTATATTTTTATTTTCTTACTTTGTGATTTATTTAAGTTTTTACACTGTGACAAATAAAATGTACGATCAAAAACCAAATAAATGTATAACAATTGTTTAATCTCATTAGCATTCGCTTGATGAAGGTATGCTGTAATTATACCGAAACTAGTCGCATGCTTAAGATCTAGAGTGCTTTATTGACCTAATTTCCTGTAACCTTATACGTTACAATTACCCCGATATTTGCGATCCCTTATTTTAGACGTTCTTGGCGAAAAAGAAACTGAGCAACCAAATGTTACAAGGAATGTGCCCTTATGTTCTAAACGTTGTCAAATTTGTACAAGAAGTGCAAACAGAAAAGGTCGTGTTCGTTGCAATGCTCACTTATGCGCTGAGCATAGGAGGCCTATTTGTCCTGTTTGCAGTAAAGAAATTTAAACTGGTTTTCGTTTAAAAGTATTTTTATTTTAAACTATAGTTGTTGATATTTGTGTTTAAAAGTATTTTTAATTTTAACTATATCTGATATTTGTAACAAGACACTCTAGTTAAAATATAAGGTTTAATCTTTTCAACACAGGTGTTCTTGTGTTCTTTCACACTTTAGAATAAATAATTTTAAGAAATTAACTTTTTTGTTACGTGTTTAATATAATATAATAATTATATTAAAAATCTTTACTTGATTATTTTATTTTATTAAAGAAGAAACCTAAAAATGATCAGGAGGCTGATTATGATGAAGTTTTTTGAAGGAACTACATGTAGACATCATAGTGACGTCGAGAATTCAAACTTTTCACAGGGAGTTTATCTTATGCTACATAGCATATGATAAGTAGTTTTCGTATTGTGAAACATTTCTTAGCTTACTTTTTCGTAGTAGATTTTATTGTTTTATATTTCTTAAATTGTTTTATTTGTTTTAAATTTCTTTTTATTTTCATTATTTTCTTTTTTAATACTATTTATTATTAGTAAATAATCTTACAAAATCAAACTTTTTCAACACTAACCTAAAACGTTTATTTATTAGTAGCATATATTTTCTTTTTTAAATTTTCTTTCAAGGTTTTATTTGATCAGAGATTGTTTATGAAAGGTATGTCATTATCAAATATTTAAAAACATGTTAATATTACTGAAATATATTTTAGTTATGGCTTTTCAATACGCTGGATTGAATATTTTGGCAGCTTTAGAAGATTATGAAGAAGCCTGAAAAGACGTCAGTCTACTAGATTAATGAGGAGGGCCTTGAGGGACATGCAAGATCCATTTAGCATTCAGGATTTGGAATATATTTCAAATTTTAGGCCAAATAAAGATGCTTGCATGTATATTATCAATGCAGTAAAACCTCATATAAGAAAAAATCGTCCTACAATCTGTATTCCAGTGCATTTACGTGTAACAAATGAATGCTCTTTTTTTTTAAATTTAAATTAATTTATTTAAAAATTTTAGGTTTTAGTGGTATTGCACTTTTTTGCTGTGGCCAGCTACCAACGAAGTATTTCGAATAACTTGCTATCTATCGTGTATGAGCCAATCTATGGTTTGTGTCTGTTTCAAAGAATTTTCAAATGTTTTCATCCGGAGACACATGAAAAAATGAATACGTTTGCCGAAAAACGAGGAACAAAGACAAAGAATAAAAACAAAGGTTTGTTTTCACTTGTATAATATTATATGCAAATTAGTATATTAAAATAAAATATATACGATTTTCTTATAGTTTTTTTTTTGCCACATCATCGGTTTCCGGATATCGTCGGCATATGGAACGCATATTGCGATTGTAAAACCTCGTGTACCATATGAAGAGCACGCCTATATAAACAGGAAAGGCTATCATAGCCTAACCGTACAGCTAGTATGTGTAAATAAAATAAAATTATATATATATATATGACACAAAATAAAAATTAATATTTTTAATATTATTAATTGATTAATATTGCATACCCTGAAGAAAATAATAAAATTACTGAAAGCTTAGTTACGAAACTACAAATAAGTTTTATTTAACAACTGTCCTGCTGACTGCTACACTGTAAGAAATTTCTGTAATATTACATAAATTATTACAATAAAATTATGAAATGTTGTTATTTTTTACTATTAAAACCTATGTAAACTTACATAAATTTAAGATATATATTTTTACAGTGTACAGCTAATATTACAACTATTATATATATATATATATATATATATATATATATATATATATATATATACAGTGGCGTCACTAGAGGGGTGCGGGGGGTGCGGACCGCACCGGGTGACACCATCACAAGGGGTGACACCAAAATGCAAAATATCACTGTTTATGATTCTATGTCACTCCATGAAATTATTCTTATGCATTGTTTCAGCCTAACCGGATGGAACGCATATTGCGATTGTAAAACCTCGTGTACCATATGAAGAGCACGCCTATATAAACAGGAAAGGCTATCATAGCCTAACCGTACAGCTAGTATGTGTAAATAAAATAAAATTATATATACATATATATATATATATATATATATATATATATATATATATATATATATATATAATTTAGTTATTTATTCTGTCATTTGTATTTTAGATATGCGATTCGCGTTTGCGAATTTTAAATTGTTTTGCCCGTTATCCGGGTCGGAATCATGATTCATTTATTTGGAGGAATAGGACAGTTGGTTTGATGAGAGCAAATTTTCAAGAGGGCGATCACAGTTCCAGAATAATGGGTATTCTATTATTAATAAAATTATATATTTCAATTGTGTATGTGTTTTATATATAATTATTATTATTATTGGAGGAGACTCGGAGTACCCAATGTTTGTCGTGGTTATTAGTACCGTTGTCAAATCCGAGAAGGGTACAAGAAATACGTTTTAATAATGCTTTCAAACGTGTGCGTTTAACTGTAGAGCGATGCATAGGTGTTTTGAAGGGGCGTTTTCGATGTCTTTTGAAAGATCGCACTTTGCACTATTCGCCTGCTGCTGCAGCCCGGATAATAATGGCATGTGCGATGTTACATAATATTGCTCTACATCAGTGATTCCCAAAGTGGTCCAGGTGGACCCCCAGGGGTCCACGGAAGACTCGACGGGGGTCTACGATGGCGAGAAAAAAAAATGGGGGTTCACTGGTTGTAAGTGGGGGTCCACGAAAATTTATCTGGTTTCGATCGTAAAGAACTAAAATGTTGGCTTGGCTGTACCTATCAATGTAGGGCCTACATTGTAGGCAGATAATACACTAGGTACTAAAAAAAATTCCAAATTTTTCGGTGATTTTTGACAGGCTTTATTTCGGTGCAAAATGGTCGTATTGAGACTTTAAAAAAAGCATTTTGAAGCTTTATGATTCAAATTTTCAGATTTTTGCTAAAATATTTTAGGAGTTACGGTTCTCATGCAATACTAACAGATAGCGCAAAAAAATAATATTGCAAATTTTTTGCTTGTTTTTTTTTTGTCCACGGGTGTGAAAATTTTTTTTCAGTTAGGCCGGCATATGGATCTGATAGCCTGTTTATTTAGTATTAATTTCCTTTTTTTTAAACCTCCGTTAATTTTTTTGAGTAGTGTATTTTAAGAAAGTCAGCGACTGTTAACTTGTAAAAACTTGCATATTCGATATTTTGAGTACAACGCGTATCGAGACTTGCAAAGCGCCGCCCGCTAGCCAGCCAGCAACGCTAGTTAAGACGTGCATAGGGACGAAATACGACTTGTACTGTGCTTACAATCTTGCATGAACTTGTTTGATTCTTCACCAATATAAATACGAATGCCAAGAACAAACGTTACTCATTTGCTTTACTCATTTGCTGTGCTCATTTGTTTCGGGAATTTTGAAAAGAAACGTGTGAGTGAATCGATGTCAGTGTTTGCCAGTGCCGGAAAAAGTAAGTATACCTGCCTATTTGTTATACATACTTTTATTTTATATTGTAGTAATATTATATTATTTGTTATGTTTGCGTGTAGTAGGTACGTAATAAAAATTAAATACTGAACAGGGCCATTATTCGATACTTCTATAAAAGAACAGAAAGCCGAGAAAGATTGAACTTTTAGTACTTTTTATTATAAAATTATTTATTTACCCGACTGTGGTGATTCACTAAAAGAGAGTTATTATAATTGACCTGCATGTTTGTACATATTTCAGTGCCCTCGTAGTTGCTAATGCTAAATGACTAAAAATATTTTCATAAAATGTACCACTCGTATAGTAATGTATCAACGTAATAAATAAAACATTAAAATCGCGGTGTTTTGACGTCAAAATATTCTTTAAAAGTATTTTCTCTCGAATTTACAGAAATGTATCAAAATATAATTAATCAAAAAATGTTTTGCATTACATTAAAATAGATTCAATCTTAGCGGCTTATTGCTTTTAATAATTAAAATCAGTTTTGCCGCCGGCATTTTGGTTTTTTCATTGCAATAATTAACTAATTATTCCCATTCAATTCTGTTCAAATAGCCATATCCTGTTAAAATCACCTTATGATTACTAAAACAAACTTTTTTTTTTCTTTACACGTAGGTAACTGATACGAAACATGGCTGAATCTAAGAAGAAATGTCGACAATACAGTGTTCAATATTTGAAATTTGGTTTTGTTCCATCAACGGCCGACAAACGATTGCCCATATGCCTTTTGTGCAACAAAGTTTTGAGCAATGACTCGATGAAACCATCGAAGCTCGAAGATCATCTAAGAAGGTGTCATCCTGATAAAATAGGCAAAGATTTAAAATATTTTCAAACATTGAAGGAAAAATATGAAAGAAGACCCACCGTGCAAAGTATGTTCGCTTCAACGTCTCAAAGTAACGATGATGGCTTGCGGGCATCCTACAATATCTCATTGCTTATCGCGAAATCTGGAAAACCGCACACCATCGGTGAACAGTTAATTTTACCCGCTGTTGAAGAGGTTTTAAAAACTGTTCTGCACAAACCTCCATTTGACGTACTTAAAAAAATTTCTTTGAGTAACAACACTGTACAAAGGCGTATTGATGAAATGAGCTCTGATGTTGAAAGCTTCTTGTGCAATTATCTGCAAACAACTCATTTTTCTATTCAATTGGATGAATCAACATTACCTGGCAATGAAGCCTTATTATTGGCATATGTTCGATTTGTTATGGACGAAGAAATCCATGAAGAGCTACTATTCGCGAAAACTTTGAAGACGGACACAAAAGGAGAATCAATATTTAATGTCCTGAGCGATTTTCTTAAGGAAAAATCGATTCCATTTACAAACATTACTTCGGTGGCAGCAGATGGAGCTCCTGCCATGTTCGGGCGATATCGTGGGTTTATAAGCCATCTTCAAAGAATTATACCAGGAGTAACTGCAATTCACTGTGTCATACACCGACAACACCTGGTAGCGAAAAATTTGAGTGATAGATTGCACCAATCGCTTCAATTTGTGATTAAAGCAGTTAACAAAATAAGAAGCAACGCGTTAAATACCCGTTTATTTGCACAATTGTGCGACGAAAATGATGAAGACTTCCAACGATTACTCTTACATACTGAAGTACGCTGGTTGTCGAAAGGTGCATGTTTAACAAGATTTTACTCACTTTTTGAATCAGTTTTAGAGTTTTTGGAAAGTAAAGATCCAGATTTAAAAGAAAATCTGATCAAATTGAAAGCAGACATCGCGTATTTGACAGATTTGTACAAAAAATTTAATGACATTAACTTGCAGTTGCAAGGGGACAGCCTAAATTTAATAAAAACAAAGGGTGTAATTTCGGCTTTTCTTGGAAAATTGAAATTTATGAAGCAAAATATTAGTCGGCGCGAATTCGCACAGTTTCCAAACTTGTCACAGGCAGAATGTCTTGATGAGGATATTCAGACATACGTTCAACATTTAAATGCCTTGCATGATGACTTCAAAAATAGATTTGAAGATATTCTGACGATGGAAATACCACCATGGATCATAAATCCATTTGATGAAACGGAAGTGGCGAATGTGGTATTGCAAGAGGAGCTACTCGAGCTTACCACCAATGAGGAGCTGAAGGTGAAATTTAAAAAAGGCTATCAAACATTTTGGCTGCAAGCAGAAATTGCCGAAAAATATCCTGGACTGTGGGAAATTGCGAGAAAACTTTTGATAGCGTTTCCCTCGTCATACCTTGTCGAAAAAAGTTTTAGTGTGGTGACAAACCTATTAACAAAAAAAAGGAGCAGATTGAATATCACAGAACGGGGAGATTTGCGGTTATTCCTGACAAAACTGAAGCCAAATATTGATAACTTGCTATCAATTCATCAAGTGCATCCCTCCCATTAAAAATGACTATTTTTTTTAATTGTTGAAGTTACGTTATTAATGTTTAATTTTAAGTCTATTAAGTCTAATCATATTATTTTAATAAAAAATTTTAATGAATAATGAAAATATACTATTCTTCTTTTTATTTTTACCACTCCGAATTTAGAGTTGGAACTCAGCCGCGACGCATATATCCATCGTTAGATCTAATCTTCACATTTTTTGACGAGTTTTGGGAATATGGTAGAAATGTAGCAGCAGGGGGTCCACCGAAACCAGTAAATTTTTGAAAGTGGTCTACGGGGAAAAAAAGTTTGGGAACCTCTGCTCTACATTATAGAGTAGAAGAACCTGAACCCTTATGGGACGATATGGATAGGGAAGTTTTACATGTTAATCACCCTGAGGATGAAGTAGCGGATAGAAAAATGGGACAACAAAGACGCAGGCAATACATTAACAATTATTTTTAAAATTTTATTTTATTTAAACTATAAATAAATTATTATCACACAATTTTCTGGTGTTTTTATTCGCACACCAACATCATCATACATACATACATGATTTCTAAGGATCACGGCGTAGATATATTAACATTTAAATTAAATGTATATTTCCTGTTTTTTAAAAGTTGTTGTTACTTTTGACGGATGAAACACAAAATCATCTCGTAAATTTGACGTTTTAAAAACAACATTTGAGTATTTTAGTGAGAGTGTGAAAGACCCATTTAGCAAGTTGTTTAAAAGCGAATTCTCTTTGCTGTTAAAAAAAATGGCACGTTTAACTGAACAGGAAAGAATAGAAATTTTAATAATGGTTGGATATGGTGATAAGCTAAGCATGCATGAGGAAGCATGTGCATTATTCAACCAAAAACTTCCTGATAGATCGCCCATTGCAAGATCCACAGTCAGTAAATTGGTTGCCAAATTTACTAAAACAGGATCCGTCCATGATTTGCCTCGGCAAGGTCAACCTCGAGTAAACGACAAAAACTGGATTAGATGTGTTACTTGAAGCTGAAAAAATCCTCATAATTCTACGAGACAGCTAGCCCTGAATCATTCTTTTGTCGTAAAGTTGTTCAAGAAAGAGAAATATCATCCTTACAAAGTTCAATTGGTTCACGAATTAACTGAGAATGATCCTGCCCTCCGCTTGCAGTTTTGCGAAGAACTAATGTTCCGCTGCGATGAAGACCCCAATTTTTGCCTTTCCACCAAGCGATTTAAACCGAAAATTCTCACACACAATTCACACGGAAATTTTGCACTTAAATAAAAAAGGCCCGAAACTAAATTTATTAGTCAATAGAAATAAGGAAATCCCTCAATAAAAACACGAAAACATTGAATGACCAAACCAACCTCTATACCTCACCCCAATTAACCTTCCTAGAAAATTTATAAACCCCCACCGCACCCAACAATAATTGCCTGTAATAGTATATAAATATTGTAAATATCTAGTTTAAGTTACTACTGGTCTGACGAAGCTACTGTGTTAGCGAAACTAGTACCCAAAAATAAATAAATATCTTTGAAACAAAAAACCTAGTATTTTTTACATAATATCATAATGAATTTAAAGTTTCAACAAGTAAGAGCTGAAATCATAGAAGAAAAGTAGATGATTTTGGTCTAAAATATAATTCATGCAGAAAGACTCTTTCAAGCTGAACGTGTAATGAAAACGACATCGCTTGAAACAATGACAGATAATTTATCTCCAGTTGCTGTAAAATTTATAGAATCGCAATTAAATGCTGCCAATAAACATCCAAAAGGCCATCGTTTTACGAGAGAAAATTCTTGCACTTAGTATATATAAGCAAGGACCTAAGATTTTTATCTAAAAATTTTGCATTACCTTCAAAAAAGACTACAACAATTTTTAAAAACAGTAAAGTTAGAAACCGGTAAAAATACAATTATAATGGAAAATTTGAGAAAAGAAGTTTCAAATTTTCAAGATGAAAAAGAAAAATACTGCGTACTGATGTTTGATGAAGTTAAATTAAATTTGAACATTCAGTATGATCGTTCATCCGATAAAATTGTTGGATTTGAAGATTTTGACGATGGCGATGGTCAATGCGGGAAAAATTTGCCGATCATGCAATTGTTTTTATAAGAGGAATCTACAGAAAATATAAGCAACCTATTTCATTTTGTTACTGTAAAAACACAACCCCCTACTGCAGAACTATCCAAAATGATTCAGTCTCATATTGTGTCTTTAATGGAAATAAGACTGCAAGTAGTTGCTACTGTTTCGGATCAGGGTGGATCAAATAGGCCAGCAATTAATAAACTAATTCGTGACACAAGAGAAGTTCATTTAAAAAAAATGAAACTGGAAATTTGGGACAACAAATTGATATTTCATTTTTATGATCCTCCTCATCTAATAAAATTAATCAGAAATCATTTGTTGGAAAAGGAATTGCATTTTTGCGAAAATGGAAAAGCAATGACGGCTAAATGGAAATATATCGAACAATTGTATGATTTGAATGTGCTTGCGGGAGCCGATATACGACCATTACTAAAATTTTTGGAAAATCATGTTAAAAAAGATAAAATTCAGAAAATGAAAGTATCCTATGCTGCTCAGATTTTCAGCCATAGAGTTTTTCTACCATGGCTTTATTAGCATTTAGATGTACGTTTTTCAAATTATTTCAATATACAATTAAATTCATAATTACATATTTTTACAGCTGATATTGACGTAGAAGTATCGGAAACAGCTAGATTACTTCTGTTTATGAATAATCTATTTGATAGTTTTAAAGACAACTGCAAACATCCGCGAGACAAAAATCCACTCCGAAGAGCAATCACAAACTCCACAGATCATAATAAGTTTTGGGATAAAGCTATTGTGATTTTGAACACTATGACATTTTATAATGTCGAAAAAAAAAAATAAACTGAAACCACCAACAATAAATGCATGGGTGCTAAACATAGAAAACTTAAAACATTTGTGGTATGAATTAAAAAAACTAAAATTTTCTTATTTATCAAGATCCACCAGAGAATTTTTTCTCACCTGTTAGGGCACATAGATATAGGGACAATATGTTATCGTGAATTGCATTTGCATCAAGTTTTCAATCTTTACTGTTAAATAATTTAGTGTCAATACATTCTGTAGGTGCAAATTGCGAAAACAATAATTGCAATATTTTAAGTTCTATTGAAGCAGTTTTTGGTTATAGAAATTGTTAGGCCATCTGTTACGATTATGTATGTACTGCCACCTGTTATGAAAATAATATAATATATAACCTTGTACGACTTTATATATATATAAAAACTGTCAAGATACAATTGTATCATTATTAAGCATAATAAATATATTAGTTTGGATAATAATAGAAGTTTATTACTTATTACAAACACAACAACTGGCGACGAGGTAAGGTAACAGGAAAAAACAAGGAAAAATGCCAGATCGCCGTGTTGCAACAGCCGCCTTATTCGCCCTATATGTCACCCTGTGACTTTTTTTTGTTCCCTAAAACAAAATCGGTGGTCAAAGGAACCCATTTTGAGTCGATTACGGACATCAAGGCGGCCGTGATGAGGGTACTCGCGGACATCCCAGTCGAAGCGTTCCAGAAATGTTACGAAGCACGGGAAATGCGCTGGAATCGTTGTATAGCTGCCCAAGGGTACTACTTTGAAGGGGATGGCAGAGTTGTAGAATAATTTTTAAATATACGGTTTTTATAGAATCAGTCTCATTACTTAATTGTCACACCTCGTATGTGTTTACCGTATGTGTATATATAGACATTTTCATCAACGAATTTCAATTACGATTCCAAATGTTCAAAGCTGAGAAAACAGCGGTTTCCATGAAAATGTTTTCCTCGCCATTTAATATCGATGTGGATACAGTTCCCGAAGACTGTCAAATGGAAGTGATTGACATGCAGAATAATACCGATTTAAAAAATGTATTTTTCTCAGTAAACATCAAAAATTTTTATAAATCGTATGTGAGCCCTGAGAAATTTCCGCTTTTGACGAAAACTGCAAAGCAAATGATGTCTCTGTTCGGAAGTACGTATGTTTGCGAACAATTATTTTCAACCATGAAATTAATCAAAAATGACCACCGATCAAGACTGAGTGATGCACGATTAGAAAGCTGCGTACGTGTAGCTACCTCATCAATTTCGGCTGACATTGATCAGCTTGTATCGAAAAAACAGTGCCAAATTTCTCATTAAAAATTTCAAGTAAATTCGTTTTATTGTTCTTTTCTTGTTTGTTTTTATTTTGCATTAAAATTTGTATATGAAATCTTTACTTTTTTAAAATTTTATATTTTTTTATTCTAATGTTTATTATAAATAAAGTTTTGTAAATTATTAATAAGTGTTATTTTATGTGCGGCCCGGCAAAAATTTTAAAATTTAAATTGGCCCGTTGATTAAAAAGGTTGCTCACCCCTGGTGCATGTGCATATGTATTAATGCTCTCTGTATATTTGCTTGGTTATGGACTTTTTGCAAAATTTATAACATTATAAGGAAATAAGATGTGCACGTCGGCATCCATTATGCCCCGTAAGAAAAAGGGTAAAACATTCGAAGTAAAACTTAGACAGCTGCGTACTAGATTACATACGTGTCAACAAGGTCTAACTGCTGCCGAAAGAATCATTTCGAATGGTGAATTCGCTGGTTGGTGCGAATCACTCAACAAATCTTCGTATAGGTTTCTTTTGTCCCAAGTCCGAAATCAGACCAGAAAACCTAAAGGGCACCGCTTGACCTTAGAATACAAAATTTCAGCACTTTCGCACCTAAAACGTATCGTTTACTGACAAAGATATTTTTTTTATCTAGTAGATATCCCTACGTCTTTTGTCCTACTTAGCAATATCAATATTGATAGTGGGGTCAATATAATTATTTTTGATAAGTTGGCAGATATCGCTAAGCATTTAAAGCCTCATGAAAGAAAGTGTTCTATTTTGTTCGATGAGATGGCCATTGGACCTCATCTACAATATTCTGCCAGTAATGACGTTTTCATGGGTTTCCAAGATCTTGGAACGTCCAAATCTGGCAAAATTGCAAACCACGCAACTGTGTTTATGCTTCGTGGATTATCTAGAAAATATAAGCAACCAATTGCTTATATTTTTTCTCAGAACTCCGTTAACAAGCATGATCTGCATGTGCTATTGAAGAAGGTGATCCGGGCGACCCGAGGTGCTGGTTTGGAAGTTGTATCCACGATTTCCGATCAGGATTCTAACAATGTTGGAGCAATCAACTTGTTAATAAAAAGAGACTGAGGAGGAATATGTACGGCAAAGTGAGGAAGAGCGTACTATTGGACGACGTGGAAGTTATCCATTTTAACGACTTTCCCCACCTTCTTGAAGGTGTACGGAACAACTTTCTTAAAGGAGCTATTACCTTCGAGGAAAAAGGGACAAAAAAGACAGCTAAATAGAAACATGTTCAGCAGTTGTACCGTATGGACACTGGAACGGCGGACAGAAAGGTATGCCCGAGGTTGACAGAAGAACACGTCAACCCACAAAAGATGAGAAAGATGAAGGTCAGCTATGCTGCCGCAGTAATGAGTCAGCGTGTTTGTGCTGTAATGCGGAAATTTGCTGAATTGTTATGTAAGTTTTTTTTTTATTTTTAATTAATGTTAGTAAACAAAAACTTCTCCACATCTAGAGTTTTGGAACGAGGCTGTTCAAATTTTGGATACGATGCGGTTTGTACGTTCTAATGGCAAAACTTCTAAAATTCCCTCTGCAAGCAATTGGCAACAAAATTTAAGATCGATGATTTATTTGCAAGATAAATTACTTAAATCTGATATGAAATTTATAAATTTACGGCAATTAAATCAGGATCCGGCCAAAATTTTTTTTGGGAATATTAGAAGTCATGGTAGTCGAAATACGAACCCATCGTGTTCTCAATTTGCAGGGTCGTTTAAAACTTTACTAATAAATAATTTTTTCTCAACGCATTCCGTAAATGCAAATTGTGAAGCGGACGATAGCGAAGGAGCCTTAGCAATTGTAGAAAACTTTATAAATAGTAGCAAATTGAAAGACTCTGCCACCAAACCAGCTCAAAGGTACGTAGCAGGTTACATCATGAAAAAGATTAGGTGTGCGCATAAGTGTAGCAAATGTTTGAGTAATATAGTAGCTAGTGACCGTGACTCCAATACTATTATATCGGCTAGGGAATATAGGCTAAATGTATTGTGCCATCCAAGTGCGGAAAATTTTGCGTGTGTGAAAGAGTGTATGAGTGTTTTTGCTAGACGTATTCAGTTTGTGTGTCATGAGAAGAATGTTTGTAGCGTACTGAGTGAATTTATGTTACCGTTAGGAGAAAATTATAATTTTGTGTGTGACCAGCACAGTGTCACATTTATTTTAAAAATATTAGTACCCTTTTTAATATATAATTGGTGTAAGCAGGTTTGCAGAATTTACTGGATAAAACCTATGCAGAATTCAAAAATTGCCACGTTTGCAGTCCCCATTTTGGTACATGGCAGTATCAAAGTGCTACCAGAAATATATAATATATATGTCTAATATAAACGTAAATGATATAATAGACAAGCTGAAAGCAATATTGCTGTAAGTTAATCTTTAATTTTTAAGTTAATCTTAATATTTAATGTAAACGATGCTTAATATGTATACATAGTACATTAAAATGGCATTTTCATTTTACTAACGATATAGGTATGCACAGCTTAAAGATTTGTGATAATTATGTTCCATGTCGACATAATTTCTTATTTTAAAACCAAAAGCTAAAAATATTTGCAATATATTACATATTTGTGAAACCGTGATGTCATATTTATAAAAAAACCTAATTATTTAGCAAATTCAATTTTCGATTATGGTATATTCATAATTTTTCACTTATGATTGCAAATCGAGTGAAAATTAAATTGTTAAATAAAGGGACTGTCTCCGTTGCCGTCGACGGCAACCTAGTATTTTATGAATCGTTGCCGGCAGTCGCCATTTTGAATATTTACGAATAGAAGTGCAGAGATGCACTTAAATAGAGATGCAGTTCCAAATGCCAAAAAGTGTTAGTGTTGCTTTAGTTATAATATATATATATATATATATATATATATATATATATATATATATATATTGTTTTTTAATATTTGCTAAATAATATAACTTTAATTTTTGCAATACAGATTCTCCTCCATTGTCTTCAACAACAGCAACACCATGTACTGCATATTTATCACAACCTTGTGATGGTACGTAATATTTTTATTCTTAAATTGTGTATTTCAAATTATTTTGCTAATTATACTTTTTTAATAGTATTTTAGAATGCTATCTGTATAATAAATTATATTTTCTTGTGTAGATTGTTCATCATTAAAATGTGAAGACACACATTTACTAAAAAAAATATGAAAACTTACGGACAATCGGCTTCGAAAACATCTACAATATCAGATATGCCAGGAACTTCTAAATCAGGTTAATGAAGCAATTCGTTATCAAAATTAAACGTTTCATAACGAAAGTAAAATTTGATTTATGTGAGATATAAATTTTTATTACATTTACTTTTTAATATTGTTTTGCAATTATTATTTTTTAACTTTTGCTCTTCACGATTATAATTTGTTAGCAAATTTTTATTAAGTAAATTTTTATCAGAAAAATTATATTTAACACTAGAACGCCCGACGGCACATTTTTGTGCCATTCAAAAAGTTTATGTTCTATCGTACTTTTATTTTCAATTAGATTCAACTTTTTTTTAGCACATCTTCATAATATAACATAGTAAGCTTTTTACAAATTACTTATATTTGAAATTTATTATATTTTTAGCATCATCATCATTTGAGAAATACCCATTCAAGGAAAATAGAAGAAAGACTTCTGAACGACGTGATGACCGAAGTGAGGCTACTGCAGAAGTAATAGATTTAAAGAAAAAACTATTAAAAATGCAAATCGATTCAGTGCAGAAAGAAATGGATCACAAAGCTAGAATAGCAGCTATAACTATCGAAAATTTGTTGCTAGATCAAGAAATTAAAAAAGCACAACTAAAAAATTTACAATAAAAATTATATTGTCATCCAGCCGTAAGCAAAGTGATGAGCTGTAACAGGTTCGAAGAAATAAAACGTTTTTTGCACTTCAATAACAATAATAATATAATAGAAAAAGGTCAGCCTGGGCATGACAAATTATTCAAAATTAGACCGGTTCTCAATCAAATTAGAGAGAGATTACTAGAAGTCCCCAAGGAAGAATATTTAGCTGTTGATGAACAGATTATAGAAGCTAAAACTCATGATTTTAAATTCGAAAATACAAAAGAGAAAATCGATGATATATTATAGACCTAACAAATGAATCAACTTCTGAAGAAGATAGTAAACTTAATATCAAGTTCTGATTCTTCTAATTCTTCTGATTCTTCTGATTATTAGACTATGGCTGTTGTATTTATGCTTCAGCCAGACGTTATTTATTGCGCTCATTAGACCCTATACACCATCTGGGAATACGATATGCAATGGCAGCGTTTCCCACCACTCCAACACCAAGTTTATGTTGCGAATCTGGCTTACCACCATTGGAAAACAGACGGCAAAAATTACTTTTAAATTATATTGGTAATATTAAATCTCAGCCGCAACATAAAAATCAAAAACTTTTACTGTACAATATGGACTATAGAAATAGAAAGACAATCACAGGTCCAGTGGGAATTAGAGCTATAGAACAAATGGAAGAAATGAACATAGAATTAAGCGACATTATGGGTGTAGGACATACAGAGATCGCCCCGTGGCTAATTAGGAAACCACATGTAATATGGGATATAATATTTGCAGCTTGCATATATCAAGAACAAAACATCAATTATAACGTATAAAGCAGTACAAGAACAATGTAAAAAACAAGCGGCGGAAGACGCGATAAAGTATAACCTAATGACAACATGTCAATGTTGTTCTGATAAGATATTTCTAGATAACAAGCATGATAAGAAAACCTACAAATTGCTAGTAGACTGCACATTAGCACTACTCATCCTTTTTAACAGAAGACGAATTGGTGATGTGCAATTTTTGAAAATTGCTGATTATAACCAAGATCATCGTAGTAACTGTGTTGACTTTAAGAATGCATTAACTGATGCAGAAAAAATTTTAACCAATAAATACAAACGGGTTTTGAACAGTGGAAAGGGCTCACGAGTAGTGGTTATATTAGTGCCAGAAATAATACAAAATATATATAACAAAATAATATATAACCATTTTGTTTACGAACAGGGAACAGTATATTTCTCCTGACAATGCATATGTTTTTGCCAGTCCCAGAAGTACCATCAAGTGGGGAAAAGGAGATGTTGCGATTAGAACTTTAACAAAAAAAATGAATTTAGAAAATCCCCAAGCCATAACAAGTAACAAATTGAGAAAACACATTGCAACTGTAATGCAACTACTTAACTTAACCCAGATAAAGCCACCGTCCTTTTAAAAGGACAGTATATTAATACCTATAAAAGCCATTGTTATGGTTTCTTTTCACAGATGGCACTATATGTATCTGAAATATCAATGATTATAATACTTGAATCAACTGTAGTTAGTCACGTTTAGAATTTTGTCAGATGAAAATAGTTTGCTTTTATTTGGTGATTTTTCAAAGTGTGCAACATGGATAATTGGAAGTAAGTAAAAATTGTTTTCTGATAATGTAAGTTTAGATAATTTTAGATATATAGTCTAGAAATGATTCATATTATGCATATTGATGAAAGTGAGGTTAATTTTTTTTGTTTCTATTGTGCTATACTTAGAATAAATTAGGCGTTCTTTATAAAGGCCAGTGGCTAAATATACTTCTAAATGTAATTTATTTTTTAGTTACTGGAAAAGGCCTCTAACATTGCATGAGCTGTTACAAGAAGCAGAAAAATTTGATGATGATATTGTCGTTCCAGAAAATATAATAATTTTTCCACCAGAAAATTCAAATTGTGAAAACACCGATGAAGATAGTGGTGAAGAGGATAATGTCACAATACATAATCTTCCCGGTAGCCAACTAAGGACAGAAGGACAAATAATGGATAATTCACACATTGATATGCCAGACGATACTGACAGCGAGGATGATTATCCGTTATCTACTTTTATAAATAAAAGAAAGTCTGTGGCATCTCAAAAAGCGAGAAATAAAAGCTACAAAAAATTTGAATGGACAAAAAATGATATAACGTCCAACATGCCTGGCTGGATTCCTATACATGGACCAAATAATTTATTATTGTCGCCTGTGGAAACGTTTTTTCAAATATTTGATAATGAAGTTATTGATTTGCTCGTTCATTATTCCAATATATATGCTAGCTCCCATAATCGCACAGGTGATATTCTACCTAACGAAATGCGCTGTTTCTTGGGCATTTTATTGTTAAGTGGATATGTATGTTTGCCAAGACGTGAAATGTATTGGGAGAATTCACATGATTGCAACAATATCCTTGTTTGCAATGCTATGCCCAGAAATCGTTTTAGATTTATTATGCAAAATATTCATTGTAACGATAACGCCAACTTAAACAAAGCTGATAAATTTTCAAAAATTAGACCTTTAACTGATATTTTAAATAAAAGATTCATCGATTTGGCTCCAAATGAAGAATATCATAGTGTTGATGAGTCGATGGTCCCATATTTTGGCCGGCACGGCACCAAACAATTCATTCGCGGAAAGCCAATCCGGTGGGGTTACAAATTGTGGACAGGGACAACCAAACTTGGATACATCGAGTGGTTTGAACCATACCAAGGTTCTTCCAGCACTTTACCTGAAAAATACCAAAAACTTGGCTTGGGTGCGGCTATTGTATTACAATTTGTAGACGTGCTTGAAAGTAAATATCCAAATATGCCTCATAATATATATTTTGACAATTTTTTTACCTCGTTACAACTACTTGTGGAGTTAAAATTTAGAGGATACAAGGGAACAGGAACAGTGAGAGAAAATAGGATAGGAAAAGACTGCATGATCATGCATTCTAAGGAACTGAAAAAGAAGGAAAGAGGCTATTTTGATTATGTTTCAACGAAAGATGACGAAATTGTAGTCTGTAAATGGCAAGATAATAATATTGTTACTATTGCTTCTAACGACATCCAAGTATTTCCAACAACCCAAGTAAAACGGTTTTCTCGAAAAGAAAAGAAACATTTATATGTACAGCAACCAAACATTATAAAAAAGTATAATGAAAATATGGGAGGAGTGGATCGAGCTGACGAGAACATTAGTTTGTACCGAGTATCAATTCGAGGTAAAAAATGGTACTTTCCTCTCATAAGTCACTGCTTGGACATGGGTGAGCAGAATGCTTGGCAACTATATCGATGCAATG
Organism: Clivina fossor; assembly: GCA_963966155.1. Classification (NCBI taxonomy): domain Eukaryota; kingdom Metazoa; phylum Arthropoda; class Insecta; order Coleoptera; family Carabidae; genus Clivina; species Clivina fossor. The sequence continues at coordinate 38,041,151 of OZ014551.1, forward strand.
GGGGAAAATTAGATCACTTACAGTTTCGAAGGGCAGTTGCTGTTGGTATATTAGAATCATTCAAAAAAACGACGAAAAGGGGACCAAGTAGATCATCAGAAAATCAACATAATTATTCTAGGTATGATGGTACTGACCATCTTATAATATATCAAGAAAAGCAAACACGTTGTGGCTTATGCCACAAAAAATGTAATTTTCTTTGCAAAAAGTGCGAAATAGCACTGCATCCGAAAGACTGTTTTGAATCATACCACACACGATAAATTTTGAAATTTTTGTTAAAAAAAAATAAAATAAATAAAATAAATAATAATAAATAAAATAAATCAATATTTTTTCAGTAAAACAGTGTATTATTACTAACCCGTACCATTAGCATATTACAAAAAATTAAAAATAAATCATCGTTTAAAATGCCACCGTCCTTTTAAAAGAACAGTAATTTAAAAAAAAACTGTAATAATTACAAAAAAAATATGTTATTAAATTATGTTTGATTCACAATTTTAAACATATATAATTCAAAATTTGTGCAAATTTTAAAAAAAATAATTTTGGCCTTATCTGGGTTAACTTCAGACGAAGCAAAACAACTATCCAATGGGGTACTTGCACATTTTTTTTTTTTTATGTTAATACAAAGAATATGTTATATAAAATTATGATGTATCAATATTTTTTGTTATCGATGCATATTTTCGTAGATTTAATGAATTTAATTCAAACGCATAATATTTCGCGCGAAAACGCTCTGGCGCGCGTACCATAGGTACGTGACGTCACGCTTTAGTAAACATTACAAGACGCGCGCTCTGTATAATAGCATACTGTTTGTATTTGATTATTTTATCTGTGCACAAATGTCGCAAAGTGTTAAAAAACTTCCACAGATTAATTATAAGTGGTGTATAGTGCCAGGATGTACTAATACATCAATAACAACTACTGAAAAAACTTTTATAGCCGTACCTGCAGACACGAATCGGCGTAAAAAGTGGTTTAACGCTATTAGACGAGATGTTAAAAGTGTACTACATCTTAAATGGTAAATAAATAGTAACTTTACACATTTCTTATTTACAACACTTCATTAACATTATAATATAATAATATAATAGTATATTATGATACGAGTTTTATAAAAAGCATTTTGTTGTAAGCGCGGGTAAAAAGTAAATGCGATAAAATACTTCTTATAAACTTCATATCATACTTACAGTATTTTTTCTATCTTTTTTAAACAAAAAAAATTAAAATTTCAGTGAAAATATAATACTAACTTTATCATAACTATGTATATCTATTATAGCACTTCTTGTATGTGCGCGGAACTAAAACAAATGCGGGAATATGGCTTTTCTGATTGTGAGTTGACTACGAGAAGTTTCTAGAGTGAGTGCAAAAATTATTTTTTGAAACATGAATATATTGTAGGAAAAACAGAATTACACCAAAAAATTTTTGCACTATCAATCATACTTTCCAAAAAATCATTATCATACTCTTGATAGTAAATATTAATTTTATTATTAACTTCGAAACTTGGATCCGCAACACAAAATATGCCTTTTTTCTTTTGAAACAAAAACATTTGTAGGTTAATTTGTGCTTTATATTTATTATTAATATTGCTGTCTTTTATGTACAATGTATACGTTTTGGCGTTTGAAGGGCATTTAATTTCTACAACAAAATCACGGGCTGTTAGCAAAAAAATCGGCTATAATAAAAGCGTCAACTTTGGGTAGGTTATCCGACTGAGCTTTTACAAATCCAGCGTCAACCATCGTATAATTTAAAAGGGTAATGTTCTTCTTTTACAAATTATTAAAAACAAAATATTAATTTCACCAGAATTTAACAAATTAAAAGCAAATGTTTAACGGTTTAAGCACGTATGACTATTGAATTCGCCGTGTTTACTAAATGGCTACGTCACACTAGCAGCAACCAATCATAGCGCGTTTTCAGTCACGTGATTTTTCGAGTTATTTTAACAATTTTAATTTTCAATTATTTTAAAAGGAGTTAATTATTAGTATGAATTTTACATACTGTTAACTTCTACATATATTTATCCAATAAAATTTGACATTTTAACACCATTTCGTGTTTTACGCAAGTACCCTATTTTATGGGACATACTCAGAAAACCCATGAAGAATTCTATGAGTAAGTAAATAAATAGAAATAAATTAGTCTAGCTTTTTACTCCTAATTGGGACATTAGACACTTTTTAATATACACTTATTCATTCCAGATTGCCAGTAGACGTATATCAGACTGCAAAAGTTTCTAAACTTTTACTTATGATTGAGAAAGGTAAACTTCCATTAGAACACAAAGGAAAATCATTAGCCGAAATAAATTTTGATGTTAATTTAGAATATGTGGAAGAAAATGAAAATAATGGTAGGTTTATTTGAATTTGTTATATACCTACTCAGGATACCAGACCAAAGTGCTGTAATACAAGAAAAATTTAAAAACTTTTGTTGTTTAAAATGATGCTATGTCTGTTACACTGGTTAATGTTATCTGTATTACCATAATTTATAACTTTATTTTATGTAGATGATGGAAAATTTTTGAACACTGTTGAATTCCATACCGTTGAAAAGCAAACTACAGACAAAAATGAATCTAAAGAGAAATGTTCCCCAAATTCAAATAATTCAGGCGCATTCAATTGTAAACTAGTAATTATTTTGAAACTTGCATTCATTCTTATCAAACAATTTTTTACAGTTGCCGACGAGAACAGTGATGATGCTGAAAGTGACATTATTTCTTCAAAAAAGAAAAAAACGATAAAGAAAAAAGGTATCTATATAATGAATCAAAAAATATAAATTATTTTTTGTAGGGTGGAGTAATCAAGAAATTTCTCTATTGAAAAAAGTTTAATTCTTTCCTTAGAAAAAAAACGTACCCGTCTGGAAAAAAAATTAAAGAATTTCTTGATACGGAAAGTGGTGGTGGACGAAGCATCCCCATTGGCCAGCTCATCGGCCAATGAGAGCGCGCATCCCTCCCACGCAGTTACTCCCACTACTGGCCAAAATCGTATAAATACGGCAGCTGAATCCACCAGACGGCAGAATTCAACCAGTTCTCAAACCAACCAGTATTACCTGTGGCTTTTGATTAAGCCCGGTAATAATCATCGCATCGGTATCTGTGGCTTTGCTAGCCCGATACATCATCGTAAATCTGCGGCTCATTATCAAGCCCGATTATCGTCGCATCATTATCTGTGGCTCTTCGCTAGCCCGATAAATCGTCGTGCATCTGTTGCTCGTGACCGAGCACAGCTGATATTTTGTTTCACGGTTCACAACCGCCAAACACGGCACCGAACCGGGAAAAAGGGGCCACCGTCGCTACCACCACCAGATCACGCAGCCGCCGCCAACGTCGTCGTGTACTAGCTAGGCAATTTAGCAAGCTAGCAGTTGAGGAATTTCATTCACCGCCGCCGCCGAGTTTAACACCGCCGCTCCCGAAAGTAACACCGCCACCGTCATTGTTATCGCCGCTCCCGGGTACGCCCTACAAAGGAAGGAAGACTCCGTCCTTCACTCCGGGTACACCAGAGCTATTTCCGGCCTATCCCGAGGACCGATGCCGCCGCTCCCTAAAAGGGTGCTGTTTAAATCCCCTACCAAAGTTCCGCGTTTTTGGATGCCACCCCCAACATCGCCGCCCCCGTATAAACTTCGACGACTCTCCTTCTCGCCATCGAAGCACGTCGTACCAACGAACTGCCATCCCCGGGATCCGAGGTTCGTCGCCCACAGGCAGTAACTCCCCCCATGCCCCCCCCCACTAGTAAAGTGATAGTGACACAGGACGTTTAGTGACTGTACTTTTTTTCTCTCTCTTTGACGTTACATTTTTTTTATGTATAATTAACATGTACTTTTTGTATCATCGATGCTACATATTTTATGTATAATTAGCATGTATAATTTATTTCTTGACGTTACATATTTATGTATATATAATTAACCTGTATATTGTGTTCTATTGACTTTGCATATTTTTATGTACAACTGTGATTTATTTGTTATCATTATTATTTTTGGTGTGTGTAAAATAAAAAAAACCTTTTAAACTACAAGTTTTCGCTGTCTCCACGCCAACTACCAAAACGCCACGGTATCATTATGAAAAAAAAAATTTTACAAGAGCAAGATTTACGGGACAGTATAATTAAAAAAAAATGATGAAATATGTAAATTCTATTATTAATTTATTATTTATTAAGTAAAAGTAATTAATTATTTATGCCTTACATTTTTACTTTATTTTATGAATTTATATATATATATACAGGGTGTTTGCAATCAAGGTATTTTATTTTTAAGGGGTGATACTACAGGTCAAAACAAGGCGATTAACGCCAAAACACCTTAGTAAAAGTTTTCTAATAAACGAGATATTCATTTTTTTTTTAAGTAAAATGGTAGCATATGGTATAATTTTTATTATCCAGCTCACAAAAAAAATTATTCTTCATAATAGTTTTGGATTTGCTTGAAACGAATAAAAATGTAAAAATATTCCAGGTTTTAAATACAGGATGACTCGGATTTGCTGATTTGTGTTTCAACTTTTAGGTAAAATACCCTTATTTGATTAATAGGATTATATTATGTTTAAAATTACAATTTAAGCTTACATACAAAAGTAAAAGTTGTAAAGCTTACATACAAAAATTTGTGCCGATTGTCGATTGTTAAAACACCCTAGTAAAAGTTGTCTAATGAACGAGATATTACTTTATTTGAATTTATGATTGAGGGGGCGAAAACTTTCATTTGTTCTTATTGTTTATCTGTCAAACATATTTCATTATTGTTTAACTGTGCATTATCTATTGCTGGTTGGTTACTAATTCTTGTGAAAAAATTGAACGATGGACTATTCTAATATTGAATTGGTTGATATGATGCTAATTTATGGAGAAGCGCATCAAAATTCGGCTGCTGCAAGTCGTCTATACGCTGAGCGATTTCCAAATAGGCGACATCCTATAGCTCAGCAATTCTCTAGATTAATAATACGTGCTAGAGATACTGGTAATCTGCGAGGCCATCAAGAGCGTGCTGGAGGAGCAGGTCGTCACCGACGAATTGTAGACGCCGAGGAACAAATTTTGAACCTCGTTGACGAAAACCCTTCAACCAGTACACGGCAAATTGCTCGGCAAGTTGGTTTGTCAAATCAAATTGTATGGCGAACATTACGCGAGCATCAACTGCATCCTTTTCATGTGCAACGAGTAAAAGCGTTACAACCTCGAGATCATCCGCAACGCGTAGAGTTCTGTAGATGGTTTTTGCGCAAACATGATGAAATACTTAATTTTTCATCGATTGTAATTTTAAACATAATATAATCCTATTAATCAAATAAGGGTATTTTACCTAAAAGTTGAAACAAATCAGCAAATCCGAGTCACCCTGTATTTAAAACCTGGAATATTTTTACATTTTTATTCGTTTCAAGCAAATCCAAAACTATTATGAAGAATAATTTTTTTTGTGAGCTGGATAATAAAAATTATACCATAAGCTACCATTTTACTTAAAAAAAATTAATATCTCGTTTATTAGAAAACTTTTACTAAGGTGTTTTGGCGTTAATCGCCTTGTTTTGACCTGTAGTATCACCCCTTAAAAATAAAATACCTTGATTGCAAACACCCTGTATAAAAGAATATGTCATTGTCGATATCAGTTGGTCACATAAAAGCTATGGACACAATTATTTAGCTAAATCTGGTGTAGCTGTTATAATTGGTTGCTATAAAAGGAGGATATTGTTTGTTGGCATCAGAAACAAGTATTGCGGTATTTGTGCTATTACGAAGAGAAAAAGCTTAACAATACCCATATATAAATATTTTTTCTAATTGGCATAAATCTTATCCGGCCATGGAAGCATATATAATTGTAGAAGGTTTAAAAAATAGCAAATATATGTATAATTTACGTTATACGAAGTTTATTGGAGATGGTGATTCAAGCGTATATAAGAAAATACAAGAAAATGTATCATATGGTCTGTAAGTTGAAAAAATTTAATGCACAAATCATTTTGTGAAGAGAGTAAAGAAGAAATTGTATTCTTATGCTGGTACCAGAATACAAATACGTAGGCGATTAACGCAAACAAAACTCACAGAAATATGTAAATATTGTGACAATTAATTTCTTTAAATAGTACGAAAAATAATTCTTCGCAACAAAATAAGCGCTCGGACTTAGAAAATGTAATAAGACCATAGTATTTGCAGTAATTGTTCCGAACAGTATATGCGGCAAGCAGCAAAATTCACTGGAGGAAAACCCAACCTTCTATGGCCGACGAAATTCATTTAATATTCACTGTTATGGGGCTGGATTAGCGTGCTAATTGGATTTGTAACCATGTCAAAAAGAAATTTATTAAAAAAATTACTAAAAGTCGAAATTTAGCGAACATACAATTAAGAAATTTTAAGAAATATTCAAAAAAATCGAATATTATTTTGTGGGGACATAGAAAATAAACAAAGATTAGGGTGAACATTGTCAGAAACCTGATATGGATATAGAAACACTAAAAAAAGTGTGGTAAAATCTTATGGCGACTCTAAATGTAACTACAGAAAATAATAAAATTGAACAAGACACAATTGGACACGCCGAAAATGACAAATGGTTTATAAAAAGAAAATTCAGGTTGACAGCTTTAAATTTTGGGCGGCCCTTGTACACGGAAACGCCGTTCAACTGGTACTTTAGTGAAAAATCTATTACATGTGAAAGTACCAGATACCAATGCTATTATATGAAGCAAAAGCAATGATATACATGCAATTGAAGAATATGAAAAACAAACAGTAAGTCGTTGTGAATTATTTGTTTGCACATCTCCAAATTTGAGATTTTTAGCAACAAGTCATGATGTTGAAGCTGTGCGTCATTTTTGTGTATTAAAAGTTCATTAGATATTACTATTAAATCATCCAGTTTGTTTTATTTCACATAAACACACGCTATGATTTTAACTGCACGAATTCTATCTGTGTAGTTAAAACTGTACAATAAACTTCATCTGTAGTCATCTTTAGTCAGCATTTTATTAGTAGAAATCTTTAGAAAAAAGGGTTTCTTTTCTTGAATAATTCAATATTTAAATTAAATTGTATTAACTGTTATTATTGCTATACATATTAATTTATATCAAGGGGAAAAAATCATAATACTCCCAATTTGTACTTAATTATTTTTAAAGTGTTATTGTTTTAAATTAAGTTACATTTGAATTTGTGTTAGCTGTCAAAATAAGTCTGAATTTATTCATTCATTTTATCTGTTTTATTATGCCTTCACTAGATGGAAGCACTAATCACATAATTATTTAAAATATTTTGAGTTTTAAATAAATATAATAATAATATAATTGAAATAATATACTAAGTACATTTAATTTCGGGAAACTGCAACTTTCAGCACATATCATTCGTAAAATTAGGTTAGTGTCATAAAATTTTATTTTAATTTTGTTTTTAAATTCGACGGTTTTGCCGCGATATTAAAAAAAATTTCTGTACATTGTAATATTGCAATTTGTTTTATTTTGTGTTTTGTGTATACAAGTTCCCATTGTAATGGAAAAAAAAACGCGAGCGTGGAAGAAATTATACCGAAGATGACAAACAAAATTTGATATACATTGTAAAAAACTATTTAAATATTATCGAAAATAAGAAAACAGATATGTGTACGGTTAAAAATAAGAGTGACGCATGGGAAGAAGTTGCATTGAAATACAATGCTTGTGTCCAAACGGGCAACCGCATTGGCAGTCAATTAAAATTGCTATATGAATGCATAAAGAAAAAATATAAACAGAATAAAGCAGATGAACGAGTAAGTAAAAAATTTATAAGAAAGAGTTTATTAAAGTATTTGTTATTACTTATGTATTTTTTTTTGTTTTGTTTGTTTGTTTTGTCAGATAGAAATATACAAGACCGGAGGCGGGAAATATAATAAAGTGAAAGATGTTGTTGGTGAGGTATTTTCCACTTTACAGTCATTCGATGTGGAAATAAACAATCAATACGACAGTTCTGCAGCTTTAGGTAATAAGTTTAATTTTAAAAATAAAATATTAAAAATATAATCGAATTCTATGATTAATATTTTATTATATGTAAAACTATAAATTTCATTTTATATAGACGCAGATATTCCACAAGAAGTAAAGGATTATGTACCACCACCTGTGGAGATATTGGACAGCCAAATTTCCGAACCACATGCACCTACGCCATGTAGTTCACGTATTTTATTTCATAAAAATTCGTTACGTAAAAAACCAAATAAAAAGTTAAAACAAACTTTGAATAAAAGTTTTTTTTAGAAAAAAAAAAGAAAATTTAAAATTAGAAATTTTAAAAATTAGAAGAGACAATGATTCCAATGCAAAGGACTACAACCGGCAAAGACTTGTACGATGAACTAAAGTCTGTGTTGGAAAATTTTTAAATTTTATTAGAAAAGATTAATGGTATATCGACAGATGGAGCACGAGCAATGTCAAGCATGGAGGTAGGAGTATCGGGAAGGCTATTTCAAGACATTAAGAAGATCACAGGAAGGGAAATATTCGTTAACCACTGCATAATTCACCAGGAAAATTTGTGTGCGAAAAGATTGAGTTTGCCAAATGTTTATATTTATATATGTACCTATATCTATATACCTATTTTCCTTATAGCCTTGTTAAAGGCCTCAAGGCCTAATCAATTTTATAAAGTCGTGCGCGTTAAATCACCGTGAATTTAAAAAATTCCTGAAAGATTTAGAAACTGAATATGGCGACGTGGTTTTTAATACCGAAGCACGTTGGCTTAGTAGATGTGCAATGCTAAAAAGAGTATACAACTTAAAAAGCGAAATACAATTGTTCTTGGATATGAAGGGATATGCCTTTCCTCATTTTGGTAATAAAGAATGGATGTGCGATTTTCGGTTTCTTATCGACATGACTCAGCATCTCAATGATCTTAATGTGGAACTTCAAGGCAAAGGACAATTTTATTCACAATTTGTATGATAAAATTCAGGGCTTTGAGCACAAACTAAAATTGTGGAAACAGCATCTTTTGCAGAATAATGTGTCTCACTTTCCACATTTAGAAAAAGAAAACGTTACTACTTCTCAAAAATACGCAAAATATATAGACATTTTAATCAACGAATTTCAATTACGATTCCAAATGTTCAAAGCGGAGAAGACAGCGGTTTCCATGAAAATGTTTTCCTCGCCATTTAATATCGATGTGGATACAGTTCCCGAAAACTTTCAAATGGAAGTGATTGACATGCAGAATAATAGCGATTTAAAAAATGTATTTTTCTCAGTAAACATCGAAAATTTTTATAAATCGTATGTGAGCCCTGACGAATTTCCGCTTTTGACGAAAAATGCAAAGGAAATGATGTCTCTGTTCGGAAGTACGTATGTTTACGAACAATTATTTTCAACCGTGAAATTAATCAAAAATGACAACCGATCAAGACTGAGTGATGCACGATTAGAAAGCTGCGTACGTGTAGCTACCTCATGAACTTCGGCTGATATTGATCAGCTTGTATCGAAAAAATAGTGTCAAATTTCTCATTAAAAATTTCAAGTAAATTCGTTTTATTGTTCTTTTCTTGTTTGTTTTTATTTTGCATTAAAATTTGTATATGAAATCTTTACTTTTTTTTTAATTTTTAATTTTTTTATTCTAATGTTTATTATATATAAAGTTTTGTAAATTATTAATAAGTGTTACTTTATGTGCGGCCCGCCAAAAAATTTTAAAATTTAAATTGGCCCGTTGATTAAAAAGGTTGCTCATCCCTGGTGTATATGATGTATTTTGCTTGTTAATTGTTATACATATTTACGGTATTGTTGTCTATGATTCTATTTTGTATTTTGCCTTCTTAATGCTTTCTGTATATTTGCTAGGTTATGGTTATAAGTTGCTCTAAGCGCTCGAAACACATTCTTCGTAGAACGTTGATTTTCGTAATACAGCTGAATAATATACAATTACAATTGTAATTATTTCATCTTTCTACGATTTCATCTTGGTTCTGATTGTTTAGATAAATTAGCTCAAAAATTCCTCATACAATTCGAAAAACCTGGTAAGTACAATAACTAAAAGGTGGATTCAGAGATTGCAACATGGCAGGGCAGGGCAGCGCATGGCAGCGCATAGCATAGGTCTCACGGCCAAATACACGTAATCCCTATGCAAAAAAAAAATTGCGTTCAGAGATTGAAAAAATCCGCATGACAAACTAATCTTTTTTATTAATATTTTTTAGGAAATAAGATGTGCACGTCGGCATCCATTATGCCCCGTAAGAAAAAGGGTAAAACTTTCGAAGTAAAACTTAGACAGCTGCGTACTAGATTACATACGTGTCAACAAGGTCTAACTGCTGCCGAAAGAATCATTTCGAATGGTGAATTCGCTGGTTGGTGCGAATCAATCAACAAACCTTCGTATAGGTTTCTTTTCTCCCAAGTCCGAAATCAGACCAGAAAACCTAAAGGGCACCGATTCACCTTAGAATACAAAATTTTAGCACTTTCGCTTTATAAACAGGGACTTAAAACGTATCGTTTACTGACAAAGATATTTTCTTTATCTAGTAGATATCCCTACGTCTTTTGTCCTACTTAGCGATATCAATATTGATAGTGGCGTCAATACAATTATTTTTGATAATTTGGCGGATATCGCTAAGCATTTAAAACCTCATGAAAGAAAGTGTTTTATTTTGTTCGATGAGATGGCCATTGGACCTTATCTACAATATTCTGCCAGTAATGACGTTTTCATGGGTTTCCAAGATTTTGGAACGTCCAGATCTAGCAAAATTGCGAACCACGCAACTGTGTTTATGCTTCGTGGATTATCTAGAAAATATAAGCAACCAATTGCTTATGTTTTTTCTCAGAACTCCGTTAACAAGCATGATCTGCATGTGCTATTGAAGGTGATCCGGGCTACTCGAGGTGCTGGTTTGGAAGTTGTATCCACGATTTCCGATCAGGGTTCTAACAATGTTGGAGCAATCAACTTGTTAATAAAACAGACTGAGGAGGAATATGTACGGCAAAGTGAGGAAGAGCGTACTATTGGACGACGTGGAAGTTATCCATTTTAACGACTTTCCCCACCTTCTTAAAGGTGTACGGAACAACTTTCTTAAAGGAGCTATTACCTTCGAGGAAAAAGGGACAAAAAAGACAGCTAAATGGAAACATGTTCAGCAGTTGTACCGTATGGACACTGGAACGTCGGACATAAAGGTATGCCCGAGGTTGACAGAAGAACACGTCAACCCACAAAAGATGAGAAAGATGAAGGTCAGCTATGCTGCCGCTGTAATAAGTCAGCGTGTTTGTGCAATAATGCGGAAATTTGCTGAATTGTTATGTAAGTTTTTTTTTTTTAATTAATGTTAGTAAATTTTTATATATATATATATATATATATATATATATATATATATATATATATATATACCGGGTGTCTACTTTTTTTTTGTTACATAGGGAATACAATGCTAAAATTTTCATTTGGTGATAAATTTTCCCCTAATTATTATAGAACAAAAGTACAAATACAAAAGTTGTTTAGAATTCAAAAATGCATCAAATGATGCCAAATTTATCAATATAGGATGTTCCGATCAAGAATTAGAAGCAAATTAAAATTTCCATTTTTGCGCTCTTTACATCAAAGTGCCATGGAAATTAAACAAATAATTTCATTTCTTCTGGAGTTTGAGTTTGACAGATCGTATTTATTTTATTGTTACGTTCTGTATTATTATCATTATTATTGAAAATAATGAATAAACTTAAGGTAAATGAAAAAGTTCAGTGCGTAAAATGGTATTTTACTGGAAATTCGATACGACGAGTAAGAGATTTATTCAGCGCTTTCTTTGAAAACCGTCCCATACCTTCCGCTATGACTATTCGTAGGATAATTAAACAATTCGAAGAAACTGGAAGTGTGTTAAAACGTTGTAAAAATTGTAGAAAAATCAACGCAGAAGATCAGGAGGAGAATTTAAATCAAAATGCAATTAAAGAAAATACATTGAATATACTTTTGTGTGTAACGGAAAACCCAAATGTTAGTGTGCGTCAACTTGGTGCTGAATTAAATTTGCATCCTTCAACAATACATAAGGTACTAAAAAATGAAAAATATCATTCTTATAAATATTCCACGCACCAAGAGATATTTGAAGCGGATAAAATGGCTAGAAGCGAATTTAGTAACATTATTATGGAAAAATCCAATTTAGACAGAAACTTCTTGAAATCTATTTGTTTTACTGACGAGTCTACGTTTACTTTACACGGCGAACCTAATACACAAAACTTTAGAATATGGAGCCAAACAAATCCTCATTTAATGGTAGCAACACGTACCCAATATCCAGAAAAAGTTAATGTATGGGCTGGAATTTTTGGCAGGTGTATAATTGGGCCATTTTTTATTGAAAATAATTTAAACAACGAAAAATATTTGGATATGTTGCAAAATCATATTGGTCTGCAGTTAGAAGAGTGTGCAACTCAAGATAATGTTGTCTGGTATCAACAAGACGGATGTCCGGCACATTACAGCTGCAACATTAAATTATATTTGGATCAATGTTTTCCAAATTCATGGATTGGTAGAGGTGGTCCAATTAATTGGCCAGCTAGATCGCCCGATTTAGCACCGTGCGATTTCTTTTTATGGCCATATTTGAAGGAGAAAATTTATAAACGACATATCAAAAATCTTGTTGATTTGAAAAATGCCATTGTTGAAGAGTGCAATAATATAACACAAACACAATTAAGCTCTGTACGTCACGAATTTTATAACAGATTAGGTTATTGTTTGGCAGTTAATGGCGATTTATTTGAACATTTAATTTAAATTGTTAGTTTCGTTTTTGTTCTCCTATATCTTGTATTCATGAATTTTTCTGTTTGTGTTCCAAAGTCCACAATTCAGCGTAAATTTGTGGGTAAAAATCCTCGTATGTATGGACGTCCGAATGTTTTCAATCTTCAAGACGAAAAAACTTTATGTGAAGGAATTCTATTAGCGTCAAAATGGGGTTTTCCGTTGACTATATATGAAGTAAGACTGGGTCGAATAAATGTTTCTTTAAAGTGGTGGCTCAAAAGAGTAAAGATGTTTTGTAGCGAAACGATTTTTAGATAAAAAAGGTAAAATTGAAAAACGCTTCAATAATAATTTACCGGGGTTAGACTGGGCGAAATCAATTTTAAAAAGGCATAGCCATATCTTGTCACATAGAATGTCAGAAAAGCGATGTAGTATTGGAATATTTTACCAATTTAGAAACATCTCTAGAGGGAATTCCAGCAGAACAAATAATAAATTACGATGAAACAAATATGACTGACGATCCAGGCAATAACGAAGTTATTAGCAGAAAAGGCTGTAAACATGTTGAAAGAATAATGGATGTTACAAAAAGTAGTACCTCTGTAATGTTTGCAGGTACTGCAGCTGGGAAATTATTACCACTTTATGTGGTGTATAAATCAATACATTTGTATGATGTGTGGTGCATAGATGGCCCCAAAGGAACCATTTACAACAGGACCAAAACTGGCTGGTTCGACGGCTTTACGTTCGAATACTGGTTCATGAAGATAGTTGTACCGTATTTTAAACATTGCAATGGTCCAAAGGCAGTTATTGGTGACAACCTTACAAGCCACATATCCATAAAAATAATTGAAGTTTGTAAGGATCTGGATATTAGATTTATATTACTGCCACCAAATAGCACTCATTTGTGCCAACCATTGGACGTGGCATTTTTTCGGCCTCTGAAAGGTGCTTGGCGGAGCACAATATTAGAATGGAAAAAAACCCATAGAGGAACTATCCCCAAAGATATATTTCCATCACTGTTAAATAAAACTTTACTGTCATTGGAAGATCGTATGGGAGAAAATTTAATTTCAGGATTTAAATCTTGTGGCATTTTTCCTGTGGATAGAAACGCGGTCTTGAAGAAAATTCCAAATCCTGAAAGTAACGAAAATGACGCAGAAGTTTGGAGGCAATCTTTCGAAGATCATCTACGAGAAACACGTAAGAATGAAACAGTGCGAGCTCCCAAAAGAAAGAAAATTAATATCACCCCCGGCAGCAGCGTAACTCAATCCGACCTGATTGGAGAAGAACCACTATCATCGAGCAACAAAGATTCTGCAACAGAAACTGATAATGAAAGTGAATGAGATAATGGTTCACAATTTGAAGATGATTCTGATAAAGAAATAAATCAGTAGATCTGAACTCACTCAAAGTTGGTGATTTTGTTTTGTGTAAATTTGTATACACAGTTAAGAAGAACAAAGAAACAGAAAAGCAATTCGTAGCTTCAATTCAAAAAATAACCTCGATAAACAATATTACCATTAAGTGTTTACGAGAGAGCGTTACCCGAAAATCTTAAGTATATCCAACTATACCTGATGAGACTACTGTGAACCTCAACCAAATCTATAAAATATTGAAAAAGCCTCTGGAAAAGAGAGGAAAATATTTCTTTGCAAATATGTAGTTTTATGCCTATTTTTAATTTTGCGATTGTAATTCCTACTAATTTTAAGAATTAACCAATAATATTATTTCTTTTGTATTTTTCTATTTTTGTATTAATATTTCTCCATAAAATAAAATCTATTTTACACTTAAAACTATTTATTTCTCTGAAATAATAGCCATTTTTATGCTGTTAATTTCCCTACTCTGAATGTAAAAAAAATTATATATATTATTTTTCCTTATAAATAAACCTCATGCTACATGATAAATAACTTCATAAAAATTTATTATTATTTCAAATAATTATTAATTTTAGGTAAGTTATGATAAAATTATGATTTTGTACAATTTGAAACGAGGTACCGCTGTAATAGGGCGGTATTTTTTTGCTTAATATATTTTTTTTATAACTTAGCTTTGTCCCAAGTTAGTTCTATTGAAGTATAATGTCCTAGATTGCCTACTTCGTAAGATATATTAGCAAATATTTTTTGTCCCAAGTAACCCACCTCCGATGGTAACTTGGGACACTCACAAAAAAATTATTTTAAAAAAAGTGGTTGAATAATTTAATTAAATTTTATTTCTATAATATGTCTTTAACCTAGCACCAAGCTCTGTATTTTTTTCCAAATAAAATTATCCCAGGTAACCCCCTTTTACGGTAAGTTTTATAGATGAGCTAAGTTTATTGTCGCCAACAAATAGTAATAATAGGACACAGGCAGCAGTACCGAGCACTTCACAGGAATCAAATATTATTTTCCTCCAACCTTCAAAAAGCAGACCACAATTGCCTCAAACGAAAGTTAAGCCGGTAAAAAAGGGAGGAAAAAAACAAGTGATATAGACGCGATTGCTACGATCAAAGCAGCATCAGTCAGAATAGAAAAAACGTCGAAGCGGAATGTAAAAGACGAAATAAAACATTATTGCAAATTTATAGGCAGTCAAAAGCCTTCGCCGACGCCATTTTAATGAAACAAAATCATTCTATTGTCCTAGTTGGGCGACCAAATATACTGATAATTTGACTCAAAGTAATGCCACCGTTGCATCTATGCGAACTGACGTTCAGGCGTTTAGCAGAAAGAGCAGGCCTAAAATCTGTGATAATATTACTGAGGAGTAATTACTGATGCCTATTATGCATTTAGAATAAAAGAGTGTATGTCCAACCGATAGAAGAATCAAAGTATTAAAGCTGGGTAAAAAGTTTCAGCACATCAAATAACAATGAAGATTAAAAATCGTTGACTGTATTCCATTAGGATCGCAAATTACAGCTACCTACATCAACAATTTAACTTTTTTTTAATTTTTCAATTGCTAATTACAATGAAATAAGAAACTAAATATTCTTGTTCAAAAAAACTTCAAGAAATTAATTACATACAAAAGAGTATTTATCTTTGATAACAAAATAAAATTTAAAAATTAGTAGAAATAGCTTTAAAATTTATGAACGAATGTTCATTTCTAGAAGCAAACATTTTCTGCTGAAGTGTGATTATATATCCAGATCTAAATATAAATTAGGTAAAATGCTTGCATTTTCAAAAATAAAATATGTTAATTATATCATAACAATTCCAAATCATATGCATCTAACTCAATATACAAAAAAAAAAATCGAATACGTCGAGTCTTTCGATATGACAAAATGGAGAATAAAATCTGCCAAAATTTCAAACAAGCTGTAATCATACAACACAATAATAATCTTCCATAGTTATAGTAAAATACCAACCATAAATATGTTAAAATTTTTAGACATTAGAATAAATGTCAGAAGAATAAAAGCCATTTATATATCATCATCTATAGAATAATTTTTCCTGTCACAATTGAAATATTAGTAAATAAGTAGTGATAAAGTGGTTGCAAATAAATAAATAAAACAGATTATACAAATAGTTCTCGACTTACAACTCCGTCGGAAGTCTACTCTAACGTAGGTCGTATATCTCATTTTTCTTTCTTTTTTTTTTTGTTCTCATTATATAAATTAATATTACATTACATAAATTAATAATAATAATTACATACATTTAATATAAATGTATACAAAAAGAAACGCACAAATTAAAAATTGATGAGAAATAATTGGTAAAAGTCGATGATTGCAAGTGTGGTTCATCGTAACTCAAATGCGGCAAAAATCGGGCGGGCAATCCATGTACTGATAACGGAATATGTATAGGCACCTCAAATTACTACATGACATACTGGACACTGGACGATTCCTGAAGATAATCGTTGTCGAATCTGTAAGAAAAGATATTTTTATTAGAAAAATATAAAGTTCTCATTGCTAAAAATGTAGCAAAAAAAAATTGCTACTGCCAAAAACATTTGTTATTTCATATTCAATTTATTGTAGATAAGGTTAATTTACTAAAATTTATACATTTTACTACAAAATGGGACAAAATTATGTAATGAAATAAGAATATTCAAACAATATTACATGTTGCTACACAAAATTATTAGAGAATTTGATAGCTTGCCGCTTCGATTATTAGGAAAACTTTTCCAATGTTGTAAAATAATTGGTAATAAGAAAGAAAATGATGTATTTAATATGATGGCAATTCGTATGGAATTAACTGTATGTATGATTAGTATGTTATAAAATAATTGAAAATTTATATTGATATGCATTTGTTTAATTTTAGAAACAAATATATATATATTCCATTATAAATATGTATTACGAACAAGAAACGATATTAGTTCTAAGCTAGCTTTAAAAACAATAAAAATTTGTTAAAAAAATAAATAAAACAAACCTACATTAAAACCAATGGAACCTAAAATACCGTCAAACGGGGTAACTTTGGACAGAGGGGGTGACATTGGACATTTCTATGAATTTTCCAGATTTCTTAAAATAAAATAATAAGATGTGTTCTATTATTTGGGGCTTGTGTTTTGATTAGGCAATTATTTCGATTGGCGTTTATGTGTAAGTCGATAGTTTGAGACCAATTATTCGAAAACAGTCGCTGTGTGACGACATCGCCAGAACTGGCATTTTGATTTACGTGCGGAAAAAGTCTGCTGCCAGGGTATGTAAATTTCAATTTTTACCACTTTGACTGCAAGGAAAAAGTGGTATAGCGTTTGGTAGTGTCTGTAACATTTTCAAAAAAAAAAAAAAATGTATAGAAATCCTTCATATAGCCTCTAGATCAGACGAATCTGAACTTAGTTTATGTGGGTGGTCAGCTCGCTCGGTCGTAAGTCAAAATTTTGTGGCCGCAACTGCTCCTAGACGGTTTAACCGATTTTAATGAAATTTCCAGGATAAATTTGTCTAGTACGCAAGATGGTCATGTGGTTTTATTTTTTTCCAGTGATGCCAACTTTCCGAGAAACAAATTAATAAAGTTTTTAAAAATTCATATTGGCTACGTTATTTATTCGATTTTGATCAAATTTTCGAAAAGATTCCCTAATGATCCTATTAATTATATAATTTTATTAATATTCAGTGTTGCCAACTTTCCGAGAAAAAAATTACAAAAGTTTTAAAAATTTTATTATGGCCATGTTATTCAACCGATTTTACTCAAATTTTCACAAAATTCTCCTAGTATTCATATAATTTATGTAATTTTAACAAAATACAGTGTTGCCAACTTTCCAAGAAAAAAATTAGTAAAATTTTTAAAAATCCATTATGACCATTTTATTTAACCGATTTTAATCAAATTGTTATAAAAGTTTCTCCTAGTGCCTAAATAAATTATGCAATTTTAACAAAATACAGTGTTGCCAACTTATCGAATAAAATTTTTTTTAAAAATTTATTGTGGCTACATTATTTATTCGATTTTAATCAAATTTTCTTAAAAGTTTCTCTTAGTGCCCAAATAAATTATAATATTATTAAAATACAGTGTTGCCAACTTTCCGAGAAACGTCAAAGTGGTCTATATATGGGTTTACCCATATACTTCTAATCTTGTTATAAATGTAACCAATTTCCTTTTATTGTTGCAGTAATAAATAATACCTATATTATAAACATTAAATAAAAAAATTACATTTTTTATATACAGGCTGAACCAAAATTCACGGAAAGGCCAAATATATCGAGAAATATACTTCCAACCGACAAAATAAAAAACACGTGTTTAATCTTTTTCAAAAAGATATCCACTGATACCCCACTGGACAAAAATGTATTTTAGCAGCGACAAACGAGAAAACGGAAAACAACAAGTTTCAAATCCAAACAAACAAAAAAATGGCGGCGTTAAACTTAAAACTTGGACGTTATTAAAATGTTGTGCAAATTAATTTATTATTAAAGTTTATTTTTCATGACAATAAGTGCTCGTTTTCTTTAATTGCCTATTAATATTTCTTATAATTTCGTCATTTATCATTTATTGGGTAAAATTCATTTGTTGGTATATACTTTTACCGGGTGTCCAAACTCATCCCAAAAATGAAAATCGATTTCTCTAAAAATATGTTTAAATAATTCATCGTAATAATTAAATAGAACCAAGATTAGGTACAATAATAATTGTTCGTTGGATTTAGTGCTCCTAGGTGTGGTAAACATTATTCGTTTTAATTTTATTTTGCAATAAATATTAAACAAAATATCTGAAAAGTGTCCAAAGTTACGCCATTTGACCGTAACTAAAATCGTGCATTTGCCTTATTTTTTCAGAAAATAAGTAAGAAGTTTTATTTATTAGAACTACTATCCCTTCATCAAAATACAACACTAATTTCGTGATAAGTAAGATAGTCTGAATGAGCCTGAATGGAGTTGCTTAACGTTAGGAATTCATTTTGCTAATAGCTACAAAAAGCTGAGTTTTAAATTGAATTTATTCATTTAATACAAAAGATTTACTAAAATAATTATTCCAGAAATTAGATAATATATGTACAATTAATGAGTCAATAATAATTCATATGTACTTACAGAATTAACATAAAATAAAAATTAATTAAATATTTAAGCCTAATTTTCAAGAATCGTAGGCATAATTTTTTTCTGTTTCAAACAATATTCAAAATACTTAAATTTAAAAACAAAAAGTAACACAAAAAATACACATTATCTAAGCTAATCGCAAAATGGCCGTCCAATTCAGAAATATAACGAAAAATGCGCCTTTATACATTTGAATACAGAGACATTATTTATCAAGTTTTCTAATCACAAATTAATAATCTCGTATGCATGAATTTTTCTTGTTTGTATTTTCAATCTCAAAGTGCATCTACCGGACATAACAGTCTAAACTTTCTTTTGATTCATAAATACATATTTCATTTATATATATGGAATAATTACATATTTATATTTAAGGTACATTAAAGAATTGAAAATTTTACGTTGAGTACTTCCAAATATATCTGCCCGTGACAAATTCCGTACGAATAAAAGCAAATTACAGCTTAAATTGACAAAATATTACAAGTTTTTATGTTTTTTAGTTCATTGAACAACATATTTTCTGTTTATTTATACATATTTCTAATCAATAAAGATTTGTGATTGTTTTTTCGATTATTTTGTTATCAAAAAAACTCTAGTTCCAATATGAGCACATGAAGCAAATTGCACCACTATACATATATAAAATAAAAACTGCTTTAAAATAAAATTCTATTTAATTATTTTATATAAACAACATTTCGATGAAACTTAACGCTCGTCTTCATCAGATCAAAGTTTGTCAATGACATTTTAATGTCACTGATAAATTTTGACCTGATGAAGACGAGCGTATAGTTTCGTCAAAACGTCGTCTTTATAAAATAATTAAACAGAATTTTATCCTAATAATCTAGATAAAGTAAAGCAGATTGATAAGGGTAGCAATAGAAATTTATAAAGAAAAAGATAACATCAATCACTGTGAAGGCACTGAGTTAAATAAAATTTAGCTTCCATTAATTAAAAATCTATAAAAATGTGATGATCTAGTACTTGTTTGTTACTTAGTACTTGTTTATATGTTCTGTTATTTACTGTAATGTCATTTGTATCATTTATACTGACGAAGACGGATGTCGATTTTTAAATACATATTAATACAGAACTTTAACCTACAGCAGTTTTATTTTAATATAATTAGTTCTGAAAATTTTTCACTATATTATAACAAGAACAATTCAATAATAATCTTTAATTTATTAATCTTTACTTTGCAGACTAAAACCTATTAACGCATCTATTGCAATAAATAAATAAATTACCAGGCTTTCTAGACGTCATTGCTTTGCGATAAAATTGGAGCACTTTGACTTTTGACATTTCAAAATTACAATATAATTTTAAAAAAAAATTATTTCTTTATAAATAGTAATTTAATAATAAACTTTCTAAATTTATAATCAAAATATAATTGCAAAAAGTACGTAATTTACCAAAAAAAAAAAAAAACTTTAATGATATCAACAAATATTTAAATAATTATGATGATATTTTGCAAAATTAAAATTAAAACTTTGTAAATTACTATATTCTAACTAACTTCATCTCAACCTACCAAACACATTATATACACCAGGGCTTCAAACCGTTATATTTTTCGTTCCGGTTCAATTAAAAAAAATATCGGTTCGGTTCCGGTTTTCGTTTCAGCAATTATAACGTTTTTTGTTTTTTTGGGTTCTCGGATCAGTTCCGAGTGATTCATTTTTAAATGTTTTTCATTGTTTTTATTTGTATTAAAAAATTATTTGCTACCCATAATTTAGAACTTTTTACTCCTACTATTAAAATATGCATACTACATAAATTGATACAATAATATAATGAGTAATAATAATTATCAATCAATTAAAGGTATAATAATTAGAAGTAATAATACATGATAATAATATAATATAAATTATTATTCGAAACTTATATATGTGTTAACGTAACAAATTCTTGTATACAGGTTTTTATTTATTTATAATTAGAAATAATGAAAATTATCCCTGATTACTAAAATATTTTCCAATCTATTTTTATTTAAACTATTTAAAGATTATTAAAAACAAAAATTATTAACAAAAAATACACCGGTTTTCGTTCTAGTAAAAATATCTTTTTTTTTGTTTTTCGGTTCAGTATCGGTTTGAAGCCCTGATATACACTAGAAAAAAATTGGTAATTTTACATAAAAACCTGGGGCAACTGATTTACAACAGTTTAATATGTAAATTTACAGACGTCATACAGAAAATTACTTACTTTTTCGGTAAAAAGAAACATATACTATGGTAAAATTAATTATTTTACTTAAATTTATAAAGAGAGAATTTATGTAAGCCATCGTCTTGCTGAAATAATATGTAATTTTATTTATAATAGTTTATATTTAAAATGGCAACTTTTTTACAGTGTATTATAAGTATAGATCCATATTTTTTTTTTATATAATCCAGTTTTGTTAACAGTTATTAAAACAGAATTGTAATTCAATGACTGATCAATACATCAAATCTTCAATATTTTTAAAATAATAAAAGCTTTAGAACTAATTGTAAGTTCTGTATAATTTTTACTTCTTGTACTATATCGAAAATATATTAAACAAACAAAACATAGAAACAAGTTACCAGGTAACAAACACAAGTAATTACATTGTAAAAATTTTATAAATTGTGAATTAAAGAAAGCCAAATTTCATTTAAATTCGTGCCATTATTTTGAATATGCGTCCCAAATGATTCTTTACAATGTTCACTAATATATTAATTGAAATAATTTACCTAATATTAATGGTTCCAATTGAATCTCCGATCATAGAACTCGTACTGATATTGAGCTCCTAGCAGCATATTATACTCGTTCCAAATTCATATTTCTATCTCCATCATCATCACTTGCATCTTTCGTACGTCAAATAAACTCAATTTTAAATTTAATTCTCTCGTTTGATATGCGGTAACTCCATGTTCCGATTCTGAAAACACAAAATAGATTTAATTAACATCGTAAAATCAATTTCAATATATCAATAATCAATACATGACAAAGATCCGGTAATAGAAACATTATAGTTTTTATACAGTGCAACTTGAACAGAGAACCGTTGTCGAAACGCAAAGAAAAAAAATTGTAAAAAAATGGGGCTCTAGAAACTACCACTGCCACATCACTAACACCGAATTGCAAGAAAAGTGAGTGTCGACATTAAATGTCGACAGACATAATTAGACTATAGGAGAGTACGAAATATGATTAATGCAGCAAGCATACTTTATTTCCTATTGAAAATGATCGAGTTAATAGTAAACTGATCTCGTTTCGCCATTACGTAATATTGATATGCCTAGCACACCATATCCTACGCAGTTATTTCTTTCCAAAGACACTGTATTGTACCGGTATAATCTAACGTATGTGTAGATAGGATTCTTTACAAAATGTAGCTCTGTGCAAGTTCTACTGTATATAATTTTGTTTTTAAAAATTATCAATTATTTTGTGATATGTGATTGCTAATAATAGCTGAAATATTAACCAATCATTATTATAAAATATCCAAACTATCGGACTTTCTAAATGTCATTACTTTGCGGCAAAAATAAAGTATTTTAATATGATAAAGATTTCAAAGTTCTATATTTTCTTTAAGCAAAAAAATTTAAAAATATAACTAAACTATATTTCTTTATAATTGTTAAACTTTCTGACTTTCTAATAAAAATACGAAAGTATTTAATTGTAAGAAGTACTTAAGTTACAAAAAATACTTTTTTTTAAGATATCAACAACTACTGAATTAAACAAATAATTGAATTGATTATTCGTAAAAAATTCTATTTTCAAAAAATCGTAACTAAGTAACCATCTAACTCATCGACCTACCCAATAACCTGTATTAAAAGTTTACAAGTATAAATCATATTTATCAATTTTATATAATCAATTTTTTGTTTAACTGTTTTATTAAAACAAGAATCTGATTAAATAATTAAACAATAAGGTCAAAGTTTCACTATATTTAATTAAATAGAATCAATTACCTTTCTATTTTACTATGAGTTCCATTTAAAGCTGATGGTATCATTTTCTTTTCGATTCAAATTTCATCTCTATCTTCTTCATCACTTGTATCATTTTGTGTCTCGCTAGGATAAACATCTTTCAATTTGATTCTTTCGATTGATTTATTATTCTGATTCTGAAAACACAACACAGATATCATTTATAAATGTGGTCAACATCCTAAAATAAATTTAAAATATGAATAATATAAGTTTATATATAGTAGCTGGTACTGTAAGCTCAGTTTTTAACTATTTTACATAATTAGTCAAGTTCTTGTCGGATGGCAGATTTTAAAATCAAACTTGTGATACATAATCAGTGTTAATAAATTTTGTTGAACAGTAATACCAAATAAACAGTTATGAAAATTAAAAATATATATGTATATCATTTTACCAAATAACTTTATGTCTATAATATTAATTGATGACGTGGTTGGCACTTGGTGAAACATTTTGAAATATAAGTATAAATAAATAACTCTTGGTATAAGTTTCACAATGTTTATTGAATACTACGGTAACCGTTTCGACCTTGCGGTCACCGTAGTATTCAATAAACATTGTGAAACTTATACCAAGTGTTATTTATTTATACTTAAACTTTATGTCTGTTTTGAACTTATTAATTATTACAATTTGTATCTAGTAAAGAAATTTAACCCAACAAATAACAGTTAGCAACTTCAAAGCTAGAAGTATGTGAATTCGAAACGAAAAAATTAACTTGCAGTTTATTAGCAATAATTAGAAAATAAAACTAATAAAATTAAAAGCATATTAATGTTAAATACGTATTTGTATTATATTCATTTGCAGTATAAATATTATCGATGCTACGTGACTTTCTCATTTGTACAATATTTCAAAAACTGTTATCAATTTATAAATGAAAAATATAACACTTAAAACTGAAAAAAACCTAATATTTTTGTACAAAACAGAATTAGCTAGACTTGATTATTTATTACAGCAACTAAGTAATATACAAATGTCCCTGAGAATATTGTTTTTATAACTACATACAGAAAAATATATATTATAAAACAATAGAATACTTACAGTTAAAAATTGAAATTCACAAGTAACAAACGAGTTTAATATAAATATCGTCTCCAAACTGCACAAATCATAACAAAACTGAACAAAATAGCTTCTTCATGCGACGCCACAACCATCACAGACAAAGGAAAAAGACATGACAAAGCCAAACACTACTAAACCAACAAAATGGCTGAACCATAAGCAGTGGCGGGTTAATATGTACTTCTGTATACAATAAAATAAAATTTTATTTGTGACATTATATCGACTTTATTATTTAAAAAAAAAATAATATAAGTTACTAAATTAATTTAAAAATAATGCTGCTGAATAAATGTATATTTAATTTTAGAAAGTTTAATAACTAGATGATATAATCACTAAAAGATTTTTAGTTCCTACGCCAATGATTCAATGCAAATCTTTCATGTGAAATCAGTAACAAGACTAGTCACCGCTGATATTCAAATTATAAATATATTTAAAATATAAATTAATTTATTTATTTTCATTAATATAATGTAACGCTTGATCATATTTTTCATTTTAAATTATTACAAAACATATTTATTTGCCATTAACATATGGTTGAAAATGGATACAATTTTATACTTTCAAATATTTGGATAAGCCATAATATAAACATTTGAATGATGATATGCAATATATTGTATTCAAAAAATTTAAACAAAAATTGAAAAAGATAATTATTAAGCTAAATTTATTTTAAATTAATAATTTATTTATAATTTGAGCTAGCAACCAGTCCAACCAATGGGCTGCTTGAGTTTACACATGCGCATTATATATTTTTTGAATGTTTGACATCTGTTTTATAGGTTTCATTCAAACATGTGTCCTATTTTACAGGCAATTATTTTGACCTATTAATTCAATAAAAATTTTAAAAATAATATTATGAATTTTAATTAATTAATTTATGACAATTACACAAGAAACTTTAGCGAGAATCTTACAGTTGTAACAATTTGCTATCTTTGTGCAACTTAGGATGACAAATTTTCTTCAGAGTAAATTTAGCAATTATTTAAAATGTGTCCTTTATCTGATTAGATAATTAAATAATTAATATAATAAAATATAATGAAATATAACTACTTAAGTAGAGGTTGTTGTACTGATCGACAAAAAATTTTTTTTTTATATAAATTTAATTACTGCAGTGTCTAGAACAGTGATTCTCAACCACTGTGCCGCGGCACTTTCGTGTACCGCGAAATTCTTGAAATGTGCCGCCAAATTTTAGAAATGTAAACAATAACAATTATTTTGTATATACTTTTATACAGCAATTTCTTGAATTTATATATTTGCTATGCAGTATTGTGTTCTCAAACTTAAATAAAACGTTTTCAAAGGTAATATATAGTTCGTCTTTTTTAACAAATTTTTAGTATTTTTATAAGTAAGTAAAATTCTTTTAAACATATCTTATTGTTAGTATGCCGCCAAATTTTGAAATTGTTAAAAGTGTACCGTACCACAAAAAAGGTTGAGAATCACTGGTCTAGAATATTTGGTTGAAAAAGATTTGTCGATATTTAAAATATGTGCAGAAGTTGCAGTCGGTTAAGTGAAACAACACAACGGCCGGATAACATGTAATTATATATTCCCCAGTATTCTTGAAAGATAAACTTTGAACGCGTTTTTCTCCGAACAGCATTTTTCAGCGCGCGGGGCGCTCTAGCTCTTCAACGGAAGAACGGATTCATTATTATGCACTAGACAGGAAATTTAATTTGTAAAGCCTTGACGAGGTGTTTTTTTAAAAATTGATTTATAAATATATGTTTTGTCCGCTAAAAGAAAAAAAAACTAAGATTTTTTTTCAAATGGCTGCCATTTAGTTTTTTAAAATGGAAAACAATAAGAAACCCAAATTTAATCTAAATTACTAATTTTTAATGCTTTTCTGATTCAGATGCACAGGGATATATATATATATATATATATATATATATATATATATATATATATATATACATATATGTTATTGTGGCTTTATAAAAAAAATCCAGTAAGGCTAAAATCGATAATTTTAAAATATATGGGGAAAATCCTCAGAAATAATATTTTTTGCTTGTTTTTACAGGTTCCTGTATACAACTGAAATTTTTGGAAAATGTGGGTAAATTCATACACAATATAAACGATATATCGCGCATGCAACGACAATATGTCGTAACCCACAAAATAATCCAAAATTACTTTTTGGTATTTTCCAATAGAGGACACATCTATACAGCAGTACACAATACGTCGTAGCCCACAAAATTTTTTTTTGGTATAAATTTGCTATTACTATTATCGCAATCCTAATGCTGATCAAACTCAAATAAAGAAGTTTTTTCTATTTCCTGTAAAATAATGGTTTTGTGGCTTACAACATATTGTTATTGCATGAACGATATGTATTTACACGCGTTTTCCGAAAATTTCAGTTGTGTAGAGGAACCTGTTACTTCCATAAAAACATGCAAAAAATTACTGAATTTTTTTAATAAGGCCACCCTAAAATATTTATATAGTTATATATATATATATATATATATATATATATATATATATATATACATATATATATATATATATATGTATATATATATATATATATGTATATATACATATATATATATATATATATATATATATATATATATATATATATATATATATATATATACAGCACTGTTCATTAAATAATTAATCGGATTTTTTGATTTAAATGGATTTTTTTTATTTAAATCAAATTTTTTTGATTTTTTCAATTTTATGTGCACTGTTTATTAAATAATTAATTGATTCGTACTTGTATTACAAGTAAAACTAAAAATTCATAAAACAATCCCGTCTCAATACCCTGTATCGCCGTCATTAACAGTTTTAAATTTCGCGGTGAGACTTTCGCGCCATCATCGCTACATCTGTACTGATTGTTAAATGAGAATGATATTTTATTTTGTTAGATTGCGTTATTATATTTTATCAAAATCGGATTATACTTTTTTATTTCACTGTGCTATTTATTTGTTTTAATACATATAAAAAATGTGTCTATTAAACCACTTGATTAAATCAGAGCGAATGATTTGCTGAAATATTTTTTTTGGTTGATTTAAATCATTGATTTTTTTAAAAAATCATTTGATTTAAATCGCGATTTAAATCAATGATTTAAATCACTTGATTTAAATCATCGCAGCCTTACTATAATATAATAATATTATATGATTTATGGAGGCACTGAAAGAATAGTTTGCGAAAATTGTATTAATATTGGATACACACTGAACCCAAAATAAAATTTTCAAATTTTGTAAATTTTTAATTAGAATATTGACAATATTGTAATACAGTAAAATTATATAATTTATGTTTTCAGTAATACAATCTTTTATAAAAGTTTGATTAATCTCGAACAAATAGTAAAGTTAGAATTAAATTCTAAAATTTTTAGTAAGTTTTCTCGGAATGTTGGCAACTCTGTACATTAGTAAAATAATATAATATTCTGTGGACACTAGAAAAATATTTTGTGAAAATTGAACTAAAATCCGATAAATAATGTAACCATAATAAATTTTTTAAACTTTAGTAATCTTGGGCACTAAATAAACCTATCCTGAAAATTTAATTTAAAAAAAGTATAAGAGTTGTGATCACAGAATTTTGACTGACGCCCGCGCAAGCTGACAACGCACACACATGCACTCTTATAAACTAAGTTCAGATTCGATATCTAGAAGCTATATGAAAGATTTTTATTATTTTTTTAATATTTTAGATATAATATTACAGACAGGATTGGGCTGATTTTAATCATTGGATTTAAATCACAATTGTAATCATTTGATTTTTTTTACATTAGTCAATAATTTAAATTAACTACTTTTTAACTAAATTTAGTTTTTAATAATTGCTTAATTAAAATATCTAGATATATTTAGCATCACAATAAATAGTGAAAGAAACATTTATATACATTACAAATGAATGTTTCTGAAAACGCTGGCGCGTTTGTACTCTTGTATGTTTTATCGCAAATTTTCATGATAAAAGTGCATAGTATTATAAAATTTGTTTATGTTATTAGAGCTAACGTCGCGTGTTTTAACATCCTATGTATATTACTATACGAGAGAGCAAAAAATCAAAACAACTTCTTTTAACAACATTTTTTTGATATTCTAACAAATAAAGCTAAACTCAAGCAATTTTTAAAAAACTACTGAGCTTTTCAAATAGGGAAAATACTATCATTTGCATTCTTTATGTCGCAATAAACCTTTCAACAAGCACCAACAATGGGATTGTCCCATTTCTTTACGTACGAACTTTAACTGCTCAAAACAATTATTTGGATTCAAATATATTATAAAAACAAAAAAATATTATAAAATACCCTATACGAATTTTCGTAATTATTAAAAAACAAGATTAGAAGTATATGGGTAAACCCATATATATATATATATATATATATATATATATATATATATATATATATATATATATATATATATACCAATTAGTCGATGGTTTTGACTAAGTTTGTGGACTGTATATTTATAATATGACTACTATTTCTAAGAAATAATACATAACACTACCTATATTTTTAATATACAACTAAAACCTATTCTAATTATTACTTTTTTTTATAGCTAAATAGTTTTTTACACTTTTGATAAATATGATGTGGAAATGTGTTATTAAAAATGCAAAACTTCAACACTAGTTTTCTCAAAACATACGCTCTAAAACTTAAAAATTTAAACAGCAATAATTTTTAACAGTTTTGTGCTATTTCCAGTGAGACTAAAGCTATCAATTATTTTGTGATATGTGATTTCTAATAATAGCTGAAATATTAACCAATCATTATTATAAAATATCCAAACTATCGGACTTTCTAAATATCATTACTTTGCGACAAAAATAAAGCATTTTAATATGACAAAGATTTCAAAGTTCTATATTTTCTTTAAGCAAGAAAAATTTCAAAATATAACTATATTTCTTTATAATTGTTGAACTTTCTGATTTTCTAATAAAAATACCAAATGTATTTAATTGTAAGAAGTACTTCAGTTGCCAAAAATACTTCTTTTTTCAACTACTTTTAATTAAACAAGTTATTTCATAAATTTTTTTTAGAAAATTGGATTTCAAAAATCGTGACAGTTTTTATAAAACTACGTTCTAAGTAACTTCATCAATCACATCAACCTACCCCTGTATTAAAAGTTTACAAGTATGAATCATATTTATCAATTTTATATAATCAATTTTTTGTTTAACTGTTTGATTAAAACAAGAATCTAATTAAATAATTAAACAATAAGGTCAAAGTTTCACTATATTTAATTAAATAGAATCAATTACCTTTCTATAGAGTTCCATTTAAAGCTGATCATATAATTTGCAATATTATTGAGCCCATAAGCATGTTTTCCTGGTATAATTTTCTTTTCGATTCGAATTTCGTATCTATCTTCTTCATCACATGCATCATTTTGTGTCTCGCTAGGATAAACATCTTTCAATTTGATTCTTTCGATTGATTTATTAATCCCGTGTTCTGATTCTGAAAAGACAACACAGATATCATTTATAAATGTGGTCAACATCCTAAAATAAATTTAAAATATGATTATATATATATATATATATATATATATATATATATATATATATATATATATATATAGCTGGTACTGTAAGCTCAGTTTTTAACTATTTTACATAATTAGTCAAGTTCTTGTCGCATGGCAGATTTTAAAATCAAAAATAAATTTAAAATATAAATTTAAAATATAAATACAAATATAAAGAAAAGCTCGATAGATGCACGATAAAAAATTCTTAGAAAGTAAGTATTTTGATTTCCAAAAAATATATATGTTGTTAATTGTTATTATAGTACTTATGTATTAATTTCAAAATTTATTTATGTGTAGTTTATTTGTATAAAAATAATTTTCATCATTTTCATTGAAAAATATGATTTTCTCTTATTTCACACATATATTTTATTTGAAAAAAATTAGGATTAATCTTTATTACAATTAACAACATATATATTTTTTGGAAATGAAAATAATAATAAACAAAGAAAATATTGACAATTAAATATTTGATTAATTTTATTTATATGCTAATTCTGTAAATATATAAAAATTGTTATTAAATTATTAATTGTACATAAATTAGCAAATTTGTCTAATAATTAGTTACCATAAATACAAA
This sequence comes from Clivina fossor, assembly GCA_963966155.1. Lineage (NCBI taxonomy): Eukaryota > Metazoa > Arthropoda > Insecta > Coleoptera > Carabidae > Clivina > Clivina fossor. Next base: position 38,072,170 of record OZ014551.1, read on the forward strand.
GTATTAAACGAATAAATCGAATGTAAAATTATTCATTTTTGGATTCCCACCACCTGTCTGAATATAGCTTTTTGTTTGCCTTGAAAATCATGTAAAACAAATGCCGTGTAAATCGGGGGATAAAATATTTTTCAGAACTAATTGTATTAAATAAAATTAATATTAATCAATCAATATTAACAGCAGATTAATAGGAGAAGCAATAGAGATTTATAAAGAGAAGAATAACATGGATCACTGGTGAAGACACGGACTTAAATAAAACTTGACTTCCATTAACTACAAATCTATAATTCTTCCGATCTAGTTACTTATATGTTACCTAGTAACTTGCTGCTACGTACTGTTATTTACTTTAATTTCATTGATCAAGTTTGACCTAATGAAGATGAGCGTTCAGTTTCATCAAAACGTCGTTTTTATATAAATAATTAACAGAATTTCATTCTAAAACAATTTTTATATTAATACAATGAGTTTTGAAAAATATTTTACTATGTCATTGGTAAATTTTGACCTGATGAAGACGAACGTTTAGTTTCGTCGAAACGTTATTTTTATATAATAATTAAACAGAATCTAATCGTGGAACAGTTTTTTTTTTAAATATATTCATATTCAAACACGTTTGTGATCAGATTTTGAAATTTTTACAAGCTGCAGTTTAATGTATATGAACTAGAATTATGTAAATAATGAAAGCCACAATTTTTTATATGTTTGATTAACAATTAAAAGATTGCTGATTCAAATGACATGAATTATTTCCATTTAATTTTAATTAACATTAAAAACTAAAAATTAACTAAATATTATGTAATAAAATTCTACCTTTCGTTTAGGTTCTTCGATAGTATCCTCATCATGATATGAATTCTATAATTACGCCATCTTATCATTAGATAATTTCACGTTCCGATTTAATTAATCATTGAACCAAATGCAACACAATTGAATCAGTCCATTTTCAATCGCCTGAAAAACATTACATTACATTATTGATATAATATATTTAGGAAAGTTGTTAGTGAATACAAGAAAGTAAAAACTTTTCCAGTACTTTTATAAAGAAAATTTGTAGGCCGAATGAATAAATTACACAAATTTATGTTACGAACAGATACCATTTCCAAGCATTTCTTTAAATAAAAATATCTGTTGTATCTTAAATGCAATATAAACATACACTTTGCAATACTGAAGAATTTACGTAATACTTCTAAAGAATCTTCAAAAGTTATTATTATAATAGCATTAAAAACAAATAAGCATGTGAAATAATGAAAACGTACTTAACATTTCTTGATTTTTCATCTCCAAACTATAGCTGCTTGCATCTGGTCTCTAGATAAATCAAGTTCGGAAAATGATTTTATTGTAGTCAAATAATCACGACCTTTTTAATTGTTAGATTTATGAATAAAATACTGATTATATACAATTTAACATGTGAATACTTTTAAAAAACTGAATTTCGTTATGCGTTTTTGCTTATCATACATGCTTAGCTAAACACGTGACAAAACTAACCTGAAAACTGTCGACATTGAACGAATATGAAGTTGTCTGCGTTGTCTGCATACTTCATGTCAAAAGTCTAATGTATTTTCAAATTGTTTCTTATTTTATAAAATAAAATACAATTGAAATAAGAAAATAAAGAATAATTGTTTCTAATAAATTTAGTTACTTTTACAAATTATAAACGTCATTCTGATGTCATAATATTTTTACTACTTTGACTGCAAGGAAAAAGTAGTATAGCGTTTGGTACGGTGTCTGTAACATTTTCAAAAAAAAAAAAAAATTGTATAGAAATCCTTTATATAGCCTCTAGATGACGAATCTGAACTTAGTTTATGTGGGTGTATGGATGTGCGTCGTCAGCTCGCTCGCTCGCTCACTCGCTCGCTCACTCGCTCGCTCACTCGGTCGTCAGACAAAATTTTGTGATCGCAACTCCTCCTAGACGGTTCAACCGATTATAATGAAATTTTCAGGATAAATTTGCCTAGTGCCCAAGATGGTCATGTGGTTTTGGTTTTTTCCAGTGATGCCAACTTTCCGAGAAAAAAATTACTAAAGTTTTTAAAAATTCATTGTGGCTACATTATTTATCCGATTTTAATCAAATTTTCAGAAAAGATTTCCCTAATGCTCCTATTAATTACATAATTTTATTAATATTCAGTGTTGCCAACTTTCCGAGAAAAAAATTACTAAAGTTTTAAATTTTTTATTATGGCCATGTTATTCAACCGATTTTACTCAAATTTTCACAAAAGATTCTCCTAGTATTCATATAATTTATGTAATTTTAACAAAATACAGTGTTGCCAACTTTCCGAGAAAAAAATTAGTAAAATTTTTAAAAATTTATTATGACCATTTTATTTAACCAATTTTAATCAAATTTTCATAAAAGTTTTTTTTAGTGCCTAAATAAATTATGCAATTTTAACAAAATACAGTGTTGCCAACTTATCGAGAAAAAAAATCACAAAATTTTTTAAAAATTCATTGTGGCTACATTATTTATTCGATTTTGATCAAATTTTCAGAAAAGTATCGTCTAATGCCCACGTAAATTATAATATTATTAAAATACAGTGTTGCCAACTTTCCGAGAAATGTCAAAGTAGTCTATATATGGGTTTATCCATATACTTCTAATCTTGTTAAATTTCAATCTCGATTTAATTGAACGATTGAAACGTAACTGCGAGAACAATCGACCAAGTAATATAATAAAAGGTTTCAAAATTAATAAAACAAATTATTTAATTTTTTCATAATTTTACAAAAGCATAAAAAAAACTACAAAAATAATTCTAAATGCCTTCGAATAATCATATCCAAGATCAAATACTAATATCATATCACCAATATATAACCAATATATGTTTGACTTACTATACAGCCGGTCTACATTTCAAATGATGAATTTTATGTATAATATATGATAATTAATACATATTTTTTTGGAAACATATTTAAAAATGCAAAATATGTTAATTATTTTTATTCATCTTTGTCAGTGATAATTGACAAAAATGTATCATTTACCTTAAATTTGAGATTCGAATTAGGCAGTTTAAAATGACGTCACACTCTAATTCAATCAAATGATGTGTCAAATAAAATTATTTTAATATTGTATTTATACCCGATTTGTACATATAAATATAAAATCATTATTTATTGATATACAAAAAGAAATATTGGTTGAAATGTTGAAATGCAAAATAGTCCCCCGAGATGTTGCTGTTCACAAATATTGAAAAAACCAAATTTGCGCATGCGTGAACATCGTAATGCGCATGCTTGGTGTGTATAAACCGGTGAACCTCAAAATGTTTCATTACTAATTTTATCGCGTTTTTAACAAAATATAAGGTTACATATTTGGTTTTCAAATAGAACTACTTAGTCTAACGTTACATGTAAATTTTTCAATAACAAATAAAATGTGTCCATTTTAAACGACCTGAGTTTTTTTTAATCATAATTTGTTATCCGAATACTAATTTTATGTTTAATGTAAAATAATTACATTTTGGCGATTACAACGCCACTTGTTGCAAATAAAAACAAATTCCATATAAAACCTTCATAGTTTTTTATGCTCTTTCCGAATCTGCAATTGAAAATAGGGGTTCTCATTTAAGATTTTAAAGTTACTCCTATTAACCCATCCCCCTAGGGGTCGGAGGGTGAAATTTTTGGGAGAATTGGATGTTTCCCTCCGAACCACAAAACTTTTCATTTGGCAACTTTCTCGAGACATTCTGTTGGAAAGATTAAAATGAGAACACCCCGTATATAAAAATCTCTAACTGAAATGCATGTTTGCAGACATATTGCACATAACCTATAATTTTTGTACTTGACAAATAACAGATAAAAAAACAACAGAATATATATTTGTATATTTGCCAATAATTACTTTCATGTATTAATAAGTATTTAAGTGAATAATAATAATAATAATAATAATAATAATAATAATAATAATAATAATAATAATAATAATGGACAACGACATACTACTGGAAATAGCTGACACTGATTTGCCAATTTTACGAGATATTTATAAAAAATATATGCCACATGCTATGCATGCATATTATTGGATTGATAATTATATTGATTGGAAAAAACGAGGTATAACAAAAATAAAGTTTTACTGCCCGGAAGGTCGATGGGATGATGGTACTTTTATTGCAATTGAAGATGTAAGTATACGTACATACATACACATTCACGCCATGTACCCAAAAGGGTGTGGCACAAACTCTTTTTATCATCCCGAAATCAGTCGCCTCCAAACATTCCTATCCAAACAAGCAACTTTCGCTTCATCCACATTCATAATTCCTCTCATACATGCTCTTTTATTCCTACTACTTGGAAACTTTTGCTCACGCAAGCCACTTTCTCAATCATACTACTCCAACTACTCATCGGACGTCCACGCAAACGTATACCATCAAAATCATTCAAATAAATCTTTTTAACCAGACATTCGCTCAACATGTCCGAACCATCTTAACTGACTCTAACACTGCAACTTTTGCTACATTATTTTTTTCAATTTCACACTCATCATACACTAATCTATTTCGTACCCGATCTCTCCTGTTTACACCACATACCTCTCGTAAAAATCTTATTTCAAGGTTGTTTCGTACATTAATAATAGCTAAATTATTTAACATGTAACAGTAACAAATCAGATTTATATTTTAATATTAATAAAACTTGTTATAAAAACTTCTTTTGTATAGTAATATTATATTTCCAAAACAGTTTCATTAAAATATTTAAAATTAGAACAATTATTTATACAGATAAATTTCACATAATTTTAATCATCTCATCATTATATATATATATATAGACCGGGTGTTCGTTCGTTAAGTTCGTATGGGCGTTTAACATGCAATTTGATAATTTGCGATATACTACTTTCTCGATTTAAATTTGGAGAAATACTTAGAATACTTTTTGATAAACAATAAAAAGTTCTATAATTTGGTTTTAGTTTTAATTTGCTAGCATGTGCCGTTTGGACGCTAGAATTTTTTTCTTAATTTTTTGGTTTTTAGTTTTTTTTTCAAAAAATATGAGGTGCAGGAAAATAAGCAAATAAGTACTATAATTGAGTGTAGAAACCATTATTCTAAGATGTATCGTTTAGTAGAAAAAAATTAAAAACTAAATTTTTGAAAATTTCACAAGAGAGTACCCCTGTGATTTTTTCAAAATAAGACTTTTTTCAAAATTTGCTCAAAAGGTTCTATTATTTGGTTTTAGTTTTAATTTGCTAGCATATGCCGTTTGGGCACTGGAATTTTTTTTTGATTTTTTTGTTTTTATTTTTTTTCTCAAAAAATATGAGGTGTAGGAAAATAAGCATGACATGGAAAAATGCGGAAAATGAGTACGATAATTGAGTGAAGAAACCATTATTCTACAATGCATTGCTTAATAGAAAAAAAAAATTGAATTTTTGAAAATTTTACCCCTTGGGATTTTTTCAAAATAAGACTTTTTCAAAATTTGCTCAAACAATTCTGAAAAAATTTAGTAAAATAGAGAAAAAAATGGGCTACATAATAATTAAGTAACTTTTTTCTCAAACTTATGCTGGTTTGGCAGGAAAATTATTAAAAATTCTAAAAAACAAGAGATTTTCAAAAATTCAGTTTTTAATTTATTTCTACTAAACGATGTATCCTAGAATAATGGTTTGTTCACTAAATTATAGTACTCATTATTCCCCATTTTTCATAGTTATTGAGAAAAAAAATAAAAACCAAAAAATCCAAAAAAAATTCTAGCGCCCAAACGGCATATGCTAGCAAATTAAAACTAAAACCAAATTATAGAACTTTTTATTGTCTATCAAAAAGTATTTTAAGTATTTTTTCGAATTTAAATCAAGAAAGTAGTATATCGCAATTTATTAAAATTACATGTTAAACGCCCATACGAACTTGACGGACGAACACCCGGTATATATATATATATATATATATATATATATATATATATATTTTGCTTATTTTTGCCCGTACCATCGTAGTATTAAGCATAGTTTAATATTACTTTTAGTTTAATAAATATTAAAATGATTATTTTGTTTGGTTTTCTATGTCAGATTCCATTAATACGAAAATTTACAAACATTTAAAACAACATTGTCATTATTTTTCAAAATAGCAAAAAATACCGTTTTTTTTTTTTAAACTTTAATGCATTTGAGCCACTAGTAAATAATGATAAAAAAATGTTATATGGGTTCTTTTCTTATTTTTTCATACCAAAAAATTATTTCCTGTCCAGTTTGCAAAAAAATTTTTTTTAAGGACCACCCTAATATGTATTATACAAATTTTCATGTTATTTAAAAGCTTATATATAATAATTTTAAAATGTTAAATATATTTTCAGGATTACATTTTCACAATATTTCTATTCACTCTTGAAGAAAGTTGTGAACGACTAAAGAAAGCTCTTAAAATATCGTCTAGAATAAAATGGAGCGAACCAGATTTTTCTATGTTATTTCTTGCTATACATGAAGATTTTTTGCCAATTGTATTAGATGAAATATCTCAAAGAGGAGCTGACATAAAATTTCAGGATATTTCCAATATGTGGTGGATTCCAAAAGAAGATGCTATCAAATATGAATTTCAGTACGTAGATATTGTATTTTATACGGGATATTTTACAACAAGATTAGAAGTATATGGGTAAACCCATATATAGACCACTTTGACATTATCACATGATAAGAAATAGGAATAAAAAAAATTTTCACCGAAAGTTGGCAACATTGTATTTTGCTAATATATAATATTATAGACGCTAAGAGTATCTTCTGTAAAAATTTCATTAAAATCGGATAAATAATGCGGGCATAACTAATTTTTAGAAAATTATTAATTTTTTTTTCGGAAAGTTGGCAACACTGTATTTTATTAAAATTACGAAATTTATGTGGACACTAGGGGAATCTTTCCTGAAAATTTGATCAAAATCGGACAAATAATGTGGCCACAATAAATTTTTAAAAACTTTAGTAATTTTTTTCTCGGAAAGTTGGCATCACTGGAAAAAACCAAAACCACATTACCATCTTGGGCACTAGACAAATTTATCGTCAATATTTCATTAAAATCGGTTGAACCGTCTAGGAGGAGTTGCGGCCACAAAATTTTTACTTACGAGCGAGCGAGCTGACGACGCACATCTATACACCCACATAAACTAAGTTCAGATTTGTCATCTAGAGGCTATATGAAAAATTTCTATACAAATTTTTTTTTTGAAAATGTTACAGACACCGTACCAAACGCTATACCACTTTTTCCTTGCAGTCAAAGTGGTAAAAATATCTCTAGCGAAAAAAAAAAACGTCAAAACTTGACAATACTAATATAAGTTAAACATGAATTTATTTGATACATATTTGTTTTTGATTGATTTTGTTACATATTTCAAATCCAACTATGTTTATAAAAAATCATTGGATGGAGATTTATGCACTGTACTTATTTTTATTATTTTGAGTTATGACGTAAACGATAATTTTTTGAAATGGAAATTTATATTTTTTTATTATTGATTTTGCTAGTACTTTTTATTCCGTTTCTAACCATATAAAATTTTAAATATGTTACATTTGAAAAAAATCGAGAAAAATAATCTTAAAGTTTAAATATTAAAAATTAATTAAATTTTCAAAATGAATCTAGCTATCGGTGTATAAAACAAAAAACATTAGCTACAACTGTCAGAATTATGCAATTTATAAATGTCAGAATAAAATAAGTGTTATTATTTTGCTTTTGCCAAATTTGAAAAACTATTTTATTAATAAAAATTGTATAATTGATCGAAAAACAGAGAAAAAGCAAAATAATAACACTTATTTTACTTTGACATTTATAGATTGTATAATTCTGACAGTTGTAGCTAATGTTTTTTTGTTTTATACACTAATAATTAAATTCATTTTGCCAATTTAATTATTTTTTAATATTTGAAATTTAAGATAATTTTTTTCAATTTTTTTCAAATCTAACATATTTAAAATTTTATATGGTTGGAAACGGAATAAAAAGTATTATCAAAATCAATAATAGAAAATATAAGTTTCTATTTAAAAAAATTATCGCTTACGTCGTAACTGAAAAACAAAAGACGATCTTTAAGTGACGATAACAGTAAAATATGTATCTTTTAAGATAAAAATTGACGTGTTCGAGGATTGTTTTCAAAAACGTTCAATAAAAGATTTATTGTGATAGTTCCAGACTTTACACTCGCACTATATATATATATATATATATATATATATATATATATATATATATATATATATATATATATATATATATATATATATCTTTAATAATAAAGTTTTACATATAAAACATATTTCATATTTTATACGTTATATGTAACGAAATATTTTTTATTTTCATTTTCAGTATTCCAGATGATGTATATATAGCATCTTTGAAATCCAAAGATGTAGCAAAAATTGACGCTGTATGGCCGCATCGACACGAGAAATCTCAACAATATTTACTTGACTTAATAATAGCAAATGGTGGCTTTGGACTCTATTCGAAAAAAGATGATACACTTTGTGCATGGATAATGCGAAACAATTACGGAGGCATGGCTATACTTCAAACGGCCGAAGAACACAAACGCAAAGGTTATGGAAATATTTTAGCAAAATATTTTTCGAAATATTGGGCTGAAAAAGGATTAGACATTTTTTGTTTCATAATGACACACAATAAGCCTTCGTTGAATTTATTTGAAAAGTTAGGTTATAGAAAGGAACATGGTATAACCTGGGTAAATGTTGTTACTAAATAATTTTTATATGAAATTCAATCATCAACGAACTCTGTAATTGGTTTGTGATCGCAATGTAAAATTATCGTTCCAACCGTATTTCAAACTAAACTGTGTACTGTTAGAGGTTCTAGGAACATTCACCGCCCACAATTCACCGCGGAAAGTTCACCGCTCACAATTCACCGCACACACAATTCACCGCGGGGAAGATTATTCGCCATTTTTTGAAACTAACACTGATAAATATAAAGTAAAAGTTTTGTACTGTATTAAATTAAATAAAAGTAATGCAATACTATATAATATAATAATTAATTACAATTAATAGAAACAATTTCTTGCAAATATTAATAGAGCATAAAAATAAAATTATTTAATTAGAAATATTATTAATTTTTTGAAAGGTACCTACTTACCTAGGTATATTAAATTAAATAAAACTAAATTAACTTAACTAATCTAACCTAACTTAACCTGATCTAAATCTTATATAATAACGGTGAACTTTTCACGGTGATTTGTGTACGCGGTAAATTGTGTGTGCGGTGAATTGTGGACGGTGAATTGTGGGCGGTGAATTATGGGCGGTGAACTTTCCGGATACGACTGTTAGGTGTGATGTTCCAACATAACGCTGACTTGTTCCAAATTGGTTTCGTGAACGATCAATACAGTCAGCGGATCGGAGCATGTACCAACAGTCAGAAATATGCGCGGTAAACAAATACTAAAATGCGCCTGTTGAAGATCTGACATTCTCAGACTAGTTATTGTTATATCCAGTTTTTTAAATTATCTACAATGAGTGATTTAAGTGGAGACAGTGACTTTCTATTTTCAGAATCGGGTAATAAAGAATTTGAATTAAATATAATATCACAAAATAAAAATTTAATTTATTTACATAGACAACAAGTATTATAAATATTTATAGTAACGTATTTTATATTTTTAATTTTATAAAAGATATTTAAGGCCATTTCAAGGCAAACAAACGGCTATATTCAGACAGGTGGTGGGAATACAAAAAAGGATAAATTTACATTCGATTTATTCGTTTAATAGTACTACATATGTATGGTAACTAATTATTAGAAAAATTAGCTAATTTATGTATAATTAATAATTTAATAACAATTTTTATATATTTACAGAAGTAGCATATAAAAAAAATTAATCAAATATTTAATTGTCAATATTTTCTTTGTTTATTATTATGTTGATTTCCAAAAAATATATAATATATATATTTGTTGTTAATTATAATAAAGATTAATCATATTTTTTTTCAAATAAAATATATGTGTGAAATAAGAGAAAATCGCATTTTTCCAAGAAAATGATGAAAACTATTTTTTTTACAAATAAACCACATACAAAAATTCTGAAATTAATACATAAGTACTATAATAACAATTAACAACATATATATTTTTTGGCAATCAAAATAATAATAAACAAAGAAAATATTGACAATTAAATATTTGATTAATTTTTTATATATGCTAATTCTGCCTGAATATAAAAATTGTTATTAAATTATTAATTGTACATAAATTAGCTAATTTTTCTAATAATTAGTTACCATAAATATGTAGTATTAAACGAATAAATTGAATGTGAAATTATTCATTTCTGGATTCCCACCACCTGTCTGAATATAGCCTTTTGTTTGCCTTGAAATGGCCTTAACAATTTTATTATTCACTAAGTGCAACATGAATTTTCAAACTAAATTAAATGGTCGTGCGCTTTGACAGTCAGTCGCTCAAAATAATTTAGATAACATAATTAATAATATTACAATAAATGTTAGTGATGATAATGACGAATCGAATTAGGAAAGTGATTTTTAATTATAATTAATTATATTTAGATAAAGCTGTACATATTTTTTGTAAATGTTTTAAATTTCAAATAAAAATATTTATTTTTTGTTTTTTACTTTATATATATCATATGTTAATTGTGAATATTTTATACGTATTAATTATTATTAATAAATTTAATTTTTATTATTTAATTTTTTATTTTAAATAAAATTACTCACTTAAGATGGCTCAGACATCTTGAGCGAATGTTTAATGAACGTTTGGTTAAAAAAATGTATATGAATGATTTTGAAGCTATACGTTTGCGTAGACGTCCGATGAGTAGTTGGAGTGGTATGATTGAGTGTTTTGCGTGAGCGGAAGTTTCCAAATAGTGGGAATAGAAGAGCATGTATGAGAGGAATTATAAATGTGGATGAAGTTAAAGTTGCGTGTAGGGAGGAAACTGATTTCGGGATAATGGAAAGAGTTTGTGCCGCACCCTTTTAGGTACCTGGCGTGATTGTGTATGTATTTATGTTGTTTTAGTTACTAATAAATTAACATATTTTGCAAAAATAACTATATCATTGATTAGAAATGTTATATTTGCATTAAACTAACACAGAATTATTTCTTTATGTTTATTTAATTGTTATGTTTCACAAAATGTTAAAAAAATTTAAAATAAAATTTAATTGTTATGTTTAACAAATTGTTAAAAAAATTCAAATAAATAGAATCAGTAACTTTTTCTACAAATTTATTGAATCATATTAATAAGTTTAAAATTTTTTATGATATAAAATACACTAACACTAGTATTTTTATTTGAAAATTTATTACTATATTTTGGAATTAAAATTTGTATCTTTCATGATTGTGCTTAATTTTTATAAAATTAGTGAAAATTGGTATTACATAATCTTTTTTTTTTACAGTTTGTTTTTATTGTTTATAATCGGACAAAATTTTATTAACGTTATAAATAATCAATTAAATTGTTTTGCTTTTTAATTAAAATTATAATTTAATTTTAATTCTAATTAAAATCACTTTTAAAATTTACATTTTAATGTACATTTTGTTCATTAAATTAATCTAGGCACTACATTAAGGCGGTATATACCTTTCTTGACCTAAAAAATCGACTAATTTTATAAAAAAATTTCTGCAAAACTGTAAACGTTATCAAACCATGGTTTTTGTGGGTGAAAGAATAGATTTTAAACTTCATTCAGAAAATTTTATTTTTATTTTGATGGAAATCGCAGTAACAATGATGACTTCTTCCCTGATGATCATCTGAAACAAAAATCAAAAGACACCTTCTCTGGTTTTTACCCATTTTTTCCACGAATATTTATTCGGGACAAAATGGGACAAAAACCAGATAATATATCATACTTAAAAGGGTGTCTTTTGATTTTGTTTCAGATGAAAAGGGAAGGTGTTATCATTGTTACCGCTCATTACCGATTTTACAGAGCTTTGACGAAAGAGTTAGAACAACATTTCCAACAAAACTAAAAATAAAAATTCCTGGAAGAAGTTCAAAGTTTTTTCTTTCACTTCTAAAAAACCGCGGTTTGATATCTTTTACAGTTTCGTCGAATAAAATACATAAAATTATTCGATTTTTTTAGGCCGAGAAAGGTATATAGCACCTTAAAGCTTGAATTACATTATACTTTTTTCGACTAGATTTATACTAGGTTTCTAGTTCAATTTTCGTTCAAGTTTTGTTCAATTTTCATACTTTTTTCACAATCGGTCGTGTATTGTCGAGTTTCTTCGATTTTTTTCCAATGTATTGCCAGTACGCCAACTTAAAAATATATGTACTTAATTTGACAGATACTAAAAAACACATTTAAACAAAAATGGATACATATAAGGTTGGTAGAATTGTGTGCGAATGCGTATAATGTATCTAGTATGAAACTTGAATAGGAAAATAGAGCATGTTGTATATTTCTATACTAGGAAACTTGAAAGAAACTTGGATGCAAAAATCTGATTTACATTATACTAGAACTGGCTATCTGCACTTGAACGAAACTTGAACTAGAAACCTAGTATGAATCTAGACGAAAAAAGTATAATGTAATTCAAGCTTAACTAAAATACATTTAAAAATTATTTTTTACAATTAACGTAAACTAATAAATTAAATATTTTATTTATCAGATTTATATGATTTAATACTATTTCGCCGTTTCAGATTAAGAAATTTTTGTGTTGCAGAAGGTGTTGCATTTTTCGTTGACTTAGAACTACTACCACCATCTTTAGCTGAAATATTTGGTTTATCGGGAACAGAATTCGATCTAACTTTCTTGGCAACAGAATTAGATGTATTAGTCTTTGGTGTATAATCAAGAGATTTTTTTCTGATAGATGGTCGTCGTGTTAGTTTAGATTTTAAATAATTCGGATATCTTGATATTTTGTTTTTCTCGGGCGGTTCTTCCTTTTTGGTTTCAGTTTTTGGATTCGAATTTAATGATTCTCTTGAATTCTACAATAATAACAGTGTGTAAAGAAGGGTTTAATGATAATAAGTTCGGAAATTTCGGCTGAGTAAAAATTGGGGGTGGAGGGCCACGAAAACATCTAAACAAATGTCGTAAAATCCAGCTTACGCACAAATTTTATTTACGGCCCCAAATTACACAAAAAAATGTTTTCATGAAAATATATGTAATGTATCTCCGAATATAAAAATGTCAGTTTAATCACTTTTATTAATAGTTAGATTTACTATAGATTTAATTTTAATATTTTAATTAAATCAGCAAATAACTGACCACAAATTACAATTATTATTCACTATTTACAGGTTAGACTTAAGTTTCGGATAACAAATGAATAACGTGAATAATCTGACAGTTCTGAAATAATTATTTTATTTTAATATAATTGTTGTTATTAAATTATCTGCACTTAAAAATAATATTTATATATTTGTTTTTACTCTAATATGCCTATTTTTCAAAGAGAAAAATACGAAACACAACGATAATATTAAATAATAATAATCTGATCTGATTTCAATTGCATTTTCCGCATTGGCAACCATATTTTTTACCGTATCGTATTGTAACATCGTTTAGTAAACGTCAATTTTTCATTGTTTGTATAATGCGTAAAGTGTAAACTTTAGAGGCGGCCGTAAATAAATAATAGTATATTATATTACGAGGAGTAGAAAGCGAAAATTATTGTGTTGAGCCCAGATATTTGTCTGGACGAAACACAAAAAGAGCTTTCTATTTCGTATAATACATGAAATAATTTTTTTTCAAGCGTTTTAAACGAAATGAAACTAAAAATAAATAAAAATACATGCCAAGTAACCATAACTTTACTAACAATTGTAGAATAATATATATATATATATATATATATATATATATACACTGTTCAAAAAAAAATACCCTTATTAGTGCCTATATAAGTCTGTTCCCTAAAAAGGGTAAATATGATTAATCTAAATAGGTAAATTCAAAAGAGTATTTTATTATCCCAGAAAAGAGTAAAAAGGCAGTTATTTACCCTTATTTTTCGTATTTTTTGCCCTTTCATCAAGGTAAAAAGTCAAATATTTTAAAATACACAAAAGCAGGGCAATTTTTTGCACTAACAAGGCTACAAATTCAATTACCCTCGAAAATTTTTACTTTTTTACCCTACTATTTTGAACAGTATATATATATATATATATATATATATATATATATATATATATATATATATATATATAATGTAATTTGTGAAAATTAATCTTTCTTTATTTGGCACTTCTTCACACATTTTAAATAATTAAATTTAAGCAAAAGTAAACAATACAATACAACTTAGCTTGACTTAATAATTTTGAATAGAATATAGCCGTCAGAAACATCAACTTAAATACACTTGACCGTGTTTTCTTTGGTCGAATATGTAGTTTCTAATTAACCTTGCATTTGCATTGCATTTCTTGCACTTAATTATACATTTTCAATAATAAAATTTTATAAACAATTCAATTGTCAATCAACTTAACTTGACGTAATAGTCTTGAAAATATAACCGCCAAAGATGTCAGATTAAATACTGACGTTGTATATATATATATATATATATATATATATATATATATATATATATATATATATATATATATATATATGTATATATATTTATATAGTGACTAACTACTGTATAATAATTATTGTACTAGTAACATAATGACCTTTTCCTACATAGACAATATGAAAACGTAATATTAATATTATGATATGGTTGAAGAAAACTTATTTATATTTTAACGTTTGTGTTTTGCATAAAATTAAATAAAGACAAACCTTTATATTCGAAATGTCAAAACTTGGTTTGATTCCGTTTTGTCTGTTTTCAAAGGCACTGAGAACTTCACTAACAATCCCTTGAATTGTTTTCAACTTTAGATATCCCAATTTTATAATTTCTAAATCGGTTATGTTTGGAGTGGATGTTGCAGATGTCCTAGCCATTTCCTAGATACATAAATTAAATCATATTATCGTAATCATATAATCAATTGTTTAATGTAGTTTAGTTTAGTGTTATATTTGTGTTATATTTTTATATTCTGACAAGCTTTTAACTATTTATTATATTTATTAATATTTTATTTTATTTATTATCAACTATTTATTATTTTAATATTATGACTATTGCATTTTATACACATACAAAGTAAATTGTTTTTAATTAGTAATATTTACAATGCCAGAAGTAGTTACAATTATTTTAAACTAATTAACTACATTACTGTTATTCTGATTAATTATTAGAAGGCCATGAATCTAAACTTGAACATAATTTTTAATTCCTATCAATATTTTCAAATGACATTTTGTCCTGCATTTAAATTTAAAAGCACTTTACTCTTCAGCATAAATCAATATAATTGATTTTTCCCTGTATACCACTAAATATTTTACAAATTTGATTCTTGATTATTGATTTATATATGATGCAGAGATTTTATGAAAAATACTTTTTTTGTAAAATAAATAATAAAAAAATTGCCCATTTGTTACCAACTTTTCAGACATTCTGTATATTTAATGTGCCTTAAAATTATATATACAATGTGTCTCAAGAATTTTATATACAATGTGTTTAAAGAATCATATATGCAATGTGTATCAAATCCGGATATCAAATTATCCGGGAATCGGTTATCTGAATCTTTTTGGTTCCAGATTAAATTTTTTCAAATATTGACAGCATTAATATTTACGAAAAATGTAGAAATTGTATTTGCTTACCACACTCGTTGACAAAGAAATAGATTTACTAAGTCTCTTAACGGGCGTTGCATGATATTCTGAATGAACTGAATCTTGAGGAATTTTAAAAGGAATAAGTAAATTACATTTTGCCGAAGATTCAATTGGTGCTGCTGGTGTAACTGATATAGGCGGATTTGAGTTATTAATAATTGGTTCAGCACTGCCTTCTATGATCTTAGTTTCACTCAACGTGTTACTGGCCGATTTGGTTTTCATGTGATTGTCGATTGAGTATTGACTCATCATCCTAGCAATATCGATAAAGGTATTATGCAATAGTAGTTGATCATTTTTTGCTATTGGAAGTATGTAGTCGTTTATTTCATGTTCCTGAAAATATGAAATTATTTTGCTTTATTTATATCTCAAGAAAATAATGAAATTAATATGGACAAAAATACTTTAAATTCTGAAATTATCTTTCTTAGAGTAAATCAAATGTTTTAATGCAATAATTAAAAGTTATTGTTTTAGTAGGTGAATAAATGAAAGGCGAAAATGTAAGTTATAATTATTAGATAGAAAAACAGTCGACTGGTATAATTTTTATAAATAATAAGTAATAGATAGAATTCAGTCAGTTATATATTTTTATTATCTTCTATGCCAGCGTTTCGGCAATTACTATTGTCTAATTTTGATAACATGTGTTGTCAAATTTTGGCAACATGTGTAGTATACAAAAAAAATAATTTCGACTTCATTTACCAAGAGGGCGTAAAAATTCGAACATTATTACGTAAAATTCGCTTAATTTCAAGGACTTACGGTGCTTTGGCGAGAAGTTGTGATTTTTTTTGAAATTTACCTTGCATTTTGCGAATTTTTTTGGAAGTTGATTCTGTAAAATGCTTTACAAATTTGAACTTTTCTCTTAACCGAAGAATGTTTTACCATTGCAAAATGCAGGGTAAATTAAAAAAAAAACCATAACTACGTGCCAAAGCATCGCAATTCCTTAAAATTAAACGGAATTTATGTAGAAATATTTGAATTTTTATGCCCGCTTGGTAATTTAAATCAATTTTTTTTTTATATATAATATACATGTTGTCAAGGTTCGACAATTTTTAAAGTAAAAACATGATATTTCTGCGGGGTGTGGTGGGGAACGAAATGGTTCAAATGGAAAATATCTTACATGAGCTTAAAGACGAAAACTCAAATTTTTTGTACAAAAAATTTTATTCCATTTAGTTCGAAATTGGCCGAGTTATACTTATTTAAAAATCGGTAATTTTTCTGATTTTTCAAGTGGCACGTTTTTTTTTTTGCTGAGTATATTACTTTTAAAGAGCTATATTTTATTAATTTTAAGTTACGAGTATTAACTATACGTATTAAATTTGTATTTGTTATTGTATTTATATTGTGTTATATTGAAACTAAGAAATAATTAATTAAATCATTTGACATATGAAATATTAAAAATAGTGTAACAATGCAATCTATTTTTTATTTTAAAATAAAATACAATATCTTTTGGAATACCCAAAACTTTACAACCAGCATTAACTCTCCTTTTAATCTTACGATCAATCGTACGATTTTGATCTTCATTTAGGATTTATTTTTATAGTTTGGTCACTTTTCTTTTATGCCATTGCAAATGATCTATTACATTAATAGTACATTATGTTACTAAAAAACTTTGATTACTGTGTTGAGCTCAGATATTTGTGGCCTTGGAAAAGCCGAGCAGACAAGCAATCTGGGCGAAACACAATAAGAGCTTTCCCGAATCGGGTACACACAATTTTTTTCTTCAAGCGTTCTAAACGAGCAACTAAACTAAAAATAAATAAAAATGCATGCCAAGTAACATTAAGCAGTTACTAACAGTTGTAGAATAAGTATGTATATGTATATATATTATTTATATTTGTAACGTGATTTGTCAGAATTTATCTTTCTTTGGTCGAATATGCAGTTTGAGACCAGCCTGAACGGTGCACATTGCAAATCTTGCACTTCTTTACACATTTTATAAAATCTGCCAATTATACAAACAACGAATGTTAGAATATAATTTTTGCTATCTATCACTTCATACTTGCGTTTTCACAAAACTTTAGTTGATAATGTCCTGAAGAAGATGGGATACTGCCATCGAAAGCTTGACAATTAATCAGAAATGAGTTTTTGATTTACACCTACCCGTTTTTCTGACTACTTTCCTAAAAATCGATTATTATCTACAAAAAACATATAAAAAACTGAATTCCGTCAATTACTAATTATTTATTAAATATTAACAGGCGGAAATTTTCCCAATTTAATAAAAAATATAGTTTAAAGAATATATATATATTTATACCTTTCTAGTGTTAATATGTGGTTTTATAAATCTTCCTAGTCCACTAATATCTGTGGGACAACTACACCGATTTTCAGTTTCCAAAACAAAACGGATTCCAGACTGACAGCATAACAATGTGATGCGAAGGGCTTTATTATTTTCAACTGAACTCTTTACATATTTAGGATTCGTTTGGTCCACAAAAGCAATTTTAAAGCCCAAAATTTGTAAAATCGTTGTGATTTCTAAAACGTCCGGAGATGGAAGCTAAAGAAAAAAAAAATGTTTTGTATTATACGGAGCTGTTTGATGTAAATTCTGGTGCCACTATATGAAAGTTTTACATTTTATTTTTTTTATTTATTTTAAGTATAACATACATACATACATATACAATCACGTCATTTACCCAAAAGGGTTTGGCACAAACTCTTTCTAATATCTCGAAATTTTCTAGAAAAGCAACTTTACTTTCATCGACATTTATAATTCCTCTTATACATGCTCTTCTATTCTTACTACTTGGAAACTTTTGCTTACGCAAGCCATTCTCAATCATACCATTCCAAATACTCATCGAACGTCCACTGGCAAACGTATATCTTCAAAATCATTCGTATACATTTTTTAACCAGACATTCATTAGACATTCGCTCAAGATGTCCGAACCATCTTAACTGACCAACACCAACTTTTGCTACAATATTTAAAACAATATTAAAAATATAATTTTTATGTATTACAACTATTATTTAAATTTAATAATGATATTTTCTAAATATAGTAGGGCATCATCAGGTTCAAATTTATCAATGGCATTAAAGTAAATAACAGTACGTAGCAACAAGTTACTAGGTAACGTATAAGTAACTAGATCATAATTAAAAATTAATTAAAAAATCTATAATTTTTATGATCTAGTTACTTATATTTTACCTATTAACTTGTTGCTACCTACTGTTATTTACATTAATGCCATTGATAAATTTTGACCCTGATGAAGACGAGCGTTCAATTTCGTCGAAACATTGTTTTTATAAAATAATTAAACAGAATCTAATCCTAAAACAGTTTGTATTTTAATACAATGAGTTCTGAAAAATATTTTACTACGTTATAATTTTAATAACTCACATTTTCTGCAATGATTTGCTTCCACGCTGATGTCATTTTTATAAAAGTTTCTTGCCCTGATTTTATATCATTATTATTATTGCACTGATCCATTTTTTTTCAATAATATTGTAAAATAAATAAGTTTATTATAAAATTTAAATTAAATAATAATGTAACACTTTAATAGTACTTGATCAGTTTCGCAAATATGCATACACTCTTATCGATTTGTAATTAGGTAGCAGTTTTTGAAGAGATTTAGTTTATACAAGTTTCAACTAAATACATGATATTTTTTCCAAAATATAAAATCGCTGAATCATGTTTAAAATACATGTTTTTGAACAGTGTTTTATATTTGAAAAGAATGAAAACAAAAATTTAATTAAATTAACATAGAAATTCTTTATATACTTTTTTCTAAATAAGTTTCGTGGCAAAATTGAAAATAAATTACATCGTTTGAATTAGGAAAATTATGGTGTTTTTGAAACTGTAAAAAAAATTATCAAAACTATGTGGACTTAAAATATATTTAAAAATATCATATTATATTACGACGAATAGAAAACGATTATTATAATATTGGGCGCAAATACTAGCAATCACGGTGAAACACAAAAAATTGTATCCATTTTCAACCATATATTAATGGCAAATAAATATGTTTCGTAATAATTTAAAATGAAAAATATAATCATGCGTTACATTATATTAATGAAAATAAATAAAATAATTTATATTTTAAATATATTTATAATTTGAATATCAGCGGTGACTAGTCTTGTTACTGATTTCACATGAAAGATTTGCATTGAATCATAGGCGTAGGAACTAAAAACTTGTTAGTGAATATATCATCTAGTTATTAAACTTTCGAAAATTAAATATACATTTATTTAGCAGCATTATTTTTAAATTAAATTAGTAACTTGTATTATTTTTTTAAAAAAATAATAAAGTCGATATAATGTCATAAATAAAATTTTATTTTATTGTATACAGAAGTACATATTAACCCGCCACTGCTTATGGTTCAGCCATTTTGTTGGTTTAGTAGTGTTTGGCTTTGTCATGTCATGGTCATGTCTTTGTCCTTTGTCTGTGATGGTTGTGGCGTCGCATGGAGAAGCTATTTTGTTCGGTTTTGTTATGATTTGTGCAGTTTGGAGACGATATTTATATTAAACTCGTTTGTTTCTTGTGAATTTCAATTTTTAACTGTAAGTATTCTATTGTTTTATAATATATATTTTTCTGTATGTAGTTATAAAAACAATAATCTCAGGGACATTTGTATATTACTTAGTTGCTGTAATAAATAATCAAGTCTAGCTAATTCTGTTTTGTACAAAAATATTAGGTTTTTTTCAGTTTTAAGTGTTTTTATAAATTGATAACAGTTTTTGAAATATTGTACAAATGAGAAAGTCATGTAGCATCGATAATATTTATACTGCAAATGAATATATCGTAATACAAATACGTATTTAACATTAATATGCTTTTAATTTTATTAGTTTTATTTTCTAATTATTGCTAATAAACTGCAAGTTAATTTTTTCGTTTCGAATTCACATACTTCTAGCTTTGAAGTTGCTAACTGTTATTTGTTGGGTTAAATTTCTTTACTAGATACAGATTGTAATAATTAATAAGTTCAAAACAGACATAAAGTTTAAGTATAAATAAATAACACTTGGTATAAGTTTCACAATGTTTATTGAATACTACGGTGACCGCAAGGTCGAAACGGTTACCGTAGTATTCAATAAACATTGTGAAACTTATACCAAGAGTTATTTATTTATACTTATATTTCAAAATGTTTCACCAAGTGCCAACCACGTCATCAATTAATATTATAGACATAAAGTTATTTGGTAAAATGATATACATATATATTTTTAATTTTCATAACTGTTTATTTGGTATTACTGTTCAACAAAATTTATTAACACTGATTATGTATCACAAGTTTGATTTTAAAATCTGCCATCCGACAAGAACTTGACTAATTATGTAAAATAGTTAAAAACTGAGCTTACAGTACCAGCTACTATATATAAACTTATATTATTCATATTTTAAATTTATTTTAGGATGTTGACCACATTTATAAATGATATCTGTGTTGTGTTTTCAGAATCAGAACACGGCATAAATAAATCAATCGAAAGAATCAAATTGAAAGATGTTTATCCTAGCGAGACAAAAAATGATGCAAGTGATGAAGAAGATAGAGATGAAATTTGAATCGAAAAGAAAATGATACCAGGAAAACATGCTTATGGACTCAATAATATTGCAAATTATGTGATCAGCTTTAAATGGAACTCATAGTAAAATAGAAAGGTAATTGATTCTATTTAATTAAATATAGTGAAACTTTGACCTTATTGTTTAATTATTTAATCAGATTCTTGTTTTAATAAAACAGTTAAACAAAAAATTGATTATATAAAATTGATAAATATGATTTATACTTGTAAACTTTTAATACAGGTTATTGGGTAGTTTGATGTGATAGACGAAGTTACTTAGTTACGATTTTTTGAAAATAGAATATTTTACGAATAATCAATGCAATTATTTGTTTAATTCAGTAGTTGTTGATATTTTAAAAAAAGTATTTTTTGTAACTTAAGTACTTCTTACAATTAAATACTTTCGTATTTTTATTAGAAAGTCAGAAAGTTTAACAATTATAAAGAAATATAGTTATATTTTTAAATTTTTTTGCTTAAAGAAAATATAGAACTTTGAAATCTTTATCATATTAAAATACTTTATTTTTGCCGCAAAGTAATGACATTTAGAAAGTCCGATAGTTTGGATATTTTATAATAATGATTGGTTAATATTTCAGCTATTATTAGCAATCACATATCACAAAATAATTGATAATTTTTAGAAACAAAATTATATACAGTAGAACTTGCACAGAGCTACATTTTGTAAAGAATCCTATCTACACATACGTTAGATTATACCGGTACAATACAGTGTGTTTGGAAAGAAATAACTGCGTAGGATATGGTGTGCTAGGCATAGCAATATTACGTAATGGCGAAACGAGATCAGTTTACTATTAACTCGATCATTTTCAATAGGAAATAAAGTATGCTTGCTGCATTAATCATATTTCGTACTCTCCTATAGTCTAATTATCTCTGTCGACATTTAATGTTGTTCGGTGTTAGTGATGTGGCAGTGGTAGTTTCTAGAGCTCCATTTTTTCACAATTTTTTTTCTTTGCGTTTCGACAACGGTTCTCTGTTCAAGTTGCACTGTATACAAATTATAATGTTTCTATTACCGGATCTTTGTCATGTATTGATTATTGATATATTGAAATTGATTTTACGATGTTAATTAAATCTATTTTGTGTTTTCAGAATCGGAACATGGAGTTACTGCATATCAAACGAGAGAATTAAATTTAAAATTGAGTTTATTTGACGTACGAAAGATGCAAGTGATGATGATGGAGATAGAAATATGAATTTGGAACGAGTATAATATGCTGCTAGGAGCTCAATATCAGTACTAGTTCTATGATCGGAGATTCAATTGGAACCATTAATATTAGGTAAATTATTTCAATTAATATATTAGTGAACATTGTAAAGAATCATTTGGAACGCATATTCAAAATAATGGCACGAATTTAAATGAAATTTGGCTTTCTTTAATTCACAATTTATAAAATTTTTACAATGTAATTACTTGTGTTTGTTACCTGGTAACTTGTTTCTATGTTTTGTTTGTTTAATATATTTTCGATATACAAGAAGTAAAAATTATACAGAACTTACAATTAGTTCTAAAGCTTTTATTATTTTAAAAATATTGAAGATTTGATGTATTGATCAGTCATTGAATTACAATTCTGTTTTAATAACAGTTAACAAACTGGATTATATAAAAAAAATATGGATCTATACTTATAATACACTGTAAAAAAGTTGCCATTTTAAATATAAACTATATTATAAATATAATTACATGTTATTTCAGCAAGACGATGGCTTATATAAATTTTCTTTAAAAGTAATATAATTTTATAAATTTAAGTAAAATAATTAATTTTACCATAGTATATGTTTCTTTTTACCGAAAAAGTAAGTAATTTTCTGTATGACGTCTGTAAATTTACATATTAAACTGTTGTAAGTCAGTTGCCCCAGGTTTTTATGTAAAATTACCAATTTTTTTCTAGTGTATATCAGGGCTTAAAACCGAAACTGAACCGAAAAACAAAAAAACGATATTTTTAGTAGAACGAAAACCGGTGTATTTTTTGTTAATAATTTTTGTTTTTAATAATCTTTAAATAGTTTAAATAAAAATAGATTGGAAAATATTTTAGTAATCAGGGATAATTTTCATTATTTCTAATTATAAATAAATAAAAACCTGTATACAAGAATTTGTTACGTTAACGCATATTATCTTATATAATAAAAATATACATACAAATTATATAAGTTTCGAATAATAATTTATATTATATTATTATCATGTATTATTACTTCTAATTATTATACCTTTAATTGATAGATATTTATTATTACTCATTATATTATTGTATCAATTTATGTAGTATGCATATTTTAATAGTAGGAGTAAAAAGTTCTAAATTATGGGTAGCAAATAATTTTTTAATACAAATAAAAACAATGAAAAACATTTAAAAATGAATCACTCGGAACTGATCCGAGAACCCAAAAAAACAAAAAAACGTTATAATTGCTGAAACGAAAACCGGAACCGAACCGATATTTTTTTTTAATTGAACCGGAACGAAAAATATAACGGTTTGAAGCCCTGGTGTATATAATGTGTTTGGTAGGTTGAGATGAAGTTAGTTAGAATATAGTATTTTACAAAGTTTTAATTTTAATTTTGCAAAATATCACCATAATTATTTAAATATTTGTTGATATGATTAAAAAGTTTTTTTTTTTTTTTTTGTAAATTACGTACTTTTTGCAATTATATTTTGATTATAAATTTAGAAAGTTTATTATTAAATTACTACTTATAAAGAAATAAATTTTTGTTTTAAAAATTATATTGTAATTTTGAAATGTTAGACAAGTCAAAGTGTTCCAATTTTATCGCAAAGCAATGACGTCTAGAAAGCCTCGTAATTTATTTATTTATTGCAATAGATGCGTTAATAGTTTTTAGTCTGCAAAGTAAAGATTAATAAATTAAAGATTATTATTGAATTGTTCTTGTTATAATATAGTGAAAAATTTTCAGAACTAATTATATTAAAATAAAACTGCTGTAGGTTAAAGTTCTGTATTAATATGTATTTAAAAATCGACATCCGTCTTCGTCAGTATAAATGATACAAATGACATTACAGTAAATAACAGAACATATAAACAAGTACTAAGTAACAAACAAGTACTAGATCATCACATTTTTATAGATTTTTAATAAATGGAAGCTAAATTTTATTTAACTCAGTGCCTTCACAGTGATTGATGTTATCTTTTTCTTTATAAATTTCTATTGCTACCCTTATCAATCTGCTTTACTTTATCTAGATTATTAGGATAAAATTCTGTTTAATTATTTTATAAAGACGACGTTTTGACGAAACTATACGCTCGTCTTCATCAGGTCAAAATTTATCACTGACATTAAAATGTCATTGACAAACTTTGATCTGATGAAGACGAGCGTTAAGTTTCATCGAAATGACGTTTATATAATATATATATATATATATATATATATATATATATATATATATATATATATATATATATATATATGTATATATAAATATATAAATGAAATATGTATTTATGAATCAAAAGAAAGTTTAGACTGTTATGTCCGGTAGATGCACTTTGAGATTGAAAATACAAACAAGAAAAATTCATGCATACGAGATTATTAATTTGTGATTAGAAAACTTGATAAATAATGTCTCTGTATTCAAATGTATAAAGGCGCATTTTTCGTTATATATTTCTGAATTGGACGGCCATTTTGCGATTAGCTTAGATAATGTGTATTTTTTTGTGTTACTTTTTGTTTTTAAATTTAAGTATTTTAAATATTGTTTGAAACAGAATAAAATTATGCCTACGATTCTTGAAAATTAGGACTAAATATTTAATTAATTTTTATTTTATGTTAATTCTGTAAGTACATATGAATTATTATTGACTCATTAATTGTACATATATTATCTAATTTCTGGAATAATTATTTTAGTAAATCTTTTGTATTAAATGAATAAATTCAATTTAAAACTCAGCTTTTTGTAGCTATTAGCAAAATGAATTCCTAACGTTAAGCAACTCCATTAAGGCTCATTCAGACTATCCTACTTATCACGAAATTAGTGTTACATTTTGATGCAGGGATAGTAGTTCTAATAAATAAAACTTCTTACTTATTTTCTGAAAAAATAAGGCAAATGCACGATTTTAGTTACGGTCAAATGGCGTAACTTTGGGCACTTTTCAGATATTTTGGTTAATATTTATTGCAAAATAAAATTAAAACGAATAATGTTTACCACACCTAGGAGCACTAAATCCAACGAACAATTATTATTGTACCTAATCTTGGTTCTATTTAATTATTACGATGAATTATTTAAACATATTTTTAGAGAAATCGATTTTCATTTTTGGGATGAGTTTGGACACCCGGTAAAAGTATATACCAACAAATGAATTTTACCCAATAAATGATAAATGACGAAATTATAAGAAATATTAATAGGCAATTAAAGAAAACGAGCACTTATTGTCATGAAAAATAAACTTTAATAATAAATTAATTTGCACAACATTTTAATAACGTCCAAGTTTTAAGTTTAACGCCGCCATTTTTTTGTTTGTTTGGATTTGAAACTTGTTGTTTTCCGTTTTCTCGTTTGTCGCTGCTAAAATACATTTTTGTCCAGTGGGGTATCAGTGGATATCTTTTTGAAAAAGATTAAACACGTGTTTTTTATTTCGTCGGTCGGAAGTATATTTCTCGAGATATTTGACCTTTCCGTGAATTTTGGTTCAGCCTGTATATAAAAAATATAATTTTTTTATTTAATGTTTATAATATAGGTATTATTTATTACTGCAACAATAAAAGGAAATTGGTTACATTTATAACAAGATTAGAAGTATATGGGTAAACCCATATATAGACCACTTTGACGTTTCTCGGAAAGTTGGCAACACTGTATTTTAATAATATTATAATTTATTTGGGCACTAAGATAAACTTTTCTGAAAATTTGATTAAAATCGAATAAATAATGTAGCCACAATAAATTTTTAAAAAAAATTTTATTCGATAAGTTGGCAACACTGTATTTTGTTAAAATTGCATAATTTATTTAGGCACTAGGAGAAACTTTTATAACAATTTGATTAAAATCGGTTAAATAAAATGGTCATAATGAATTTTCAAAAATTTTACTAATTTTTTTTCTTGGAAAGTTGGCAACACTGTGTTTTGTTAAAATTATATAAATTATATGAATACTAGGAGAATTTTGTGAAAATTTGAGTAAAATCGGTTGAATAACATGGCCATAATAAAATTTTTAAAACTTTTGTAATTTTTTTCTCGGAAAGTTGGCAACACTGAATATTAATAAAATTATATAATTAATAGGATCATTAGGGAAATCTTTTCGAAAATTTGATCAAAATCGAATAAATAACCGTAGCCAATATGAATTTTTAAAAACTTTATTAATTTTTTTCTCGGAATGTTGGCATCACTGGAAAAAAATAAAACCACATGACCATCTTGCGTACTAGACAAATTTATCCTGGAAATTTCATTAAAATCGGTTAAACCGTCTAGGAGCAGTTGCGGCCACAAAATTTTGACTTACGACCGAGCGAGCTGACCACCCACATAAACTAAGTTCAGATTCGTCTGATCTAGAGGCTATATGAAGGATTTCTATACAATTTTTTTTTTTTGAAAATGTTACAGACACTACCAAACGCTATACCACTTTTTCCTTGCAGTCAAAGTGGTAAAAATTGAAATTTACATACCCTGGCAGCAGACTTTTTCCGCACGTAAATCAAAATGCCAGTTCTGGCGATGTCGTCACACAGCGACTGCTTTCGAATAATTGGTCTCAAACTATCGACTTACACATAAACGTCAATCGAAATAATTGTCTAATCAAAACACAAGCCCCAAATAATAGAACACATCTTATTATTTTATTTTAAGAAATCTGGAAAATTCATAGAAATGTCCAATGTCACCCCCTCTGTCCAAAGTTACCCCGTTTGATGGTATTTTAGGTTCCATTGGTTTTACTGTAGGTTTGTTTTATTTTTTTTTTAACAAATTTTTGTTGTTTTTAAAGCTAGCTTAGAACCAATATCGTTTCTTGTTTGTAATACATATTTATAATGGAATATATATATATATATATATATATATATATATATATATATATATATATATATATATATATATATGTTTCTAAAATTAAACAAATGCATATCAATATAAATTTTCAATTATTTTATAACATACTAATCATACATACAGTTAATTCCATACGAATTGCCATCATATTAAATACATCATTTTCTTTCTTATTATCAATTATTTTACAACATTGGAAAAGTTTTCCTAATAATCGAAGCGGCAAGCTATGAAATTCTCTAATAATTTTGTGTAGCAACATGTAATATTGTTTGAATATTCTTATTTCATTACATAATTTTGTCCCATTTTGTAGTAAAATGTATAAATTTTAGTAAATTAACCTTATCTACAATAAATTGAATATGAAATAACAAATGTTTTTGGCAGTAGCAATTTTTTTTTGCTACATTTTTAGCAATGAGAACTTTATATTTTTCTAATAAAAATATCTTTTCTTACAGATTCGACAACGATTATCTTCAGGAATCGTCCAGTGTCCAGTATGTCATGTAGTAATTTGAGGTGCCTATACATATTCCGTTATCAGTACATGGATTGCCCGCCCGATTTTTGCCGCATTTGAGTTACGATGAACCACACTTGTAATCATCGACTTTTACCAATTATTTCTCATCAATTTTTAATTTGTGCGTTTCTTTTTGTATACATTTGTATTAAATGTACGTAATCATTATTATTATTATTAATTTATGTAATGTAATATTAATTTATATAATGAGAACAAAAAAAAGAAGAAAGAAAAATGAGATATACGACCTACGTTAGAGTAGACTTCCGACGGAGTTGTAAGTCGAGAACTATTTGTATAATCTGTTTTATTTATTTATTTGCAACCACTTTATCACTACTTATTTACTAATATTTCAATTGTGACAGGAAAAATTATTCTATAGATGATGATATATAAATGGCTTTTTTTCTTCTGACATTTATTCTAATGTCTAAAAATTTTAACATATTTATGGTTGGTATTTTACTATAACTATGGAAGATTATTATTGTGTTGTATGATTACAGCTTGTTTGAAATTTTGGCAGATTTTATTCTCCATTTTGTCATATCGAAAGACTCGACGTATTCGATTTTTTTTTTGTATATTGAGTTAGATGCATATGATTTGGAATTATTATGATATAATTAACATATTTTATTTTAGAAAATGCAAATATTTTACCTAATTTATAATTAGATCTGGATATATAATCACACTTCAGCAGAAAATGTTTGCTTCTAGAAATGAACATACGTTCATAAATTTTAAAGTTATTTCTACTAATTTTTAAATTTTATTTTGTTATCAAAGATAAATACTCTTTTGTATGTAATTAATTTCTTGAAGTTTTTTTGAACAAGAATATTTAGTTTCTTATTTCATTGTAATTAGCAATTGAAAAATTAAATTGTTGATGTAGGTAGCTGTAATTTGCGATCCTAATGGAATACAGTCAACGATTTTTAATCTTCATTGTTATTTGATGTGATGAAACTTTTTACCCAGCTTTAATACTTTGATTCTTCTATCGGTTGGACATACACTCTTTTATTCTAAATGCATAATAGGCATCAGTAATTACTCCTCTGTAATATTATCACAGATTTTAGGCCTGCTCTTTCTGCTAAACGCCTGAACGTCAGTTCGCATAGATGCAACGGTGGCATTACTTTGAGTCAAATCATTAGTATATTTGGTCGCCCAACTAGGACAATAGAATGATTTTGTTTCATTAAAATGGCGTCGGCAAAAGCTTTTGACTCTGCCTATAAATTTGCAATAATGTTTTATTTCGTCTTTTACATTCCACTTCGTCGATTCTTCTATTCTGACTGATGCTGCTATGATCGTAGCAATCGCGTCTTTATTACTTGTTTTCTTCACCCTTTTCTTATCAGCTTAACTTTCGTTTGAGGCAATTGCGGTCTGCTTGTTGAAGGTTGGAGGAAAATAAAGTTTGATTCCTGTGAAGTGCTCGGTACTGCTATATGTGTCCTATTATTACTATTTGTTGGCGACAATAAACTTAGCTCATCTATAAAACTTACTTCTCCGTAGCATATGCGTTTTTCTGAGTCTCTCTCTCTCTGAAGATTTCTATGACAAATATATTTTAGTATATAATTTTACGATTTATCAATTTTCTTTTGAGTTATTATTGAAATAAATTACATTAAAAAAAGTCGTTTACTATAGTTCAGAGGCGTCCAAACTTTTTGCTGCGAGGGCCAGTTTGGTATTTAAATTCATTAGCGGGGGCCAAGCATTGTAAATATGTGAATTAAAAAACCTTATTACAAGTAAAGCAGCATTAAATTTTATTTTTATAGTAAATTACAGATATAACAATACTAAACAAACATGTCTAAATTATATTATTATAAAATTATTTCATGCAATTTTTAATGGGAATGGTGGAACTGGGTTTTTTCCTGGAGAGTTTCTTCAAAGTTGGGATTCAAATCGGAAACACCAATTATTAGCAATGATTGCAAATGATCATCCGATAAATTTGCCCTATATTTAGATTTCAGATACTTTATCCTGGAAAAAGTTTGTTCGCACATGTAGGTAGTGCCATACATAGAAATAAATTTACCAGCCAATTGCTTTAAATTTGGAAACTCTTTTGCGTCCAAAAATTTGTAAAAATCGATCAAGTTTCCTTCCTTGTATTTGTTCTTGATTTGATCGCTAGCTTGAAGATCAATTATTTCCATTTGAAACTGACTTGAAACGTCGCCAACGTTGCAGTCATATGGATTTTGAAACAGCCGAATTTCCCTTGAATTTATGTCAAGATTAGAAAAACGCTTTTGAAATTCTAGTTTTAAATCCGCGATTACTTTTACTGCAAATATGGTGGGAAATCTTTCGTCAGTTTCTGTACTAAATTTTTCACAGCACGTGAAATGGGAAAAATTACATTCATTCATATGACTTTCGAGCAATATCAGCTTGGCTCTGAATGCTTTGATTTGCTCGAATAAATCACAAATTAAGTTGTTTTTATCTTGGAGCTTTAAATTCAAGTTATTTACGTGTGTCACGACATCTGCAAAAATTGCCAACTTCCAGAGCCACTCTGCATCCGATAAAAGCGGTTTAGGGTGATTCTTTTCCGCAAGAAAAATTTTAATTTCCTTTCTGAGCTTGAAGAACTGCAATAACACTTTTCCACAGCTAAGCCATCGAACTGCTGTATAATACGACAAGTCAACAGACTCAGATTCAATTTCTTCGAGGAAAGATCGAAATTGGCGATGATTGAGTGCACGTGATCGAATAAAGTTTACGACAGAAACAACTGGTTTCAAAACGCAGCTCATGTCGACATGTTTTACACATAGGGCTTGTTGGTGGATGATACAGTGCAGAAAAATTGGTACTGTTGCTCCTGCGCTTTCACAAGCTTTTCTTATTAGCCCAACCACCCCAATATTTGCACCAGACATGTTTCTTCCTCCGTCAATTGTCACACCTTGGAGTCGATTCTAGTCCAAGTTATATTTGGTCAACGTCTGTTGTAGTTCCTTAAAAATATCTGCTCCAGTTGTAGTGCCATGCATGCTGTTAACCGATGCTAATTCTTGGGTGACATTAAGATCGTCGTCAACTCCACGAACAAATACTAAAAGTTGTGAGGTGTCACTAACGTCGGTCGATTTATCCATCGCGATAGAATAGTGAGTGAAACGCTGTGCTTTCCCAGAAATCTGGTGGAGTATATTATTGCCAATATCGTCAATTCGACGAGCAACAGTATAGCGGGAAAGACTTATCGTTTTGAAAAGTTTCACCTTTTCCGGACATAATACTCCAACAGCTTCCATCATACACTCTTTAACGATGTTTCCATCCATAAAGGGTTTCCCTTTTTTCGCCAACAAATAAGCAACTTTCATGCTAACTAAAGTCAATGATTCATTTTCCGAGTTTGCCTTCCTAAATAAATTTTGCTGAGAAGACAAACTACGACTCATTTTTTCAAATTTTTCAGTACGCTGCTTGTCCTTAAATTGTGAGTAAGCTGAAGCATGTTTTGTTTCATAATGTCGACGTAAATTGTATTCCTTCATTACAGCAACAGTGTTATTGCAAATTACACATATAGCTTTGCCATTCTTTGACTGCGATTGCACAAAGAAATATTTGAATCCCCATTCTTCTTTAAAAACACGGCACTCGTCATCTACTTTTCTTCTTTTTTTTTCCATGTTCAACTTTAAAAAATAATATTAACATAATAATTAAGTTATAATATATTAAATATAAATCTAAACATACCAATTTACAATATATCAACTGTAAAGAATGTAAATAAGCTCCGCGGCCGACGAATTTTTGGTTTGTCGTGGACAATCTCGTAGCTTTGCAGGCACTGCAGTTGAGTGCAGTCTGCCGCTCCGCGCCGCCTACGTACAGTCAGAGTACAAAATTATTTATGTAGTCGAGCGGCCGAGTCGCATCGCCGACTACCGAAAAAACTTGAATACCAGACTGTACTTTTTCGAGCGTGATACCGTGCTCATTCTAACCGAATGCGCTCTTCATCTGCGCGAGATCTAATACCGACGCGCCAAGCTACATTTATATTTTACGAAATTTTTCAAAATTCTTGGCGGGCCGGATAAAATCGCCTGCCGGGCCGGGTTTGGCCCGCGGGCCGTAGTTTGGACACCTCTGCTATAGTTCATTCGCGTACAGAAATAAGAAGGTAACTAGAAGACAGATTCACACTGCCAAAAAACAGTAATTTTGATACAAAATGTCGCACAAAATTTAAATCTAGTGCTTTTTAATATATGTAATCAAGTTTTAATGTTATTTTGCAAATATTATAGACATAAAGTACAAATAATAAAAATAATTGTTAAAAAATAGTTTATTTTGCATTGCTTTCATACAATATTAATTTTCTGATGAAAAATTATCCTCACTGGAGGAACCAGTGTTTACAGTAAATGTCATATTTTCAATTACATTGTCCAGTGTGTAGAGTTTTTTCTCTTCTTGTAAAATATGTTGAACACAATCTGTCCAATTTTGGGCAGTAACTTGTGCCAAACCTTTAAAGAAAAGATTTTTCACGTCGGGCAATTTAATTGTTTTATTATTCCTTTGCCACGAAACCTTTTACCTGCGCCCATATTAATTCGATTGGATTCAATTTACAATGATACGGTGGTAAACGTAAAGCTTTTTGTCCAGTTTCTTTAACGATTTCATCTATTTTATATGGAACAGGGTGATTCCTTAAATAATTTTTTGTGATGTCTAAAAGTTCAATTTTTAATAACTCGTCGCTTAATTCAATCGCTTTGGACTCCAAAAACATTATATTTTTTTCTTTTTTCCATGCTGATGTAGGAGAGTTTTCAATTTTTACCGAATGGTACGCAGCATTATCCATTGCAATTACTGAATTATTTTTCAATTTCGGTAAAATTTCCATTAACCATTCTTTGGTAACATCGGCATTCATATCTTCGTGGTATTCGCCGGTGTTCTTCGATTCAAATAATAATAAGCCGTTTTCCACGAAGCCACTTTCATTCGCTATATGGGTAATAATCAAGCGTTTACCTTTGCCGTATGGGTTCTTTAAACCTGTTGACAAGCCTTCTACGAAGGCTTGAAAAACGTCCTTTACAGATTTATCTTTCCAAACTTTTGTATTTGTGTGGCCTACGTTTACCCACGTCTCGTCTAGATAATAAATATCACGACAGTCTTGTCGATATTTTTTAATTTTATTCAAATATCGCCTTCTCCACAGAACAATGTCTGCCCTCTGTGTCAGTATACTATTTTTGCCACGTTTTTCCCAGACAAAACCCAATTTAATCAAAACTTTGAACAATGAAGTACGTCTCATTTCAGGAATAAATACGTTATGTACATATATGTATTACTTGTAATAATGCAGGTGAAGGAAAACTATGAATACAAAAAAGAAAAATTACTTCCAACACTTTGTTTATTGTAGGAATTTTGTTTTTCTTAAAAAAAGTTTGCACAATGTATCGAATGGCCTTCTTCTCATCTTCGGATAATTTATCATATTTATCTTGTCGCTCCCTTTTCTTATTTGGAGATTTACACTGTCCTATCGTTTCGGATAACCCCACTTCTTCAGCAGTAATTTGAACGGCACTAGTTTTTAAAGTTCTTCGTAACTGTCAGTTTACTCTCTCTCTCAAACGCAGTGATAATAAGAAACTGCATGTTTGTTACACAATCGAACAATAAAAATTTAGATCCAGAATAGGTATCATCCTTAGTTTCCGTAACTTTGTAAGAACTAAGATCCACATAGAATTGTGTCTCTCCGTCACATTCGTTTTCCACTTCGTATACATTGTGTCCAATTAATAGAATTATGGGTTGTCCCATCTCGCGAGTTAAGCCTTTACAGACTTGCAATATACCGTAATCTTCCTCACCTGGGACGTCAGACAAAGCGACGCTACCACTTACCACGCTTATTTGCTCGATTTTATCCAAAATCTCAGCATCATCAGTTCGTATACTCCTACTTCCAACGTATTCCGCATGCATTTCCTTGTTCTCCTTAGTGTGTACGATGACATTTATGCCACGAACGGAGAACGATCCTTTGATTAGATATGAAACATCACTCCACTTAAGCTTATCCAGTCCACAGCCGATTTTGGGCATGTGAACTTCATTTATGTTGTGACTGATACAATACTTACACAGTTTAGTTATACATCGTTGAACGTCCGTTAACTCAGGGACGTCACTCTTAATTAGTTTTGTAATTAAATAGGATCTTCCGAATTCTGATTCCCTACAAATGAAATTTGCTATTGAACCAACTTTTAAATTATCCGCCAACATAGCAACTTTATCATCAGGGAATCGCGTGTCAAAATAGACAGCTACACCCTGACTCATGGCTATGTCAGCACTGATACAGTTTACTAATAATGAGCCCTTTGGAGACTCAAAGAGGTCATTATTTACTTCCGAATAGAATGGGTTCAGTGGCTTTCTCATCTCGGCTCTAACTGGGTTTCCTTTAGGAATAGCCCCAGTAGAGACGCTGCCACTCGGACCCGCTTTGTCGCCGTTTGAGCTCGCTTTATCACTATTCTTGTCTTTTCTCGTCTTTGTCTTTTCTTATTTTGTCTTATTCATGTCACCGGAGGGCACATCTCCCACTCGCTCATATGAGATACGCTCGAGTAGGAAGATGATGACCTCACGACCATTTCTTTTACCGCGTTGAGAGAGTTTGAGTCTACTCTCCCTGTTTACCTTTTTGCCAATGAAAGAGCCCTTGATAAACTCAGGGATGTTCACTAGCAACTGAACGTCGGGCAACAGTAAGCCCATCAACAGATTGGATCCGACTAGAGTTATGAATTTATGATACTTTGAAGCCTCTGGCTTCATATCTATTCCAATTAGCTCGCCACTTCTTTGACCGTTGTCGACCGAGGTACGAGTGGTAAATCCCACTACACCCTCAGCGCAGGTTAAATGGTAGCTGCTAACGTATACCTTCGCCATGGATAACGGAGTCAGGCCTCCTACGCAAAAAAATAACGTTTTAAATAAATATTATAAGCCATTAATCTCTGGCCACTTTTAAAAATTTTTCCTTGCGGATTTTTATATCCACTTGATGTAGATGGGATCTCGTTATCACTCATTATTTTTCACGGTTTTGGCTTGAAATTTTTTTAGAAAAAAATATTTGAATACACACACACTGATAATGTACCGTAAACTACCGTACATGTATGAAGTGCACGAACGAATGTATAAGAAATAATTCAGACAGATAATTATATTTCGTGTGTCTAATCTTGTCTGTGTTTTCAGCCAATCTCATTCAAGGTCAGTTTAACTTCTGCCTTTCTTTAACTAATTTCTTAACGCGAATGAACTATAATTGCCTTAATCTTTATATTTTTGTGAAATATATTTCCATCATCTCTATCACTTGGTCGGCTGTTTTGCATACTTTGATATGATCTGGTGATGGCCTTAACAGGCCACCTCTCTCTTTAATATAGATGAGTGCTTTCCGAAGAATTTACAATAAGTGATGCCTTACATACATCTCAATTAATTTTGTCGTATATTCTTCGGGCAACAGACCCAGAAATAAATATTGTTACATCTTCTACAAAGGATGTCAGCTCAACTGCTGT
Organism: Clivina fossor; assembly: GCA_963966155.1. Classification (NCBI taxonomy): domain Eukaryota; kingdom Metazoa; phylum Arthropoda; class Insecta; order Coleoptera; family Carabidae; genus Clivina; species Clivina fossor. The sequence continues at coordinate 38,108,250 of OZ014551.1, forward strand.
ATTAATATAGTCATGATCACTGACAAAATCGGCCGGGTTGATATTTGTAATTGTGCTATTTTCTATTGGTAAAATATAATTACTGTTTAAAACAGCACAATTACCATGTCAGTCATTTATATCTGTCCGAACTAATAGCCTTTTAAAAGAAGCCATAAATTGCTTGCAAGTGCGATTGTTTGAATAACCGCCCTTATTTCTTAATACACTAAAAAATTCTTCCAAGTGATGGTGTTGGCGAGGGGCAACTGCCCTATGTGCATGGTCACGAAGTGACTAGCATTGAAGCAAAATTAAAACAATATTACAAGGAGAAGCCATTTAAAATGGCTTTTATCGTTGTCACGAAACGAATTAATACACGATTGTTTGCTGGACCACATAATCCACCGCCGGGCACTGTTGTCGATGATGTTATTACTTTGCCGCAAAGATACGATTTCTTCATCGTCAGCCAATGCGTCCGTCAAGGCACTGTATCACCCACCAGCTACAACGTGATCTACGATACGCTCGGTCTAAACCCCGATAGAATCCAAAGATTAACGTACAAGTTTACTCACATGTACTACAATTGGAGCGGAACGGTTCGCGTTCCGGCTTCATGTCAATACGTCCATAAATTGGCGTTCTTAGTGAGCCAATCGTTGCATCGCGATCCAAATCCCCAATTACAGAATGTTTTGTACTTTTTACAAAGAAGAAGACTTACTCTTTTGTTCTCTCTTTATTTTTGCATTATTTTTATTAGTTTTCTCGTTGACAGTATTTTGATTTTCAATATAAATTGATTTAGTGTTTATGATTGAAAATCGAAAGTGTTTTTATATTCAGGTTTGATAAGTTCCTGAGTTATTTAGTATTTTTTACGTAATATAATAATTATATTAGATGTATTAATGTACGATTTTCCGAAATTCATTTATAATTTTGACGGAAATTTGAGTGTGTCTTTTGAAAATTCCCGTTTTAGAAATATTTAAATTTTTTTATTAATAGTTTCCGAGAGTTGTTTTTCGGTAATTATTAACCTAAAGGTTTATTTAAATTCAAAAATATATTATTTTTTTTGAATTTAAATAAGAAATATGCGTTTTAGATTTCTGTTTTTGCAGTTTCTTTTTTTTTAAATTATTATTATTATTATTTATTTTACTTGAAATTGAAAATGATTGCAAGATCCGAAACGCGTGTCGTAAACTAAATAATAATAAAACGAAATTACCCAAGGAGGGGAAATCTAAAAACAAGTTTTCAGGTCAATTAATTAAAGAAAATAGAAAAAAATACAATCGCAGATATGGTGGTGATTATTTTAATACATTTCCAATACTGTTCAGACTGCCCCGACACGAATTCAAATTCACGTTACATTAGTAATTTAAATAATTTCAAATAATTTATGAGACATATGATTGAACCCAAAAAAACGTACTTTACTTTCTCGAAATAAGAACATACCTTCATTGTTTTTATTTTAATAAAATATGTAATATATTTATCAAATTCTTTATATTTTTAATATTTATCGAATAATTAAAAGTTTTTTTTTTGGAAATCTATAAGGTGGAGTGGGGTAAGGTCGTACCGGTTTTTGTTAAGATTAAGTTTAAATATTTAAAAAATTTTTGTTTTTAAATATTTAATATAAATTGGTGTCAACGTGAAGTGGAATTAATACTCTATAATTCGTTGGGAATTTTATGTTTTATAGAAAAGTGTAAAAAGTGACAACTACTTCAAACTTGCCCCATGTACTGGGCAAGATCGTGAACAGCTGTTTAACCCATTCGCTGCGTAAAGGCCGCACCGTGCTACCCGCAGGTACGGCATATTTTTTTTTAGAAAAAAATGCTGTATACTGTGTTTAACGTGGAGCTAAGTTGGTGTTTCCCTTAAAATGTTGCTACAATGACACTTATGACAGTTTGGGCGACAGCCGCCAATTGGCGTCATACACACATTTAGAGAATTTTATATAAATGTGCGTATGACGCCAAATGGCGTTCGTAGTATTCGGCAGTATTTTGAATGAAAATGAAAGGCAGTATAACGAAAACTAGTATTTTCTGCTTTTTATCTTTATTGATCAATATTATATAAAAGATGAAATTAAAACACACTTATGAATACTATATGAAACTAAAATAATATGGTATACCTTTCGTCAAACATAGAAATGCTATTTTTTAATCTTTGCGTGCTACAAGGTAAAACACGGTCCAGTGCACAATCCAGGCTTTTCTGGACAAGCTTTACACTCCCATATCGTTCCCTTTCTAATTTTATTTTTGCTACACAAGCGACATCTTTTTCTAGATCTCCTTTTGGAGTTGTCACTTGCTGCTATTTTTGTTGGCATGTGCTTCGCTACTTGCAACTTGTGAAATTCAGAGGATTCGGGCAATAATTTGTTAATAATACACAACAGGTAATCATAAACAGTCATGTTTTTCTCGGAGTATCTGCAAAACAGTAGATACGAGTTGTACATAATAATTTGGAGCACATGAACAAAAATCTTATACCAAAATAACGTCTTTTGCAGCGATCTACCCCTTCCATGTATTTGTTGTATTCAACAATTGGTAGTGGCTGCTCTTTCGCAACCCCTCCCCCCCGCTTCTATTGAAGTTCTTTGTTTTAATTAACAAATAGGATTGACGAAGCTGACGTTGCTGGATTTCGCGCACAGTTTAAAAAGCTTTAATTGGCTAAAATTGATGTAGGGAGAACGCGTATGATATCTCATATATAGGACAAGGATAGATTTATATTTCTTTTTCGTAAACATACTATGTAAAAAATTGCTGTAATCTCAGGTTTTGTTTATAAGTATATTGTCCTACACAGGAAACGAATTTAAAAAGTGTTTGTCGTTTCGACTAAATATAATAATATAATTATTGTAGAAAATGAACACTCTTATTCTAAAGAAAATATAGCCGAAAATGCGTACGGTTACAATCGCCCCCGAGTTGTTATTAGAGTTCTGGGTGGTGGTGTCCTAGGACGTATAAATGTGAAAATTTGTGACCAGTCGATACAATGCCCTGGTGTCCTGGGTGGTGGTGTTCTAGTACGTGAAGATTTTATCACATGTTCGTTGAGTAATGGTAATTTGTTGACACTATTGTTGCAAGGTGTACGTACACTGGCTTGGTGAGATCACAGTATTTTGTGAATATATTGGTGTGTTTGTTGGTGTAGGAGTGAGACGGGAAAGAACAGCTATTTTCGTGACATTGAAGTACGTTTTCTGGTTACTATAGTTAATCTGCTTGTTAAGGATGTAACGGGACGAGTCTTCCTCTGAACTATTTTCTTACAGCGTCGACTAGCCATAACTCGAGCCACAAACACTTCCGTTTCCGGATCACGACCGAAAAGTTGTTCGATGCGTCTGGGATTCATCTTGGAACTAATAGCTAATCTACATAATAAGTGATGAAATAACTTTGTCAGCATGTTACTTACAATAAATAAATCAATGTTTAATCTGTAAAGATTTTAACATATACAAGCTACTGATTACTTATCAACGGCGAAATAATCGTAGATTGGCTGCATTATAAATGCCGATTTGTTTATTTGATTTTTCTTCAACTAATACATACGCATTTGGGTACGGAATATGTGTAATTCGATAGGGTCCATTATACAAAAGGTCGAATTTAGCAATTCTTTTGTTTGCTGGATCTGAAATGCGATTTGCTTTGAGTAAAACCATATCACCAATTTGATACTGCATCGTAGTTCGTTGTAACCGGGCTTGCTTGGATTTGCGTTGTTGCGCTTTTAGATCTAGATGACGTCTTACTCAGATATTAGAAGTAATATCTGAGCTTGTGAGCACACTTTGTGTTGTGGTAAATAATTGTTTATAATGTCGTCGAGGCTGCGTTTTGGTTGTTTTCCGGTGACCACAGTATAGGGGGCTGTACCGGTACTATCATGGGGAACGGCGTTAATGCATTTTTCTATATTTGACAATTCATCTGCCCATTTGGTATGCTGTTGATGACAATACGTTCTAAAAATTCTGCCTAGCTCGCGCATTACTCGTTCTGAGGGGTTAGAGGCCGGGTGCCGAATACTAGAAAATACAAGTTTGATGTTTGAATCACTCAGCTTATTTTTCCATGTTTTGGAGGTAAACTGTATGCCATGGTCGCCCAAAACGGCTGTTTTGATTTTTTCTCTACCTACTAAATGTAGACTAGTTGTGATTTTAAACAGTGAAATAAAACAAACTGGATGATTTAATAGTAATATTTAATGAACTTTTAATACACAAAAATGACGCACAGCTTCAACATCATGACTTGTTGCTGAAAATCTCAAATTTTGAGAAGTGCAAACAAATAATCCACAACGACTTACTGTTTGTTTTTCATATTCTTTAATTGCATGTATTTCATTGCTTTTGCTCCATATAATAGCATTGGTATCTGGTACTTTCACATGTAATAGATTTTTCACTAAAGTACCAGTTGAACGGCGTTTCCGTGTACAAGGGCCGCCCAAAATTTAAAGCTGTCAACCTGAATTTTCTTTTTATAAACCATTTGTCATTTTCGGCGTGTCCAATTGTGTCTTGTTCAATTTTATTATTTTCTGTAGTTACATTTAGAGTCGCCATAAGAATTTACCACACTTTTTTTAGTGTTTCTATATCCATATCAGGTTTCTGACAATGTTCACTCTAAATGTCCCCACAAAATAATATTCGATTTTTTTGAATATTTCTTAAAATTTCTTAATTGTATGTTCGCTAAATTTCGACTTTTAGTATATAATAATAATAATAATTTATTTAAAACCATTTAACTACATACATAGTTTTAGCATTGTCATTTGGAGAAATAATTGAAATATTCATTATTAGTGTAGAATGCTTGTGCCAGCAGTAATTCCCTCATGTGTCTTTTGAATTGACAAAATTTCATTTCTTTAAATGTAATAGGTAAACAGTTATATAACTTGATTGCCACATAATTTGTACTATACATTGACTTTGTTAGTCTTACATAAGGCAATGAAAGATTGCTGCTGGTACGAGTGTCATACCTATGTACATTGTTTCTTTTTTCGAAAATATTACAGTGTTGGTGTACATACAACAAATTTTGTAAAATTACACAGCATGGAAATGTCAAAATTTTATTTGAAATGAAAACTTCTTTACAGTGTTCTTTGTATCTTAAATTATACATAAGTCTTATAGTTTTCTTTTGTATTAAAAAAACTCTCTGAGCATAAGGACTGTTTCCCCACGTTATAATGCAATAGTTCATAACAGAATGAAAGAGACCGAAATATGCCGTTTTTAATGTTTCAATAGTAACAGAAAATTTAATACTACGTAATAAAAACATTGTTTTACTTAATTTTTGACAAGTTTGATCTATTTGATCATGCCAAGTTAGCGTATGATCAAGTGTTATGCCTAATAATTTTACTGGTTTATTTATGTTGTAATTATTATTTTTACACAATGAAAATATGATATTTTGATTTTTGGAATTATTAACTATAAGTTTATTGGCAGAGAACCAGTTATTAGCCACTTTAACACAATTATGTTGATTTAGTATTAGTGATTTTATACAGATATTGCTTTGCATAATTGTTGTATCATCAGCGTACAACAAAGTATCAGCATTATTGACATTGTATGGTAAGTCATTTATGTATATTAAAAAAAGCGTGGGACCAAGGTGCGAACCTTGGGGTACGCCGTGCATAATCAATTTGTTTTCCGACAGTTTGTCATTATAAGAAACCATTTGATGTCGATTTTCCAAATACGATCTTATTAATTGTAAAAGCAGTCCTCTTACACCATAAAATTCTAATTTATTTAACAAAAATTCATGATTAACACCAGAGCTGTGCACAAGTACAAGAAAAAAGGATTTAAGTACAAGTACAAGTACTTTGTTGAAAAATGTACTTAAGTACAATTACTTTCATTTTAAAAGTATTTAAGTACAAGTACAAGTACAGTACTTGTACTTGCAATTTCAGGTATAAGTACAAGTACATATAAAAATAGGAAAATTGAAGAAAAAACATTTAGTTTATTTTTTTTTTACTTACATTTAGTATAATTATTATATTTTATTAGCTTTTAATAATACAAGTTTTTCAAAATTTTCGTCCGAGAGAGCGTGTCGTTTCGGGGTGTTAATTATAGTGGCATAAGAAAATAATCTTTCAACAGGTGCGGAGGAAGGCAATGTTGTGTTGTATTTAAAGAAAACCTGTTTCACTGTTGGATAGTCGTTCAACATTGAAATATATTTTCTTTGATCCTCAAAATATTGTAAGACTTCTAATTCCAACTTGGAATCCGTTCCCTGTATTTCTGTTTCTTCTTGACCTTCATTAAAATCAAAAAATTTGTCGTCATTAACGTGATCTGTTGTTTTTACATTTTCTTGATCATCATTATTTATAAATTCTTGGCATGCAGTTATTAATTTTTGTTTAATGTCTTCTTTCGACAGAGTAGTGAAATTTTCTATAACATTATACCACCGAAATTTAAACCTTGGACAAGTTACTGCTGCAATTAAGTTATCATCATCAGATAATTTTAGGATATCTGAAAATCTTGTACTGATGCTATCAACACAAGTTTTTAAGATAATGTCCCCACCATATTTGAATTTCTTAATCTTCAATTTTTCTAGTTTATTTTTTAAAGAAACTAAACTAGGTAACAGAAATCCGTAATATATGTTTTCTTCCCCTTGGAGTAAATCTAATGTCGCCGCTATAGATTCCAGAACAATGCAGTATTCACTGAGATATTCAATCTCATTGTCGGAAAAATACTTGATTTGAAGTTCTAAAAATAGTTGAGCTAATTTTTCCTTTTCAGATAAAATTTGTTTTATACTATTATAATACGAATTCCATCTTGTGTCACCTGGGGAAGAGAATGTATGACCAATAATTTTAAAAATAATTTCGGCTGCTTTCGGTTGTTTAGCTTTTTACCATAATTGGTTGCATTTATCCAATGCATGTACATGTCTGTTACGTAATGTCATATTAGAATCTACGGCTTTTTTAATATCACTTGTGGCCACTAAGTTTAGTGTATGACTTGCGCAACGTTTATGTTTTGGCAAAGTTATTCTAATATTTTCAATAACATCAGAAGAAACAAAATCAATATCAGAGTCCGTATCTGAATTATCATTCTTTTCCTCAGTTTGTTTATCTTCTGATGAAAATTCTTTGAATGCTTTTATAAAATTTGAAGCATTATCAGTAACTGTACTAATTAATTTATTGTCAATTATACCAAATTTAATATTGATTTCATTTAACATTGTTCCTATCCTTTTGTAATCATGTGTTCCTTCAAATCTTTTGCAAGATAATGCTACAGATGTTCGTTCAAAATTTGCATTTATCCAGTGACACGTGATTCCCAAAAAGCTTCGTCGTCTGGCTGACCATATGTCTGCAGTCGTGCAAACATATTTCTGTTGTGCAATGTCTTTTTTAATTTCCTCAACTTTCAATAAATGGAGATCCGAAATTTTATTTAAAGCGCTTCGTCTATTAATTACTGTTAAATTAAAGCCATCAAATATATTAATGAAGCTTGAATTTTCGACAACAGATATAGGGCTCATAGTATTTATTAAAAATTTTATAATACGATTGTCAAATTCATCTTGAGAAATATTTGCAGACGTAATAATTTTTTTATTTGATTTATTAGATCTTTTATTGACATTTTTTATATCTTGTGACTTAATTAAGGATTTATCATTATTAATTTTTTTGTCAAGATTATACTGTTTATATGCATTATTGTGTAGTCTCTTTAAATGTTTCACAAAATTGGTGGTAGCATTCTTAGTCCCTTTAATTATTTTTTTTGCAGGTAAACATAATTGGCAAATTCCATTAATTTGATTATTGGCAAGATCCTGACTGCATGTTTTAAAATATTTTCCATTTAAAATTGAAAAATGAGAACTTGTATTTAAATCAATACTAGTACTAGTTTCAGATAAAGAAGTATCTGATATAGAAGTTTCTGATGTTGAATTATCGCTCACAGCCTCGACATTAAAACTAGCGTTCTTAGATGAACAGGTAGATTGCAATCTTGAAAAATATTGACTTACTTTAGACTGTTTTTTTTTAACTTCAGGTTCGTAATCCAAATCATCATCGGAATTGTCTCCATACGGTTCACTTTCTTCGGACATCTATATTAACATTATATATTTCATTTAACTATATATGACTAATAATTCATTGCAAAATATTAAGATCTTGTACATTCACCAAAATTAGTATTTTTTCTACGGAACTGCAAGTTTCAAACAAAAGAACTAACATTAAATTGTTAATTAATTTTATAGATATTTATAGATAGTATATGTAGATTACACATCACATTTAGTAAAACGTTTTATTTAAGAAAAAAATAACGACTAGAACAACAACTAAAGCATTGAATACACCCGCTGTTTGTACTACACAGTTCCCAGAAAAGTCCATATTGTTCGGCTTATTGATACAAAATTTTAATAATAAATAATATATTTAACTAACTTACCGTACAAATGAAATGATTTTATAACTAAAAAATACAGCGAATTGCTTAGTTCGAGAATACGAGACAAACTAGATATATATTCTCTGCGTAATTTTGCAGGTTAAAGCCACTGAAATATAGTATTTCAACTGGAACGGGCGCTGGCGTATCTCGCCAATAAGTGAGTGGCGGTCCTGAGACAGACATACAGCGTTGGGGCCACCTGTCACTTTGCGCTTGCGATGTACGACTACTCGCACATGTTGTACAGTCCAATCGAAAACTTAATCTAACCTACAAAGGACTGATGACATAATTATACATCTATCTTCGGCCATACAAAGAAATTTTAAGCGGACTGTACGACAAAGAGAGGTGGTCCCAACGATTCGTTTCTCTGTCGGCTCGCGTTTCTACTATATTTCAGTGGTTAAAACCTGAAAAGCAAAAGTACTTGTCCATGTACTTGTGAACACACAAGTACAATTCCAAAAATATTGGACTTAAGTACAAGTACAATTACACAATGAAAAATTGTACTTAAGTACAAGTACAAGTACAATAAAAATGTATTTAAGTACAGTTTAAAGTACATGTACTTAAGTACATGCACAGCTCTGATTAACACAATCAAAAGCTTTACTCAAATCACACATTGTTGCCGAGACTGACCTATTTTCCTCAAAATTTTGTAGAATATAGTTCTGTATATACAACAATGTGTCTGTAGTTGATTTATTTTGTCTGAAGCCATACTGTTTATCTGTTAGTATGGAATATTTCTCTAAATAACAAATTAAACGTTTATTTATTAGTATTTCAAATATCTTTGAAAGTGTTGGTATTAGTGAAATAGGTCTGAAATTATTGAGATCTAAATTATTCGGAGTTTTAGGCAACGGAACTACTTTGCTTATTTTCAGTTCATCTGGAAAATAACCATTTTCAATACATAAGTTTATTATATGTGTCAGCGGAAAACAAATAAACTCAGCGACAGATTTGATAACATACGATGAAATACCATATATGTCTTGGCTTCTGCTATTTGATAACTGTGTAATAGTATTATAAACTTCATTTACTGTGACTGGTTCTATAAAAAAAGATTTTGATAAATTTCTACTTCATCTGGAAAACCATTTTCAATACATAAGTTTATTATATGTGTCAGCGGAAAACAAATAAACTCAGCGATTTTTTTTTTAATAAATTTCTTTTTGACATGGTTACAAATCCAATTAGCACGCTAATCCAGCCCCATAACAGTGAATATTAAGACTTGATGAATGCCTCCATTTTTTATATTGGAAAATTTATAAAGTGGATAGATAGATAGAATAACCAATATATGTTTGTTATATTTTTAATATATAATTTATTTTATATCTGGCGATTAATTTCGGCGAACAATGCCATTCTCAATGCCTCCTTAAGTAATGAATAATAAATTCAATGTCACATTGTAAAATAATGTTTTATAGTTGATATATTAAATTAAAATTGAAGGAAGAAACAGTAATTTATATCATATTTATGTTGCGTCGTAGTCGAAGTCATAGTCGAGTCTGGTTATCATAGAAGGTTGGGTTTTCCTCCAGTGAATTTTGCTGCTTGCCGCATATACTGTTCGGAACAATTACTGGTTACACAATGCATCAAAGATTTACATTATTTACGAATATATAAATAATATTATTTAAATTGACTTTTATATCAAATGACAGTGTACTGTAAACATTATTTTTCTTATCAACTAAACTACATAGTTTTCTTCTGCAAATACTATGGTCTTATTACATTTTCTAAGTCCGAGCGCTTATTTTGTTGTTAAGAATTATTTTTCGTACTATTTAAAGAAATTAATTGTCACAATATTTACATATTTCTGTGAGTTTTGTTTGCGTTAATCGCCTACGTATTTGTATTCTGGTACCAGCATAAGAATACAATTTCTTCTTTACTCTCTTCACAAAATGATTTGTGCATTAAATTTTTTCAACTTACAGACCATATGATACATTTTCTTGTATTTTCTTATATACGCTTGAATCACCATCTCCAATAAACTTCGTATAACGTAAATTATACATATATTTGCTATTTTTTAAACCTTCAACAATTATATATGCTTCCATGGCCGGATAAGATTTATGCCAATTAGAAAAAATATTTATATATGGGTATTGTTAAGCTTTTTCTCTTCGTAATAGCACAAATACCGCAATACTTGTTTCTGATGCCAACAAACAATATCCTCCTTTTATAGCAACCAATTATAACAGCTACACCAGATTTAGCTAAATAATTGTGTCCATAGCTTTTATGTGACCAACTGATATCGACAATGACATTCTTTTATATATATATATATTTTATATATAATAATTCTTTTATATATAAAATCTTTTTTATATTTTTTTTCTAATTATTTTAATTTTTCTCCCAAGTTTGCGAGCTCTTTCGAATCTCGTTTAATCATTTTCGCCATGTTATATTATCTAATCTTTGGTTACAGGTTTTGGTTATCATAACTTAAATTAAACACATTCATAGTAAAAATAAAATATTGAATGAAGAAGTACATAATCGCATAATTTTTTTTTTATACTTAGGCAGGACGGTTACCGCTTGTACTATCCGCATTGGTGCACCGCTCCTTCAGGCCTCCTCCCCTTTTGTGCACTTGAGACAAATTATCTAGTTTTGTCCGCAAAATCGACACGCGATATGTGGTCGATTCCTTCAGCGAAGCTTCCCTACGTTGTGACCGTTTTACTTTTCCACGTTTGTGACGCCTTAACTTTATGAACTTGGATTTGTCCACATGGAACTTTGGTTCCCTGCCGTGGGAAACTGCAGCACCCTTAATTGGCTGGTTTTCCTTGTCTTTGCTTCTTTCTTTTGCCAGAGCCAGTTGCTCCCTGTCAATATCGCGGCCGGGGGTTGGTGGACGTTGTAGTACGTCTGCCTCCAATTGTTCAGTCTGGGTTTTCCCTGAAATGGGTATTTTCTTTTGGGTTTCGCTTTTTTCTGAATGCTGGACGGGGAGTTCAGGGAGAATACTGCCATTTTGGGACCCCATGCCTGTGACTGTAAAAAATCAAATTTCGAATCTTTTTTGCAGCATTAAGCATTAGAACATAGTATTGTATCTTTTAGATCAAATGGTGAATGGTGTATTACATTTGATAATACTGAGTGGACACAGTTTTATATTTCTCATGAAATAGACAATATTATATTAGAATATCGCAAAAACGATAAATTTTATGAAATTTGGTTGTATACTGCAACGTCACCCAGCTATAATCTATATAATTGTGTTTTACATATAACGGATTCTGTAACTTTAAATTCATTTGAGAAAAAAATGAATGTTATATATGAATTAGTTAAAGACACTTTCTGTGCAGATTATTACTTAAAATTAGAAGCAAAAGATTTTCAGACAAACAAATTGTTTGTAAAATTAGATATTACCAAAGAATAAGATTCAGAATATACATATACGGGGTGACCAGATGTATTGTTAACTGCAACGTCACCCAGCTATAATCTATATAATTGTGTTTTACATATAACGGATTCTGTAACTTCAAATTCATTTGAGAAAAAAATGAATGTTCTATATGATCATCCCTGTTTTAATTATTTCTTAGAATTAGAAGCAAAAGATTTTCAGTCAAAAAAATTGTTTATAAAATTAGATATTACCAGAGTATAGATTTAGAATGTACATAGACGGTGGTGACCAGATGAATTTTTACGAAACTTGCAATAGTAACCATATAGCATTTTGAAAATCAGTGTAATAAAAATTGTAATAATAAAATAAAATAATCAAAAAATAACATAATATTCTTTGAATAAACATAAAAATGTAGGATGTTCCTAATTTGTGCTTATTTCTACTGTTTGAAAAATTTAATGTTGTGTTTGTCTCAATTATTTATGCCGTAAGAAAAACAAGGACTATTTTTAAAAACTTGTCAGGGTATCTTCGGTCAAGTGCAAAAACAAGATATGTACTAATAAAACAGGATGCCTAATTTAATTTGTTCATTTCACTTATGTATTACATTAAAACAAATTTTATAAAAAAATTTGTTATATTAGTATAGGTATATGTTAAATGTTTCAGTTTGTTCATGTTATTTGAATTTTTTTTTTGGTCATTTTTTTCATTATTGATAATTATTTTACCTATATAATACTTCATAGATTATTTTTGTTATTTTTACAAACATTGCATTATTTCTCTAATATGATATAAACTTAATTTTTAAAATAAAAATAAAGACATTACATTTGTATTATAAAGTTATATTTTACCTTTTTATATTTTTTATATGAAAATTTTATACCATTACAATATTAACTATAGTTATTAGATATAGTTCTATATCATCAACTAAACTAGTTTGTGTACCTAACGAACGTGTAATGGTGGTGCTAATAATAAAAAAAGGAATTTATTAATAGTTGACCATTTAATTAATTAAATTAATTAAGAAGACAATTTTGTGACTGATCGATTTATTTTTACTATCTGAATCATAGTATGTACCAAAAAATACAGTATTTGTGATTCAAGTTATATTGCTGTTAACAGTGGCGTCGCAATTTTTTGGAATAATTATTAGGTCTGCAACTTTGCTTCCGCCGTTTTTTTCCACAACTTTCAGGCTTTATTGTTAGAAATTGATTACATATTTATGAATCAAAGTATTATCCGTCGCTAGCCACTACTTTTTTCCATCTTTTTGGCAATTGTCGGATAGCACCTCGAAAAAACAATTCGTCTTTTGAGGCGATCCACGAATAGATCTATTTTTTGACATCTTCATAAGAGCGGATGTGCTGATTAGCCAGGCCGTGTGCCATCGATCGAAACAAATAATATTCGGACGGAGCAACGTCTGGAGAGTACTGCGGGTGGGGTAATACCTCCCATTTCAGCGTTTTTAGATATGTCTTTACCGGTTGTACGACATGTGACCGAGCGCTGTCATGCTGCAAAATTACGTCTCTATGCTTCAATTCGTACGGAACCCAATATCCTTGCTTCTGAATCATTCCCATGGCTTTGAAGCGTTTCGAAATGGCTTGGTGAGTCACTCCCAATGATTTTGCCAATTCTTCTTGATCAAGTAATGCCTCCAATTCGGAATCTTCAAAACTTTTCTCTCTTCCACCGCCATGCTGGTCATCGACCTCAAAATCGCCGCTCTTGAAACGTTGAAACCACTCTCGACAAGTTCTTTCACTAAGAGTAGCTACACCGTAAGTACTTGAAAGCATTCGATGCGCCTCAGCCGCAGTTTTCTTTAGATGGAAGCAGAAAATTAAAACTTCCCGCAAATGACGAGAATTTGGCTCGTAAATTGACATTTTCGATCTAGAATAACTTTATAATGCAAATACAAATTTACTAATGTAGTTGTGTCGTTATGTTGGCAGATGTACAAGCTTACTGTGTGACACTGTAGATCTACCTATTTCGACATGTACTTACCGCTGCAGCCATATATCGTAAAACGGCGGAAGCAAAGTTGCACACCTAATACATAAGTCAATTTTAAGATGAAATTCTGAACACACCTGAAATCTTACAAAATACGGATTCAATGTAACATATTTTTCTTTTTTTTTGAACGTACGTTGTCAGTACACGCTGCAAGCCACATAACGGATGGATCGTGTCTAACTTCTTTACATTTTTGCCCTGAAAGTGGGACAGGTATTTTAGAATTTTTACTGCAATTAATGGTATCATTATTGTGTATGGGAATAACTGATGCACAACGTTATAATAATAATTTGGTAATAATATAATACTTATATCTGAAACAATTTATTGCACTGGGTAGCGGACACAAATGTGATTTTAAAAGTTAGATTAGTACCTTGTATACTTTTGTTTTAGGTAAATCCGGCGCTGTTAAACTTGTTAACGTATTGTATACTTTTGCTCCGAGACAGTTTATTAGTAATTGTACACGCATTTTATCCTTTTCCGGTGTATCTCCCGTCAGGTTTCTCAATTCCAAATGGTTTTCGAATCGTTGTAAATAATTTTCGAAAGTTTCATTTGTATCATCATATGGCTGTAAATGAATTCCACGTAAATCTGTCCCTTTTTCATTTGATGTTTGAGCCGCTTCACGTTCAATAAGTATTTTACTATGTTGTTCTAATGTTTTCGACATTTGTGTTAATACTGAAACCATTTGTAACATTGATTCTTCCATATTTTTTTTCTTTTATTTGTATCGGAAAGGTTTGTAAGGACTTTAGGAATCGCCTAGAGGGCTATCAAGGCTTTAGGTTTTCACAAATAGAAGCCCCTGAATCATGGATTTCGAGGTGCGGAACACGTAGGAATGTTTTCACTAATTACTAGTCTTTTGTACTTACTTTGAAATTAGTCGTACTAGTATGCTTAACTTGTAATTGTACTGTGATTTTTTCTTACCATGTGGTACCTCAATTCCTCGTCGCCACTTTTTGTGTATGGGAATAACTGATGCACAACAACTATGTATTTTAATTGTCTTTATTAGAATACTTATAATATGAAACGTTATAATAATAATATGGTAATAATATAATACTTATATCTGAAACAATTTATACGTGTACGCATTGGAAACGTTCAGCCATCTTGTATATCGTAGTAGCGTCTTTTTGGTGCGTTCGTTTTAACATCCCGCTTTTGCGTTTTATGTACATATATAACAATCATCTTCGGGCATAACACGCCGTTTTATCATACCCATTCGCCGCGAATGTTCACCGGGACCACGGAATAGTTGAGGTGGATTGATTTGAAAATTATTAATTTTTTCACGACGTCTAGAAACTGAAGCCGTAGACTCCGCAGAAAATGCTTTGTCGATTATTTCGACTTCGTTCTCACTAATTAAATCTACAAGATAAATATACATTACATAAATAACAAAACCAAAAAAACTTGTAATTTAACTGAAATACCTTGAACAATGTTATTTTCATCAGTAATATTTTTCTCTGTGTTTTCTAATATTATATTAGAAGTTGTTACTCTTTCCTTCAAATAAGATTCAAGAAAACTTAATGTATGAAAATACGTCCATTTTTTTTCCTTTTTTGAAGCACTAGAACCAGACGGATAAATTTCATGCCTGTGACTTCTATATCCGCCATTTAAAATTTTCCATTTTTGCTTTACTTGTTACTCTACAACCACATCAAAATAGGTTATAAGGAAAATCATATTTAATTTAAATAATACTTGTTTTGTTTGGGATTTTTGCTGTGATGTTCTTTTACAATATATCTTGTGTATTTACATTTGCGTATTTTTCTGATTGTTGGTTATATAGATCAGGCTGATCTCTCACTAAATCAATTAATAAGCTAATTTTGTGTGGTTTTCAGATACTAATTTTCAAAAATTTAATTATTCAAAAGAACGATAGTAAAATTGCAATGTCATAAAAATATGGTTAGGTTTTCCTATGCCTTTATATCGTTTATAGCTGTAAATGACTTGTGCGCATGCTCGTATGCATTGAGTGCCATCAACCATAAAGCAAATTTCCAACGTATTGGAAATTATTAACTGATCGGTCGCTGCTGATTCTTCGTGATATATCTATGAGGCTAGTTTAATCTAAAAGCATGCTTGTTAGTTTGTAATAAATATAAAATGCACATACAATTCAATACTGTCTGTTTACTTTTATCATATAAAATTCCACAATGTTAATTGTGCCAATTAGAGTAGAATAGCAGTATATTTGTTTCACTTCTTATAAATAAAATACATTTATATTTATAAAACATCCATAAAACACTAATACACTGCAGGCACCCGTAGGCCAGTGGTAGCGTGTTGGACTCGTTCACACCAGAAATTTATTTAACCCTTTACTGCATGATTTTTATTTTTTAACGAAAAAAATACGTGTGACGTAAATAGTTCTGCATAAAAAGAAAAAATACTTAAAAAAATATTTGCGAAATTTTGGCGACAATTTCGTATTTTTTTTTTATATGTAGCTACAACATGCCAACCTTACAGTAAAAGACTTTTTTTTGCGAATAACAATTTTTTTATTATTTTAAGTATAAATTGAATATGTATATATATATATATATATATATATATATATATATATAGTCTGGAACTGTGATCGCCCTCTTGAAAATTTGCTCTTATCAAACCAACTATGCTATTCCTCCAAATAAATGAATCTTGATTCCGACCCGGATAACGGGCTAAACAATTTAAAATTCGCATATCTAAAATACAAATGACAGAATAAATAACTAAATATATATATATATTTAGTTTACCTTTTACCTTGAGGTGTAGGGAGTGTCTTTCTTAGTTGTGCACGAATTTCGCCCATTGTTTTTTATTTCTTATTAATTTTCGTGCATCCAGTATAGTTATTCCTCTTTTTTTTATCGTTTTTTTATGATGTCCCATTCTTCTCTTGGTCTTCCTCTGTCTCTTTTTTCTTGTATTCTGGCTTTCCAGACTTTTTTTACGGGTCTATCATTCTCCATTCTTTCTATGTGTCCCAACCAGCTTAGCTGCCTTTTTTCTATGAATTTGAGTACAGATTGTACGTTCAATTCTTCTCTTATGTTATCGTCTTATTCGGTCTCTTCTTGTTATTCCTAAAATTCTTCTCAAATATTTTATTTCTAATGCCTGTATTTTACTTTGCGTTCTTCTTCACAGTATCCACGATTCGCATCCATATGTTAGTACAGATTTGTATACTGTGTTATAAACCGCTTTTTTGTTTTCTTGCTTATTTCTTTTTCGCCTATAAAATTGTTTTTCAGTGCATGAAATATTTTGGCTGTGTTATCTGTTCTTTCATTTATATCGTGTTCTTGACTACCATTACTATCTATTGTAACTCCTAGATATTTAAATTTGCTTACTTAAAAATATGTGTGACGTAAATAGTTCTGCATAAAAAGAAAAAAATACTTAAAAAAAATATTTGCGAAATTTTGGCGACAATTTTGTATTTTTTTTATATATGTAGCTAATGAGCTACAACATGTCAGCTATACAGTAGTTTTTATTATTTTAAGTATAAATTGAATACAAACTCTTATATTGTAATATAATAACAGTAATTATAAAATTAATAATTATGAAAAGATTGGAAGCAATTTTATTCTTATGAAGACATAGTGCAACTTTACAATTGACACAGCTAACATAAGTAAACACCTTACATTGTCTCATTTTGCATCGTTGAAGAATTTCAAGCCATGTTGGCAAATGGCCTACATTGTCAACACGAATTGCTTTGTTTGGCATTACAACTGCAGGTCCAGGAATCTTTTTGGTAGTAATTAATTGTTCAAGATCCGAACTGGGCCGTCCACGTTTTCGCTCAATCTCTCTTCCTTCCTTGCAAAGTTCTTCTGCAATAGACGCCTTGAATTCCTTTAGAGGCATTGTTGCTCCAGAATTTTTTCTGTACAATAAACAGGCTTTTACAACTCTCAAATGGAGCAGATAAAAAAAATTCGTAAATACTATTTACGACGAAAATTTCTAGGCAAAATTTCACACACAATGATATTGATATTATATTACCAAATCCCAAAAATAAATTGACAAAACACAATTTGTTTATTTAGTAACAAAAAACTAACTCAATTAAATAAGTACTACTAGATCAAAAAAATTTAAATATAAAAAAATGTGAAAAATATTCAAATTGAAAAATGAACAAATGTTTGTCGTTGGTTTTATCCATCACAATAATTTAATAATTTTTATTCAGGACTACAAAATATTTTTATAAAATAAAAAGATATTTTATTTTCCATTCATATAATTTATTACAATTTTTCACTGTAACACAGTACCACGTATTTCTGTAATTGAAAAATAAGAACCATAGATTAACTATATCGCTTA
This sequence comes from Clivina fossor, assembly GCA_963966155.1. Lineage (NCBI taxonomy): Eukaryota > Metazoa > Arthropoda > Insecta > Coleoptera > Carabidae > Clivina > Clivina fossor. Next base: position 38,126,765 of record OZ014551.1, read on the forward strand.
GAAAGGGCATCGAAAACTCAGTCTTATTACGGAAATCATTTATTAATTTTTATAAAAAAAACTCAGTGTTTCGTGCCAACCAGAGCACTTCAATTTACTTTTAAATTATCCGCCAACATAGCAACTTTATCATCAGGGAATCGCGTGTCAAAATAGACAGCTACACCCTGACTCATGGCTATGTCAGCACTGATACAGTTTACTAATAATGAGCCCTTTGGAGACTCAAAGAGGTCATTATTTACTTCCGAATAGAATGGGTTCAGTGGCTTTCTCATCTCGGCTCTAACTGGGTTTCCTTTAGGAATAGCCCCAGTAGAGACGCTGCCACTCGGACCCGCTTTGTCGCCGTTTGAGCTCGCTTTATCACTATTCTTGTCTTTTCTCGTCTTTGTTACAACACCGGCATTAGCAGCGGTAGATTTGGCGGGACGGCGAGAGCCGCTCTGCCAGTCTCCACCTCCGATTAGATTCCTCAACTTATTCATGTCATCGGAGGGCACATCTCCCACTCGCTCATATGAGATACGACCATTTCTTTTACCGCGTTGAGAGAGTTTGAGTCTACTCTCCCTGTTTACCTTTTTGCCAATGAAAGAGCCCTTGATAAACTCAGGGATGTTCACTAGCAACTGAACGTTGGGCAACAGTAAGCCCATCAACAGATTGGATCCGACTAGAGTTATGAATTTATGATACTTTGAAGCCTCTGGCTTCATATCTATTCCAATTAGCTCGCCACTTCTGTGACCGTTGTCGACCGAGGTACGAGTGGTAAATCCCACTACACCCTCAGCGCAGGTTAAATGGTAGCTGCTAACGTATACCTTCGCCATGGATAACGGAGTCAGGCCTCCTACGCAAAAAAATAACGTTTTAAATAAATATTATAAGCCATTAATCTCTGGCCACTTTTAACAATTTTTTCTTGCGGATTTTTATATCCACTTGATGTAGATGGGATCTCGTTATCACTCATTATTTTTCACGGTTTTGGCTTGAAATTTTTTTAGAAAAAAATATTTGAATACACACACACTGATAATGTACCGTAAACTACCGTACATGTATGAAGTGCACGAACGAATGTATAAGAAATAATTCAGACAGATAATTATATTTCGTGTGTCTAATCTTGTCTGTGTTTTCAGCCAATCACATTCAAGGTCAGTTTAACTTCTGCCTTTCTTTAACTAATTTCTTAACGCGAATGAACTATAATTGCCTTAATCTTTATATTTTTGTGAAATATATTTCCATCATCTCTATCACTTGGTCGGCTGTTTTGCATACTTTGATATGATCTGGTGATGGCCTTAACAGGCCACCTCTCTCTTTAATATAGATGAGTGCTTTCCGAAGAATTTACAATAAGTGATGCCTTACATACATCTCAATTAATTTTGTCGTATATTCTTCGGGCAACAGACCCAGAAATAAATATTGTTACATCTTCTACAAAGGATGTCAGCTTAACTGCTGTATTAATATAGTCATGATCACTGACAAAATCTGCCGGGTTGATATTTGTAATTGTGCTATTTTCTACGGGTAAAATATAATTACTGTTTAAAACAGCACAATTACCATGTCAGTCATTTATATCTGTCCGAACTAATAGCCTTTTAAAAGAAGCCATAAATTGCTTGCAAGTGCGATTGTTTGAATAACCGCCCTTATTTCTTAATACACTAAAAAATTCTTCCAAGTGCCCTGGCTTAATTTGTATGACAATAAATAATAATCGAGATGGATTTTGTTTCTTAGTAATTTAAATAATTTCAAATAATTTATGAGACATATGATTGAACCCAAAAAAACGTACTTTACTTTCCCGAAATAACAACATACCTTCATTGTTTTTATTTTAATAAAATATGTAATATATTTATCAAATTCTTTATATTTTTAATATTTATCGAATAATTAAAAGTTTTTTTTTTGGAAATCTATAAGGTGGAGTGGGGTAAGTTCGGACCGGTTATTCGACAAATATAATTGCGTAGGTAACCTCTCTGTTTAATTTTTTGTTTTAGAAAACTGATTCTTCTAAAAGTAATAATATTGAGCAAAACATAAACATGAATAACAGTTTAAAAGTGACAGTTGAAAAGGGTAAATTGAAAAAAATCAAACAACTCTTAAATACAATCGATATTTCTTCGCCTACATTTGCTTTAGAAGGACATCGGTTACTATGTAATGCTCTTCAAAACAATCACATTGAAATTGCTAAATTATTAATAAACAAAGGCTGTAAAGTTAACAATGGTGCTGAAAGAAGATCAACTCGTATTGCTCTTCATTTAGCAGTTAATAATAATTATCCGGAAATTGTTGAAATGTTAATTTTAAAAAATGCTGATATACATAAACGACGCCGTCTAGTACTTTTCCGTAAAATGTCATAATAAGTTACATTATTGTAAATGTTTGTACGTTTCATTTTTTCAATTTCTCCATCGGACAGATCTTCATACGACGAAAGATTGCAATTCATCGCTGTATTTTGCAGCAGGAAAAGGAAGTTTAAAAATATGTAAATTACTCTTAGAATACGGCGCTGCGCTGATGTGAATGCACCGAACAGAAAATATCAAATACCGCTTCATGGTGCTAGTCGCAAATCGAAAAATAATTCTATAGTAGAACTATTGATACAATATGGATCAGATTGTGATTTATACGATATCGAGAGTAATCGATCAATTGATATTATTCATCGGTGTGTAACAGATAAGGTAAACGCGGGTAAGTGTGAACGTATTTTTGAATAGTGCAACTTATAATCATTATGTTTCCTAACATACTTGCCTAAACGATTTCTTTATTTTGGCAATATGTAGTACGAATATCTGCCTATATAAATCTGTACTTTAAAATGCTTTTAAACGAAACACTTTTTTTATAAAATTATTTTTTTTAAAACGACGTCTGACGGTCAAACTTCCCCCGTTATCTGGGGTAAGTGTGAAGTCGGCGTTTCATATTAAATTGTTGGGTTTGGCCTGCAGGGCCAAATCATCGAGTTCATATAGATTTTTGTGGACCCGTTGCAGGAAAGATGTACCTGGCTATTGTCGATGCGTACTCCAAGTGGGTCGATGTACGCGAAATGGCAAAAATAACAGCCGATAGTACGATTCGCAAACTGAAGCAGTATTTTTGTATTTGGGGCTTACCCCAGCGTTTGGTTTCGGACACCGTCCTACGTTCACGTCTCAAGAGTTTGCGAAATTTTGTAAGTATTTCTCGATTCAGCATTCGAAAACAACGCCGTATCATCCTGCGTCGAATGGAGCCGCAAAAAACGCAGTTAGATCTTTTAAGTCAAAATTTAAATTATTGTTGAAATCAGGATTAAATAGTCATGAAGCTGTAAACAAATATTTATTTTATTATAGAGCTACTCCGCATTGCACTACGGGATGTACACCAGTAATGTTGCAAATTGGTCGAAATTTTCGTACGAAACTTGATGCTTTGTATCCTACAGCTAATCATAACGTTTACATCAATCAAAATAGGCAAAAACATAACTTTCAAGGGAATCGCACAAAGACTTTTAATCAAGGAGAAGCGGTAATGGTTAAAGACTATAGAACAGATAGTTGGCGTCAAGCGTTGATCACGGACCAGATGAGCCCCGTCATGTACAATGTTTGTCTAAATGATAATCGCCAGTGGAAGAGACATGTTGATCAGATGCGTCCGTGCCAGGCTGAATGGACTGAGCCACTTACCGTATTGCAGTCTATTGAAGATAATAAGAGGCAAGTGTGAAAATTTAATAAAAAAAGCACCATATTCATTTTTAGAACATTTTAATATTTAAAAAATATAGGAAAATACAAACTTATCAAAAATTTTCGACTACCAAAAAAATCTAAAACATTAAGTTAAATCCTGAAAAATTTACAGGAAAAATAAAATTATCACCGCGTCGTCCCTGTGTGGGGGTTGGCAGAATTTTAACAATATTGTCAGTACTAACGACATCTATGTCATCCCTTTCAGGCCAAAAAAATTGTTTATTATTCACCTTTAAGAATTTTATTTCCCATCCATTATTAGTTTGCTTTAAAATGTTTCCCACGAAGTGTCTAATTCTTTTTTTTGCTGGAATACTTAACAAGTACCCATTTTCTCAAATCTGCAACAAATGATTCGTCTTCTTGGGCTTAATTATAAATAGTTTCAGGGCTCATAGGATCCATGTCATCTTCCGAGTCCATTAGAGGGACGGCAGTGATGTCTTCGTCTGTTGTGTCGCTATCAATTACGTGCTGAACCTTACGCTTTCTTTTAACTGTTTGACAGTTTATTTGTATCTTGGCGATTTTTTGTTCTCTCATTTTTTTATCTTCTGTCAATCTAGCCAATACTTGTGCTGAAGTGATTACTTCTGCTCCCGTTGCCACCCTCTTCTTTTTAATTTTTGGTACTTTTCTTGTCCTGCTGGAATACTTAACAAGTACCCATTTTCTCAAATCTTCAACAAATGATTCGTCTTCTTGGGCTTAATTATAAATAGTTTCAGGGCTCATAGGATCCATGTCATCTTCCGAGTCCATTAGAGGGACGGCAGTGATGTCTTCGTCTGTTGTGTCGCTATCAATTACGTGCTGAACCTTACGCTTTCTTTTAAGTGTTTGACAGTTTATTTGTATCTTGGCGATTTTTTGTTCTCTCATTTTTTTATTTTGTCAATCTAGCCAATACTTGTGCTCCCGTTGCCACCCTCCTCTTTTTAATTTTTGGTACTTTTCTTGTCCTGATTTCTTGATTTTTCTAAGCAGAATCTCTTCAAATGACACTTGTGTGCTTGGCTGGGGAGAGGTAACATTTGGATAATCAGATTTTGTTGCTGCGAGTTGAACATCGGTGCTTATGTTTTCTGGTTGATCAGCAACAGCATTAGGAGAGGCTGATTGTCCTTGCAGCTGTTTTTGTTTCTTCCACCTTTTCAAACTATCCGGATCGTATGTGGACTCTGGTATTACAGCTCGATTAATTGGACATATCCCTGCTTTTTTAAAACCATTCATTATAGTTGCTGGGTTAAGGTTCTTCTAAGTTTGGCCGATCATTTCAGAAAAAAAACTTTTTTAGGCATTTTCAATCCTACGTTCTTTCTTTGCCAAGCCACTAATTTTTCATTCCATGTTACTTTCATTGACCTGAATACAGATAAATCTAGCGGCTGAAGAATATGGCTTGTATGGGGAGGTAGCTTGAGAATTGTTACGTCATTTTCCATTGCCAATTCTATTAAAGGAATAGTGATATGAGTGCTGTGTCCATCGAAGACGATAAGAGTCGGTCGTTCTGGTCCGAACGTTGGTAGGAGGGATTTTTTAAAGTAATTTAAAAATATATCACTTTCCATCCAACCTTTTTTGCTGGCAGCAAATGCCATTCCTTTAAAGGAGTTTTCTTCATCTGGGATCCATGCATCCCATACATTTTTGCCCTTATATACAATAAGCGGCGGAGCCTTTAATCCTGAAGTAGACACAGCACTTAGTACAGTAGTATTTTCTTTTCCAGGGCCTGATACTGTCCTGGAGGAGGGCTTTCCTTTGTCACCAACAATTTTTGTTTTATATGGATCATGACAAAAAGAACTCTCATCAAGATTCCAGATTTGTTGAGGTTTATTTCCCAATGATAACTCTGTTAAAGTAATCTCTAAAATATCAAAATATTCGTTTACCACAAATGGATCTGTCATCTTTTTGCGAGCGTACTCAACTGACTGAGGCTTCTTTATACTGAGGTTATGACGCATTTTAAAGTTTTTAAACCATTCGTCCCCCGGTATATTGTTCTTAAACGTTGTTTTAAGCTTGTTTTCTGATACATAATCTGCAACAATCAATAATAGCTCCTTTCTCGTGATTCCAAAACCCCATTTTTCCATTGTTCGAAGACTATTTGCCAATCGGGTTTCATCTTCTTTAGGAATAGTTGGTGCACGTCCTTGCGTCTCGCTTTTCTGTCCACGGATTCCGTTCAAATGGTAGAATAAAGTAGTTTTTGGAATATTAAACAATTTGTGAGCCCGATGTATAGTTAAAGTTCCTGTTTTTATTTCGTTTATAGCATTCTGCATATCTTCTTTTGTGTATTTTCCACCTCTTTCAGTTTTTCTTTTATACACTCGCACCATTTTCTGGAAGTAAATTGAATTATAACAATATTGTTCACACTCAAAAGTAACACGTTCACATTTACCCCAATTAAATGTTCACATTTTTCCTCACAAAGAACACGTTCACATTTGCCTCAAGCACATGTTCACACTAACTTCAAACTGGAAAATGCATGGGGTAAATGTGAACATGGTATTTATAGATAACCAGAAAAATAAAGAGAACAAGCAGCCATAGTGCAATAAACCTTAATATATTATATACATAAAATTGACAAATATCAGTCACTTACCTCAATAATTGATTTTATTTTGAATTTATCAAAATTCCTTCTGTCACTCGCAGAAAAACAACTAAGGACGCGCATATGTCAAGCGGTAATAACAGAACGAGAAACGTCGGAAGCGATACATTCATAGTGGCTATATTAGGAAAGAGTAGTCTAGAGTTTATGAACTAGATGTCGTGCCTTTCCGCCTTTTATTAATAATTTTAAAAAAATCCATTCACACTTACCTCCGAATCACACTTACCCGGGTTTACCTTAATTCATTTCAAATATTTATGGATTATTTATGTGTAAAATTTGAACACGTACATTTGGATGAATATCAAAATACAGAATTAGATGTTGAAGTTTGTGATGTTGATAGATTTTATTCGTATCAAGATCTGTGCGATGGAGAAATTGAAAAAATGAAACGTACAAACATTTACAATAATGTAACTTATTATGACATTTTACGGAAAAGTACTAGACGGCGTCGTTTATGTATATCAGCATTTTTTAAAATTAACATTTCAACAATTTCCGGATAATTATTATTAACTGCTAAATGAAGAGCAATACGAGTTGATCTTCTTTCAGCACCATTGTTAACTTTACAGCCTTTGTTTCTTAATAATTTAGCAATTTCAATGTGATTGTTTTGAAGAGCATTACATAGTAACCGATGTCCTTCTAAAGCAAATGTAGGCGAAGAAATATCGACTGTATTTAAGAGTTGTTTGATTTTTTTCAATTTACCCTTTTCAACTGTCACTTTTAAACTGTTATCCATGTTTATGTTTTGCTCAATATTATTACTTTTAGAAGAATCAGTTTTCTAAAACAAAAAGTTAAACAGAGAGGTTACCTACGCTAGAGGTGCGCAATATGACCCGAAACCCGTAACCCGACCCAATCCGACCCGTGAATAAATTGGGTCGGGTCGGGTCGGGTCGGGTCGGGTTATGGGTCGGGTCGGGTCGGGTTATGGGTCGGGTCGGGTCGGGTTATGGGTCGGGTCGGGTTACGGGTCGGGTCGGGTTACGGGTCGGGTCGGGTTACGGGTCGGGTTTCGGGTCGGGTCGGGTCGGGTTACGGGTCGTGTCGGGTCGGGTTACGGGGCGGGTCGGGTCGGGTTTTTTTTGAAAATGTTACAGACACCGTACCAAACGCTATACTACTTTTTCCTTGCAGTCAAAGTAGTAAAAATGTTAGTATTATTAGAGACATACAATCTGCAACCAACTTGCTAAATTAGCGAACTAAGTTACTGACAACTACTGTTTTTGCGGTAATACTTTAATTTTGTTTTCTTGTGATTCTGTTCCAAAATATTTTCGAAAAAGGCAAATAAGGTATAATATAATTTCTTTAAAGTGTTATTTTGATATTTTATGTTTAAGAATTGATGTCATAAAATTATTATTTAGTATTTTGTGTTATTAAGAATATTTTTAATTTTTATAAAATATTTTGTACTTCTTATAAATTAAAGAAATCTTTACAAAAACTAATGATTTTTTTATTTTATTATATAAAATATTATTTTAAAAAATCTAATTATTTCGTTTCTGGTGTTTTTTTTTTAAATACTGAGTAATATTAAAAAAAAGATTACATGAATACAGGTAATTATATAAGATTATAACGACAACAATGTATTCAAAGTTGTTTTTCTCGGAATTCCTTACGTAGACTTGTAGAGGGGTTCAGACGACTAGGGTAGCCGTTAGAAAACAGTTGAGAGTTAGTATTCAAGCAAGACGGTTGTGTGTCGTCTTAGCAGTAAAGTCGTATGGTGTAGTGCAAGTGAATTAGTCGAGTGTCTATGTGTTAATAGCAGAGCAGTGTTCGTATCATTAGTGTTAGTTATAATAATAATATTAAAGTCATTTGGACATTACAAAACAAACAATAACCGTATTTATTAAAATTAGATATAGTGATTGTTACAAGATTTATTTAAATATATTTTTTTATATTAACACATTGTATGCGGGTAGTTTTTATCGCTCGCTAACGGGTGGCGCGGGTTATTTATTTTTGCAATTTTTTTGCGAAAATGGCAACTTTCAGTAAAATTACGATAATTTTAGTTTTACATATTTTTTTTCAATGAAACTTTTTGTGATTTACTATAAAATGTATACTGAATTATTTTTCTTAAATTTTAAACAGACAAATACTGGAAACTTACTGGAAATTGAAATAAAAGTAATAAAATATGTAAAAATTTCGATTTATTGAAAATATTTTGAAAAAAGTACAATACGTAAAAAAAATGTAAAAAAGAAAGAATGAAGTTTTAGTACTGTTTCCTTATGTGGTAATTGTTAAAACATTTTCTCCTGTGAAAGATAATCTCACATTGTTTACACATGTAACTTGTTTCGCTTCGTTTTCTGCGTGCTGCGCAAACCCGTCATTGCTTTTGAGCAATTTTTTTTGCCGGTACTGATAATTCACCATTGTATGTGTTAGAGACCCAAATTTTGTCCTTTGGAATTCGTATATCTGCATGTTAGCATCTCTTTAGAGTAATAAAAAAGTATAAAAATAAACTATTTTTCTAATATTTATTTCTTCTTTTATTTCTGTTTTACCATTTTATAATGAGTGTACATTTTTATTTTTTAACTTTCGTTGTAACATGTTTTCTACTATAGATGTACTATAACTGTTATTTTTTGCAATTAATTTTATAATATTCAATTCATTTTTGAAATCTATTTTATCTAATGGAATATTTATTAATCTATGTATCAAACTATGGAACACTGACAATTTTATATTTAGAGGATGGCAAGAATTAAATGGTATTACTGTATCTGTTTGTGTTGGTTTACGGTAGATTTTAAATTTTAAAGTGTTATTTTCACGTCTGATATTTAAGTCTAAAAAATTTATAGATGCATTTTCTTCTTTTTTTATTGTAAAATTTATGTTTTTGTCTAAAGAATTAATAATTAGTAAGAATTGATTGAGTTGTCTCTCTGTTCCAGTCCATATACAAAAAATATCATCTACATATCGGAACCATTTTAAAACACATTTAGTTAAAGGTTGATTGGAGAAAAATAACAGTTTTTCTAAATTATCCATAAAAATATCCGCTAACAAAGAGGAAAGGGGAGAACCCATTGGGAGCCCATCATTTTGTTGATAGAAATTATCATTAAAATTAATGTAATTTTGATTAAGACATAATTGTAATAAATTAATTAATTCAGTTTTATGTGGGCTGTTTGATATATTATTGTCTTTTGATGTTACAAGCTTATTTACATCGGTGCCTTTAAATTCATTAAAACAAATTTTAAACTAGCTTCAAAGATTCTCGGTAACTGAACGCTACTAGAGTCTATGAGTCTTCTTGGATTCTGAGCTGGAGACCAGAATCTGAGTTCTCTACTGAAGTGTCGGCCCTAATATGGAGCAACTCCCACCCGGATGGACAGTAAAAACTCCCACCAGTAGAACCTTTTGCAACAGAAATAGAAATACATCTTTATTTTAGCAAGACAAAAATATAATATACGGTAGTGGTGGAACAATACCATACTCACCAATTAAATTGAAGTTCTTTGTTCCAATTAACAAATAGGATTAACGAAGCTGACGTTGCTGGATTTCGCGCACAGTTTAAAAAGCTTCAATTGGCCATAAATTTGATGTAGGGAGAACGCGTATGAGATTTCATATATAGGACAAGGATAGATTTATATTTCTTTTTCCTGAACAAACTATGTAAAAAAATAGCTGCATTCGCAGAATGTAATCTCAGGTTTTGTTTATAAGAATATTATCTACACAGGAAACGAATTTTTAAAAAATAATTATTATTATTTAATTTTTATACATCTCTGTAATGTTTTTACATACCGTTTTGTAACTTTTGATAAATTTCATTACTATCTGTAACAGATATAATGAAATCATATTGGACTGTCAAATGGTTCGCCATTTTACGCTATCTGTTAGCTGTAGCTGTCAGATGTATATGCTAGCAGACCGTAGCGAAAAAAACAAAATTTTAATACAATAATTAAGAATACAATACATTAAGAAAATGTTGCAAAATCCCCAGCAACAGGGGGTTATTTTCGTCAACAAAACCGCATTCTACTAGCTCGTTGAGCTGTAATTGTTGCCGGCAGACGGGACATTCTTGCGTCAGCTCCAGCCAACTTCGGATGCAACTGTTGCAATAGAATGTTATGCAATGAGCATGAGGGCACATCCTGGCGTCGTGGCTAGGACGTTCTAAGCATATTACGCATTTGAAAAGGTCGTACAAATTCTAGAGAAAAAAAGAATCAATTAGAGAATTGGGTCATGTAGTTATAGCAATGTTGCTAAAATTTAACAACTTCATTAGAGAATCAGGAGAATTATTTATGCCAGAACTAAGTTTTTTCTTTTTTTCTTTTTATAAATAATAGGAAAGAAAGTGTATTGAAAATGGTTTATTTTATACATATTTGAATATTAATTAATACTAAGTTAATTTAAAGACGCAAAAATACGATATCTCCAACCAATAATTTATTGTAAACTTTAAAATGTAAATAAGACAAGATAAAAAGTATATGGGTAAACCCATATATAGACCACTTTGACATTTCTCGGAAAGTTGGCAACACTGTATTTTAATAATATTATAATTTATCTGGGCACTAGAAGTAACTTTTCTGAAAATTTAATCAAAATCGATTAAATAATGTAGCCACAATGAATTTTTAAAAAAATTGTTTTTTTTCGATAGGTTGGCAACACTGTATTTTGTTAAAATTGCATAATTTATTTAGGCACTAGGAGAATCTTTTATAAAAATATAATTAAAACCAGTCAAGGGTCTTCGGGCATTCTACATCTACAAACACAATAACTCATTTTAGCCAATAACCATGATGTTGCAGATATGCAACATATTATTTTAACAGCTGATATAATCAGCATTATGTGTGAAACTACGAAATTATTTATTCTGAGCTTATACACATACCTTTATCACCCTTTTGCACCACTTTTGTAACAATCAATTGAATAATTCCAGTAGAAACATTTGTACTTGTCGCCTACGCTTTTACGGCTGTCACACTTTATATTTTTAGCTATAATTGAATCTTTACAAATAGTTTTTAAAAGTAATGGCAAATGTTCCATAACTGTGATGGGTAAATTGTGCTCTGCAACAAATGCGGCTAATCTAATTTCACCTTCTTTAACATCGTTATTTAAAGATGTAGCTCCAGATGTTGAGGCCATAGATATTAACGTTTGTTGCCCTCGTATTGTTTTTGAACGATTAATATGAGCTTCAGTTTCAGCATGCCGATCTAAAGCTTGTTTTCCTGACACTATTTTGATATTTTTTTGGCAGGTCGTGCTAAATGCAAAATTGATTCCTTTCTTGCTACTTTCTAACCACTTTTTAAACAGAACTTCATTTTTCCACAAATGATTAAATTTGTGGAAGAATTTTCTTTTCTTTGCTGGGCTTGCATCATGGTCATCATATTCAGATTCTGAATCACTCATCTTTAATTAGGTTTCTAATTAACTCCTCTAACGCCAGAGTTTTCCTATAATTAATTTCATTTGATAATTTTAATTGGTCCTTAATTTCTTTTAACACGTTTAATTTTTCTTCCTCAATTTTTAAAAATTTTTCACGAAAATTGCTTAAATTTTTTTTTCGTTTATATTTTAATTTATTGGAAGGAGGTTCTAATTCGGGATTAGGATCATCATCATTAGGAGTAGAAAGCAACTGGAAAATATAATAAATTTATTTTCATAAAATCTAAATTAAATTTAATATTTTTTATGATATAGTTGTTGAAGAAGGCCACAATACTAGGCCAAAAATTAATAAATAAAATTGTTAAAAAAAAATTAATTACTCTAAATCGAATAAAACTATATCAAAAAATTAAAATTCATAACCGAGTCAATAAAAATTAAATAAAACAATCTAAATTAAATTTTATAGTACACACGTACTTCGTTCGTCTCGACAGCATCCATGGAGGACATAGTTCGAGGTAAATTTATCGTTTTGTCGTTATGGAAAATGTCCTCCATAATGGAAAAATATTCCCACGTGATTGTTCCTGCACCCGATGTTTTTTTATTATTTTTTATTTTTTGATACCTAATTTTCATATTTCTTAATTTTCTGTCTAATATATCGGTGGTTACTTTAGTATAACCATTGGAAATAAATGTATTTAAAATTAAATCCCATATTTTTTTGTTTTTGATTTTGGGATCTCGAAATTTCGGAAAGTTTATTTGGTATTGTTCTAGTAGTAACAATGTTGTTTTATCACTCCAAATAAAAGTGTTGTCTGAAACTTAATACATATGGAAAATTCTAATAATTATATTAAAGATGAGAATTCTGCGTAAAGATTAAAATTTAAATAAAACAAATACCTTCCGAATTAATATTAGGAATAGGATCGGGGACAGAATATTCGTGGGTCGTTTCAAGGGTCGTTTGAACTAAAATGAAAAATAGCATTTAAATGTAAAAATGTTGAATTAGCTAGTCTCTAACTACAGTCTGCATAAAATAAAAAGTTTCTTACCTGCCGGTTGGGGTGGTAAAATACGTCGGAAATATGTTTCCGCGAAAGCATAATCTATTAAAAAAAATTAATTATTATTATTTAATTTTTATACATCTCTGTAATGTTTTTACATACCGTTTTGTAACTTTTGATGAATTTCATTACTATCAGAAACAGATATAATAAAATTATTAAATGTATATTCGACTGTCAAATAGTCCGCCATTTTACGCTATCTGTTAGCTGTCAGATGTATAGCTAGCAGACCGTAGTAAAAAAAAACTCCGCTAGCTAGCGACACTAATCGCTACGTTTAGCAATCGCATTCAGCGCCATGTAGCGAGCTAGCGGTTGGTAGCGCTAGCTAGCGCTACGGGGTGCTGAATGCGCCCATTGTGTTTTCACTATATTCACCAATTGATTTATGGAATCTTCCAATGCACCAATCTTCAATTTTAGCTGGTCAGTCTCACTGTTGTTTTCAGATATCTGATTTATTTCACATGTACCCGTTTTACAGAACCACAAAATGTTCGAATTTTTTTCTTTTAGGAGTTTTAATTCTCCCGGTTTTAACGTAGTGCATGAAATATGATATTGCTTTTTACATACACACACAATACTTGTACGTTTATTTTCGATATCAAATTTGCAATGTTCACACTTCGCCATCTTGAATACTATTACTATTTTACAGAAATATATCTCAATAAATTCACATGGCGTGGGCAGTACTGACACAGAGTCAACAAATAAATGTAAAATATTGTAAAAAGTTACATTTCACTTATTTATTATTCATGCATACGAAACTAGAAGTCACTCTCTTTCTATATACCTCCAGTTAATAAGTCAAATCGTAAAGACGAATCGCAATATTGATATCTTCATAAAATGTTTGAAATATTATCGCTCAACAAAAATATACACCGTGATACATCCGTGATGGATCTGCTATAAAATAATTCTTTTTTTCTTTTTTTTAACGATATCTTAGTATTTTAATATTTTTTTTCACTTTTCACCACATGTGTGCTCGAAACCAAATTCGACAAGTTTTAAACTGTCGCGCCATGTTCTTGCAACTCCCGTCAAGTTTGCAAGTGCGTGAGGTTTTATAGCAACATCATCCCAATTGCACAGTTCGCCAAATTCTTCTAATTTGTCTAACCATTCTTCAATTGCTATGTTTTCTTTCACTGGGTCGAATTGAGGTAATACATCATGTACGTTACCAAAATATCTCGGTGTGTTTTGGTCAACAGAATCGTTATCACTATCCGGAATTTTGCAGCTTTGTACCACCAAGTAACAATAAATAAAATGACAAGAAACGTCGCGCCCGCTTCAGACGGCCAAATTATTACCGTATTGTTGCTTATACAAAGTAAAATGCGCACCGCTTCTCTGTCTGTTTTCGCCGGTAAGTCGCTCTTGTACACACACAAGAACCTTTGCTCTTTACCGCGCCGCGAACACACACAAGCGCGCACACACACGTTCTGGTTGTTTTTCTTCAAGCTTCTATTCGTAGCGGTTGAATTGCTGTGACTAGCAGGGTCACACTGTTGTATTATTCCACTGTTGAGAATTATTGTAATATCCCACTTCTGAGAATTGCTATACACTATCTTCGGAGAATGCAATCTCAATAGGTACGCGTTCAAGATGGTCGATTAATTAAATAGTCAGGACGTGTAATAATAACAATATGATTTATTAATAGTAAATAAACAGAAAGAAACTTCTTAATACAAAACAATTCAGAACATATACTCGAGACACCTTCTCTTGCCTAGAGCGTTGAGCATACTCTCTCGTCGACTGTCGACTGTATACTGGAATATCGTTACCGAGCTAGCTTCGAGCTTCTTCGGGTAGAGCCGAAGGCAATGTTCGTTTAGCGAACTACCAACATATGGTTTATTCAATATTATAAAAATAAAAGTTACAACATTTGATATTTTAATATTTCTAAACGATATTTATAAACAAAAAAACAAAAACAAAGTTAATTAAATAGACACTGGTGACAATCCGAACAAGGTATGCTGTAAATGACGTTCATTTGTTGTTTTGCGTCTTGTTTATCTTTGGTATTGGTTAGTAGGTCCGGCACCGATGTGTGACGTTTCATAGCTATGGAGATGTTGAACGGGGTTTGCAAAAGTTTTTTATTTTGTATGAGGCCGTCCCCATGCACGGAATGGCGTGTCTTGAGAAGTTGGTGTTGGTAAGGTATTGCCGACGAAGTTGGGTTATGTTGTTTGGCTGTTTGTGATGATTTTCTTTGTAAGCGAAAGCGGAAAATTGTTGTTGCGAGTGAGAATGTGTTCTAACATATTTTTGGTTTCAGTTATGTGTATCGTAGAAGTTACACTCATGGCTGTTTGTGCCATATTGCACGCAACGTTTATTATTTGTTAGCGTGGATGGAATGAATGGTAGTTGAGGCATCTATCGCTTGTGGAAGGTTTTCTATACCAGCATGTAGTTAAGCTATTATCGGTATTTCGTTCTACGTTGACATCTAAAAATGGAAGCCGGTTGTTTTTTCTATCTCGATCGTAAATTGTAGGTTGTCATCAAAGCTGTTGAAGATGGTTAATGTATTCTCTACTTGATTTTCAGGAATGTTTGTTATTGTGTCATCGACATAAACAAAAATCCATGATGGTTGAAACGGTAAAGCGTTGCTGACCGTATCGAGTAATAGATCCATGACCAGTGTTGCAGCAGGAGAGCTTAGGCAAGAGCCCATTGCTAGTCTAGTTCATTGTACATATGTGGTGTTATTGTAAAGGCCCCCATACACGTCGTTCTTTTTTGGCAGTTTTGCCTGTACGGGTAAAACCATACGGGTAAAAACGTACAACGACAACATCCACACACGAACGGTTTATTTTGTTCAGTTTTTCCGATATCACTGTTTGATAAACTGTGATGAATACTACAACCACGTTAGCAGTGGCGGCGGCTGTGGCTATTAAAGTTTCAAAAAGAAAACGTTTAAAATGGTCTAAAGAATGGTTGCTTAAACAAAGGCAATTTTCACACATAATCATATCATATCTTCGTAAGCTTCATTTTTTTTCTCTCTATCAGAGTATTCTCTAGTCTAGATTTAATTTTCCAAAGACACGGAAAACTTCTATAAAGTGATATAAACTCAGTAATAAATTGTTTATTAACGTTCCTTAACTCACTCATAGATTATTATTACTTATTAATAAACTGATTTATACACCAGCGAAAAGCACGTTTACGCTACTGATTAAAACTGTCCTTTTTAACCAACACAAATGTAAATGTAATGAGTCGAACTAGCGCGCGAATTCAAAATCATTTGTTTTTAAATGAAAATGGCGGCACCAATCAGAAGCTGAACACTATTTCAGGCTATCAGCCGAACTCTAGTATAGTATCTCTTATGCCACTATGCAACCAGCGCGCTCAAGCTGTTGCGCCCCAAACTCTCTCAACCGACGACATTCATGTAGCAGTTCCTCATTAAAATACGTCAGCTCCGAAATGATCCCCAGCGCTTCTTCATAATCCTCATTTTCCATTTCTCGAACTCGGTTCTGCAACTCAACAATGATCTTGTATAACTCATCACCTCGATCATTACTTTGTTTATTTAGACTCTTATATATCTCAATTAAACTGGTTTGTTCCAGACATTTATTGTTGAACAATTCCTGCAGCTTAATATGAAGATCGTGTTGTTTTTTCATCTTCTCTTTCAGTTCTTCAGCATGTTGTGTTAGTGTTTTATTATTTAATATTTAATATTTAATTAATAGAATATAAAATATGAAATTTTAATATGTAATTCGATTCATTTATTATTATTTAAATTTACTTTATACTACAGCTATTTATTATTATAATAGTGATTTTGCACATAAATATCTTTGAAAGAAAAATATAAAAAACAATATTTTTATTATTTTACATATAGCGTATATATGTCAAATAAAATATATACAGATTTACTTACTTAAACGAATTCAAAATGGACGTTTTCAAAATTATATAAAAATGCTTAATTTATATATATATATATATATATATATATATATATATATATATATATATATATATATATATATATATGTTGTATATTAAATTAAAACACCGTGATATTTTGTATAGATATTTATTGCTTAGCACATTTACTATATATATATATATATATATATATATATATATATATATATATATATATATATATATATATATATGAATCGTTTATTTCTAAAATGACCTAAGTCACGTTGCTATAGTTTTGAGAAAAACGATAAAAACTGTTTAATTTTTAACAGGTATATCCTTTTGTTTTTTTTTATACAGTAATTGTTATACCTAGCGACTATCGTTTTTTACTGAGTTATAGAAGTAAATTGATAAAACTAAAGCTACAGAAATTAAGGTTAAAGGTGAAGGACTTAGGTCCTTTTAACAATAAATACAATTTTAATTCAATTTTTCGTTTTATTTGTCATAAACTAAAAAATTACATGTAATATACACATCTTTACTGTAAACTAATTTTTATTTTTTCTTTTCTTGGTTTTCCAATTGTCAATAATATCTTGGTAAAAGTTCTTATATTCTTCCGGTACCCATCTGATATCTGATTAGGAGTTTCAGATGTTCTAGTTTTGTTTCGAGAATTGGAATTTTATCTCCTTCATAGGCGTTTTTTGTTGGCAATGTTATATAATGAGTATTTGGCATGGCTAATTTGAAATGCTGTTGTAAAAAGCTATGTATGAATTCAGAAGCCAGTATATGTCCATGTAACTTCTTGTCATGAATAATGTGATGCATCTTCGAAATCGAAAAGCTCTCCTTTTCATTTTTGTGATTCATTCGAAATGCATGTTTTTTTTATAATAGGATGGCCACCAATTTTCCAGTTTACAATGTCGGCAGTGGAAATCTCTTTAACGGTAAAACTGTTATTTTTGCTGGATGTGATTATTATCTCGGTGAAGTTATGGACGGAGTAGATTCTATCAAATTTTTTTAATTAACTGTTAATAACTCCAAAGTCCCTATCACAGGGTAGGAAAGAATGTTCACGCACTGGATAAAACTACTGAACCTTATTCAAATCGACCAGTATATTTGTACCAGATAATTGTAAAAGGGACTAAGTCCATGGACTTAGGTCCTTCTTACACTAAACCTGTTGCAAGTGAATATGTAAACACTATATGTAGCAGTCGGACTTAATTCATTTTAGCACCAAACGATCGGGCTTGGTCGAATTAATGAATAAACATATAAATCTGAAATTCACCAAAATGTGACTTAGGCCCTTTTAGAAATAAACGATTCATATATATATATATATATATATATATATATATATATATATATATATATATATATATATATTCGAATCATACAAGCCTTTACATTTACATACAAGGTGCTTGATTACAAACAAACTCAATAGATGTCTCTAGATGATATTAATACGAATACGCCGGAATATATAACAAAGAAACTTAATCAATATTATCAACACTCCCACTTTGATTAAACGATTACTTTGATAAATGGTTGTAATTTTGAATGTCCACACCTGTAACATTTCCCGTTGCGGTTGAAAAGTAGCTATGGGCAGTGGTTTTATCATCAGGTCCGCCTCCTGATCTTCAGTTGAAGTGTACTCCAAAGTAAATTCTCTTGATTCATATTTCTCGCGAATGAAGTGGTATCTCACATCAATGTGTTTTATCCTTTTGTGAAATTCCGGGTTTTCAATTAGACGGATCGCACTCTGGTTATCCATCAGCAATATGATGTTCATATTACGAAAATTTAAAAGAGACGACATTAGACTCTTCAGCCACAGCATGAGATGCGGCTATATACTCCAACTCTGTCGTGGACAAGGCCACCACTTTCTGACAAACTGGTAAAGCTGCATTTTCTTTTTGGCTGAAACAGAAAGAATCGCTCGTATAGAAACAAATCGAACTACTGGGCTGAATGTTTCGTGATAATTAAATACATGCTGTTGTCTAAAGCCTCGAGCAACCAGTCGAGCTTTGTAGCGATTAATGCTTCCATCAGGATGCTGCTTGACCTTAAAGACCCATTTGTTGTCAATTACTGCTTCGTGTTTTGGTAAGGTAACCAAGCTCCAGGTGTGGTTTTGTTGAAGTGAGTGGATTTCTTCGTCCATGGCCTTTCTCCACTCTTTTGATTTATCACTATTAATGGCGACTTCATATGTGTCAGCTTCTAGGTGTCTCATTATGAATGCTGAACATTCTGCAACGTCGGCGTACCTCGCTGGTGCACTAATATCTCTTCGATCACGTAGATCGTACGTTGCTGGTGAGTGTATTTGACCATCTTCAGGTTGGTTCAAGAAGTCCTCTTCTTCTTCTAGTTCTTCGTTATCCTCTTTTAGCTCTTCGTTATCCTCTTTTAGCTCTTCGTTATCCTCTTCACGGATGTCTTCTACTACTTGTAACTCTGAGATTTTTCAAGTTCAATTTCACGTACTCGTTTCCATTTGAGTTGATGTCGGAAACGTAGAATCTACCAGTGAATTTTACATCTCGAAGGATTTTTACTCGATCATTTTCTGGAAACCAAATTCTGTAACCTTTAACATCATTTTCGTACCCTACGAAGATTCCCTTTTCCGCCTTCAGATCCAGCTTTCGTCGTTTTTCCTTAGGTATGTGTGTAAACGTTTCTTCACCAAAGATCTTAAATGTCGCCATCTCAGCTTTTTGTTGAAACCATAGTTCGCATGGTAAATGTAATTCGTATCCAAACGGTACTCGAATTGCAACCGAACCATATCTCTGTATTAAATTTGTATTTAAACTACATTTGACCCATATTCGATTCAAATCTATCCGATCCGAAACAATATCCGACTTTATCCGATCCGAAGATATGGTATCCGATCCGAACCGATATCCGAAAATATTGTTTCCGATCCGATCCATATCCGAATTCGGATCGGATTCGGATATTTTCCCCCATTTCTACTACATAGCGAACATCAGCCGAAAATACTTCTAATATAGCATCACCACACCCCCACCCTTCAGTTAAATCTATTTGTCTATTTTTCGTCTACTTTCATTGAATCTTATCAAACTGCCTCACAGGTTATTTTTTGGATTGGAATTGCCCTCAGATTTTTTTTTTAACAACAGTTCTGACACTATTTTAAATACAATTGATTAATTATTTGAAAACTAAGAAACTTATCAAATACTTACTTTGATGAGAAACCGAGATAAGGAAATGAGCGGAACATACGTTCATACACGATGTCACTTTTTCCTACTTTCAAAGCATTTTTCCCATTTCGTTCTGTAAGTCTATATTTTTTGGAAAAAATGCATTGATATTACTATGCTAGCGTAGTTATTACAATGAGGAACAGGAACAATATAATTTTGACTTATTATATATAAAAGCTGGCATGTTTTCCCTATTAATGTAACTACAAATTTTGTCAACAAATATCAACTATTTTGTTAGCTTATGCTATTCATATCAGTTGGAAAGATAACATTCAATTAATTAATCAATATTTTGTGAAACTTTATTGATATCATTGAAGTATAAGCACATTTGAACTATTATTATAACATTACTACTTATGAGTGAATGATAACTATCGTTAGATGATCGCGTTAAATAATTTTCGATTAATCACCGTACGCAAATCGAAAAGAAATTAAAGAACATCTCAAACTGAAGGTTTTTTCATTTCTTTTTTAAAATGTTCAAAGCAAAATTATTTCCAATTATACAACGTGTTTCATATAAGCGAAATGGTATTTAATTCATATTTTCAAATCGAATAATATATGAATTTGTACCTTGGTTCATTTGCCTATAATTATTCAAATTTTCAATAAAAAAGACTGTAAATTTTACATTGAAAAAATCGAATATTATGAATTTCGTCGTTATTTTTCTTCAATTTGTTTATAAAGATATGCTTCTCATCTTCGAATTTTTCCACTGTCATATCTTCTATCGGTTGATTTATGTCAGGACCATAATTTTACAATATTTAAATTTTTTTAATAAATTTTGCTGAACTTTTTCTCGCTTAATTCTTTCTTCTATGTAATGTATTGTGTTCTTTCCAGAACTAGAATTAGTAATTTTTTTATGTAAAATTTAAATAAACTATTATTATGTGCTTAATAAATAATTTTAAGTAAACGTCAAAAATACTTTTGACAAAAATCACTTTTATAAATGAGGTGAGAATACGGGCCTTTGTATTTACCATGCACTAATAACAATGTAAACAAATACTATTTTATTACAATAAATAATTTGTACTTACCATGCACTAATAATTTTTTTGATATCTCCTTCCATGCATCATCTTTTCTTTAGTTGTCACTGTACCTACGATCACTTAGGTCGTATAGGAAGGAATATTCTCGTACCAATTCGATTAATTTTTCGTTATTCATCGCTTCGTTAAACAATAATGTTTAGGATATGGGTTTTTAGTTCTACTAAATAAAGCACAAGACAAATATATTTGTAGAGATATTTTATTAACGTCACATTCATGTGAATACTGCTTAATAAGGTTTCTTCTGTGTATGTGTAAGCATATGACGTTTTAGATTATTTTTTTGAGTAAAACTTTTATTACAAAATTCACAATTTCTCCTTTGTATGCATACGCAAATGAGTTTTTAAATTACCATTTAAACTGAAACTCTTATCACAAATTTCACATATATAAGGTTTCGCCTGCGTATGTGTTTGCATATGTAATTTTAAATTGTGATTTAGAAGTTGAAGGCTTTGAATCTTTATTCTGGCTCATTTTTTATTGTTATTATTGCTGACAATTCACTGACCTATAAACTTCTACAAAATGGCGCTTCTCTCTTTCCGATTCTAGTCGCGGGCCGCCGTATTTATACTCGCTGGAATTTTGTCTTTTTTTAATAGAAAGAGACATCTATATTATTTTTCTAACGGTTTTTAACGGTCGCGTACTCCACTCAACCGTCGTCTCCGCGCGCCGATTCTACTGGTCGCGTAACTGTCAAATAATTTCGTCTATTATTGTAATCAACTTTAATAACTCCGATTATTATTGTGATCAACTTAATTAACGTTTTGTAATTTACGTATACTTTTACAATGAACAAGAGAAATAACATAATAATCCATCTAAGTAATCAGTACTTGCGGTAAATTAAATCATAATCTAATTTATATTTAGTTCATTTAGTCTTTGTTTTCCAGGTATTTGTGTCGTAGAGTAAACGGAACGTCACACTTTCCCGTTACTTCCTAGAAAAATAAGTGATGCATTACACTTATTTTTTTTTTCACTGACACTGGCACTAACACTAACACTAGTGACGTCTACGCCGTCGTCGCCTATGGCTAGGTAGCGACTCCGTTTGTACGGTAGGGGTGGTTTGGGGACCGTCGTCGTAGCGAGTGGTTTGGGGCTGGGCTCGTACGGTTGCGTCGCGGGTTTTGCCGGGCTGGCAAGCCGTTCCAGAGCCGGTGGGCGCACTCGCTGGTGTTGTGGTGTTCGGGGCGTGAGAGGCGGGTGCGGGGATGACGATGTTTTATTTTATTTTTTCCCTTTTTTTATTTCAACAAATTAAACTATATTAAAAATAAAATAATTTTACAATTAAAGCCCCAACTGTGAACTGAAAACTATTCCGAACTGTCAGATACCGAATAGAAAAGTCGACGGCTAGTCATCTCAGAGCGTGTCACAGCTTGCAAAAAAAGTGTTTACATTTATAACCGCACAGTCGAGCGATAAGTGTCTATAGCTAGAAACATAATTGTCAGATAGAAATTGCTTGTGTTTTAAAACGGGTGTTTACATATAGCCGTACAGATGTGGCGGTACATATTTCCAGACGACATATATGACTGACAGAAATTCTTCGCCAGTTACATTACTCTCAGACATAAATATTATGCAATAAATGTAAACGTACCATAAGTTTGGCGGAACACTTCACCTAATCGCACGGAACACTAGTGTTCCGCGAAACACCGGTTAAGATGGGATTATAGAATCCATCTGCTAAAGAATAGCAGACGGATTCTTTAATCCCACAGATAAATCTTCAATGAAGGCTTGACGCGCATTTACTACGGATTCATCTAAATATTCTATGATCATATTCTTATCATTGTCTAACTCGTCAAATTATTTATGATGGCCTACAAAAGTACTTCTCTTCTGTTCTAATGAATCATTTAGAAATTGAAGTGATTCGAAGCACCATTGTTTTGGCATCACTGCATCACTTAACCCAGATCCACTTTTTGATTTGGTTTTTTTGTATTTTTTTTTAATTCCTTTATGTATTGGTTTCTTAAACTTTGGTATTTTTTTTACAATCTTCCACTATAATTGACCGAAAATTTATAAGAAAAACATGAACATTAATAGAAATAGTTATTTTACGCACTAACGTTTTAAAAATGATAATTAACAATACCTGTCACATCCGGGTAGTATTTTCGAACAGCTATATGCCTTTGCTGTAAAGCATCTCGATTTTTTTCACGGTTAAAGTATTCTCTGCTTTTAGTATCATTTAGGAGTTTTATCATCAGTTTTGGAATCAGTTTCGGAATCAGATGTAAGATCATCAGCTGCAGAATCAGAACTTGATAATAAGTCAATTATTTCTTCTTCCGAACTTGATAAATTTGTCAAGTCTGTAACTTCTACTACATCATCGTTTTTCTCTTCTAGTTCAAAATCATGAGTGTGAGTGAATTAATAAGAAAATTTCTAATTGTTTTCTTTCTTTATATTATCTTTATTTTGAAAGATATATTTAGTGTGTTGTGAATATAATAAATAAATATTCATAATTTTTCACATGTTTTTTCAATTTTCTGAATATACGTTCTCACTAATTTCATTAGAATGTTTTTCAATTATTCTACAAAAGCGTTCTAGTTCAAAATAATTTTTCATTTTTAAATCATTGACTAAACTGCATTCAACAGAATTAATTTCGCAGACATCATTTTGCTCTGAATGAGTGAGTGAGTTAATAAGAAAATTTCTAATTGTCTTCTTTCTATACATATATTATCTTTATTTTGAAAGATATATTTAGTGTGTTGTGAATATAATAAATAAATATTCATAATTTTTCACATGTTTTTTCAATTTTCTGAATATACATTCTCACTAATTTCATTAGAATGTTTTTCAATTATTCTACAAAAGCGTTCTAATTCAAAATGATTTTCCATTTTTAAATCATTGGCTAAACTGCATTCAACAGAATTAATTTCGCAAAAATCATTTTGCTCTGAATGAGTGAGTGAGTTAATAAGAATATTTCTAATTATCTTCTTTCTTTATATTATCTTTATTTTGAAAGATATATTTGGTGTGTTGTGAATATAATAAATAAATATTCATAATTTTTCACATGTTTTTTCAATTTTCTGAATATACATTCTCACTAATTTTATTAGAATGTTTTTCAATTATTCTACAAAAGCGTTCTAATTCAAAATGATTTTTCATTTTTAAATCATTGGCTAAACAGCATTCAACAGAATTAATTTCGCAAACATCATTTTGCTCTGAATGTGTGAGTGAATTAATAAGAAAACCCTTAATTTTTTTCTTTAAATTTAATAAATATAATAATAATAACTATTAAAAAGTTATTTTATATAGTCATATTCAAAATATATAAAAATATATATTTACATACAAATTATAAAATATATATTATATTTACATTTTAATATATTAACAATTTTGTGATTAATATCAATTTTACAGAAAGAATCGAAGAATGATTTTTCATTTTTAAATCATTGGCTAAACTGCATTCAACAGAATTAATTTCGCAAAAATCATTTTGCTCTGAATGTGTGAGTGAATTAATAAGAAAACTTTTAATTGTTTTCTTTAACTTTAATAAATATTATAATAATAATAACTATTAAAAAGTTATTTTATACAGTCATATTCAAAATATATAAAAATATATATATTTACATACAAATTATAAAATATATATTATATTTAAAATTTAATATATTAACAATTCTGTGATTAATATCAATTTTACAGAAAGAATCGAAGAATTTATACTTTAAAATCTTCTACATTGACCTCGTTAGATATATTTTAAGTGGTATTTTTGTGTTGTTTTTTATATTGCTTCTCATCTTTTGCTGTTTCTCTGAAGGGGTAATATTTTAAGCGACTTTAAATTTTGAAATATGTTTTCATTCAAATATTTAATATGGTTGAACGATAGAGATAATTAATAATATTACTATCGCAAATTTCTTAATTAAATTATGTTATAATTTTTTTTTAATTTGAAGTAATATTGTTGTGTTGTCTATACTGCTTGTTGTTGTTTGCGATTTTTGACAACAACAAAAATTTGTAATAATTGAACTGATACAGCCTGCGAAATTTAAAAATTTCGCGTATTTTCTGATCGAACGTCGTATAGTATTCAGAATCAGGAGTATGTCAGAAACTTTTCTCCAATATTGATAAATAGACCTGTATAAATAAGAGTTCAAATCAAGAATATTGGTGATATTTGATGTAGTTCGAAAGCTAAGCTTTCATCATCAGTAGCAAAAGATAAAGCTAAAGTCCTAATCAGTGATCTATAGTTACACACATACTCAGTTTACCCAGTGGTCTAAAATCAGTGATCTTTACTTATTTCGTTGATATGTTTTTCAATTATTTTGTAGGAAAATTCATAAAAATAATTTTATTTTGAATTTGTTGGTAAATCAATAAAATAATTTTTAATGTCGTCTTTTTCAATTGTAATATATATTATCTTCAACATTGACCACGTTAGATATATTTGAAGTAATATTGTTGTGTTGTCTATACCTACTGCTTGTCGTTGTTTGCGATTTTTGACAATGTTTTTCGTAGTACAATAATGTACTATGATATTTTACACATATCTGTTATGCAATTTGTAAAAATGACCAGTCTGATTGTACTCTGAATAAAGTGCATAGACACGATTTTCTTCCAAACGACGAATGAGTGCTATTTTTGTATTATTAAATGTTATTGTTTTATCTATAAAATTATTCCGTAAATTTTTAATTTATTGCGGTGGATCAAAAATATGAAAATTTTTATTATTGTCTACTGAATAAGTAAAATCTGTGTATACAAATAATATACCTATTATACAGTTTTTTTATGTATCAATTTTGCAAATCTTTCCCTCTGATTTTGTTTAAAATTTTTTTTTTCTTTTTTACTTAGCTTTGAAGGAGGTGTTAAAATTAGAAGTTTGTCCTGACAATATTCCAATTGATTATAGGATGGTACTGCTACATCTGTGTCCCAATTTTCTTCATAAAGTATATTTTCGTACAGTTTTTTTCGCTGTTTGTCTACATACTCTTGCGACATTTTTAACTAATAACAAATAAAATATTTATTGTAGAATGTATCTTTTTTCAAACGATTCAGATTTATCTTTTCGTATGGTTCTATTTTACAGTTAAATTATTTTCTCATTTGTTGTAGTGTTTCAAGTTAATATCAAATTTAAACATTTTTAACTTCAACAAATTTGCATACTGTTTATTATTCTTGTTCAAAGGTCTCCAATATTATTTTTTAACACTTCTTTAAGTATAGATATATTTGAAGTAATATTGTTCTGTTGTCTATACCTACTGCTTGTCGTTGCTTGCGATTTTTGAGAATGTTTTTCGTAGTGCAATAACGTTTTGATGCTGTAGATGTTGAGTATGATTATGGTACTTCATCCATTGATGGGTCATCAATAAATTCTTTGGAAATAATTGAAGAATTCCCTGCTGAGAAGAAAATGATTAAATAAAATAAACTAAATTAGGCTCAGTTATCAGCTCATATTACTGCATGACGAGCATCTGCAGCGTTAGCAGTTCCATGCTTCAAACACTCTGCATAGCTACCACAGTATCTAGAATATTAACTAGTACTGTATTCGTAGCCCAACATAAGTGCTGGAGCAAGCTTCTCCTCAAATTCAGGAACAACAGTATTCATGTAATAAAGAGTTTTGTCTTCATCGGGATCGTATTGATCCTCAAAACGAACGGCTTGGATACTCGATCCACAGCCAGTTGTAATATCATCTACAGAAATCCTTTCTTGGACTCCATTGATGCAATAATTTGCATAAATATTGTTTGTTCATAAGGAGTAGGTGGTGTGCGCCAAAATGCTAACGATTCAGGAGAAACATTCCCAACAGTATGAGCTGGTGCTGTTTCAGCCCCCGAATCATCATGTGATGCAGGAATCTCGCGCGTTACCCATGTAATCTGTGGCAAACTGCGCAGTTCTTGTGCAATAGTATACACAACTGCATCAACTCTAACATTCGTATGGTTCTATTTTACAGTTAAATTATTTTCTCATTTGTTGTAGTGTTTCAAGTTAATATCAAATTTAAACTTTTTTAACTTCAGTAAATTTGCATACTGTTTATTATTCTTGTTCAAAGGTTTAACTTTGGTGTTTTTTTTTTTACAATCTGCCTCTATAATTGACCGAAAATTTATAAGAATAACATGAACATTAATAGAAATAGTTATTTTATGCATTAACGTTGTAAAAAGAATAATTAAAGATACCTGTCACATCCGGATGGTAATTGCGAACAGCTCTTCATATAGCTGTAAAGCATCTCGATTTTTTTACGGTTAAAGTATTTTTTGCTTTTAGTATCATATAGACAAGGATTACACTGATATACTTCAATAAGTATAGCGACGGCTTCCCGGGACCACGTCTTAATGCCAGTTTTCGACATCTATAAATTATAGTTTACAACAATACAATATTAATATTTTAAAAAATTATTGTTAATTGTAAAAATAATGTTAAACTACGAAAAATGGAATACAAAAACTACTCTACACTGTAATTTAAAAATTAATGTAAAATAAAAAAGTCTAAAAATAAATAAAAATGTCAATAAACTATTGAATTTACTATTCTATGTTATATATGACTAACTAATAAATAACAAAAGAAGCTTTAAATGTGTGAGTGAATTAACAACAAAACTTTTAATTGTTTCTTTATATTACCTTTATCTTGGAAGATATTTAGTGGGTTGTGTATATAATAAATAAATATTCACAATTTTTCACATGCTTTTCAATTTTCTGAATAAACATTCTCACTAATTTTATAAGAATGTACTTCAGTTATTCTACAGAAGCGTCCTAATTAATAATAATATTTCTAAATCATTGGCTAAATTGCATTCAATAGAATTAAAACCGTAAAAATTATTTCGCTCTGAATATGTGAGTGAATTAATAAGTCTAATTGTCTTTTTTCTTTATATTATCTTCATGTTGGAAGATATTTAGTGGGTAGTGTATATAATAAATAAATATTCACAATTTTTCACATATTTTTTAAATTTCTGAATAAACATTCTCGCTAATTTCATTAGAATGTTCAATTATTCAACAGAAGCGTTCTAATTCAAAATGATTTTTCATCTTTAAATCATTGGTTAAACTGTATTCAACATAATTAAATCCGCAAAAATTATTTTGCTCTCAATGTGTGAGTGAATTAATAAGAAAACTTTTAATTGTTATCTTTATTTTTAATAGATATTATTCTCTACATTGACCACGGTAGATATATTTTTGTGTTCTTTTGTGTTGTTTTTTTTATATTGCTTGCCATCTTTGAATAGGTAATATTTTAAGCGACTTTAAATTTTGAAATATGTTTCTATTTAATTGTTTAACATGGTTGATAAAAAGAGGAATAAGTACTGTTAATCTCTTACATAAGTCTTGTATTATATTTTTTTTAATTGAAACAGATTCCAAAATATATTTCTGTCTATTTCGGTAATCTTAATTTTTCGAATATCTAATATTTTCGTCTACTTCAATATTTGAATTATGTTCTCATTCAAGTATTTGATATTCTCATTACTACCTCTAACCTAACTTATATAAATCTTGTGTTATAAAATTTTTATTATTGTGTTATGTATTGTGTCGAGAGTTTTTAGTTTAGATGGTTTTGCACTGCGATAAGTAACTGATCCATAATCTAGTTTTGATCTTATTAGGGCATGGTAGTTTGTTAGTATGTGATTTTGGTGTGCTCCCCATTTAGTGTGTCCAATTGTTTTTATCATATGTAATAGTTGCATCCATTCGTATTTTAGGTTTTGTGTCTATGTACATTCCTAAGAATTTTTTGTTATTTGTATATGATATGGTTGTGTTATTTATTTTGAATATTGGTTTGTTTTGTATATTTCTTTTTTTCGTGAAAAACATGTGTGGGTGTTTGCTGTAGTGATTGAAATAAAGGAACGTGATTGCAGATATTAATATTTATTTGAAATAAAAACTTTACTATATATAAAAACAATACAATTGTGACGAGTTACAATTCGTACAATATAAAACATTACAATTGCGACAAGTTTTCAATTCGTACAATTCGTCGTATAGCGAGCGCGCACTGGTGATGTAGGCACGCACTATTACCACTCACTGTACTCACTTTACTCACTGTGATGAGCTGTGATGAACTGTTGTCTGTTGTTGTGTCGGATTTCGCGGTGCTGGTGTTGTTGTATCGGAACTCTCTGACTAACTTCTGATTGATTTCTGACTTGGTTTCTGACTTCTGACTGATTTCTGATAGCTGACTTGGTTTCTGACTTCTGACTGATTTCTGATAGCTGACTTGGTTTCTGACTTCTGACTGATTTCTGATAGCTGACTTGGTTTCTGACTTCTGACTGATTTCTGATAGCTGACTTGGTTTCTGACTGATTTTTCGTCCACCGAACTGCCTTTTTATATACTCAAAATCTCCCCACTTCTCTCGTTCACCCTAACGGCTACATCTTGGTGAAGGTCGATTTCTCGTGGGAAAGTTGTTCGTGAGAAGATTCCAGGGAAAATCCGACGGTCACGTGTAAGCTCTTCGTAGCCTCGTCATAAAACCAATTGCCCTGGTAGGTTTTTGTCGGCGCTAGTTTTATTAAAAGTTGGCGGCATTCGGATCCAGCCGCGGCGAAAGCTATAATAGCCATAATAGCTAGCCTAACGCCCGGCCGGCGACAGCTATTTACGATAGTCTAACGCCCGGCCGGCGACAGCTATTTACGATAGCCTAACGCCCGGCCGGCGACAGCTATTTACGATAGCCTAACGCCAGATTTGTCACGTACTTGTAAACTCAAATAGTCTTGGTGACGCTATGGTAGTACCTTGTGTAAAAGGTCCCTACACATGGCTTTTGTTTTTTATTCAGAGAAGGTGAATCCGGTTTTATTTGACAATTCTATATTTTTTTTGTATTTGTTCTTTTATAGTACTTACATTTCTTCTTTTATGGTAGATTACTTGGTCATCAACAAATATCGATACTTGTGTGGCTTCTGTATTTTGTTTTTTAATTTTGTTTATCGCGATGAGGAATTACATATATTGTGAACATCACCAGATTTGAACACTGGACTGACACGAGCTATTTTCCACATATCTGGAAATTTTTGTTGCTTAATAATTAAATTAAAAATAAATCTTAATTAATTCAGTCTGCTCTTCTTGAGTTTTCTGCAGAAGGACGCTGTGTTTGGTTTCGAAATGTCGTTTTACGGATGACGTTCTGCAAACAACTGTACCGGAGCATAAAACACAGACTGCTTTATCGCCTTTTTGTAACATTCCTTACTTTTCAGTCCACCAACTTTAAAAATCTCTGCTATCTGTGAGTTTAGCTTTTTTATTATCCATAGTAATAAATGTATGTATAAAAATATATTTAATTTAAAATTAAAATTAAATTGTATTGTTGTTTTTTAGTGTTATTAATTTCGTATTTTCTGTACCTGTGTGGGGTGTCTGTGTGAACTGGTATGTGACTATACCGACAGTTTTAGCGGTTTTAGCAAACGAAGTGACTTCCAAATAGTTCAAAGCACACTGAAGCCACTGAAAACTGCGTGCGGGAACAGAAAACGGCGGGCGGGATGCAGGGCTGCAGCCTGCTCGCAACGGCGAACAGCGAGCCAGCCGCTCGCCGCTTGCCAGACACGTCTATCGCGCGTATTCTGTATTATGCGCTACATTGAGTATGTAGTGGAGTTTTGTTTTAGACGCGTTAATTTCGCTAAGAATAAAAAATAAATAAATTGAAGATTGGCTTGCGTGCCACAAAAATTTTCAAACGTGCCATGTCTGGCACGCGTGCCATAGGTTCGCCATTCCTGTCCTAGTTAAATGGCTAAAAAAGTCGACAAATTTACAAATATTGAACCTATCGGACCGAAAGGATTGCGGTTTGATTTTAAACGAAGTAAGTTAGGTTAAAACTTTACTTTACGGTTATGTAATCGATTTACACATACCATTAATTTTACACATTTTATGAATGTTAATCACAAAATTTTTGGCACAGTCTTCTTCGGAAACATTTACATTCCTAACTTATAAAAATAATCAATATATTTCAGATATCGAAATGCAATAAAGCTCTTAAAGAAATTACTATTGATCACTGCTGGGGTTCGAATGAAAAAAGAATTTTGCCTAGCAAACAATTATGTAACTTGATTCGTCGTTGCAGTCGCCTTCATAAAATTACACTATATGACTACAAAACATTAACGAGGACTTTTTTCCGATTACTGGCGACCAAACAGAATAGTGTTTATAATTTAAACGAAGACCAACTGATCAATTTCTTAATTCGCACCCCCATGACAACTATAAACTTACAGTCTCAAACGAACCGTATATATATTATTAATTGTTAGATTATATTTCTATAGTATAAATTTCAAAATTTTTGAGTATGTTATTGTAAAAATATATTTATATTGTACAAGCAAATTAACAAAAATATTTTTTACTTCTATTATAAATAATCTTTTTAAAATTTAAATTTAATTTATTAATAAAAATTTAATATGATGAACATCATTTTATCAAGCGTGTACGTGAATCTGAACTGCGCATGTGTAAATTATAATGGCGCAAGGATAACTTAAAATTTTTAAGTATTTTTACATGAAAACGGACTATTCACAATATATATGAAACAAGTTGTGGCCAGGTCTTAAATATCTTTTATATTTTCACAATAAGCGATTTAAAACAAGTATTTTTAAAACCCTATTTTAAATTACATAGAAATTCAAACTGCACAATATTTTTGTTGCGGCAACCGCGTTATTAGGAGGCTGTGTTAAACGAATTGGTAAGTATTATTGGTGAATATTACTTTTACTTGATTAAGTAATAATTATTTGCTTTATGGTTAAATTTTGCTTATAAACTCTGTACTCTGATAATGTTGTCATATAATAATATTAAACAAGAATGTGTATTTTCGGATAAATTTTAAAATCAAATATAATTGGTCATAAAAGATCAACAGCGACATAACATATTGCCATTTTCTAAGATGTGTACACACCGAGTTAAACTACACAAATTAACTAAATAAAAGTGAATAAGTGAATATTTAGAAGTCGGTAAAATCAATGGTTTTGTTTTTTGTTACTCAACTCGCGATATCTCGGAGTCTAAACTGCAGCGTCAAAAGTGCGACGGCTAATTGTTATTTAATTATTAATTGGGCCAAGTACTGCACTCGTCCACTCTTACTTTCATAATAATTTTTATAATATGTATATAATTTAACAAAGTGGAGCTTGTTAGTTTGACCTCGTATGACAAAGGTGTTGAAAATGATCAACCACATGTCACATAAGGTCGTTAAGCCCTACCACCACGACAAGGTCATGCTCCACTTAGGTAGGGATCTGAAACAAAATTGATGATTATATATAATAATTATTTATAATATAATATAATATAATCTAAAATAATCTACATATTAAAAAGGATACGGTCATCATCACATGTTGTAGCGTGAATAACCTACCAATCCACAGGCTCATGAAGTCCACAAAGTCCCAGAACATTGTCGAATATTCATAGATTATCATCCAAATACTTTTGGGTTCTTCTTTCCACAAATATGTATAAAGAAAATATCCCAAAAGTAAACTAATTGATATTGTTATTGCTAAAATTAGTCTTTTTAAACAACTTTGGGGGGGGGGGGGGCGTTGAACTTCTTCTTCTGCAATCTAAAATATATCAATTAAAAGTTTAAGCATATTCTAATAGAATAGGTTGAATAAAAGACGAGGCTGGTGTATACCATCAAAATACATACATACATACAAAATCACGCCATGTACCCAAAAGGGTGTGGCACAAACTCTTTTCATTATCTCGAAATCAGTCGCCTTCAAACACTCCTATCCAAACAAGCAACTTACCCTTCATCCACATTCATAATTCCTCTCATGCATGCTCTTCTATTCCTACTACTTGGAAACTTTCGCTCACGCAAAACACTCTCAATCATATCACTCCAACTTAGATAATTTCAAAAAAGTACAGTGTTGCCAACTTTTTGAGAAAAAAATTACTAAAATTTAAAAAAATTTATTATGGCCACTTTATTTAACCGAATTATGTGATAATGTCAAAGTAGTCTATATACGGGTTTACCCATATACTTTTAATCTTGTTTATCTTTGGTATTGGTTAGTAGGTCCGGCACCGATGTGTGACGTTTCATAGCTATGGAGATGTTGAACGGGGTTTGCAAAAGTTTTTTATTTTGTATGAGGCCGTCCCCATGTACGGAATGGCGTGTCTTGAAGTTGGTGTTGGTAAGGTATTGTCGACGATGTTGGGTTATGTTGTTTGGCTGTTTGTGATGATTTTCTTTGTAAGCGAAAGCAGAAAGTTGTTGCGAGTGAGAATGTGTTCTAACATATTTTTGGTTTCAGTTATGTGTATCGTAGAAGTTACACTTATGGCTGTTTGTGCCATATTGCACGCAACGTTTATTATTTGTTAGCGTGGATGGAATGAATGGTAGTTGAGGCATCTATCGCTTGTGGAAGGTTTTCTATACCAGCATGTAGTTAAGCTATTATCGGTATTTCGTTCTAGGTTGACATCTAAAAATGGAAGCCGGTTGTTTTTTCTATCTCGATCGTAAATTGTAGGTTGTCATCAAAGCTGTTGAAGATGGTTAATGTATTCTCTACTTGATTTTCAGGAATGTTTGTTATTGTGTCATCGACATAAACGAAAATCCATGATGGTTGAAACGGTAAAGCGTTGCTGACCGTATCGAGTAATAGATCCATGACCAGTGTTGCAGCAGGAGAGCTTAGGCAAGAGCCCATTGCTAGTCTAGTTCATTGTACATATGTGGTGTTATTGTAAAGGCCCCCATACACGTCGTTGTTTTTTGGCAGTTTTGCCTGTACGGGTAAAACCATACGGGTAAAAACGCGTACAACGACAACATCCACACACGAACGGTTTATTTTGTTCAGTTTTTCCGATATCACTGTTTGATAAACTGTGATGAATACTACAACCACGTTAGCAGTGGCGGCGGCTGTGGCTATTAAAGTTTCAAAAAGAAAACGTTTAAAATGATCTAAAGAATGGTTGCTTAACCTTCCCGTATCCGACATGGGTATAATATGCCCAGTTCAAATATTGAATTATTGTATATAACAACTCGTTTATAGTAAATATACACTAATATCAATCCTAGAAATAATTTCCAATGTCAAATAATCGTTAAATTTAATAATATAATGAATAAAAATACATACGTATTTATTTATCTCCCACTGTACAAATAAAATGCAGGTAAATCACGTAGTTTGCCATAGGCGTCACTGATTATTTTTTTCAAATAAAAAATATTTAGAAAATATTCAAAAATAATAAATAAAAAAATAAATAAAATAATAATAAATGAAAAATAATAATTTTCTACCTCGATTTCTACCCGAGACTAATAAAACACCTATTACTGCTTTCATTTCGCTTTTTGTTATGAATTTCATATTTTTCTGATTTTTTTGAATATAATTATTTGTTTGTTCAATAACTTCGGTCAGTATATCGTCGGTAATAAACAATTCAAAACATTCTCGAATATTAGTGACTTTCGAATTTCTGGCTTGCAAATTTTGATAATTGGTATTTATAGTTTGTACAGAAGGTATATTTTTACTCCAGATAAAATTTGATTTGGAAATAAAAACTCTGTCGGAGTCACTTTCGTCTTCTGATTCACTATTTATTGAATAACTGTCGGAATCGTAGCTTGATATTGATAGTTGATCCTCACAACTGGAAACATCATCTTCATTCTCAAATTCAAAATCCGAATCATAATATTCATCATCATCACACATTTTTATAGAATTGTGCCTACGGCACTGGTATGCACGACAACTGATAACACTGGTATGTACGACTGCGCGCGCGTCACTGGGTAAACTATTCTCTAGCCAGTGTTTAGTAGAACTCAAACAGCGAGACTGTGTGTTACTATTCATGGAAACATATAAGATGTATTTTTGGCCTTATTTTGCAATTTTAGATAATAAAATTTTACCCTTATATTTATAACAATAAAACAAATTTTTTTTTACCAAGTTTTAGATTTTTTTAAAGCTATTTTTAATGGGTATAATATGCCCACGTCGGTATCGCGCGGTGCCATTTGATGTCGGCTTGTCGAAGGTTAAACAAAGGCAATTTTCACACATAATCATATCATATCTTCGTAAGCTTCATTTTTTTTCTCTCTATCAGAGTATTCTCTAGATTTTATTTTCCAAAGACACGGAAAACTTCTATAAAGTGATATAAACTCAGTAATAAATTGTGTATTAACGTTCCTTAAGTCACTCATAGTTTATTATTACTTATTAATAAACAGATTTATACACCAGCAAAAAGCACGTTTACGCTACTGATTAAAACTGTCCTTCTTAACCGTATGACGCACACAAATGTAAATGTAATGAGTCGAACTAGCGCGCGAATTCAAAATCATTTGTTTTTAAATAAAAATGGCGGCACCAATCAGAAGCTGAACACTATTTCAGCTATCGGCCGAACTCTAGTATAGTATCTCTAATGTCACTATGCAACCAGCGCACTCAAACTGTTGCGGCCCAAACTAATTTTTAGTGGCGCGTTTTTCCATATCCTATTTTTAAAACTGTACTATGAAAAATGGCAAAATCTAAGAAAAGTATTAACAATATTTAAAAATAGATATTGTTAATACTTTTCTTAGATTCTGCCTAATGTGTTTTGCTTAAAAAAAATTTAAATCACATTTGATTAATTTACTTAAAGAAAACACATATTACAATATATACATTACAAAAATAAACAAATATATTACAAAATAATATTTATAGTCCTATTTCTTAATATATATATATTAAAAAAAAGATACATACATGAACAAAACAAAACTGTCTTGACATAAATATGCCACGTATTTACAGAATCAAACTATATATCATAAAAATACGAAAAATTACAAACAAAATATTTAGCCATACCAAAAAATAAAAGTTTATAAACTAGAAACAAAACCGTTTCAAAATTAAACAAAATGAAGAAAAACTTTAAATTAAACAAAAAAAAATCTTCTTTTTTTGTCTTTTTATAAATAAAGTGCGAGCTTGTTTTTTAATTTATCATTGTACACATTTTCGCTTCGCCCGCGTAAAATTAAATTGATTTGTCGGCAATAGTGAAATATTATAAACGGTAAATATATTTTCAATATTAAGTTAATATTATGATTAACACAAGTTAAATAAAAATTCATTATTTTTGGTAATATAAATTTTTCTAGTGCCTCACAAACATTAGGTTTATTAATAATTTTAAAAATATTCTGACGAAATTCTTTAAAAATTATATTGGAGAAATTTATGAATCGTTCATTTGGGTGGTACATAATGCCTTCAGCATATTCTCTTGCCGAAATAATGCTGTTTGGGAAAAATAGTAACACAATGGTTGCTTATATTTCGTAGTCAGACCACGTATCATAAAAACGGTGGCGTGATCTGCAATTTTAACATTTTTTTTCCCACTCCCAACCCTTCCACAGTATTCTTACTTGGCACAAATTCCAAGTGTGTTGACAAATGCACTTCGTCAAAGAGGAAGACGCAATATTTTTCGTGCTTTTATAAATTAGTTACTTTATTTTGCAAATTATCAAATAAACATTTATTTATACCTGTTTTAATGGGCACTGATGACAATAATGACAAAACACTGGTTCTGCTTGGTAAAGCAAATATTTTTTTTAATAGTTTATAAACTTTCGGTCCTTGTTTATACAAAAATAACGCTAAAATTTTATCCTCGACAGAAAAACGACGACCCTTGGATTGTTTTTTTTGGTTGCTTATCTGTGACATTACAAAACGAAATGTCGTTTTGTTTAGAGATTTTGCCCAGTTTCCAAAGGAACCATCTTCTACTACTTTTCTCCGCAGCAGTACATCTCTGTCTATAAGTCAATACTTTATTACGAAGTTTTTTTACTTGCTTCCGTAATTGACTTAATTTAATTAACGATTGTTGTTGGGTCTTCTCATTTCTTTTGGCCCGTTTTCCACCTAAAGGTATGTAATATTTTATATTTTTTTTAAAAAAAAGAACAACAATATAATATACAATAAGCATTGCAGGCCACAACCAATATCCTATACTCTATTAAAGAAGCAATAGTTATATATACTATAACATTAAAATTTATAATAAGCATTATAAGCCAAAACCAATATAATTTATAAAAAGCATAACATACATGCAAAATAAATCTAAATTTAAAAATCCATAACCAAGAAATATACTATTTCACAATAAAAAATATTACCGCTATATTAGTAGCAGATATTCTTTTTTTGGCAGTTTTAGTCCCATTTTTCACATATAGTGTCCCACGGTTCTATGTAATTTTCTAAAAATTTTAAATCAGTTTCTATTTCGCCATCCAATTCTTCGTCTACTCTTTCTAAAAACATTGACACAAATTACAATTGAATTACGTATTTATTAAAAATAAAGTATTTGTTTACCATCTAAATTTAAATCAATTGATTTATTAGAATCATTTGATAAATTATCAGACGATCAAGAAAGTTTAAGGGCTCTTTTAACATTTACATAACCTGTCCACAGTTTTCCTTTTGCGAGGGTTCTTGAACATGGTCCGAATTTTGGTTTATAAGGAATAAAATATATTTCCTTATGTTCTGTTGGAAACAAATCCTCTATTTCTTCAGAAGTTTTATTAAATACATGAGATGGTACTCTATAAGAAGAACAGTTATATAACTTATTATATTAATAATCTTATATTTTGTTAACACTATTGTTTATTAAAAAATTAATAATAATTTTGCAAAATTTTTGCCGACTATCGTTATCTAAACTTTTTTTTTGGCAAGTACAATTTTACCCTCTAAATCAGATTTTAATAAATTTTCGAGACTAAAATTATACTATATAAATTCACTTTTTTAAAAAATTATTAATTTGTTTCTTACATGAAGAAAAATACTTCTTTTAATTTTCTTTGTTGGTGGTTCGTGTGTGTCTTCTTTATTAAATGGCAATTCTGATGCTTGTTCAGAGACTTGTTCATTTAAACATATTTCTGAAAGCGGCTTAAGAATAAATGGCGCAGGCATAAGTTCATTATCTATTTCATATATGACGTTTTCGTCTAATGATAATGTACTTGTAGAACTTGCTGGACTATCACAAGAAGACGGAGGATCTGATAAAATTTTGATAAACTAAAATAATAATAATTAATTTAACACAAGAATTACATTACGAAGAAGAATATATAACGGCAATACATTTTTTAGGGATCAATTTAGTTAGCTATACAGGCCTGCATGGAATATCTTTTAATTTATTACATAAAATTTCTTTTAAATTTAATATATTTCTGTAGTAGTACACGGATTTAAATAATACTATTCGAATTCGATGTAACATTTGCCAATAAAACGTAATATAATGTACTAATTATGATTAAAAATTTCACTAATAAGTTATTGTGTAAATGAAGTATAACTTCTATTATTATTATTAGTTTTACAAGTTTCAGATTCGATTCTTGCCAGGTGACATAATTATTCATTTAATATTTAATTAATAGAATATAAAATATGAAATTTTAATATGACAAAGATATTACAGTTTAGGTCACTGTAATTCGATTCATTTATTATTATTTAAATTTACTTTATACTACAGCTATTTATTATTATAATAGTGATTTTGCACATAAATATCTTTGAAAGAAAAATATAAAAAACAATATTTTTATTATTTTACTCGTACATATAGCGTATATATGTCAAATAAAATATATACAGATTTATTTACTTAAACGAATTCAAAATGGACATTTTCAAAATTATATAAAAATGCTTAATATATATTAAATTAAAATACCGTGATATTTTGTATAGATAATTATTGCTTAGCACATTTAATATATATATATATATATATATATATATATATTCGAATCATACAAGCCTTTACATTTACATACAAGGTGCTTGATTACAAACAAACACAATAGATGTCTCTAGATGATATTAATACGAATACGCCGGAATATATAACAAAGAAACTTAATCAATATTATCAACACTCCCACTTTGATTAAACGATTACTTTGATAAATGGTTGTAATTTTGAATGTCCACACCTGTAACATTTCCCGTTGCCGTTGAAAAGTAGCTATGGGCAGTGGTTTTGTCATCAGGTCCGCCTCCTGATCTTCAGTTGAAGTGTACTCCAAAGTAAATTCTCTTGATTCATATTTCTCGCGAATGAAGTGGTATCTCACATCAATGTGTTTTATCCTTTTGTGAAATTCCGGGTTTTCAATTAGACGGATCGCACTTTGGTTATCCATCAGCAATATGATGTTCATATTACGAAAATTTAAAAGAGACGACATTAGACTCTTCAGCCACAGCATGAGATGCGGCTATATACTCCGACTCTGTCGTGGACAAGGCCACCACTTTCTGACAAACTGGTAAAGCTGCATTTTCTTTTTGGCTGAAACAGAAAGAATCGCTCGTATAGAAACAAATCGAACTACTGGGCTGAATGTTTCGTGATAATTAAATACATGCTGTTGTCTAAAGCCTCGAGCAACCAGTCGAGCTTTGTAGCGATTAATGCTTCCATCAGGATGCTGCTTGACCTTAAAGACCCATTTGTTGTCAATTACTGCTTCGTGTTTTGGTAAGGTAACCAAGCTCCAGGTGTGGTTTTGTTGAAGTGAGTGGATTTCTTCGTCCATGGCCTTTCTCCACTCTTTTGATTTATCACTATTAATGGCGACTTCATATGTGTCAGCTTCTAGGTGTCTCATTATGAATGCTGAACATTCTGCAACGTCGGCGTACCTCGCTGGTGCACTAATATCTCTTCGATCACGTAGATCGTACGTTGCTGGTGAGTGTATTTGACCATCTTCAGGTTGGTTCAAGAAGTCCTCTTCTTCTTCTAGTTCTTCGTTATCCTCTTTTAGCTCTTCGTTATCCT
This sequence comes from Clivina fossor, assembly GCA_963966155.1. Classification (NCBI taxonomy): domain Eukaryota; kingdom Metazoa; phylum Arthropoda; class Insecta; order Coleoptera; family Carabidae; genus Clivina; species Clivina fossor. Next base: position 38,167,324 of record OZ014551.1, read on the forward strand.
CTTTTAGCTCTTCGTTATCCTCTTCACGGATGTTTTCTACTACTTGTAACTCTGAGATTTTTCAAGTTCAATTTCACGTACTCGTTTCCATTTGAGTTGATGTCGGAAACGTAGAATCTACCAGTGAATTTTACATCTCGAAGGATTTTTACTCGATCATTTTCTGGAAACCAAATTCTGTAACCTTTAACATCATTTTCGTACCCTACGAAGATTCCCTTTTCCGCCTTCGGATCCAGCTTTCGTCGTTTTTCCTTAGGTATGTGTGTAAACGTTTCTTCACCAAAGATCTTAAATGTCGCCATCTCAGCTTTTTGTTGAAACCATAGTTCGCATGGTAAATGTAATTCGTATCCAAACGGTACTCGAATTGCAACCGAACCATATCTCTGTATTAAATTCGTATTTAAACTACATTTGACCCATATTCGATTCAAATCTATCCGATCCGAAACAATATCCGACTTTATCCGATCCGAAGATATGGTATCCGATCCGAACCGATATCCGAAAATATTGTTTCCGATCCGATCCATATCCGAATTCGGATCGGATTCGGATATTTTCCCCCATTTCTACTGCATAGCGAACATCAGCCGAAAATACTTGTAATATAGCATTACCTCCCCCCCACCTTTCAGTTAAATCTATTTGTCTATTTTTCGTCTACTTTCATTGAATCTTATCAAACTGCTTCACAGGTTATTTTTTGGATGGAATTGCCCTCAGATTTTTTTTTTTAACAACAGTTCTGACACTATTTTAAATACAATTGATTAATTATTTGAAAACTAAGAAACTTATCAAATACTTACTTTGATGAGAAACCGAGATAAGGAAATGAGCGGAACATACGTTCATACACGATGTCACTTTTTCCTACTTTCAAAGCATTTTTCCCATTTCGTTCTGTAAGTCTATATTTTTTGGAAAAAATGCATTGATATTACTATGCTAGCGTAGTTATTACAATGAGGAACAGGAACAATATAATTTTGACTTATTCGTCATTTTATTCAATTGCAATACTTGGTACATAATTATATAAAAGCTGGCATGTTTTCCCTATTAAAGTAACTACAAATTTTGTCAACAAATGTCAAATATTTTGTTAGCTTATGCTATTCATATCAGTTGGAAAGATAACATTCAATTAATTAATCAATATTTTGTGAAACTTTATTGATATCATTGAAGTATAAGTACATTTGAACTATTATTATAACATTACTACTTATGAATGAATGATAACTATCGTTAGATGATCGCGTTAAATAATTTTCGATTAATCACCGTACGCAAATCGAAAAGAAATTAAAGAACATCTCAAACTGAAGGTTTTTTCATTTCTTTTTTAAAATGTTCAAAGCAAAATTATTTCCAATTATACAATTATACGTATTACAATCGTACAGCAAGATTCAAAGACACAAGAAATAATCAACAGATATACTCTTAATAATTGTTTATTAGAAAAATGAATTAAATCTTATAGTAGCATACAATCCAACGTATTAAAACAATTTTTAATATGAACAGAAACTTTGAATAAAATAGTATAAGTCCGCAATGGACTTGTAATAATAAATGCAAGTCAGACGGAAATTACATAAATTTCTTTAAGTATAACACAAGTTAAATTTTTCATAAAATATTGTGAGTCTCGACTATACTTTTAAAATAAAAATCTGAATCGTGTAAACCGTATTATAGATACTGGGGAACGGAAAACCTGTTCAACCACAGATCTTAAAAATTAATTCTAAGTCCCGACCGTACTCGTAAAATAAAAATATGAATCGCGTAAACCGTATGATAGATACTGGGGAACGGAAAACCTGTTCAACCACAGATCTTAAAAAAATAATTCATATTCTTCCTCACGGAACGTCACACTTTCCCGTTACTTCCTAGAAAAATAAGTGATGCATTACACTTATTTTTTTTCACTGACACTGGCACTAACACTAACACTAGTGACGTCTACGCCGTCGTCGCCTATGGCTAGGTAGCGACTCCGTTTGTACGGTAGGGGTGGTTTGGGGACCGTCGTCGTAGCGAGTGGTTTGGGGCTGGGCTCGTACGGTTGCATCGCGGGTTTTGCCGGGCTGGCAAGCCGTTCCAGAGCCGGTGGGCGCACTCGCTGGTGGTGAGGTGTTCGGGTGTTCGGGGCGTGAGAGGCGGGTGCGGGGCTGACGATGTTTTATTTTATTTTTTCCCTTTTTTGATTTCAACGAATTAAACTATATTAAAAATAAAATAATTTTACAATAAAAGCCCCAACTGTGAACTGAAAACTATTCCGAACTGTCAGATACTGAATTGAAAAGTAGACGGCTAGTCATCTCAGAGCGTGTCACAGCTTGCAAAAAAAGTGTTTACATTTATAACCGCACAGTCGAGCGATTAGTGTCTATAGCTAGAAACATAATTGTCAGATAGAAATTGCTTGTGTTTTAAAACGGGTGTTTACATATAGCCGTACAGATGTGGCGGTACATATTTCCAGAATGACGACATATATGACTGACAGAAATTCTTCGCCAGTTACAATACTCTCAGACATAAATATTATGCAATAAATGTCAAATGTAAACGTACCATAAGTTTGGCGGAACACTTCACCTAATCGCACGGAACACTAGTGTTCCGCGAAACACCGGTTAAGATGGGATTATAGAATCCATCTGCTAAAGAATAGCAGACGGATTCTTTAATCCCACAGATAAATCTTCAATGAAGGCTTGACGCGCATTTACTACGGATTCATCTAAATATTCTATGATCATATTCTCATCATTGTCTAACTCGTCAAATTGTTTATGATGGCCTACAAAAGTACTTCTCTTCTGTTCTAATGAATCATTTAGAAATTGAAGTGATCCACTTTTTGATTTGGTTTTTTTGTATTTTTTTTTAATTCCTTCATGTATTGGTTTCTCAAACTTAGTTATTTTTTTTTACAATCTTCCACTATAATTAACCGAAAATTTATAAGAGAAACATGAACATTAATAGAAATAGTTATTTTATGCATTAACGTTTTAAAAATGATAATTAACAATACCTGTCACATCCGGGTAGTATTTTCGAACAGCTATATGCCTTTGCTGTAAAGCATCTCGATTTTTTCACGGTTAAAGTGTTCTTTGCTTTTAGTATCATACAGATAAGGATTACACTGATATACTTCAATAAGTATAGCGACGACTTCCCGAGACCACGTCTTCTTTCTTTATATTATCTTCATCTTGCTAGATATTTAGTGGGTTGTGTATATAATAAATATTTACAATTTTTCACATGTTTTTTCAATTTTCTGAATAAACATTATCACTAATTTCATAAGAATGTACTTCAGTTATTCTACAGAAGCGTCCTAATTAAAAATAATTTTTCATTTCTAAATCATTGGCTAAATTGCATTCAATAGAATTAAAACCGTAAAAATTATTTTGCTCTGAATATGTGAGTGAATTAATTAGTCTAATTGTCTTTTTTCTTTATATTATCTTCATGTTGGAAGATATTTAGTGGGTAGTGTATATAATAAATAAATACTCACAATTTTTCACATATTTTTCAAATTTCTGAATAAACATTCTCGCTAATTTCATTAGAATGTTCAATTATTCAACAGAAGCGTTCTAATTCAAAATGATTTTTCATCTTTAAATCATTGGTTAAACTGTATTCAACATAATTAAATCCGCAAAAATTATTTTGCTCTCAATGTGTGAGTGAATTAATAAGAAAACTTTTAATTGTTATCTTTATTTTTAATAGATATTATTCTCTACATTGACCACGGTAGATATATTTTTGTGTTCTTTTGTGTTGTTTTTTTTATATTGCTTGCCATCTTTGAATAGGTAATATTTTAAGCGACTTTAAATTTTGAAATATGTTTCTATTTAATTGTTTAACATGGTTGATAAAAAGAGGAATAAGTACTGTTAATCTCTTACATAAGTCTTGTATTATATTTTTTTTAATTGAAACAGATTCCAAAATAAATTTCTGTCTATTTCGGTAATCTTAATTTTTCGAATATCTAATATTTTCGTCTACTTCAATATTTGAATTATGTTCTCATTCAAGTATTTGATATTCTCATTACTACCTCTAACCTAACTTATATAAATCTTGTGTTATAAAATTTTTATTATTGTGTTATGTATTGTGTCGAGAGTTTTTAGTTTAGATGGTTTTGCACTGCGATAAGTAACTGATCCATAATCTAGTTTTGATCTTATTAGGGCATGGTAGTTTGTTAGTATGTGATTTTGGTGTGCTCCCCATTTAGTGTGTCCAATTGTTTTTATCATATGTAATAGTTGCATCCATTCGTATTTTAGGTTTTGTGTCTATGTACATTCCTAAGAATTTTTTGTTATTTGTATATGATATGGTTGTGTTATTTATTTTGAATATTGGTTTGTTTTGTATATTTCTTTTTTTCGTGAAAAACATGTGTGGGTGTTTGCTGTAGTGATTGAAATAAAGGAACGTGATTGCAGATATTAATATTTATTTGAAATAAAAACTTTACTATATATAAAAACAATACAATTGTGACGAGTTACAATTCGTACAATATAAAACATTACAATTGCGACAAGTTTTCAATTCGTACAATTCGTCGTATAGCGAGCGCGCACTGGTGATGTAGGCACGCACTATTACCACTCACTGTACTCACTTTACTCACTGTGATGAGCTGTGATGAACTGTTGTCTGTTGTTGTGTCGGATTTCGCGGTGCTGGTGTTGTTGTATCGGAACTCTCTGACTAACTTCTGATTGATTTCTGACTTGGTTTCTGACTTCTGACTGATTTCTGATAGCTGACTTGGTTTCTGACTTCTGACTGATTTCTGATAGCTGACTTGGTTTCTGACTTCTGACTGATTTCTGATAGCTGACTTGGTTTCTGACTTCTGACTGATTTCTGATAGCTGACTTGGTTTCTGACTGATTTCTCGTCCACCGAACTGCCTTTTTATATACTCAAAATCTCCCCACTTCTCTCGTTCACCCTAACGGCTACATCTTGGTGAAGGTCGATTTCTCGTGGGAAAGTTGTTCGTGAGAAGATTCCAGGGAAAATCCGACGGTCACGTGTAAGCTCTTCGTAGCCTCGTCATAAAACCAATTGCCCTGGTAGGTTTTTGTCGGCGCTAGTTTTATTAAAAGTTGGCGGCATTCGGATCCAGCCGCGGCGAAAGCTATAATAGCCATAATAGCTAGCCTAACGCCCGGCCGGCGACAGCTATTTACGATAGTCTAACGCCCGGCCGGCGACAGCTATTTACGATAGCCTAACGCCCGGCCGGCGACAGCTATTTACGATAGCCTAACGCCAGATTTGTCACGTACTTGTAAACTCAAATAGTCTTGGTGACGCTATGGTAGTACCTTGTGTAAAAGGTCCCTACACATGGCTTTTGTTTTTTATTCAGAGAAGGTGAATCCGGTTTTATTTGACAATTCTATATTTTTTTTGTATTTGTTCTTTTATAGTACTTACATTTCTTCTTTTATGGTAGATTACTTGGTCATCAACAAATATCGATACTTGTGTGGCTTCTGTATTTTGTTTTTTAATTTTGTTTATCGCGATGAGGAATTACATATATTGTGAACATCACCAGATTTGAACACTGGACTGACACGAGCTATTTTCCACATATCTGGAAATTTTTGTTGCTTAATAATTAAATTAAAAATAAATCTTAATTAATTCAGTCTGCTCTTCTTGAGTTTTCTGCAGAAGGACGCTGTGTTTGGTTTCGAAATGTCGTTTTACGGATGACGTTCTGCAAACAACTGTACCGGAGCATAAAACACAGACTGCTTTATCGCCTTTTTGTAACATTCCTTACTTTTCAGTCCACCAACTTTGAAAATCTCTGCTATCTGTGAGTTTAGCTTTTTTATTATCCATAGTAATAAATGTATGTATAAAAATATATTTAATTTAAAATTAAAATTAAATTGTATTGTTGTTTTTTAGTGTTATTAATTTCGTATTTTCTGTACCTGTGTGGGGTGTCTGTGTGAACTGGTATGTGACTATACCGACAGTTTTAGCGGTTTTAGCAAACGAAGTGACTTCCAAATAGTTCAAAGCACACTGAAGCCACTGAAAACTGCGTGCGGGAACAGAAAACGGCGGGCGGGATGCAGGGCTGCAGCCTGCTCGCAACGGCGAACAGCGAGCCAGCCGCTCGCCGCTTGCCAGACACGTCTATCGCGCGTATTCTGTATTATGCGCTACATTGAGTATGTAGTGGAGTTTTGTTTTAGACGCGTTAATTTCGCTAAGAATAAAAAATAAATAAATTGAAGATTGGCTTGCGTGCCACAAAAATTTTCAAACGTGCCATGTCTGGCACGCGTGCCATAGGTTCGCCATTCCTGTCCTAGTTAAATGGCTAAAAAAGTCGACAAATTTACAAATATTGAACCTATCGGACCGAAAGGATTGCGGTTTGATTTTAAACGAAGTAAGTTAGGTTAAAACTTTACTTTACGGTTATGTAATCGATTTACACATACCATTAATTTTACACATTTTATGAATGTTAATCACAAAATTTTTGGCACAGTCTTCTTCGGAAACATTTACATTCCTAACTTATAAAAATAATCAATATATTTCAGATATCGAAATGCAATAAAGCTCTTAAAGAAATTACTATTGATCACTGCTGGGGTTCGAATGAAAAAAGAATTTTGCCTAGCAAACAATTATGTAACTTGATTCGTCGTTGCAGTCGCCTTCATAAAATTACACTATATGACTACAAAACATTAACGAGGACTTTTTTCCGATTACTGGCGACCAAACAGAATAGTGTTTATAATTTAAACGAAGACCAACTGATCAATTTCTTAATTCGCACCCCCATGACAACTATAAACTTACAGTCTCAAACGAACCGTATATATATTATTAATTGTTAGATTATATTTCTATAGTATAAATTTCAAAATTTTTGAGTATGTTATTGTAAAAATATATTTATATTGTACAAGCAAATTAACAAAAATATTTTTTACTTCTATTATAAATAATCTTTTTAAAATTTAAATTTAATTTATTAATAAAAATTTAATATGATGAACATCATTTTATCAAGCGTGTACGTGAATCTGAACTGCGCATGTGTAAATTATAATGGCGCAAGGATAACTTAAAATTTTTAAGTATTTTTACATGAAAACGGACTATTCACAATATATATGAAACAAGTTGTGGCCAGGTCTTAAATATCTTTTATATTTTCACAATAAGCGATTTAAAACAAGTATTTTTAAAACCCTATTTTAAATTACATAGAAATTCAAACTGCACAATATTTTTGTTGCGGCAACCGCGTTATTAGGAGGCTGTGTTAAACGAATTGGTAAGTATTATTGGTGAATATTACTTTTACTTGATTAAGTAATAATTATTTGCTTTATGGTTAAATTTTGCTTATAAACTCTGTACTCTGATAATGTTGTCATATAATAATATTAAACAAGAATGTGTATTTTCGGATAAATTTTAAAATCAAATATAATTGGTCATAAAAGATCAACAGCGACATAACATATTGCCATTTTCTAAGATGTGTTAATACTATTGTACACACCGAGTTAAACTACACAAATTAACTAAATAAAAGTGAATAAGTGAATATTTAGAAGTCGGTAAAATCAATGGTTTTGTTTTTTGTTACTCAACTCGCGATATCTCGGAGTCTAAACTGCAGCGTCAAAAGTGCGACGGCTAATTGTTATTTAATTATTAATTGGGCCAAGTACTGCACTCGTCCACTCTTACTTTCAAAACAAAAAATTATCGAAGGAATTTTCGATTTCATAAAACTTACAGCGACAAAGATTTTCATTAGTGTTTGAGGAAGTTTTTGCCGAAGTTTGACATCAAAATGAAAGTTATAAACATTTTTCTATATGCGCAGCGCCGTCCAACGGGCCTGTGATTTTATTTATGTAATCAAACACTATTAAACATTCAAATCATAGACAATGTTGTCTATGATTTTGTCACAGGCCCATTGAACGGCGTTGCGCGTATAGAAAAATGTTTATAACTTTTATTTTGATGTTAAACTTCGGCATAATGTCATCCAAAATGTGAGGTTTTTGTGAATTGAAACCAATTTTATTTTTGTTTCTTCAATTTGTGTATCACTGTAAAAAAAATTTCATATTTCGTGTTTCACATTTCCAGTTTCGTATATCATGTTTCACGTTTCTAGTTTCTTTGGTGTGCCTTACAGTTCTGGCTATTTTGATGTCAAACTTCAGCAGTACGAAAATAAAAACTAATATTTAAAAAGGTTTTCTAAAGTAAATAAGAGATTACATAAACTTGATACATTATACATTCTATATCTATATCTAAAAAACGTTATTTTTTTAGGTTGTTACATGTATTTCCCCCCTTCCCTTCCACATTGTTTAAATTTTTGATAGCATCTATAATCAAAGCACCTTTATTTTTTAGTATCGACATTTTTATTCTAATCGAAAGATATACAAAAAATTTATGTTTACAGCTGATTTTAAATGGAGACTCTGCTCGCCCTCTATTACTACTTCGTTGTGTTTTACAGATATCATCTTCTTCAATATCATTAATTTTGTTAGTGTACCGTCATTAGGGGCTATATCAAACGATTTTTGAGCATTTTTGCGTATATCTCCTCGGTGTGTAGAGATATTTTGAATCTGAATTTTTTGTATGAAAGGGGTTTGTTATCAGATTCAATTATACACATGAAAATTTTTTTATACAAAGTGCTTCATTTTTGTTTTGTTTTAATGACGTTCAATAAAACCCGGGCTTTGGGGTTATAATAAACGCATGTTTTTTTCAATGATACATGTGAGCTAAAATGTTGTGTTTGACATATTCTTAAGCAGGGACCTTTATTGAACGATCCCCCCCAAAAAAAATATTTTTTTCTACGATCAGGAAGAGCTACATGGCTAAATAATAAAAAACGCATATATATGGGAAAATCATCTGTTTATTTGTATAAAATATCACATTATGTTATTATATAACATAGGTATAATCACAAAGAAATGAAAAACAATTCTTAAAAATATTGAAAAAAAATAAAAAACAATTCTTATATAAAAAATATATAAATATTCTTTAACAACTGTGTAAAGTTACAAAACATTTCCGGGAAATGTATATTTTCCCCGATTAACATTTGGCTCGCGGAGTCTGTAGGCAATGTTTTTTAAATTGATTTCCGCAATATCTTCAATATTCGGGAAAATGAAGACATTGTCTTTTAACTCATAATTTCTCATGCAACTTATTTTGATGCATTTTTTGCCAATTTTTATTTTTTTGGCAACAAAATATTTCTTATGTTCTTTCTTAGTTCCTAAGTTGTACATGAAAGACGCAATAATAAAACAGCCTTCTTCAATATCACAAATATTTCTTACTTCAGTCTTTAAATTTTTTGTACTGGTATCATCTACAAAGCTAATTTCTTCTTCCATTTCAGAATCGCTTTGTGTTTGGGAAATATCCATATTTATTTCCTCATTTGTTTGAATCAATTCTTCTGTACTATGCATTTCTAAATCATCAATGCTTACAGATTTGCCTGCAGGGACATTAAATCTTTTCTTCCGCTTTGAAACATCTTTTTCTTCTATTCTTGTAGCTTCAGTTATAATATTTTGAAAGCTTGTCACCAGATTTTCATGCTCGGAAATTTTATCATATCTTGGTTTAATTTTCTTTAAAACCTCTTCCGGGTTGAATGGTATTATGCCACACGCTTTAAATCCAGAGTTTATATTGACACTCAGAGTAGAATTCGCCTTTTCCAACATCTTTCGAAATAATTTTGGAAATTCGGTTTTTGGTAAAACTCCTTTGTTGTGCAATTTCCATTCAGTCAAAATGTCTCTCCAGTGCATTTTTAATGCTCTAAAGACAGCTACGTCGAGGGGCTGACATAAGTGAGTGCTGTTTTTGGGCAAAAAGACGAAGGCAATATCGTTCTCATTACACATCTTGATCACATTGTACGACAAATGACTACCAAGATTATCCCCAATGATAATTTTTTTTCCTTCTTGGCGCTTCAGATAAGGCATGGCAATCTTCTCAAACCAATCTTCGAATAAATCAGAATCAAACCAGCCCGACATTGAACGATTGTAACGCGTTCCTGAAGGACCTCCTTCCACCCAATTTGGGTATACATATTTAGATTTGTATACTACATATGGAGGTAATAATACTCCGTCACCAGAAACACAGAACATGACCGATGTTGATGATTTTGATGTATCCATCAATCTATGAGGGTGTTTAGTTCCTCTTCGTACAATGATTTTTGTTTTTCCAGGATCGTCAGTCATGTTCGTTTCGTCGTAATTAATAATATTTTGTGGCGGAATATCTGCAATCGTTTCTTGCAGATGGATGAAATAATTATGAATTGTTTCTATATTTAATTCTGCTCTACATCGTTTTATATTTTGACTGTTTCTTTTGGTCATTTCTTTATTTCGTTCAAAGAATTTCTCACACCAATCATTTCCTGGACGATTGTTTGTAAAAGAATTAATAGTTATACCCTTTCTATTCAAATATTGCTCGATAAACGACTGCAAAGTTTTTTGAGTAAATGGAAATCTAAACTTAGCTGCTGTATCAATAGCAAGAACAATTTTTTTCTTTTCGACTAGACTTAAAACTGGTGGTCTTCCCAACTTGTCTCCGTGTAAACCTCTGTATTTCGTGTATAATGTCGATTTCGGCACATGAAACATTTTAGCCGCTTGTCCGAATGAATATTGCCCGTCGACAACGCTTTGGAGGGCCTTTTCCATATTTTCTAACGGGTAATTTCTACGATAGTCTGTCCCAAGTTTATGTATAAATTTGCGAGGCATGTTGTACGCCGTTCAATATAACCTATAGAAATGATGAATTTTTATAAATTGGCATTTAAAAAAAAAACTAGCATTTTAAAAATTATAATTTTTGTAATTTCTTGTTTCTAAGGTTATGTACTAATATTTCTTTCATAGAAACTACTCTGTAAAATAAATAGCATGCGAGATACAGGGAGGTTTTGCAAGTTTTAAAATTTTACTATATTTTGTTATCAAATAAACTAATTTTTTTTAAAGAGAACTTACCATTTATTACACTTTTCAACAACGTTGTCATGTGCTGACAGATGTTCTACCAACTATCAAATTTTGTAACTAACATGAAGCTATCAACATATCAGTTATAGCGCGAAATATAAATTTAAAACTCCTTGTTCAATAAAACCCCGCATGTTCAATATAGCCCCAAATGACGGTATATAATTTATTCCGTGTTCTTCTAATTAAACCAAATTTGATGGCTTCCTTTAATAACCTTCTGACATTTTGGGATCTAGGAACATTTTTCGAAAGCAATTCTTCGAAAAACAATTCTTCGAAAATTTAATTCTTCGAAATTGCAATTCTTCGAATATCAATTCTTCGAAAGTATCGTTCTTCGAAAATAAAAGATGTTATATTTTTTGTAATTGTATAAACTGATTTTCTAAGTTAAAACCTTATGCCCGAGGGCTTTAAAAAAAATTTGAAATATTTGAATGTAAATAAAAACAAATCTGAGAACTAAAAATTGTATTTGAAGTAACAAAGAATCAAATACAATATATAGTAACGTTGTCAACATTTACACAAATATACAGTACAAATAATATATTATAATTATATGAAACAATTATGTATATCTAGAGGTATTTATATCTATAAAAAGAATTTAAAATTGCAATTAAAATAACTTTGTCAAAATTTATAAATACATTATAACAATAAAAATATTTAGTAAGAGATATTATAAGTCGACATTTACACAAATATACAGTACAAATGCTGCATCACAATTACATGGTCAATTATGTATATTTATAAGTATTTATATCTAAAAAAAAGAGAACTAAAAATTGCAATTAAAATAATTTTGTCAAAATTTATAAATACATTACAACAATAAAAATAATTAGTAAGAAATATTATGAGCCAACCCTCTAATAAAATCCATAACATTATTTACATATTATCCCTTTACAATTATTCTAATTCGTTAGCTACAGTCCCTGTACTTCTTTTTTTGACGTTCTGGCTCCACCCCACTTAAATATTGTTCTATTCCTAGTTCATTTAAGCTTTGTTCTTTTTTTATGCAATTGATAAATTTCCACAAATTCGGGTGCATATCCGAGACCTGCTCTTGAAATCCGCGATGCCAACCTTCCACCGAGTTATTGGTCTTAGGTAAACCCGCTAAAACAGTTTGATGGAGGTTCCACAATTCGCGTGAATATTGTGGAGGTCGTCGCTGTCTTCTATGTGGGCGCCCAATCCACGTGTCTTCAAAATAGTCGATGACGCCTTGGGCTTCAGGGGGAAAAACTTCACTGTCACACAAAGATTCAAATACATCTACTACGTCGTTCAATGGCACAAAAGCAATTGCACATAACATTTTCATCCTAAACGCAAAATCACTGTCAGTTTTGTACCTTTTTTTAAATCCTGTGCCTGAATGGCGCGAAAAATGCACTGGGTGAAATTAAAGAAGCATTCCCTTTTCCTCGCGTTCGGAAATATACTGTTAGAAGCATTAATCAATGCTCTTTCAAAATCTGTCGTAATTGTCACCGGGGATAACGATGGCTCTAAATTTTTTAATTGTTGGTAGAGCGTACGTTCGTTCTAATTTATTTGGTAAAAGCGCATATATTAGAGGCACTGATAAATTTTGTTTCAGTCCGTGTACGGTTAATAACTGTTGGAATAATAACGGCACCGTTTTAAATGTGCCATCAACGTACCAGTGCTCACTTTTTGCCAATAACTCAAGATTTTTTCTCGTTGTACAAATTAATATTCTGTCGTCTTCTGGGCCGGAATCGAAAAGCAGAAAATCTTCGTTTTTATAAGTTTTTGTATATTCTTCCAAGAAGACAATTTCACTTCTCCTGTTTGGAAGAGCTGGTCCGTGAAAGTTTTCTTTTCTAATGTTTCTGATGCATCTTTTTATACTATTTAGCAATGGAAGCTTAGGAGCTGTCACGCTACTGCACTCACACGAAGCGGTAGATATAATCATTTGTGGGGCATCATTTGTTGTTCGCGCATTGGTTCGAATTTGTTGATAAACTTTAGCTGCTTCAATTTCAGCAGCGTCAGCAATGTGGTTATGAACGTTTGTCACTTTAAACCCTTCATCACTAACTGTTATAACCCTGGCTGGACATTTTGTTTTTTTTTCTCAAAAAATGTACACTTCCAATAAATTTTTTAACCATTTTGTACGTCTTCATAAAAAAAGTGTCCCTCAAAAAGTAATTTACACTTCCCTTTTTCAGAATGTATAAATTCGAGAGCCATTTTTATGAAACTTTACCACGATTAATTTAAACGGATTACGTATTACGGTGGTAAATAAGTCATCCCTTATTTTAATCCCTCGCATAATTGCAGTTAACCTAACCTTTAATCAGTTTCACTGTGGGTAGGTAACTTATATCTGTAATTATGTTTGGGGAACTAATCCCTTATTTTGTTTTGTAATGTTGCATCTAATCCATTAAGTAGTAAATCTGCATAATTAACATGATTTAGCAAACAGGATAATTAAAAATACATTATAAGCTTAGTGTAATTAGGAATCATGAAATGTATTAACCAAATCTTTCAAAATTCTTAAATTGTAAACATCCAACATGTCTATGTATTTTATGCTATTCTTATACTAAAATACGTGGGAAGCAACACAAAATGTTTTTATTATAAATTTATCTTTTAAATATTTACTTATATGTAGTTATATTTTTATTTTCGAAGAACGATACTTTGGAAGAATTGATATTCGAAGAATTGCAGTTTCGAAGAATTGCATTTTCGAAGAATTGTTATTCGAAGAATTGCTTTCGAAGAATTGCTTTTGAAAAACTGCTTTCGAAGAATCTTCCGGATACCGACATTTTGTTTTGCATTTTCTAATGGACAATGATGTTGTTGTACTATGTAATTTGTTATGTTTTTAATGTTGCAGCCATTATGATTTAAATTTTTAATTGCGTCAATGATGAACGCACCTTTAACTGACATTTTATTTTTATTCAAAAAATTAAAAAAAAAAAATTCTAATACAAAAAATTTACAAACGAAACGCTGATTTCGGCATCTGATTCGAAATCTGATTTGGGCATCGTCGTTCAATGCAACTGTGCATTGTGTCACCATCTGATTGTGTATGACCCTTTACGAGATATCTGAAATTTACATTAGTGATACAGATAAACAAAAAAAGGCAGAAAAAAGTATTACAGATAGTAATCTTTTCATAATTGATTGGATTGGAGTAACTTGCGCAAAGGAAAATCACGTAAGAGAAGGTCTTTTTTCTCCGAGGATGTGAATCACAAATAAATTTAAGATCAATGTTAATATACACAAAATGAATGTATGAATATGTGTGTGTTTAAACACATTTTTAAATAAGAATTGTTTATTCAAGTATCAAACTTTTGTAACAAATTAAAACATAGTTAGATTGGAAAAATTATTTTAATATATTATTTTTAATTTATTTAACAAAAGACAGATTTTAATCATAATGTTAAACAAAAAAGTGTATGCCCATCAGAAAAAACTTACTTGTGTGTAATAGTGACTTTTAATTCCACCGCAGCTTTAAGATACATAGCAAACAAATGTTTATTCTTATTTTGGCCTCCACAGTTATCAGAATAAATAACAAAGATGTCTATATCTGATGCTTTCTGTACCAAAATTTTCCATAAAATACTGGCAATTTCGTTTCCTCCTCTTTTTGCTGTGGTCTCATTCCAAATATTGCAAATCCCCTCTCTGCTTGCCATGTTGTAAAAGGTTAAATTGTATACTGAAAGTTTCCGCTTGTAATACAGGATCGATTCATCGGACTGCGGCAAACCCATGACTTGTTGTAAATCAATATTAATTACACAAATATTATTTTTTGCTTGAGCATCCATTTTATCAGCTTCCATGACAATTCTCGCCAAATCCTTCTCGAAAATATGATTTTCATAATTTTCTTTGTGTTCTTCTTTATCCGCCGCATCCATCGAATGATATACAGCGCAGTCATCGCACTGATCTTTTTTTGGTACATCAAAATACAAATTAAACTTATTGTTAAATATGTGGTAATAGCAGTTCGATGTCGCCATTATTGTGGATTCATTCAATTTTATTTGTTCGCAGTAGAGACGATACATTTTCGACAGATTTAACGACGAATCTAAATATTCTCTCGTGCTGCTTCTACAGTTGTGACTGTCAACTTTTTGAAACGTCTTAATGTGATCTCGAACACTCTTTTTGACTTCATCCGAAATCTTATTAGGCCTGTGTTTGTGACATCTACGCATATCTTTTTATATAAAGCCTTCACCCTGTTTGACTTTTCGATCAATCGTCTGGCGTGCTATTCTCGAATTTAATACGTATACGACTTTTGTTATCTTTCGTATGATATGTGTAAAAGTGTATTCTCAACCATACGAATATTCATCGTATACGAATAATTTCGTATGAATTACATCGCATGGGGTATCTTCATACGAATTGTCATTTCGTATACGATAGCACAGATTTTTATTTAAGTAGTACCTCTAAATAATTATTTATGGCTAAAAAAAACCTTTTCAATTATTCTAAAAAATATTTATAAATTATTCATTATACATTTACATATATATATATATATATATATATATATATATATATATATATATATATATATATATATATATATATATATATACCGTGTGTTGACTTGGACCGTCGTACATAGGGATTTAGCATGTAAAATCAGAAATGTGCGATTTCCTGCTTCCCAAATTATTTTACAAAAAAAACTTTGGGATAAATGTTTTAGGAAACACTTTTTTACATGTAAATCAATGAACAATTTTTTTTTTGAAATTATCCCAACGTCAGGAATTAGCCCTAAAATTGTCAAGAAATTGACTGAAAATGCCATTAGCCGTGAAATTGTAACATTCGATCAGCATTTGTTTGATTTTTTGTTCCAATTTCACGGCTACTGCCATTTTCCAGTCAATTTCTTAACAACTTTAGACCTAATTCTTGACGTTAGGAAGGTTCCAAAAAAAAATTAGTAATTGATTTACATGCAGAAAAGAATGCCCTAAAACACTTATCACTATCTTACTTATCTCACTTATCACTTATCCCTATGTACGGCGGTCCAAGTCAACACACTGTATATATATATATATATATATATATATATATATATATATATATATATATATGTTACAAAAAAAAATATACATATTGTATTTGTATTTTAAATAAATTAAACTAATTTTCAATTTGAAAAATGTTTATAATAATAGTGCTTTATGCTATAATAATAGTATAATTATCAAATCTTTAGTCGCTCCAGGTAGAGAATTTAAGGAAATACACATTTTTCCATAAATTTTGAAATATTTTATGCGTAAAATCCAAAGAAAATTTGCCTGTTTTTAAATTTGGGTGTTTTTCTATATATTCGATTAACACATTTTTCTGTTCCTGAAATATATTATGTAATCTTTTTATATTTTCCATTTTTGTATGTATTTAAATATTTATATATCAATTATTTCTAGGTTATATAACTGTCAAAATTCAAGTTGTTTCTGATGTTTTGATAGTTATTTTGTGTTCTTCTGTTGGCAACACTAGGTAAATTTTCGTATATGCTATTATTCGTACAATTTGTTTGCGCACTATGTCAAGAATACGTACACATAATTTTGTGCGAAGATTTTATACGCTCATATTCGTATACGTAATAATTTCGTATGAACTCGAAAATAGCACCCCTGTAGTGTTGCTGTTGTTATACCTGTTTTGAACAAAAAAATGTACATTATTGTTTAATATTTTTCCATATCATTCGCAAAATAGATGAATGTCAATTCTCATGTGTTCTCTTGCAAAACTTGACATCGCTTAGTTTAACAAGATCACTTATCAAAAATCTGTCTTTTCCTCTATACATAAGGAACAGTTTATTTGAACTGAATAATTGTAAATAAACTAATTAATTAAAGTACTTACCTAAATAATCATTTGAATAAAATTAAGAATATCACTTGCAGCAAATACATTTTTTTCAATATATAAAAATAATTTGTTTGATTCAAATAATTTAATTCAAAGAAAAAAAAAACTAAACTATAAAAATAATAAAAGAAGAATTGAAACTTTACTACCATGCGTTTTATCTTCGGAATTTGCATGGGAACCCGACAAAACTAAAAGACTGAAAACTTCTCTTTCAAGAGATATGAATATTTCATACTATGGTAGTTTTTTTAATATTTAAAATTTCAATGATACAATTAGGATAATAAATTTTTCATTTTTTAGATTGTCAAACTCGACAAATGGAAAAATCATTCGGATCATTAAATTTGCAATTTGGTAAACGATGCACAGCGTCATTAAAAGGTTGCAAAATTCTTCCATACAAAGAAAATTTACTTCTTGTTGGAGGAGAATATTTCTATGGTAGCTCAAATTGGAATCGAAATGTTTGGATGTATCATACTTTTAGAGATCAATGGGAACTAGTCACAGTGTAAATTAAATTATATTTTTCATTAAATTAATGCCATAATTTGATACAGAATCTTTTCGTTATAAGTTTGTTGGTCTTTAGCCAAACAAACATTAGGTTTATTACAGAAATATATGTTTTTTTTCATTAGTTATACAATATCAATAAATATTGTTTTTTTTAGAATGCCTAAGGAAAGACGACATTTTAATTCGTGTATAAATGACGACAAATTATTCGTAGTACAGGAAAATTTAGAATAATACTAAATGATGATATGTTCTATTATGATTTGCGGTCAGGTATATCATTTTTGTTTCTTCATTAAATGTTTTTTTTAAAAATAATTATACGATTTATAGGTGAATGGATAACAAATATTCAGCTACCACATTCTTTATTTGATATTCACATTTGTGATTATAAAAACCAATTGTTTATTGTGCCTGGAAATCTACAAAATATTTACGGATTTTTATTTAATAGCACTACTAAAGCTTGGACGAAAATTAACATCACAGATCCATTAAAACTTGTACCTGATTTTTCGAAAAAGTTTATTATATTTTCACGTGGAAATTATGTTTATATTAAAGGTAAATACTGAATTAATATTGCAATCGGTATATTATAAAAGTATTGAATAATTCTGAATTGAAATTTAAGGGACATATTTTATCGAAATGGAATTAAAGGGTCCCGAATTTGAAGTTCAAAAATGCGAGAAAACTGATCCTTTATATGGTGACAAAACTGGTTATTATACAAGCGAAAATCAAGTGTTTTCGTTTACTAAATACGACGCAACTAATTACGATAAAACCTACGTTTTACAATGTTTTAATATTGATACGAAAACGAAAGAATTATTAGTACAAATTAATGACAGTATTGACGTATTGTGGCATATTAGTAGAAGATGTTTTCCATTTTTTCATTATTGTCTAACCGAAACAAATTCGTGTATATCTGATTTTATATCATAATTGTTTAAATAAGTACTTGAATATTTATATTTTTATAGCTCGTTTATTTTCAATTTCTAGAAATAAATACACAATTATATTTATTATATTGTTTTGTTTTATTTTTTTCTTGTCTCTACCTTTAAATTATTAAATATATAATTCTTTAAAAAATTAATAAGTTAGCAAATGACATTATTTTACTGCACAAAGAAATATAGAAATATATTGTGAAAAATTGAAGGAAATATGTAACGATATTTGATTGATGTTAAATAACTAATATTTGAATCTAACTTATCGGTTCACACCAAATTATGCATTTGAAAACATTTGGGCTTATTGGAGCAACTGGGTATTGGTTGATATTAATTAGAGAAATAAATAAGCTTAAATTAAAAAAAAACTACCACGCTTATTACAATTTTATTTTTATCTGTCTTTTACATTATTCAATTGTTAATTGAACATCTTCCTGCAACACCACTCTCCTCTCCTGAATTTATTTAGTCAAAATAGTGGATTTTAAATAACCCCACTGACGATCTTTGCTGCTTAGACTCCAATACTTGTTAAATAATTTCTGACGTATTTCTTCAGAAATAAGGTCATGACATTTGAACCGACAATTTGATTTTGATTTTGATTTTTTTCTTGATTTCCTTTCCCTTTATCGATATGCCACTGGATCCAGACAATCGAGGTTTTTTTTTAGCAGCATTGACTTTCCACTCATTAGGATATTTTTTTCGTTTCCTTGTCAATTTCGTTTTCTGCGCTGCATTATCTGTTGATATAAATGAAATCATTAATGCAACATGTTTAATGTAAATTTCAATTATTGTTTTAACAATTAATTGAATTACAATTAACAATTAATAACTGCATTTTATAATAATGTAATTAATTTGATAATAACTCACCACTAGAGGTTGTAGGCACATATTGAGAATCTTCATCTTGATTATCAACGCTCAACGATTGATCTGTCGATGAAACAGAATTCTCGTCTATGACACATAAAAACTTAATATAGGAAACTTCGCGGATTTTGACCTGAAGGTAATTTTTTATTTATTGCTTTTTAATAAAAAAAACGTTTTTTTATTCATATTTTATATGCAAGTTGATATCGTGTTAAATAAATCAATTAAATAAATTGCACATCCAAAACTTTAAACAAAAAAAACATGTTTAATGTAACTTACGTAATATGTCTCCAAGAGAAAAAGAGATGAGAAAAAAATACATTTCTTGTATTTGTTTTATAATAAGTGTAAAAATATATCGCGCATTTAAAAATAAAATACATATATAGATAAACATAGTTAGCTATGAAAAAAAATGAAGCTCGCTGTGCTATTGAAAATGTGTCAAAATTTGATATCAAAAATGATGAAAATATCTTTTTCGGAGCAATTCCGTACAAAAATTCGTTTAAACGGTGCATTTAGCTACAACTTGATATGCAACAACATCGAACCCGGCCATTTTTACCGCACGAAAACCGAATATGAATTTTAAGCAATGTGTCTAATATTGACGTATGTAAATGTTGAGCTAATTATTATCAAAAATTGATGCAACATTCTTTATTTTTTTACCGTAGTGAAATAACTCGGCTCGATTTGTAGTCAAAGAATGTTATAGGACAATATTTAATAAAAGGAAAGTATTATGTTTTTTAACAACAAATATTTTGTACTAGGGATTTTAAAACACCATCCATTTTTACGTGATCTCACTGTGATCAGGTTCCAAAGTCAACTACTTGTGATACAGATAAAATAATTAAGGACATCGGTGTTGTGATTTTCGTATTATGTTTTGTCGCACTGTGCAAATAGTGGTTTGCATAGATAATAAAATAATAAAATTAACATAATAATATAACATTAACATAATTAATATTATTATTTTATTAATATCATAACGTTTATTTTTGATAGTAGGTGTCACATATGAAAGGAAATTTGGACTAAGTATGGGAAACACAGCTAGTGCATGTTTAGCAAACTTATTAATGAATGAATTATTAGATATCATTATTAGTAAAACTTGTTAAGTGACATTTTTAAAATTTCACAGTACTTTGCATACGAAAAATATGTAGAATAATTTTCGATAGAGAATAAAAAGCTACATAATAATATTATTATTTTATTATTAATATTATTAAAACCGTTTTTTAAATTTTAAAAATGTCACTTAACAAGTTTTACTAATAATGCTATCTAATAATTTATTCATTAATAAGTTTGCTAAACATGCACTGACTGGGTTTCCCATACTTAGTCCAAATTTCTGTTTATATGTGACACCTTTATATATAAAATAACTACTATCAAAAATAAACGTTATGATGTTAATAAAATTATTTTTCGGAACATTACAAGTATTTTCGAAAAGATTCCATTTTTTATTAATTATTTCTAAAATTAAATCTTTTGGAATATTAGTGAAAAGTGACACCACATCTAAAGATATAATCACCTCATTTTCATTTAACTTCGGCAATTTTTCAACTATATCTTTTATTTCTAATGAGTTTTTGACGTCGTAATTATAGTTTTTATTTATATTATTAATAATATCCACCAAAAAAGTTGACAAATTGTATATTGGTGAATTTACACATGATACTACTGGACGTAACGGATTATTTGGTTTATGATCTTTGACAAGTCTATAAATTTTAGGTGCCACACTATTCTAAGTTTTGTTGTAAGTATTGTTGTCTCCTAACATTTTAATAATTTCATTTTGTTTATTTTGTATTTTTTCTGTTGGATCCTTATCAAATTTACAATAATATGTTTCTTCAGACAGCACATATAACATTTTTTCATTACATTCATTTTTGTACATGATAATAGTTCTATTTGATTTGTCAGATTTTAATATTAGTAGGTCCCTATTGTCATTTAAAAATTGTCTTGAGTCATTATATGCTTTTATTACTTCTTTATTCTCAAAAGACGGATCTCTATTATGGGAGCGACTGTGAATATAATTGGTAATACGTTTATTGTCCTACCTCTAACCAATTCACTGTCGTAAGTCTCATTTTTTGAGTTGTATGTTATTATATTCTCCACATCAGTAATAATTTTTAATAACGGAATTTTTTGTGGAGCAATTGGAACTGAAAATTTCCCCCCCTTACTTAATAATGTTTAATGCACAAAGGTGGTAGCCATCTTTTTCAACAGTCAGCTGCTGCAATTGGTGGGCGCATTCTTCGTGTTTTGTACGATATTGTTCCAGGGCGACGCGACGGTTGCTTCGAAACTACGCGACGATTCGTTCGCGCCAAGTTTCTGCAGAAACTTTTTTTGCATTTTTAATTGCTGGACCTTTATACATAATCAACGAAAAATCTTATTTAATATTGTACTACCTCTAACCAATTCACTGTCGTAAGTCTCATTTTTTGAGTTGTATGTTATAATATTCTCCACATCAGTAACAATTTTTAAAAACGGAATTTTTTGTGGAGCAATGGGAACTGAAAATTTCCCCCCCTTACTTAATAATGTTAGTACATTTTTGGTACTATTTTATCCGTTAGGTTAGTAATATATAAATCTGTTTTGTTGTTATCTGAGTTATCTATAATTGAGATTAATTTTTCAAATTTTCTACATTGCGTTAATTTATAGGATTTGTGCCAAAACTCAAATTTGTTGTTACTGATGAATGAGAATTCATTATAATTAATACTAGTGAGCTTTTCTTTTAGAATATTGCCAATATATATTAAATTATTTTGTAGTAATCTGTATTTGTAATGAATACTGTTTATTTCTATTTTTAAAATAGATGTTCTAAATGTTGTAATAGCATTATCAATATCTTTTTGAAAACTACTGTTATCTATCAATAAATTATACGTACATTGAATGTGTTTTGGAAATACATTATTATTTTTGCATCGGAGTAAAAATTTTATATGATTACTGGTTGCTGCATACTTCTTTACAATGCTGAGTTGTTGGTTGCATAGTTGTTTAATATCTTCGCCATATAAATTTTGGACATCTGTTAGAAAGCCCATCTTAACGCGTTGAAAACCGTTCCTGACTGAATGATAATACTTGAGTTGAACGACCTTTGAAACTGATATACGTAAAAATCTTCTTACACAGGGATATGGGTCACTTTTTTTTTTTTGAATAAAACTACTTTATTTCATTTTCACGAACAACTAGTTTCGATACTGAGTGTATCTTCTTCAGGTAATTTATTTTGTTATTTAAAAAAAGAACAATACAGCATTAATATTTTATAAATTTTTACATTAGTAGTACAATCAAATGAAATCATAAAAACCTACATGAAAATTTTATTAATCAAAAACATCTGGCGTTGAATACATGTCTAGGTGCCATTGACGGCAAGCATATTGTTAATACCAATTTTTACTAGTAAAGATTTTATTTTATCTATTTCAACACATTCATTCACGTATGACGTACGGACCCGCGCGCGCTGATTTTGTAGAAGTGAAATGTTACAAAAACAAAAGACAAATTACACTTGACATAATTTTGCATTGAATTAAAAATATATGTACCTATTTATTATTTTATTTTGGAATTTATTATTATTTTTTCTTAAAAGTTTACATTTTTTGGTTATATGTAGTTTATAGTTTTGTCCAAGAATTTATAAAATAAAATTATTGAAAGAAAAATATGGATTGTTTAATTTTATGTAAAATTCGCTTAATTGGGGCAGCCGCTTAATTGGGCCAAAATGCTCTAGTCCCGATGTGTCCCAATGGGGAAGTTTAGCGTGATTGAAGTTGAGTGTAAAATTAGTTTTTCTCTAATATATATATAAAATAATAACAGAAACTGTCATTAAAATTTCTAATAATTGTTTCATTTATTTGTTATTAACAATGTTTGTAAGGACATTACTGACGTCACAAGCCTATTTTGCGCAAGCGCAGAAGAGTTGATGAGATATAATTTTGAAAACGTATGTCGTAGCAAATGTTGATTTTTGTTGATTCGGTTACGCCCAACCAATAGCTTGTAACGGTAACCATGGCAATACATGTGTGTCTGATTCAGACATCGCCATAAGTTTTGCGATGGCATTACTGACGTCATCGCGACATGTTTTTGCATTTTTTAGGAAATCTGGGCATCTTCGAGAAAAATGATAAATAAAACATCACTTTTTAAGCCAGGTCCAACCAAATAAAGAAATAAAAAAAATACGCTAAACTTCCCCATTAAGCGGAATCGACTGTATATCATATTTTTGCGATAATTTTCTTAAGTGTCTATTTTGTAATTTGTATTTATGTTACATTTATTGATATCAATTTACAAAAAAATTTTGTTTACTTTTTATTTCAAAATCAAATAAGAAAATATGAATATTAATCATAACCGAAACAAAAATCGTACCGAAATAATAAAATAAAATTTTATTAGCCCTAAAACCGTTAACCGTAATTAAACTTCAATTTTTATTCGGTATATATGTAGCCTTGACAAAAAAAAGCAAAAGAATCATTAATTGTACCTTGTTCAATATACGACTACCAATCTATCATATATTTGAAGTTTAGTTCGGGACTTTGTACGGACATGTGCAACGATCCGTCGTCGGTGGAGTAGCCTTCTGTAATTATAGCGACAATTGGCATATTCATTTTCGGTGTGGCCGTCAAAATAATCTCACCATGACGACGAAGATCTTCGACTGTCAATGGGACTAGCATCTAGAGTAAAAGTTTTTAAATTTTATTTCTAGAAAAATAATTACACTGTAAAAAATAAAATAATGCGAAATTATAAAAAAATACTAGTAAAATTTTACTATAAAAAATCTGTAAGTTCATTTTACTATAAATATTTTGTATTTCTACCTCAAAATTCTGTAATTTTTACATAATTCATAATAATCACATAAAGTAAATAAAAATTATCTAACAAGTATGTAAAATTACTTAGTTTTTCTACAAATTGCATCACATACTTAATGTAGAATTACATACTGTTGGTATAACTTCTTAAATTATGTAAAATTACAGCTTGCAGAAATAAGTTTTATATAAGTTTTATGCACATTACTTGTGACTGCAATTCCAGCCATATTATTATCGTAGTTCACGTAAAATTTAAATTTATTTTGACATTTAGTATAAAATGTGGAATACTTTATTTTTCTAGTTTAATAAATAAATGTAAAAAATTAACAATCTGCGCGCTATTTTTGTAACCTTTCGGTAAAGTGCCTGCGGATTTTCGCATAAAAGCTTATGATACTTAATAGTTTAGCAGGTGTATTGGACTGTTAAGAGAAAACAAAATACACCATAAACTAGTTTAATGTCTATACAGTATAAAGTTGTTTAATTTTTATGTTAAAATAATAATGTTTGTAAAAATGTCTCCCTAAATTTTATATATTTTATATAATTTTACTGTTAATAGATTTTTGCACAGTCGTGTCGTGTCATGTCGTGTCATGTCGTGTCTACATAGTTGTTTAAAGCTAATTTATCTAGATTTCATCTCGCTTTTTCAAACCTTACCTTAATTCTATACATTTACCAACTTTGCATCGTAACTTAACCTAACCTTGGTTAAAATAATCTAAAATTCTTACAAAATTGCATATATAATTTTATTTAAAATCATGTAAAATCCCAACCTTGGTTAAAATAATCTAAAATTCTTACAAAATTGCATATATGTGTCACAGCTTGCAAAAAAAGTGTTTACATTTATAACCGCACAGTCGAGCGATAAGTGTCTATAGCTAGAAACATAATTGTCAGATAGAAATTGCTTGTGTTTTAAAACGGGTGTTTGCATATAGCCGTACAGATGTGGCGGTACATATTTCCAGAATGACGACATATATGACCGACAGAAATTCTTCGCCATTTACATTAGTCTCAGACATAAATATTATGCAATAAATGTCAAATGTAAACGTACCATAAGTTTGGCGGAACACTTCACCTAATCGCACGGAACACTAGTGTTCCGCGAAACACCGGTTAAGATGGGATTAAAGAATCCATCTGCTAAAGTATAGCAGATGGATTCTTTAAGCCCACAGATAAATCTTCAATGAAGGCTTGACGCGCATTTACTACGGATTTATTTAAATATTCTATGATCATATTCTCATCATTGTCTAACTCGTCAAATTGTTTATGATGGCCAACAAAAGTACTTCTCTTCTGTTCTAATGAATCATTTAGAAATTGAAGTGATTCGAAGCACCATTGTTTTGGCATCACTGCATCACTTAACCCAGATCCACTTTTTGATTTGGTTTTTTTGTATTTTTTTAAATTCCTTCATGTATTGGTTTCTTAAACTTTGTTATTTTTTTTTACAATCTTTCACTATAATTGACCGAAAATTTATAAGAATAACATGAACATTAATAGAAATAGTTATTTTATGCACTAACGTTTTAAAAATGATAATTAACAATACCTGTCACATCCGGGTAGTATTTTCGAACAGCTATATGCCTTTGCTGTAAAGCATCTCAATTTTTTTCACGGTTAAAGTATTCTCTGCTTTTAGTATCACACAGACAAGGATTATACTGATATACTTCAATAAGTATAGCGACGGCTTTCCGAGACCACGTCTTCTTTCTTTATATTATCTTCATCTTGCTAGATATTTAGTGGGTTGTGTATATAATAAATATTCACAATTTTTCACATGTTTTTCAATTTTCTGAATCAACATTCTTACTAATTTCAATTAGAATGTTCTTCCATTATTTTGCAGAAGCGTTCGAATTCAAAATGATTTTTCAAATTTAAATCGTTGGCTAAATTGCATTCAGTAGAATTAAAATCATTAAATTTACTTTGTTCTGAATGTGTGAGTGAATTAATAAGAAAATTTCTAATTGTCTTCTTTCTTTATATTATCTTTATTTTGAAAGATATATTTAGTGTGTTGTGAATATAATAAATAAATATTCATAATTTTTCACATGTTTTTTCAATTTTCTGAATATACATTCTCACTAATTTCATTAGAATGTTTTTCAATTATTCTACAAAAGCGTTCTAATTCAAAATGATTTTTCATTTTTAAATCATTGGCTAAACTGCATTCAACAGAATTAATTTCGCAGACATCATTTTGCTCTGAACGTGTGAGTGAATTAATAAGAAATCTTTTAATTGTTTTCTTTAACTTTAATAAATATTATAATAATAATAACTATTAAAAAGTTATTTTATACAGTCATATTCAAAATATATAAAAATATATATTTACATACAAATTATAAAATATCTATTATATTTACAATTTAGTATATTAACAATTCTGTGATTAATATCAATTTTACAGAAAGAAAATTCATAACAATAATTTTATTTTGAATTTGTTGGTAAATCAATAAAATAATTTTTAATGTCGTTTTTTTCAATTGTAATATATATTATCTTCAACATTGACCGCGTTAGATATATTTGAAGTAATATTGTTGTGTTGCCTATACCTACTGCTTGTCGTTGTTTGCGATTTTTGAGAATGTTTTTCGTAGTGCAATAATGTACTATGATATTTTACACATATCTGTTATGCAATTTGTAAAAATGACCAGTCTGATTGTACTCTGAATAAAGTGCATAGACACGATTTTCTTCCAAACGACGAATGAGTGCTATTTTTGTATTATTAATGGCCGTTTGCACAGGTACAACTTTAATCTGTTTCTTAAGTAACTACTAGTTAATGATAACTACAGGTTATTAATACTATATGTTGCACAGATCAAATATATGCTGCAGTTAACTAATATACAAGTTAACGAGAGTGCTTAGGGATATTTGGTGACATTTGTTACTAACTATGTTCATAGTTTTTAATTCACGTGTTTGACAATTTTGACAGAGGTTTGATTCGTAAATAATACAGTAAGTATATCTATTAATTTTTCGTAAATTATCGCAAATTATACATTTATTGTTAAATAATATTATAATTTGAATGTAGCGATTATTTATTTCTTATATACAAATCAATTAAACACTTTAATAATAGATAAGTATTTATATTTTACTAAGAAAATATTATTTCATATTCTAGATGTCCGAAAAACGTATACGAAACCCAAATTATACACCAGAAGAAAAAATTACTCTCCTAAACATTGTTGAAAAATATAAGAATATTATTCTAGATAAAAAATCTAATCAAACATCGTGGAAAGAGAAAGAAAGTACATGGGATAGAGTTGCAACAGATTTTAATTCAATATTGCCGGCAGGTAAAATATATTTATATTAATTTTAATGTCACATAGAATTTGTATTCAAATAAAAAATTAATTATTGACCAGTATTTAACGATGTACTGAAATTTATATTTATTTTAGGTATACATCGGTCAGCACTACAGTTAAAAAGTTATTTTCAAAATTTAAAGAAAATAACACGAAAAGATGCAGCAAATGAAAGATTGTCTATTTCTAAAACAGGATCTGGTGATCCAGATATTAAAATAACTGATCCAACATTTGATATGACATTGGCACTTCTAAATAAGAAAACAGTCTATGGATTAGAAAATAAATTTGATTCTGATACTAATATATTTGTTTTTGAAGAAGAAAATCCTGTTGAAGAAGAATATTTGGAATTAAATGTAGAAAATTTAGAAGAAAATGAAGAAGATGTTTCAATACAGGATGGTGACAAGGAAAACAATCATTCCTTATACAATGAACCATCTACTTCATCTCAACCTAACTGGTCAAAATGTAAACCTAGTTTACTTAAAAGTAGAAAAAATAAGCGTCTTGCACCAAAAACAATGTCAAGAAGAACACCTACATTTACCGAACAAAAGTCTAATTTAGCGGATCAATACGCTGTATTAGCCGAAGAAAAAATACAGTATTATAAAATGATGAACGAAGAATTACGCCAAAAACAAAAATGGAATCTTGAGTTTCATGAAAACAAAATGAAACAAGATAGCGAAGAACATGAATTAAAGAAAAAGTTTTGTTATTAGATATACAATTAAAAGAAAAACAGCTGAATATTATGGAATATAGAAATCGAAATTTTATGCCTGAAAATATTTATTAAAGTTAATTCAATTTGTTTCGAATTTCGATACCACAAGAGATTTATTATAATCTGTGATTTTTTTGATAATAAACGTTTATTAAATTCCTTCAAACTAGTTACTACTACTAAATTTTTGAAGGGATTTAAAATTTTGTATCCGAATTTATTTTTTAAGTACCAATATGTGATTTATTTTTAGTTTGTATATAACCAATGCTTATGTTACGAATTACCTTTTTCTAGTTTTTATATAATCAATGTTTTTGTTACGAATTACTTTATATATATATATATATATATATATATATATATATATATATATATATATATATAGGGTGTTCGTTCGCTTGGTTGATATAGGGCAATAACATGGGATTTCGATAATATGCAGAATACTACTTTCTGAAGTAAAATTCGGAGAAATACTTAGAATACTTTTCGATAGGGTATAAAAAGTTCTATAATTTGGTTTAAGTTTGAATTTGCTAGCATGTGCCGTTTGGGCGCTAGAATATTTTTTTAAATGTTTTTGAGAATTTTCAAAATTTTTTCCTGCTAAATCAGTATGAATTAGAGAAAAAAGTTACTTAGCTATTATGTAGCTAATTTTTCTCTATTTTACTGAATTTTTTCAGATTTTTTTTGAACAAGTTTTGAAAAAAGTTATATTTTAAAAAAATTTGAAATATAACTTTTTTCAAAATTTGCTCAAAAAAATCTAAAAAAATTCAGTAAAATAGAGAAAAAAATTAGCTACATAATATCTAAGTAACTTTTTTCTCTAATTCATACTGATTTAGCAGGAAAAATTTTAGAAAATTCTCAAAAACATTTAAAAAAATATTCTAGCGCCCAAACGGCACATGCTAGCAAATTCAAACTTAAACCAAATTATAGAACTTTTTATACCCTATCGAAAAGTATTCTAAGTATTTCTCCGAATTTTACTTCAGAAAGTAGTATTCAGCATATTATCGAAATCCCATGTTATTGCCTTATATCAACCAAGCGAACGAACATCCAGTATATATATATATATATATATATATATATATATATATATAAGTTAGAATCGTAGATTCCCACGGAAACTGCTGATAACTGCAGAACCCCGCCACTGCATGATACTTGAATACATAAAATTGTAAAGCAAAACTGCTGATAGTTAATTTTACATTATGTACTTTTTTATATGTTTAAGTTAGTTACATTCTGTATTTGAAATTGTCAACATCGATTTGTAAATCATTATCCGTTATAAAAATAAAATAAATTTTTTTAAGTCGAACCATAATCGTTTACTTAACTGGCGCAGTCGGTAGGATTCTCAAACGAAAAAATAAAAAATTTAATTTCGGTACGTTTTTTACGTTTTATTGAGAATTCATGTAACGGTAGTGTCCGCGAAACGTCGAACGAGAAGCTCTACAGCAGCGAACGAACATCGCAACGCAGAAGATCTTCATCGTACAGCCACAGCCCTGACGAATACAGAGTTGCCGCAACACGACATCGCACTATCGATCGAAGACCAGTCAATCGCTGACCAATCATCGATCACATATTGTTCAACATCAATCCAATCTGTGCATAAGAGAGGAGAGACAAATGGACAAACTGATTGTTATTCTGTAAGTACAATTTAAATGTCATTTAGAGATATCAGACAATCAATAAGAATCGATTACTACGATTCAGATACAGATTCAGATTCAGACCAATCTTGTAACTCATTGCAAAGCCTAGAAAACACAAGTAATATAGTGCAAAGTTTAGAAAATTTATTTAACGAAAGTAATAATTTAAATTTTTCAAATATGACTGAAGTTTTAAGACCCGAATATTTAAACATAATTCCCGAATTTAACGGTGAACATAAATTACTTCAAAGATTCATAGAAGCTTGCGAAAAACTTGTTAAAAATTTTTATAATGCTAGCGACGTAACTGCATTTCAGAATGAATATCTGATGTCCAGTATCTTAGCTAAAATTAAGGGCGATGCTGCTATCAATATCGCAAGTTGTACAATCTCAAATTTTTCAGATTTAAAGAAAGCATTATTAGATGCATACGCTGATAAACGTGATTGTTTTACTTTAAATATTGAACTAACCGAACTCAAACAAATTAACGAAACTGCTTTCGAATTTTTTAATAGAGTTCAAGAAATTTTAAATTTACAAATTTCGTATATATCAACACAAATTAAAGCAGAAGATAGTAAAATTTTAATAGCCTATTTTCAATCATACGCTGTTAGAATTCTTTTAAGAGGACTCAAAGAGCCCTTAGGTACACTAATGAGGACTAAAAATCCCCCAGATATGAACACCGCGCTTAATATGTTAACTAATGATTTTCAACTAGAAAGTCAATTAAGTTCACAACAAAATATTAGAGTCAAACAAAATCAAACATTCGCACACACAAACAAAACACATTTATATAAAAATACACAACCACAATTAAATTATAAACCTACACCACAACAATCAAATTACAGATCTCCACTATTACATAATAATCATTACACAAATAAAAATGCAACGCAAACACAAAAACAAAACGTGTTTCAACCAAATCCCTACAAAAAATTACCTACACCCACGCCTATGAGTGTGAGTACACGACAAACATTTACACCTAAACCTGGCCTTTTTGGCTTTGTTGCTCCGCGTCCTTATCAAAATATGCACGCACAATACAGAGAAACACCAAAATACGTAACAGAAGAACTTTTTAACACAGAAATAAAAGACTTAAATTATGAACAAAATAATAGCGAGCAGTATTATAATTATCAAAATTTTGACGAACAAAATTCTAGCGATCAATATATCGATTATCAAAATTGTGACGAACAAATTTATGACGATAGTAATGTTATTATTTCCGAACCAGACGATCGAAATTATCCGAATAATTTTTTAGAGATAAAAGCCTCGGAAACAAATTAAACTTTGAATCATTAACTTTATCGCATAATCAAAGCGAGTTACCATTTATTATTTACCCAGAATACAATTTAAAAGTGCTAATCGACACCGGTAGCACGCGTTCTTTTATAAAACCGAAAATTGCAAATAAATTCTTTAAAAATAAAATTCAAAACGACACATTTCAAATCACTACAGCTCACGGCACATCAGTAGAAAATTTTAGTATTTTATTGCCAAATTCAAACTTATTCAAAAATTCTAATACTATTTTAAAATATTATTTATTTGATTTTCATAGTCATTTTGATATTTTACTCGGACACGATAATTTAAAAATATTAGAAGCTATTATTGATCTCACTAGCGACAAAATCATAACACCAAAAACTGAAATAAAAATTCATTTTTACAAACCTATTACACACATGCGTTACACTGCAATCCCTCTAAAAACAGAAAAAATAACAAAATTTTATATTAACAACATAGAAAACGGCGAAGTATTTATTTCAGAAATAAATATTAAAAATGTTAGAAATCCAGAAGGTATTGCAAAAATAAAATATTATATAACATATTATCCAGTTATAAACACAAACGAAAAAGAATGCATAGTAAACACTTCAAATTTATTACAAGTACAATCATTAAATAATTTTGAAATAAACAATATTAATTTTCAAAACCAAAAATTTCATAATAAATTTGACATTTCACAAATTAGAACAGAACACATAAACACTGAAGAAAAATTAGCAATAAAAAATTTAATTAAACAGTACAGTCACCTTTCCCACACAGATGATAAACCCTTATCTTTTACAAATGAAATTAAACACCACATACGTACTAAAGACGAGTTGCCTGTTTACACTAAGTCGTACAGATTCCCAGATATACACAGATACGAAGTAAAAAATCAAAATCACAAAAAGAAAGTTAAGTTAGCTTACCAAAATATTAAAACAAAATTAATTAACAAATTAAACCAAAATCAAGAAAATTTGTCCGATATACCCGAAAGTCTTTATGTACACAATAAACAAAAGGTTAACAAAACGCGGCAGGCTAATTTTAAAAAGAGAAAAAAATTAAATCTGTAAATAAGAATTTAAAAACAACGGAAATTAATAACAAAAAACAGTCAAAAATTCGTTTATCAAATATAAAACGACCTAGAAAAATCGCTCAAAATATTTTCGATATTGCAGGTCCGTCTACATCGCGTTCAACGCAGGATTAGAAATTAAAGACATTACGAACAATCTTGGAATTTTACCTTTACATTTAGGACAGGCTAAATTACAAAAATCACAACACACATTTTTACACACTTATGATTTGCAACCAATCATAAAGCAATATAACAGCCTAAGAACACAACACGACACTATAAAACAAACTATCAGAAACTACACAGTCGATA
Organism: Clivina fossor; assembly: GCA_963966155.1. Lineage (NCBI taxonomy): Eukaryota > Metazoa > Arthropoda > Insecta > Coleoptera > Carabidae > Clivina > Clivina fossor. Next base: position 38,200,438 of record OZ014551.1, read on the forward strand.
ATTTAAACTTCGAAAACAATAATAAAATAATTAATTATATTAAGAATAATATTGATAATAAGTTTAGAAACTTTAACATTTATACTGATAAGTTTAGATATAAGAGAGGAATAATTAACGGATTAGGATCGATAATTAAATCAATTACTGGCAATTTAGATGCCGAAGACGATAAAAGATTTACAAAAATTTTAAATCATTTAGAAAATAATCAAAATAAATTAAATAATCAATTAAAGTATCAATATTCAGTTAGCAACCAAATAATCGAAAAGTTCAATAAAATAATTGAAACAATCAGACAAAATAAATTACAATTAAAAATAAAAAATCGAACAACTGTTATATATTGTTATCAGTGAAGCCAAAATAATTTTATTTAAGAAATTATAATCAACTTTATTTACAATTATTTTAAATATTCTTCAAGATATAGAAAATTCACTAACTTTTTGTAAATTGCACGTTATGCACCCCAGTATTATAAAAATTAATGATCTAAATGATGAGTTAAATAAAATTTATAAATTTTGAATTGTTTCATCTCATATCCATTCCCACCAAGTTCAGTCTGGATTTGTAACTGTAATCACGAATAGTCAAAAAAAATTTTAATCTACTGATGATCAAATAAAATCTCTAAACGATAATTGTACTACAGAGCCTAATAACTTTCAATGTCCGAATAAAATAAATGAAATCGCCAACAACTCATGCGAACACATTTTATTTTATACAAGAACAACAAAAATTATCAATATGTGAAAATCAATACAAGAACAAACCACGTCTAGCTAATTGATAAAATTAATCAATAGTTGGCAGTTCTTCCATCAACCGAAAACTCGTCACCGAATTCAACAACATTCAAGATCTGAAGATACCAATCAATAAATACGAAGACATCGATGAATACGACATCAACAACGTCACAAATTATTCAATTGCAACTCCGTATATTATTTTATTAATCATTGGCGTTGTAATGTTCAAAGTTTTTCTCAGAAAGTTCCTGCAAACGAGATGCGAAAAATCAAACCAGAATCCATCCGCGGAACAGAAATTATCAAATCTTCAACCCCACGCCAATCTTCCAGGGGATGCCCAATTCTAAGGGGGGAGGAGTTAGAATCGTAGATTCCCACGGAAACTGCTGATAACTGCAGAACCCCGCCACTGCATGATACTTGAATACATAAAATTGTAAAGCAAAACTGCTGATAGTTAATTTTACATTATGTACTTTTTTATATGTTTAAGTTAGTTACATTCTGTATTTGAAATTGTCAACATCGATTTGTAAATCATTATCCGTTATAAAAATAAAATAAATTTTTTTAAGTCGAACCATAATCGTTTACTTAACTTATATATATATATATATATATATATATATATATATATATATATATATTATATATATGAAAACGAAACATATGTTAATGTCAAAAGATAAACTTTTGTTCTTGGGTTCTGAACCTGCGTTATGATTAATTATAATGTTATTAAATTCCCTATCAGGTTCGTTATTGTTTTTAACAATGACGCGTTTCGACTTTTTAGTCATCTTCAGATAATCTGATCTTGGTCCGCGTTCACTCGAACCACAACACGGGCCAAGATCAGAAAATCTGAAGATGACTGAAAAGTCGAAACGCGTCATTGTTAAAAACAATAACGAACCTGATAGGGAATTTAATAACATTATAATTAATATACATATGACTATACTAGTATACTAGCTGCAATGTTTGCGGTAGCTATAACATACTTCAAACATAACAAGGAATCAAATATGCTTTCAATTAAAGTTTGTAAAAATGAAGTGTATTCTGTTTTATTTATATGTTATACATTTATTTATTGAGTAATAAATTTCAATTAATGCGACCAAAATAGTGATTGATTATGTTGCGCCTAGCTTCAAATCCAATTCCTCGATTTATTCGTGGACCAGGTAGATCAGGAATTTGGCCTTGTTCTATCAACATTTGTAAAATATGTTCATTATCTTCATTTGGTGGTTGAATTTCCTGGTTTTTCCTAGCAAGATTATGAAGTACAGCTGTTGCGACTATCACCGTTAATACTGTTTCTAGTTTTAAACGACATCCATATGTCAATATGGGGAATCTTCTTTTCCAAATTCCTATCACATTTTCCACTCTTGCACGTGTTCTTATGAAGGATTCATTATATAATCGTTCAGCATCTGTCACTGGATTTAATAGTGGTGTAAACAAATAATTTCTTACATTGTAACCGCTGTCACCTACAAACACAAATTCGTAAATTTTCGAGACGATTCAAAAGTATGTGTAATTTTTTATTATATATGATATATTTTTGTTAAGATTCCAAAATGTTGTTATTTTTTAAAGAAATTATGTTATTAATCACGGTATGTAAGCATTAAATTAAAAATATCTTACCTAGCAGTAAAGAGTTCGGATACATATTTCTTTCAAAATTTCGTCTTATTAAAGAATTATTAAATATTGTCGAGTCGTGCGTCGACCCCGGCCAACGAGCTACTATATTTGTAATTTCATAATTTGCATTGCAAATAATTTGTACATTAATTGAAAAATAAGATTTTCTGTTACGAAAAATTTCAGCGTCTTCTCCTCCCGGTGATTGAATTTTAATATGAGTTCCATCTAAAACACACAGAATCTTAATAAAAAATTATTAATTTTAATAATTTTTTAATTTTTACCAACTACACCTATTACTCTCGGGAAGGAAGCGATATCATAGAAACTATTTTGCGTCTGTATAATTTCGTTTTGTGTTGATGGGAATTTAATATATTGTGGCGCTAATCTGGCAATAGCTTCTGCAACTCTACGAACAATTCTTGATACAGTTGACACATGAACTCCTCCAAAGTCTGCTGAACTAAGTAAGTGGCCTCCAGTTGCAAAAGTACGTAGACAGATCAACAACTGATTAATCGGAGATACACAATTATTTCTAAAATAAATATCATATAGGTAAGCTACCTATATTAATATGTACATTTGATTTTTAAACTTACATGTCATATGGAAATTCTATTTGATGCTCAATTTCAGGTAAAAACTGAAGAATAGTTTCTTTACTTAAGCGAAATCTTTTAAAAAATTCCGAATTATCCAAGTCATACAATGGATTAGTTCTAACATAATTTTTGTTTGGTACACCAAAAATTATATCAATTTCCATCATTTCATCATTGTCATCGTCGTCATCAAATGGATTGAAATTCATTATTAAACGCAATAATATATTATATGCTTTCTTTATTATTAACTTACAAATTGAAAAACAAAAAAGAATATTTTATTTCTCGACAAAATAATATAAAAAAATAAAAAGTTTTTTGGTTAACTTTAAGTTACTGAGCTAAACCACAGAATGAGTAGCAGTTAAATTTGACTTTCAGTTTGACAGTTTAACTATTAGTTAGTAATCGATGCAACATCTAAAATGACTAACCAGTACATAACTTATAGTTAAGCAAAAAATTCCATCTGTGCAAACGGCCATAAATGTTATTGTTTTATCTATAAAATTATTCCGTAAATTTTTAATTTATTGCGGTGGATCAAAAATATGAAATTTTTTATTATTGTTTACTGAATAAGTAAAATCTGTGTTTGTACGTTAAAAAATCGATTTTTTTGCATCTTTATAAATCAGAGAATATGTGACTGAAATGCCATTGCCGGCAAAAAACTTTTAATTCATAAAAACAGGTTTGGACGAGATAGTGTTCGGAACCAACACTTTATATCCGACAACTTTAAACGCGTTTTTCTCAAAATAATTTTTTTTTAGTTGACGGGACTGTTTTTTAAAAAACTGTCGAACCGATTTCTTTGATTTTTTTCATTTCCGCGAAGTATATTTATCGGGCTATAATTGGAACCTCTAAAAAGTAACATTTTGTCATTACTTTGAATTTTTTACGCCCGAAACATGAAAAAAAAAAACACGTCAATTTTCGTCACTTTTTTTCAAATAGTCGCCATATTCAAAATAAATGAAAAATTATAATTTTTTTTGGTTCCAACCAGAATTATTTTATTTGTTTCCGTTGTTTGTTTCTGTTTCTGACAAGCAGAGCTGGAAATTTTGATCCTGCCGTAAGATAATACCCGTGACGATCCGTTGCGTTTGACGTCATTTTTTTAAATAAAAAAAAATCCTTTTTTGGAAAAAAAATACTGTGTTAAAATTCATTTAATACGTACCCTTTCCAACAGTGTGATTGGTTTTTATTGCATTTGTTAATAAAGTTCCCAAAAAAAAATGTTGAAAAACACCTAAAAATCGGTGCGTCAAACACGAAAACTTCTTAACACCTTTTTTAGATATTACACAAATTTGATTTTTTTAAATGGAAATTATAATAGATTTTTATCTTAAAAAATCGGATATATCATCTTTCTTGCTAATGAAATCAGACATATATTTTTTAAAAATAAAATATTTCTGCTTCTTAACATTGTCAATTTCCAGGCTATTGCAGCAATTTTAAAGCTGAACAATAAAAAGTTAAATAAGAATGAAAAATAATAAAAATAATTAGTTTTTATTAGCTTTCATTAAATTATAGTAATTAAAAGTATTAGATATTTCATATCTGTGTTCAGCTACAGAAACCCAAAAGGAAAATGAAAACTTGTTTCTTTGCTTTGTTTATTTACTGTAAATAATTATTTGTATCATTTTTTTCTGATGTTGATGTACGTACAGTACTTTGAAACGTCGATTATTAATAAAAAGTAATAGGGCACTATACCCTAAAGCCGTTTCATTTTAATTTAATGAGTTCTGAAAGATTTTGTTACTGCATTAAATATTAATTTTTTGATTATTAATAAAAGTATAAAACATGCACCATATACAGAGTACTAATTTTCTCATAAAAAATGTCAATTAAAACTATACATACATACATATAAAATCACGCTAAGTACCTAAAAAATGTGGTACAAACTATTTCCCCTATCCCGAAATTTCTTTACTCTAAAAATTTTTATCCATACAAACAACTTGAACTTCATCCACATTCATGATAACTCTCATTCCTGCTCTTCTATTCCTACTACTTGCAAACTTCCGCTCACGCAACACACTCTCAAGCATACCACTCCAACTATTCATCGGATTTTCCCTTTGCAAACGTATTCCTTCAAAATTATTCACATATATTTTTTTAACCAAAAGTTTATTAGATATTTTCTCAAAATGACCGCTAGCCTTAGAGGGAGCCGAGGTCCGTCCCCCCCCCCCCCCTGGGTTGCGCCACTGTATAGTAATTATTACTATGTTCTAATATTGTATTATTAGACAATACAGTTTTTAAATATGAGTTGCACTTTCTTTTACAGCACCTCCAACGTTTAACTTCTCCCGAAAGCATTCTGTCAAAATAATACTTATAATTATTAACTACTAATAGTTTATTTTCTTTTTGACTTAACATGTCAAACGATTCTTCTGGATTCATATTGATTCATACAAATACAAATGTATGTTTCACAAACAACTATGAATGAAATACTGAATATAAAACGACAAAAATTAGGATTTTAAGTAAATTTGCATTTCAACAGAGGGATAATTTTCTGTAGTGTAACCAAATATCCCCAGTACAAATTATTGACACGCGCGGGACCCATACTACCTGGGTTTAGGTAGAAATCTTAATCCCTTAATTTGTTTATGACCCGTGTGCTTCTCGGATGCACCCAATTTCGGTAAGGGATTAAAACCCGAGGATCGTGTGCTTTTCGGATGCATCCATTTAAGTAATACTGATAACATCACAACTTTAAATATAAACATGCGCACTCTGAATAAATTTAAGTAGAAATCATTAATTCATATAAAGTTTAAACATGTTTTTATAAAACATTATTTCTCAAATTTTAAAAAATTTAAATTAGTTGACAGTATACAGTTATAATTTATATTTTTGATTTAATTTTAACTTTCGACATAACTAATTGCATTGTTTTTAATTATTTATTATATTTATTTATTTGTTTTAAAATTATTGACTCTCTCGTGATTTTATATTAAGTGAAGTTTTGTTGTTATTTTAATTAACGGATTGAATTGAAGATGATATCAGAAGTTAAATTAAACCATTTTTAAACATTTATACCATTTAATAACAATAGCATTTAAGTCTTTAATCATACATGTAAGTCTTTATATAAAAAATTTATACATCATACAGTTTGGTTTTTATACAATAATTGTTACATATTAATAACATGTTTTAGTGCTTCCCTGAAGAAGCCACGAATGCTGGCGAAATATTGGACTAGTAATAAATTGATAAAAATTGGAATGCTTGCATTTTTATAATTTAAAAATCCATTACCGTATCCCGTCACAATCGTTTTATATATATATATATATATATATATATATATATATACAGGTGGTCCAGAATTATGTACCGTAATTGCTAGAGCTTCTTATATAGACTTTTTTCCAAAACTCAATAATAAGGGAGATACAACCCTGTAAAGGTGTGAAATAAAAACCATTTTTCAACACTTAACACTTTAATCAACCTTAATGAAAACTTACAACTTTCAAAAGAATCATACAATACTATATATTAATTAGTCAACAAAAAAATGTTTTACAGCAGATGTCCAAAATGTCCTCCATTTTGTTGTATACACAATCGAATTCTTTTATTTAGTGAACGCATTATTCCATTTAATGTTACTGCATTGTAAGTTTGTAAATTCCTGCTCGATTTTGTCTCTAACTCATTTAATGTATTAATTGGAGTGTTATACACGTTTGATTTCAAATAACTCCATACAGTAAAATCCATTGGATTCAGAGCACAAGTCCGAGGAAGCCATTTAATTGGTGCATCTGCGTCCCGACCAATCCATTTATTAAGAAAGTCGTCATGCAACCACCTTTTACAAATTCTTGTACAATGTGGTGTAGCAAATTTAAAAAAATATGACGTAATAACTCACACGTAACTCCCAAAATTGCCCCTTAATCATAAGGAATGTAATAAGTGGTAACATAAATTTAGTTGTTCTAATGTCATATACTCACCCCTAAAATATGTACCCGTTATTCAAAAGCGTCTGGAAGATATTAAAAAAAAAATGGTTTTTATTTCACCAATTTTTTAGGGTTGTATCTCCCTTATTATTGAGTTTTGGAAAAAAGTGTATATAAAAAGGTACCCATATTTTTGAATGTACTATCAGCTCTAGCAATTGCGGTACATAATTCTGGACCATCCTGTATATATACGTATAAATAACTGTTTTCTTATATTTTTGTTACGCAGATGTCCTATGTAGAAAGTTGGTTGATATATTGCTTTTCATTATATTATATTATTCATTTCGACTAAAGTATCACGGACAAGTGTATTTAATTTAATATCTCCGGCGGCCATATTAAAAATTATTAGGTCAAGTAAAGTTAATTGATAATTTCATCATTGAAAATGTGTAAAGAATTGCAATGTACTTTGTCAGATTAGTCAGAAACGGCATATTTGACTACAGAAACATGGTCAAATGTAATTAATTTGACATTTCCGACGACCCTATTGAAAATTATTAAATTAAGTTATGTTAATTGACAGCTGTATTGTGTATTTTTGCTTAAATTTGAATTTGATTATTGAAAATGTGCGAAGAAGTGCAGAAAATGCAATGTACATTGCATAGATATGTCACAAAATATCATATTCAATCAGAAAAAACATGAAACATATATCAATAATATAAGTATACTTACTATTCTACAACTGTTAGTACAGTTCCTAGGGTAATCTTGACATGTATTTTTTTATTTAGTTTAGTTTTTATTAAAAGTGTATATGTTACTCGGAGTAGAATAATATATTTCTGTGTTTTGCCCAGATTGCTTGGCCTCGGCTCTGCTTTCGCCGTAAGTAACTGGACTCAACACAATAAAGATCGCTTTCTACTCCTTGTAACATAATATAACTATTGTTAATCAGATTATATTTAATAAAAAAATTATATTTTGAACGGCCGATGGCATAAAACAATTTTAAACATTTTACAAGTTAATTCTCTAGTTAAGTTGCCAACTGACAAATGAATAGGTATAGTACTTTAAAAATAATTGAAAATTTTGTTGCATAGTTAACTTATTGATTCAATTAATAATATTTTATACAACTGGCCTCTAAGTAGTTTCCGATAATGTAAATGGAAAGATCAATCATAATTTATAATTTTATGTATTCTATATTTGCTGAAATAAAGTAAAATATGTTCAAAACCTAATAGAGAATAACAGTAATACTGAATTAGTTAATATTTTTATTGCATTGTCTTTATACAGGTTGATTTATAAACTTTAATAATTTGTTACGGCGGCCATTTCGTGTAAAAAATGTCATATGAACATAGGTCTACAATAAATTAAAGTGGCATTATTAGTGGCATTGTAAATTTACGACATTAATAGTAAGTTACCGTAGAAAAACAAAATAAAATAGTCGAGAGAGGCAAGCAAAATTATTTGATATTTTATAACGAATGAAAAGTGTGCTTTTTGAACTTGAATACAGGCATGACACGGACGAATCAAAGAACGGTACACGCGAATCACATCAATATTATAACAAATATGATTTAATACTAGTACAATTCTTTCCATCAACTATTCACGAGTGTTTATTTCCAGACTGTATACAAGCTGCTTTAAATGTCTCTAAAGATAATAATCCAAAGGATTTAAATCTGGAGATCTTGCTGGCCATGCGACAGGACCTTCACGTCCAATTCATCTATCTGAATAGTTAAAATTTAGCCATGCGATCACTTATCTTTCAAAATGGGATGGTACACTATCATATGTTGTTGAATATGAAATGGAGTATTTTCCAACTGTTTTTGAAACCTATTCTTAAGAAAATTTGCATATTCTTCAGAATTCAGACGATCATTTAAAACTTCAATAATCAAACATATTCGGCTGCAGTAAAACGATCCATTGTCCTACAACAATTAAATAAATAACCAAAATAAACGTCAGGTTTAAAGAGTTTATGCATAACTATCTATTGTTTCATTTTGTTTTTCTACAGTAACTTGTTGTTAAACTCGTAAATTTATTATGCCACTTTAATTTCTTATGGTTGTGCAACTAGAGTGAATAGAACCTACATTCATATGACATTCTTCGCTCGAAATGACCTCCCTAACAAACTTTTAAAGTTTGATAAACTCGTTATAAATCATCCTACATAAAATATTTGACAATTTATTTATTTCAGTATTCAAAATTTAAATATTTTGAACTATTATTAGAGATTTTCATAAGTGGTGTCTCTCTACCATTATATAAAGTACAAAACTAAAATATGTTTTTCATTTTTGAAGTATATTTTTTTGTAACTAACATATAATCGATTTCTATAAATATTAAATGAATGATTTAATAATTCATAAAACATTTTTCAACTTACAAAAATTAGAAATAAACTTTTAATTAACGAAAAAGAAGAACTTGTCAGTGATATAATATTAAATTATGATCAAACATTCTTTTATGTGTATATTATTATATCTTTTAATAAAATTCAAATTCTCTTCCTTATAATTAACCTGTCATAATAAAATGTTAATAAAGCATTCTTTTATATAAAATTATTGGATTCAATTTAAAATTAGTTTGAAGTTGTACATGTAGTTGGAAAGTTTAGTTCTATCTGAAAAAAAAAAACACGTTAAAATAAAGTCCTGACTTTGTTAAACAGCAGTTATTGGTATATTGCAAACATCAGAAAATTTAAAAAAAATTGATAAAATTTTTAATAATCTGAATTATAAAAGTTAAATTTAGAATATTTATTAAAACATTTAAATATTAAAACTATAAAAATATATTTATCTTATTATAAAAAAAACATTCTTTTGTGTATAAATTATTAAACAGAGTTATTTATAACGAGCAAACCAAACTTTAGCAGTTTGTCAAATGAACATAGGCCCTGTTCTATCTAGTTGCACAACTACAAGAAATTAAAGTGTCATAGTAAATTTACGAATTTAATACCAAGTTACCGTAGAAAAACAAAATAAAACAATAGATAGTTAAGCATAAACTGTTTAGACATGATTCAGTGTAAATAATTGATCTGGTATTTTCAACGGACAGTTACTTGATATTGATGTATTTAATGAAGGACATGCAAATTTTCTTAAGAATAGGCTTCATGAAAAGTTAGAAGATACTCAGGATTGGACTAGCCCACCGAGGCACCGGGCTTTTCCCGGTGGGCCGTCATCATTGTGAACCGTAACCGGCAATAGTTAAAAATTAAAACTGATCTCTGGGTTTTGCAAAAATTTACGTATATTTAAGTATAAAAGATACAGTTTCCATTATTAGATAGTACATATCTCGTGCCGAGTCGACGTCCGATAAGTAGTTGGAGTGGTACGATTGAGAGTGTTTCGCGTGAGCGAAAGTTTCCAAGTAGTAGGAATAAAAGAGCATGTATGAGAGAAATTATGAATGTGGATGAAGCGAAAGTTGCTTGTTTGGATAAGAATGTTTGGAAGCGACTGATTTCAGAATGATGAAAAGAGTTTGTGCCACACCCTTTTGGGTACATGGCGTGATTGTGTATGTATGTATATCTGGTGCTATATATACAATTTTTTTCAGTCAAAAATTCCTTCATGGGATCCCATAGCATTCGTCAACAAAAGCGCGCGCGCGACTGGAACGCTCTATTGACGTGCACAGTCCAGCCCGAACGGTTCATCTCGAATTAAAAATGGAATGATATTCCATAAATAGACTAAATTTTCAGGAGCTTGACGTAGAAAAAGTAGAAAAAGCAGATTTTGTGGTCAAAATAGCGGCCTGTGAAAAAAACTCATTTTTTTCCATGTTTTTTTTTTTTAGGTTTAAAGCGCTGTAAAAATACCTAAAATAAACTTTTTAAAAATTTTCGTACGTCAAGCTCCCAGAAAAAAGGTTCTCTACAAGCAAATTTAAACCGCAATATTGTATGTCAATTAGATCGATCGCAATCATGCACGCCAGTTTGAAAAGCATGCCTTCGAAAAAATCGCTTTTAAAGTTTTGTCAGTGTTATTTTGCTGATAAGTTTTAGTTTTTTTCTAACATACAGCTAATTATATATTATTGATATATATTATTATTATTATTATATATATATATATATATCATTATTATATACTAATATTATATATATTATATATTAATATACATTTTATTATATATTCTTATTTGTGCATATCATCTGGTCGCTGCAGCTGTACCTTCAAAATGCGATTTCACCCAAAACTAATTCGAATATCGAAAAACTGTTTTAGAGGCATATTTTAGACCCTTCAAAGATCGCAAAAAGCCAAAAAGTTTTTGTGATATTTGATTCGAATTTACCGAAAAAATTCCATAATATAAAAACATAACTTTTTTAAACGTTTTTGAGATGTAAGATGGGCCTATCCTGCAATTTTCCCCGGTCCTAATTTTTTATCCAGCCAACTTTGAAAATACTCAACTACCTATTATACAACGCATGTAGCTTTAATATGATGGTGCATCATCCCATTTCGGAAAAGAAGTGACCGCATTGGCTAAATTTTAACTATTCAAATAGATGGATTGGACGTGGAGGTCCTGTCGCATGATCAGTAAGATTCTCAGATTTAAATCATTTGGATTATTATCTTTAGTGACATTTAAAAGCATCTCGTATACAGTGTGGTTCAGTTGATTGGAACAATGATGTATAGTAGCATTAAATCAAATTCGTTATAATATTGATATGATTCACGTGTACCATTTCTTGATTCGTCGGTGCCATGTCTGAATTTAAGTTCAACTTTGAACATTTGTTGTCAAATATAAAATATAATTTTACTTACATCTCAAATAAAACTTTAACTTCTTGTAGTTGCACAACTAGATAAAATAAAACCTATGTTTATATGACATTCTTTACTCGAAATGACCTCCCTAACAAACTGTTAAAGTTTGGTACAATTGATATACCGTGTGTTGACTTGGACCGTCGTACATAGGGATTTAGCATGTAAAATCAGACATGTGCGATTTCCTGCTTCCCAAATTATATTACAAAAAAAAACCTTATGATAAATGTTTTAGAGCATACTTTTCTGCATGTAATTCAATTACTAAAATTTGTTTTGGAACCTTCCTAACGTCAAGAATTAGGTCTAAAGTTGTGAAGAAATTGAGTGGAAAATGGCAGTAGTCGTGAAATAGCATATAGCATTTAGCATTTGTTTTATTTTTGTTCCAATTTCACGGCTAATGCCATTTTCAGTCAATTTCTTGACAACTTTAGGGCTAATTCCTGACGTTGGGATGGTTCCAAAAAAAATTTGTTGATTGATTTACATGTAAAAAAGTGTTTCCTAAAACATTTATCCCAAAGTTTTTTTGTAAAATAATTTGGGAAACAGGAAATCGCACATGTCTGATTTTACATGTTAAATCCCTATGTACGACGGTCCAAGTCAACACACGGTATATCACCCTGTATGTATCTGTCAATAAAAACTAAAACTAATATTAATGATGTATAGGCAGTACAAATTTATAATTTTTTTGAAAAAAAAATTAACTAAAATTTCTTGAAAAACTTAATTATTATTTTTAAAACATTCATAAAATTTTCAATAATTCTAGATACAAAATTAAAACTTGGAATATTTTTTGAAACATTTTAATATTTTAAAAAAAATGTTGCAAAAAGAAGAGGTATAATGTGAATTAATTAATGTAAATTTTGTTAATGAAATAAAATATTTTCAGCTAACAATAAAAAAGCTAACTACAGACATAATAAAATTAATGACATATATTGGATGCAATCCGAAAATCCGTACTTCTGCTGCAAATGTACTTGGTACCTTCCTAGGAATAATGATGTTTGTTTTTGTTATATTAAATATTTTAAACTTTCTATTCAACACATACAACTCATTTAGTAATGTTATGGACGACGGTGTATTACTTGTTGGATCTATTCAGGTAATGAATAATAAGCATTTTTTTCTCAAATTATTTCTTTCGGTAGTTTATTATATAAGGATGATTGCTTTGATCGTGAAATTGAAAAAAAGAGTTAATGCTAGTTGTAATGTTTTAGGTGCTTTGTGTACTTTTGCTAGAAACACAAATAACATAGTAAACAAAATCTTTCAGAACTCATTATATTAAAATAAAACGGCTATAGAATATAGTTCTGTATTAATATTTATTAATAATCGACATACTCCACGTACTCTACGTAAGTCTTCATAATAAGTAACTAGATCATAAAATTGATAAATTTTTAATTAATGGAAGCCAAATTTAATAATCTAGGTACTTATTTTGTTACCTATAGTAACTTGTTTGTATGTTCTGTTATTTACTGTAAATATTTTATTTTTCCTGATGAAGACATACGTAGAGTAGGTGGAGTACGTCGATTATTAATACATATTAATACAGAACTTAAACCTAAAACTGTTTTATTTTAATAAAAACTTAAATGTTTCCAAATAAGACCGTTTGAGTATAAACAATGCTGTTTTGTTGCCTGCGTTAATGTATGATTGTAAATGTAGAGTTTGGCTGCAGGAACGTAAAAGGAAAATGACTGCTGTGAGATTTTTACATGGTGTATGTGATGCAACTAGAAGGAATCGGATAGTGTGAAATTAAAAAAAATGTTGTTTCAATAGTTGGTGTTAGTCAGTTCAGATGGTTCGGTTATTTTTAGCGGATGTCTAATGAACGTTTTGTTAAAACAATATATTTGTGAATAATTTTGAAGGTATACGTTTACACGTGGACGTCCGATGAATAGTTGGAGTGGTACGATTGAAACAGTGGTTTACCTGAGCAAATGTTTCCAAGTAGTAGAAACAAAAAATGAATAGGATGACTATGGATGAAGCTAGAGTTGCTTGTCTGGATAAGAATGTTTGGAGGAAACTAATTTCGGGATCGTGGAAAGAGTTTATGCCACACCCTTTTGGATACATGGCGTGATTGTGAATGTGAATGTGTGTATCTCTTAATAATTGGATTTCGCCGTGCATTTATTTTCAAAAATAATTTTTTTATCTGGAAAGATATAATTACACTTGAATTTTGGTTAATATATATTAATATTAAGCATTTTTTAAAAATCTGTTTATGCACAATACCATTTCAGATTACCATAAAATATTATTTTGTCATAAGAGAAGCAAAACATCTGTCTAATATGTTAGACACAGTCTGGAATGAGTTTTGGTTAACTGACACATTAGACAATGAATCAAAACAAAACATGCAGTCGCTATATAAAATAGCTAATGCAGTCAGCAGAATATATTATGTGTTACTCACAACGGGAGGTTGTTTTCTTGCGTTACGAGCCGGTATCAAAGGAAATCATGCATTATTAATGGAAATCTGGATTCCATTCTTCAAAGATTATATAAAAATATCACCATATTATGAAATAATATTTTCTTTTCAATCAATATTAGTTATACTAACAGTTTCTTGTTTAATAAGTTCTATTGATAGATTATTTATTGTGTTAACATGTAGTGTTTGTATACAATTTAAAATGATTTGTATAAATTTACTAAAAATTGGACCGCAGAACAATCATAAAGAAAACAATAAAATTGTTTATGTAAATGTTGCTCATCATGTCAAAATATTGAGGTACGAATCTATTATATCTTTTTATATAAATTATCAAAAATACATTAACAGTAATTTAAAAAGCAAAATGTAACATTTGTTTATATATATATATATATATATATATATATAGTGGAACCTCGAAATACGAGTTTAATTCGTTCCAGCATTGAGTTCGCATAGCGAATTTCTCGTATCAAGAAACAAACTTCCCCATTGAAAATAATGAAAATCCAGTTAATCCGTTCCGCACCCCCAAAAATATCAACATAAAAATCAATTTTCCTAATAAATAACACTCGTAAATAAATTATTTTCACATTAAATGTAAAAAAGATTAACTCACAAGCGCACAAACACGTAAATCATAGAACACTGAGTGATCTGACAAGGGGATTCACCCAAGCTGACGTTACCCGCTACGGTGAATCCCCGAGTCTAGCCGGATCGGGAAACGCGCCACGCATACAAACAGCCTGGCTTGTTGCTCGTTACTCGAGTCAATGCTCGTATTTAAAGAATTTCTCGTATATCGAATATCCCGTGTATAGAGGTGCTCGTATCTCGAGGTTCCACTATATATATATATATATATATATATATATATATATATATATATATATATATTAGACTGTGCCAAAAAAAAAATTTTTTTTTATTTCTCGCTCTTCTTTTAGTATATGTTACAATACATAAAAACATGGCAGTATGCCGGATTTGAGCCAAATCGATTAACATTTAGAGGTCGCTCAAGTCGAAAACGTGTTATCGTTTTCGACAAATTATCGATTATGGAGACTTTTTAATATTTATTCACGTCTATTTATTATTTATGCAATAAATCATGTTATAGTATTTGAAAACAGTATTAGAAAGATTGCTGAACGATTGAAGTCAACGTAGTTTGAGTATTACGGAAGTACCGTAACTATTTGCTTGGCTATCTGAGCTAAAATTTCAGTTTTTTTATAATAATAGCTGAAACAACTATACTTTCATGCATCCTTATCATTCATTTAATGTTTTTCAGTTTATACATGTTATATAAATTGTTTTTAATGTACATGTTCTTAATTGAAACCAACATATATCTACCAAAAAATAATTATTTACATTACTTGAGAAATCGCACCTATGCTTTTCCGAAGTAAAACTAAAAATAATAATAATTAATTGTGAATTGATATTCAATTAGTTAATTGAACTTCATTACAGACAGTGTAATATATGCTTTTTAAGCTTCCCGTATCCGACATTGGTATAATATACCCTTGTCTGTATTACGCGGTCCCGTTCGATGTCGGCTTGTCGAAGGCTAAGCAACATAAGTCGATAGTTCTAAATTATATTGGAGGAATCAGATGTTTTTGTTTATTTAATTAATATAATTAGTAATTTTAAAACATTTTAATGAGCTAATATAAAGTTTTATTTATTCAACATCTTTTGTTAATAGTCCATAATAATATTTACAAATTCGATTTAGCGGAACTTGGTTTCAGCCTTCTATGTTCGCTTACAATTTTTAGCAAATATTGCTTTTGTTCTTCATTTTTTGTGATTGAAGAATTGAATTGTGTGATCAATGCTACTCCTCTTTCTGATGCATCGTTGATAATGCGCAAATGCGAAAACAAATATTTAGCTTTTCTGTAATTATCATTTGATTCCCATGATACTGGATCATCGTCAAGAAAATCACAATTAATCTGAAATCTCTAGAACAGTTTTTGTGTATGTTGTGATACTAACTCTTTGAAATTACGTGTCTTCCAATAATCTAAGATTGCATTCGAACTCGTATCTATCACTACTCGGTTTACTGGTTCGTTAAAATTAATATTCTCCTTTAAATCTGTAACCATTTTTTGTTTTATTTTGGAGGGTACATTGGAATCGAAAAATGCTAGACCAATGATTTCATCAGAAAGGTACCATAAATGGTTTCCAAATTTTCTAAGAGCTGCAAGAGCAATTTGCTCATTTTCAACTCACACAATTCAATTTTTCACTCACAAAAAATGAAGAACAAAAGCAATATTTGCTAAAAATTGTAAACGAATATAGAAGGCTGAAACAAAGTTCCGCTAAATCGAATTTGTAAATATTATTATGGACTATTAACAAAAGATGTTGAATAAATGAAACTTCATATTAGCTCATTAAAATGTTTTAAAATTACTAATTATATTAATTAAATAAACAAAAACATCTGATTCCTCCAATATAATTTAGAACTATCGACTTATGTTGCTTAGCCTTCGACAAGCCGACATCGAACGGGACCGCGTAATACAGACAAGGGTATATTATACCAATGTCGGATACGGGAAGCTTTAAAAGCATATATTACACTGTCTGTAATGAAGTTCAATTAACTAATTGAATATCAATTCACAATTAATTATTATTATTTTTAGTTTTACTTCGGAAAAGCATAGGTGCGATTTCTCAAGTAATGTAAATAATTATTTTTTGGTAGATATATGTTGGTTTCAATTAAGAACATGTACATTAAAAACAATTTATATAACATGTATAAACTGAAAAACATTAAATGAATGATAAGGATGCATGAAAGTATAGTTGTTTCAGCTATTATTATTAAAAAACTGAAATTTTAGCTCAGATAGCCAAGCAAATAGTTACGGTACTTCCGTAATACTCAAACTACGTTGACTTCAATCGTTCAGCAATCTTTCTAATACTGTTTTCAAATACTATAACATGATTTATTGCATAAATAATAAATAGACGTGAATAAATATTAAAAAGTCTCCATAATCGATAATTTGTCGAAAACGATAACACGTTTTCGACTTGAGCGACCTCTAAATGTTAATCGATTTGGCTCAAATCCGGCATACTGCCATGTTTTTATGTATTGTAACATATACTAAAAGAAGAGCGAGAAATAAAAAAAAAATTTTTTTTTGGCACAGTCTAATATATATATATATATATATATATATATATATATATATATATATATATATATATATATATATATAGAGTCAGAGTAACTACCGTGTTTATATTTAGTACGAAAATTTAACGGGATACGGTATTGGGGTTGAGAAAATTTATAAAAATGCAAGCATTTAAAATTCTATCAATTTATTGTAAATTCCAATATTTCGCCAGCAATTTGTGGCTTCTTCAGAGAAACACTAAAAAAATTTTTATTTTGCAATTGCACAATTATGTATAAAACAATTAATAAGTTAATATGAACTTTCGATGAGAAAAAAACCTTATATGTATGATTAGAACAATATAAATGCTGTTGTATGTGATTTGAATGTTTAGAAATGATTAATTTGCCTTGTTTTCATCTTCCATCTTTATAAATCATTTCTAAAATTTGTAAAATAAAAATTTTTTTATTGTTTCCTTGAAGAAGCCGGAAATTGCTGGCGAAATATTGGACTGTACAATAAATTGATTGAATTTTAAATGCTTGCATTTTTATAAATTTTCTTAACCCCAATACCGTTCCCGTTAAATTTTCGTACTATATATACATATATATATATATATATATATATATATAATGGATTTGTTACGGGATTACGGTAAATGTAATTGATTATTAAAATGCAAACATCATATTTCAATCAATTTATTGTTTGGAACCAATATTTCGCCAATAGTTTTTTGGCTTCATCAGGGTTGACACTGAATAAACGAGAAAGATACAAGAAAATTTACAATCACCCAAATTAAAATTCAAAATTACATAGTATGTTTGACAATAAAAATTATTAATGTATAACTTACATGTATGATATGAAATGTCTGATATTATTGTAAAAATAAATAATTTTGGTTTTTATTATTCCATGTCTATTGCTAAAAAGTTTGTCTGTAGAATAAAATCTTTAAAGTAGAAAATCGTTTCTTTGTAAAATATTAAAATAATAAATTAATAACAATAAAACAATTAAAATTATAGTCGTAGAATAAAAATATGAAATAAAACACAAAACACTGATTATTTTTATACGATTATAAATTAAAATAAGCTATGAACTAAGAAAATTTCTTATTAAGAAAATTTCAAAAAACAGTTTGAATTTAAAAAACTTATCAAGAACCGAAAACAAGTTATAACAACTGCAAACACCTTTTTTTTGAAAATAAATCATAAACTAATCCATGCTGTATTGTATAACCGTAATGACATGAAGTTGTAGTCCAACTATTAAAATAAATAAACTTAATATTATTAAAATTAATATAATATATATGACTTAAAGATAGACTGTTAAAAAAGCAAGGGTTTATTAAGATTGATTAAAAATTATTTTATATATCAACACGGTCTACGCAATTCAGTGTTCCTGCAAAAAAATTTATATTGGAACCTCATCTCAGAATCTAAAACACCGTTTGACACAACATCGCAGTGACCAGACCAAAACCAATAAAATGTGCAGTCTGGCCTTACACTTACGGAAAACGAAACATCGTGCAGATTATGGTAATCCGATAATATTAGAGACTGAAAGTAATTATTTTAAAAGACTGACTCTAGAATCATATCATATCTCCAAACATAAAAGTGAGGTTATTAATAACAAAAACGACGTGAGGAACGCTTTGACGTCTTATTCCAACTTAATGACTTTAGATCATAAAAAAATAATTTTTAATCAATCTTAATAAACCCTTGCTTTTTTAACAGTCTATCTTTAAGTCATATATATTATATTAATTTTAATAATATTAAGTTTATTTATTTTAATAGTTGGACTACAACTTCATGTCATTACGGTTATACAATACAGCATGGATTAGTTTATGATTTATTTTCAAAAAAAAGGTGTTTGCAGTTGTTATAACTTGTTTTCGGTTCTTGATAAGTTTTTTAAATTCAAACTGTTTTTTGAAATTTTCTTAATAAGAAATTTTCTTAGTTCATAGCTTATTTTAATTTATAATCGTATAAAAATAATCAGTGTTTTGTGTTTTATTTCATATTTTTATTCTACGACTATAATTTTAATTGTTTTATTGTTATTAATTTATTATTTTAATATTTTACAAAGAAACGATTTTCTACTTTAAAGATTTTATTCTACAGACAAACTTTTTAGCAATAGACATGGAATAATAAAAACCAAAATTATTTATTTTTACAATAATATCAGACATTTCATATCATACATGTAAGTTATACATTAATAATTTTTATTGTCAAACATACTATGTAATTTTGAATTTTAATTTGGGTGATTGTAAATTTTCTTGTATCTTTCTCGTTTATTCAGTGTCAACCCTGATGAAGCCAAAAAACTATTGGCGAAATATTGGTTCCAAACAATAAATTGATTGAAATATGATGTTTGCATTTTAATAATCAATTACATTTACCGTAATCCCGTAACAAATCCATTACATATTCGTCACGGTAATAATTTCATATCATTTCTATATATATATATATATATATATATATATATATATATATATATATATATATATATATATATATATATATTATAACAAAGTTATTTGTTTATTGTGTGTTCACCGAATTGCACGAAACCAAAGGAACACAGCACTCCTGATTTACCGTAAGAACACACACTCTGTACGTAAGAACTGCACTGGTCCATGTCTGGGTAAAGAAAGTCCTTGGTGTCTTGTCGTGTGCTTGTCATGCTTCGTCGCTACAAAAATAAAAATATTTTGAAATATAATATTAACTACTAGATTTGTCTTGCATTTAGAAGCGTACGCTTTCAAACCTTAATTTATTATTAATTTTTATCTTTAGGTTTCTAAACTCGTTTGAAGACAATTATTCAAAATTATTTTTACCTACACTTGTTACAAGTTTTATAGGTCTATCTATATCACTGTATGGACTTGTAGTAGAAGAAGAATTGTAAGTAATATTTTTTAAATTATATTTACCAGATAAATTTAATATTTTCAATTATTACAGCAATAGAAAAATTGTATGTGCGTGTGTAACGATTGGTGGTTTGATACAAACACTTGCTTATTGCTCTGCTGGTCAGCTTATTCAAGATGAGGTAAATTATCATTTTATATATATATATATATATATATATATATATATATATATATATATAAGGGTGGCCCATATTTTGGGAAGTTTCTAATTATACCGGTCTCCACCCGGAAACCGGTTTAAAATAAAACAAAAAAAGAAGTGAACTTTTTCAGATTTTTTAAGTCAGTCTAACCCGTGCCTTTACTATATATATATATATATATATATATATATATACAGGTTGCGACAAAAGTATGGAAACGGTCAAATATCTCGAGGAATTCACATCAAATCGAAAAAGCAAAAAATACGTTTTCAATACTTTTAAAAAACTATCCAATAATACCAAATTTGATCCATATGGAAAAACTGATATTTACAATTGTAAACATTATTGCACGCCTCTAAAGCCCGAGTGAGATGGCGGAAAATGTAAAAAAGAAATGAGATTACAGCGCTACCTGTCACGAGGACAAAATGTTACAAATAAATTCTTCATATTTTTATTAATAAAATCGACATATGCAATAAAATATAGGAATTCCCATTTGAAATTTGAGACCCCTCCCCCCTTTTCCCACAAAGGAAGGTCGGGGGAGGGGTAATTTTTTGCGTCATTTGTTAGAGAACATCAATATCAGTTAGAATGCCCTTCGTTTTGTTAAAAAATATCGAGCCCCTGCGTTATAAAAGAGGTGGACGACTGATCTGAACTACATGGTAAGGTAAAACCGTCAAACATTGACACATCTTTAGTTATTAATTTTTTTAAATTTTATTAAGATTTATAATTTTTTTTTTCTTAGCAGAAAAATTAGCTTCATGTATTAGTTTCTAAAATGTAAAGTAATTTATTGATTATCATAAACGGTATTGAAAATATTTAATATATATGTATATACCATAATTAGTCAATGTTACCCTACATGTGGGTAACATTGACATGCCTTGTTTTTTCTTGCTTTATGCATTGAAATGGCAATGTTACAATATAGGAATTTAATTTTGACATAGAACTTTATTTTTATAATTTGACAATTTTAAATTTATTTAAAAAAATTGGTCATAAGTGCATTTTTATGAAACCAATTATTTCCTTAGCGATAAATAATTTTTCTATTCTTATTATAAGTAAATACTAGGTAGTAAATAAAGGAATAATAACATAAGAGTGAACTTTATTGTAATTTTAAGAAAATTTATAATATACATGCAATTAATTAACAATTAAAGAATTTTACTCCGCATCGAAAAAATTTGTTTGAAAAAAATACATGTCACGACGAATTCGTGGTTGAGGCAGCACGCGTACTGTATCTGTAGCAAAAACGTAACTTTTGTCTGTAATGTCCGGAAAAGTAAAATGACCTCCTCGCTTTCTTAAAAAAAACGAATTGTGCATGAAATGGTACGCGAATTGCAGGTAAAACCTCTTAGAATGGAAGTTTCAAACACGAATTGTCACCATATAAAAAACAACACGTCGGTATCCATACGCCATAAGCCCTAAGCTTCGAGCAACGAGCGATGGATGGTGATATTATCTACAGTAGTCATATACATTATTTTTAGAGCTAATCAACAGCGTTCTGGGACTCACTATGAAAATTTTAAAAGCCGTTTTCAAAGATGTGTCAATGTTACCCTACTGTCAATGTTAGCCTCCTTTACCTTATATGCGCGCTTATGTATTTGTGCGTCCGTCGATAACAGCGCTATCTATTATGATTAGAAAAAATTGTTTCAGACAAATCCTACGTATTTTTAGCCATAGAATTCGAATCTGCAATAAAAAAATAGAGGTTCCTATTTAAGATTTCAAAGTTGACTCTCTGCCCACCCCCTGAGGTGGGAGTAGAGAGTCAAGTGTAGTATCAATCGATAATTTTTCAAAAGTATTAAAGACGTATTTTTGTTTTTTCGATTTGATGTGTATTTCGCAAGATATTTGATTGTTATATATATATATATATGAATATATATATATATATATATATATATATATATATATATATATATGAATATATATATATATATATATATATATATATATATATGAATATATATATATATATATATATATATATATATATATATACGAGTATGAATATATATAGTGAAATCTCCTTCTACCACTACTAAAGATGGGTTCGGCGTTACTCGTTCCATTCGAATTACTCATTTTACTCTCTGAAATGTTCCGTAACCGCTTTTGTAGTGCATAAAATGAAATTTTTGTCGTTCGGCTATTACTGCGTGGAGTAAAAAGAGTTAACTCCAGTTATTCTGCCTCGTAGAGAGTGGATTTAAGAGTGTGCATGCGTAATAGCATTAAATGTTTCAATTATAACTGTTTTCCGGAACAAACTTGACGGTTGTAAAATAAAAATAACGTTACTTGCAATTTCATGGGGTAAAGAATGAAAAATATCGGTCTGCATTCGAAAGTGACATTTGAAGATAAATTCTGCATATAGTTATCATCAACTTTGTCTAAAGCAATTTTGAACTTTTTCGTCCACCTCGTTATCATCAAATAAAATTTCTTTTATATTTAAAATAATTACTTTTCATTGGAATATTGCTCTAACTCCGAATTAATAGCCGAACCCACAATAAATAGTCGTTCTACTGGAGCAGATAAGGGCAATGAGATGTTAAATTTGATTAAACGCAACGTAACTAATTATGCGAGTTATAATTTATGATCTGTTTTTAAAATCATAGATCATTTATCAAGATCAAGATTTGTAAAAATAAAACGATCTAGATCAGATCAAAGATCTTACTGATCTAGATCAGTCACAATTAATTCTGTTTCTAAATAATGAATTTTCAGGGATTAAAGGTATGTGATGCTGCATACAATTGCATATGGTATGATATGGATAACGGTGTCGTACAAAAGAGTTTGATAAAGATAATGATACAAAGTCAAAAATCACTTGTAATTTCGATTGGCGGCGTATTAGATCTAAATATTATCAGTTTTGGGCGGGTATGTAACTCTACCTAATTGTACTATATTTTATTCTATTCAATAATTCTAATTTTTAGGTTGTGCGTGCTTCATTTTCCTTTCTGATGTTTCTAACTAATACAAGATCAGATTATACAAAAACCATATGAAAATATATCTAACATAAATTTATATTATTTAGTTATTATATTTGTTTTGAAAATGTAAAGTACGTCAAAATGTTGTATTATTTTAATTTTAGTAGGACTATATGTACAATACAAAACAGATGCAAAATTGCATAAATTTAATTAGTATTTAGATTTAAAAATACACGTACTACACTGTAAAAAATTAATGTAAGTTGACAATACATTAATTAATTAAAATAATAATAATTTTACGATGTTTTATGTTGTAATTTTTACAAGTTATACTAAATTTATCTAAAAAATATAAAATTACAATAAAAAAATCTAGTAAAATTACTATGATTATCAATGTAAATTTATATTCATTTTCTACAGTATATGTAATAATATTGTACGGAAATAAAACTTTTTTTTTTTATTTTGATATTATTTTTATTTAAATATATTTGTCGGAATTCATAACTCCTTCTGAAACCACTTTTAAGGGTAAACTCCACTCTGACATTTTTTAAAAAAAAGTCATTTTTTTGCATTTTCTGAAAGCTTATAGTTAGTAGAATAATGCGTTAAAATGGTTTTTCGAAAATTTAACTGTTGGCGGAGTTACAGCGAATATTTTTACAAAATAATAAGAATCCAGATTACTAAGTTTTTTCCGACAAAGATTTTATAACAAAATTAGTATATTCGACAAACATTTTCGAAAAATTATACTATTTGAATTTGTCGTTACAAGGAAGTCACATGAATATATTTTTTCAAAAAGATAAAATAACCTCGTTTATTAAAAAAATTGAATTATGGACTAAAAATTGTCAAGATGACAATTTTGACATGTCTTCGAATTTAAAAAATAATTGTTGCATTGAAAAAATAAAAGAAGATAAAGCTCTATTTATAGGACACTTACAAAATTTAAAACAATATTTTAATCATTATTTTCAAGATCTGGAAGAAAATGCAAAATATGAATGGATACGAAATCCGTTTATTGTCGAATATAATGATAATGGTGAAGTTTTGCGTGTAAAATTATTTTTTCTCAAATATATATATATAAAATAATAATGGAAACTGTCATTAAAATTTTTGATAATTGTTTCATTTATTTGTTATTAACAATTTTTGTAAGGACATTACTGACGTCACAAGCCTATTGTGCGCAAGCGCAGAAGAGTTGGTGAGATATAATTTTGAAAACGTATGTCGTAGTAAATGTTGATTTTTGTTGATTCCGTTACGCCCAGCCAATAGCTTGTATCGGTAACCGTGGCAATACTTGTGCGATTCTGATGTCGACATAAGTTTTGCGATGACATTACTGACGTCATCACGACATGTTTTTAAATTTTTTAGGAAATCTGGGCATCTTCAAAAAAATGATAAATTAAACATCACTTTTTAAGCCAGGTCCAACCAAATAAAGAAATAAAAGAAAAATACGCTAAACTTCCCCATTTTGAACTAATAATTAATGAACGGGAAAAATTAATAGAACTTTCTTGTGATAGCGCGCTAAAAGATCAATTCAATCCGAATAATCCGGGGAAATTCTGGTTGGAAGTAAGCAAGCAATATCCCGCCTTATCATTAAAAGCTATAAAAATTCTTTTACCTTTTGTGACCTCATATATGTGCGAAACAGGATTTTCCACATTAGCTGTTATCAAAACAAAATGTAGAGCACGATTAATATTGGAAAACGAAATACGAGTGGCACTTTCTTCACATAAACCGCGATTTAGCGAATTATGTGCGAAGAAACAAGTCCATACTTCTCATTAAAATTGATTTTTATTGTAGTTAGTATTATATTTAATATTAATATAATTTATTTTTAAACAATTTTTGTGATTTTTGTTGTGAGAATAAATATTTAGGAATTAGAGAAATTATTTACATTACAAAATTTATACTACTTTGGTGATTATTATTTCAATAAAGAAATGATGTACAAATTGTTTATAAATTTCTTAAATAGGGGGGGCAGAATTTATTCGTTTAATACAACTTATTTATTGTATGTTGAATGTTGAATTAATAATTCAATAATAAATTTAATGTTGTTAATTAATTTATATAAAATAAAAAATAGTATACTTTTTAACTGGCTCTATTTTCTACAAAATTTATAATTTAGCCAAAAAAAGCAAAAAAAAAAATTTTTTTTATTGGAAAAAAATTTTTTTTTTCTATTTTCCAAATTTCAAAAAAATTCAAAAAAATATATATTATTCTACATAGGATATTGTATCTCAGGTATTTTTTCGGTACATTAATTATCGTTTTTGTAGAAAATAGAGCCAGTTAGAAAATATACTATTTTTTATTTTATATAAATCAATTAACAATATTAAATTTATTATTGAATTATTAATTGAACAATCATTATGTAATTTTCAGAACAGTCAGTTACAATAAATAACTTGTATTAAACGAATAAATTCAATATTAACTACAACATGTTTTGTATTTGAGCTACCTGTCTGAATATAGCAATTACAACTGTGTGAATTGACGTTAATGTAAATTAATACAAAAATACAATTAATTATTAAAATATTAAAAAAAGTTAGATATACATATATAAACTAATACTAAATAAGATTCTATATATAAGACAAATAAATAATTAAATATTTACCGCTTCAAAATTTCTTTCTATATTATCAATAGTATGTGAAATAATTTCTCTAGATAAAGAAAATGGATGATCACAGTTTTGTATCTAATATTATTTAGCAAATATTTATTTGCGCCAAGCCGCGTAATTTTTAAATTTAATTGTTGTATTTTATGTAAGTGATGTCAAAAATTTCAGTATGTTTTTCAGTAATTTTAAATTCGTTCGAATAATGATCAATTTTATTAACTAATATTTTATTAAATGATTTCACATTGTTGTTTGCGTATTGAGGGCATCCGTAGATGGATGTAATATCAGCTCCAACTGTGTGTGTAACCAGTACCTATCTGTAAACAATTACAAATTATTAAAAAAATATTTTAGTTTTGTGTTAAATTGTCATGTAAAATGTAATATATCATTTTCATTCGGGCTCTTCAGCTTATGTGTGTACTAATTCAATAGCAAAAAGGTTTGTTATGAAGTGTTTTCCAAGAAACTCTAAATGAAGAAAGCTTTTGGTTATTAGATTGAATTGCAAGTCAATAAATTAATCTTTTCTCTGAGGAAATGTAACGTTCTTCTATTTGTGTTAAATGTATTCTTATTTTTTTACTGGTATGTGTATTAAATATTGTATTGTTTTCGAGTTTATTTTCAAGAGAACATTTGAGAAAAAGTATAGATTTATGGAAAGAAAAAATTAAAGATAATGCAGTGCCTATTTTTTTTTTATTTTTAAGTCTCCTTTTGTTCACCATAAACCACTAAAACAATGCATCATTAACATTAACAGATTATCCTTGGACGTAACTCAGAAACAGATTAAAGTTACAAGAAAAATTGGTAACATATAATACATATTATAACAAATTACTTTATAGAAACAAAATTAGAGCATTGAGAAAAAAACCATAAATACTTAGAAACTTCAGGAATTAATGACGAAATGAGTCAGTTTATTTCAAATTTTATTATTATATGTTATTTAATTTTCGACAATATATTCTCGTCCTCTCCAAAATAATCTGTACAATACAATCATTTACAATTAAAATTAACAACAATGTATAATATATTAATATACAATTTAAATCAAATGTAAAACTACTTGCATGATTAAAATATAAAAAAAATTAATTAAAACATGTTAAATTCAGTTAAACATGAAAATAGAAAAAAATAATAAATATTGAAAAAAACCGAAGTAGGTACCTACTTATATATTTCATATAAAATTCTAGTAACGCATTATTATATTATTAAATTAAATTTTATATGAATTTTAAAAATATATAGAACAGATAAATGAATCGGTTGGTTTGCTTTGGTTTTTACCGTTTTTACTAGTAAAACGTGGGTAAAACTGATGTGTGTTTTGTTTTTGAAACACGTTAACCTTGATAGTTAAATTATAAATAAAAATTTATTATTTTAAAATATTGGCTTTCATTTCACTGTTTACCATCTTATTTCAAATCATCAACTTGGCAAAGATATTTTAATGAAATATACTTGATTTGTTTGTACAGCATATCTACAAATAAAGAAATTTAAGTATTTGCATACAAGTTGCAAAATTTATAAGATTATCTGTCTAATGTTTTTTATTGAATATGTATTTATTAAATATTTTTATATTTTTTAAAAGTATGTACAGTTTACATTGTAAACCTACAAATGCAAGTATCCTAACTTTCATTGCCTTGCCCACACTGAATGGAGTTTTAAAACTTTTACAAAATTAATATAAAATAAATTCTGTTTGATTCTATATTATTAAATTTAAATATTTTATTATTATTTTTATTAAGTTAATTTTATACTAATATTAAATAAAATAATATAAATATTATTATAATAAATTATTAAATTTAAAATCATCCATATGTTCTCGCCACTTATAGTGCGCATGTCAATATTAGGTAAGGCGTCTGTTGCCCGTTATCCGTTGTGTTGTGACCAGACCAGGGAGGACCGGGAGTTTTCACTTGAATAGCAGAACATAAACCGTGAAAAACTTTGAACCGATTCCGACAGATGGCGTGCCAAGTTTTTTAAATGATTTTGTATTCGTTAGATGTCACTAGCTTAATTAAACTAATTAATTAAATTAATTAAAACAATTAAGATTTGAAGACGATTTTTGTTTAGAAATCTCAAAAATTTATCAGGTAGAAACAGGGACGACCTTGGTAGAAAATATATGTACATGTTGGAAAACGAAATATTATTTTATTCTTAATTTTGTCTTTATTGTGCGAACTGAGTTTTGCGATCGTGATACTTTTTTTAAAATATTTGGACCCTGCCTCTATTTGCGATTATCAAATTGGATTTGGAATACTGGATAATTTGGTTTATCATTGGCTGTGTTTTTGGTACTTGATTTGGATTTTCAACTGATTTATGTTAGGTTACTGACGATAATTGGGCGCTTTCGTACACGGCTTTCTTTTATGAATATTATTAGATATTTAGGAAGGTAAGTTAAACATTTTATTACTGCATATGAATAAAAAAGCTATTGAAATTAATACCCTGTATGTATCTTATGGCAATTTTGTAATGTATAATATTTTTTTATAGATCCAATATTCTTGTTGCGTACCGTCTTGCGTCCAGTACCAGAATCAAAGGAAATGTCGGTTTCCAAATCCGGAATTTTTTTATATTATCTATGGTAAGGTTATATTGTAACCACTAAATGAAAAATATGAATTATCTATTTTTTTGCTCTATATTTTATATTTTCATTTTAATCGAACAATGCATAATGCATAAAATCATAAATAAAATTTGAACATATGAGTAAAGAACGAATAATAATTCTATATTTACTATAAACATAAAAAATATTTTGTTATTATATACACCGTTTATATTCATATCAATTATTTTGTTAAATAAATTGAATGAATGAAATTAATTGTAGTCGCCCAACAAACACAGGGAACTTATCATAAGATGAGATGTGGCAAATTTTGATATATTTAAAATATTAGAAATCTTTCAGAAAGTTGTTTATTATGATGTTTGTTTGAGACAATCGTATCAATTATGTTTGCTATAAATTACTTGAATTATATTATTCTATTCTATAAAACGTTTCGGTATTCTATCATATATTACTATTGCGAAAACATTTGATTTAACAATATCTTTTTCAATTTTAACATACAATATTATTTTCTATGGATATGCACATTCAACTATACGAGTTTTCAAATTTAAAAAATCCGTTGTAAGAAACATATTTTTATTATGAGACCGAGTGTCTTGTAGAAATAATTTTTAAAAAGATCATATATAATTTTTTCCTCTTATTTATTTTACATTCATACGTGTATATAGGTTTTTATTAACTCTATGAAACAGAATTTTTTAGCCAAAAAATTGCATCCATTTATTTAACCAGTGGTTGGTGAGATAATAAGAAATTATAAAATATATTTCTAATTTTAAAAAAATAAATAAAGTAATAGCAATTTTTTAGTGAGATCGGAATACATCAACTATTTCATAAATCAAGTATCATAACTTAACTTTAATAATGAATATTTTCAAGTTGTTATTTATTTATTTGTAAAATGTGCAATTTATATTTTATATATATATATATATATATATATATATATATATATATATATTATTACATTATATTATATTTTATATTTTTATATTTATATTTATATTATTTTTTGTATTTTTGTACTGTAACACTGAACATTGTATGTTAATAAAATTTTATATATTAAATGTAAACTTTGTATTAATTTTAAATTTAAATTTAAATAAATGCGCAAAATTCAAAAATGTACACTAGCGCCACACGAAAGCAAGCAGAGCGGAATTGGTACAAAGTATCTGTTTGATGACGTCACATGGTCATGCCTGTTTATCATTGAGTGCGCCATCCCGGTCGTCCCTGGACCAGACCATGTGACCATTGCATGTGCACGTTGATTTCGCTTTAGAAGCGTAAATATGGTGTTATTTCGTTTATTTAATTTAATCAGTGATTTAGTAATATATTATATACAAAGATTAAAATTCTTTTACGCTAGTTGATGTTATTCAATTATCTGAAGAAAATTAGTATTGGAACTTCACGCAAAAGTGAAAATTTTTCAAGTGCATGTGCTCTTCGTAGATACAAGTAAGTAAATAAGTATAATTTATTTAATTTTGTTGATTTATAGTAGCATATTCTTTATGTTATTAGTTAGATTTACAAGTTTTTTTTTAAATTTTAGATGACAGACATTCCAATTTATCAAGCATCAAATCATAATATAAAACCAAATATGGATGGATGATGATAAAAACAAAAGAAATTACTATATTCAATAAAGTTTTGAGTGTAATATAGTTATGGAAGAATCATTTAAAAGGAAAAGGTATTTTAATTAGATTTTTTTTTAAAACTATTATAGATATTTTATGCATGGTATAAAATAATACAAAACTCATATTAACACGTTGAAGACCGCATTGAAAAATCTTATTTCTCACATAGGGACCGGCATTTTTTTTTATTGTTAATTACATATATTATTTTTTAAATATGTTTTTAGTGTAAAATAATTTTGTTTGATTTAAAAAAATCGTTTTAAAATGAGGCTATGTCAAATTAACTAACTCCGCTATATGCAGTATCTCTTCGAGGGACCGGCGAATGGACTACTGTACATAAATTGAATTTAAATCATGCCCACCGGTGTACAAGCGGTCCCCAGGTAAAACATGTCGTGTGCCCACCCGAGAGCACGCGGGCCGGTAATGTTGTTGCGGAGTGACCCACCGGTGGGCATGCGGTCTTTAACGTGTTAAAATAAAACCGCTTTGGATTATAGTTCTATATTAATATTTATTAATAATCGACGTTTCGACGAACTTAACGTATGTCTTCATCAACTTTTCTTGATCAAGACGTACGCTGAGTTCGTCGAAACGGCGTTTATTAATAAATATTAATACTGAACTATAACCTGTAGCCATTTTATGTAGTTTCATAAACTATTTAATATCATTAAAATATAACGTTTTGCTAAACCCTGTTTTAAATAGATTTTTGACATCTGCATTAAAATTTAACATTTATTTATGCAAGCAAGCATTAGATATTTTAATAGCTGTGATGTATTTAAGGATTGCGTATGTTTTCAAAATGTATAACAACGTAGGGGACTACCTTTGAGACATTCAATTTTTTGAATATTGTTTAACACTTGCTTTAACACATTCAATACAATATATTCAAAATTTCATACGAACGTGTAATTTTTTTTATAAAATTATATTGAGTTGTACGACATATTCTTATTATTCTTATCGGAACATGTTTAATAGAATTATTCTGTATAATTTCTGATATTTAAATAAATTTCATGGCGCATAATGTTAGTATATTACTATAGAGATTTAAATAGAACTGTTTAGAATGATGATAAATTCATGTATAATAGTTATATCGATCAAGCTTATTTTAAATATCTAGTGACGATTATGTGTGGGTGTTCAGATCTAGTAAACAAGTCACTTTGTTTTTCATTTTAAGAATTAATTACTGTGTTATAGGTAATTATTGGCATATGTACATTAAAAATCAAATAGCTGTATTGAAATTGAACCAGTTGCATTTCAGTTGCATAAAACCAGTTGCATAAAACCGGTTTCTGTAACTTTGGCTTATTATTTTTACCGTTTATCCGGTTTTTAACGTGCGAATTTAAGTTTGACACTTAAACATAATTTTTGTGAGGTTGTATTTAGTAATATATTTTAAGATTTTCATATTTTTTTCTATAAAAAAAAAATTATATTTCTAGTAGTTATTTAAAAATGTAATAGAAAGTCATGTATTCAGTTAGATAAGTTTTGTATATTACTATATAAATTATAGATTTATAAATAAATAAATTTATCTTTTTAATTTAATCATCAAGGTCAACGTATTTCAAAAACAAACCACGCTTTAGTTTTACTAGCAAAAATCGGAGTCAACCAATCAGTTCATTTGGTTTTCGTTTCGGAATGAATACATTACAACTGTGACATGTAACTTTTGCACCATTTTTATTTAAATTTTTATTATAGCAATTTATTACCGTATTCTTTATATTTATACTATGCGCAAATATGTCTGTAAAAAACGTAAAACGAATATTTATATTTTGAACATTTCCACGCAAAATTCATAAAATGCTAGTATAGAGATTATATTGTTTAATGTTGTGTTTAGGTCTGTGTCATACTGGTTCTAGCAGCATTCAACAATCTCGTCTATGCAGTCGGCGAATGTGGCAGCTGCAACTGTTTGAATTCTACATTCTAAGATAAATTCTATACTGAGTTTACGATCCAGAGATACAATCATGGTTGGGTGGTCGGTTCCAGTTTGACCTTTCCAAGAGCTAATGTTCTTGTAGCTGTAATCGGTGATCAACTCTATGATGTTTAGGTAAATTACCGAAAATTTCTGTTTATTTAAGAATATTGACGTGCTGCAATTTCTGATTTATTTGTATGATTTTATATCAATGTGGCTGTCTCCACTCTAATAGAATTTCTTTATTTTAATCGTTTTCCATTATACTTTTGTCTAAAATTAATATATTCTAAATATTGTGTTCTAAAATTGTATATTTGTTGAAATAGATCAGTTAATAATAAAGAATACGAAATACGCCCAATCTTTGCCGCCAAATTAGTAATTTTTTATAGTTTTTTTTTTTTTTTGGTTTATGGAAGATAAATTTAAAAAATATATACATTAAATGCACTACATTAAATAATATATAATAATATATAATTAAAAAATATATACATTAAATGCAACATCTATTAATTATTTATTTATAATTTACAATTTACAGTGATATAAAGTATAGTTTATAACACTCGTCGAAAAATATGTGTTTTATCGATAATTTTGATATTAGTATTAATGATTATTCAGGACGCTCACAAAAATTGTTTTGGTTATATTTACCCTTCAAAGATATTTTAAACAATGAAGTTATATTAAAAACGAAAGTGTGTGCGATACATAAATTTTTTTAAAATCAAAAAAGATCCAATAAGCACTGTAAAAAAGTTTTTTTGTTAATTTTTTTTTTTTTTTTTTTTAAATTATTACAGATAAGCACAAATTAGCCTTACAGTAGTAACATATGAATCAACTGTTTTTTGATACGATTTATTAAAATTTTATAATTTTTCATATATTTGTGATGTTTTACCGAAGTATTCATATTGGCATATATACTGGGTGTTCGTTCGTTAAGTTCGTATGGGCCTTTAACATGCAATTTCGATAATTTGCGATATACTACTTTCGGAAAAACACTTAGAATACTTTTTGATAGACAATAAAAAGTTCTATAATTTGGTTTTAGTTTTAATTTGCTAGCATGTGCCGTTTGGACGCTAGAATTTTTTTTTTATTTTTTAGTTTTTATTTTTTTTCTCAAAAACTATGAGGTGTAGGAAAATAAGCATGATATGAAAAAATGCGGAATAATGAGTACGATAATTGAGAAAAAAAAAATAAAAACCAAAAAATCAAAAAAAAATTCTAGCGCCCAAACGGCACATGCTAGCAAATTAAAACTAAAACTAAATTATATAACTTTTTATTGTCTATCAAAAAGTATTCCAAGTATTTCTCCGAATTTAACTCGAGAAAGTAGTATATCGCAAATTATCGAATTTGTATGTTAAACGCTCATACGAACTTAACGAACGAACACCCGGTATATGTAGATACGTATTCACGATTATGCAAAATTATAAATTTTCAACGTAATATAATATGTTATCTTTTTCAATAATAATTTCTCTGTTACAAAGCATTTCGTTTAAATACTTTGGTTTGACGTTGGTTTTGTGATGTACGGAGCGGAATAAAAAAAATTAACAGCATTTAAATAAAAGAATTTATAAGAAAGTTTACAATTTTTATTTATATACATATGGAAAACATTCTACAATAGAAAACCAAAATTCAAAAATAAAATTAAACATCTAATCTATTCTAACGACAATAGTAACACAAATTCTCGCGCTGGATTCTAAGTTCACAATAACAAATAACAGAAAAACTATTAATACAAAACAAATGTTACTGCCTACAAATGTTTTATGCAAAATTTACAAAAGATACTTAGCTTTTCGTTATTTATTTTTGAGAATTATAGAAGTTATGATTAACATTGTTTTATTGCACGAACGAAAACTTCATTATTATGTAAATTAATTTGAGACTCGAACTGAACTGAAATGTAAAAAAATCGTTACTATTTTTTACGAAACTGAAACAGGAACCGAACTGATTATTCAAAAAAATGTTGAACCATTTTCTTTGACACATCAGTTAAAATTGGTTTCGTTTATATAAATTTTTTAAATATAGATCTGTACTAATAATATATGAATATTATAAAAATATATTTATATTTTTAATAAAGTAATCGGACCATATTTACATTATTATAAAAATAACGTTTATGTAACTTGAAAATAAATGTATAAAATAATATTAATGATCATTTTCTTAAACATTGACATTAATTTATTTAAATTTTATCACCAGCAAAAACAAGGTTGTGTATCGCTAAAAAAAAGTAAACGGTTTGGTTTACGGTTTTCAATATTTTGTCTGTTTGTTTTTTGTTCCGGTTTAACATAAAATGAAACTGGACGTTTTCTTTTTATATAAAAACCGAAATTGCTTACCATAAAATCATCGATAAACAATGTGTTTTAAAAAATCTTAGGCCCGTATTTCCAACTTATGTTTATGAAAAAGTGCTTTAATTTTTCACTTTAAAATAAATTTTTGCTTCTACCTTTTTTCAAATATGAATAGTATTCCTATTTTTGATATATTCTTCTATAATATTATAAAATCCAAATAAATTAATAAAAAGTTGCTTAATAATTAATTTTAAATAAACGTCAAAAGTATTGAGGTGAGAATACGGGTTTTATTAATTTGAAAAGAAAAATTGCATATTAGAAAAAAAACATTTCTAAATAGGATATTCTTTTATTATAAAAGCTGTTCACACTGTTTATTTTAATTTAAAAATTAGATATAATAGAATATATTAAAACTATTTATAAAAAACAATGAAAAATAGAAACATAAATGTTTTTTTTTTGAAAGAAATGATAAAAGCACTTTCGTTTATTTCATTTATTTATTATCATTGTAAAATAGTTAATTGTTTTTAAAGTATATTATATTCTAATTATTATAATAATATAATTTTGATTGATATTTTGTCTGTTTTTTTATATAAAAAATCTATAAAAATTAAAATATTATAAATAGTTTTATTGAAAAAAAAATAAAAAAAATTGAACTGGAAACAAAAACAGAACCATTTGTCATTGAAATTTTTAATTATTTGAACTCGTGTTATTAGTTATAGATAATTTTAATTAAAAATATGTCTGTAATTTTTTAACGTAGATTATTATTCACTCTTATTACGTTACAAATGGCTAATTTTAATGATGCAACAGCAACTAATATTTAATAAGTATTTATAAAGGCTTTTTCTTCTTCTAATTTCAATAATATGCATATATTTTGTTATTTTCAAAATTAAAATTATATAAAATAAATACAATAAAATTCAAATACAAATTTTGACAATAAATAGCGAATTATCAAGAAATATAATGTTATATTTAAGATTATTCTTATATAAAATAATTATGCAACTTTGAAATCTTACACCTGATGAAAATCTCTATTTTGCTGTTGGGCAGTGAGGTCATAAAAGTATCATACTTTATACATTTTATCTGCTAAATATGTTAATAGTTTCAAGCATACGCACACATTTGTAAGTAAACTGTAAGATTAAAAATAATATTGAATTTTATTGTAACTATAAATACTTGAACAATAACTTTTTATCATCGTAACTAAATGAGTTAAATTAATTAATAACTATATATTATGACGGCTGACGGGTGTATTCTGTATCCGTTAAAAATAACGGTCCGTTAAAATGAAAATTCTTAAATTCCGTAAGAAATCTTGTTGCTATATAGCAAAATTTCTTACGGAATCTCAGAATTTTCATTTTAATGGACCGTTATTTTTAACGGAAACGATACAGAACATATCCGACACGGATATATTACATACTGTTTCTTTTTGTCGCATTTATGTTAGGATTATAGTAGTGGCTAAAATACACACCTGTCACATGCATGCGTCATACGAATACTAGAGACGCCATAATGTCGATAGAATGATGGCGCGCAAAATATTAATTTTTTAATAATTAATTATTAAAATATAGAGTAATTTTTTGTTTTTATAATATTTATATTTGAATCACAATAATCGTTTTGGGCGAATAAAATTCATACGTAAAGAAATGGCACAATCTCAGTGTTGGTACTTGTTGAAAGATTTATTTTGACATAAAGAAAGCAAATGATAGTCTTCCGGTATAGGAAAAACTCAATATTTTTTAAAAATTGCTTGAGTTTAGCTTTATTTAGAATATCAAAAAAGTTGTTAAAACAAAGTTGTTTATTATAATACAATTTTATACTCATATATAGAAATTTCTGACGCAAACTTTTATAAATATAGGGTTGATATTTTTTTTTCTAAATATTTAAATAATATTAACTGCAATTTAGATTTAAATATTACCGTATCACTCAAAAATTACTTTCTTATATTGTAGTTATGTTATTTTTATCAAATTTTATAATAAAGGATTGTTCCCTGAAAATGAAAGTTTTTTTTCAGTAAATAGCAAATTTTGTTGCAAAGTTGTTTGAGTTTGTAATAAATTAATACATTTTGCGAAATAACTACCAAATTATTCATTAAATTAATTTTACTATCGTCATTATCAAGGAAATTTAATCTAAGTTGAAACAATTTAATTAACAAAAATAATAAGAGTAATTTTAATATGAAACAAGATTAGAAGCATAGAAGTAAACCCATATATAGACCACTTTGACATTATCAGTTGGCAACGTTGTATAGCAATAAAATTATATAATTTTTGTCAGTACTGAAAGAATATTTTGTACGAAGCGACGGTTGCCTTTTATATTTTGGAATTAGAAAACAAAAAGAAGTATTAATCATCGACAATGTTTTTATTGTTTTTCACTTCGATTGAGGTACTTCCAAATCATGCATTTTGTATGAATTAACCGCTTCT
Organism: Clivina fossor; assembly: GCA_963966155.1. NCBI lineage: Eukaryota > Metazoa > Arthropoda > Insecta > Coleoptera > Carabidae > Clivina > Clivina fossor. The sequence goes on from OZ014551.1 coordinate 38,238,134, forward strand.
TTATGTGTCGAAAAACGTTGACCTCGCAATTTATTTCTGATGTGCGGAAATAAAAAGAAGTCATTGGGCACTAAATCAGTACTATCAGTACATTAAATCGACGTTTCGACAGGGTGGCCAAAACCTGGAAAACCGGGAAAGTCAAGGAATTTTGTTGATCCTGGAAAAGTCAGGAAAAAATTTGTTTGCCGAATTCACAAAATTACAAACACAAATTTTTTGCAAATTTGTATTTGTGTTATTATAATATCGAAAAAAATTTATGAATTTCACTTTTAGTATATTAAAATTATTTTTATTCCATTTTTTTTCACACCTACACTTAGAAATCTTTATTTTAATAAATATTTTGTGATTCACATTACTTAGGAATTTACATTGTTTTAATATTAATAATAAAAGTCAGGGAAAAATAAAATTGCTTCGGGCGCGAACAACTTTTGTTGAAAACCCCACACAGTAGACTGTTGTTTGTTTTCGGGCTCAAACATCATAGACATGTTTTGAAGCACTGCGATCGTATTTTTGGAGCATTTCTTTTGATTAATTGATACGAGCCATTTTTTGAGCGATTGACAAATTATGTGCGACCCAACACAAACCATTTTTTTTGACGTCCAAATGTTCATGCTATATTGAATGTATGCTGGTCCCACTAATGCATAAGGATGCCTCAATTTCACGATAAGTTACATGACGATCTTGCAGTATCAGTTCACTCATACACCATCATAAAATAACTTCATATTCATCATCTAGCATAATATGAAGAATTTCTATATAATTTTTTAAATTTTGAAAATATAGACATCTTACTTATCATTATATAACTTTTTCCCTGCAGTCAAAGAGTTAATAAACTTAAATTGAAATTTATTGTTAAAGGTAATAGATAAATAAGTACCAGGCACTAAATTAAGATTATCTTTATACATATATAAAATATTTAATAAATTATCTTGCAAAATATTATTTATTATTTAGAAAATAGAACAACAAAAAGTTTAAAGAAAACGGTTGTTCATGATTAAATTTGATATAAATATTATATCTATTAAAAAAGTGAGAGTCTTTTAAGTAATATGGTGATATTTAAAATTAAATCACAGTTAATGATGAACTGTAGCATGCATAAATTTTTTCTTTCTTTAATGAGAAAGACAGCCATGAAACAAAAAGAAACATGTGTAGTCGCAGCATATGGCATATTTCAATATTGAAATAAAATATACAATATTGTTAGTCAATGCTAGCAGTATTAGTATTTACATGAGTGTTTATTAGCAACATTCTACATTGTATTTAAAATGTAATACATACTTTCTTTATATCGAAATAAACATTTCAACAAGCACCAACAAATGCCCTAAAAAGATTTATTTTTATAAATTAATAAAAAACCATAGGTAACCAACTTTTTTCGTCGAAAGGTTGATTTATTAATGAATTATTACAGAACTAGGATCTAAAGCCGGTTTATTCTAATATAATGAGTTCCGAAAGATTTTTTACTTCTTTAATTGAAATTTATATTTTGTGCCAATAAATTAACTGTTATTAACATAGTAAAAAAAAACTTTTAGAACTCACTATATTAGAATAAAATGTCTTTAACTTCTAGTTCTGTATTAATTTATATTAATAAATCGATATTTCGACGAACTCAACGTGCGTCTCCATCAGAAAAAGATAGAAATGATATTTGTAATAGATCGTAAATGTAAATTTTATTTAACATTTTGTAATTTATGCAACATTTCCAAACAAAAATTTAAAAGTATTTTTTGTAATAACTTACATAATTTTTTATTTTAGAAATACAAATATATCAATATGAAGAAAATCCGATATACTGGTTTAACGAGGATTCTGGAAGCCATGAGTAATTTGAGTACATAAATGCAAGAAAATTTTACAAACTTGTAAACGGAGTTACTTTCCCGAAAATACAACAAAATTAGAAGAGAAATTTACAGAAAATTCGGTAAAATTAAAAGACAAATTAATAGAAGTTTCTAGAAGAGTCGATGAAAATTCTGAGAAATTAGAAGAAAAAATTGACGGAAAGTTCGAAAAATTTAGAAGAAAAAGCGGCCCAATAATTACTAGAAAAGCGAAGAATCTTTTAGAAGAAACACTACAAATATTTAAAAAAAAATATGGCAACTGTGTTTATTTTTATATTACCATTTTTACCTTGTCCTCGCGAAATTGAATATTTTTATTTTGCAATCATTCGGTAAATTGGTCTAGCTTTCAAACTTTGATTGACAGTTTTTCCAGTTTCTTAAAACGGTACAGTATATTCTCTTTTACAATTGGAGACCTTTTCATAACTGAAGTAATAAATTTTCGGCTGGGGAAATTTTTATTCAATTCGGTCAAAATTTTGTTTATTTATTATGAAGAGAACCACAAAATTCCAAATGTGATTGGTGTGAGAATATTTCTCAGTCGTGTTTAAAAATGGTTTAAATGGTATTTTTTCGGTTATTGGTTTAGATGGATTCAGTTGTTTGGTTCGGTCGTCTAGCATTTGATGCTAATGTGATTATTCTTATTGGTTAGGGTAACTGTCATTGCTGCTCGAGCAACTTAAGGGAGATTGGGTTTTAATCCCAGTGGTTAGGTTAGGTTACGTCGAATGGAGCCGCAAAAAAAACGCAGTTAGATCTTTTAAGTCAAAATTTAAATTATTGTTGAAATCAGGATTAAATAGTCATGAAACTGTAAACAAATATTTATTTTATTATAGAGCTACTCTGCATTGCACTACGAGATGTACACCAGTAATGTTACAAATTGGTCGAAATTTTCGTACGAGACTTGATGCTTTGTATCCTACAGCTAATCATAACGTTTACATCAATCAAAATAGACAAAAACATAACTTTCAAGGGAATCGCACAAAGACTTTTAATCAAGGAGAAGCGGTAATGGTTAAAGACTATAGAACAGATAGTTGGCGTCAAGCGTTGATCACGGACCAGATGAGCCCCGTCATGTACAATGTTTGTCTAAATGATAATCGCCAGTGGAAGAGACATGTTGATCAGATGCGTCCGTGCCAGGCTGAATGGACTGAGCCACAGGAGACCGATTTGGAAATATTCAGTTCTAGTGCAGGAGTACAACCGGGAGCGCGTGTGAAAAAAGTATCTATTCTAAAAATATAGAAAGAAAATCTAACACCTGAAACACATCCGAAGAAAATGTTGTTGGTGCAGGCTTCGAGATGCATATTTGTAGATTGCTTGGAGAAATTGTTTAGAAATCGGCAGTTGATTGATATTTGATGTGAGAAAAGAATTTTTCGATTTTTGATATTCGATATTCTAGTACGAGGGTAGTCTGAAAAGTTTTGAGCCTAACATAGAAACAAGAATTTTTTCGGTCAAATCTAGTTTTATTTTTCAACATAGTTTCCTTTTAAGTCGATACACTTTTTCCAGCGATGCTCTAACCTCTAACCCTTCCAAATAGTAGTTGGCGTCTTGCTCTGCAAAATAGGCGTTTCCGTATGCGATGACCTCCTCGTTCGATACAAATCTCTGTCCTTCAAGCCAAACTTTTAGCTTAGTAAATAGGAAAAAGTCGCTGGGGGCCGCCAGATCTGGTGAATACGGTGGGTGGTCAACCAATTCGAAGTGCAATTCGTGAATTTTGGCCATGGCAATCGCCGAAGTGTGAGCAGGTGCGTTGTCTTGATGGAACAGCACTTTCTTTTTTTTCAAATGCGGCCGTATTTTCGCAATTTCTGCCTTTAGCTTGTCAAGTAATGATGCGTAGTATACCCCCGTTATTGTTTTACCTTTTTCGAAAACAATTTTTTTTTACAGCAGGTTCTCCTTTTGACCAACCTGATCCAATAAGAAACGTGAACTCACCATTGTGTCGCCGTCTTCGAGCGCGAGCGCGATCTCGTCGACGTCTACTTTGTAATTCCTGTTCTGTCAGCCGCAAGCGGCGTTGTCGACCGCGCTCTCGCTCGCGGTCCCTTTCATGACGTCCGATGAAATATAAGTATGATCATTGGATTTTGTATTTTTGTTGCCTTGTTGGTGTTTTCATTTCTATTAACATTTGTTTGTTTACATTTGTTAATTCCATTAATTGTTTGAATATTAATCTTAATAAATGGTTATTTTCCATTATCCATAAAAAACTATAAACTTTAAAATTTATTTGACACTTTCAATATGATAGAGAGATTTATTTTTTTCATAGCTATCTCTGTCTTTTTCGGAGCAGGTTCACCCTTTGCAGTCTACTGTTTTGACTGTTCTTTCGTCTCAGGAGTGTGGTGGTGGATCCAAGTTTCATCTACAGTTATGAAACGACGCAAAAAATCTGACTCATTTCGCTTAAACCGGTCCAACATTGCTTTGGATATGTTCATTCGAATGCGTTTTTGGTCCAAAGTGAGCAAGCGCAGCATCCAACGCGCGGATAGCTTATGCATGTGCAATTCTTCAGTCAATATATGACAAACGCGTTCTTTCGATATGCCCATAGCCTCTGCTATCTCTCTAACCTTGATTCGACGGTCGTTCAGTATCATTTGGTGAACATTTTCGATGTTATCGGTGGTGGTCGCAGTTTTTGGCCGTCCCGAACGCTCATCATCAGCCAAGCTGGTACGACCACGTTTAAATTTAGCTGTCCATCTTTTCACGGTGGCAAATGCTGGGGGCCAGAGTCTCCGTAAACAGCGTCCAACTCGGTTTTAATTTGCGCAGGCGTGTTGCCTTTCAAATGCAAGAATTTAATCACGGCACGATATTCGATTTTTTCCATTTTTACAAAAACATTGCATACGGTATATATCTCATGGCAAGTTTTGTAATGTATCATATTTTTATATAGATGCCATATTCCTGTTGTGTACCATCTTGTGTACAATTTCATAACAAAATTAAATGTCGTTTTCGGAATCCGGAAACAAATTTTGAATTGTTTATGACATGGAAATTACATTGAATTAAAAGACAAGTCGGCAGTATATATCCATATGAATAAAAGAGTTTGTATTGCTCATTTTGAGAGAAGATTCTTCAGAAACTCGATGAAATGAACTCTTATGCCCCCGAATTACCAGCAGCCGGTTCCGAATTCGATGTTCATGTACCGTTTGCTGTAAATCCGTGGAATTTCTTTGTCCAACCCTATCAGTCAGCGGTTGCGCTGAAAGATTTGATAAAAAGTTTACAAGAACGTTATAAAGATGCTAATACGCATGAACGATTACAGCGATGTCCAAATAGTAGTTGGCGTCTTGCTCTGCAAAATAGGCGTTTACGTATGCGATGACCTCCTCGTTCGATAAAAAATCTCTGTCCTTCAAGCCAAACTTTTAGCTTAGTAAACAGGAAAAAGTCGCTGGGGGCCAGATCTGGTGAATACGGTGGGTGGTCAACCAATTCGAAGTGCAATTCGTGAATTTTGGCCATGGCAACCGCCGAAGTGTGAGCAGGTGCGTTGTCTTGATGGAACAGCACTTTCTTTTTCTTCAAATGCGGCCTTTTTTTCGCAATTTCTGCCTTCAGCTTGTCAAGTAATGATGCATAGTATACCCCCGTTATTGTTTTACCTTTTTCGAAAACAATTTTTTTTTACAGCAGGTTCTCCTCTTGACCAACCTGATCCAATAAGAAACGTAAACTCACTATTGTGTCGCCGTTTTCGAGCTTCTTCGACGTCTGCTTTGTAATTCCTGTTCTGTCAGCCGCAAGCGGCGTTGTCGACCGCGCTCTCGCTCGCGGTCCCGTTCATGACGTCCGATGAAATATAAGTATGATCATTTATCATTATCATTTATCACTGGATCATCATCAGCCAAGCTGGTACGACCACGTTTAAATTCAGCTGCCCATCTTTTCACGGTGGCAAATGATGGGCCAGAGTCTACGTAAACAGCGTCCAACTCGGTTTTAAGTTGCGAAGGGTTAGTGCCTTTCAAATGCAAGAATTTAATCACGGCACGATATTCGATTTTTTCCATTTTTACAAAAACACTGACATCGACTGACACAAACGACTGTCAAACAACAACCGAGCGTCCAAAATGGCTGAAATTTTCACAGGCATCTTTCAAAGCATATAGCATTGTAGTACCACAATGGTTTTGACGAGTAACGTCATCTTCATGTTGAGGCTCAAAACTTTTCAGACAACCCTCGTACAGACTGATTAACCTGTGGTGTACTAGTGATGGGTGAATAATACAAGAAATTTTATTCATTTATTTAACAATATAGTATAAAATAATACTCCTAGTAATTTTAAATCTATGAGGGATAACGGCTCGGTTAAAGTTAAAAAATAAGTAAATTTAATTTTAAACCTATAATAATAATTCTTACCAAATATCACGTATAAAGTTGCTTTTCAAATATTGATTTTTTTAATAACATCGCTGATTGTTGCCTGATGGGTTTTCCTCGATCTTTTTCACTGTGATTTAAACGCTTATATAAAATCGGTAAGTTTTTAAATTTGAGAATAAATCTTATATCATTCTCATCTATCGTGGTTAACTGATAAGTTGAAAACAAAATAAAGTAATGAACGCTAGATATTTTTTAGCGAACAAAGCCGATTATAACCGATTATAAAAATGAGTTTTTGACCTCGTTGATAGTTAGTCAATAAAATAAAAAAATAATTATGCTAATAACTTGTCTAGTAACTGAGACATGATCGGTTAAAATTAAAAAATAGTTAAATTTAATTTTAAACTAATAATTATAATTTTACTAAGTTTTTCACACGCAGAAATTCATCTAATAGATGGCATCCCTATTTTTTCGTTTTTTATCCCATATAATAGATAAATTAATAGGTAAATTTTTCAATTTAACAATAAATTTTTCAATTTAACAATAAATTTTTCAATTTAACAATAAATTTGTCATTTTCATTCATCTTGGTGAATTGATAATTTGCATTAAACAGAAACCGCAAACTGGACTGAACCACAGAAGACCAGGACAGGAACTGCCACTTCTGGCCATAGGAGGTGTTTGTTTGATGTTGTGGTAAGTGGATTTAGGGGATATTTAGTTACGCCATCATGCACGGCGCAAGTGTGGGCGCTGTATGTAAAAGAGAGAGATATATATGGTATTTAGATAAGGATAGATATCTATGTAAGTTTTTTTTCTTGAAAATGGAAAATTTTAAAATTAAAAATACAATTTTATATAATGTAAATATTTTTCTGAACATTAATATACAATTTTAGTGAATTAAGCGGTTGCAGCAGAATTATCATCGCCTTGGTCGTTCATTGTGCGATTTTGTGGATCCACTATTTCAATTTCAGCTCCCAGGTGTAATTTTTCTCTAAGATCCTTGTTGTCCCCTTCAATCAATATGCTTTGATCTACCGCGAATGTATTATGGGTTATTGCCCCGCCATAATATCCGACAATGATCAAGGCCTTTTCCACAATATTATTTATTTTCTCATTTTGAGCGGTGCCTTTGAAATGTTTTAGGGAAGTCTCCCCTTCGTTCTCAGCGATCGCTCTAGCAATAGCAATTATTATTAATTAATTAAAGTATTATTAATTAAAGTATTAAATAAACAAACAAAATTAAACAAATATATTATTTTATTTTATAAATATTGCCCTTCGAATGCTACAGCATTTTAAAATGTTATTGCTTTTTTTTTTCATCGATAAGTAAATCAATTTTTTTGTTTAACTTTGACACCTCTTCGGTCAATGAATCAATTTTACTGTTCGTATTTTGATGCAGCTGATATAGTTCTTTTGCAGCTGCAGCTGCAACACTTGTTCGAGTTGTTTCTGAAAAAAAAAAGGTAAACTATATCCATGTTTTTACTATAATAATATATGTTACTTACTGCGAGGTGTCAGTGTCACATCTTCTTCTCCATCTGACAGCTGCTAAAGTAATATAGTATTAATAAATATAAAATTTATAAAATATTTATTATATAACTTACATGTGATGAAGTGGAACTGCCGGACTCCAATCTCTTGTTTTTTTTCGGATTGCTCTATAGCTTCCGCATTTTCCACCCATCTTTTTTGTTTTAGTCCTGAGAACGCTGCAACATTAATGTTGCCAGCCCAGAAGAACCTGCAACATTCTGTTGCAGACCAGAAAGACCTGCAACATCTTGAATATCTTGCCTATTGGTTTGGATTGGCAAATCGCTTTCCAAAGCAGTATCTTCGGAGTCGTCAATTCCGAAGACTGCTTCCTCCGATAAAATTGCAGGAATTCTATTGTCAAAATTTGACAAAGAAATATTGCTCATCGGACCACCTCCGGTTTTTGTTTGGCTTGTCCGAATGGCCGACATTTTTGTCTTCGCTTTCATTTTGATGTCAGTCCAAGTCTGCATAAACAAGATAAGGAAATTTCTATGACAAAAAAAATGCATATTTTACTTGTTTAGGATAAAGTTTTAAAATATTTTAAAAAGTAATTGAGTATCAATTACCAAGTATTTTTTTAATTTAATTACTTTTTACTTTAAGTAATTTAAATACCTCAGAATTGAATTACTTTTTTATGAATTATTGTAATCAATTAAATTTACAAAGTAATTTGTCCAGTTCTGTAATACTAAACAGCACATTGATTGATACTACAAGCTAGGTTTTTGAATACAGTGGAACCTCGAGATACGAATTTAATTCATTCCATCCATCATTGAGCTCGTATAGCGAATTTCTCGTATCTAGAAACAAATTTCCCCATTGAAATTAATGGAAATCCAGTTAATCCGTTTCGGACCCCGAAAAATATCAACACAAAAATCAATTTTCCTAATAAATGCAGCACTATCTGACTGAAGCAACAATCTTCTTGGGTTGGGAGGCATCGTAAAATAATTATTTTCACGTTAACTGTAAAAAATATTAACTCACAAGCGCACAAACACGTAGATCAAAGAATACATACTGAGTGATTTGACAAGGGGATTCACCCAAGCTAAAGTTGCCCGGATCGCTACGGTGAATTCCCGAGTCGAGCTGGATCGAGAAACGCGCCACGCATATACTAACAGCCTGGCTTGTTGCTCGCTACTCGAGACGAAATTTTCGCTCATACTTTCTCGAAATTCGCGTATACATATAGAGGTGCTCGTATCTCGAGGTTCCACTGTATATCAATTCAATTGTTTAGGCCTTGTCTTAAAACTAGTATTAGCTCACATCCATCTTTTAGTATCAGCCGTAGCCATCATTCTTACCAGTTGTTTAGGAAAGAATCTTCGTATAATTTCTTTACCATCTTATTAATCGTCTCAATATACAGAATAGATATCCTGGTGTAACGCTACTTGACGTAAATAAATTAGAAATAATTTTTTCAACTAAATTTTTTAAAACTAGTTTGAGAATTTTACTAGGTCATTAGAATTAATTTCAGAAATTGATGATGAAGCAGGATTTGTTGTTGAAGAAGAAGCTGATTTAGTAACGTTAGCGTATGAAGCATTCTTTACTTTAGTCGGATTAGTAGAGATTGTACCAAGTACTTTTTAGCATCAAAGAAACTGCATCGATTTATTATCCGGTGTGAATTGATACCATGAAAATATTTGAAATAAGAACAATTGCGACTTGACGATGGATGTTTTTCGGAACAATTGGAGCAAACAATTTTTTCTACAGATACACTTTTTCACTGTTGGATTCGGACATCTGCTCTCGATGTGCCGAAAGTCTGACATCCGGAGCAACGTATTGGATTGAGAATGTATTGACCAACCGGCAGTGAGTACATAGCGATGCACACACGGCTCGGTAAAATTAAGCTATCGAAAGTGAAAACGTATGCACCGTTTGGTTCAGCTTTGCCTTTACGATATTTTGTTTGCGGTCGTATTGCAGTAACTTTTTGCGATTTGGTGTCAGCAAGTAATTCGGCTGTATCACATTTAACAAATCCGGGCAGTATATAAGTCCTTTTGTCGAGTTGAGTGTTTCATGTTTAATACATGAAACTGGAATATCACAAAGATTTCAGATTCAATAACTTATCAGTTTGTTTCTGATTACTCGTGACGACTAATAAACCTTCACGAATTTTGCGACAACTTTCTATCGATCTTACAATAACATTTAAAGTTTTATTTAAAATCATCGGATTTCTTTCATTAAAGTTGTTATTTTCACCAGTACATTTAACAAGAATAAATTGTTTGTATTGATTGGTATTACGTTTAGCAAAAAATGATGCTGAAGAGGAGAGGCCCTCCATAATGGATGGGCAGATCCGGAGGCCCGCATCAGATGATTTGACGACCGGAGAAAGAATATATTGTATTAATACAACGGGTGAACAAACTAATAAACAATGTAGAAGTTGTCAAAGAACCCCACTTGTATCACTATATACATATGGTATACAAAAAAAAACACAAATTAAGTTGAAACCACTTATTTATTTTCAAATTTACCAACAAAAAACTATTTTCTTCTAGATTTTATCTCTGCAGATTTACTTATTAAATTTTTTAAATTTATTTTCTTAGCCTCGCTGCTTTCAATCATTCAGCAGCGATTGTCCCATACTATTTCTTCTATATAGTCTTTTATTAATTTTAACTTGCTAAATGATATTTCTACCGAAGCAACTGTTAGAGGAAGTGTGAAGAACAAGATAGAAACAGATAATACATCCGATATATCAGTTTCTAAGCAATTATATTTGGTCATTACTAAGTTACTAACGTAGTTTAACAGCCAGTAGAGAAGTCAATTTTCCAGACCATCTAGTGGGATTTAGTTTTCTTAAAGTTATATTTGATTCGCCTGTGAACTTTGAAAGCAAATCCCATCTATTAATAGAATTTCCAAAAAATAAATATATTTCTTGGAGTGTAACGAAAAATGCGGATACATCTTTATTTTTCTCTATTGCATCTTTTACGACAAGATCTAATTATGGCTGGCACAATGAACGTACTCTGCATTTTGTTGAATGTTCTTTATTTTTTGTTGCAGACCATTGTAAATACCACTCATTATATTTTCTCCGTCGTATCCTTGACCAATACATTTTTCAATTGGTATCTTTATTTTTTCTAATATAGATAGAATTTTATTTTTAATTCTTTCTGAATTAAGATCTGTTTGATCAAAAAATCCCAAAAAAGTTTTGGCTACCAGTGCTATGGGGAAGTTTCTGCCCTGATCAACCATATGTATCACCGGTGCACAAACCTCGTAGTTCACTGGTGGACCAAATGTATCACCGGTGATATTCTACAGTATTATGTTCAAATGGATGGCAAAAATTGCTAGTGCCTAGAAGTGAGCACCTAATATGGCATTTGGTACATAAGTTAACTAATTAACATATAGGCCAAGTGGGGATCACCGGTGATTCACCTTGGTCGGGTTATGAATGATAAAATAATAAGAGTAGAAAAGCTTGAGGGAAATATTATTTATTAGTAAGTGTGAAAACTACATAGAATATAAAATAATACAAAATAAAATCTAGTTTTATTGACAGCAAAAATTTTCTATTTTTTTTAACAAAAAAAATGTAAAATTAGTGTTTCTTTTGAAAACATTCCAAACAACACAGAAAGTGGAAACCAGTTTAGCATTCTGCGCTGCTATTTTCGATTTTTTGTTAATGCCATACTCTTTGTCATAACATCCAACACACCGTTTTCTCTTTTTTCGATTGTCTTTTGTTTTGTCAACGCTCTCTTTCAGTACGTGTTTGGTTTTTTACTTCTTTTTCCGTTATCTATAACGTTCCCAAGCCAGCCCATCACAAGTGCTTCTCTAAAATCTGCTACTTGAATTTTCTTCTTGTTTGATTATTGGTATAAGATCAGATTATTATTTAAACGGACGTACCAAACAAATATTCGAAAGCAACCTTGTGGTACCATCTTATAGATCGACGAAGAACAGTAAAATAAGAAGCCAGTTGATCCGACAAGTCAATACCCATCTTAAATTTATTATAAAACACAATAGCTTCTTGCTTAAAAATTGTTTCGCCTTTACGATTTTTTTTGTTTGTGTATGTCTCGTACTAATAAATCTAACAGATCTTTTGTCTTTCCAGTTTCCGATAACTTTGCCATTACTTTTTTGTCACTTGATATCTTTTTTTTTCGTTTCTTTTCATCTAAAATTTCCCTTGGTACCCCTTTAGCGTATTTAAAAATTTAAGACGGTTTTTAAATTTAACAATAAATTTAAAAATCTTCCTGCAAGTAACGCTCAATTACTTGTTCATACATTTCAATTCTATCATGTTTAATTTTCTTTTTTTTTTGTAATAGCAATTACTTGCAACAAATGATTTTTACTTCCCGCACATTCCACTAGAATCGGTTTTCCTTTGTTGACACCTGCCCCTGTTTCTACTTCTCAGTTCGTACCTGTTGCTGATTTTCTTGTGTTTGCCACCCCGTCCGGTCCTTCTAGTTTTTGTCTATTGAGGTAAATTATTTTCCTTTGTATTAAGTGGTTTATCGGTAATGATTTTTTTCCCGGCTGCCCTCTGATCGTGTCGTTTGAATGAATGTGGATAAGCGGTTTTCTGGATTTTTCTTCTATTATTTTGTTTAGTTCTTTCCACGGTATATCTCGACCAGGCGTCGGTGGGCGTGTGGGGTTGTTTACAGCCTTTGGTTTGTGTAGATTCGGGTACGGCGTAGTTACCGGTCGAATCTTGGTTGTTGCGTTTTTCTGCGGTATTTTATTTTTTACATTGGTATTATTCTTAAATTTCTCCACTAATACTTTCAATTTTTGTTTTTAATACACGACATCTTCCTTGTTTTAGATTTGAAAATAGACTGAACTAATACCCTTAAATTTTAACACTAATCTCAAGTGTTTGCAACATCTTAAAACAAAATTTATAATATGGATTTTTACAATTAAAAATATTTTTAAGGCAGGCGGCAACTCACTGGAAAAATTTAAAATTTTTCCTTTATCAGAAATATGCTTATTTCTGTGGCGAATTTTACAATTATATATCGTCACCCGCAATAATTGTTCAGTTTTCTTCTGAGACGAATAAATTCTTCTTTCTCGCAGAGTTAATTTACTGGTTCTTGAAACTCCTAATTTTTGTAGAGTTACAGTATCTTTAAAAAGTAAATATTAATTAGTTTCATAAATTATCAACATAGCTAAATGGGTCAGTTAACTTTTTTTTTAAATGTATAATTTTGAAAACTTTGATATAGCTGAAAGTGTTCTTTGATAAATGAGTTCGTGAAAGTAACTTTAATTTATTACACATTAACTTCAAGTTAAAAACATGAAATTATAAATAGTATTTAATTATCTTTTTTATAAATATTATTAATAAAAATTATATTAATTAAAATTTAACAGAAATTGAAACCTAAAGCTTTTTATTTTAAAATATTAAATTTAACAATACATCGAAAAATTAACTACATAAATTTCAATTTTGTTTAGATTAATACTAATATTTAAAAAATACGAACCTAAATTTTTGGATTTTGTAATCTCTGAAATTGGAGTAACCCAATCTAATGTTGTTGATTGTAACGAATCTGTAACATAAAATAAACATTAATTATCTATTAAACATTTATCAGTTGTTTTTTTAAATAGTTAATTACAGATATAATTCAAACAGTAATAAGCGTTTACATTTCAATGGGTTCACCCATACAGCTCGATTTTAAAATCGGTTTTAACTAATACCAGTTTTCAAACAACCAAACTGTCATAAGGGCAGGACTAAACAAATGAATTAAAACAGATTTAGTTCTGCACTTAAAAGTATATAAAAATAATTAATACCAATTTCACATGTTAAAAAAAAAATACTACAATTTGAACAGACATATAGATGAACAAGAAACTATTTAAGTCTGATTCTTAATATATTTTGCGCACGCTCGGCACAAGAAATGTCTAAGTTTTGAACACGGGCTAAATATTAAATATAATTTTTTTGATAAAAATTTACTTAATAAAAATTTGCTAACAAATTATAATCGTGAAGAGCAAAAGTTAAAAAATAATAATTGTAAAACAATATTAAAAAGTAAATGTAATAAAAATTTATATCTCACATAAATCAAATTTTACTTTCTTTATGAAAAGTTTAATTTTGATAACGAATTGCTTCATTAACCTGATTTAGAAGTTCCTGGCATATCTGATGTTGTAGATGATTTCGAAGCCGATTGTCCGTAAGTTTTCATATTTTTTTTTAGTAAATGTGTTTCTTCGAATTTTAGTGGTGAACAATATACACAAGAAAATATAATTTATTATACACATAGCATTCTAAAATACTATTAAAAAAAGTATAATTAGCAAAATAATTTGAAATACACAATTTAAGATAAAAATCTTACGTACCATCACAAGGTTGCCATAAATATGCAGTACATGTTGATGCTGTTGTTGAAGACAATGGAGGAGAATCTGTTTTGCAAAAATTAAAGTTATATTATTTACCAAATATTAAAAAACAATATATATATATATATATACCGGGTGTCTACTTTTTTTTTGTTACATAGGGAATAAAATGCTAAAATTTTCATTTGGTGATAAATTTTCCCCTAATTATTATAGAACAAAAGTACAAATACAAAAGTTGTTTAGAATTCAAAAATGCATCAAATGATGCCAAATTTATCAATATAGGATGTTCTGATCAAGAATTAGAAGCAAATTAAAATTTCCATTTTTGCGCTCTTTACATCAAAGTGCCACGGAAATTAAACAAATAATTTCATTTCTTCTGGAGTTTGAGTTTGACAGATCGTATTTATTTTATTGTTACGTTCTGTATTATTATTATTATTATTATTATTATTATTATTATTATTGAAAATAATGAATAAACTTAATGTAAATGAAAAGCTATTAAGTATAAAAAGTATTAAGTATTTATTATTTATTACAATGAAAGGGTATTTTACTCGGCTGTACACTACGTACTAGCTGTGGTTTTAAATTGTGAATGTCTCCATTATAATTTTAAGTAATTGTTTAATTTATTTATTAACTTCAAGTTATAAAAACAATACATTTGAATTAGATGACTGGCATTATGCCTAATATATTTATTATAATAATTTAAACTTATCCCTGAGGATGCTGTAAGTTGTGCAGTGAAACGTCGGATAAGAGTTTAATAAATAGTAAATAGCTGAACTCCGTAAAACTTTCTTTATTTATTACAATATTCAATATACCTATAAAACAGAAAAATTCATGAATACAAGATATAGGAGAACAAAAACGAAACTAACAATTTAAATTAAATGTTCAAATAAATCGCCATTAACTGCCAAACAATAACCTAATCTGTTATAAAATTCGTGACGTACAGAGCTTAATTGTGTTTGTGTTATATTATTGCACTCTTCAACAATGGCATTTTTCAAATCAACAAGATTTTTGATATGTCGTTTATAAATTTTCTCCTTCAAATATGGCCATAAAAAGAAATCGCACGGTGCTAAATCGGGCGATCTAGCTGGCCAATTAATTGGACCACCTCTACCAATCCATGAATTTGGAAAACATTGATCCAAATATAATTTAATGTTGCAGCTGTAATGTGCCGGACATCCGTCTTGTTGATACCAGACAACATTATCTTGAGTTGCACACTCTTCTAACTGCGGACCAATATGATTTTGCAACATATCCAAATATTTTTCGTTGTTTAAATTATTTTCAATAAAAAATGGCCCAATTATACACCTGCCAAAAATTCCAGCCCATACATTAACTTTTTCTGGATATTGGGTACGTGTTGCTACCATTAAATGAGGATTTGTTTGGCTCCATATTCTAAAGTTTTGTGTATTAGGTTCGCCGTGTAAAGTAAACGTAGACTCGTCAGTAAAACAAATAGATTTCAAGAAGTTTCTGTCTAAATTGGATTTTTCCATAATAATGTTACTAAATTCGCTTCTAGTCATTTTATCCGCTTCAAATATCTCTTGGTGCGTGGAATATTTATAAGAATGATATTTTTCATTTTTTAGTACCTTATGTATTGTTGAAGGATGCAAATTTAATTCAGCACCAAGTTGACGCACACTAACATTTGGGTTTTCCGTTACACACAAAAGTATATTCAATGTATTTTCTTTAATTGCATTTTGATTTAAATTCTCCTCCTGATCTTCTGCGTTGATTTTTCTACAATTTTTACAACGTTTTAACACACTTCCAGTTTCTTCGAATTGTTTAATTATCCTACGAATAGTCATAGCGGAAGGTATGGGACGGTTTTCAAAGAAAGCGCTGAATAAATCTCTTACTCGTCGTATCGAATTTCCAGTAAAATACCATTTTACGCACTGAACTTTTTCATTTACCTTAAGTTTATTCATTATTTTCAATAATAATGATAATAATACAGAACGTAACAATAAAATAAATACGATCTGTCAAACTCAAACTCCAGAAGAAATGAAATTATTTGTTTAATTTCCATGGCACTTTGATGTAAAGAGCGCCAAAATGGAAATTTTAATTTGCTTCTAATTCTTGATCGGAACATCCTATATTGATAAATTTGGCATCATTTGATGCATTTTTGAATTCTAAACAACTTTTGTATTTGTACTTTTGTTCTATAATAATTAGGGGAAAATTTATCACCAAATGAAAATTTTAGCATTGTATTCCCTATGTAACAAAAAAAAAGTAGACACCCGGTATATATATATATATATATATATATATATATATATATAAATAATAACTAAAGCAACACTAACACTTTTTGGCATTTGGAACTGCATTTCTATTTAAAAGTTTAATGGTAGCACTTTGATACTGCCATGTACCAAAATGGGCACTGCAAACGTGGCAATTTTTGAGTTCTGCATAGGTTTTATCCAGTAAATTCTGCAAACCTGCTTACACCAATTATTTATTAAAAAAGGTACTAATATTTTTAAAATAAATGTGACACTGTGCTGGTTACACACAAAATTATAATTTTCTCCTAACGGTAACATAAATTCACTCAGTACTGAATACGTCTAGCAAAAACACTCATACACTTTTTCACAAACGCAAAATATTCCGCACTTGGATGGCACAATACATTTAGCCTATATTCCCTAGCCGATATAATAGTATTGGGGTCACGGTCGCTAGCTACTATATTACTCAAACATTTGCTACACTTATGCGCACACCTAATCTTTTTTATGATGTAACCTGCTGCGTACCTTTGAGCTTCTTCATCAGCAATTGTTTTTTCTTATGGCTGTTGATCCACCACTCTTGGCGATGGAGCTGGTTTGGCGGCAGAGTCTTTCAATTTGCTACTATTTATAAAGTTTTCTACAATTGCTAAGGCTCCTTCGCTATCGTCCGCTTCACAATTTGCATTTACGGAATGCGTTGAGAAAAAATTATTTATTAGTAAAGTTTTAAACGACCCTGCAAATTGAGAACACGATGGGTTCGTTTTTCGACTATCATGACTTCTAATATTCCCAAAAAATTTTTTGACCGGATCCTGATTTAATTGCCGTAAATTTATAAATTTCATATCAGATTTAAGTAATTTATCTTGCAAATAAATCATCGATCTTAAATTTTGTTGCCAATTGCTTGCAGAGGGAATTTTAGAAGTTTTGCCATTAGAACGTACAAGCCGCATCGTATCCAAAATTTGAACAGCCTCGTTCCAAAACTCTAGATGTGGAGAAGTTTTTGTTTACTAACATTAATTAAAAATAAAAAAAAAAACTTACATAACAAATTCAGCAAATTTCCGCATTACAGCACAAACACGCTGACTCATTACTGCGGCAGCATAGCTGACCTTCATCTTTTTAATTTCAATTTTCATGTTTCTGGTTTGCAGCAAAAATCGGCAACATTGTAAGTCGTGTTTCCTGGTTTTTTTTTGTGTTTTCATGTTTCTGGTTTCCTGTTTTAAGGTGAAAATAGACAGCGCCTTATTTTAATGTAATAAGTTCTGAGAGATTTTTACTATAGAAAAAAAAGTTACATTACAAAATAAAAATTTGAACTTGTCACTGACTGTAAGATAAACATCAAACTAATAATTTCTGTAAATGCAAATATATTTAAATAAATATAAACCTATATTATTTAACAATCACATATATCTGTTGCAATGTTTATTTAAATAAACTAAATCTTATAAAATTGGCTAAATATACCGGATATTTCATTGCATCTATCTAATCATTCATTTTAATTTTTTTTTTCTAATCTAATTTTTTTAGTACCCATTATTAATGTGCAATATATTATTCTTTTTCTATATTTTTCGAAATATGGCAATACAAAAAAATACCACTTACCTATAACTCAAGAATTTGATGATTCGGGAATGGGAGTCATTCTTGAAATCTGTATCTCTGCATATGTGTGTGTAGCTTTTATCCGCCGTGATAGTATACAGCATGACGAATTGTTGTCGAATACATAACAATCATCAACAATCCAACAATCTCATCTCCGCGGTTAGTTAGTTCGACGATGAAAAAATACTATGTAATGGCCGTTCTATATCTCTCCTCTCTGAGGACAATGAAAATTGATCCTTAACACGAAACTGCAATATATTTTAAAGCAATTAAAAAATCAATCCAGTTGAGGAAAATATACTGTTGACATGTTGACCGCCGCGCGGCATTCAGTGGCACAGGTTTGTTATTATTATTGTGAAGCACTCTTCTAAGAATGTATTTCTAAATACACTTTTTATGCACGTTTAAAATACAGGCCAGCTGGCCTGTAGAGCCTTTTACACTTATTACTTCCCGGGGATTTCACTTCTCACTTTCTCAGTTCTTGTTATAAAAATCACACACGATGTCTATGAATTAGGAGCCGCTTGCAAAACACAAATGCATCGACTAGAGTCCGTACGCCGTACGGCACAACTGTGATGCTGTAAGCTATAAGGTCTAAACAAAACTGACGTGTGGGTTGACGTGTCCTTCTGTCAACCTCGGGCATAGCTTTATGTCCGACGTTCCAGTGTCCATACGGTACAACTGCTGAACATGTTTCTATTTAGCTGTCTTTTTTGTCCCTTTTTCCTCGAAGGTAATAGCTCCTTTAAGAAAGTTGTTCCGTACACCTTTAAGAAGGTGGGGAAAGTCGTTAAAATGGATAACTTTCACGTCGTCCAATAGTACGCTCTTGCTCACTTTGCCGTACATATTCCTCCTCAGTCTCTTTTATTAACAAGTTGATTGCTCCAACATTGTTAGAACCCTGATCGGAAATCGTGGATACAACTTCCAAACCAGCACCTCGGGTCGCCCGGATCACCTTCTTTAATAGCACATGCAGATCATGCTTGTTAACGGAGTTCTGAGAAAAAACATAAACAATTGGTTGCTTATATTTTCTAGATAATCCACGAAGCATAAACACAGTTGCGTGGTTTGCAATTTTGCGAGATCTGGACGTTCCAAGATCTTGGAAACCCATGAAAACGTTATTACTGGCAGAATATTGTAGATAAGGTCCAATGGTCATTTCATCGAACAAAATAGAACACTTTCTTTCATGAGGCTTTAAATGCTTAGCGATATCTGCCAACTTCTATCTTATATATCTTTGTCAGTAAACGATACATTTTAGGTCCCTGTTTATAAAGCGAAAGTGCTGAAATTTTGTATTCTAAGGTGAAGCGGTGCCCTTTAGGTCTGATTTCGGACTTGGGACAGAAGAAACCTATACGAAGGTTTGTTGAGTGATTCGCACCAACCAGCGAATTCACCATTCGAAATGATTCTTTCGGCAGCAGTTAGACCTTGTTGACACGTATGTAATCTAGTACGCAGCTGTCTAAGTTTTACTTCTAAAGTTTTACCCTTTTTCTTACGGGGCATAATGGATGCCGACGTGCACATCTTGTTTCCTAAAAAATATTAAAAAAGATTAGTATTTTCAAAATAATGTTATAAATTTTGCAAAAAGTCCATAACGAAGCAAATATACAGAAAGCATTAAGAAGGTAAATTACAAAAAAGAACCATAGACAACAATACCGTAAATATGTATAACAATTAACAAGAAAAATACATCAAATACATGATATACAGTCTAAATGATTACCACATATATGACAAGTAGTTGAATTTTGAAATTGAATTTCCTCTTGATTACTTAGATTCATAGGCAATATTCTAATTATTATTAATTATTTCTAATTATTTCAAATTGTATTGCAATATATTGCAATTCTTTACAATACCAATCGATGCAATCCTTACCACGATATATATTAAAAGTTGAAAAGAGAGTCACTAAATGAACATTTTAAGTAATACGCTATACTAAATGGTATGTGTTTGTGAGTTTGTTGTATGTTTTCAATTTTTTCCAAAATAGATTCTATATCAAAATATAATACAAACGGGACATTTTCCTGATGATTTTAGTCAGAGTTCTGGATTTTCTTTGCACAAGGGCATGTATCGAATACAGATGGGGTGACCCATTTTGTAATGAACTTCTTCTTTAAAATATTGGGGATCAAATTGTTGTCTAATTTAGATAGAGATTCTATAATTTTTATCTGGAATTCCATAACCTGATTTATTTTGTTGGCTAGAGTGTAGGAATTGTAGGTCTCTTGATGCTGTAGTAATTGGACTGACGTAATGCTTTGGTCAAGCGAGTCAATGCTGGCTGCTCGTGCAACATCACGGTTTACATCTCTTTTTGCCAATGAATGATGCATAGGATAACTATATACAATGTTCCTACGGGCAATTCTTTTCCCGGCATCTTTCAACTCCCACTTCATTATAGTTCCTCCTAAGTTATTATTAGTCATTTGACAAATTAATGTCTTTTCATCGTCTAGAATGCAGAGACTTCTTATCGTGGTGCGTTTAGGCTGATCATCAATATATATATATATAGATGTACAACTGGATACTGATTATCCAATTGGTACCTTGGAGGAGTAGAATCTTCAAGTAATTGTCGTGCCAAATTCATTGCTGCTTGGTCGATTGTTTCTGTGCATGGCATATGATCAATAGCCTGCACAAAAGCACACACTGTTATTAGTATAATTACCGTGTTCATTTTTATTTTTTTTATTCTGAAGATTTAGTTTTCACTATTAGTAGTAGTTTCTTTCTTGAGTTTATACTCGCAATTTATTTAATTTATTTATTTTATTCTGAATTAAATTAATTTAAATTGTGAATTGAATTAAATTAAATTATTAAATTTTCAACCTTTATTAGATGTATAAAAACCCATCAGCTGACTTGAATCCCACTTCCGTCAACTTAGAGATGTTTCTGCATTCCGAAGAACAGCTCTAAAGCCTGGGCAGGCAGTGGTGTTAGCCCTGTGACCCTCAACATCGCAGGACCAGCATTTCTCGCTCTCTTTGTAATTCCTAGCTAGATGACCTTGGCTACCACATTTATAGCAGCAATTCCTCCTATCGGGACCATTGCAATTTGCAGTCAAATGCCCAGGTTCCAAACATCTGTAGCATGTAGGAGCTTGTACTCTTCGTCGAAAAAGGCAGAATCCCAGCCCCAGTGGTACACGACCTTTGTTCATCAATACTTTTGCTACTGCGGGTGGCACTCTTACAGTTGCCTTCCGTGTTTCCCGAAAGCCCGATCTCATAGCCGATACTTGGATATTTTCGCATTTGTCTGTCAAACTAATTATTAGGTCTTTTACTTCTTCCGACGTCGTTGCTGCGTCCATGCCACAGACATGCAGTACAGACAGACCAGTAAGTCTTGTCGCCACTGATGCGTCATCGAATACTTTCGCCACCTTGTCCTTTAAATCGTTTAAGCGTTCCATGTCGCCGTCAATTCTTAACACCGCTTTGCCGGCAATATTCTTATGGGTTTGTTGAATTTTCAACCCAAGGTTGTGAAATTCTCCCCTCATACCCCGGAGTCCATGTATCAGTTCCGGAAAAGTCTTACCCGCATCTGATATAATCACCGAAATAATATAAATGCAATAAGAATCCAATAATCGCGATATTTTTCAGTTCCACATTGAGGTTATGTCGTGGCAAGCGTCCGTAAGCGGAATTATTTCAAATTTTAAACACGTGACAATGTCAAATTGTCACAACATATTGGGATTTAAAGCAATCAAAACTCGTTTTTATTAGCAAGAAACATTACAATAATTACGTAAATAAATCATTTTTTCCAATAATTTTTATTGATTTGATTGATTGAGTGTTTTCATGTACATTTTTATGAATGCCAATTTTTGACCGGGCAAGCTCACGGACACTTTCGGCCAAGCATATCTCACGATTTCTCGGCATTTTATTTAAACATATTAAAATCTATCTTTATAGCGTTTTTTCGTTTATTTGTGAAATAGAACGGGTAAAAACTGTAAACTAGGTCAGATAAATGTACAAATAAAACGGAATATATAGGAATAAAACTTAATAAAACACCTAAAAATTGGTTTGTTTACATTGTAACTATGACAACACAATTTTACTACACGACTAAATCAACTTAAAAGCAATTTCTAGCAAACTTATCAATAAAAACTCGTAGATATAGGTTTATTTTCATTATTTCATTGAATATTTCTTGTCATAATTTGGTAATAAAATGCTATAAAACATACGCGAGAAACATCGCTTTGAATTACACTTGCAATGACACCAAACTTTATTTACGCGATTAAAACAATTTAGAAGTAATTTAAGATAAACATCTATTTTCATCATTTCATTGTATATTTCTTGTCTTAATTTGTAACGGAATCGAATAAAATACACGAGAAATATCTCCGCTTCGATTTGCACCACAACTGACAGCTGGCAGCCATCTAGCCTTCCTATCAGCTATGTTAAATATATGACAATAATAAATTAATTATAATTATTTTATTTGGTAATAAAACTCGAGAAAAATGTATATAAATGCGAAAAACGCGATAAAAACATGATTTATAAATAATAGGAGAGGGTGTATGGATTAAAAATAAATTAAAAATATAATAAATATAAAATAAGGACAGGAACCTAAAACTGACCTGGGCATTTTAGAGACGTCGCACAGTGGGGTATTTGACCTGAAAAAGTGGACAAAATAATTGTTTTGTATTTTTTAGAGAACAGATTTTGAGAATAATAATACTGTATGATACACACAACTTCAAGAAAACAAAGCAACTAGATATTATCCATCAACTTAATAGGGACTCATTATTGAAGAATGTCAATGGACATTACTTGTTTTGCCAAGCAACCAAAAGATAATTCACTTTACTTATTATTCATAAGAATAGATTGTAAGTAGTTATCAATAAAAATTAAAAAAAAAATTACATACTGTATAAAATGAAACAAAACAAAATTATGGTATTTTTATTAGATTCTTTATTTTTTAACAACAATAATATGTTATTCAGATGATGCTTCCCAGTCTTGTCCATCTGAGCAGTCTGTTACTATTGGGAACTCCTCTTCCTTTTCATCTTCAGATTGAGAGACCTGCCTAATCCATCCTTCGTTTGAGACCAGTAAATTTAATGTTTCTTTTAAGAAAGATTTGCTGGTTTTCTTTGGCTTCGGTCTTATACCTGTTATGAATGGATCAGAGGTCAGTAGTAGCCTGTTTATTATGACCAGATTGCATTGTTCTCGTTAAAATTTCCTGGCAAAATTTTGTCTGTACAGACGAAAGTGCTTATTGCGAGCCTCGGCTGCTTCTTCTGATAAACAGCCTATGGGTAATAGGGCATGTTCAGTGACACATGGGCCATGTACCAAAATTTTGTGTACAGTGGGGGACATAGGGTGCCATTGACATAAATTAACATAAAGTCTTGCAGTTTCAACAGTATAAGCAGAAAATTTGACTATGTCTATTTTATGTCCACTGGAAATAGCTTCTAGAATAACCCTGGATCGATAGTTGAGTTGCAGACCTACACCTGTTATTTCTGCTGATGTTTTAGGGTCTGAAAATATCGCCTACTGGTATTTTCATCATTGCTATTTCTATAGCCTGGCTTGGGAACATGTACAATTAATCCCAATCAATTTCTAAAATTTTCTTGTGTGACTTTTTTCTCTTTTGAACATTTTTTTATCTTTTTCTGAACGGATTTGCCACTTTTTAATATTTATTTTATAGGATACATGTAACAATAATTCGAAAAATCGAATTCGGACAGGCCAAACTGAAGAGCTTCTGTATTTACTACCTTTGACAAGTCATTGAAATCTTTTGAGGTAGCGTTGCAAATGTAGCATCTCATTGTCGATGCTGTCTCTGTTGCTGCATTGCAGACCTTTCCATCTACCATAGTCATCAGCAATGTGTTTGTTATGGATAAATCACCTTCTGTTTTAAAATTTTAGTTTCTTGTATTGTTTTAATTTGACTGTTGGTAAAACCAATTACATCATTAGTAACATCAGCAGTTTCATGAGTAAACCTAATTCTTATTGGTCTGCAATAGTGAGGAGATGTTGTTGTAGGGTTTTTCCAAATAATTAGGTTTTTATTCTTGCGACAAATAAACTGGAGATACACTAAAGATGTCTGAAATATGTTTGCATCAGAATTATGATTGCTTCCAATTTTTGTTTAAATTGAATTTGTTGTAAGCCATCACAACCTCATTTGTAGATAAGTTCCAATAAATTTATATCATCATTTGGAAAATCGTTTAAAAAGGTCCGGGTCCTCAAGTATGAAAAAAGTGAAAACTAAATATACCAAAATTATGTGCCTGTTATGTGCTATTTATGTGCCAAACTCAAAATTTTTGTGCTCAAAGGGAAATAGAACTTCCGGTTTCTGGCTAGCTTCCGAAACACTAATTAACCCAAAAATACCATAAATTGAATAACAAATTTCGTAAAGCACTATATCATAATTATGTGCTTTTGATATTTATATAGCCAAATATTAATTATACATATCGGAAATAGTACTTGGGCATATTTGTTCGTATTCTAGAATTTCCGAATTATTTTCAATTGTCATGTGAATGAAGTGCTGATTATGAGCTTTTTATTAACCCTTCTCCTAAGTAAACTTCCCTTATGCGAAGGGTCACTTTTTTCATACTTGAGCGGTTAGCTTCCCGGACCTAAATAAATTACTATTTTTAACTTCACCATAATTTTTTGAATATAAGATGCATGTCCTTTAAGTTTATATACTTTATATATTTAGTTTGATTTTCTCTCTCATATGCCTCTGATGCTGAGGCCTTGTATAGGTTCTGCAAATTCATATATTAATTTATCAACTGTTTATTATATAGTTTTCTCATACTTACAAAGAAAATAGATCCCGTCGGATACATCCGTCTTGGTCTATGAATAAATTGTAAACATCCAGGACTTTGGAATCTGAATTCATTAAACAAAAAATATTATATTTATATTTATATATGTACCTATATCTATATACCTATTTTCCTTATAGCCTTGTTAAAGGCCTCAAGGCGTCTGTCTCTCCTCATGGTTCTTGCCAATATTTCGTAATATTGGTGGAATGGTACACCAACATACGTTGTGCCCCCGCAGTGCTTTTTTCAAGCACCGCAACTGAGCTTTAATTGCCCTGATAGACATTTTCTGAAAATAAGTTGTGTTATAGAAATGAAAATGTATGATGCGAAAAACAAAAAAATTTTGTTCAGAAAAATTATTAAATATTGCTATTTAATACTTACTTTCAAAATGTCATTTGTACCAATGTGTACCAGGACATGTCTGCTCAGCCTTTTCCTATTTTGGTCCCTCTGAACCAATCGAGTGAGTTGCTTCACCCCCTGCCCACTTACACAAAAACCTAGTTGGTTTTTGTTTTGTGCTGCAAACATGGAACAGTAGCCTTGCATTAACAAACAACCAACTAAATTATAAAATAAATATTTACTACTTTTTGGAGCACGGATTCCATATAGGATGCATAATAATCTTATCATATTGCTGGCCCCCAAAATTTGAAATCCACGATAGAACTAAAAATATTAATATTCTATTAATTTTAATTAACGTAAAATACAATTGTATTTTTAAAAATTGTATTTAAAAAAATCACACTTACAGATTTATTTAGAAAATCCATTTTTAAAATGTCTATATGCTATAGCGTGACTGTCTGTGTCTGCACTGACTGAACAAAAATACATACAATTTAATAAACCGTTACAATATTTAAATTTTGGACCCAAGGAGAATAACATTGACATACTGAAAACCCTAATTTGATAAAAAATTAAAAATTTCATAATAATGATATAATAATATGTTTATTCATAGCTTGCGCTAATACATAGCTAACACAAAGTTATTATATATTACATAAAAATACATTAACATATTGCATATAATTTTTTATTGTTTAATAATTATCTATTCTAAACTAATCTTAAAAAACCGAAATACAATATAATATACAATATAATATACAATACAATATATAAAAAAAACAATTATTGTCATACAGAATCATATATAAATCACAAATAATTAAAATGAATAAAATTTGAATGTTAGAATTTACCGCGAAAAGAAATGAATACTTCGGTTTTGCTATGCCCTGTCATGCCATGCACCCAGTTTGTCATGCGGATTTTTTCAATCTCTGAACGCAAATTTTTTTTTGCATAGGGATTACGTGTATTTGGCCGTGAGACCTATGCTATGCGCTGCCCTGCCATGCTGCAATCTCTGAATCCACCTTTAGCCCGGCACAGCGTCTACAAATTATTCAGCTGTATTACGAAAATCAACGTTCTACGAAGAATGTGTTTCGAGCGCTTAGAGCAACTTATAACCATAACCTAGCAAATATACAGAAAGCATTAAGAAGGCAAAATACCAAATAGAATCATATACAACAATACCGTAAATATGTATAACAATTAACAAGCAAAATACATCATATTCACCAGGGATGAGCAACCTTTTTAATCAACGGGCCAATTTAAATTTTAAAATTTTTTGGCGGGCCGCACATAAAGTAACACTTATTAATAATTTACAAAACTTTATTTATAATAAACATTAGAATAAAAAAATATAAAATTTAAAAAAAAGTAAAGATTTCATATACAAATTTTAATGCAAAATAAAAACAAACAAGAAAAGAACAATAAAACGAATTTACTTGAAATTTTTAATGAGAAATTTGACACTATTTTTTCGATACAAGCTGATCAATATCAGCCGAAATTGATGAGGTAGCTACACGTACGCAGCTTTCTAATCGTGCATCACTCAGTCTTTGGTCGGTGGTGCTCGCAACCATACGTACTTCCGAACAGAGACATCATTAGCTTTGCATTTTTCGTCAAAAGCGCAAATTTCTCAGGGCTCACATACGATTTATAAAAATTTTCTATGTTTATTGAGAAAAATACATTTTTTTAAATCAGTATTATTCTGCATGTCAATCACTTCCATTTGAAAATCTTCGGGAACTGTATCCACATCGATATTAAATGGCGAGGAAAACATTTTCATGGAAACCGCTGTCTTCTCAGCTTTGAACATTTGGAATCGTAATTGAAATTCGTTGATTAAAATGTCTATATATTGTGCGTATTTTTGAGAAGTAGTAACGTTTTCTTTTTCTAAATGTGGAAAGTGAGACACATTATTCTGCAAAAGATGCTGTTTCCACAATTTTAGTTTGTGCTCAAAGCCCTGAATTTTATCATTCAAATTGTGAATAAAATTGTCCTTTGCCTTGAAGTTCCACATTAAGATCATTGATATGCTGAGTCATGTCGATAAGAAACCCAAAATCGCACATCCATTCTTTATTACCAAAATGAGGAAAGGCATATCCCTTCATATCCAAGAACAATTGTATTTCGCTTTTTAAGTTGTATACTCTTTTTAGCATTGCACCTCTACTAAGCCAACGTGCTTCGGTATTAAAAACCACGTCGCCATATTCAGTTTCTAAATCTTTCAGGAATTCTTTAAATTCACGGTGCTTTAACGCGCACGACTTTATAAAATTGATTAGTTTAATTATTGGTACTGTGACATTTGGCAAACTCAATCTTTTCGCACACAAATTTTCCTGGTGAATTATGTAGTGGTTAACGAATATTTCCCTTCCTGTGACCTTCTTAAGGTCTTGAAATAGCCTTCCCGATACTCCTACCTCCATGCTTGACATTGCTCGTGCTCCATCTGTCGATATACCAATAATCTTTTCTAATAAAATTGAAAAATTTTCCAACATAGACTTTAGTTCATCGTACAGGTCTTTGCCAGTTGTAATCCCTTGCATTGGAATCAGTGAACACAATTCTTCGGTAATATTAAATTTGGTGTCAATACCACGTAAAAATATAGCCAGTTGTGCTGCATCGCTAATATAGAGTGTTGGTAATCATGATCTATCCAACATGGTGTATTTTACGATGATTTCTCAAAGTTGCCGGATGAGTAAAAGCTTGTTTACAAATCTTACATTTGTAAGGTTTTGAGCCGGTGTGAATCCTTGAGTGTATAGTTAGATTACCCGGTTGAGTAAATCCCTTTTTACATATTTTACAAACATAGGGTTTACTACCCGTATGCGACCGAATATGTGTAGTTAATCGGCTTATATGTTCAAATACTTTTTTGCAGAAATTACACCTTAACGGATCGTAATCGTCCTCTAGTTCGGCTGGTACTTCTACTTGTTGTGTGAAAAATTATAAACAAATCAACATCAAAATAAAAAGCTATACTAAATTATAATGTACTAATATTTAAAAATAGATAATAATTATAATAAATATATTTTTTTTTTAATTCATTTTATGGGCCTTAGACTTTCGTCTATTGGTCCGGAGCTATTTATTATTTACGAGATTATTTATTTATAACAACACAAACATCCATGCCCCAAGCGGGATTCGAACCCGGGCCTGCACTGGTACGAACGGTTTCAGACACAATGATAAACACGTCCTAAACCGCTCGGCCATGCCGACCGGCAATAAATATTTAGAATTTATATTTTAATATATAATCGATGATTATTTCGTCCACATTACCTTCTCGCGATAAAAACTCTTCTTCGCATTTTTTTGCGTGGCTACATCGTGATTTCCACCCTTTACTGAAATTATTAAAAAAATCTTCGCATAATTTTCTGACATCATCTAATTTGAATATCGTATTACGTGCACTCACATATTGTTTGAGAGATGTCCAAACCAATTCTATTGGATTTAAATCCGGATGATATGGTGGAAGTCTTAAAATTGTATGTCCATGCCTTTGCAAAAGTTGGTCAATTGCATATGTTTTATGTTTCTGCTTGTTCTGCAGCACAAGATTATATAAATCTGTTTTTAATAAAGTCATGTCTGCAGGTATATTTTTATTCTGTAGCCAATTTACCATTGTCGCCTTTCTATTATTAAACGTAGGAGCTTTGTCCAACTGTAAATTATGGTAGGGTGCATTATCAATTACCAAGACGCTCTTTGCAGGTAAATTAGGTATTAACTTTTCCTCCAATCATTTCGAAAACCATTCTGAAAATTCATTTCTGAGTGGTAATCTCCATTCTTCGAATTTGATTTAAAAATTAATAAAGAATTTTCTACGAATCCTTCTTCACTACCTGCATGAACTATAATTAACCGTTGTCCCTTTCCAATAGGTTTCATTAGTCCTTCATTTGAATCATCATTCCATGATCTTTCTTGAGTATGAGATGAATGTATATATGTTTCATCTAAATATATGATAGGCCGTCCTTGGCTACGATAATTTTTAATAAGACGTAAAAAATCAATACGTAGTTTTTGTATATCATATCGCTCCATAAGTATTTTTCTATTAGTTTTTATTTTTCTCCACCGAAATCCTATATTAATCAAAATTCCTCTTAGAGTTTCTCGACAACCGCCAAAACCTGTGGCGTCTCTGAATTTTTGAGCAATTCGTTCTAAAGTTGGCACAATTTTTTCGGTTGTGTATGTATTTAAAACAATTCTTTTTAAAACGCCTTTATCAAAATCCGATATGTCACTTTTTGGTTTAGTTTTATTCTTTTTTTTTGTGGTGACGCCAAAATTTGAACGTTGTCCTGTAAGAAATATATTGCAAGAAATTTACGTAAATAATTAAATACTTTTTTAAATATATATATATATAAAAAATTAAATATATATATATATATATATATATATATATATATATATATATAATTATTTAAAAAAAAATATTTAAAAATTCTTTAAAAATGAGTAATTGTATATTATAGATGATAGTTTATATACACATAATGTGACTTTTATTGTATATTTTTTTGTTTTTTCTTTTTCTTTTTATATATTTTATATTAAATATTTATATTAGTTATATATATATATATATATATATATATATATATATATATATATTTGTGAATAGCTATATTTTTTAGCTAAACAAACGTCTACTATTATTATTATAATTATTGTAAAAAAAAAAATTGTTGTAGTGAGAAAGCACAATTTTAAATTTAGATATAACTACAAAATTATAATAAAAATTTACCTTTTTCGATTTCATTTTTGATTTCGGTGGTGATTTTTGATTAATTTCATGGTTGAAAATAAATGCTCGCAAACATACGTACTTCCGAACAGAGACATCATTAGCTTTGCATTTTTCGTCAAAAGCGGAAATTTCTCAGGGCTCACATACGATTTATAAAAATTTTCGATGTTTATTGAGAAAAATACATTTTTTAAATCGGTATTATTCTGCATGTCAATCACTTCCATTTGAAAATCTTCGGGAACTGTATCCACATCGATATTAAATGGCGAGGAAAACATTTTCATGGAAACCGCTGTCTTCTCAGCTTTGAACATTTGGAATCGTAATTGAAATTCGTTGATTAAAATGTCTATATATTGTGCGTATTTTTGAGAAGTAGTAACGTTTTCTTTTTCTAAATGTGGAAAGTGAGACACATTATTCTGCAAAAGATGCTGTTTCCACAATTTTAGTTTGTGCTCAAAGCCCTGAATTTTATTATTCAAATTGTGAATAAAATTGTCCTTTGCCTTGAAGTTCCACATTAAGATCATTGATATGCTGAGTCATGTCGATAAGAAACCCAAAATCGCACATCCATTCTTTATTACCAAAATGAGGAAAGGCATATCCCTTCATATCCAAGAACAATTGTATTTCGCTTTTTAAGTTGTATACTCTTTTTAGCATTGCACCTCTACTAAGCCAACGTGCTTCGGTATTAAAAACCACGTCGCCATATTCAGTTTCTAAATCTTTCAGGAATTCTTTAAATTCACGGTGCTTTAACGCGCACGACTTTATAAAATTGATTAGTTTAATTATTGGTACTGTGACATTTGGCAAACTCAATCTTTTCGCACACAAATTTTCCTGGTGAATTATGTAGTGGTTAACGAATATTTCCCTTCCTGTGACCTTCTTAAGGTCTTGAAATAGCCTTCCCGATACTCCTACCTCCATGCTTGACATTGCTCGTGCTCCATCTGTCGATATACCAATAATCTTTTCTAATAAAATTGAAAAATTTTCCAACATAGACTTTAGTTCATCGTACAGGTCTTTGCCAGTTGTAATCCCTTGCATTGGAATCAGTGAACACAATTCTTCGGTAATATTAAATTTGGTGTCAATACCACGTAAAAATATAGCCAGTTGTGCTGCATCGCTAATATAGAGTGTTGGTAATCATGATCTATCCAACATGGTGTATTTTACGATGATTTCTCAAAGTTGCCGGATGAGTAAAAGCTTGTTTACAAATCTTACATTTGTAAGGTTTTGAGCCGGTGTGAATCCTTGAGTGTATAGTTAGATTACCCGGTTGAGTAAATCCCTTTTTACATATTTTACAAACATAGGGTTTACTACCCGTATGCGACCGAATATGTGTAGTTAATCGGCTTATATGTTCAAATACTTTTTTGCAGAAATTACACCTTAACGGATCGTAATCGTCCTCTAGTTCGGCTGGTACTTCTACTTGTTGTGTGAAAAATTATAAACAAATCAACATTAAAATAAAAAGCTATACTAAATTATAATGTACTAATATTTAAAAATAGATAATAATTATAATAAATATATTTTTTTTTTTAAATTCATTTTATGGGCCTTAGACTTTCGTCTATTGGTCCGGAGCTATTTATTATTTACGAGATTATTTATTTATAACAACACAAACATAAGGTTTACTACCCGTATGCGACCGAATATGTGTAGTTAATCGGCTTATATGTTCAAATACTTTTTTGCAGAAATTACACCTTAACGGATCGTAATCGTCCTCTAGTTCGGCTGGTACTTCTACTTGTTGTGTGAAAAATTATAAACAAATCAACATCAAAATAAAAAGCTATACTAAATTATAATGTACTAATATTTAAAAATAGATAATAATTATAATAAATATTTTTTTTTTTTTAATTCATTTTATGGGCCTTAGACTTTCGTCTATTGGTCCGGAGCTATTTATTATTTACGAGATTATTTATTTATAACAACACAAACATCCATGCCCCAAGCGGGATTCGAACCCGGGCCTGCACTGGTACGAACGGTTTCAGACACAATGATAAACACGTCCTAAACCGCTCGGCC
This sequence comes from Clivina fossor, assembly GCA_963966155.1. NCBI lineage: Eukaryota > Metazoa > Arthropoda > Insecta > Coleoptera > Carabidae > Clivina > Clivina fossor. The sequence continues at coordinate 38,270,750 of OZ014551.1, forward strand.
ATGCCGACCGGCAATAAATATTTAGAATTTATATTTTAATATATAATCGATGATTATTTCGTCCACATTACCTTCTCGCGATAAAAACTCTTCTTCGCATTTTTTTGCGTGGCTACATCGTGATTTCCACCCTTTACTGAAATTATTAAAAAAATCTTCGCATAATTTTCTGACATCATCTAATTTGAATATCGTATTACGTGCACTCACATATTGTTTGAGAGATGTCCAAACCAATTCTATTGGATTTAAATCCGGATGATATGGTGGAAGTCTTAAAATTGTATGTCCATGCCTTTGCAAAAGTTGGTCAATTGCATATGTTTTATGTTTCTGCTTGTTCTGCAGCACAAGATTATATAAATCTGTTTTTAATAAAGTCATGTCTGCAGGTATATTTTTATTCTGTAGCCAATTTACCATTGTCGCCTTTCTATTATTAAACGTAGGAGCTTTGTCCAACTGTAAATTATGGTAGGGTGCATTATCAATTACCAAGACGCTCTTTGCAGGTAAATTAGGTATTAACTTTTCCTCCAATCATTTCGAAAACCATTCTGAAAATTCATTTCTGAGTGGTAATCTCCATTCTTCGAATTTGATTTAAAAATTAATAAAGAATTTTCTACGAATCCTTCTTCACTACCTGCATGAACTATAATTAACCGTTGTCCCTTTCCAATAGGTTTCATTAGTCCTTCATTTGAATCATCATTCCATGATCTTTCTTGAGTATGAGATGAATGTATATATGTTTCATCTAAATATATGATAGGCCGTCCTTGGCTACGATAATTTTTAATAAGACGTAAAAAATCAATACGTAGTTTTTGTATATCATATCGCTCCATAAGTATTTTTCTATTAGTTTTTATCTTTCTCCACCGAAATCCTATATTAATCAAAATTCCTCTTACAGTTTCTCGACAACCGCCAAAACCTGTGGCGTCTCTGAATTTTTGAGCAATTCGTTCTAAAGTTGGCACAATTTTTTCGGTTGTGTATGTATTTAAAACAATTCTTTTTAAAACGCCTTTATCAAAATCCGATATGTCACTTTTTGGTTTAGTTTTATTCTTTTTTTTTGTGGTGACGCCAAAATTTGAACGTTGTCCTGTAAGAAATATATTGCAAGAAATTTACGTAAATAATTAAATACTTTTTTAAATATATATATATATATATATATATAAAAAATTAAATATATATATATATATATATATATATATAAAAAATTAAATATATATATATATATATATATATATATAAAAAATTAAATATATATATATATATATATATATATAAAAAATTAAATATATATATATATATATATATATATATATATATATATATATATATATATTTGAGTTAGAATATTAATCGCGTGAAGCAGAGTATTAATTTTAATAGTTTGAATAATTACACATCGAATTTAATTAGAAAATTAAATTAAAAATTGTCAACTGCCTCGTCTGGGACTCGAACCCAGGACATATAGGTCGCTAGCCTAATGCTCTCCCAACTGAGCTAACGAGTCAAGACGAGAAGGCAACAATTTTTAATCAATGTAAAGTATTCATATGTATTTTCAATCAAAGCCAAGTAAACGCTCACGGATCATGTGACAAACCCACTGTGCACAGTGAATAACAAGAATAACTTAAACAAAGATATCGCAAAAGTTTTGATCATTGTATAGATGAATCTGATAAATAACATAACAATATTTTTTCAACTCATTCTTTATTAGAACTATAACTGTTAAGGTTCAACTAAATATAATTTTATTTAATCTAGATTTGTTCGAGACTTGTGTTAGTTGCTTGTAGTTCTTTTAGACCTGATCCAGACCAACAGTTAAAATCAGGTAAGCTGTTACAGACCTGATAAAACCTGATCAGATCTGTTTATAATTTGATAAATCCTGATCAGCCCTGTTTAAACCCTGTTAAAACTTGATCAGCCCTGTTCAAAATTTGTTAAAAGCTGTTACGGATCTGATAAAACCTGTTCACAACAAACCACCTGCACCTAATTCAGTTCATTAGCCTATACGCGTGCTGACACTGACCGGTCTTAACCTCATTGCATCTTGGAATGCATCACCTAGGGCAACCCTAATAGTATATGAGACACCTAATTTGTACACCTGGCACGCGACAAAGTTTAACAACCATAAGTGGTGTATTAGTCACCTAATTTGTACACCTGCAAATTACATAGCTGCTTCTTGACACACACATGATAGCCACCATTTTGAAATATAATACGGCTCTGTGTGTTCATTAAATTTTTCCTATATAAATTACAGGACCTGATTAAATGATTAATTGATTATTTTAAAAAGAGTAAATATATATTAATAAATACTGCGTTTTTTTTTTATTTTTAATTTATTACATAAACCAGTGATGTTTATAACCTGATATAACATAATCAGCCCTCATCAAAACCTGTTAAAACCCGATCAGCCCTGTTTGAAACCCGTTAAAACCTGACCATTTCTGTTCAAAACCTGTTAAAGCTGTTACGAACCTGTTCAAACCCGTTAAAAGCTGTTACAGACCTGTTCAATACCTGTTAAAGCTGTTACGAACCTGTTCAAACTTGTTAAAAGCTGTTACAGACCTGTTCAATACCTGTTAAAGCTGTTACGAACCTGTTCAAACCCGTTAAAAGCTGTTACAGACCTGTTCAATACTTGTTAAAGCTGTTACGAACCTGTTCAAACTTGTTAAAAGCTGTTACAGACCTGTTCAATACCTGTTAAAGCTGTTACGAACCTGTTCAAACTTGTTAAAAGCTGTTACAGACCCGTTCAAAACCTGTTAAAGCTGTTACGGGTCTGATAAATACCTGATCAAATCTGTCCATAACCTGTTAAAGCCGTTACGGACCGGTTTTCAGATCTGTATAGACTTGCAGCTTTAAACAGATCTGCCCTGTTTAACTGTTTATATCTTGATTACACTTGTTCATTTACCTGCAGGTCAGTAACACTCTAATCTATGATATATATTACATGTGTTTGTTAATGATTCGTCTTTATGAAATCATTATAATCTACAACACTTGACCCAGGTAGGCATGCACTGGTCAGCTCCATTCCTCTATACGTGTTTGAAAAATGATTCATCGCGTTAGTAAAGTCAATAACCTATAATTGGTAAATAAAATTCTTTTAGATCAGCAATTTATTTTAATTTACACAGGTTATTCCATTACGAGGAATGCTTTATGTTATAGGCCAAACGACTAAATACAACTCATAAAATAATTATCACTGTGTACTTTAATCACAACTTAAATTAGCAAAATAAAAAAATCGAATGTTTATTAATTATCTATTTCACTTATTAACCAGTATTATTTCAATGGTAAAGGATTTTGTATAAAATAAATAAAGAGTTTTAACATAATTATTTATTAGTATTTATTTTACAGGAAAATCTAAATACATTTTATTTATTCTAATACATTATGTTTATATTAAGTGGATTTTCTTCGGAATTTGGTGATTAGCAGTATTATTTTACTGTTTCAAGACTTATGTTTTCGTTTTCTCGCACTGTTGACCCGCTAGATTCGAATTTGCCTTGATGTGATGTGACAGTCTTTTGAAATTATTCTGAAATAATCTTCTTGTAGCCTCTTTATGTCTGGAAGTTCCATACCTGCTGGTGCCACTTTGCCAATTAAAAAGGTACTGTATAATAATCAGAATACAATTATTAATAACATTTTGCAAACCAATTTATACTTTCACTAAGCAAGAATTAGTTTAACTTTATATTTTAAATTTTTGTCGAGATTACTTACATTGCGGTTCTTTATCGACAAACTGAAACCCTTAATTTATAGCTAACAAATGCCCCCAGGCTAATGTAGTACAGCCATCAGAACATATAAATCTTTTGTCATCATTGTTACTGAGGGCAATTTTATTCTGTTCAACCGTATGAACTGTGTGTTTGTAACTTCTAAATAAATATTGTTTTTGATATATAATGTCATTGCTAAATAGACATTGCTTATAATGATCTCCCGTTAAATTTTGATTTATAACACATTTTTTAACACCTTTAGCCTTTTTTACCCAATCTTTGTGATTTTCTTCCGAACAATAAGCATACATTTTCGGACGTAATGCGATAAATTCGCGGAGAATAGAACCTGCTAGCTCATCTTTCATAAGTCCCAAAACTGCTTTATTTTTTAAAGGTAATTTAAATATATTATTTGGAATAAAGTTACTCGTATCAAACTTTTCGCTATTTTCTTTAATATCCTGATAAATATCATCTGTTTCTATTAATAACACAAAGCTATCGGTATCACAGTAGCATAAAGTAACATGATCACCGTATTTTTGTTTGAGAAAGCCATAAAAAAATTCGTACATTAATAATTTTGATAGTTCCAAAACAGCGAAACCTATGTATATTGGCTTATTATATACAACTTTTAATTTTTCAAATTGTATTGCAACTAAATCCTCTGTAAAAACTGAAACACTCTTCATATTAGGTTTAGCAAGAAGAGTTTCCGCACCATGTTTGCGACCAATATCATTCCAGTGATTTACTAGTTTGACATCAACACGTTTATGCACATTCTCAAGCGTTTTACCAAAGATACTATTGTTCATAAGTTTGAAAAAATCTTTCTCAAAATCATTTTTAGCTGCTTGTCGTAAAGTTGTATTTAAATCTATATACTGCTTTAACCAATCAGATTGATAAAATTCTATTATTCTATAAATTTTTTTAATTTTGAGACCATAATTTAACGCCTGTTTTAAGTTTCGATGGTGTACAACATATTTGTCTTTATCATATAAATTTGGAATAAGTTTCACAATATCTTTAAATTTAGATTTTGGAGGTGATATATTTTCAACTAGAAAAGGTAAATCATTATGTTCGTAATGCAGAGATTTGGGGTATTCAATATCAGCTTCAATAAAATATCCAGTAGGTGAATTCTCATCAATATTAGAAACATTAAATTTTGAAATTTCATCATCTTCTAGCCACCTAAATCCTCCGTATGGCATTAATTGAGACATTGCCCAGCCATACAAATTATTTGCATCCCAGTATGATATAAAAGTGCTGGGATGATTGCCGTTGTATTCAGACATGTATTTATTATTAGCTTTCGCGTATCTTAGTGTCGCTTGACATATGCCGCCTCTTATACCCCTTTGTACAAAATGATGCATGTCTAAATCTGTAAAAAGTTCCAATTGTATACTAGTTAGTTTCAACATAGCATCCCAGCTAAGACCGGGTGCTGTATAGTAATGAGCTGGATCAAGTTGATAAGTTGTCATACAAATATTTCGAAATTGCTCAAAAATATCAGTGAGAAGTAAAACGTCTGTTTTTTAAATATATATCTGAATAATCTTTCAAAGTCTTACAACTAAATGTTTTCCACACAATTTTTGCATGATTATATTCTTTTTCCGAAATATTACAATTACTTATGACATTATTAAAATGTTTTTTATGTGGAAGTGAAGTTTCTCCTAATCTATCAAATGAATCCATATAACTGTATGGAAAAACACCTTTTCGCCTTAATAATTTAAACTGATTATAATCTGAGAAATATTTTTTAACTTCTATACACTGATCATCTTTCAGGTTTTTAGCAAGTTTTTCCAAAGAACTATTCATAAATCTAAGTGAATCTACAAACCTCAGTTTTAAGTATACTTTATTTATAATATCATTTCTATTTTTGTATTCACCTACACATATATTTTTTGTAAAAGACATATACTTTTCTTTATTTTCTGGTATTATGTCAATTTTCTCTTCATCGCAACCAAATTCTTTTATAAATAAGTGAGCGTCATAATTTGATAAGTTATGGAAAAAAATTGGAATCATTTTTGGAATTTTATAATTTAAATTGCATTTTGAGTGAGCTGCACCTATAAATTTTGAAGTTAAATGATCGTGATCAGCAACTTTTTCCAATTTTTCTACAGGTTTATCACATATGTGACAGATATTGGCCATATCAAATTTATATTCCTCTTCAGGAGTTAATTTTAACATTGGTTGTACAATTTTTAAATAATCATTATATAATCTACTTGCGTCAGCATAAAGTTTCTTAATAAATACTTTCGAGCAATCTTCACCAGTATAAGTTTCATATTTACTTAATGAATCATCAAACGAACATTTAATATTATAAGCGAAACTATATGGAACATGAATATGTATTTTATTTGTATAGCTACTTTCAGGATTAGCAGAACATGTTTGAATAGGTTTTTGATAAGATTCAAAATCTGCATATACAACGAATGGAATGCGCATTTTTCTTTCATAATTTTGAAATTTTAGAATGTTTCCTGGAATTTTGTTGCCATTTTTATCTAAAATTATATCATTTGTAGGCATAACGGTATAAATTTTACTACAATCATTGGATTTATGCTGTTCAAATTTTAATTTTGTTGAGAAAAAAGTTAAACATCCATCACAAAGAAATTTTTTACCACGATGACTTGATACTTGACTACGAACAAGTCGTGAAAAATCTTTAATCCATACATAATGCCCCTTAACACCTTCTTCAATATATAAAAGATTTATATGAATTTCTTGAGTTTTATTACAGTGGTAGATTGGACCTACAACGTCATAGTTTTTTGATTTATAATTATATTCTAAACCGTATACATTTATTGACATATTGTTCATAATCTCAAATTTCGGAATATTGCTCACCTTCATAGGAAAGTCTATATTATCATATTTTAATACTTCACTGAAATGTGGATATGATGAAACACGATCGGATTTTTTGTCTGCGGGATGTAGCGCGGATACTATAGCCCACAAAAAGCAATATTCATCATTGTTTTGAATATTTATACAAGCATGTTTATCTCTAATTTGTTTAGGAAGTTCAATTAATGATGATCCGCGGATTGGTTTATATTTATTAATATTTACTTCTAAGTGAGATATTTCTTTCAATGCCCACCCGGAATCACGTTCTTGAAATTCCCCGCATTTTGTTTTAACTATAACGCTCATTTTGTCGTAGATATCAGAAAAATGATTCATTGATGGTGATATTTCCTTAAATTTTGTATTAAAAGATTTTAACTCCCCGGTAGGATTTTTTTCGTTAATATAGTAGCTAAATAAATCAATGTTAAATTTAACGCCAGAATTATGCGATTGTATAATTGAAAATATTAAATTGAAAACTGTGTCTCTTATATTTTCTAAAAATTTATTAACATCAATCCCTGATCCTTTTATTCGATAAGTTACTATTCGCTTTTTGAAACTAGAACCAATTTCGGCAATATCCTGTTTAAAAGGTTTAATCATTGTATTAATATGCTTTAGAGATCTTAAATGTCCGGCGTATTTACTTCGAGTTGAAAATTTTTTATTACAAATTTCACATTCCAATAATATATTGCAATTTAGCTCTTTCTCTGGTTTATTTATTAATTTTCTTTTCTTTTTTAATGGTTCTTGACTGTCATGTTTATGATTCAAAAATTCTATGCCGCTAGCAAATTTTAATCCACAAATGTCACATAGTTGAGCATCTGAATGATATTTGTTAATATGCCTTGTTAGATTATCGTTGCGAGTGAACTTTAAACAACATATTTTACATTTGCACTGATTTTGAGTTTCACCACACACCTTTATATGACGCTTTAAATGATCTTTACTAGTGAACACTTTTCTACATTTACAACAGATGCTCATTTTAGAATGTAAGCTATATTGATCGCGGTAAATTAAATACAGTTTTCGCGGAGTAAAACTTTAAAGCTAATTTGACCGGATTCTATTTGATATCGAACCGCCGAGTTCAACAGTTAAACAGCTACTGTAATATTACATATGCTACACATTTAATATGCACTTAGTACACATTCTGAAAATACGATCTATTGCGAATATAGCCGATATTACACGAACCTGCATTTATTTTAAATACCTATACTCAGTAGTACAGGTGTAGATTAATGGAATGGATATTTAGTTTGTATCTCAATAGGCTAGCGCCCGCATTATGGCCGTACACCCGTCCCCCTCCCACCTCTAGACTCACACCAAGGTCATGCTTGAGTGACCACCCTTTGCAAACAACACACATATGACAGCCGCTAATTTGAAATTGTCCCTCTATCTCTCTCTCACACCCTCTTGTACCAATTCTTTCGCCTTGTGTGAGTTGGGAGGGTGGGAGGGTGGGCCAGAAGGAACTATACTTCCCTACTACTGTATTATCGAAAACGAAATTAATTAGTTCTATGAACATATCTTGCGAAATTTTTGTGTGTTTTTCAATTTCGGTCCATCGTTCGGTTATAACCAATAAAACTAAATCCTTAGGTATATTACTAAAAAGTGATACAACGTCAAAACTAACAAGAACATAATTTTCCGGTAATTTAGTATTTTGAATGAAATTAGAAAATTCAAAAGAATTTTTAACATAATAATCGTTATCTGTATTATATGATTTGATTAAAATATTTTTTATTAATCCTGATATCTTACTGTTTGGCGTGTTTATACAGCTAATGATGGGTCTTAGTTTAATGTTACTGTTTGTAGAATCCAATTTGTGGATTTTAGGTAAACCATAAAATCTAGCACAGACCGAGTTATAGATTTTTAAATTCGCAGCTTCATTACTTGATAAGAAATAGTTGTCTTGTAAGGATATTATGTATTTGTTCGCTTTTTGTTGTATGGTATTGGTTGGATCCGTTTTTTTATTAATTAACATCATTCCTACCTATGACTACAACACCCACTATCAATCTTAATCTTATATATATATATATATATATATATATATATATATATATATATATATAATATATATATATATATATATATATATATATATATATATATATATATATATATATATATATATATATATATATATATATATATATATATATATATATATATATATATATATATATATATATATATTATATATTTATTTGTTTCTTGGGATTTTCAGTCAGGCAGAATAAAAACAACTCAATTCATTATGCGCAAGCTTTCAGAAATATTTTTTTTCCTTCCTCAGGCTCTACATTATAACACAAAATAAATAAAAAAAAATGTAAATACAAAAAACAAAATAACTCACAATGGCAGAGTTATCTGCAAAGTACTAAGAAACCATGTGATAAAAGGTCCCAATTTATCAATAATATTATTGTAAATGAAACAGATTTAGAGTTGAAACAACAAAATTATGACAACGCAATGCAATGCAAACAAAAACAAATACAACCAAATGTTATGGCAACCATATGATGGCACTGACAGCAAATAGAAATAGAAACAATGTGTTGCCATCATATGGTTGCCATAACATTTGGTTGTATTTATGTTTTTGTTTGCATGTCAATACGTTTTAATAATTTTGTTGTTTCAACTATGTATGTTCCTGTGTGTCGAGTCGTGTGAAAACGGTCTTAAATTTAAAAATTGACTAGCACGCCCATTTTCATAATCAACTTTAAGTTGACTTTAAGAATTTAACTTAAAGTTAAAGTTGAATTGGATTTCATAATACTACTTTAGCACTTTAGCATCACTTTAAACTAAAGTGAACAAAGATATCACTTTATTTTAACTTTAACCTTAAATTATTTAGTTTCTGCTGTTTCAATTGTCATTTTTGTAATTCAGAATGAATATATATTCGTCCTCTTCAGAAACTGATTCTGATAATGAATTTTTGATAGTAAGAAAACGGAAAATTTATAAAAACCGCATTGATAATTTTAATATGTGGACTGATTATGAATTTTATAAGCGATTTAGATTAAGTAAAGCAGCAGTTGCCAGATTATTAGAATATATAAATGTAAGAATTAGTTCTAACACCAACAGGTATGTAACTAATATATTGACAATTAACCATGTGTTAAAATTTTGAATTTTTTATAGAGGTGGCGCTATACAACCAATAACAAAACTGTTATTAACTCTACGATTTTATGCCACTGGAAACATAATTATGTCTGTGTCTGACTTTTTCGGCGTATCTGTAGCATCAGGAAGCAGAATAATTAAAGAAGTTAGTTGTGTCATTGCTTCACTGAGACAAGAATTTATTAAAATGCCAGAAGGTAGAGAAGAACTACAAGAAACAGCTTCGCAATTTTATAATATTGCACGCTTTCCAACATGTATCGGGACAATTGACTGTACCCATATAAAAATTATATCTCCAGGTTAATATCTTTTAAAGAAAATTTATAGAAAGTATTTTAATTATTTTTTTTAATTTCAGGTGGTGACGATGCGGAAATATATCGAAATAGAAAAGGATACTTTTCTTTAAATATACAAACAGTATCTGATAGGAAATTAAAAATTAGAAATATTGTCGCACGGTGGCCTGGGAGTGTGCATGATCAGACAATATTTAATAACAGTATTTTAAAAAGAAATTTTGAAAATGCACGATTTGGAAATTACCGTTTAATTGGAGACAGCGGCTATGCATTAACAAACTATTTATTTACGCCTCTTCAAAATGTAAACAACGAGGCAGAAAGACTATATAATGAATCTCTGATAAGAACAAGAAATACTGTAGAAAGGCAATATGGAGTATGGAATCGAAGATTTCCGATCTTAGCTATTGGCATCAAAGTCAATATTGAAACGGCAATGACAATCATTGTTGCTACGGCAATACTTCATAATTTTGCAATTATGATAAACGAAACACCTTTTGATGATGATTCATCTGAAGAAAATAACAATAATGACGAGGATAATAATTTTCATAGTATTGAAAATTGTAGAGCACAACAAACACGTAGTTTATTTATACAAGAACATTTTACCTTATAATTATATTTTATTGAAATGAAAAATGTAATATTCTAATCTAAAAAAGTGTTAAAAATAAAATAAATTCTATTTTTTACAAAAATTAATTATATTATTTATATTATTTTATGAAACAAATTAATTAAAATTGCATATTTGTTTTTCCAACAATTCTAATTGTTTTTTATGTATTTCTTCTTTTCTTCGTTCGTCATTAGTGAAACTGTCAATTTGAACGCAGAGTAACTCTTTTTGCTTTTCAGCTAGCTGATTTTTTAAAGTTATTTCTTCTATTTTCTTTTGAAGCAATTCTTTTTTCATTTTATATAAAGTTTTGTTTTCCTGTGTTTTTACTGTTGGGTTGTTTGTTATGTCTAATTTTCTACTTTTTTGTTGTTTTAGTAATTTTGGAGTATATGATGTCCAATCTTCAGTTTCCATTACTGGAAATAATAATATTCACATTATGTGGTGCAAAACAAGATATATACTATATAAAATATAATTCAAAGACTAACAGCACTAATATATAGCACTATATATATATATATATATATATATATATATATATATATATATATATTACAAAAATAGTAACAGAACAAAGACTACCTTCAATAACACTATTTGAAACTGCGACGTTGATTGGGTTATCTACATCTGTTGCTTCAAAATCAACTGGCATTTCTGTTAAATTTTCTGTGTAGATTGGTATTGGCACATTATTAGCGGCATCATCATCAAATTCATTATGTAATCCAAATACTGTTTTTTTGTTTATAATTTCCAACATTTTCACTAGGACAATATTATCGGTACTTCCAGAAGAACCACCCCCCGTTTTTGTTAAATTTTCCTTATTGATAGCAGCATATTTCCTTGCTTTTGTTTTCAAATTATCATATTTACTTTTTATTTGGTGCAAAGTTCTATGTGGGTTTGAACTGTTATATTCATTTAATATGGTAGACCATGATTTTTCCTTTAAACAAAAATTTTTTTAATAACAATTTCACAAGAAATTATTGTATGCACTTACTCGCTGTTGTGGTGTAAAAGTATTACTATTTTTTGTTTCTATGATATCTTTAAACTTGAAAATTATATTTAGTAAAGATAATTCTTCCTCTTTCGTAAAATTTGTACCCCGAATTCTGTCTTTCGACGTCATTATTTTTTATTTATAATAATTATAATTACAATTACAATTTGAAAAATGACAAACAGCTAATTTTTAAGGTTAGTTATCTGTCAAACTATAAAAGCGAGAGGTGGTCAGGAGTACCAACATACATTAAAATAGTTTAAAGTACACTTTTACTAAAGTTACTATTATGAAAATCGTGAACTTTAAAATTAAAATAAAGTGATAAAGTTACTTTAGTTAAAGTCGTAAAGTGAAACTGATTATGAAAACGGGCGTAAAGGTTAAAAGATAAATTGAAACAATATTTTCAGCATATAAGTAAAACATAAATTTATCGTGCAATAGTACTTAAAATGACCAGCGAAGTTGAAAAATATCGAAGTGAATTTGCGTGTCCAGTATGTTTTGAAATAATGCATACAAAAATTCGCATTCATCTTCTTGGTGCTTTCTGATATTAACAACTGTATCTGTTTTTTCACAGCCGAAACTTGGACATTTAATCTGCATGGATTCTGCTAATTTTTCCAACTTGTAATTACGTCCACCATCAAATGGTCCACGACACTCTGGACACTCAAGACATCTTGATTTACAGAACTCACATATACTATGACCATTTCTACATTTTTCCAATCTGACTTGAAGATCCTTCGGCATTCCTAAAGTATTTGTGCTGCGTCTGATTAGATGTTCTTCGATTAATTCATTCGCTAGTATGCGTAGAAATTTACGCCTGCTCTTAGCTTCAAAATTGTTTCCAATGTACAATATTCTCGAATTTATACACAAACGTTTAAGATGCTGAAGAAAATTACCATAGGCCATCTTTTTACATTACGAGCAACATTATAAGTGGCATACATTTGGTCTACAACATCTACACCACCTTTTGTCATATTATAGAAAGTGACAATTGCTGGTTTTTGTTTAGGACCTGAATCAATATCTATCTCATCATCATAATGTGAACTAGATATCAACAGAACATTCCTATTCTTTTTTGGAACGTAGAAAACAAGAGTTTTTTCTGTCTTAAAAGCAAACAAAACTGGATCTTTCAGGTCTCCTTTTCGTTTGGACCAGTTCTGGTGGTATTTGCGTTTTATTTTTTTTTAACGTACCGACGAAAGACAGATTCTTATCTCGCAAATAGAGCATTAAATCTATGCTGCTGAACCAGTTATCGGCTGTAACATTCCGACCTGTGTTATACAGAGGCTCCAATAAACGTTTGACAACATCTGCCTGCTTGTTGCTCACTTGAAATGGGCCCTCTGGTTGTTTTCCAGCATAAACTTCCAGAGTGAAAACATAGAAAAGCTTCGAATCAACAAGAGCATAAATTTTAATGCCGTATTTGGCAGGTTTTGATGGAATGTACTGTTTAAATTTACAACGTCCTCGAAAAGCTTCCAATTTTTCGTCTATACATACATACTCTCCAAGAGAATAACAATTTTTTTGAATTTTGGTTAAATTTATCGAGTAATTCAATAATAGCTGCTAGATTATCATATTGTAGTTTTGGTGCTCGAGTCTCTATATCGTCAAAACGCAAACATCGCATAAGAAATCTAAAGCGACGTAGAGACATAGTTAACCGAAAATTTTCTATACCATCTCCGGAAGTACTCCACAATTCATCTAAATTTAACCTGTTAGCTCTATATACTCCAGCAAGGTAGAGTAAGCCAATGAAAGCTTTTATTTCAACTTTATCAGTACGAGCTGCATCCCTCGCACGACGAAATTGTGGTTGAATTTTATCAATATATAGATTGGTGTACGTAACTATAATATCCAACATTGAATCGTCAAATAAACATTTCCACGTGTTATAGATGCCAGTAATATTACGAGCAGGTTGTTTAACTCCGGGCAAATGGTTAATAATATTATGTTGTTTTCTTATTTTATAAAATCTTTTTTTATTGAACCATTTTGTTCTACTGTTTTTTCCTATAAATTTTTCCTCATTTTCAATATCAGAGCCTTCTGAAGATGCTTCTTCTTCCGTTTCAGAATCCTTTTCTTTTTCTTCAAGTCCATCTTCTTCATCTTCAGATTCATCCCCGAACTCTTCGTTAAGTAATTCGTCTTCAGAATCTTCCATTAACATTTTACTTAGCTCTTCTACATCTTTCTCATTATCAAATCGATAAGTTCTGCGATCAGTCATTCTAAAATATAAAAAGGGGGTAAAATTATTAACGTGACCAAGGATGGTCGCAAAGTATCTTCTAGATGCATGTACTAAAAAAAGTACTTTGTAAACGAACAATAAATTCAGTGGATACTTTATGCTAAATCTAATAAGTGTAGTAAACAAATGTAATCAATAAAACCTTTAAACAAATGTTTTGTAATACTTACGTAAATAGTCGCAATATACTACTAGATACAAATTAGCTGTATCAGACAACGAAACTCCTCATAGCAAAGTTAGATCACTACTAAACCAAAATCACCCTTACGTTACGAGGCTAGACGGAGTGCCATCCCCTCCACTGCTACCGTAAATTAATGGCGTCTAAATAAATATCGTTTGTATCTCTCAGATCGAATGCGACTAACGAAGGGTTAAAGGAATGCGAACAATGTCCATGGAAAGGAAATTTACGTGCTGCAATTGAACATCTGAAAACGGAGCATAAATATGTAGATGTATTCACTCAATATGATTATAAAGACAAATACATTAAATTTATAATCGTAAATGGAAATATTTTTAAAGAAGTATAAAATTTTTTTAATAATTGTGAATATTATAGTTCTATACAATATTTCGGTCCAAAAAAATTATCCAACAATTTTAAATATCGTCAGACATTTTATAACAAATCTAATGGTCAATTATGTAGAGTTAATATATGTAATGTTATACCATATTGTTCAGACAGTCAAGCATTTAATGGTGATTTGATATTTGATTCAAAAGCATTTTACGAAACAGTAACTAGTCGTATAACAATTTTAAATGCGAATGAATACTGCTTCTTCGGTCTTTAATAACAAACACACACATATATAATGTATTAATTTATGTATAAATAATAGTTAAAACATTGAAGTTTTATTATTTAGATCCTTTGCTTGATAATATTAATATTTTTTTTAGTAATATCAAAGTTATATTTTACAAAAAATTAACCAATAATTTAATTAAATTACACAAATGACATTACAGTAAATAATCAACATATAGAAACAAATCACTAGGTAACAATAGATACCTATAGATTATACAAATTTATAAATTTTTAATTAAAATAAAATTATATACATACAGAATCACACCACGTATGTGTAAGGGTGTGGCACAAACTCAATCCATTACGCAGTATTTGAAACATTTTAATCATTTTACAATCTAGAAACTGCTCTATTTGTCATGGTAATACAATGCTTTGTTTTCGCATATAAACTTTTCCAAATAGTAAATTTAGAATTTTTGAGGAGGGTAATAAATTAATTTTACTATAAATATAGTGCAGATTCGAATAACAATTCTTGTTGATACACTGTAACATGTCACTTAAGATCTATTTCATTCGATAGGTAGAAAATACGCCCACATTTAAGCTAGAAATAGTAGTAGAATAGTAGTGCCAGTTCATAGATTACTCTATTTCGATAGCGAAATATACTGAAAAGACAATAGACATAGATGAGCATACATGAGAACCTCATTAGTATAGTGACAAATACGACACTCTCGGATGTATTCTAAATGCAGTCCGTTAAGAATAACAATTCGTTAATATAAAAAAATTTGAGATTCCTTAAGAAATTCCGTTGCTATATAGTAAGTTTTTTTTACCGGATTTCAGAATTTTGTTGATGGAATGAATTCAGAATATAAAGGTTTATAAGTTTCGAGATAAAATCGTTTAAAGATTAGCTATAGCTAGATAAGATTACATATAGCTAAATATAATATTTGACAAAAACTCTACTAGCCTGTAGTATGTGATTAGTCATTTTCCTACTAGTAAATAAGAAAGTGGCTATTTATACATACGGTATGTATACGCAATTGGCTATTTATACATACAGTATGTATACGCAATTGGCTATTTATACATACAGTATGTATACGCAATTTGCTATTTATACATACAGCATGTGTACAAGTTAGCAACGCCAAAACCGCCAAAACCACGCATTCAGCTAAACCTAACACCCATGTAATATTGTATTAAAACAAACTTTTCCGCTGGGAACTGTAAAGTAGCTATGAGTGACGTCTTCCGTGCAATTATATTCATTTTATAGGTGTAGTAGCTTGATAAGAGTTAAGTTATAGAAACTGGCTATTTATACATACGGTGAATAAAATTGTCAATTTTTAACATTGCCTCTTGTAATGTTGTTTCAAAGTTGTCAGGTTGAGAAGTATCTTTTCTCCTTTTCGGTTGAGAAGATACAACTGCCGTTGTCTGCCGTTTTCGGTTTTCGAGGGATTGTGATTGGATGGGTTTGGATGGTGCATTTGTTTCAAAACCGTCTGGCGCAGTGTCCGGTTGTAATGTATCGTTTCGTTGTGTCATATGGTAAGGTAGTAATGAGTCTTGTGATGATGAGTCGTCCTGCGATAAATCTAGTCGTGTCGATGAGTCGTCCAACGAAAATTTTTGTGTATAGTTGTTACGTGTCGTTATGGTGTTGCCTTTTGATGAACCTGGTTGTGATATGTCGTCTCGTACAGTATTTGTATGTTAGATGATTGCTAATGAATCATACGGGTCGTAATTATATGTCTCAGCGCCAACCTCCTCCACAACTGATGACAACGGTTGTTGTTCCCGAAGTTTATCAACGCCATCAGATAATCTAAAAATTCATAATAATAAGTGGTTTTATTCGTTGTTTTGCTTACAAAATTAAACTGAAATACACTTACCTTCTTCCAGCAATTTGCTTCTTCAGGAACCACATATTTTCCATTAACCGCCAGCTATTATCCTTGGCGCTGGCACCAGACGGTTGATGACGAAGGAGTCATGAAAATTTTTCTCGCAAAAAGGACCATTTTTTTTTGCACTATACCGACTGAAAATATTAAATTATATTATTCAATTATATATTTTAATAATTGGAAATACTCACCATCGTAATTCATGTAATCGGCAATTTCTTGCCATACATTTGCTTTGAATTTGGAATTACGATAATCCATATTTTGCTAATCATACAGGACCTCATTGCTTTTTACTAAGGAAATTAGTTGTTCATAATCAAATCCCTTTTGATTTTCCATTTTCAACTACTGAACTACTAAACTACAAACCACTAAACCTCAAACTACAAACATAAATACATAAATCTAAAATATTTATAATTTCTAAATATATCAAAAAAATAATTAATAATAATATACAATAAGAAATAAAAATAAAATGTATTCTAAATTAAAAATAAACAATAAATAATAATATATAATAATAATAATAATTATATATAATACGAAAAAAAAAAATTAAAAATTATTCTAAATTAAAACTAAACATAAAACAATAAATAATAATATACAGAGCGAGTGTAATATCTGGAACTATCGCAATAAATCTTTTATGAAACGTTTTTGAAAAAAATCCTCGAACACGTCAATTTTTATCTTAAATGAGACATATTTTACTGTAATCGTCACTTAAAGATTGTCTTTTGTTTTTGAATTATGAAGTAAGCGATAATTTTTTTAAATGGAAACCTATATTTTTTATTATTAATTTTGGTAGTACTTTTTATTCCGTTTCCAACCATATAAAATTTTAAATATGTTACATTTGAAAAAAATTGAGAAAAATAATCTTAAAGTTTAAATATTAAAAACTAATTAAATTGGCAAAATGAATCTAGTTATTACTGTATAAAACAAAAAACATTAGCTACAACTGTCAGAATTATGCAATATATATATATATATTTATTTTCTTATTACTTTCAACTAAAACACATTTAACACTTGATACACTTGATACTTCAAACATTTATTTAATTCCAATCACGGCTTAATTATCAATTAATTACGTTTGAAAACAATAACAGAATTTTATAACCCAAAACATATGACACATATACATATTGGGATTTAAAGCAATCAAAACTCGTTTTTATTAGCAAGAAACATTACAATAATTACGTAAATAAATCATTTTTTCCAATAATTTTTATTGATTTGATTGATTGAGTGTTTTCATGTACATTGTTACGAATGCCAATTTTTGACCAGGCAAGCTCACGGACACTTTCGGCCAGCATATCTCACGATTTCTCGGCATTTTATTTAAACATATTAAAATCTATCTTTATAGCGTTTTTTCGTTTATTTGTGTAATAGAACAGGTAAAAACTGTAAACTAGGTCAGATAAACGTACAAATAAAAAAATAAAATAAAATTTTATTTTTGTGTAATGTTAATTTTTTCTGTCGATCTGTACCTCATCACAAATTTATTTAAAAAGAATTATAATAAATACGAACGTAAGTCGATGGAAGGCTGTTTTGTCATTTTTATGATTAATAATTTATTTTTAACATATCCTTTAAATTTAATATCATATTTTATTTATTATAGGAATGTTAAAATCTAATATTATAAATTTTAAATACATTTCAATGACTGGTCAATATATTATCTAATTTTAAATGTAATCTATTATCAAATATTTATCTTACCATCAAAATTTTCATACAGTTCGTTGTTCGTTGTTGGCATTAAAATGCCATCCCAAATAACTTTTGGCAATAAGTCCGTGGAAATTGTGCTGGAATCACTACTTCCTGTGTCACCTACACTTTTATCCGACTGTTCTTTTAAATGTTTTATTTTTTGTTTAATTTTCACTTGCACACCTATTTTCGGTACTAGCTTTTTGATATCTTTATCTTCCAGCATTAACCTTTCAGTGGTCGCGCGATTATTTTAAACATTAGTAGTCGCGCCGGTATTAGAGTCCGGCTTTTTTTTCTCAAGAATTGATAGAAATTTTTGAAATCTGCTATTATGAAAGGGTTTTTATAACAAATGAAACACAAAAAAATTAAGTTCGAACAAACTTTATTTGTTAATAAATTGTATAAACAATTAAAATACCTGCTTTATTCTTTTTAAATGCAGTACAAGAAAAGTTGAAAAAAAAAAATAACATCAAAATAAAAAATCTAACTATGTAGAATATAAACTCGGTGAACATTAATGAATATAAAAAATCAGAAAAAATAATGTTTATTCATTTTGGAAAGCATTTTCCTGACAGGTACGACATATGGATATTGTATGCTCCAAGCACATATACTTAGTGCATTTGAAGCATCAAAATCTCGTTAAAAAAACCTCTTTAGAAAAATATACTATAATTTTTAATGGTTCTTAGAATATACATACATCGTAAATGCCCCATTGGGCCTCTACCCAAAACAGTAACATATCGTGATCTTAAAATGAGTTTAGTGACTAAACAATTCGATTAGAATTGCATCCGGATGAGAGTGCAGATAATTCATTAGATAATAGTTTGCATGCTAGGAGACTAAATAGATCCCAGCCACTGAATCTACAATTTCGGTTTAATTAATGTATTGTTAATTATGTTTGGGTATTAAGTGAATTTGCCATGAACAAATATCGATCGTGTAATTTTTAAATAATAGAAATTTACTTATAGTACTAAGTGGATAGATGGTATATAGCATACAAGCTCAACGTATATTTGTCGGTTTGCTTACAAAGCAAACCGACCAAAAATTATGAGCGTGTATGCTAGGTTAAATAACATTTTCGTGCTTTATTTTCTTATTACAAACTTGTGTTCCTTCTTGGAAACGAAGGTTTGATGAATATGAATAATACATTTCTTCCGTTATATTTATGAGATCAATTTCTTCATCTTCCATTTGTTTTCAATAGATTTTTCTCTATTATTATTATTATTATTATTATTTGTATTACAAATAAAATATTAATTTTTCAAAAAAATTGTTATGTAATATTTTCATACTGCCGTATAGGTAATAAAAACATCAATTCAAAATCAATTATATAAAACAAATAGGGGTGCCATTTCAAAAAAAGTTATGATAACGTTTTAAAATAATTAATTTTGTTCCAAACTTTATGTTCACTCTGTATAGAGATTATCCAAAGTTCATATTTAGAAATTGACCAATAAACATATAACAAAAATACTAAAATAAACAATAACAACGAATCTCAGAGAACCACAAGGACAATGAAAATAGCTGCTGAGACAGCTGATGAAACATCAATTGGCAATAATTCGAATCAAACAATTTCGTTCCGGTTTTTCTTTCAATCACAATATGCGCATTTTGCCGAGATGGTATTTCTTTGAGGTTCTTGAGAAACAGGTGGGTAAAAATCTTCCAATCTAGATTTTAAACTTCGTAAATCCAACCATACTAGAACGAACTGGACTTTAGCAGGTTTTGAAAACTCCAACGGCAACTCCCGCTTATTTTTTCTGATGGTGCCAATTACGGTAAGTCTATGATTAGTAAGTAAAGTGTTGGCAAGGGTGTATGACGTAAAACAATTATCAATCGTAATGTTCTGTCCAGAACCAGAAATTTGGTTGCAAAGACGAAGGACAACGTCTGTTGGTTTATTTGATAGCTGATAAGGTCCGTCCGGCTGTGCTCCTACATATACTTCCATCCTGCTTGTAGAAAACATCTTAGCATCTTAGAAATTGCATTTCCCTCTGAACGCAGGTAGCATTTCGTCAACAGTTACAAATTCTGATAGATTGTAACCATTTTGACAATTAGCGATAAACCATTCCAAAACTGTACGAATCGCAGCAAGTTTGTCGGTTGCTCTTCGTTCTATGCGAGTTTGCTTTTCATCAAATCTAATGCATCGAAGTAAAAATCTGAATCTTTGATGGGACATAGTAAGATGAAACATTTCTACACCGTAGCCCATCTCTTTTCCATAAATCTTCTGTATTTAACCGATTTGCGTGACTAACACCGGCTAAATAAAGGAGTCCAAATAATGCACGAACCTCAATTGGGTTGGTAGGATTGATAGCTCAACTGCGTTGATAATTTTCCGCCACTAATTCTATAAACATATACAGAAATGGTTTTTCACCTGTGTGTTGGGAGTAATTGTGTTGTATGAAATGTTGGTTTTGTGCAAATGATTTTGTACACACGTATGGCTTCTCGCCTGTGTGCGTAAGGATGTGACTCTTTAAATGCCCATTTTGGGCAAATGATTATTTGCACGTTTTACACCGATATGGTTTTTAATTAGTGTGCGTACGTTTATGTCTAATGAAGTCTGATGGACTTTTAAACGCTTTTTCACAAATGTTACATTCGTAACTTTTTTTTGACATTTTGAAGATATGCACTGCACTGCACACTGTAGACCGTAAAAATGAATCTCAAAAACGACAATATCAATATGACAGTCAGTGCGATACTGTTATACTGCTGATAGATACAATACTGATTCGTTGTGAACAATACTGAACAGGTACTGACATAGACAACAGCGATACTGAACGATACATGTTTAATTTTATGTATAAAAATGCTACTTCAAAAACATCTATATTACACACACTTGTGTGTTTTGTTTTGTATTATATTAAATTTGAGTATGAGATTATAAGTAATATGTTGATTTTATAATCAGATTTATGTTACAAAAAAAAATTATGTTATTCCTTAAGTTCACGAACCTCAATTGGGTTGGTAGGATTGACATGTCAACTGCGTTGATAATTTTCCGACACTGATTCTATGAACTTATTAGTACAGTCAACAATAATTGTAATAATTTCATCATTGAAGAAGTTGTGCCAGATTTCTGTAGGATCTTTCAACAATTTTGTTTTTGATAATAAATCGGGTAACCTTTTTACAATATTTTCTTTTCTGGTTTTAACATTTATCAGTTTTTGTACATGTTTCTTCCAATGGCTGGTTTTATTTTTCCCTAATACGTATAACAGAGTTAGCAACGATAAACAGTACTGTGTTATTTAGTGTTAACTATGTACGATAAAGATATGCTGTTAGAAATATCATTCTCATCATCCTCTGAAATGTCCTGCTCAAATTCGCTATCATGAATTAGATGTTCTTCATGATCTGATTCGTCTGCATCAGACAAATCATCATAAATTATTTCATCATCGGTTACCACTTCTTCTAGCATTTGCCTTAGTTGCTCTTGCCCTTTTTCGTAGGAATATATGGCGGCTAACGTTAAAAGGATTATAATAATTCATAATTAATCATTATTGATACACAAACATACCTAATAATTCAGAATACGAATCAATACAGAAGTGGTCGCCCCGGTCTCACGCACCGGCTGGAGCTCACAGATGCGACACCTAAATCACGCTGCGCTCAAATTAGCACTAAAGATGCACTTCTTCAAACATGAGAGCTAGTTAAGGTGGGAGATCCCCACCCCTGAATGATATCCTATTACGTCATATTAACACCGTGCGCGACCACTGGAAGGTTAAGGGTGCCTCTATATCGATATCTTCATATAAAATTGTCAGGCAATTCAATCGCCATATGGGGGGTGTTGATTTGCTAGATAGCATAATTAATTAATTAATTAATTAATTTAATTCTAATAATGGTAATCGTTACGTATACAGTATGGCCTTTCTGGAGCGAATGTCTATTGTCACCATTATGTGTTCCACCTCCTGCAGATTGGTCGCGAATCTCATGCGAACATCCAACTATTACCCGCAAGATTCGAATAACGAATATCAACCATTACGAAGACCAAAACTGACGATTGACGAAGTGTTGAGTAATAATAATAATACAGTTCTATCAACGGTTGCAGCTCACGAAACTAAAGATAGCATAATTGGCAGACATAAAATCAAAATGAGATCAAGGAAATGGTACATGAGACTATTTTATCATTTGCTTGACATAACTGTCATAAATGCTTGGCTCTTGTACCGACATGGTAGATAGATTTGATAGGAAAAAGCAAGAAAAAATTAAAGTTCCCTGTCCCACCGTTGTCAGGCATGGTAGATAGATTTGATAGGAAAAAGCAAGAAAAAATTAAAGTTCCCTGTCCCGCCGTTGTCAGGCAATTCAATCGCCATATGGGAGGGTATTGATTTGCTGGATAGCATAATTAATTAATTAATTAATTAATTTAATTCTAATAATGGTAATCGTTACGTATACAGTATGGCCTTTCTGGAGCGAATGTCTATTGTCACCATTATGTGTTCCACCTCCTGCAGATTGGTCGCGAATCTCATGCGAACATCCAACTATTACCCGCAAGATTCGAATAACGAATATCAACCATTACGAAGACCAAAACTGACGATTGACGAAGTGTTGAGTAATAATAATAATTTATAATTATAAAATTTATAATTAACTTGAAAATATTACGTGCAAAACTAACTATATACAAACTTACGAGCAAATCGGTTTAAATTTTACATGAAAGAAGATAGAAAATAAGAAAATTTATATGCAGAAACAGTATTTTATATATAAAATTTATTTCTATATTCTTATTTCACTATTTTATACATCAATATCAACTGCCAGTTTAGTTTATTCGGTTCTCCAAGAAGGGATAAGAAAGTGAGACTGAGATATTTTTAGTTTATTTTTGGAAAGGGCTTATAAGGAACTTCTGTTTTGTTGTAATAAATTATAACATTAGTTTGTTAGTCTGTTTATTACGAAGTAGTATGTTTCGATTTTATTAATAAAAATCATCTTTAGCAAATAACGAATATAAACAACAAAACAATCATTTCACCAATCAGGTACAAAGAAGTTACATGCCTAGTAAAATTGTATCAAAAAGAATATCGTCTAATTCAGGGGTGGGCAACCTTTTGTATAACAGGGGCCAGAATACGATTTACGTTTTGTACGCGGGCCGTAGTAGTTAATTGACACATTTTTATTACTTATATTTTTTTTCTGAAAAATAAAAAAACAATATTGAAACAAAGTTAATTAAATACTACATTTATTTCTCTTATCATTTATATTGAAATACAAAGAAATGAAAAAAATAAATAAGTATTAATCACAAAACAATAAATATAAATGAAAACAAATTTTAATTAATGCGACTTCTGGTGCTGTATAGATTTTGATAGCAAATCAATGTCCGGTTCGATTTGTGTAGTGCTTAAACGCAAGTTGTTTTCTAAACCCGTATCAGTTATTGAAGTTCTGTACTTCGATTTTAGATACTTCATTTTGGAGAAGAGCTGTTCACAACGATAGATCGAACCAAATAAAGAGTAAATATACTTTGCGTTGTCAACTAAATTCGGAAATTCTTCAGCCGGCAGATTTTTATAAAACTCGTGCAAAGGTGTCATATTAAATCATTCTCTTAAATCTGTTCTCTCTTTGAGATCCAAAAGTTTCATTTGAAACGTTTCTAGAGCATTTTCGATTTCAGTGATGGAAAAGGGCAAATTAAATAAATGAAAATAAATACTTTTCTTGTCGAAATCTTGAAAACGTTCTTCAAATTTTGAATAAAGATTTTTGATTTTTCGAATGTTTACCATTTTTTTTACTTTTTATTTGGAATAGCAATATTTTGCATTATTCTTTTTGTTTTATGTGGTCGATTGAGATAGTTAGTTCTATCTTTAATTTTTGATACTAGACTGTGGGTACCTTCTACGGTAGTGACACCATCATCATCTTTATCCAGAAACATTAATGGGAATTTATCTACAACCCTTTTCGCAATTATTTTAATTGCTGATATAGAAAAATGTATTTTAATTTTTCTCATTATCGAATGATATTCTTTTTTTTCCCAATAAACAATGATCTATTGTTTCTTTGCTTAAAGATTCAAATGGAAGTGGCAAACTATACCATGTGTTGTCGTTGATCCTAGAAAGTGAATCATTTTCCGATAAATCGGATAGTATTTGGCTATTTGTATTGTTATTGAGAGAATCTAAATCATCATTAGAATATAGATATTTTCTTTTTATTTTTTGTATTAAATCCTTTCACATCTACCGAACAGAAGTAGCAGTCGGTTGTGTGATTTTTCTGTTCACGCCATATCATAGGAATGCCAAAACAAAATGAGTTTTTCTTACCCTTAAACCACAAACGAAGATCTTCCTCACATCTTCTGCACACCTTATGCGGAGCCCATGTTTTGTCTTGATCTCCAAGTTTCAATTTGAAATACGCAAAATAAACTTTCTTCACAAACGCACTTATGTTTCTTTGTTGATTTTTTACTGTGTATTCACCACATATATAACAGAAGCTGTCGGGAGGAATTACACAACCTCTGCGAGCCATATGCCAGAAATAAAATAACAATTACAGTATAGTTTGAATGCTGAATATAAACTGAGTGTAGCATTAGATGGTCAGCGTAATACTGAACTTATTTGCTTGTTGAAACATGATCTAATCCAACATCAGATTGTTTATATTTATTCCTAGTACCCAAGATAACAAGTATAAACATGCTAAACCTCTTCAGTAATATTGCTCACTATCAACTTTTAACCCGTTTCGACACGATCATGCGACCAAACTACTTTATCCACTACCCCCTACCACTACTCTCTTCAACTATTAACATTTTTTTTTTTTTATTTATTGCCAAGTTCAGCTACAATTGATAGAATTAATGTGAGCAGTCTTAATTTTAAGGCCATTTTTTAAATAAAAAACAAAATATTAAATTTTAAGGTAATTAGAAATTTTACGCTAAATATAATGAAAAACTTGAGTGTAACAATATATATTAAATATTTATATTAGTTATATATATATATATATATATATATATATATATATATATATATATATATATATATATATATATATATATATATATTTGTGAATAGCTATATTTTTTAGCTAAACAAACGTCTACTATTATTATTATAATTATTGTAAAAAAAAAATTTGTTGTAGTGAGAAAGCAAAATTTTAAATTTAGATATAACTACAAAATTATAATAAAAATTTACCTTTTTCGATTTCATTTTTTCCTTATTAATTCGATACACTGATCTTTCGGAGACACCAGTTGCTTCAACTACTTGTTTCACAATTTCACGTATTGTTAACGTATCTCCATATTTACGTTTAATAAAATTATATACATTTGAAACAATTTCCCTACTCTGACTATTTATCGGATGGCTAACAATTTTACTTTTAAATTCCATAATTTTTACCACAGACTACACTTATCAACGCTGCTCAAGATGTAGCAATAAACCAGAGAGAGAAACAAGGGTGTTTGGCTTTTTCATACCCCCACCAGAATTTACAAACCATTGCGCATCGTAATTTTGTTGCCAACTTAGAATAGATATACTGTACATATTTACAGTAACATGGTTGAGATCAGTCTGTTCTTCCTCTCTCAAACTAACTACCACCGGAGCGCTGAAGAATAAAGCCATTTCAGAACTTTTAATGAGTGGGCCGTATTTGTTATAGATAAGGTAACAAATTTCGAAAACTAGATGAATTTGATAACAAGAATGGCGTGACTTAGAGTTGAAAAACAGATGTGATATCATAAACAAAATATTAAAATATAAAATAAATGTACTAATATACATAATATTCCAAGAACAAAAATAATAAAATATAAAGTAAAATATTGAGATATACATATTTGATAGTTTTATAATTAATTTCATATAATGAAAATATATGACTTTACAACAGTTTAAAGAAAGGGTTGGAATTAACTGCACTATAATTTAGAATATATTCACTTTAATTTAGAACACATTCACTTTGATAAAAACAATTTGCACTCACAACAAATATATTGTACAAAAAATCCACTATAATTAACCTAACCTAACCTAACCTAAGATTTTACAAGTGGTTTCCCACTTGTAAAATCTGGTGTACATATTTGTTAAAATCCCTTAAAATCCTAGTAAAATTATGGTAAAATACGTAAGATCATGGCAAAATCTGTAAAATCACGGTAAATCCTTAAAATCCTAGTAAAAATCATGGTAAAATCCTTAAAATTATAGATAAAATCCGTAAAATCTTTAACAGTTCGTAAATATTTAGTGTAGCACTAGCACTATACGATTTAAAAGAATGTGTATTTTCGGATAAATTTTAAAATCAAATGTTATTGTTCATAAAAAATCAACAGCGACATAACATATTGCCATTTTCTAAGATCTGTTAATACTAATGTACACACCGAGGTACACACACATTAACTAAATAAAATTTTGTTATACAATGTAACAATTACCACTAACAAGATTTTTAATATATTTTTTTTATTAATTCTTTATGACCATAGCTTGATAGCTTTTAGTCAGTTTCCAAGTGGTAGGGAAAGTTATCTACTATAATAGAACATATTAAAACAACGCATGATTATGAAAACGAAGAAACTTTATATAAAAACGGAAACAAATTTATTGGATTTTGTATTGTGAATGAGAATTTATTCAAACAAACCGTTCAGAATCATCAATTTAAGAAATTGTACTATAGTTCCATTCAGTATATTGGGCCGAAGAATTTGGCAAGAAATTTTAAATTTGACCGAGCGTATTATGATAAGTTTAACCGGTTAGGAATGGTTATAACTAGGAATGTAATACCATACTGTTCCGATAAGGAAGCTTTTAATGGTGAAAAGATTGTGCTTTCAGAGGCGACTTTTAATTTAATGAATTTTAAGCATAGTATTGTGAAAATTTATAATATTAATGAAACTTGTTTTTCTGAGCTTTAATAATGGAAAATAATATTTGTTATTGTATATATATATATATATTCAAAATTCTTTATGTCGGGATAACAGTCTATTTTGCGAGAAAAGGAATTAAATAATGCACATAATCTCGATTATAAGTTGTTACGTTCGTTTATTGTTTCTTTCCAATATTTCGAACCCAAATTTTGGTTCTTCTTCAGGGAGTTTCACAACTACAATAACAATATAAGCTAATATACTACATGAAAATTTACAAACAAAAACATGTCAAAATCCACCTATTCTACTTACTTTGAACTTTTATTCGTATAATGGTAACCATAAAGTCGTTTGTTGAATGAACCAATTCTAAATACTAATTGTAACATGTATGATATTCATTTAAATGTTATTGTTTAGATTTTATTACACAGTTATGCTTTTTTCTTTTTGATATTCTACGTTATTTATAAGCGTTTTTTCTGATGTTCTTATTGCTAATCCAATTTTACATTAAATCTTCAGTTTTACTATATTATAACAGCACACTTAATTCTAAATTAAAAACACAGTTTAAAACAATTTCTAGTCAATTCGGTAAAAATGTAAATAGTCAAAACAACATGTGTTAGTAAAAATTTTTTTCTTTGTTTTTTTATGTTTTTTAGTTGAAGTTATCTTTTCTTAACGAGTTCGTTATTACCTGTACGGCTGCGATTTTTTAAATAAAATATAATTTATAAATTAATTTAATGTTTATAAAAAAAAAAAATTTTTATGATTATTATATCTGTTATTAATTTTATTATTTAACAATTATACTTTTATTTTATATAATACTAATTTAATTTACTCCTAATTATTATGTTTTTTTTATAATCAATTTTACTACTGTTTGTTTAAGCAAAGAAAAAGAAAAAGAAACTAAATTTATACACATCAAAGCCTGTCGAACGCACCACTAGACCTTGACCATTACAATACACTTCGCGCTATTTTTGAAGTAAATATGCATATATATTCGTTAAATTTTTTGTGTCTGTCTTTTCATTAAGCGTATTTGAGTTATGTTTATTAATATAGTACATTTCAAGAAAAAGTCTTTTGAAATAATTGTTTTCTATAGTTAATACTTCCGGTTGTTCATAACTTACTTTGTGTTTTTCATCTCTAACGTGTACAGCTAATGCACATTTTTTGTTGATCTTAGTTTCATCACTTTTATGTTGGTAAATTCTATTCAACAACTTTTGCGATGTTTGACCAATGTATACCTTTCCACAGTTACAATTTAATTTATATACTGAATTAATTACATATTTATTATCTGTTTTATCTTTTAATCTTGAAAAAATGTTATCAACTTTTTTAATATTTCTTTTGCTAATTGATAGATTTGGTTCTGCTTCTTTGAAAAGCTTAATAAGTTTTGGTGTTAAGTTAGTAATGTTAGAAAAGCATACATAACGTTTTTCTTTATCTTCATCCGTGTTCTCTGGAGTATGTTGATCCAATTGTTGTGTGTTACGTGCTTCTGTACCAGGAGATTGAAATATTAATTTGTTGGCTAATGATTTCGGGTAGCCATTTTTAACACATAAATCTTGTAGATGTTTCAAATTCTTCTGTAATAACGATGGATGACACAGTTTTTTGATTCTATTCTTCATTGCTGTCCATGTGTTCAATTTCATGTTAATTGGATTGTCAGATTTGTAATGAATGTATCTTCCTGAAGAAGTTGGTTTCCTGTACCAATCTAGTTGTATCTGGTTATTCGTGTTTCTAATTACTTTCATATCTAGGAATGATATTGAATTATCAGTTTCTCGTTCTAACGTAAATTGCAGATGCTGGTTAAAACTGTTAAATGTTAGTAATGTTTCGTTTTCTTTATTCAGAGGGACTGACAAAATCAAATCATCCACATATTTATACAGGAAACCTATTTGGAAGTTTAGCTTCATAACACATTCTTCAATCAAGTAATCTAAAACTAATCTGCTCAGTATAGGAGATAACTTGTTTCCCATACCTACTCCAAAAATTTGAAGAAAATGTACTCCATTGTGTATGAAAACATTGTTATTGTATATGAAAGTAATAATTTTCATAAAACTGCATTCATCCATGTTCGTGTATTTTTGTATGACTCTCCAACGTTTGGTAATTATGTCCTTAGTGAGTTCGAACGGTATGTTGATAAATAGACTGACTACATCAAGGCTAATGACGGTATAGTTTTCCGGTAATTGGTAATTTTGCATTATTTCCGCGAAATGGAAACTGTCTTTTATATTGTAAATATTTAGTTCATCGCATGTCTTGGTAAGTATTTCCGAAATAAGTATTTCCATATAAACTATATAATTCTGGATGAGGTAACGTTTGGTTTAAATCTTTAGTTTAGATAATTCCCTTCAAGATATCTCTTAGCCAAAGCACTTCTAGTTCCGGATCTCCGATCACTTTACAGAAAATAATAATTGAGTCGCCTTCATACGCCTCTGAACATTGTGGCGTCTTTAGAAATTTCGGTTCTTTCGAATATCAACAGAATTTTTTCCGAACTGTCATGCAAAACTATCCTTATGACATATTCTAGAGAGATGTTATAAATGAATGACATTTGTGTATACTTATATATATATATATATATATATATATATATATATATATAATGATTATTTGTAACGACTAGGAATTTATTGATTAAGATTGATAGTGGGTGTTGTAGTCATAGGTAGGAATGATGTTAATTAATAAATCTCATTTAAGATTTCCACCGAGCTTTCGTAGCAATTTTGCCTACTTCTTCAGGGCGCTACAATCAACATTTTTATTTATAAAACAATCTGGTACATGAATAAGTAAATACATACATCTTTTACCGATTTTTATGTTGAGACAGTATAACGAATTGTGGTTGAAACAAAAAACATTGTAGAACATATGTTGTTAACAATTAATAGTCAATAATAAATAAATAAATGAACACTAATAACTACACAAACAATATTTCAACAATTTACAAGCGTCAATTTCGTTAAAAGAATAAAAATAAAAATATTATCATAAGTTATAATATAAAATTTATAAATGTAATTTAAAAACTGAAAAATTCCAATTAAAACAAGTTAAAATTTTTTTTTTGAAAAAACAATCTCTTGACTGAAAATAAAAAGAGAGCGATAAACGATGTTATCGCCATCTGTGAGTAAACACGGTAACAACATGTTAAAATTAATTAATTAGTCAACTGTCAACAAAAACAAAACAAAATAACTAACCTAAAATAATGAACAAATGAACTATTTTAAACAGAAATCATCGATAACAAAACTAACAGAAAACACATTTATTCTTATTAATATTCTACTATGTAACTGGTGAAACATTAATTTTAGGTTTCTTTTTAACAAATTTTTTTATCAAATGGTCATAACTAGAACTTAGGCCTTGGACATCGGTACGCTTATTCATTGTGTTGTCGCATGATTTTATGAAAATCATTAATATGGCTCTTTTGAACGAATGTTGTTCTGTAGTGAGTATGCTAACGTTGTCGTAGTCAATGGAATGTTTATTATTATTAGCATGTATTGCTAGAGCTGTAGCACTTGCTTTTATTCTAGTATCTGATCTATGTTGCGTAAGTCTATCACGAAGAATTCTACCTGTATTTCCTATGTACGCTAAAGGACAACCTGCACAAGGAATTTTATAAACTACATTTGGTGTTTTTAACGTTTCATTCCTGTCTTTAAGGTTGGTGTAAACTGATTTAATCGATGCAGTGTTCTTTTTGATAATTTTAATATTATCCCGTGGGATCATATTAATGATATTGTTTGTTAAACCAGGTACATTTGGCAACGTACAAATAACTTCTTTAGTTGTTTGATCTTCGTGGAACAACCAATCTGAAATGACTTCTGTATCTACCATTTTAGGAGTCGATAGAACTAGTTTTTTTAGTAATTTTGTTGGGTAGCCATTCTGCTGAAAGAGATTGATAATTGCCTTCAAATTTTCTTGTTTGTGCCTTTCATGCGAAAGCGAGAGAACTCTGTTCTTTAAACCCAGAACAGTGTTAATTTTGACATGCTTAGCATGATTTGAATGGTAATGTACGAGCCGACCTGATGCCATGGGCTTCATGTACCAGTTGGTGGTAACAATATTGCTGGAATCTCGCGTCAGTTTCATATCCAAGAAAGCAATGGAATTGCTGTTTTCTTTTTCAACTGTAAATTTAATATTATCATTGAAATTGTTCAAAATGTTCAGAGAAGACTCAATCTCGCTTTGTGGAATAGCACATATGATATCATCGACGTATTTTTTAATAAAAATTGGTTTCGATTGAAATTTTTGAATGCAATTATCGAGCACGTGATCCCTGACTAGTTGAGCAAATATCGGACTGACAGAACCACCCATAGGACAACCACGAAGTTGGCGGAAAAATTTACCATTAAAACTGAACACTGTATTATCGAAAACGAAATTAATTAGTTCTATGAACATATCTTGCGAAATTTTTGTGTGTTTTTCAATTTCGGTCCATCGTTCGGTTATAACCAATAAAACTAAATCCTTAGGTATATTACTAAAAAGTGATACAACGTCAAAACTAACAAGAACATAATTTTCCGGTAATTTAGTATTTTGAATGAAATTAGAAAATTCAAAAGAATTTTTAACATAATAATCGTTATCTGTATTATATGATTTGATTAAAATATTTTTTATTAATCCTGATATCTTACTGTTTGGCGTGTTTATACAGCTAATGATGGGTCTTAGTTTAATGTTACTGTTTGTAGAATCCAATTTGTGGATTTTAGGTAAACCATAAAATCTAGCACAGACCGAGTTATAGATTTTTAAATTCGCAGCTTCATTACTTAGAAATAGTTGTCTTGTAAGGATTTTATGTATTTGTTCACTTTTTGTTGTATGGTATTGGTTGGTTGGATCCGTTTTTTTATTAATTAACATCATTCCTACCTATGACTACAACACCCACTATCAATCTTAATCTATATATATATATATATATATATACAGGGTGTTCGTTCGCTTGGTTGATATAGGGCAATAACATGGGATTTCGATAATATACTTTCTGAAGTAAAATTTTGACAAATTATTATTAGAAATATTGAAATATTAATAAATAAGGACCTTTTGACTGAATAAAAGCATTTAATTATCAGTTATTATTTAAAAAATTGTGTTTTAAATAATATAATTTTGACATAAACTTTATTATTTTATATTATGAAGAGCTCAAGTACATGTACGCAATAGCCCAGTTGGTTAGATGGTGGCTTAGCAATCCCGTAGACACGGGCGATGGCCGGGGTTCAAATCCCGAGTCCATACAACTTTTTTTTTTTTTAGTTTAATTCATGATTTCGTTCTTTATTTTATTTTTATGTTTGTTTCTTTTTTTTAAATTTTAGAATTATGTAACAAGATACTTGCAGTAAATATATTAAATAAATAATAAATAATTGTTTTATACTGAAGCCGCCATAATAAAGTTTAATTACTTCAACTTTTTTTTTGGTATCCATAATTAGAAAATTAAGAATTTAAAAAATAATTTACACAAAATCACTTCGAATGACAACGAAATTATTTCGAATAACATGTCGATTTTCAATTGTTACAACTTTGTCTTGTATAAGTTCACAGATGGCGTGATCTTAATTAAGTAATTTAAAAATATCTGTGTTTTCAAATTTAAAATATTAAATTAAAAATACCATTAATACATTAATGAAAAATTATTTACTATTACATTATAATAGCATTTTTAATCGAATAAATAAAGAATATTAATTGGAACTATTATAAATTTTTATTTTGTTCTCTTGTCTTACATCTCCTGTTAAAGAAAAATAATTATTTATTATTTATTTAATATATTTACTGCAAGTCTCTTGTTACATAATTTAAAAATTAAAAAAAAAAGAAACAAACATAAAATAAAGAACGAAATCAAGAATTAAACTAAAAAAAAAAAAAAAGTTGTATGACTCGGGTTTTGAACCCCGGCCATCGCCCGTGTCTACGGGATTGCTAAGCCACCATCTAACCGACTGAGCTATTGCGTACAAGTGCTTCAGGTCTTTATAATATCAAATAATAAGGATTATGTCAAAATTATATTGTTTGAAACACAATTTTTTAAATAATAACTGATAATTAAATGCTTTTATTCAGTCAAAAGGTCCTTATTTATCAATATTTCAATATTTCTAATAATACTTTGTCAAAATTTTACTTCAGAAAGTAGTATTCTGCATATTATCGAAATCCCAAGTTATTGCCCTATATCAACCAAGCGAACGAACACTCTGTATATATATTTATTTGTTTCTTGGGATTTTCAGTCAGGCAGAATAAAAACAACTCAATTCATTATGCGCAAGCTTTCAGAAATATTTTTTTTCCTTCCTCAGGCTCTACATTATAACACAAAATAAATAAAAAAAAATGTAAATACAAAAAACAAAATAACTCACAATGGCAGAGTTATCTGCAAAGTACTAAGAAACCATGTGATAAAAGGTCCCAATTTATCAATAATATTATTGTAAATGAAACAGATTTGGAGTTGAAACAACAAAATTATGACAACGCAATGCAATGCAAACAAAAACATAAATACAACCAAATGTTATGGCAACCATATGATGGCACTGACAGCAAATAGAAATAGAAACAATGTGTTGCCATCATATGGTTGCCATAACATTTGGTTGTATTTATGTTTTTGTTTGCATGTCAATACGTTTTAATAATTTTGTTGTTTCAACTATGTATGTTCCTGTGTGTCGAGTCGTGTGAAAACGGTCTTAAATTTAAAAATTGACTAGCACGCCCATTTTCATAATCAACTTTAAGTTGACTTTAAGATTTTAACTTAAAGTTAAAGTTGAATTGGATTTCATAATACTACTTTAGCACTTTAGCATCACTTTAAACTAAAGTGAACAAAGATATCACTTTATTTTAACTTTAACCTTAAATTATTTAGTTTCTGCTGTTTCAATTGTCATTTTTGTAATTCAGAATGAATATATATTCGTCCTCTTCAGAAACTGATTCTGATAATGAATATTTCATAGTAAGAAAACGGAAAATTTATAAAAACCGCATTGATAATTTTAATATGTGGACTGATTATGAATTTTATAAGCGATTTAGATTAAGTAAAGCAGCAGTTGCCAGATTATTAGAATATATAAATGTAAGAATTAGTTCTAACACCAACAGGTATGTAACTAATATATTGACAATTAACCATGTGTTAAAATTTTGAATTTTTTATAGAGGTGGCGCTATACAACCAATAACAAAACTGTTATTAACTCTACGATTTTATGCCACTGGAAACATAATTATGTCTGTGTCTGACTTTTTCGGCGTATCTGTAGCATCAGGAAGCAGAATAATTAAAGAAGTTAGTTGTGTCATTGCTTCACTGAGACAAGAATTTATTAAAATGCCAGAAGGTAGAGAAGAACTACAAGAAACAGCTTCGCAATTTTATAATATTGCACGCTTTCCAACATGTATCGGGACAATTGACTGTACCCATATAAAAATTATATCTCTAGGTTAATATCTTTTAAAGAAAATTTATAGAAAGTATTTTAATTATTTTTTTTAATTTCAGGTCGTGACGATGCGGAAATATATCGAAATAGAAAAGGATACTTTTCTTTAAATATACAAACAGTATCTGATAGGAAATTAAAAATTAGAAATATTGTCGCACGGTGGCCTAGGAGTGTGCATGATCAGACAATATTTAATAACAGTATTTTAAAAAGAAATTTTGAAAATGCACGATTTGGAAAATACCGTTTAATTGGAGACAGCGGCTATGCATTGACAAACTATTTATTTACGCCTCTTCAAAATGTAAACAACGAGGCAGAAAGACTATATAATGAATCTCTGATAAGAACAAGAAATACTGTAGAAAGGCAATATGGAGTATGGAATCGAAGATTTCCGATCTTAGCTATTGGCATCAAAGTCAATATTGAAACGGCAATGACAATCATTGTTGCTACGGCAATACTTCATAATTTTGCAATTATGATAAATGAAACACCTTTTGATGATGATTCATCTGAAGAAAATAACAATAATGACGAGGATAATAATTTTCATAGTATTGAAAATTGTAGAGCACAACAAACACGTAGTTTATTTATACAAGAACATTTTACCTTATAATTATATTTTATTGAAATGAAAAATGTAATATTCTAATCTAAAAAAGTGTTAAAAATAAAATAAATTCTATTTTTTACAAAAATTAATTATATTATTTATATTATTTTATGAAACAAATTAATTAAAATTGCATATTTGTTTTTCCAACAATTCTAATTGTTTTTTATGTATTTCTTCTTTTCTTCGTTCGTCATTAGTGAAACTGTCAATTTGAACGCAGAGTAACTCTTTTTGCTTTTCAGCTAGCTGATTTTTTAAAGTTATTTCTTCTATTTTCTTTTGAAGCAATTCTTTTTTCATTTTATATAAAGTTTTGTTTTCCTGTGTTTTTGCTGTTGGGTTGTTTGTTATGTCTAATTTTCTACTTTTTTGTTGTTTTAGTAATTTTGGAGTATATGATGTCCAATCTTCAGTTTCCATTACTGGAAATAATAATATTCACATTATGTGGTGCGAAACAAGATATATACTATATAAAATATAATTCAAAGACTAACAGCACTAATATATAGCACTATATATATATATATATATATATATATATATATATATATATATATATACAAAAATAGTAACAGAACAAAGACTACCTTCAATAACACTATTTGAAACTGCGACGTTGATTGGGTTATCTACATCTGTTGCTTCAAAATCAACTGGCACTTCTGTTAAATTTTCTGTGTAGATTGGTATTTTCACATTATTAGCGGCATCATCATCAAATTCATTATGTAATCCAAATACTGTTTTTTTGTTTAGAATTTCCAACATTTTCTCTAGGACAATATTATCGGTACTTCCAGAAGAACCACCCCCCGTTTTTGTTAAATTTTCCTTATTGATAGCAGCATATTTCCTTGCTTTTGTTTTCAAATTATCATATTTACTTTTTATTTGGTGCAAAGTTCTATGTGGGTTTGAACTGTTATATTCATTTAATATGGTAGACCATGATTTTTCCTTTAAACAAAAAATTTTTTAATAACAATTTCACAAGAAATTATTGTATGCACTTACTCGCTGTTGTGGTGTAAAAGTATTACTATTTTTTGTTTCTATGATATCTTTAAACTTGAAAATTATATTTAGTAAAGATAATTCTTCCTCTTTCGTAAAATTTGTACCCCGAATTCATGTTTTTCGACGTCATTATTTTTTATTTATAATAATTATAATTACAATTACAATTTGAAAAATGACAAACAGCTAATTTTTAAGGTTAGTTATCTGTCAAACTATAAAAGCGAGAGGTGGTCAGGAGTACCAACATACATTAAAATAGTTTAAAGTACACTTTTACTAAAGTTACTATTATGAAAATCGTGAACTTTAAAATTAAAATAAAGTGATAAAGTTACTTTAGTTAAAGTCGTAAAGTGAAACTGATTATGAAAACGGGCGTAAAGGTTAAAAGATAAATTGAAACAATATTTTCAGCATATAAGTAAAACATAAATTTATCGTGCAATAGTACTTAAAATGACCAGCGAAGTTGAAAAATATCGAAGTGAATTTGCGTGTCCAGTATGTTTTGAAATAATGCATACAAAAATTCGCATTCATCTTCTTGGTGCTTTCTGATATTAACAACTGTATCTGTTTTTTCACAGCCGAAAATTGGACATTTAATCTGCATGGATTCTGCTAATTTTTCCAACTTGTAATTACGTCCACCATCAAATGGTCCACGACACTCTGGACACTCAAGACATCTTGATTTACAGAACTCACATATACTATGACCATTTCTACATTTTTCCAGTCTGACTTGAAGATCCTTCGGCATTCCTAAAGTATTTGTGCTGCGTCTGATTAGATGTTCTTCGATTAATTCATTCGCTAGTATGCGTAGAAATTTACGCCTGCTCTTAGCTTCAAAATTGTTTCCAATGTACAATATTCTCGAATTTATACACAAACGTTTAAGATGCTGAAGAAAATTACCATAGGCCATCTTTTTACATTACGAGCAACATTATAAGTGGCACACATTTGGTCTACAACATCTACACCACCTTTTGTCATATTATAGAAAGTGACAATTGCTGGTTTTTGTTTAGGACCTGAATCAATATCTATCTCATCATCATAATGTAAACTAGATATCAACAGAACATTCCTATTCTTTTTTGGAACGTAGGAAACAAGAGTTTTTTCTGTCTTAAAAGCAAACAAACTGGATCCTTCAGGTCTCCTTTTCGTTTGGACCAGTTCTGGTGGTATTTGCGTTTTATTTTTTTTTAACGTACCGACGAAAGACAGATTCTTATCTTGCAAATAGAGCATTAAATCTATGCTGCTGAACCAGTTATCGGCTGTAACATTCCGACCTGTGTTATACAGAGGCTCCAATAAACGTTTGACAACATCTGCCGGCTTGTTGCTCACTTGAAATGGGCCCTCTGGTTGTTTTCCAGCATATACTTCCAGAGTGAAAACATAGAAAAGCTTCGAATCAACAAGAGCATAAATTTTAATGCCGTATTTGGCAGGTTTTGATGGAATGTACTGTTTAAATTTACAACGTCCTCGAAAAGCTTCCAATTTTTCGTCTATACATACATACTCTCCAAGAGAATAACAATTTTTTTGAATTTTGGTTAAATTTATCGAGTAATTCCCTTATAGCTGCTAGATTATCATATTGTAGTCTTGGTGCTCGAGTCTCTATATCGTCAAAACGCAAACATCGCATAAGAAATCTAAAGCGACGTAGAGACATAGTTAACCGAAAATTTTCTATACCATCTCCGGAAGTACTCCACAATTCATCTAAATTTAACCTGTTAGCTCTATATACTCCAGCAAGGTAGAGTAAGCCAATGAAAGCTTTTATTTCAACTTTATCAGTACGAGCTGCATCCCTCGCACGACGAAATTGTGGTTGAATTTTATCAATATATAGATTGGTGTACGTAACTATAATATCCAACATTGAATCGTCAAATAAACATTTCCACGTGTTATAGATGCCAGTAATATTACGAGCAGGTTGTTTAACTCCAGGCAAATGGTTAATAATATTATGTTGTTTTCTTATTTTATAAAATCTTTTTTTATTGAACCATTTTGTTCTACTGTTTTTTCCTATAAATTTTTCCTCATTTTCAATATCAGAGCCTTCTGAAGATGCTTCTTCTTCCGTTTCAGAATCCTTTTCTCTTTCTTCAAGTCCATCTTCTTCATCTTCAGATTCATCCCCGAACTCTTCGTTAAGTAATTCGTCTTCAGAATCTTCCATTAACATTTTACTTAGCTCTTCTACATCTTTCTCATTATCAAATCGATAAGTTCTGCGATCAGTCATTCTAAAATATAAAAAGGGGGTAAAATTATTAACGTGACCAAGGATGGTCGCAAAGTATCTTCTAGATGCATGTACTAAAAAAAGTACTTTGTAAACGAACAATAAATTCAGTGGATACTTTATGCTAAATCTAATAAGTGTAGTAAACAAATGTAATCAATAAAACCTTTAAACAAATGTTTTGTAATACTTACGTAAATAGTCGCAATATACTACTAGATACAAATTAGCTGTATCAGACAACGAAACTCCTCATAGCAAAGTTAGATCACTACTAAACCAAAATCACCCTTACGTTACGAGGCTAGACGGAGTGCCATCCCCTCCACTGCTACCGTAAATTAATGGCGTCTAAATAAATATCGTTTGTATCTCTCAGATCGAATGCGACTAACGAAGGGTTAAAGGAATGCGAACAATGTCCATGGAAAGGAAATTTACGTGCTGCAATTGAACATCTGAAAACGGAGCATAAATATGTAGATGTATTCACTCAATATGATTATAAAGACAAATACATTAAATTTATAATCGTAAATGGAAATATTTTTAAAGAAGTATACAATTTTTTTAATAATTGTGAATATTATAGTTCTATACAATATTTCGGTCCAAAAAAATTATCCAACAATTTTAAATATCGTCAGACATTTTATAACAAATCTAATGGTCAATTATGTAGAGTTAATATATGTAATGTTATACCATATTGTTCAGACAGTCAAGCATTTAATGGTGATTTGATATTTGATTCAAAAGCATTTTACGAAACAGTAACTAGTCGTATAACAATTTTAAATGCGAATGAATACTGCTTCTTCGGTCTTTAATAACAAACACACACATATATAATGTATTAATTTATGTATAAATAATAGTTAAAACATTGAAGTTTTATTATTTAGATCCTTTGCTTGATAATATTAATATTTTTTTTAGTAATATCAAAGTTATATTTTACAAAAAATTAACCAATAATTTAATTAAATTACACAAATGACATTACAGTAAATAATCAACATATAGAAACAAATCACTAGGTAACAATAGATACCTATAGATTATACAAATTTATAAATTTTTAATTAAAATAAAATTATATACATACAGAATCACACCACGTATGTGTAAGGGTGTGGCACAAACTCAATCCATTACGCAGTATTTGAAACATTTTAATCACTTTACAATCTAGAAACTGCTCTATTTGTCATGGTAATACAATGCTTTGTTTTCGCATATAAACTTTTCCAAATAGTAAATTTAGAATTTTTGAGGAGGGTAATAAATTAATTTTACTATAAATATAGTGCAGATTCGAATAACAATTCTTGTTGATACACTGTAACATGTCACTTAAGAAATATTTCATTCGATAGGTAGAAAATACGCCCACATTTAAGCTAGAAATAGTAGTAGAATAGTAGTGCCAGTTCATAGATTACTCTATTTCGATAGCGAAATATACTGAAAAGACAATAGACATAGATGAGCATACATGAGAACCTCATTAGTATAGTGACAAATACGACACTCTCGGATGTATTCTAAATGCAGTCCGTTAAGAATAACAATTCGTTAATATAAAAAAATTTGAGATTCCTTAAGAAATTCCGTTGCTATATAGTAAGTTTTTTTTTACCGGATTTCAGAATTTTGTTGATGGAATGAATTCAGAATATAAAGGTTTATAAGTTTCGAGATAAAATCGTTTAAAGATTAGCTATAGCTAGATAAGATTACATATAGCTAAATATAATATTTGACAAAAACTCTACTAGCCTGTAGTATGTGATTAGTCATTTTCCTACTAGTAAATAAGAAAGTGGCTATTTATACATACGGTATGTATACGCAATTGGCTATTTATACATACAGTATGTATACGCAATTGGCTATTTATACATACAGTATGTATACGCAATTTGCTATTTATACATACAGCATGTGTACAAGTTAGCAACGCCAAAACCGCCAAAACCACGCATTCAGCTAAACCTAACACAAATGTAATATTGTATTAAAACAAACTTTTCCGCTGGGAACTGTAAAGTAGCTATGAGTGACGTCTTCCGTGCAATTATATTCATTTTATAGGTGTAGTAGCTTGATAAGAGTTAAGTTATAGACAGTGGCTATTTATACATACGGTGAATAAAATTGTCAATTTTTAACATTGCCTCTTGTAATGTTGTTTCAAAGTTATCAGGTTGAGAAGTATCTTTTCTCCTTTTCGGTTGAGAAGATACAACTGCCGTTGTCTGCCGTTTTCGGTTTTCGAGGGATTGTGATTGGATGGGTTTGGATGGTGCATTTGTTTCAAAACCGTCTGGCGCAGTGTCCGGTTGTAATGTATCGTTTCGTTGTGTCATATGTGATGGTAGTAATGAGTCTTGTGATGATGAGTCGTCCTGAGATAAATCTAGTCGTGTCGGTGAGTCGTCCAATGAAAATTTTTGTGTATAGTAGTTACGTGTCGTTATGGTGTTGTCTTTTGATGTACCTGTTTGTGATATGTCGTCTCGTACAGTATTTGTATGTTGGATGGTTGCTAATGAATCATACGGGTCGTAATTATATGTCTCAGCGCCAACCTCTTCCACAACTGATGACAACGGTTGTTGTTCCCGAAGTTTATCAACGCCATCAGATAATCTAAAAATTCATAATAATAAGTGGTTATATTCGTTGTTTTGCTTACAAAATTAAACTGAAATACACTTACTTTCTTCCAGCAATTTGCTTCTTCAGGAACCACATCTTTTCCATTAACCGCCAGCTATTATCCTTGGCGCTGGCACCAGACGGTTGATGACGAAGGAGTCGGGAAAATTTTTCTCGCAAAAAGGACCATTTTTTTGCACTATACCGACTGAAAATATTAAATTATATTATTCAATTATATATTTTAATAATTGGAAATACTCACCATCGTAATTCATGTAATCGGCAATTTCTTGCCATACATTTGCTTTGAATTTGGAATTACGATAATCCATATTTTGCTAATCATACAGGACCTCATTGCTTTTTACTAAGGAAATTAGTTGTTCATAATCAAATCCCTTTTGATTTTCCATTTTCAACTACTGAACTACTAAACTACAAACCACTAAACCTCAAACTACATACATAAATACATAAATCTAAAATATTTATAATTTCTAAATATATCAAAAAAATTATTAATAATAATATACAATAAGAAATAAAAATAAAATTTATTCTAAATTAAAAGTAAACAATAAATAATAATATATAATAATAATAATATATAATACGAAAAAAAAAAATTAAAAATTATTCTAAATTAAAACTAAACATAAAACAATAAATAATAATATATAATAATAACATATAATAAAAAAAAATGAAAATTAATTCTAAAAGTTCTTTGGGGGCCAGCTTCGGTATCCGTGTTTCCGGGCGGGGGAGAGGGAGGGAAAAAATAGAAAATTGGCAACAACAAATTGGCAACAACTCAAGGTAGAGTGAGAGAGAAAATTAATGAAATTATATTTCAACTGGAAAAATAATATATATATATTCTTTTCTTATTACTTTCAACTAAAAACACATTTAACACTTGACACACTTGATACTTCAAACATTTATTTAATTCCAATCACGGCTTAATTATCAATTAATTACGTTTGAAAACAATAACAGAATTTTATAACCCAAAACATATGACATATATACATATTGGGATTTAAAGCAATCAAAACTCGTTTTTATTAGCAAGAAACATTACAATAATTACGTAAATAAATCATTTTTTCCAATAATTTTTATTGATTTGATTGATTGAGTGTTTTCATGTACATTGTTACGAATGCCAATTTTTGACCAGGCAAGCTCACGGACACTTTCGGCCAGCATATCTCACGATTTCTCGGCATTTTATTTAAACATATTAAAATCTATCTTTATAGCGTTTTTTCGTTTATTTGTGTAATAGAACAGGTAAAAACTGTAAACTAGGTCAGATAAACGTATAAATAAAAAAATAAAATAAAATTTTATTTTTGTGTAATGTTAATTTTTTCTGTCGATCTGTACCTCATCACAAATTTATTTAAAAAGAATTATAATAAATACGAACGTAAATCGATGGAAGGCTGTTTTGTCATTTTTAATGTTAATAATTTATGAAATAGTTATAATTTATTTTTAACATATCCTTTAAATTGGATATCATATTTTATTTATTATAGGAATGTTAAATTTTCATATTATTTATTTTAAATACATTTCAATGACTGGTCAATATATTATCTAATTTTAAATGTAATCTATCATCAAATATTTATCTAACCATCAAAATTTTCATACAGTTCGTTGTCGAATTCTACAGCTGGAGGAGATGGCATTAAAATGCCATCCCAAATAACTTTTGGCAATGAGTCCGTGGAAATTGTGCTGGAATCACTACTTCCTGTGTCACCTACACTTTTATCCGACTCTTCTTTTAAATGTTTTATTTTTTGTTTAATTTTCACTTGCACACCTATTTTCGGTACTAGCTTTTTGATATCTTTATCTTCCAGCATTAACCTTTCAGTGGTCGCGCGATTATTTTAAACATTAGTAGTCGCGCTGGTATCAGAGACCGGCATTTTTTTTCTCAAGATTTGATAGAAATTTTTGAAATTGCTATTATGAAAGGGTTTTTATAACAAATGAAACACAAAAAAATTAAGTTCGAACAAATTTTATTTGTTAATAAATTGTATAAACAATTAAAATACCTGCTTTATTCTTTTTAAATGCAGTACAAGAAAAGTTGGAAAAAAAATAACATCAAAATAAAAAATCTAACTATGTAGAATATAAACTCGGTGAACATTAATGAATATAAAAAATCAGAAAAAATAATGTTTATTCATTTTGGAAAGCATTTTCCCGACAGGTACGACATAAGGATATTGTATGCTCCAAGCACATATACTTAGTGCATTTGAAGCAGCAAAATCTCGTTAAAAAAAAACCTCTTTAGAAAAATATACTATAATTTTTAATGGTTCTTAGAATATACATACATCGTAAATGCCCCATTGGGCCTCTACCCAAAACAGTAACATATCGTGATCTTAAAATGAGTTTAGTGACTAAACAATTCGATTAGAATTGCATCCGGATGAGAGTGCAGATAATTCATTAGATAATAGTTTGCATGCTAGGAGACTAAATAGATCCCAGCCACTGAATCTACAATTTCGGTTTAATTAATGTATTGTTAATTATGTTTGGGTATTAA
Organism: Clivina fossor; assembly: GCA_963966155.1. Lineage (NCBI taxonomy): Eukaryota > Metazoa > Arthropoda > Insecta > Coleoptera > Carabidae > Clivina > Clivina fossor. The sequence continues at coordinate 38,315,352 of OZ014551.1, forward strand.
GAGAATTTGCCATGAACAAATATCGATCGTGTAATTTTTAAATAATAGAAATTTGCTTATAGTACTAAGTGGATAGATTGTATCTAGCATACAAGCTCAACGTATATTTGTCGGTTTGCTTACAAAGCAAACCGACCAAAAATTATGAGCGTGTATGCTAGGTTAAATAACATTTTCGTGCTTTATTTTCTTATTACAAACTTGTGTTCCTTCTTGGAAACGAAGGTTTGATGAATATGAATAATACATTTCTTCCGTTATATTTATGAGATCAATTTCTTTATCTTCCATTTGTTTTCAATAGAATTTTCTCTATTATTATTATTATTATTATTATTATTATTTGTATTACAAATAAAATATTAATTTTTCAAAAAAATTGTTATGTAAGGTATTAATATTTTCATACTGCCGTATAGGTAATAAAAACATCAATTAAAAATCAATTATATAAAACAAATAGGGGTGCCATTTCAAAAAAAGTTATGATAACGTTTTAAAATAATTAATTTTGTTCCAAACTTTATGTTCACTCTGTATAGAGATTATCCAAAGTTCATATTTAGAAATTGACCAATAAACATATAACAAAAATACTAAAATAAACAATAACAACGAATCTCAGAGAACTACAAGGACAATGAAAATAGCTGCTGAGACAGCTGATGAAACATCAATTGGCAATAATTCGAATCAAACAATTTCGTTCCGGTTTTTCTTTCAATCACAATATGCGCATTTTGCCGAGATGGTATTTCTTTGAGGTTCTTGAGAAACAGGTGGGTAAAAATCTTCCAATCTAGATTTTAAACTTCGTGGATGATTAGTCATGGTAGCGCGTACTCGTAGCTGTGGTTGCATTAATGCATTTGCCAGACCTCGTACAAATTTTCTTCGCAAGATACTGATATTAGGGTTGCTAGCAGTGTAAATTACTTGTTCATTGATTTAGGCGATGTTCAGCATGGCGTAGAAGATCACCATTGGCCACCTTCGTGTGTTTCTGGTACAACTGTAGCTAGTACTTAATTTGTCGACCACGTCTACCCCACTGTTGGTACTATTATAAGCCATAACTATCTCTAGTTTTCGTAACTCTCCTGTGTTTTCATCAATGTCGTCGTTATGATGCATGGTAGACAATAAAAGGACGTTTTGTCTGCTTTGGGTATATAAGAGACGAGAGTACAATCACTTGTAAATCCAAACATACTAGAACGAACTGGACTTTAGCAAGTTTTGAAAACTCCAACGGCAACTCCCGCTTATTTTTTCTAATGGTGCCAATTACGGTAAGTCTATGGTTAGTAAGTAAAGTGTTGGCAAGGGTGTATGACGTAAAACAATTATCAATCGTAATGTTCCGTCCAGAACCAGAAATTTGGTTGCAAAGACGAAGGACAACGTCTGTTGGTTTATTTGAAAGCTGATAAGGTCCGTCCGGCTGTGCTCCTACATATACGTCCATCCTGCTTGTATATAAAACATCTTAGCATCACATAAACTTATTATCTTTAAACCATATTTATTGGGTTTTGAAGGTATGTACTGCCGGAAACTGCATTTCCCTTTGAACGCAGGTAGCATTTCGTCAATAGTTAAAAATTTTGATAGATTGTAACCATTTTGACAATTAGCGATAAACAGTTCCAAAACTGTACGAATCGCAGCAAGTTTGGCGGTTGCTCTTCGTTCTATGCGAGTTTGATTTTCATTAAATGTAATGCATCGCAGTAAAAATCTGAATCGTTGATGGGACATAGTAAGATGAAACATTTCTACACCGTAGCCCATCTCTTTTCCATAAATCTTCTGTATTTAACCGATTTGCGTGACTAACACCGGCTAAATAAAGGAGTCCAAATAATGCACGAACCTCAATTGGGTTGGTAGGATTGATAGCTCAACTGCGTTGATAATTTTCCGCCACTAATTCTATAAACATATACAGAAATGGTTTTTCACCTGTGTGTTGGGAGTAATTGTGTTGTATGAAATGTTGGTTTTGTGCAAATGATTTTGTACACACGTATGGCTTCTCGCTTGTGTGCGTAAGGATGTGACTCTTTAAATGCCTATTTTGGGCAAATAATTATTTGCACGTTTTACACTGATATGGTTTTTAATTAGTGTGCGTACGTTTATGTCTAATGAAGTCTGATGGACTTTTAAACGCTTTTTCACAAATGTTACATTCGTAACTTTTTTTGACATTTTGAAGATATGCACTGCACTGCACACTGTAGACCGTAAAAATGAATCTCAAAAACGACAATATCAATATGACAGTCAGTGCGATACTGTTATACTGCTGATAGATACAATACTGATTCGTTGTGAACAATACTGAACAGGTACTGACATAGACAACAGCGATACTGAACGATACATGTTTAATTTTATGTATAAAAATGCTACTTCAAAAACATCTATATTACACACACTTGTGTGTTTTGTTTTGTATTATATTAAATTTGAGTATGAGATTATAAGTAATATGTTGATTTTATAATCAGATTTACGTTACAAAAAAAAAAATATGTTATTCCTTAAGTTCACGAACCTCAATTGGGTTGGTAGGATTGACATCTCAACTGCGTTGATAATTTTCCGACACTGATTCTATGAACTTATTAGTATAGTCAACAATAATTGTAATAATTTCATCATTGAAGAAGTTGTGCCAGATTTCTGTAGGATCTTTCAACAATTTTGTTTTTGATAATGAATCGGGTAACCTTTTTACAATATTTTCTTTTCTGGTTTTAACATTTATCAGTTTTTGTACATGTTTCTTCCAATGGCTGGTTTTATTTTTCCCTAATACGTATAACAGAGTTAGCAACGATAAACAGTACTGTGTTACTTAGTGTTACCTATGTACGATAAAGAGATGCTGTTAGAAATATCATTCTCATCATCCTCTGAAATGTCCTGCTCAAATTCGCTATCATGAATTAGATGTTCTTCATGATCTGATTCGTCTGCATCAGACAAATCATCATAAATTATTTCATCATCGGTTACCACTTCTTCTAGCATTTGCCTTAGTTGCTCTTGCCCTTTTTCGTAGGAATATATGGCGGCTAACGTTAAAAGGATTATAATAATTCATAATTAATCATTATTGATACACAAACATACCTAATAATTCAGAATACGAATCAATACAGAAGTGGTCGCCCCGGTCTCACACACCGGCTGGAGCTCACAGATGCGACACCTAAATCACGCTGCGCTCAAATTAGCACTAAAGATGCACTTCTTCAAACATGAGAGCTAGTTAAGGTGGGAGATCCCCACCCCTGAATGATATCCTATTACGTCATATTAACACCGTGCGCGACCACTGGAAGGTTAAGGGTGCCTCTATATCGATATCTTCATATAAAATTGTCAGGCAATTCAATCGCCATATGGGGAGTGTTGATTTGCTAGATAGCATAATTAATTAATTAATTAATTAATTTAATTCTAATAATGGTAATCGTTACGTATACAGTATGGCCTTTCTGGAGCGAATGTCTATTGTCACCATTATGTGTTCCACCTCCTGCAGATTGGTCGCGAATCTCATGCGAACATCCAACTATTACCCGCAAGATTCGAATAACGAATATCAACCATTACGAAGACCAAAACTGACGATTGACGAAGTGTTGAGTAATAATAATAATACAGTTCTATCAACGGTTGCAGCTCACGAAACTAAAGATAGCATAATTGGCAGACATAAAATCAAAATGAGATCAAGGAAATGGTACATGAGACTATTTTATCATTTGCTTGACATAACTGTCATAAATGCTTGGCTCTTGTACCGACATGGTAGATAGATTTGATAGGAAAAAGCAAGAAAAAATTAAAGTTCCCTGTCCCACCGTTGTCAGGCATGGTAGATAGATTTGATAGGAAAAAGCAAGAAAAAATTAAAGTTCCCTGTCCCGCCGTTGTCAGGCAATTCAATCGCCATATGGGAGGGTATTGATTTGCTGGATAGCATAATTAATTAATTAATTAATTAATTTAATTCTAATAATGGTAATCGTTACGTATACAGTATGGCCTTTCTGGAGCGAATGTCTATTGTCACCATTATGTGTTCCACCTCCTGCAGATTGGTCGCGAATCTCATGCGAACATCCAACTATTACCCGCAAGATTCGAATAACGAATATCAACCATTACGAAGACCAAAACTGACGATTGACGAAGTGTTGAGTAATAATAATAATACAGTTCTATCAACGGTTGCAGCTCACGAAACTAAAGATAGCATAATTGGCAGACATAAAATCAAAATGAGATCAAGGAAATGGTACATGAGACTATTTTATCATTTGCTTGACATAACTGTCATAAATGCTTGGCTCTTGTACCGACATGGTAGATAGATTTGATAGGAAAAAGCAAGAAAAAATTAAAGTTCCCTGTCCCACCGTTGTCAGGCATGGTAGATAGATTTGATAGGAAAAAGCAAGAAAAAATTAAAGTTCCCTGTCCCGCCGTTGTCAGGCAATTCAATCGCCATATGGGAGGGTATTGATTTGCTGGATAGCATAATTAATTAATTAATTAATTAATTTAATTCTAATAATGGTAATCGTTACGTATACAGTATGGCCTTTCTGGAGCGAATGTCTATTGTCACCATTATGTGTTCCACCTCCTGCAGATTGGTCGCGAATCTCATGCGAACATCCAACTATTACCCGCAAGATTCGAATAACGAATATCAACCATTACGAAGACCAAAACTGACGATTGACGAAGTGTTGAGTAATAATAATAATACAGTTCTATCAACGGTTGCAGCTCACGAAACTAAAGATAGCATAATTGGCAGACATAAAATCAAAATGAGATCAAGGAAATGGTACATGAGACTATTTTATCATTTGCTTGACATAACTGTCATAAATGCTTGGCTCTTGTACCGACATGGTAGATAGATTTGATAGGAAAAAGCAAGAAAAAATTAAAGTTCCCTGTCCCACCGTTGTCAGGCATGGTAGATAGATTTGATAGGAAAAAGCAAGAAAAAATTAAAGTTCCCTGTCCCGCCGTTGTCAGGCAATTCAATCGCCATATGGGAGGGTATTGATTTGCTGGATAGCATAATTAATTAATTAATTAATTAATTTAATTCTAATAATGGTAATCGTTACGTATACAGTATATCCTTTCTGGAGCGAATGTCTATGTCACCATTATGTGTTCCACCTCCTGCAGATTGGTCGCGAATCTCATGCGAACATCCAACTATTACCCGCAAGATTCGAATAACGAATATCAACCATTACGAAGACCAAAACTGACGATTGACGAAGTGTTGAGTAATAATAATAATTTATAATTATAAAATTTATAATTAACTTGAAAATATTACGTGCAAAACTAACTATATACAAACTTACGAGCAAATCGGTTTAAATTTTACATGAAAGAAGATAGAAAATAAGAAAATTTATATGCAGAAACAGTATTTTATATATAAAATTTATTTCTATATTCTTATTTCACTATTTTATACATCAATATCAACTGCCAGTTTAGTTTATTCGGTTCTCCAAGAAGGGATAAGAAAGTGAGACTGAGATATTTTTAGTTTATTTTTGGAAAGGGCTTATAAGGAACTTCTGTTTTGTTGTAATAAATTATAACATTAGTTTGTTAGTCTGTTTATTACGAAGTAGTATGTTTCGATTTTATTAATAAAAATCATCTTTAGCAAATAACGAATATAAACAACAAAACAATCATTTCACCAATCAGGTACAAAGAAGTTACATGCCTTGTAAAATTGTATCAAAAAGAATATCGTCTAATTCAGGGGTGGGCAACCTTTTGTATAACAGGGGCCAGAATACGATTTACGTTTTGTACGCGGGCCGTAGTAGTTAATTGACACATTTTTATTACTTATATTTTTTTTCTGAAAAATAAAAAAACAATATTAAAACAAAGTTAATTAAATACTACATTTATTTCTCTTATCATTTATATTGAAATACAAAGAAATGAAAAAAATAAATAAGTATTAATCACAAAACAATAAATATAAATGAAAACAAATTTTAATTAATGCGACTTCTGGTGCTGTATAGATTTTGATAGCAAATCAATGTCCGGTTCGATTTGTGTAGTGCTTAAACGCAAGTTGTTTTCTAAACCCGTATCAGTTATTGAAGTTCTGTACTTCGATTTTAGATACTTCATTTTGGAGAAGAGCTGTTCACAACGATAGGTCGAACCAAATAAAGAGTAAATATACTTTGCGTTGTCAACTAAATTCGGAAATTCTTCAGCCGGCAGATTTTTATAAAACTCGTGCAAAGGTGTCATATTAAATCATTCTCTTAAATCTGTTCTCTCTTTGAGATCCAAAAGTTTCATTTGAAACGTTTCTAGAGCATTTTCGATTTCAGTGATGGAAAAGGGCAAATTAAATAAATGAAAATAAATACTTTTCTTGTCGAAATCTTGAAAACGTTCTTCAAATTTTGAATAAAGAACTTTGATTTTTCGAATGTTTACCATTTATTTTACTTTTTATTTGGAATAGCAATATTTTGCAATATTCTTTTTGTTTTATGTGGTCGATTGAGATAGTTAGTTCTATCTTGAATTTTTGATACTAGACTGTGGGTACCTTCTACGATAGTGACACCATCATCATCTTTATCCAGAAACATTAATGGGAATTTATCTACAACCCTTTTCGCAATTATTTTAATTGCTGATATAGAAAAATATATTTTAATTTTTCTCATTATCGAATGATATTCTTTTTTTTTTCCCAATAAACAATGATCTATTGTTTCTTTGCTTAAAGATTCAAATGGAAGTGGCAAACTATACCATGTGTTGTCGTTGATCCTAGAAGGTGAATCATTTTCCGATAAATCGGATAGTATTTGGCTATTTGTATTGTTATTGAGAGAATCTAAATCATCATTAGAATATAGATATTTTCTTTTTATTTTTTGTATTAAATCCTTTCACATCTACCGAACAGAAGTAGCAGTCGGTTGTGTGATTTTTCTGTTCACGCCATATCATAGGAATGCCAAAACAAAATGAGTTTTTCTTACCCTTAAACCACAAACGAAGATCTTCCTCACATCTTCTGCACACCTTATGCGGAGCCCATGTTTTGTCTTGATCTCCAAGTTTCAATTTGAAATACGCAAAATAAATTTTCTTCACAAACGCACTTATGTTTCTTTGTTGACTTTTTACAGTGTATTCACCACATATATAACAGAAACTGTCGGGAGGAATTACACAACCTCTGCGAGCCATATTCCAGAAATAAAATAACAGTTACAGTATAGTTTGAATGCTGAATATAAACTGAGTGTAGCATTAGATGGTCAGCGAAATACTGAACTTATTTGCTTGTTGAAACATGATCTAATCCAACATCAGATTGTTTATATTTATTCCTAGTACCCGAGATAACAAGTATAAACATGCTAAACCTCTTCAGTAATATTGCTCACTATCAACTACTTTATCCACTACCCCCTACCACTACTCTCTTCAACTATTAACATTTTTTTTTTTTTATTTATTGCCAAGTTCAGCTACAATTGATAGAATTAATGTGAGCAGTCTTAATTTTAAGGCCATTTTTTAAATAAAAAACAGAATATTAAATTTTAAGGTAATTAGAAATTTTACGCTAAATATAAAGAAAAACTTGAGTGTAACAAAAAAAAGTGACGTGATGGAATGTTTTTGGTATTTTTTTCGTTTTTACCAAGTTGAAATCTATAAGAAAATATATAAAAATCCTATGCAGTTTTTTACTTGCAGACCTGTGTTATTGCTGTTTATTTTATTTATAACACGTTTTTTTTTTTTTGTTTTAATATCATTTTTTTGTCCAAAATTAAAATTAAATAGCAATGCTGAATGATCGGCAATACCATTTACAATATTTATCTTATAATTATTTGTGTTTATGTTAGTAAAAATATTATTAATACATGTAGCAGATTGATTTGTGATTCTGGTATAATCTGTAGTTGTAATATGCAAACCGTAGCTGGTAAACAGAAGCTAAGCTGTACATTTAAAGAGCTATTATTTATAGTGTGAAAATGTGAAAATAATTATTTTACTATTGCTTTTAGTCAATACAGTTAAGAGAATGTCAAGTCTATCTAAAAATATATTTATGTCACCATTACCTGATCTGTATAGGCTAATTATTATTAAATTTTGTTTTTCTAATTTAACTCCAGTAACTTTAAAATCTTGCTCAATTGAATAGCTTTTAATGTAATCTAAGTTAGTTGTTTTAATATTGCAATTAGCAAATATTGCAACACCGCCATGTTCTTTAATACTCCTGCAAAAAAAAACTACTAACAATAATTATTTAGTTTATTATAAATAATTTCATTATTCCTTAACCAGTGTTCTGCAATGCATAAAACGTCACAGTCATTTAAATAATCCAATAATAATTCTAATTCTAATAATTTATTTTTTAGGGATTGAACATTTAGAAATAGAATTTTATTAGATAAGCTTTCCGAACTTAAATTGATTTTTTGTTTATTTTTGGTATCATTGATATCTATGGTGCCACTAGATGAATTTTCTTCATGTTTTTCTTTTTTGGTTGCGTTATGTTTTAGTGTTTGATTTGGCCAGTTTTCTAAAAATATAACGTCTTATTATTACTCCTTTTGGCCAAAATTCCGGGTTTTCAATCTTCTCTTTAGCCTCAAAGTCGACTCCTATTTTAAAACAACAATTTTGTCCTTTCGTATTTACTTCTTCACAAATAACATCCTGCGTTGGGACTTTTTTTTTAATATAGTCGGCTACCACAGTATTCGCTGTGTTAGGTTTTACTTTACCTAGGAAAAACCAGGCTTTTTTTGGCGCCTTCTAGTGTAGTAGATTCTCTGTTTACACCTACTAAGGTGTTTTGTTTTGCTTTCTTTTTAAATCCCTTTTTCTGAACCATGGTCCATTTATTTGTTTTATTCTCATTTGAAATGCCGCTCAAATTGTCAAAAGCTATAATTTATGTGGGCATTAGGAGATACTTTTCTGAAAATTTGATCAAAATCGAATAAATAATGTAGCCACAATGAATTTTTAAAAAATTTTGTGATTTTTTTTCGATAAGTTGGCAACACTGTATTTTGTTAAAATTGCATAATTTATTTAAGCACTAAAAAAACTTTTATGAAAATTTGATTAAAATCGGTTAAATAAAATGGTTATAATAAATTTTTAAAAATTTTACTAATTTTTTCTCGGAAACTTGGCAACACTGTATTTTGTTAAAATTACATAAATTATATGAATACTAGGAGAATCTTTTGTGAAAATTTGAGTGAAATCGGTTGAATAACATGGCCATAATAAAAATTTTAAAACTTTCGTAAGTTTTTTCTCGGAAAGTTGACAACACTGAATATTAATAAAATTATGTAATTAATAGGAGCATTAGGGAAATCTTTTCTGAAAATTTGATCAAAATCGGATAAATAATGTAGCCACAATGAATTTTTAAAAACTTTAGTAATTTTTTTCTCGGAAAGTTGGCATCATTGGAAAAAACCAAAACCACATGACCATCTTGGGCACTAGGCAAATTTATCCTGAAAATTTCATTATAATCGGTTGAACCGTCTAGGAGAAGTTGCGATCACAAAATTTTGTCTGAGGACCGAGCGATCGAGCGAGCGAGTTGACGACGCACATCCATACACCCACATAAACTAAGTTCAGATTCGTCATCTAGAGGCTATATGAAGGCATTTTATACAAGTTTTTTTTTTTTTGAAAATGTTACAGACACCGTACCAAAAAACACTATACTACTTTTTCCTTGCAGTCAAAGTAGTAAAAATACGATACATTTATATTACTTACATGAACTAATATTGAAATGTTTACACAAATATTATTAACACTTTTATTACAGCGAAACGACTGTTCTTAAATAACCAAACACCAGTTTGCGCTCAGCTGATTTGTATATAACCCTCTGCTAGGGGATAAATTGTTTTTATGGCTAAATTCATAAGTTATAAATTTTTTGTCATAAACATAATATCATAAGTGTTTTATTATTTTTTGTATATTATAGTAATTTCATTATATTTAAAATATTATACTTGATATTAAAATGATTTAAAAAATATAGATAAATTAAATTTTCAAGGTTTATTGTTAATATTTAATTTGAACAAATTATTGAAATAAAAAATAAATATAATAAGTATAATATAATATATTCAATTACAGATATTCAGTCAAAAGATTTGTTATCTTTAAAGAAAATATAAAATTTGAAACAATATAGATAGGTTTAACAACACAATTACTAAGAAAAATATTTAAGAAGTGTAAATATTTGTATATATGTAATAAATATATATATATAAAATATTTATGCTTACCAGCAGCTGGATGTAATATCGTTGGCACGGCTCCACGATTTAATTTAATTTTTAAATATGTTCGGAAGCATTTATCTTCAAAATGTAAACCACACATATATATATATTTATATATATATATATATATATATATATATATATATATATATATATATATATATATATATATATATATATACCGGGTGTCTACTTTTTTTTTGTTACATAGGGAATAAAATGCTAAAATTTTCATTTGGTGATAAATTTTCCCCTAATTATTATAGAACAAAAGTACAAATACAAAAGTTGTTTAGAATTCAAAAATGCATCAAATGATGCCAAATTTATCAATATAGGATGTTCTGATCAAGAATTAGAAGCAAATTAAAATTTCCATTTTTGCGCTCTTTACATCAAAGTGCCACGGAAATTAAACAAATAATTTCATTTCTTCTGGAGTTTGAGTTTGACAGATCGTATTTATTTTATTGTTACGTTCTGTATTATTATTATTATTATTATTATTATTATTGAAAATAATGAATAAACTTAATGTAAATGAAAAGCTATTAAGTATAAAAAGTATTAAGTATTTATTATTTATTACAATGAAAGGGTATTTTACTCGGCTGTACACTACGTACTAGCTGTGGTTTTAAATTGTAAATGTCTCCATTATAATTTTAAGTAATTGTTTAATTTATTTATTAACTTCAAGTTATAAAAACAATACATTTGAATTAGATGACTGGCATTATGCCTAATATATTTATTATAATAATTTAAACTTATCCCTGAGGATGCTGTAAGTTGTGCAGTGAAACGTCGGATAAGAGTTTAATAAATAGTAAATAGCTGAACTCCGTAAAACTTTCTTTATTTATTACAATATTCAATATACCTATAAAACAGAAAAATTCATGAATACAAGATATAGGAGAACAAAAACGAAACTAACAATTTAAATTAAATGTTCAAATAAATCGCCATTAACTGCCAAACAATAACCTAATCTGTTATAAAATTCGTGACGTACAGAGCTTAATTGTGTTTGTGTTATATTATTGCACTCTTCAACAATGGCATTTTTCAAATCAACAAGATTTTTGATATGTCGTTTATAAATTTTCTCCTTCAAATATGGCCATAAAAAGAAATCGCACGGTGCTAAATCGGGCGATCTAGCTGGCCAATTAATTGGACCACCTCTACCAATCCATGAATTTGGAAAACATTGATCCAAATATAATTTAATGTTGCAGCTGTAATGTGCCGGACATCCGTCTTGTTGATACCAGACAACATTATCTTGAGTTGCACACTCTTCTAACTGCGGACCAATATGATTTTGCAACATATCCAAATATTTTTCGTTGTTTAAATTATTTTCAATAAAAAATGGCCCAATTATACACCTGCCAAAAATTCCAGCCCATACATTAACTTTTTCTGGATATTGGGTACGTGTTGCTACCATTAAATGAGGATTTGTTTGGCTCCATATTCTAAAGTTTTGTGTATTAGGTTCGCCGTGTAAAGTAAACGTAGACTCGTCAGTAAAACAAATAGATTTCAAGAAGTTTCTGTCTAAATTGGATTTTTCCATAATAATGTTACTAAATTCGCTTCTAGCCATTTTATCCGCTTCAAATATCTCTTGGTGCGTGGAATATTTATAAGAATGATATTTTTCATTTTTTAGTACCTTATGTATTGTTGAAGGATGCAAATTTAATTCAGCACCAAGTTGACGCACTCTAACATTTGGGTTTTCCGTTACACACAAAAGTATATTCAATGTATTTTCTTTAATTGCATTTTGATTTAAATTCTCCTCCTGATCTTCTGCGTTGATTTTTCTACAATTTTTACAACGTTTTAACACACTTCCAGTTTCTTCGAATTGTTTAATTATCCTACGAATAGTCATAGCGGAAGGTATGGGACGGTTTTCAAAGAAAGCGCTGAATAAATCTCTTACTCGTCGTATCGAATTTCCAGTAAAATACCATTTTACGCACTGAACTTTTTCATTTACCTTAAGTTTATTCATTATTTTCAATAATAATGATAATAATACAGAACGTAACAATAAAATAAATACGATCTGTCAAACTCAAACTCCAGAAGAAATGAAATTATTTGTTTAATTTCCATGGCACTTTGATGTAAAGAGCGCAAAAATGAAAATTTTAATTTGCTTCTAATTCTTGATCGGAACATCCTATATTGATAAATTTGGCATCATTTGATGCATTTTTGAATTCTAAACAACTTTTGTATTTGTACTTTTGTTCTATAATAATTAGGAGAAAATTTATCACCAAATGAAAATTTTAGCATTGTATTCCCTATGTAACAAAAAAAAAGTAGACACCCGGTATATATATATATATATATATATATATATATTGGTTAAAAAGCTTCTTTTCTTTTTCTCGATACCTTATTTCATCTTGCTGCATTTTTATCTGTATTTGTTTTTCTTTGTGAATAGCTTTCTGGCTATTTTATTAAAACTTGTATATATATATATATATATTTATGAGCACGTGTGGTTTGAGGTGTACTCAAAAGATAATCTACATCCATGTTTTCGGTTCATTGCTTTAAAAGATTTTCATCCCGAGACAACGTAAAATATCCAATCCGTGGATATTGAATATTGTTGCTTCTGCAGCCTGGTACGACACAGTAAATGGTTCTCATCTAAAACAAAGTAAATATTATGTTAAAATTATCTATTTTATTATAATTTCATAAAATAAAATAGTCCAACTTTCGATTTATGTTCTGTAAATTTTGTATTTTATTATTGACGTTTTCATAAAAATATTTTTACAATGTTGAAACGTTGAAACATTGAAACATTGTATATATATATATATATATATATATATATATATATATATATATATATATATATATATAAAATATTTATGCTTACCAGCAGCTGGATGTAATATCGTTGGCACGGCTCCACGATTTAATTTAATTTTTAAATATGTTCGGAAGCATTTATCTTCAAAATGTAAACCACATATATATATATATATATATATATATATATATATATATATATATATATATATATATATATATATATATATATATATATATATATATTGGTTAAAAAGCTTCTTTTCTTTTTCTCGATACCTTATTTCATCTTGCTGCATTTTTATCTGTATTTGTTTTTCTTTGTGAATAGCTTTCTGGCTATTTTATTAAAACTTGTATATATATATATATATATATATATATATATATATATATATATATATATATATATATATTTATGAGCACGTGTGGTTTGAGGTGTACTCAAAAGATATTCTACATCCATGTTTTCGGTCCATTGCTTTAAAAGATTTTCATCCCGAGACAACGTAAAATATCCAATCCGTGGATATTGAATATTGTTGCTTCTGCAGCCTGGTACGACACAGTAAATGGTTCTCATCTTAAACAAAGTAAATATTATGTTAAAATTATCTATTTTATTATAATTTCATAAAATAAAATAGTACAACTTTCGATTTATGTTCTGCAAATTTTGTATTTTATTATTGACGTTTTCATAAAAATATTTTTACAATGTTGAAACGTTGAAACATTGAAACATTGTATATATATATATATATATATATATATATATATATATATATATAAAATATTTATGCTTACCAGCAGCTGGATGTAATATCGTTGGCACGGCTCCACGATTTAATTTAATTTTTAAATATGTTCGGAAGCATTTATCTTCAAAATGTAAACCACATATATATATATATATATTGGTTAAAAAGCTTCTTTTCTTTTTCTCGATACCTTATTTCATCTTGCTGCATTTTTATCTGTATTTGTTTTTCTTTGTGAATAGCTTTCTGGCTATTTTATTAAAACTTGTATATATATATATATATATATATATATATATATATATATATATATATATATATATATATTTATGAGCACGTGTGGTTTGAGGTGTACTCAAAAGATATTCTACATCCATGTTTTCGGTCCATTGCTTTAAAAGATTTTCATCCCGAGACAACGTAAAATATCCAATCCGTGGATATTGAATATTGTTGCTTCTGCAGCCTGGTACGACACAGTAAATGGTTCTCATCTTAAACAAAGTAAATATTATGTTAAAATTATCTATTTTATTATAATTTCATAAAATAAAATAGTACAACTTTCGATTTATGTTCTGCAAATTTTGTATTTTATTATTGACGTTTTCATAAAAATATTTTTACAATGTTGAAACGTTGAAACATTGAAACATTGTATATATATATATATATATATATATATATATATATATATATATATATATATATATATATAAAATATTTATGCTTACCAGCAGCTGGATGTAATATCGTTGGCACGGCTCCACGATTTAATTTAATTTTTAAATATGTTCGGAAGCATTTATCTTCAAAATGTAAACCACATATATATATATATATATATATATATATATATATATATATATATATATATATATATATATATATATATATTGGTTAAAAAGCTTCTTTTCTTTTTCTCGATACCTTATTTCATCTTGCTGCATTTTTATCTGTATTTGTTTTTCTTTGTGAATAGCTTTCTGGCTATTTTATTAAAACTTGTATATATATATATATATATATATATTATATATATATATATATATATATATATATATATATATATATATTTATGAGCACGTGTGGTTTGAGGTGTACTCAAAAGATATTCTACATCCATGTTTTCGGTCCATTGCTTTAAAAGATTTTCATCCCGAGACAACGTAAAATATCCAATCCGTGGATATTGAATATTGTTGCTTCTGCAGCCTGGTACGACACAGTAAATGGTTCTCATCTAAAACAAAGTAAATATTATGTTAAAATTATCTCATTTTATTATAATTTCATAAAATAAAATAGTCCAACTTTCGATTTATGTTCTGTAAATTTTGTATTTTATTACTGACGTTTTCATAAAAATATTTTTACAATGTTGAAACGTTGAAACATTGTATGAAGTTGTGTAATTTCATTGAATTATAAATTGTGAAATTTTTTTTCTTAGTTTAATTTAACAGAATTAAAAGTAAAATGAAACAGAAATATAAAATAATTGCTTAATGCAGTGGTTTCCAAACTTTATTTTACCACGGCTCCCTTAAAAATATTTGATCATATGGCGCCTCTCTTCCATTTTATAAAATAATACAAACACAAAAATTTTTAGTAATAAAAAATTTATTAAGATAAACTCTTATACACAAGAAAAAACGAATAAAAATATTTTATTATTGTCGCTTAATGAGATGGATGTGCTTGCCTATTAGCGCAAAGTTTATCGAATCTCGGTGTCATTGATGAGATAGCTACACGAGGCTCCTTTTCTATAACCAAACGAGCACGATATTTCGATTTTATTGCAGCTAATGCAGAAAATCCTGTTTCGCATAAATAAGATGTTGCGAACGGCAGCAATACTTTTAAAGCTTTATTTGACAAAATATTATATTCACTTTTAATATCTAGCCAAAATTGAATCAGAGATACATTCTGAAATTTTTGTTTTAAAGAAGTATCACAAGATAATTCAATCAAGTTTTCTTTCTCAATACTTGTTAATTCAAATTCGTCATCTTCTTCGTCGATAAATGGATTCTGTATCCACGCATATTTTGTAAAATCAAGATCATCAAAATAATTCGAAAAATGAATTAACAAACCATCCAAGTGTTCAACAAATAGATTTTCGTTTGCTTCTATATTAACTTGGGCGCATAAATTTAAAAGTGGAAACATGTCAAACCTATTTTTTTCCAAATTTGTCTTCCATAGCTCCATTTTTTTTATGAATGCTTTCACTTTATCTTTTTGAATCAATAAATGCATTTGTGGCCCTTGCATCGATTTATTAAAAACACTCAATTTTCCAAAAATTTTCACCAAATAGGTAAGTTTAATAATAAAATTATCTATCATCCCTAAACATATTTGCATCCTCATTATGATTTTCTTCGAGAAAAATTGCAATTTCTTCTTTGAGTTCAAGTACCCTCTGAATCACTTTTGCACGAGATAGCCAGCGCACTTTACAATAGTACAAAAGTGAGATGTAAGCAGCTCCCATATCTTCACACAGCTTTGCAAGTAACCTAACTTTTAATGGACTGTTTTTTATGTAGTTTACAACTTTCGTTACTTTTGTAAAAACGTAGTTAAGTTCCTCACTCATATTTTTTGATACGAGAGCTGCTCTGTGGAGCATGCAGTGCGTCCAGAGAACATCGGGTGTTGTCCTTTTAATTAGTGCTTGAAGGCCAGTTTTGTGTCCTGACATTGACTGTGCACCGTCTGTACAAAGCCCAATGCAATTATTCCACAATATGCCGTTCTCATCAAAAAAATTGTCGATTATATTAAAAATTTCAGTGGAAGTGGCTTTGCCAGGAATGGGTTTGCAAAATAATATATCTTCAATATTATTCTCTTGAACATATCGAACATATGCAATTAAATGTGCGTCTTTAGCTATATCGGTTGCTTCATCTACTTGTAAGGCGAATTTTGAAGTGCGCATCTGAGAAACTAATTGATCGCAAAGATCGTCAGATATATCATCGATTCTTCTGCCAACAGTGTTATCAGCAAGCGGTATTTGTCGCAACTGTTTTGCATATGATTTGCCAAACATTGTTTTGACCATATCAATAGCTGCTGGCAAAACTAATGTTTCTCCTATTGTGTGTGGTTTTTTAAACTTCGCGATTCTGTAAGATACTAAGTACGATGCTAGTAATGCATTTGATGGAATATGAACTATTTTTTTAAACGTTTGCTTTTGTTTAGTGAATTCAGCCAATTTTCTTTGAAAAAATTCTTGGGACTTGCCAACGTATTGAGAATGCATAGTTTTAATGTGGCGTTTTAATTTTCCGGGTCTCATACTATCAGCAGCCAAGACTTTCGAACAAAACAAACACATTGGTTTTTCCACATTATCAGTAATAACACTTGTAAATCCGAACGATAAATAAGATGAATCGTATTTTCTTGTCTTGGGAGTTCTTCCTTTCTGATTTATACTACTTGTGCCAACATCAGATTCTTCATTATTAGAGGATTTTCTCTTATAACCAGTCAAGAACTTATCCATTTCTCTAAAAATATTAGAATAATTAATTTATTGTTCTTAAAAAAAATGAAACTTAAGGGGGTAGTACACTCTGTCGGCCTGAAAAAAAGGTGATTTTCGGGATTTTTTTTAAAGATAACTATAAATGTATGACAAAAATGAAATACATATGTTTATTTTACCGTTTTTCGGCTACAAAAATTAATTTTTTGGCCTACATTGGGCAACTCCTTCGGCCGCTACACCAGGTGCAGCGTGGCACCTCCGATGGCAACCTGCTGATCGGCGGACATCATAGAGGCCGCACCGTTGGAGCTCGAACAAAGTCGATATTTTCCCCTAAATCTCCAATAAATTTCCTGTCATCGTACGTAGGATTTTTTGATTATGTTGAAAAATGAAAAATTGACAACGTTTTAAAAAAAAAATCAGGTTTTCGGACGCAAAAATAGACATAAAAGCTTGCACCGAAGAGCCATTTTTTAAGATAAAGAAAAACGGCTACGTACGATGACAGAAAAAATTGTGTAAAAATTCAAAAATTTAAACCGCGTTCAAATCGGACGAACCGTTTCTGAGCTATGATGTCCGCCAACTTTGAAAACATGGTCTCGAGATAATCGCAATTGAAGTTTTGAGTCCAGTTTTTCATCAAATTCGTTTACATACCTTCAGTGTGCTACACGGCTTCGCTTTTCGGCCTGTAACTTTGGAACGGAGTGTCTCATGAACTTTGGGTAAAGTTTACGATAAAGTAGACACTCCAAAGAATTTTTCAAGCCAAAATAAAAAAAATCGATTTTTTGAAACTTGCAGAGTGTACTACCCCCTTAATTAAATTACTTACTATTGTGATCAGTGAGTAACTAGGTACGTCAAAATAAAATAAGAAACACAATCTAACACTGCTGAGCTAAACTGAAGTCGATATTGTCTGGATATTTGGAGAGTTACTGGTCGGCCAAGTTACGTATCATACCGCTGGTGGTTTATCCTTGCAATGAGTGAATATCGTAGGTAAGAACGTGAGAAGAACGACAACGCGCCTGAATATTTACGCAGTAATACGCAGCGGCCAAATCTTTACGCGTATGCGCATAGACAATACAATCCCTACGGTGCAGATATATTTCTGAACCGTAATGTTTGCTACGGGGTAAGGGTAGCATCAGCAACATAGTAGTTAATATGTACATATATGTTACGTATTGTATTAGCTGTACGTGCACTTTTTTTGTTAATCCTGGATAATATTCGCGCCTCCCCTTAGACTAGTCCACGCCTCCCTAAGGAGACGCGCCTCCCATTTTGGAAAACGCTGCCTTACATTGTCTCATTTTACATCGTTGAAGAATTTCAAGCCATGTTGGCAAATGGCCTGCATTGTCAACACGAATTGCTTTGTTTGGCATTACAACTGCAGGTCCAGGAATCTTTTTGTTAGTAATTAATTGTTCAAGATCCGAACTGGGCCGTCCACGTTTTCGCTCAATCTCTCTTCCTTCCTTGCAAAGTTCTTCTGCAATAGACGCCTTGAATTTATTTAGAGGCATTGTTGCTCCAGAATTTCTTCTGTACAATAAACAGGCAGAACAATTGATGCAATTTTTTTGAGATCAGCAGAAGTCGCTCTTTCAACTTATTTATGAGTGGACGTATTTTGTACAATTTATCATGATCAGGTTCATCTCTTTTAATATAATTTGTATTATTATTGAAATGAAGAAATCTTTTATTTCTTCAAAACGACTTACATTTCCTTATTTTGTAAATATGTATTTAACTTGCTAAACCATCTCTTCATTAATTTTGCGTTTAAGTTTATTTATTAATTTGTCATTATTATTTGATGTGGTCTATATTGGTAAATTATAATTTTTCTTGCATTGTTTGTGACGCTCTATAAGTACGAAACACTTTTGCTGTGAGACCTTAGCTAATTAGCTGGAATCGTAAGCGGTCCTTTGTGGTGCTTAGTCACAATCTACATTTAATTTCAACTTTAAAATGTATTAAAAACTTTTGTTCATGATTTTTTATATTTATAAAATTAATTATATCTTATATTTTTGTTTATCTCATATTTTATGTAATTTACGTAACATTGTTTGGTTGTTTTTGTAAATAAAAACTATTGTCACTTTACATATTTTCTTAAAATATTGCAGTGTTGGAAATTATTTCTCTATTCGAATAATAATAGAATAAAATGTACGCACATTTTATCTAATCTAATTTTTAATAGATTTAAAAATTTGTTGTAATCTATTATTAATTTGATGAAACATCTTTGAACCTACCTCTTCTGTGGGGCATTTTCTAAAATATATCAATTAAAAGTTTAAGCATATTGTAATATATTGAACAAAAGAGGAATAATTCCTAACAACTTGATATTAAACAAAATATTTATAAAAAGCTTGTTTTTAAAGATACAATAATTTTTATATTTAATTTTTTTATTTTTAACTATTTTTTACCCTCTATTCTACCATCTGCCACTCTATATATAAAACAAAACAAATAAATTAAAAACTTACATTTATCGACGGAAAAATAAGCCGACAACATAATATACAAGCAAGTTCAGGAAAACAAATACAACATAAATTACAATAATATCTAATTTTTTTGAATAATTAAAAATTTATTATTATATTAAAGCTAATAGTTACTGAAAAATAATGTTTATAATTTTTGGAGTGCTTGAGGTCAGAAACACTCTTTTGCAGCTGTTTCCTATTTCTTATCCCCGTTGTTACAACGGGGCTCTCATTGTATAGGTGGACGATTCTCGTCCACCCCTCTTTTGAATCTTTTAGAAGAAACGCTTGATTTTTTAAATAAATTTTAATAAGTTCTTCTTTTTCACGATGAGTAAATCTTTTATCGGGCATTTTCTAAAATATATCAATTAAAAGTTTAAGCATATTGTAATATATTGAATAAAAGAGGAATAATTCCTAACAACTTGATATTAAACAAAATATTTATAAAAAGCATTGTTTTTAAAGATACAATAATTTTTGTTAGATTTAAAAATTTGTTGTAATCTATTATTAATTTGATGAAACATCTTTGAACCTACCATAGATATTTCATTAATAATAATTAATTTTAAATCTATTAATTTAATTACTATTCAAACCAGTCATTTCATATCTGCATTGACTAAGTGGTAATGAAAACGCTCCATGAATAGTCACGATTTGCCTATTGGTGCACAAAGTAATATTTTCACAGATATATAATATTTTCAGTTCCCGCTTTTGAATTAAATTTCTTTTTATTAATGTTCGGTACATTGACTCCTGCTGGGGCACAAGTGAACAAATAAACTTGTCTAGCAAAAATGTATGTAATTTAATTCAACGATGCAATCGCCTTCATGAAATTAAAATTTATGGCTGTAAAATATTGTCTAAGAAATTTTACCGATTACTAGCGACCAAACTGATTCAGTTTGAAGGCGATGTCAGTGATACACATTTGGTAGAATATATGAATGCAAAGAAACAGGCGGCAGATTATGATGGAACGTTTCGGGTACAAGATCGCGATGGTCCTGTTCATAATTTAAACGAAGACCAAGTGATTAGAATTCTTCACGTTCAGCCCCATGCCACCTATCAAATACGCCTTACCAGTGCCGGCGCTAAAATCTTGTAGAATTTAACTTATAAAATCGAGGCCCAGTGGTGTACATTCACGTACTCAAAAACCTCCTACAAACGCATAGACAAATACGGGGCAAATCAATATGTGTAGCACAGTTTGTTCATTCATTTATATAATTTGTGCATTTCGCTTGGCTTTAATTGGTCTGGGTCGTTATACATTGTGACGATACGCTTCGCGTACGACACATATATTCAAGTTTATTTAGATTAGCATGTAATCTGGGTTGTATAATTTATAAATTTTAATAAGTTCTTCTTTTTCACGATGAGTAAATCTTCTATCGGGCATTTTCTAAAATATATCAATTAAAAGTTTAAGCATATTGTAATAATAATAATAATAATAATAATAAATCTTTATTGCCCAACAGAGTGATCCATTAATAGGACAATACATAAAAATACATTTATTAACATATATGGTAGAATAAGAAAATACAAAATAAAATATAAACTATTTAATTTAAACTAAGAAAAAAAAACCAAAAAAGAAAAACCATAATAATATTAATCAATAAAACAAATAACACAAAAATTTTAGTCGAGAAAAAACAAAAAAAAAAAAAAACTAATTTAAGCTGTAATATTGTTTAAAACAGCATTTAATGAGTTGAAAAATAAATCAATATTATTATTGTTTATGCTGTTGTAATTGTTACACATAATAAATATTGGTGTTCTTTGCGACATATTCGTTCGGCCAGTATTTGTGTAAAAAGCTTGTGGGAATCTGGTGGTTGAACGTGGTACACAGAAGTTTATCTTACCAAGTAAGTTAGCACAATCAAGTTCATTATTTAACAGTTTGTAAAGTATAGCTATTGAGATATTGATTCGACGAGAAGCTAGAGAATCATAAGTATGCGTATCCAACAAATAATTGTAATCTACTCCTTGAGGAGGATAATTACCATCTATTTTATAAGTTAAAAATTTTAAAAATTTTCGCTGTACCTTTTCGATATCATTTATTTGCTTTGCGTATATAGGATACCAAACTATAGCGCAATATTCCAATTTTGACCTTACAAAACTGTTAAACAATGTAGTGAAAACTGATCTACAATTAAACTGCTTAGTGTTTCTAACAATATATCCAAGCATTCTGTATGCTGAATTTACAATTTGTGTGACATGTTGATCGAATGAAAAATGTGTATCGAAGATAACACCCAAATCTTTCATAACTGTTTCTCTGCCTAGCGCAGAGTTATTGATTGTATAATTGCACGTAAGTGGTTGCATTTTGCGAGTGTATGTCACAACTTTACATTTATTTATGTTGACAGATAAATTATTTGCAGTGCACCAGTTTATAATTTTATTAATGTTTGTTTGCAATTTTACACAATCATCGATGGTATCAATCAACGTATATATTTTTAGATCGTCAGCAAACAGAAGAACATTTATGTCTAGGCTGAAACATAAATCGTTAATAAAAATAGAAAATAGTAAAGGTGCTAAATTAGCTCCTTGTGGTACTCCTGATGTACAGATGTATGCTGACGACTCAAAACCTCGAAAACTCACAAACTGCGTTCTATCAAGTAAATAGGATTTTAATAGACGTACAAAAGATGATGATAGACCAATATTTTCAAGTTTGTTTAGCAAAATGTGCAAGTCAACCTGATCGAACGCTTTTTGTAAGTCCATATAGATGGTATCAACTTGACAATTGTTATCCAAGGCTTCAGCAACGTACTGTGAAAATGTACATAAATTAGTAGTTGTTGAACGTTTTTCTGTAAAACCATGTTGAAATTCAGATTAGTTTTGTTTAGTGGCGTTGAATATGATATTGCACAGTATTATTTCGAAAACCTTAGACAAATTGTTTAAAATAGAAATCGCTCTATAATTACATATATTGTGAACATCACCAGATTTGAACACTGGACTGACACGAGCTATTTTCCACATATCCGGAAATTTTTGTTGTTTAATAATTAAATTAAAAACAAATTTTACAGGTTTACATAAATAATAAATACAGTCTTTTATGACAAAAGCTGGTATTTGATCTATACCCGCTGTAAGTTTATTATTTAGTTTTTTAGTAGCATTGAGTATGTCAGTCTCAGTAATTTCTGAGATGTTAATTGTATTATTAAAATTATACTGATAATCAAAATTGTTGTATTGATTATCAGTAGGTGTTTTATATACACTTTTAAAATATTCTGCAAAACTATTTATTATATTTTGTGGATTACTTAATTGAACATCATTATATTTCATTGTGTCTGGGACACGAGAACCACCTTTTTTTGATTGAATAAATGACCAGAATAATTTTGAATTATCATTTATTTTTGTCTCAATATCAATTAAATAGTTTTTATAGGCGATTTTTATTTTATTTTTAGTATTAGACCGTAAAGTTTGATATTTTTGTAGGTATGTATTATTTTTAGTTTTTCTAAATTTATCCCGAGCTAGTTCTTTTCTTCGCAAGTCAGATTTTATTTCGCTTGTGAACCATGGTGGAAAATTTCTATGCTTTGCTTGATTTTTAAATATTGGGACATGCAAATCAAAGCAATGATAAATAATTTTGTAAAATTTGTCACAGGCTGCATCAACACTAGTTTCAACATATAATGAGTCCCAATTTAATAAAGAAATAGC
Organism: Clivina fossor; assembly: GCA_963966155.1. NCBI lineage: Eukaryota > Metazoa > Arthropoda > Insecta > Coleoptera > Carabidae > Clivina > Clivina fossor. The sequence goes on from OZ014551.1 coordinate 38,339,236, forward strand.
ATTATATAATGCAGGATAATTTGCTTGTTTAAAATTATATTTTCTATATGAGACTTGCGATGGAAAAGAATTTTGCACGGGAGAACTACATTGGAAGGTGATATCAAGTGGCGGATGATGTGAATCGATTTTGGAAATATGTATTGCTGGTGCAATAATAGTACAACTAATATTAGAAAATACTAAATCGAGTATTCTATTATTTGCATTTAAAGTGTAATTAAATTGTTTTAAATTTAAGAATTCGCTAAAATTAGATAAAATAATAGATTTGCTATCATTAAAATTAGGATCCATATATGAATTAATGTTAAAATCTCCTAAAATAACCACATCATTTTCATATAACTCACTTAATTTACATATTTCTTCCATTGTAGTTTCTATTATAGCAGTGCTAGTTGATGGTGGTATATATATCACTAATAAATAAAAGTTTTTATTGGTTAAACGTAATTTTACACCCACTACGTCTACAACGTGATTGGACGCTGTATTGATATTAAACAAGTCTAATTTTGTAGAAGGTATATGATTTGCCACCGCAATTAACACTCCACCTCCCGTAGATAAACCAGTTGCTTCAATGTTACGATCGCACCGGTAAACACTATAATTGTCAATAAACAATTCCGAACTTGAAACATCATTTTTTAACCATGTTTCTGAGAAACAGATAACATCGTAGTCTACGTCAGCTGTTGCACAAAAAATATCATCTAATTTCGAGTTTACTCCCCTAACATTCTGATAGTAACAACTAAATTTTTTTAAATGATCACTGTTGCTGGGCATTTCTAGTTTAAATCAACTTTCACAATTTTTGGAGTACCATTAAAGTATTTTATTTTTATGTTTGTTTCCCCTTGCAGAATCCTACTATCTAATTTTTGTTTAAGCTGTTTAAAATATTTGATTTGTTGTGGAGTTTTGTCCGACGTAAATCTTATATTTTTGTAATTGTCACAATTTGATAATTTTTTCAAATTCTTGAAAATTATGTTCACATGATCCACAGAGTCAAACTGAAGTTTTATCGGGCGATCTTTTCCGTTTTGTAGCTGACCTAATCGAAAAAATTTGAAATTTATCTCAGATAGTTGGGGATCAAGAATATTTAACAGATTTGTAATCTTTTGACTCTCAATATGTTTTATGTCTTTGGTTGTAGCTTCTTCTGGTACACCAAAAATAATAATATTATATTTTCTTTTCTCTCTATCCGACATTTCTTGAACAATATTTTCAATTGACACTGTATCAAAATCGGGCTGTTTATTATTAGTTGATATATCTTGCATATTAGACTCAAGTATATCGTATTTAGTTTCTAATGTTTGTTTCTTTGATTTCAAATCATTATTTTCTTTTGTCAACATAGCTAGAGTGGTATTAACAGTAACTAAGCTTTCTAATATCAAATCTAGTTTTCCATTCATTTCTGACAGATTGGTGTGGTTTGTAGATGAAAAGCAGGCTGGACATTTCCATTCGTTGATGCTTTTGTCAACTCGCATTGAAACAAATTTGTCCATGCTGACATCAACACAGTACAGGTGATATATTCCCTTGCATGAGCCAGTACAAAACAGTCGGTCACCGCTTCTATCAACTGCCTTAGTACACTTTGTACACTTTGACATCGTCGAATAATTAATTGTACGACTACACTCACTTAAGTATACTTTGTTTTAACAGGTAAATTTAGTAAAATATGACTTTTATTTTGGCACACAGAGATATTGTGTGTTTAATATTACAAAAAACTGCACTAATTTACTTTTTCACAACACCACTGCCTCAAAAAAAAACTCAGACACTATAAAATTAACGTACTGTCAAATTTCTGGAAAATTATAGTAAAAATAACTTAATTTAAACAACAATTTTAAAGAGACTTAAAAAAAACTGACCGCTACCATACAGTCACAAACTCGTATGATTGAGTACGTGAATGTACACCACTGGGCCTCGATTTTATAAGTTAAATTCTACAAGATTTTAGCGCCGGCACTGGTAAGGCGTATTTGATAGGTGGCATGGGGCTGAACGTGAAGAATTCTAATCACTTGGTCTTCGTTTAAATTATGAACAGGACCATCGCGATCTTGTACCCGAAACGTTCCATCATAATCTGCCGCCTGTTTCTTTGCATTCATATATTCTACCAAATGTGTATCACTGACATCGCCTTCAAACTGAATCAGTTTGGTCGCTAGTAATCGGTAAAATTTCTTAGACAATATTTTACAGCCATAAATTTTAATTTCATGAAGGCGATTGCATCGTTGAATTAAATTACATTCTACCATCACCCTCTATTCTACCATCTGCCACTCTATATATAAAACAAAACAAATAAATTAAAAACTTACATTTATCGACGGAAAAATAAGCCGACAACATAATATACAAGCAAGTTCAGGAAAACAAATACAACATAAATTACAATAATATCTAATTTTTTTGAATAATTAAAAATTTATTATTATATTAAAGCTAATAGTTACTGAAAAATAATGTTTATAATTTTTGGAGTGCTTGAGGTCAGAAACACTCTTTTGCAGCTGTTTCCTATTTCTTATCCCCGTTGTTACAACGGGGCTCTCATTGTATAGGTGGACGATTCTCGTCCACCCCTCTTTTGAATCTTTTAGAAGAAACGCTTGATTTTTTTAAATAAATTTTAATAAGTTCTTCTTTTTCACGATGGGTAAATCTTCTATCGGGCATTTTCTAAAATATATCATTTAAAAGTTTAAGCATATTGTAATATATTGAATAAAAGAGGAATAATTCCTAACAACTTGATATTAAACAAAATATTTATAAAAAGCATTGTTTTTAAAGATACAATAATTTTTTATTAGATTTAAAAATTTGTTGTAATCTATTATTAATTTGATGAAACATCTTTGAACCTACCATAGATATTTCATTAATAATAATTAATTTTAAATCTATTAATTTAATTACTATTCAAACCAGTCATTTCATATCTGCATTGACTAAGTGGTAATGAAAACGTTCCATGAATAGTCACGATTTGCCTATTGGTGCACAAAGTAATATTTTCACAGAACTTGGATCAATTCCCGCATTTGAATTAAATTTTTTTTTATTAATGTTCGGTACAGTGCTTATATTAATTTACTTTTACCAACACCAGCCAAATTCATAAAAAGTATTTGAATTAACTGAAAAATTATGTAATACATGAAGCAGATATTCTCGCTGTCGGTGATTTAGTAATCTACAAAAAGCAAATTATTCGTTAGTTTCCAATATTATGTTTTAATTCACTTTCATGCTGTGAACATGGTATATTTTTTTCAAAATTTTGTATAATTATATTTCTTACAAAGAAGATAATAATTGAAGAAGAAAATTTATTAAATATATGTAAAAAAACAATATAATTTTTATTGTAAATATTTTAGTTGTGCTTTTTTAATTTCTTGATCTAGCAACAAATATTCGATAGTTATAGCTGCTATTCTAGCTTTGTGATCCATTTCTTTCTGCACTGAATCGATTTGCATTTTTAATAGTTTTTTCTTTAAATCTATTACTTCTGCAGTAGCCTCACTTCGGTCATCACGTCGTTCAGAAGTCTTTCTTCTATTTTCCTTGAATGGGTATTTCTCAAATGATGATGATGCTAAAAATATAACAAATATAAGTATACGAAATACCATTCATTCAATTCAAACCTTGTCTTTTTCTGGAGTAAGTATGTGGTGTGCTATAACTAGCGTTTTCATCGATTAATTCGCAAGACGCTGCAGGTTCATTGTAATTGGACTGCAAAGTAAAATTATCAGATATTCAATATTACATACATGTAATTTATATATATATATATATATATATATATATATAGGTACCATACCTGGTAATTTTGGCGCACTACAACTTGGATTTCCATCGTCTATTGATTCATATGCTTTGTTAGCGGATTGTAAATAGACCGTACACTCTGAATACCTTCTCTGTCAGCATCTAAAAATTCTATTTCATTGTTTAGCCTAGTCAGTGGTTCTAAAAAATTACAATATATATATATATATATATATATATATATATATATATATATATATATTACGACCAACAATTAACCATAATATAATTATAATCAATTATTAGGCCATAGTATTAAACAGTTAACTTTAAATTACGATAACGTTGGGCAATCCAACAATTTTTGCTCCGGCCAGCTTACTCGCGATGAGGGGGAAGATCAGGAGAGTGATAAATTCGATTGTTATCTATAAGCTAAATTTTGGACGCCAGGTATTTTATTTTAGTATATTCTTAAATTGATTAAAATACCAAATAAACGCGAGATGCCAATAACAAAGAATATACCACGAATTCTGTGATACACCATTCGATAAATAAAACTCGAGAGTAAATTAACAATGTGAATATATTGCAATAATCAGCATAATATAAGGAAAAGAAACAAACAACTAATAATTGCAATAGATCTTAACCTAATGAAGATGAGTGATAATGAATGAAATGATCTTAAAACTAATAGCAAATAATACATTTGCCGCCAAAAACGTATTTACATAGGAGGCGACTTTGAATTTAATATACAGTGTCGTACGTATAATTTTTACTCTAGCTTTTCGCTCAAGTTCGGTAACAAAGATCATATGCACGTACGATAGTTTCACGCTAGCGATAAACAATAATATTAGCCAACGTAAATAACTACAACAGTTTGAATTATCGATATTTAAATCAAAACTTTAGTTACAGTAAAACGGTATTGATCCGTCAGTGAAAATCTTACGCAAACCAGAATGCTATTGCGCGCAAACGCAGTTAGTTGGTTGCGCGTTGAAAGTGTGCGTACTATGACTACGTCACTACCGGATTACGAATTTAAAATGGAAGCTAAGTGATCAAATGAAATAAATGTTTATTGTACTCATCTGTCGATATTAGCACTAATAAAGATGTTGTAGAGGATAATACTCCGATACTGGGCTGATTTCCTAGTTGGTCGTGTACAGATGACGATGACGACACGTACTTATTGGGTTTGAACAAGGGGTCACACTCACAAAATGTGGCGACACACACACACACAAACGACACTAAATTGGACAAATTCACGATACTACGCAATTTATACTGGATCCCCGCAAACCGGGTTACTTGTGAAAGAACCACGCCAAGATTAAACAATTCGATAAAGGCTTTTCACAAACTTCGCGGTACACGTGCTCTTACAAAATCCTCCGCATGGAGTAAAATCGGCCTGAGTGCACGCAAAATTCATCAACGTTACTAATAAACGCAATAATTACACTCAGTTAAGATGGTTCGGACATGTTGAGCGAATGTCTAATGAACGTTTGGTTAAAAAGATTTATTTGAATGATTTTGATGGTATACGTTTGCGTGGACGTCCGATGAGTAGTTGGAATGGTATGATTGAGAGTGTTTTGCGTGAGCGAAAGTTTCCAAGTAGTAGGAATAAAAGAGCATGTATTAGAGGAATTATGAATGTGGATGAAGCGAAAGTTGCTTGTTTGGATAGGAATGTTTGGAGGCGACTGATTTCGGGATGTTGAAAAGAGTTTGTGCCACATCCTTTTGGGTACATGGCGTGATTGTGTATGTATGTATGTATGTAATAACCACGAAAATTTACACGGTACCGCGAATTGCAATAATATCTTTGAATATTTTACAGAACGAGTAACTGTGTCTGTCTTCGACAACGGGCGAAAACCGACTCTCTTCTTTCTTTCTTTTAAAAATCGTACAAAAAAAACGAAGAAACTAAACTAAACTTGCGGTTACCAAAACTACGATTTACAACGAGAGTAATTAAGTTGTTTATCACAATTTTGCTTCAAATACAGAAAAATATGTGACAATATATATATACTGGGTGTCCCATTTTAATCCGCCACCTGCAATAACTTTAAAATCGTGCATCGGACAAAAAAATGTTTCGAATAAAAAGTAAATGGTTTCGAGGGGGACATCTGATGCAGAGACCCTTGCCCCCTCTGGACCCCCTGAGGGGCGGGAAAGGGGGGCAACTTTGAAATCTTAAATGGAACACCCTATTTTTTATTGTAGATTCTGATAGGCTATTAAAAAGTATGTAAATTTTATTTTAAGACTTTTTTTTATTTTTGATAGATGGCGCTGCAAACAGCATTTTTTTTCTCAGTTTATCAATCTTCAATTTGAAAAAAAAAGTATAACTAAGTACGATATTCAAGATTTTTTCAGTTCTTTGGGAAGAGGGGGGGCAAGGGTCACTGCATCAAATATCTTCCTCGAAACCATTAACTTTAAGTTAATGGTTTCGAGGGGTATAACTTTAAGTTAATGGCTTCGAGGGGATATCTGATTCAGTGACCCTTGCCCCCCCCCCTCTTCCCAAAGAACTGAAAAGAACTTTAATATCGTACTTAGTTACACCTTTTTTTCAAATTGAAAACTGATAAACTGAGAAAAAAATGCTGTTTGCAGCGCCATCTATCAACGATAAACCAAAAGTTTAAAAATAAAATTTACATACTTTTTAATGGCCTATCAGAATCTACAATAAAAAATAGGGTGTTCCATTTAAGATTTCAAAGTTGCCCCTTTTTCCCGCCCTCCAGGGTGTCCGGAGGGGGCAAGGGTCTCTGCATCAGATGTCCCCCTCGAAACCATTTACTTTTTATCCGAAACATTTTTTTGTCCGATGCACGATTTTAAAGTTATTGCAGGTGGCGGATTAAAATGGGACACCCAGTATATATATATACCGGGTGTCTACTTTTTTTTTGTTACATAGGGAATAAAATGCTAAAATTTTCATTTGGTGATAAATTTTCCCCTAATTATTATAGAACAAAAGTACAAATACAAAAGTTGTTTAGAATTCAAAAATGCATCAAATGATGCCAAATTTATCAATATAGGATGTTCTGATCAAGAATTAGAAGCAAATTAAAATTTCCATTTTTGCGCTCTTTACATCAAAGTGCCACGGAAATTAAACAAATAATTTCATTTCTTCTGGAGTTTGAGTTTGACAGATCGTATTTATTTTATTGTTACGTTCTGTATTATTATTATTATTATTATTATTATTATTATTATTATTATTATTGAAAATAATGAATAAACTTAATGTAAATGAAAAGCTATTAAGTATAAAAAGTATTAAGTATTTATTATTTATTACAATGAAAGGGTATTTTACTCGGCTGTACACTACGTACTAGCTGTGGTTTTAAATTGTGAATGTCTCCATTATAATTTTAAGTAATTGTTTAATTTATTTATTAACTTCAAGTTATAAAAACAATACATTTGAATTAGATGACTGGCATTATGCCTAATATATTTATTATAATAATTTAAACTTATCCCTGAGGATGCTGTAAGTTGTGCAGTGAAACGTCGGATAAGAGTTTAATAAATAGTAAATAGCTGAACTCCGTAAAACTTTCTTTATTTATTACAATATTCAATATACCTATAAAACAGAAAAATTCATGAATACAAGATATAGGAGAACAAAAACGAAACTAACAATTTAAATTAAATGTTCAAATAAATCGCCATTAACTGCCAAACAATAACCTAATCTGTTATAAAATTCGTGACGTACAGAGCTTAATTGTGTTTGTGTTATATTATTGCACTCTTCAACAATGGCATTTTTCAAATCAACAAGATTTTTGATATGTCGTTTATAAATTTTCTCCTTCAAATATGGCCATAAAAAGAAATCGCACGGTGCTAAATCGGGCGATCTAGCTGGCCAATTAATTGGACCACCTCTACCAATCCATGAATTTGGAAAACATTGATCCAAATATAATTTAATGTTGCAGCTGTAATGTGCCGGACATCCGTCTTGTTGATACCAGACAACATTATCTTGAGTTGCACACTCTTCTAACTGCGGACCAATATGATTTTGCAACATATCCAAATATTTTTCGTTGTTTAAATTATTTTCAATAAAAAATGGCCCAATTATACACCTGCCAAAAATTCCAGCCCATACATTAACTTTTTCTGGATATTGGGTACGTGTTGCTACCATTAAATGAGGATTTGTTTGGCTCCATATTCTAAAGTTTTGTGTATTAGGTTCGCCGTGTAAAGTAAACGTAGACTCGTCAGTAAAACAAATAGATTTCAAGAAGTTTCTGTCTAAATTGGATTTTTCCATAATAATGTTACTAAATTCGCTTCTAGCCATTTTATCCGCTTCAAATATCTCTTGGTGCGTGGAATATTTATAAGAATGATATTTTTCATTTTTTAGTACCTTATGTATTGTTGAAGGATGCAAATTTAATTCAGCACCAAGTTGACGCACACTAACATTTGGGTTTTCCGTTACACACAAAAGTATATTCAATGTATTTTCTTTAATTGCATTTTGATTTAAATTCTCCTCCTGATCTTCTGCGTTGATTTTTCTACAATTTTTACAACGTTTTAACACACTTCCAGTTTCTTCGAATTGTTTAATTATCCTACGAATAGTCATAGCGGAAGGTATGGGACGGTTTTCAAAGAAAGCGCTGAATAAATCTCTTACTCGTCGTATCGAATTTCCAGTAAAATACCATTTTACGCACTGAACTTTTTCATTTACCTTAAGTTTATTCATTATTTTCAATAATAATGATAATAATACAGAACGTAACAATAAAATAAATACGATCTGTCAAACTCAAACTCCAGAAGAAATGAAATTATTTGTTTAATTTCCATGGCACTTTGATGTAAAGAGCGCAAAAATGGAAATTTTAATTTGCTTCTAATTCTTGATCGGAACATCCTATATTGATAAATTTGGCATCATTTGATGCATTTTTGAATTCTAAACAACTTTTGTATTTGTACTTTTGTTCTATAATAATTAGGGGAAAATTTATCACCAAATGAAAATTTTAGCATTGTATTCCCTATGTAACAAAAAAAAAGTAGACACCCGGTATATATACTTTAATAAAATACATTTATTTTTTATTTTATATACTTATAAATTATTTAATTATACAAACAATTCATAATTTGGTTTCAAAACATATGCGTTAAAAGTTTTGTTTTGCTTACATTGTATACTGGGATTCAGTAATTTCTGCCATACACAGATGGATACATGAAATCATTAAAAAAAATAACAAATGTAAACAAGCAAAAATATTTGATAATATAAAATATATAAAAAGAAATAAAAAAAGAATATTATTTACGATATGCAACACATAAGTACATTATTATATAAAATACACATGGTTATTTGAATAAAATATCAAAAAAAAAGGATTTACTTACCGTTAAAATTTGGTATAAATCTTTCTAATCCCCATTCAGATAACATGTCTTTTACAAATTCGTCTGCCATTTGTTCTTATAAATGATCTTCGGCAAAAAACACAATTATTATTCACTGTTAACAGCACGAGATCACGATCTAAAATGACGCAATTATATCTTCGAAATGTTTTGTCTAAGTTCATCCCTAACTAACAACTAACGTTCGTTATTTAACACAAATCATATTAATATTGTAACAGTCACATATTGTTTACTAAATAATAAAATATTATTAGATATATAGTTAACAATACAGAGGCGTAGCCAGGGAGGTGTTAGGGGGGTTGAAACCCCCCCCCCCCAAACCTGAACGACCAAAAACATACGTATGTGAAATATGAAATATGTTATTTTACTTTCATCTTTATAAAAATAATTTTTATTTCTCTTTATTTTTTATACAAATTATAGGTATTATCTTTATTGATTAATATTAGTAACCTCCACAATGACAAGTTTCTGGCCACGCCACTCTGACAATATATCTTGTTACATTCATTCTAACAAAACATATATATTAAAACAAACTAAATGAGTTTGTTAAATTAAAAAAAATCATGTTGTTTAACATCTAACAATAAAAATTTTGTTGTTATTACTAAATAATATTATACAAATATGATTATTACAACAAAATCTTTTGTTAGTTTTACAATATTGATTCTAACAATAAATTTTTTAACAAACTTTTTTCTCAGATACCTCTCACACCTAATATATTATTTCTTTCATAAATATAAATAATAAATGATGAGAACGTTACATTTGTATGAAAAAAAAAATATATATAAATCATGGTACTTTGCTTCAAGAATTTCATTTTGTGCTAATCTAAAAAATGACTAAGAAAAAACAATATGTAAGTAATTTAACAAATTAAAATTAAATAAAATTGTTAATTATTTTTTATTTACTGTAAATTGTTATGATAGAACATTTTTAGTTCAAATTTAATTATTAAATTTATATGTTTGAATAGTTTTAATTTTTTTATGCGTTAAATTGTGCAATATAGAATAAGTTTCTTCCACGGCAAACGTCGCACAATAGAATTGGTTAAATAAACTACAAAAATAGATCACAGCACGATAAAAAAGTATGTTTTCTTCAAGCGTACCAAAATATTGATATACATGCAAGAAATGCAATGTACATTGCCAGTTTTGTCAGAAACTGCATATTCGACCAAATAAATACTATCAAGTGTATTTAAGGGGGCATATACCTTTGTCAGCCCAAAGACTGACAAAACTTTACGATTTTTTTAAACGCAAATTTTGATAGATGGATTGCTCAGGTTTTGACTAAAATATAACTTCACTTTTTTTTTTTGACGTTTAGGTAGAAACAGTTCATTTAATCACTCACATACAGGAATAATAAAAACACACAAGACAGTACACACAAACTGTTTATCTTTTTTTTTTATCTTCTTTCTGAAAATACTATGTACGAATTGAATTGAATTGAATAGAGAATGAATGAGTAAATAGGAGGAAATAGGAAGAAACGGGGGTAGGGGTAGAAAGTGGATATGGTTAAGCTTGAATTACATTACACCAGATTCGGCCAGAAACTTTGAGTAGTCTACGTACTAGGTTGGAAACTAGAATCGTCTTTATAGTAATTAAAACTTTTTATTTAAGGCGCATGTTCATATTTTTTAGTTGTACGCAGGCGCGGAATTGAATGTGAGTAGATTTGTCAACATCCAAAATGTACCGTAGTGTTATACATATACCAGTTTGTTATTGTGTGAAAGTAAGAGGTTAAGTACAAAATGAATTTTCATAGATGTAAACAAGAAAAACTAGTTAAAATTTCTAAGATTTTGAAGCTGATTCTGAGTTACTTAGTTACGCATTTACACTTTGCACAGAATTGGTAGCACTGAAATTACCGCTAGTGCTCAGATCTAGTATAGAAACTTGGATGAAAAACAAATCAAGTAACAAATAGAAATAATATTATACATATACACACTATTCTACAACTCTTAGTAAGATTAAGTTTACTAGCCTCGATCGCTAGTATCTATTAAAATACCAATTACTATAGATAAGTTGTCGTGCAAAATATTCTTATCAGTGATTGTTATTTAATTTGTCGTTATTATACCATATTTTGTCGTGCTGATAAATCACACTCAAATATCCTTTTTCTCTAGTTGAATCCAGCTACCGTAATACAAGCGGAAATAAATGAAATGAATTACGGTGGAACAAATCCAAAAAATCGTTCGAAATTTATGCGAATTTATTCAGTTTTTAAATTATTTGTCGTATTAGTTTGCTGCGTCTTACAAATAATTTATATTTGCACAGCTAACTACAAAGATTTTAATTCATTTATGTTCGATATTATTGTGTTATCTGGATTATGGCAAGTAAGTAATTTTTATGTCAATTTATGCAGGGCCGGATTTACGTGCAAGCGGAACAAGCACGTGCTTGTGGCACCCAACCCAAGGGGGCCCCCGGTTAACCTTTTTTTTTTATTTGTTTTTATTTTTTTTATGTTTTTTATGAAAGACCTTTTTTTTGCTTGATACATTTTTTAAAAGTAGAGATAGGGGCCCCATCTTTACCTCGTGCTTGGGGGCCCCGCAAGCTGTAAATCCGGCCCTGAATTTATGTAACATAGCAAAAAAAAAACAGATCTACTACCTAAAACCGTTCTATTTTATCAATTTTTGTGTTTCTTTAATACCTTACTTCTGACTATTAGTTCTCTTTTGGGCAACTTTTTCTTGTGGAAATAAGAGACTTGCACTTTTGCCCGGTCCAATCGCATACGCAAAAAATATTTTAGGTGTAAAGTACCAAAAAATAATATTTATGAGTAAAATATACAAATATATTATATACATTGTAGGTATATTTGATTCTGAGACACATTGCATATTCATATGTAAAAACCACATTGTATATAAAATTCTTTAGATATATATATATATATATATATATATATATATATATATATGGAACTCGACCCCTCCCGATTTGTTTGAAAATCAGAATTTCTGTTTATTTTCATCTAAAAACAATTAGAAAGTAATTTATTTCTCTGTCGGTTAACAATATACAATATATATTATCAATACAATATATATTATATATTATATTATCGTTTTCTGCTCCTCGTAAGATAATATGCTATTTTTCTCTTTTTTTTTTACAGTTAACATTAAAAGTAATTATATTGGTTTTCAAACCGGAACTGTTATCTTTTATGATAGATAATATCATCAATGATTTTTGGAGAGACAGATCGAAAAAAGATGTTCAAGCTGTTTACAAATATAGTTACAACACTGCAATGTTCTACAAATATTTAGTATTTGTTCCTGTGTTTGGATCTTGTCTAATCAGTTATTTATCTAATCAATTCATTATAAACATATGGTTACCGAAACATATTAAGGACAATTATTTTTATCTAGTTTTCATTATTGAAATGATAATTTTAATTGATCTCGCATTTTTCTGTCTTACTAAACTGGATACGTTAGCAATATTATTCATTGGCAATGGATTAGCACAGTTGAAATTATTTAAACATAAACTAAACAATCTCGGATATGACGATCGAAATAAAAATCATACGAAAACAATCGTAGAATGTGTGCAGCATCAGAATTTATTATTTACGTAAGTATCATTAACATAGTCAAAAAATTTTCAAAACTCATTATATTCAAAATAAAACTGTTTTAGTGTCGAGTTTTGTATTAAAATTTATTTTTAATCGACATTTCGACGAAACTCAACGCTTGTCTTCATTAGGAAAAAATCTTATACAAATATCATTTACAGTAGGTAAATCACAGAACATAGAAACAAGTTACTAAGTAACAAATAAGTGACTAGATCATAAATTTCTATAGATTTTTTTAATTAATGGAAGCTAATATTTATTTAATTCATTGCTTTAAAAGTGATTGATGTTGTCTTTTTCCTTATAAATTTCAATTGCCTCTCTTATCTGTAATAATTGCAAGACTGTACAATACTAACAGCAAATTGATAAAAGAAGCAACTGAAATTTATAAGAAAAAAAATCGTCAAATCTATTTTAGTATTTTAAACTATATTTTGAAAAAATAAAAAATTAATGAGATGTAGATTAGCTTATTTTGCATGTTCCCTTTTTGGGAACGTTGGCTTTTAAAGATATCAAAATATGGATATTCAAAAAAATATTTATTTATGCTTTTTCGTATTGTTAAATAATTAAATTTATACATAATATAGAATATAAAATACAGGCACTATTTTTTGTGGTACATTTCAAAGCATGTATTTTTGTGCAACCTTTTTTCACATTTATTGCACCTCAATCTTGTATTAGATTGGCAAAATATACATCTACCTTGGGAACACGAGACAGGAAAATGATTGATACCGTCATATTGGATATCAGGAAGTACTGATGTACTTGGCCCACCCAGTCTACCTCCCATTATTGCGCCAGATTTTAGTAAAGATATGGCAACATTTCTTCTAAATTCGGAATGTTCGGAATGTCTCCCTTCTCATAGTTTTAGCAAAAATTGGAAAGCAGAAATTTTCCGCAGTAGACCAGTAATCATATTCGGCAGGGAGGAAATGATACCCACTAATTAGCAAAAGACCCATAAACTGTCTCATATTTTCTTCCGACAAGTCAAAAGAATGATTATTTTTGTCTCTCTGTACGTATAAAATTGTTTGTGTTGTTAGATAATTCACTATATCAGGTGTTAGAAATAACGAAAATATTTCAAATTCTAATTTTTGAATATGCTCACTGCCAACTTTAGGTGGATCTTTAGGATATTCTTTTATTGCAACGTCTTCACTTTTTCTCCAATAAATTTCTGATTGCTGATTATTTCTTTAAAGATACGCTAATGGTATATTATCATCATCATCATCGTCATCTTCGTTTGGAAAATTGACTTTGTCAAGAATATTTTCAGTAATATTTTCCTCATCAGAATCTACTGGTTGGTTACCAGAACTTGGTGGTAAAATGACTAAATCCACTTTATTTGCATATGAATTACACTCAATGGCCTCAACTGTATCACACAAATATCGATAACTGCTATGAGTTGATCTGAATAAAGAATTATACATTTTATCGTTTATTCAGCTCTTCGTAATTCATTAGAAATTGTAATATACATATATTAAAATTTTACTTACCCATAAAACGTCCTGGATTCCATAATAACAAATATTTTATATCAATAGACGTTGCATACATCAACACTGCACAGAACATCGGAACAAACTGACATAGGGTTTTCCTCGAATTGTTAATTGGTTACACGCCAACGTTCCCAAAACGGGACATGTATTTATATCTAATTATAAAATTCTAATGTAAACTGATATAATTTTATGTAATCTATGGTTCGAATTCCTAAACTAAAGAGAATTAATTATCAATAAAATAATTAAAAATATAATGCTAGGTATTTTTGTATATTTGTTTTTCTAAATACATGATTTATTGCAAAAATTCTTGTATTTCCGGAAACCATATTACAAATATATATGCATTCAGTTTGCAAACGAGTAAGTTTTAGTAACGAAGCAACCTTACTTTTCAAAATGCTCGGTAAAAAACTATCATTTTTACCATAGATTACAGATAATTAATTAAGAAGCATGTGTTACCATTTTGGGAACGTTGGCGGGTAAATGGTTAAAGACATTGAGTTACATAAAATTTGACTTCTATTAATTAAAATCTTATAATCTAGTCACTTATTTGTAACCTAGTAACTTGATTCTATGTTCTGTTATTTACTGTAATATTATTTGTATCAGTTTTTTTCCTATTGAAGACGAGAATTGAGTTTCGTGGAAACTTTGATTATAAATAAAAATTTAATACAGAACTTGAGCCTAAAGCAGTTTATTTTGTAAATATAATTACTTGATTAAACATTGTAGAAAATATATCTTAAATTTATGTAATTTTACATAGATTTTAGCAGTAAAAATAACATTTGGTAATTTTATTGTGATAATTTATCTAATATTACATTTTGTATGTAAAATTACATTCATAAAATAGGTAAAATTATATAAATTACTTGTAAAATTACATAAATTTTTTACAGTGTATAACATTAAATAAAAGTTCATAAGTGAATCTGTGAAATTAATATAAAATTCTGATGCAGCTCATTCAATAATTGAATAACCTGTAAAGATTTTGAGAAAAATCCCTACATTAGAACTTGATTATATATATGTTTACCATAACAATATGGACTTTTCATGTAAAATAAATGTTGTTTTTTTTTTCTTCAAGCGTATTATAATATTAATATTACATTACCATATTGCCCGTGTCGAAAGATTTCATTATGTTACTAGTATAATAATGATATTATTATAGAGCAGTCATTTACTATATATATATATATATATATATATATATATATATATATATATATATATATATCAGTTATTTCTAAAAAAACAATATTATTTAAAAACTAATGACAATGAAATGAAATGGCTAAACGACGTTGGTACTCGCGGAATCGAATTTAAATGTCCGAATAATATAAACAAAGTGAGCAACGACTAATGTGAAAGCAACATCGTTCTATACAACGACAATAAAAGCTACCAATACATAAAAATCAATATTAAAAAAAATCTAATTGAAAAATTAAATGAAACAGTTACAGAGTATATTTGTCGTCAAGAAAGATCAATGTAAGTTAAAACTCGAAAATCAATATCTAAATTTCGAAGACGAAATTTTTGAAAACTAATTGTTTTAGAAAATTACATTACTCATCTGTACAAAAGTCAAGAACCAATTTTTACGGTAGATCTGCACAATGTTCAAGATTTGAGAACACTGATAAACAAATATAAAAACATCGACGATGACGCTGTCATTAACAACGTCACGAAATACTTAGTTATCGTATTGTATATCACTTTGTTTATAATTTTTGCTATAATAATAAGAATATATCTTAGAAAAAACAGAACTCATATATATATATATATATATATATATATATATATATATATATATATATATATATATACCACTGGTGACAGCATCAAACATATCTACAACGTCGAACTTATTTAATCTGACAACTTCGGCGGCCACATTAAATACTATTACGTCATGTTAAGCTAATTGATAATTGAATTATTTATTTTGGTTTGGATCTAAATTTGATTATTGAAAATGTGTAAAAAGTATAAGAAATCCAATGTGCACAGGATGATTGGAAACTGCATATTCGACCAGAGAAACAGGGTCAAGTGTATTTAATATAATATCTCCGATGGCTATATTAAAAATTATTGAGTCAAATTTAGTTAATTGATAGTTGGATTGTTCATTTTCGTTTGAATCTAAATTTGATTATTGAAACTGTGTGAAGAAATGCAATATCCATAGTGGTCAAAAAATGCATATACGACCAGAGAATCACGATCAAGTGTATTTAATTTCACATCTCCGACGAGCTATATTAAAAAATTATTAATTCAAATTATGTTAATAGACAGTTGCATTATTTATTTTGGTTTGAATCTAAATTTGATTATTGAAATTGTGCAAGAAATTCAATGTATACTACCGACCAGGGTGGTAAGAAATTGTATATACGACCAAAGATATTCTAATTTTTACAAATAACATAACAAATATAAATAATAGGTATTTACATATAAATACTATTCTACAACTATTAGGTTAAGGTTATTTGGCATGTATTTTATTTATTTTTAGTTTAGTTTTTTGTTTAGAACGCTTGAAGAAAAAATCGTACATGTCACTCGGAAGAGAATTTTTTTTTCTTTGTCACCCAGAAAGCTTGGCTTCGGTCGCCAGTTTCTGAACTCAACACAATAATCATCGCTTTATACTATTCGTAATCTAATATACTATTCTTTGCAGTCAAAATGCAACAAATTTGAATTTTTATGAGCAAATGTGTAATTTCGATTTCGATTAAAAACCTGATTTTTTGTTATTTTCAGATATTTTGAAAAATTTGAAAATGTATATTCTACAATAGCACTTCATACGTTGGGTACATGTATGATTTTATCAGCTGTATCTTTGTATGCTATCTCAATATCCAAAAATCAGTTTACACTATACCCATACATAAAGAGTACACGTCAAAAAATTGTTAATTATGAAACATTTCGCCGTTAATAACTTTAGAAACTAGCAACAGCATGGTAGAAACTCTTAAAGGTGAATTCAAAATTGACCGAGAACGGTAACGGAAACATAAACGGGAACGAAAGCAGGAACAACAAAACAAACCGAAGATTGACATTTTGATTAAAAGTGTAAGGTCAAGACTGATGAACTGATGAATGGATTAACGGATTTGTCTGAATCTAAACTGAATTTAATTTAAGTAACGGTTACTAAGTAAAGTAATGGTTAATCTCTCACGAACTGATATTGAAAGTCTTTTATAACTGTATACTTATTCGGGATAAATATGTTGTGCCAATATGGTGATCAATGTATCAAAAGAATTTTTGTCCATGCGGTGTAATTTTTATTGTCATTTAATGCATTGTTTGCTAAGATCTCACATAACAATGTTAAGCGGGCTGTACTGATCACACATTTTTTTAACCACTTCCTTCCTCATCTACAGCTTGCGTTCCACGGTTCTCTTGCTGTCCAATGCTAGGACAATAGGTAACCAAGCCTTTTGTTTACTAATTTTACTATTGGACATTACGCCAGATAAGCACTTTTTGGTGTTTTCACTAAAATATAGTAATAACTGGAATGTGTACTGCCTATGTGTTCTAGTAGCGCCAATGCGAGCCGAGAGAGATAGGAGATACGGGGATCTCTATCACTGTCTTACACTTCTGCGCATTTGAAATTCAAATGCGATTTCTTGCGGTAAAAATGCGACAATTTTATGTTGTTGCATATTAAATTGTAGCTAAATGCATCGGCTAAACGATACGTAATGAGATTTTATTGGGGAATTCCTCTATAAAAGGTATTTTTATCATTTTTGATATATTAATTTGACATTTTTTCAATATAGCAGTGAGATTCTTTTTTTCATAGCTATCTAAGTTATCATGTAGTAGCAATGCTACGCCAATAGAAACTTTTGAACGGACTATACGACAAAGACGCGAATTCTCGTATATCGCTTTCTCTCTCGGCTCGCATTTGAGCGGCCAGTGCGCGTTCCAGTTATTACTATATTTCAGTGGGTGTTTTAATATCAACTGAGTTAAAATTATTTTAATCAGACTGTCAGTTTGACTGATAATTGTAGAGGGATTTTGTGATTGAAGTCAGAAATGAGAGTATCATTTCTCAATCAGTTTGTCATTTCTGATTGACCGTGTAAAAGGTCCACTTATGCAAGTGAAAAATGACGTTCACCGAGAACCACCGGAAACCGGAAGCGATAAAGTTGATCAACTTTTAACATTTCCGTTCCCGTAGCTTCCCGGAGCCAATCAAATTTCGTTTGCCGCGGTACATGCGCACAACGCTAGTATTCTGGTTATCTGTCAGTTTTGTATTTTTTTTTTTACGGTGTTATTACTTTAATTGCGGGGCACAGTTCGTACAAATTTTTTTTTTTGTTATATAAAAATTATTATGGATAACTTATCTCCCACCATCTAATATAAAATAAATTTTAAAATTTAAACTTATGTTTTCAAAAAGGGTTTACCTTCTATTATTTTTGGTTAATAAAAAACAATAACTTAATACTATAACTCCGAAATATGCAATCAATAAATCAAATTCTTCTTTATTATCCGTTTTACAATTATTATATTTTGATTTTTTTCCCGATTAGTTCAGTTACTGGATGGTTCAAAGTGTACATTATTAAGATTTACTAATAGTGTCTGTCTGTAATTTTTTATTTTTATATAATAAGTTCTAGAAGATTTTTTACTATGTTAATTCGTAAAGTTATTAATGAAAAATAGAAGTTAAATTTTTTTGGCGTGCTCAATATGTATTTTTTCTACTACAAATTACACCTTATGCTAATGTTTTAGAGATCAAATAATATTTTTCTTATGTGTAGTAATTACTGTAAATGGACAAATATTTATATATTGTATATTAGGACAGCTTATTCACAATGAAGTAAGTAAATTTTACAATGTTTTGTTTATACCCAATTTTATATTGTTTATACTTGTATTAGTGATGGGACCGAAGTCGACAAATTATCCGGTATTCGGCCATATTTTTACTAGCGGCCGAATATTCGAATATTTTTCTTCAGAAAGACTTCTGGAGTACTAATGGTGTATACATATACAGTGCGATATTTTTATCTCTGAACATATGAACTGAATTACATATAAATTTCCTAAGTTCAATTTAAAAAAAAAAACACGTCAAACGCATGGAGACATTCCTGATAGTTATGCAACCAATCTTACATAATGTGACAGTTATTTGAAAAAAATTAATTACTTTCAACAAAATATTTAGAAAGCATTAAACTATTCGCATTATTTCAAGAAATCTGTTTAAAAATGTATAGTATTATTTATTAATTATTATTTATAAATTTAAGTGTTCAGCAATTTACAATAAATGACCAAATTCTGTTAAATATTTCATTTTTTATTCAAATAAACATCATATTACGTAAGATTGGTTGCATAACTGTCAGGGATGTCTCCATGCGTTTGACGTGTTTTTTTTTAAAATTAAACATAGGAAATTTGTATGTAGTTCAGTTCATATGTTCAGAGATAAAAATATCGCACTGTATGATGTATGATTGTATGTTGTACCTACTTTAGCGTATGCTGATGACGTGCAGTTGTATCTGACTGAATCTGAAGAGCAACTGAGAAGGATGATTGATATAAATGTAATAAATTGTAGGTAAGGATATGAATCTTGTGTTGAATGTTGATAAGTGCAAATTATTCGTTTTTGAGAAAGATGATTTGATGACTAAATGTAATGTATCTGTTGATAATGCACGCTTAGAACAGGTAGATGAGTAGATGTGTATTTGGGTAGTTTATTGTTCGAGGATGGTCGCTTTGATCGTAAAATTGAAAAGGTAATGTTGGTTGTAAGGTTTTGGGTGCTTTGGCTACTTTTGCTAGAATGTAAATGTTTCCAAAGAATCCCATTTGAGTGCTGTTTTGGTGCCTACGTTGATGTATGGTAGTAAATGTTGGGTGTAGTTTCAAAAGCATAAACGGAAAATGACTGTTATGGAAATGATATTTTTACGTAGGTTTACTAGGAAGAATCGGGTACGAAATACATTAGTGTTTAATGAATTAAAAAAATGTTACAAAAGTTGGTGTTAAGATTTGTTCGATCATCTTGAGCGAATGTCTAATATACGTTTGGTTAAAAAATACAAAAATTATGTACGTAATACTTAGTCAAAATTAACTTATAAAATACAAGAACTGTCACGTTACGTTCAACTAAAATTATAATTCAGGAGTTTCACACAGAAGGTGTACATATTTATAATTTATTTATATTAAAATTAAATAATTAAATTAAAAAATAAACAAAATATAACGAATTTTATTATAATCAACCCCCAAAAATATCATTAATTCATTAATTTAGTAAAAAATGTAAGAAATATTTAAAATATATAAACATGTAATTCAATTGGTACACTGATTTTGGAGTTGTTTCCAACGACTTTACTAGGCGATACATTGGATACTGCTTACGCTAAATTTTAAAACAAATCCTTCAATGTCTAAGTTTAACAAATAAACGAGTTCGGACAAGCAGAACGAACGTGTCAACAAAACAAAAAACACCATCAATTATGCTTTAAATTGTCAAAAAATATACTATTCGATATAGCCGAATATATTAAGTTGAAATTTATCCGAATATTTGTCATTCGGCTAAACAATCATGTCCACACTCGAGCATTATTTGTTAACGCAACGAACAAATCTGCGCCAAATTCAACACACAACGTAAATTTTTACTAAACAAAGAAAGAAAGAAATGTTGTAGCAAAAGTTGGTGTTAGTTATTTAAGATGGTTCGGACATGTTGAGCGAATGTCTAATGAACGTTTGGTTAAAAAGATTTATTTGAATGATTTTGATGGTATACTTTTGCGTGGATGTCCGATGAGTAGTTGGAGTGATATGATTGAGAGTGTTTTGCGTGAGCGAAAGTTCCTAGTAGTAGGAATAGAAGAGCATGTATGAGAGGAATTATGAATGTGGATGAAGCGAAAGTTGCTTGTTTGGATAATAGTGTTTGAAGGCGACTGAATTCGGGATGATGAAAAGAGTTTGTGCCACACCCTTTTGGGTACATGGCGTGATTGTGTATGTATGTATGCCAGCTAATACAGTGGCATGGAAGTAAACGTAAACTCTCTCTTAACATAACAAAATATATGGGCTCGTATTCTCATCTCAATTTTAAAACTGATTTTTGTCAAAATTACTTTTGACATTTACTTAAAATTATAATTACTATTTACTTAATTACTAAAATATTAATAAGTTTATTTGAATTTTATAATGCTAGATATAAAAAAATATATATCAAAAATAGAAATAATATTCATATTTGATAAGAGATAGAAGTAAAAATTATTTTATAGCAAAAACTAAAACATTCTTTCATAAACAAAAGTGGTAAGAATAAGGGCTAATGCACTTTTAACTATTGAACTGATAGTTTTACTTATTCTAAAATAAGCATTTGCTTATTTTTTTTTTTAATAAAGTATAATTAATGTTTTATTTTATAAAATTTATAACCTAATTTTTTTTAGACCTTATCAGTCGCCGATGCAACGTACAACTCAAACTGGGAAAATATATCCGAAACACAAATACGAATGAATATTTGTTTAATTATACAGAGATCTCAAAAACAAGTTAATGTGACCATGGGAAGAGTGTTAATTCTTAATTTGGAAACATTTACTAGTGTAAGCTTCAGTATAATAAACAAATCATATCTGTTTTTTTTAATAAAATTTCATTATTTTATTTCAGTTCTGTCGGGCAATGCTATCACTTGTCACATTCATTAATAATATGAAAAATAATTAGTATTTTTCTTAATTTTTTTATTACAGAAAATATATGTCAAAATTTTCTTTTATTTAAAGAATAATTATTTAAAAAATAATAATATATCACATTTCAACACGGACAAAAAAGTATAAAATAATTTCTCCTAGTCCATACAGATTTCTAACTCCATACAGACAAACGTCGGGCAATGACAGCTATTTCTACACTCCTTAATATTATCTATTGCATACATACATACATACATACACAATCACGCCATGTACCCAAAAGGGTGTGGCACAAACTTTTTTCATCATCTCGAAATCAGTCGCCTACAAACACTCCTATCCAAACAAGCAACTTTCGCTTCATCACATTCATAATTCCTTCTCTCATACATGCTCTTCTATTCCTACTACTTGGAAACTTTCGCTCACGCAAAACACTCTCAATTATACCACTCCAACTACTCATCGGACGTCCACGCAAACGTATATCATCAAAATCATTCAAATAAATCTTTTTAACCAAACGTTCATTAGACATTCGCTCAACATGTCCGAACCATCTTAACTGACTAACACCAACTTTTGCTACAACATTTCTTTCAATTTCACACTCATCATACACTAATCTATTTCGTACCCGATCTCTCCTATTTACACCACATACCCCACGTAAAAATCTCATTTCCACAGCAGTCATTTTTCGTTTATGCTTTTGCAACCAAACCCAACATTCACCACCATACATCAATGTAGGTACCAAAACTGCATTGTATATACTTAAGCGGGCTTCTTTGGAAACATTTACATTCCCACATTTTCTCTACGGGGTTATAAATCTGAATAGGGGGCTAAGAAAAATTATTTTATTCATTTTAATCCGTGTTAAATCTTGATATATTAAAAATTTATTTTTATTTTTTAATAATTATTTTCTGCTTTTTAGTTTTGTTAAACTTTAACATTAATTTAATTAATTGATTATAATTGTAATTCAATAATTATAATCTTATTAATTATAATTATATATTTATTTATTATTATTGAGTAAATCAGCGGCCTAAACCGATTATAGCCTTACAATGATTCATTACAATTAATACATATTATAAATATTGCAAAATAACACGATTGTTGACATAATAGGATACAAAAAAGTAATAATTTTTTATATAAAATGCGTGATTTAGTAATATAATGTTTAATAATAGCCTAGTTATTGATATTGTTTATTAAACAATAAATTCGTAATTTATATTTTAAATGTACTAAATTTTACTTTCACTAAAGTGCAAATTATAAATAAACATTATTTATGAAATGTATTAGAATAAAATAATTGATTAGTTTTAGTTGTTTTCAACGTTACATTGAAATTAAGTAAATGTAGAAATTTAGATAAATCTAAATTATAATTACGAATTTTGAACAAGGTTAGCATATCAATTAATACTTTTCTATTTTCTAATGTTAGCATATGTAAAGTGAGAAGTTCTGAAACTTAATTAGTAAACCTAATTTAATAGACAACAAACAAATAAATCTTTTTTGAAGTGACTCTAATCTACTAATTTGATGCTTATATTGGGGATTCCTGATTGTGAACGAAAATTTGAGTTGCAATCTGACTAAAAAGTTATATAATAATATTAAATTTTCTGATGATGTAATAGTTCTATATGTTCTCTAAATAAAGCCTAAAAGGTGAAATGCTTTTTTAGTAATTTTTTGAATATGGATGTTCATCAAATTTGAGTTTAGTATCAAATATAGTGCCTAAATCTCGTATCGACTCTTTAGTTATAAGAAAAACATTATTTAAATAATAATTAAATTGAATTTTATTAGTATTTGTAGTGAAACGAACACCGTAGCATGTAATAATATTGATTAATTATTGATTTATAATATATATTATATTGATATGATTGCCATGTATTTATAATAATAATAACTTTTCAAATAAACATATTTTAAAAATTTGGTTCACACTAAAATTATCTAAAAAAAATAATAAATGCAATTTTTGTTATTCTTAATTTATTGATATTAATTAGCGATTTTGAAATAAACCATGGTATTTTGAACGATTTGTTTCTATTTCTTCAACTCGTGATTCATCACCTGAGCTAAAATGCGTTTTTTAGTTATCTACTTTAATAATTTTTATTTACTTAGAAGTAATATTCTATTCTAGTTTTTTCTATATTTTTTATGCTATACCCACATGCTGAATGATATCAAAGACTTCGGCACTGTGCTTACGGATTTATCGTTTATGAAAACCAAGTATACTAGTGACACGGATCCGTGTCGGCAGCACTGGGCGAGGGATGCGTGCGTCACGAATCCGTGACATCAGCAGCGAATGTGTTAATCGTTGATAAACACCGTTGGTCAGCAACCCGCTATCCTTGGGTGTAACCATTATCAACTATTTTTTTAACTTAGCATTAAATATTTGAAAAACGACAATTATTGGAACAGAAACAAAAAAAAAACATGTAACAATACATTTAAAGAATATATTATTTCTTTAAACGAGCATAATATTTTAAATAGAAAATAGATCTTTCCTAACGTCCTCGTACACTTATTTCAATAATACAGCTTGCTTCTCGTAGACATATTTTTTGAAAACGTGGTTACATTTTTGTATAATGCGTGCAAAATCTGTATAAAAATATAAAACGCTGTAACAGTTCACTATATCTAATTACACTAAATACAGTTATTGTTTGTTTTTGTGATGTCCAAATGACTTTAATACTATTATAACTAACACAAATGATGCGAACACAATTACTCTGCTCTGTAACACACTAAATACTACACATTCACGTGACGCGTCGCGGTGAGACGAAACACAACTGCTTTGTATGAAGACCAACTCATCACTAACTGCTAACGGCTTACCCTAATCTCTTCCCTTCACCGGCGGCTGGAGGGAATGTCTGGACCCTTCATTGGGTTTGCGCGGGGAATTCGGAGAGGGGCAACACTAAATACATTGTTGTTGTTATACACTCCCCCTTTGGACAGCGGGTGGCTTTGACGAACGTTGTCCAAGATTCTTCTTAGGTCTTCCACGAGGTTTAGAAGTCATCTGAGGAACGGCAGGTTCACGCTTTTTGGGAGGTCGACCACGCTTCCTTTTGGGAACCACAGGTTTAGGAGAATTTGGTGTCACACTAACAAATGGCGACAAATCTGACACATGATAACGTCCTATTGTTTCACTAGGTCCACTACAAGTAGTAAGTTCATATGTGGTCGGCGATACCACTTTACTTATTTTATACGGTCCGTCGCGTTTTGGCGCGAATTTTGACGTTGTACCCCGTGCGGTACTACTAAGAAAGTGAGTTTTTAACAGCACTTTGTCATTTACTTTAAACACTAGCGATCGGCGATTTTTGTCCATATGATCTTTACGTTGATCTTGTTTACGCGTTTGCACTTCGACCGAGTCTTGTAAGACATTTGCTAACGATTTTAGATACGGAGTTATACGCGGTACAAAATGTTCAGCTTCAACTACTTCACGTAAATCGTAGACAGTATCGTGTGGTGTTCGAAGTTCTCTTCCAGTTGTCGAATAATTCAATTCCGACGCAGTCAACATACGACTGACACATTCCACTGGTCGTTGCTCGTGTTCCTCCCCCTGCATTAAAGATACTAACGGTTTGGACTGAGCTGCTTGAATCAAAATCGGTGCTTCGACTAATTTTGTTTTCAGAATATTAAACTCATTCTGTTCTTCTTCCTTCTTTGTTAATTGAAGAGATTGCGTTAACAATGGATTATCTTCAATGAACGGAAACTTAGTTTCTGGTTTTTCCCTAAAATACCAAGTTTTTCTTGCAACATCTATTATAATTCCAGCATCACTCAAGAAATCTGTTCCTAGTAATGTATAATTGTTTTTAAGATGAGGTAATATAATAAAAGTTGTCGGTATTATCTTATCTTGAATTCTAACATCAACTTTTGTTTTCAAAATGGATTCTTCCTTGACTAATCCATCTGCGAACGATAGATTCAACTTCGTCGTTGTAAACAAAAAATTATTCTTCTTAAAATGTTCATATAACAAGGCTCCAGCAATACTAACTTGAGCTCCTGTGTCAGCAAAACCCGTACCATGTGCTTGTAATATTTGAATTGGCAACAACGGTTTCCAATTTCTTTCACCGATATTTGATGTTTGGAAAAATGTCAAAATATTAGCATCCAGCACTTCCAATTCATCTGTACTCTGATTTTGTTGCATAACATATTGTATTTTCTTATTAGAACAATCAGGACACTTTGATCTAATAACATTTGGTTTGCCACAACCATAACAAAATATTTCATTTTGTTTGACACTTGTTGATCTTATTGGATTTTCTTGTATTTTCTTATTAGAACAATCAGGCCACTTTGAACTAATAGGATTTTCTTCTCTTTTGTTTAATTTTTGACAATCTTCTTTGACATGTCCAAAATTTTTACAGTAAACGCACTTAGGTCTCGGTTTCTTTTCCATAGAAACTTTTACATCGTTGGTAACTTTTTCTTTCGGTGTTTCCAACAATGAATATTCAATCTCTCTTGTACGTTTCAATAGTTGCGAAAAGGTTATAACATCTCTTCGAGGTACTCGTTTACGAACTTTTCTGGATAATAAACCATATACCATATCCAACTGAGCTTCTTCTGATAGTACATATGGCAACTGTGCAAACAAAGCACGAATTCTACATACAAATATTTCGGTTGTTTCATTCTCTTCTTGTTCATGTAGAAAGATTTCTCTATAAATACGATGTGGTGGTAATTTCTTTGAAAATGTATCGTGAAGAATTTTGATTGCATCATCCCAACTACTAACAGTATTTTTAATGCCTTGCCACCACGTAGCAGCAAAATTCTCAAATAACATGGGTAATCCCCGTAGTGCATTCTCATTTGAAATATTCGTACAATCTTTATAAATTGTAATCGTATCAATAAAAGCTTCGACATCTTCATTATCGCTGCCTGAATACTTTGTAGAGCATTTGGAAAAATTTCCATCATAAACGATGTCCGATGACATAGTAGAAGAACGACGATTTGACTTTTCATCATCAGATGACTTTTGAGTGAGAGAGACCAAACTACGAAACTGTTCCTCAGTCAGTGTGATAAACGTAGGTGTAGGTGTAGTCGATTTTCCTTTTTGAGACATTTTTAAATTGTTTACGCGCCGCGGTGCGGTATGTACCGATGGAACGACAAAGGCGCGCGCCGACAACTATTGTCGCTGTGAATAACACGCGTATAACACGGTAAAGCGCGCCGACAAACACTGTCGGTTCTGCGTATCACACGAAATGTTCGTTATTTTCCTTGTTAGAAATAACTATATTTATCATTCGGGCTTCACGTTGGGACGCCAGTTGTAACAGTTCACTATATCTAATTACACTAAATACAGTTATTGTTTGTTTTTGTGATGTCCAAATGACTTTAATACTATTATAACTAACACAAATGATGCGAACACAATTACTCTGCTCTGTAACACACTAAATACTACACATTCACGTGACGCGTCGCGGTGAGACGAAACACAACTGCTTTGTATGAAGACCAACTCATCACTAACTGCTAACGGCTTACCCTAATCTCTTCCCTTCACCGGCGGCTGGAGGGAATGTCTGGACCCTTCGTTGGGTTTGCGCGGGGAATTCGGAGAGGGGCAACACTAAATACATTGTTGTTGTTATAACGCATGTATTCGGACAGACTCGGATTTAAAATTTGGATCTGGGATTCAGATCCGAGATCTGGATATCCGAAAAATTAATTATCCTGACATCCGGTTAATTTTGGATCTGGAGCTAAAATTATTCGAATTAATATTTTTTTGGTTTTAATTTTTATATACTTTTATTTTAATTTTTTCTTTATAGTAAAAATAAATAAAAAATAGTAACAAATGAACACGCAAATCAACAGTCAATCCAACACGATATTCCAGCCAATCTACACCCCCACCAAAAACTAGAACCAACGTACTTGATAATGATCGCAAGATCGGAACGCGTCATAAAATAAAGAAAAAGAACTGCACATATTTTCAGTTATAATCTTGTGTTTGTTATGTTCTTCATAGTATTTCTCATTAGATTTATTGATGTTATAATGATAAATATCAATAGGAATTTTGAACATTATTTGTGATATTAAATACTGTCTATGTGTTGTGAAACAACTCAAATTAAAATATGTGTCATTAATTTTTTAATTTAATAATTTTATATAAAAATCAGTCAATAAGTTGTTATATTTATCATTAAATTTAACCTTGTTATAATTTTTTAAAATCCAGTAATCGATATCTCATAAAAGGTGGTACTATGTTCCATATCTTGCATAATTTTAAATAAGAAAGTCTATTTTTATACCTAGCTATTTTGATGTTAAGTTGTGTGATGTTCTTAATGTTCGTGTAGGTGACCTTGTCCGTTATTCCACGTAGGTGGTAGAAAAACCCTTTGTTATTTCTACTCATCTTGTAATGTAATAAATTTTATGTTTAATAAATTTTGATAATTTTGATTCTTATAGAATTATTTGAAATTTTGTGATTTTGGCGTTTAGGTTCATAAATAAAACAATACAAAATTGTTTAAATTTGTCAAATTACAAGATTGAAACGTTTCGATTAAAAAAATTTATTAACTTTAATTAGTAGATATTTTAATAAAATTATGGTACTTATAAATATAACAATTATTACTTGAAATCGCATGTTTTTAATCAAATAAAGAGCTTTTACTTTTTAATAATTTATTATATAGAATACATTACTTAGCCTAGGGCCTAGAGTATATGGTTACAACAATTGTGTATATTAAAATAATAATTACTAATAACTAAAGTAAAACCTTTTACCATATTAGTTAATTTATTAGATACAAGTGAAATATATCTGCGTTAAATGAAAGCATATTTCTGAATAAAAATGCCGCGAACGTCAGATAAACATTCGCTTCGGGATATTTTAAAAATAAATCATGTAATAAATATAATACTTGGAATATACGTCTATATTCCAGAAAATTATAAAAAAGTTGTTGCATTTTTATGCATTTTACGAAACATATTTTTTATGTGTATAACTGCAGCAGCACTGTATCTTCAAACTGTTCAATTACGTGAATTTTCAGATCCAGTTCGTTCATTTGTTTTCACATTTGATTTAATACTAGGTGTAATAATATTTTGGATATTATCATGGAGTGGAAATATTTATTATAAAAGAATACAAAAAATTATTTTCGAATTTGAACGTATTGATGAAATTTTCATAACATTTGACTATCAAATAAATTACAAATATACAAGAATATTGTTCGAATTATGCAGTTTTCTTACAAATTTTACAGCTTTATTTATTCATATTTGGTTTTCGCAATATTTTATCAAAACTCTTCCCATATGGATTCTTCATGTTCTAGTTACTGCTATAATAATAAACTTAAAATTAGAATTTGCTGTTATAATATTTACCTTGTTAAATAAGTTCACAATACTAAATAGAATTTTAATGAAATTCACACAAAACAAAATTCAACATACACGATATGCATTGCAAGTGTACGATCATTTATTTAACATCAAATATGAATTAAATTCGGCATTTTCATTATTTTTCCTCACTGATACTATATATCTTTTTACTAAATTTATTTGTGGTGCATATGATATAATTAAATATATAAAAGACGGAGAAATTTCGGATAGTGCTTTTTTCGTTAATATATCGGCGATGATTGGCTTACTATTTCTTTTCAATGTAAATACAATAATGTGCAACTTATTACAGAGAAAGGTAATTTTATGTCTAACATACGCACACAGTGTGACACATATCTCCTGTTGATATAGGTAATAAATACTGCGCAGAGAAATAAAGTATTGCAAAAGAAAGATATAAAAATATACAATTGAAATAATACAATTTATATTTAAAGAATTTTCAATATTAACTCAAAACGCAATTCTTATTCAAAATATTTTATTTTTGTTGAAGTGAATAAGACAAATTATTTTCAACGGCACGAGATGCGTGTCAGACTGTAAGTTACAATGATTCACATTTACAATCAATCTTAATTTCGTCAATATTAAATTTATTATTTATAAAATTATATTATGTATGTGTTGCAGGCAAATTGTTATTTCAAGAAAATAGCTTTTTATTGGGCAAATACTATGTGCTTCGGCAAATATAATATTTATTTTTATTTAAATAATATTTTTCTAAGCAAATGCACTTGTGGGGCAAATACTTTTTTGTTTTAAAAATTTAACTCTAAACATTAAAAAACAAACCATTAGTAACTTTTTTGATTAATTTTTACCGATTTTCTTAAATTTACAAAAACAAATAATAATCCCAATAAACTTCAAAATTTGAATAGTTGAGATGTAATGAAAACTAGTATGGGCCTTGTTTATTTTGTCAAATTTATTAACGTAACTGGCACCAAGTTCCACCGAAGTCTGTAACTTTCAGAAAACAAATAAATAAATAAAATTTAATAAATAAAATTTTTTATATTAAAATTGGTTACAAATACATTACAAAATTTAATATGTGCACACATGCACAACTGACCGTTTTGTGAATCTTGAATATTTTTTTATATAAAATAAAATTTAAAATTAATAAGTAAAAAATATTTCTACAATGATTTAACGTGAAATGTTGCTTAAGAAAACTTTAATTTATAATTTTATATAAATAATTTTTTTTAAAAACCTATTAGTTAGCCAAATTACATTTATTCACTGTTCTTAATATTTAAATAATGTTTAGTCAATTTTAGGTTAAAATATTATTTATAACATTTATTAAAAATTTAAAATAATTTTTGAAAACATAAAAGTCATGGAGTTAAAAAACAATATAATAAAAGTAAAATAAAGATTCTTTTAGAAACGGCATTTGTTTTGATAGTCGTGATACTAAAGCCACTAAATAACCTCGTAAATAATAAATGAACACAAATGATTATGATTCGTGTATTTTTTAAATATATCGCTATATTTATAAATATAATATGTTATTTTATATTAGATATATTCTCACAATAATTATGAAAATTTTAGAACGCAAATTTGACATATAATTTAAATAATATATACAATAAATATTATAAATTGCAATTTAAACCTGGTTATAACTTCATAAAAATCCAGTATTTTAAATTTCTACATCAACGACAAAAATTTTCAGTGTACGGACTTTTTAACATTAATTTGAATCTATGTCATGTGGTAAGATAATATAAACAAATTTTGTTATTTTTGAATTGATATTTGTTTTTTTTTATTATTTTAGCTTATTTCCACAACCATTAGTTATATTATTGTCTTATATCAATTTAGAAAAATTGTTGGTCTGCAGTGAAATTATATATTACAGTTCGATTTGTATATGAAGAAGGTTTCTTGTCCACCTTATTTGAATACAGTTGTAATTTGACGAGTGTGCTTAATCACTAAAGTTATTTTCAATATATAATTTTTCTTGAATAAACATATTGGTTTGTTTTATTTTTTAATAAAACTATTTATGTCACTTAATGCAAAACTGTCAGAACCATTATTATACAGGGTGTTTCATTGGTAAACGGAAATACTTAAACGGTGAATAGAGGTCACCGAGGCGGTTCTAGAAATACCCCATTTATTGGACCTGATGGTCTTTGTAATCGAGATACAGGGAGTTTTATCGATTTTGCTTATTTCTTCCTGAGGTCATAACTCTCGAACCACCCCGTATATTTTTTTGATATTTGGTACACAGCATGTTTCTCATTCAGAGCCCAAATGAGCCACTTACTATTCACAAGAAAAATCCAGGTCCGGATTAACAAAAAAATAGATAGCAATTGTGACCTTGAAACAACACCCTGTATATTGAAATTTTCAAAATCCGTTTGCATATTTGGAAAGAGCACAAAAAACTAAATTAAAATGTGCACTTTAAATTTTTTCGCAGAAAATTTAACTAGTCACATTTTGAACTTAAAGTAAAGTTTTTAAGAAAGAAAGAAAGAAGAAAAAATAGTTATTATTAACTTTTAATAATAAATTATAAAACTTTTGAATCCATACTCATTTTACCGTACACCGAATATGTAATATATTAAATAAAAAATATTAAATTTTTTGTCAAACTGTAAAAACAAACAAGACATTTAGTAGTAGTATAGTAAATAAAGTTCAAAATCGCTTGCCTCGATCAACTGTTTTTTGAGGCACCAACCAATTCAATTACGTTTCTTTATAGTTGGTTAAACATTTATAGTTTATATAATGTAGATTGTAAAAATTTATGAAAGCATACATTTTATTCGGAGAGTGGAGAAAGCACATTTTGGATATCAAAACCGTTGGATAAGCGCAGAAAATCAGCATTAAATAAGCGCAATTAAAAACATTATATTAGCGCATCAAAATATTAGGTTGGCTTATAGTGGGTAGGTTAGGTTAGGTTAGGTTAGTTTATTTATGTTATTCAATATAATCATTATGGGCTTACTCAAAATATTTTGACGCGCAATGTACACAAAAAAAGTCTATACATATTACAGAAAAACAAATTAAAAAATATTTTTATTTTTAATGAATTATATTAATTATAAATATATATATATATATATATATATATATACAGGGTGATTTATTAATAATTGGAAATATTTTAACTGGAGTATCCTAGGCTCAGAATATGAAGATTTAACGCAAATCACTTAGATAAAATGTAGCTCCTTACTGAGCTACAGGGTGTTTTATTTAAAAATTTAAAAACAATTTTTGCCCAGTACTGTTAAACTATTTGACGTATCTTTATCATACTTGGCAGGAAGTGTAGGTACCATACACCATACTAAATTATGTTAAATAAAAGTTTCTGGCTACTGCCAGTGGCGTACAACAGGGGCAAGTGAGAGGTTGATTCTTCCTAAATTATACGCCACTGGCGGAATTGTTATTTTAGCACAATTTTTAGATTCTCCAATACATTCTGTGTAAAAAACATACTCTTCCTTCGTAACGATAAAGTCACTATTTTTCGGGATATTTAAAGTTAAACATAAGCTGCACCCTTGGGATATTTTCAAAATTTGTTCAAAAAAATCTGAAAAAATTCAGTAAAATAGAGAAAAAAATTAGCTACGTAATAATTAAGTAACTTTTTTCTCTAACTCATTCTGGTTTGGCAGGAAAAATTATTGAAAATAAAAAATTAAAATGCAAAAAATATTAATTTTCCACCAGTGGCGTAGAATTTAGAAAGAATCAACCTCTTACTTGCCCCTGTTGTACGCCACTGGCAGTAGTCAAAAACTTTTATTTAACATAATTTAGTATGGTGTACGGTACCTACACTTCCTGCCAAGTATGATAAGGATACGTCAAATAGCTTGTAAGTACTGGGCAAAAATCGTTTTTAAATTTTTAAATAAAACACCCTGTAGCTCAGTAAGGAGCCACATTTTATCTAAGTGATTTGCGTTAAATCTTCATATTCTGAGCCCAGGATACTCCAGTTAAAATATTTCTAATTACTAATAAATCAACCCTGTATATCTAATATATAAAATTCTTGTGTCACAGTTTTAGTGTTTATACTCCTCCGAAAAGGCTTGACCGATTTTGATGAAATTTTATATGTATATTTAGTAGGTATGAGAATAGGTTTATAACTAATTTTTATAACCCTAAATGTTAAGGGTGGCTCACCCTAAAAAAATTTTTTTCATTTTTTGGACAATTTTTTTTTTGCTTATTTTTTTATCATGTGCCATTAAAAAATACATTTAGTCTTAAATTTTTACCCTCCTACCACCAACCCCTACTTTTTAATAGCATTTTGTATTTTTTAACCCCGGTCGATAGCTGATCAATGGTGTTCCATTTAGCCAAACTCAATAAATTAAAAATAAATAAATAAATAAATTTGTAATTTTGGGAAGTTGTTGAGTACACTCCCGCAAAGGATTCTAGGACTCTGGGGGACATAGCCCCCCCCCCCCCCGGGGGGAGCCCAGGAAAAATATACAAAAGTGTGAAAGAAATTGATTCCAAATAAATTGAAAATAATTATAATATGAGAAATGAAATTGATTTGTTTTTTGGTAATACAAAAAAAATTCATAAAAAAATTAATATACACATTAAAATAAAGGCAAGACAACGTTTGCCGGGTGAGATAGTATATATATATATATATATATATATATATATATATATATATATATATATATACAGAGTGTCCAAGATAACTCCGTATGCATGGGGATCTCCGGAACTGTTGGAGATACGACCTCGGTTAAATTAGATGAAAGTTGCCTCATTAGTAGGCGAGTTTAGTCATCTTTTGTTTTTTCCAAAAAAATCCATAGGTTACTAGATATAGACAAAAATGCAAATTTTGCTGTTTTATATTTTCGCTTATAACTCTCGTATGCAAAACGATACATTATTTTGGTTTGCACTTTCTTAAGACACTTTTTTACACAGAATTTCCAGGAGTAATCAAAATTTTTTTATCATGTAGCGTTTTCGAGATTTATGATGCAACTTTCATTTTTCTTATGTAACTAGTATTTTAATGTAGTGTCATTAAAAAGATCTTTTTTTTTGTTTTCCAGTGATATAACATAGTCCTACTTTATTTTAAATAATAACATGAAAAATTGAAAAAATCTATTTTGCAAAGTAATAATTCATTTATTTAGTTGAAAACCGAGTAGGCCATATCAAAACAAATGAAACATGTGAAATAGGCATTGTTTTCCTTATTATTAGATTTTTGGTTTTGCTTTTCTTCTGATTATTGTCTTAGTTAGCTAGTTAGTTTTATTGGAATGCTTATTGAAAGAATATTAATTCATAGAGCGGTTTGAAAATTTAGAGAAGTTTGAAATGCTTTATTGTTACATTCGTTGTCAAAATAACGCAGTATTAGCCGCGGAAATGTATTTAAATTTATATCCTTAAAGAAGGCAACCCAGTGTAGGGATGTATAAGATATTAAACATAAATTTGATTGAGTACGGTATTAAATACCTAAAACTAACCTAACACAATCTATGCTTAAGAGAACACGTATGTTCATTCTAGAAAACGATGGTTTATTTCAACACTTAATGTAATTTTACTGTTATAGTTATTAGTTATTACGAATGTAAAATATGGCATTAGTATTTTATAAATTGTTTTTTTTTTTTTATTATAATTCTATATTATTGTTTACACTAAAGTAGGGCTCATGTTTCATTTGTTTTAACGTGGCCTACTTAGTTTTTAACTAAAAAAATGAATTATTACTTTGCAAAATAGATTTTTTTCAATTTTCCATGTTATTATTTAAAATAAAGTAGGATTATGTTATATCACTGGAAAGCAAAAAAAAAGATATTTTTAATGACACTACATTGAAATACTAGTTACATAAGAAAAATAAAAGTTGAATCATAAATCTCGAAAACGGTACATAATAAAAAAAATTTGGTTACTCCTGGAAATTCTGTGTAAAAAAGTGTCTTAAGAAAGTGCAAACCAAAATAATGTATCATTTTGCATACGAGAGTTATAAGCGAAAATATAAAACAGCAAAATTTGCATTTTTGTCTATATCTAGTAACCTATGGATTTTTTTGGAAAAAACAAAAGATGACTAAACTCGCCTACTAAAGAGGCAACTTTCATCTAATTTAACCGATGTCGTATCTCTAACAGTTTCGGAGATCCCCATGCATACGAAGTTATCTTGGACACTCTGTATATATATATATATATATATACTTGGTCAAAACAATAAATTGATATAATGCTTATGTTTGCATTTTACTAATTTCAACCTATAATGTAAACCCGTAAAATTTTCAGTTCATATATATATATATATATATATATATATATATATATATATATATATATATATATATTATATGTAAAATATCTAAATAATATCAATGAACTAAATTGTTCAATATTTATAAACTTAATTATATGCTTAATACATACATACATACATACACAATCACGCCATGTACCCAAAAGGGTGTGGCACAAACTCTTTTCAACATCCCGAAATCAGTCGCCTCCAAACATTCCTATCCAAACAAGCAACTTTCGCTTCATATATGCTTAATATTAACATTATTTTACTAACACTTTGTTTTTTCTATTATTATCTGTATACAAGCATTGCAATAGAACCCAAAACCGTTTTATTGTAATATAATTCGTTCTGAATGATTTTTTACTATATTAATATATTCTAGTCACTAGAATATATTAACACTAGAATCTAGTGCAATAAAAAGAAGTTTTGCGTATTCTAATCGGAGTTATGTTTTTCTAAGATATTTAACTTAGTTCTAGCTATAAGTGACTGTGGCGTAGTTTTCAAATCATAAGCCCATCCAATTTTTGCAAATAAATCTATGACTTGAGTTAGGGAGGGAAGGAATCCCCCATATTCTCCATCACGGTAATCACGTGGAAAAGTATGATGGAAATTATGCCAGCCTTCGCCGATAGTCAAAATGTTACACACTAAATTTTGTGTGCTAGAAGAGTTTTTACTATAGGGTTTAGTACCCCATGAGTGGGCGAGACTATTTATAAGTAATCCTGTATTGATTCCGAAGCAAATACGAACTATTCCTAGAAACCTAAAAATATATATATAATTAGTACAGTGTAAATTTTGGTATAAAAAATCAATATTAAATAATGTCAATTATACATCTTTGAATTCAAAAAATTGTTTTCTTTGAAATTGTAAAAATAATTTTCAAGAAAAATCGAATAAGTTCAAGTTTCAAGTGACAAGTTATTTTTTCTTCAAACATTACAAACAAAACTAAACTGAAAATAAATATATAATTATATCATGTAACATTAACCTTATTAATTTTAAATATATATATATTATTTATATTTGTTAGGTGATTTGTCAAAATTAATCTTTCAAATTCCAATTCAAACGAAAATAAGCAATGTAATTGTCAATTAACTTAATATAACTTGACTTAATAATTTCCAAATATAGCCGCCGAAGATGTCACTTGACATTGTAGTCTTGTTTGGTGCTGCCACCGTTGATGTATATAGTAATTAACTGGTACCCTAAGCGTGAAATAGAGCGTGACTCTAAACTAAATTCTAAACTTTTACGAAAAATACAGCAAAAATCGAAAACACTTCCAAATATTTCCAAGACATATCTTGAAGCGGCGAGTGGTTGGCCGCGAACCATTGATATACAGAGTGTAACAGAATAACTATTCCTAATTTTCAGAAATGATAGAGGGCACATAAAGAAACATTTTTTATTAATAAACTAGTGTCCGGATATTTTTTTTTCTTTTCGGCAGTCGATTGTAAAAAACAGAACTTTATGTTATAACCCGAGAATTAACGGAGATTTATAATATCCGTTAAGACCATTTCATTCTACTCAATAAAGTGCCTTAAGAACGTGAAAATTATTTTCATCTAATTTAAAAAACCATCGAGATATCGCCATTTATCAAAACACGGAAAAAACGAACTTTTCGCCATAACTCGAAAACAAAGGACGATAGCTAATTTTTGTTTTCATAATTGAGTTTTTCTCAAAAAAAGCGATCGAGGATGCGCGGTCCATTTTTCCATATCTCTTATAGTTTCCGAGTTCCCCTATGAAAACGTCCAAATTTGCCAAGCCTGTACATCGTTACAACTTGTGTATCGAAAATGGTGGTCGTAACTTTGAACAATTTTTATAAAGTTTAATGCACTATTATTTCTAATAAAATGTTCCTTAACTTAACTACTCTTTGACGTTGTAATAATTAAAATTGTTTTTAACGATATCTAGTGTTTCTTGACACCGAGAAATTTTCGGACACTAGTTTATTAATAAAAAATTAGGAATAGTTATTCTGTTACACCTGTATAAATCTGTCACTAGGAAAAATCTAACAGACAGAAAAATGCCTTAGTTTCAGAAATGTGTATTTCATTGTAAAATTTTTTTATGTTATTTTACTAAAAAAAGCTATGGATAACAAAACTGCCTTGTCATATTGTGTAATTTTACGTCAAATGTAATTCTACAAAAGTTGTAATATTACTGAATTTATTCTGTAAAAATTATTCGTGAAAATATACAAAAATATGTAAATCTTCAATTTTATTTCATTTAATATTTTAATTCCATAATAATTTTATAAAATTTACTGAGTAAATGTAGTAAATTTTCAGTAGAGGAAAAATTATATGATTTTTACTATGAAAAAATTAGTAAATTCACAGACGTTTTTTCCAGTGCAGGTTACAATAACCACAGGGTTTAAAATTGATATTAATGTCAAAAAATAAACTTTTGTTTTTTGGTCCTGAACCTGCGTTATGATTAATTATAATGTTATTAAATTCCCTATCAGGTTTGTTATTGTTTTTAACAATGACGCGTTTCGACTTTTCAGTCATCTTCAGATTTTTTGATCTTGGTCCGTGTTGTGGCTCGAGTGAACGGTTTGTGTGAATTGTGTTGCGGTTTTAATATGGTTCCAAGGAACGTGGTTGTTTTTGATTGCCTGTTATTGTATTAGTTAGCATGTTGTTTCTTATTGGCTATTGGTTTAAATATTGTGTCGGATTGGCTATTGATTTGGACATTTATAATTTTATTTTTTAGTTTTGTTTTTTTTAGTTTAAAATTGCCCTGTTATATTGACTATTTACTTTATATTATCTTGTATTCTTTTCGTTCAATAAACCTGATAATTCAAAACTCACCAAGCATTTGAAAATGTTTCATTCCAAAAGTACATCGGCAACGAAACGGATGCTATCAAGTTAAGTAAAGGACTTAGAATTAGGTAATATTTCTTTTGAAAACGTAATAACTGATCGTCAGTTAAATCGGTATTATCAAGCGTTTTGCCTTTAGAAGCCACATCCGGATGTCGTTTTATTAACAACCAACCAATATGTGTGTAAAATGTGCCTCTGGATGCATTGTAAGGATCTGCATTTGTATCACAAAACTTATGATGGCTACGATGATCACGAGCCCAGTTTATTATTGGACCCTATCAAAAGGTATTAATTAATTAATTAATTAAAATAAAACTGCTTCAGGTTAAAGTTCTGTATTAATATTTAGTATAAAATCTTCATCAGGAAAAATGTTATACAGTGTCCGCCAACTATTCCTGGGCAAAAATCTCGATGTATCGATAAATTACCGATAATTGATATTAAAAATAAAAATATCGATATATTGATATTTGAGCAAATTTAAAATTGATGAAATATTTTAATTTAAAGTAATAATATTTGAAATTCATTTCACATAAATGAATGAGACAAATAAAAAAATGTTATTCTAGTTATTGCGTTTCTTAAAACAAAAATATTACAGATATTTTTTTAAATAAAATATTTATTCTTAATGTAAAAATTGAAACATTATTAAATTTTTTGTAATCGATATTGACAGTAGATTGATAAGAGAACCAATAGAAATTTATAAAGAAAAAGATAACATCAATCAGTGTGATTTCTATAAAATTATGATCTAGTTGCTTATTTTATTACATAGTAACTTGTTTCTATGTTCTGTTTATTTACTATAAATGTCATTTGTATCTTTTTTGATAAAGACGTTGAGTTAATCGAAACGTCGATTATTAATAAATATTAATACAGAACTAGAACCTAAAGCTGTTTTAATTTATATTATTAATGTAAAGATTTATTGATATATTGTTTAATTTACTTATTTTTCGATGTAAGTTACATTTTTCATTGAATATATAAATATTTAAATTGTATTTGTATATATCGAAATATCAATATGATCGATACATCGGTTATAGTTCTGTATTAATATTTATTTAAAATCGATCTTTCGACGAAACTCAACGTTTGTCTTCATCAAGATAAATAATATCATTTATTTGATATATCGATATTTTTTATAATATCAATTATCGATATATCAATATATCGATATATCGATATATCGATATTATATAAAAATGTTAGTATTCTAAATTTTGATTCTGTTATTGCTGAAGTGATTTTGAAGAACAATCATGTAAATTTTGACACATTTTTAGAAATTTTGAATTTGAAAAATACACTACAATTTCATTTAAAAGTATTTCATTCATATACCATTTACATACCTGAAATGGTAACATAGACAGAATAAATAAGAGTATTTTTAATGGTAACGTAGCTTTGAATGTTCTATGCGTCCAATATCTATGTGTGCCAACAACTGATCCAACTTGCCCAATCCAAAATAGTAGAATTGCTGAACAAATAAAGAAGAAACATTTTAGGAAACAAAAAATTGTTCAATTGTTTTTATAATTTTTTTTAGCTGTAGGTACTCATAGTCGAAGATCCGGGGTTGCGTTCCAAAACCATATTCTAGGGTAAAGAATATACTCTAATTCGTTCCAAATATTTGTAAATGATTTTAATTTATTTATTTATTTATTTATTTATTTATTTATTTATTTATTTACATTACACTGCCCGACAGGTAAAAAAACCCATTAATTAGGCAGGAAACAATACATAAAAAAAAAATACACAATTTACATAAAACTATTAAAACAATTTACATGACTATTAAAACATACATTAAAAAATTATTCTAAATTATTCTAATTAATTTTAAAAATTGTTTTGGTTTGTGTAGAAATACATCAAAATCAGAAAACATATGTTGATAAATATAGCACATACGATAAATTGGGGACGAGAATAAAACATTAGTGCGAGGAGTGGGAAGAAAAAAAGTGTAGGAATTACGTGTAGAGATGAATGGTGTATGGAAGGGAAGGAGACTTAGGCACGAGGGATCATCAACTTCACCGTGAATAAGTTTAGATAGGTGATGTACAAGTTGAAAATCACGACGTTCTAATAACGTGTGAATTTTAAAAATATTAATTAAGTCACTGTAGTGGACGTCAGTGTCAGGATAGTGACGGTAGATTTTGAAATACAGATATTTCAGAAATTTCTTTTGTATTCTTTCGACGTGATCCTGATGAACTTCGTAGATGGGACTCCAAATAATTGAGCAATACTCAAGTTTTGAACGGACGAAAGCATAATACAGAGAGAGAATAGCATCTATATTACGGAAGGAGCGAGAATTGCGTATAATAAATCCAAGCATACGGATTGATGAATTATAAATGCAGTTGATGTGATTCAAGAATGTAAGTTTGGTGTCAAACGTAACCCCAAGGTCATAAATAGTAGAGGGGCGAGATAAAATAACGTTATTGATGTTATAATTAAATAAAAAAAAGAGAGGACTTACGTGTGAATGACATAACGTAGCATTTATTTAAATTTAATTCTAAATTGTTTGCTAAACACCATTTGGTTAAATTATTTAAATCATTTTGAATAATGTGGCAATCATTCAATGAATCAATTGGTTAAAATATTTTTAAATCGTCAGCAAATAAAAGTTTATTAGATTGTAATGTATCCGTAACGTCATTAATAAATAAGAGAAACAATAATGGGCCAAGATTGGATCCTTGAGGAATACCAGAGGTAGGAATAAAAGTTGAAGACTTACAGCCACGAAAATGAACAAACAGTTGACGGTTAGAAAGATATGATGATAGAGGTGATGATAGAGAGAATGATTGTAGTTTTTGAATCAAGATAGAGTGATCAACCCTGTCGAATGCTTTGGAGAAGTCAGTATATACGCAATCAACTTGTCCTTTGGAATCTAACGTTGAAGAAACAGTGTGTGTAAAATTTAAGAAATTGGTTGATGTCGATCTCC
Organism: Clivina fossor; assembly: GCA_963966155.1. Classification (NCBI taxonomy): domain Eukaryota; kingdom Metazoa; phylum Arthropoda; class Insecta; order Coleoptera; family Carabidae; genus Clivina; species Clivina fossor. The sequence goes on from OZ014551.1 coordinate 38,381,541, forward strand.
TTTCCATAAATCCATGTTGGCATATTGAAATATGATTTTTAACTTTATTGTAAATGACAGTATATAAATTTTTTTCGAAGATTTTACTAAAATTAGACAAAACGGCAATCGGGCGATAGTTTTTAATATCTGAGTTATCACCAGATTTGAAAATGGGTGTAATACGTGTTTCTTTCCATTTATCGGGAAATGTATTAGTTTTTAAAGATAAGTTAAAAATATGAGAAAGGGCTTTCGATAAGGGATAGATACAATCTTTAATAACAAAACAGGGAATGAGATCGGGACCACACGAAAAATCTGATTTCAATTTCGAAATAGATGCACTTACATCATCGCTATCCACATGATTCAGGAAGATAAATTCATTGCTAGAGATGATTGGAGAAAGAAAAGGATGAGTAGAAGGATGTGTATAAACAGATTTGAAATGTGTAGCAAAACCATTTCCTATATTTTCCGTTGTAGAAAATTGGCAGTTATTTAAGGACATAGTATTTGCAGATGTTGATGTATTTCTTTTTGAATTAATGAATTTCCAAAACGAATTAGGATCACTGTTAATTCTTAATTCACACTTAGCAATGTAATCATTGTAGGCGTTCTTAATATCATGTTTAATTTTTGCACGTATTTCACTATAACAATCTGTATAATATGTGTTATTTACATATTTATTACAAACCTTGTGATAATGTTCTTTACGACGAATGTCAGCTTTGATTTTAGATGTAAACCAAGGCGGATATCGTCTGTTCGATGAACTTTTAATCGGCACACATTCATCAAAAAAAGAGTATACAGTTTGATAAAAAAAACTCACATACTATATATTTTAAATTTTTTATTAGAAAATAAATATATTATAACGAGTAGGCTATGAAATATAAATTACAGACTAAATGTATTTATATCTTTTGAAACTAAGGAACTTTTCAAAGATGAAATGTCAAATTATGCTCTGAGCCGTTCAAAAACTAAGCAAAATTTTCAATCACGGGATCACATCCAATAATTTTCTCTGTATTCTTATGAAATTATTTTGAAACGCACCCCTGGTGCTCAAATAACGCTTATTAAAAAAAAGAAAATAGACACAAAAACCGAAAATAACCATTATTTTGGCTGAAACAAAAAACGGAAATGAATCGGAAAAAATATCGATTTATTTCCAGTGGCGTAGCGAGGGGGGGGCAAGGGGGTCTATCATGCCCCGGGCGCAACTCGCAGAGGGGCGCCAAATGGTCCCCAAGACAAAGAGGATTTTCCGGAAAATTAAAATTTTAAAAAAAATATTTTTCTTGTCATAATAAAATTATTTTGAATCGTTATGTAAAAATATCGTGAAATTTAACATTATTTTGTTATTCTTCGAGCAAACTTAAAATTGCAAAGGCAATTTTTTATCTTTGTCGTCATTCATTCGGTTCCACAACCCCGCTGCAAGTAGGCCAGACGCCAGACCCTATTTACTAGCGGTCGGCTCTCGGCCGGCTAGCTAGGTATCTGCTATTGTACGTCGCCAATAAAAGTAACATCTGGAAACAATTTCCTCTGTTTTGCGAATTTTATGTATATCTTTAACAACTATAGTTATCTACTTTTAGGGATCTTTATAAAAATTCTGTTTTAAATAGTAGTTGCAATTGCAAACAGAAGACTGCGTCAGATTCAATTATAAATATTCAAAAATATGCGTTTTGTCACGTACTGATTATACAATATAGCAGATATTCAACATTTGCGACAACATAAAATATAGTTTCTTTGAAATTTTTTAGTCCAAAGTTTTATTGCTTTGGGAAATGTTTATTTATTTCCGCTTGTTCTCTAGTACTCTTTAAGTCTGGGCACCCCACCCACCCTCTATGGAAAACTGACCAATTAGATTATCTTGCTGTAGTAATAATTTTTTTCTATCCAAAGATGATAGATTTTAGAAATTCATCACTTATCAGTCATCCTCTTGTTCGCCAAGTTGAGTTGAAACTAATTTTCTTAGTAACCCTCGTTTGCAAGTTTTAAGTTTTTATTTAATTGTGAGTGACTTAGTTTTATTTAGCAGCCGACAAGTTCAAAAGCAGGTGAATCAAGTCAATCAGTGCGATAGTGATGTTGGCACAAAACATCTACTAGACAATTCTATTATTCAGTAAACTGTGTATGAGTGAAATTATAAACATTGTTCAATAAAATAATTGAAGAAATAGACAATATTCAAATTTTATTAGTATATTGTTTGCAATTTGCAATAAAGTAAGTTCTTTTTTTTATATTTTCAGGGTTACCACTGGTTACCAAAATCTATTTTTCTCGTATTTTTCCTGTGTTATTATCACTTTTTCCTGTTTTAAATTTAGAATTTTATTATGACTTATACTCTTGCATTGGTAATATTTATTTTTATTTTCATAATAATTTCAACTAAATGGCTCGTTATATGTTAATATTTTTTATTGAAATATATATTATAAAATCTAAATAAGATAAACTACATTTTTTGTTGATCACATTTGTAAATAATCACAGTTCATTAATGATTTTATTAGGTATAGGTTTTGAGTTATTTTTCCATCAGTTTTTGTCAGAACGTCTGAATAAATTAATATAAAATTATTTTTTGTTGATAAATACTTGAATCAGTTCCTGTGTTTATAAGATATTATTATCAATGTGTTATTAAAAATTGAATATTTTTTAATTAATATAATATTAAAATTATCCAAATTAATGTATTAATCTTATTTTGAAGTTTACTTAGAATTTCAATAAAAGTTTATACAATACATATAAAAGAGTTATTTTGTAAAAAAAAAAAACGTATGTGATCAGATTTAAATAAATATGTATGCTTGAAAGAATTAAACAATTTAATTATTATGCAATGTTGCCAATTTTCCGTAAAAACTATTCAAAATTTATTTTAAGCATACTATTTGTAAGATTTAAAACAAATTTTTAAAATAGATTCTTTTTATGCAAAATAATTACAAAATTTAAACTTTGCAAAATGCTGGCTCTCTTGATGAAACAGTATAAATTGTTTATTCTCATTTCTTAGTATTTTTGTAATAATGTCAATGTATGGGTTTACCCATATGCTTCCTAGTCATGTTATTCTAATTTTTGAAATGCTTGAAGAAAAAATAGCATGTCACTCGGAGCAGAATACTGTTTTTATAGTAAACATTTTTTTCTTTTCTTTGTAATATGATAATCGTAGATACAAATAAACCTTTTTCCTATTTCATATAAAATTAAACTTAAATATTTAAAAAAAAATTTTATATATAAAATACATGTAAAATTATAAATTACTTTTTATTATTATTATGAAAAATTTGCTTTGAAAAATTATTTTAAGCGGTAAACCTTAGTTATATTCATCTATTGAATATATCCATTGTATTTTCTGACGTAGAATTTGTAATTAACTTAATTAAAAATAGTTATTTAAAGATGATTCTTATAATTAATAAATGTTGTATACATTGCTAGTCTGTAACTTTGAATAAATTCGGTAAACCATAGATATATTTTTATTTCGAAAAATGCTTGGGCACTTCGATTATTTTTGTTACTTTTTAGCCCGTTTTAAAAATGTGCTATATTAAAAATATTTTTTTTTATTTAAATATTTTACTGCGTATTTTTAAAAAGCATATCAAATTATTCGTAACTGCCAAATTTCAAATTTTTATTTTTATTTTTGTATAAGAATCAATGAGTGTAGGTTTAATTTCCCCCGAAATAATTAGAAATGTTCAAAACGAGTTTCAATCCCGTTTAGGGAACTGTCAGATAGTGAATGGACAGCATTTTGACCATTTATTGAAATATGTAAACTATTAATGTGATAGATGTTTCTTATTATTTTCCAATTAAAATTAATTTTTTGTTTAATATTTTGTAAATGACAAGAAATAAAAATTTTAAATTTGGCAGTTACGAATAACTTGATATGTACTTTAAAAATACGCAATAAAAAACAAGGCTACATTTAAACAAATTAGTGATCACGTTGTATATCAAATTTGGGACACATTGAATACTACTTTTTTTTTATGAACAATGCCATCAACTTAAAATACTAATCAACGTGTCCGAGCATTTTTTAAAATAAAAATAGATTTGTGATTTACTGAATTTATTCCAAGTTAGCACTGTGTGCATACATAAATTAATGCCGCCAATTCAGAATAATCGATAGCTCCAATACTACAAAAAAAAATTTAACGTGAAAATTTTTTTCTCTGTGTTTTGACTAAATATTTTCTACGATTCAAGTTCCCTGTATTTTTTCTGTTACCCTGAGTTTTCCAAAAAGTGGTCACCCTGATTTTATTTACAGTTGTTGTGTTGTTCAAAAGTAATATCTTAATTAATACAATAAAAATTTTTTTTTATTTAGACTATGTCAATGCCAGGAAAAAAACTTAGCGGTTCTCAGAATCGGAAAAGAAAACTAGAGCAAGAAAAAGAAGCTCAGAAATCCAGAACAATAATGGAATCATATTTAGTAAAAAAATCGAAAATGGAAAAACCAGAAGATAAGAAGGATGAAGAAGTAAAATCAAAGTCAGAATCATATTCAGGTTGTACTCCTACTGCTGCTAAACTTTTATGCGATAACACATCAAAACAAATACAAGAAAATGAAGATGATGAAGATGAGGGTCCAAGTACAGCAGAAGTTCTAAATCCATGTCCACATCTATTAAAAAGTACAGAAAATGCAACAGAAACCCTCACTGTAATTCCGGACGTTTTGGAGTTCAAAGATGTTGCTTATTTAAAATTTAGTAATAATCATCCAATAATATCGAACCAACTTCGCACAGAAATGATTATTCGTGGATTCAGCATATTTCAGAACAAATCCAGTCTAAATGCAGTAGCAACATCAGCTAATCGTCTAATGCCAAAATCTTGGTTTTCTCGACGGGTCGGTAATGAAGAAGAAGGAATAGAAATTACCCGATCTTGGTTATTATATTCACCAAAAAATAATGCAGCATACTGCTTTTGTTGCTTACTGTTTATTACATCAGATTCCGATACACAATCATCTTTCGTAACAGCATCTGGTTTTAATAAATGGAAGAAAAAAGATAAATTGATTAGCCATGAAAGAAGTCCAAAACATCGGAAATCGTTTACAACGTGGAAAGAAACAGAAAGAAGATTAATTAATAAAACGGGAATCGATGCATCATTAGAAGCAAATATACAGTCCGAAAAAGAACGGTGGCGAAATATATTGCAACGAATATTAGCTTGTATGAAGTATCTGATTATACAAAATCTTCCTCTACGTGGTCATGTTGAAAATCTAGCGCTTCAAGATAGTACAAATATCGGAAACCTATTATCTTTACTTAAACTTGTAGCTCAGTTTGATCCTCTACTAGCAAATCATCTTAAAAATGCAATAGAAACGCCAAGAACTGTCTCATACCTGTCACCACAAATTCAAAATGAATTTATTCATCTTCTAGCTTCCACAGTTCGAAATCAACTAATAAATGATATCAAAATAAATAAATATTATGGACTTTTATTTGATTCGACTCCTGATATCGCTCATCGAGAACAAATGTCACAAGTTTTTAGGTATGTAGATATTGATTTTAAAAACAGAAAAGTTTCTATCAAAGAATCTTTTTTGGGATTTATAGAAATGCATGCTAAAGATGCAGCCTCAATTGAAAGTACAATTTTAAAAAAATTAAATTCCGATCAGATTTTATTAACAAACTGTAGATCACAATGTTATGATAATGCTGCCGTGATGTCAGGTCACATATCTGGCGTTCAACAAAGAATTATGACAAAAAATAATAAAGCATTATTTGTAAATTGTGATAACCATTCATTAAATTTAGTAGGAGTTACTGTAGCTAAGCAAGATCCAGTCGTTGTAACATGTTTTGGCATAGTTGAAAACATATATCTCTTTTTCTCACGGTCAACATTGCGATGGGAATTATTAAAAAATGCTTTAAAAAGAACTGTTAAACGTGAATCTGAAACACGATGGAGCGCCAGAGCACAAGCGGTTAGCGTTATTGTCGATGGGCTGGATGAATTAGTAGAACTGTTAGAAAAATTAGCAGAGGACAGTACTACCACAAGTGACACCAGAAGTGAAGCTACAATTTTGTTGCAAAATATATTGAATTTTAATTTTATAACTTTAATTCATTTCTGGCATGAAATCTTGAGGAGAATTGATCGTGTGCAGCTCAGATTACAAGATCCTAAAATGAATTTTAGAGAAGCGTTCCATGATCTTCAATCATTAGCGACTGAACTTGCAGAAATTCGAGACAAAATCTGTGAAGGAGCAATAGAAAATGCTAAGTCTTTTTGTGACAAATGGGGTATTGATAAAACAATCCGTATTAGAAAACGCCGAAAATGCCCGGAGAATTGGCTAGAGATGTTGGCCTTTCCGCAGAAAGTGAAATTTCTCGCATTATGAAAAGCGTTCTTGATCGTCTGCAGCAAGAAATAAGTACAAGATTTTCACGACTGAGTGATCTTAATTTCAAATTTGGATTTTTACTAGACGTTGAAAATTTGTTAAACAACAATAATGTTGATAACGATCTTGAAAAGAATTGTAAAAATCTGGGTGAATTTTACAATACAGATTTTAATGGATCAGAACTCTATATCGAAATATGTGACTGCAAGATGTTACTCCGCAGTAGAAAAGAAACTAAACCTAAAACTCCGTTAGAGTTTCTTACTTTTATAATCTCGTATGGAGAAGATGTTTTTCCAAACTTAAGAGTCGCACTTCAAATACTCCTGACTATTTCAGTGTCAATTGCTAGCTGTGAACGTTCGTTCAGCAAATTAAAATTAATTTTGACATATCTACGATCGACTATGGGACAAGATCGCTTAAGTGACCTAGCATTTTTAAGTGTGGAAAGAGAAAAATTTGAAATGATTGACTTTGATGAAGTAATTGATAAATTTGCTGCATCGAAGGCAAGAAAAATGTATACCTAATAATTAATTGTATTATATTATATTATTATTATTAATAATAAATACATCTACTTATATATAATATACATTAACTTTTTTTATTGTTTAAAAATAAAATGCATAATATGTACTGAAATCCTGTTGAAAGCGTTAACGAAATTAAAATAAAATAGTTTTTTCTTCCTGCTGAAAAGTTTTGCAAAAATAAGTTGTCATGTTGCTTTTTAGACGATGATATTCTAAATATTATATTACTATATGTTATTCGGGGGTAGGGAGGGGCGCGAAAAAGGTATCGTGCCCCGGGCGCAAGTTATGCTCGCTACGCCACTGTTTATTTCGTTTCGTAACATGTTGAAAACACGCGCGTTACCACAATCTTACTTTCCACGTCAGCTGTCGTTTTTTCTTTTATTTCCGAAGTCTCGTAGCATAGTCGCAAATCGCAACTCATCTTACGCAAAAGAGTATTTGGTTTTTTTTTTGTGGATGAATACACAGTTATTGAAATCGAAAATGAAACTTGGGATGATTTTGAAGAAGATGTTTTTGTTGAGAATAACTTTGCTTTTAATTATCTTTAAATAGTTTAAATAAAAATACATTGAAAAATATTTTAGTAATTAGAAGCAATTTTCCTTTTTTCTAATTATTATATAATGAAAACATACATACGAATTTTATAAGTTTTGAATAATAAATATTAAGTATTATTATTCATAATATATTATTTTATCAATGTAGTTTGCTTATTATAAAAATAGGAATAAAATGTTTTAAATTATGGTAGAAAATAGGTTTTTAATAGAAATAAAAAATTAATCTCTCGAAACTGAACCGAAAACTGAAAAAATCCGTTATTTTTGCCAGAACGAAAACCGGAACCAAACCGATATATATTTTTTTAGTTGAACTGGAATGAAAAATATAACGGTCCGAAGCCCTAATATATGCATCGGCATCGGTTATCGCATTAAGTAAAGCTGCAGAACCAGAATTTAAGATTGCCCATTATAGCAACGAAGTACTAACTCACAAAAATATTATCAATATATTAATAAATAAAACTAATAAGTAATATACGTGATTCAGATATTTTTTTATTATTAGAGTTCATCTAATGAAGCTTATACCATCTAATTTAACTTTCAAAACAGAACAAATTCGTCATAATGGTACATTTTAAATACAAATAATTTAATATTTGTAATAGACCTTGAACAAATAAATGTTCGTATTTGTCATTGTGAAATTTAATATAATAATACTCAAGAATATTGAGATTTTATATTTTTCCCAAAATTTCACAAGATACTCAGTCGTTGAATCGGCTGTTAAGCTATGCATCAACGACTGGCCAGTTTTAACCGTAGATACGTATTTCGGTCTTTAGGACCTCATCAGTACGGTGCTGTGATCAGTTGCTGTGAGGCAACTGATAACCGATGTTAATTCTGGCTGCCTTTTATAGCAAGTACTTCAAAGCGATGACGATGAGAAGTAAATAAATACTACCAACGCCATCTATACAGTAATGCGATAAGCAATTATAGTAATAGACCTTGAACAAATAAATGTTCGTATTTGTCATTGTGAAATTTAATATAATAATACTCAAGAATATTGAGATTTTATATTTTTCCCAAAATTTCACAAGATACTCAGTCGTTGAATCGGCTGTTAAGCTATGCATCAACGACTGGCCAGTTTTAACCGTAGATACGTATTTCGGTCTTTAGGACCTCATCAGTACATATATATATATATATATATATATATATATATATACAGTAACGTAGCCAGGGGGGGTGTTAGGGGGGTTGAACCCCCCCCCCCCCAAGAACCTGAACAACCAAAAAAAACATACGTATGTGAAATATGAAATATGTTATTTTACTTTCATTTTTATAAAAATAATTTTTATTGCTGTTTATTTTTTAAACAAATTATAGTATTATCTTTATTGATTAATATTAGTAACCCCCTCCCCATGACAAGTTTCTGGCTACGCCACTGTATATATATATATATATATATATATATATATATATATATATATATATACAGTCGATTCCGCTTAATTGGGACACATCGGGACTCATCGGGACTAGACCATTTTGGCCCAATTAAGCGGCTGCCCCAATTAAGCGAATTTTACATAAAATTAAACAATCCATATTTTTCTTTCAATAATTTTATTTTATAAATTCTTGGACAAAACTATAAACTACATATAACCAAAAAAGTATAAACTTTTAAGAAAAAATAATAATAAATTCCAAAATAAATTAATAAATAGGTACATATATTTTTAATTCAATGCAAAAATATGTCAAGTGTAGTCTGTCTTTTGTTTTTGTAATATAAATATAATTTTCCATCTTGTAAATCAAAAAGATATGAGGCGTATCATATTAAATTCTTTGTAAATATTTTTTCTTGTGAATATTTGTAACATAATATGTACTGTGATCTTAAATTTACTGGCCCAATTAAGCGGAATGTTGTCCCAATTAAACATGTAAATTTACTGTTGGTTCCTTGGTTTGGTTTCTGTTCTTTGAGATTTGGCCCAAATAAGCGGCTGCCCCAATTAAGCGGAATCGACTGTATATATATATATATATATATATATATATATATATATATATATATATATATATATTATAACAAAGTTATTTGTTTATTGTGGGTTCACCGAATTGCACGAAACCAAAGGAACACAGCACTCACGATTTACCGTAAGAACACACACTCTGTACGTAAGAACTGCACTGGTCCATGTCTGGGTAAAGAAAGTACTTGGTGTCTTGTCGTGTGTTTGTCATGCTTCGTCGCCAACGCACATTTTGAAATATAATATTAACTACTAGATTTGTCTTGCATTTAGAGGCGTACGCTTTCAAACCTTAATTTATTATTAATTTTTATCTTTAGGTTTCTAAACTCGTTTGAAGACAATTATTCAAAATTATTTTTACCTACACTTGTTACAAGTTTTATAGGTCTGTCTATATCACTGTACGGACTTGTAGTAGAAGAAGAATTGTAAGTAATATTTTTTAAATTATATTTACCATATAAATTTAATATTTTCAATTATTACAGCAATAGAAAAATTGTATGTGCGTGTGTAACGATTGGTGGTTTGTTACAAACACTTGCTTATTGCTCTGCTGGTCAGCTTATTCAAGATGAGGTATATTTTAAATATATATATATATATATATATATATATATTTTTTATAAACTTTTTTGTTATGTGGGTGAAGCAGCCAAAGCAGTAAGATGTTTAAGGATAAATCAAACACTCATTTTTAAATTTTGACGAGCTTTCGACCAACGTTCGAGTCTTTATCAAGTCGCTAAAAAGACAATGAAGAAAGCATTTTATTAGAAAAATGTCAAATAAATATACATAATACAATTCTTATAATTACAATAAACAAGAATTCATTACAAAAAAATAACACATTATGTAAAAATTAAATTAATCAAATGTACTTACTTAATATTATGAGTATTTTTGTCAAAACATATAAAATTAAATGTAAAAAACATGTATCAATAAATAAAATAAATATATAAAAATAAATAAAATATATAAATAAAAAAATAAATAAAAATATATTTTATTTATTGATACATGTTTTTTACATTTAATTTTATATGTTTTGACAAAAATACTCATAATATTAAGTAAGTACATTTGATTAATTTAATTTTTACATAATGTGTTATTTTTTTGTAATGAATTCTTGTTTATTGTAATTATAAGAATTGTATTATGTATATTTATTTGACATTTTTCTAATAAAATGCTTTCTTCATTGTCTTTTTAGCGACTTGATAAAGACTCGAACGTTGGTCGAAAGCTCGTCAAAATTTAAAAATGAGTGTTTGATTTATCCTTAAACATCTTACTGCTTTGGCTGCTTCACCCACATAACAAAAAAGTTTATAAAAAATAAATTTTCCAGCCGTAAACTTTATTATACTATATATATATATATATATATATATATATATATATATATATATATATATATATATATTAGGGTGGCCCATATTTTGGGAAGTTTCTAATTATACCGGTCTCCACCCGGAAACCGGTTTAAAATTAAAAAAATAAGAAGTGAACTTTTTCAGATTTTTTAAGTCAGTCTAACTCGTGCCTTTACTATATATATTATATATATATATATATATATATATATATATATATATATATATATATACAGGTTGCGACAAAAGTATGGAAACGGTCAAATATCTCGAGGAATACACATCAAATCGAAAAAGCAAAAAATACGTTTTCAATACTTTTAAAAAAACTATCCAATAATACCAAATTTGATCCATATGGAAAAACTGATATTTACAATTGTAAACATTATTGCACGCCTCTAAACCCCGAGTGAGATGGCGGAAAAAGTAAAAAAGAAATGAGATTACAGCGCTACCTGTCACGAGGACAAAATTTTACAAATAAATTCTTCATATTTTTTTTAATAAAATCGACATATGCAATAAAATATAGGAATTCCCATTTGAAATTTGAGACTCCCCCCCCCTTTCCCCACAAAGGAAGGTCGGGGGAGGGGTAATTTTTTGCGTCATTTGATAGAGAACATCAATATCAGTTAGAATGCCCTTCGTTTTGTTAAAAAATATCAAGCCCCTGCATTATAAAAGAGGTGGACGACTGATCTGAACTACATGGTATATGCGCGCTTATGTGTTTGTGCGTCCGTCGATAACAGCGCTATCTATCGTGAATAGAAAAAAATGTTTAAGACAAATCCTACGTATTTTTAACCATAGAATTCGAATCTGCAATAAAAAATAGAGGTTCCTATTTAAGATTTCAAAGTTGACTCTTTTCCCACCCCCCGGGGGTGGGAGTAGAGAGTCAAGTGTAGTATCAATCGATAATTTTTCAAAAGTATTAAAGACGTATTTTTGTTTTTTCGATTTGATGTGTATTTCGCGAGATATTTGATATATTTGATATATATATATATATATATATATATATATATATATATATATATATATATATATATATATATATATATAAATATGACATATGAAAGTGACATTTGAAGATAAATTCTGCGTATAGTTATCATCAACTTTGTCTAAAGCAATTTTGAACTTTTTCGTCCACCTCGTTATCATCAAATAAAATTTCTCTTATATTTAAAATAATTACTTTTCATTGGAATATTGCTCTAACTCCGAATTAATAGCCGAAACCACAATAAATAGTCGTTCTACTGGAGCAGATAAGGGCAATGAGATGTTAAATTTGATTAAACGCAACGTAACTAATTATGCGAGTTATAATTTATGATCTGTTTTTAAAATCATAGATCATTTATCAAGATCAAGATTTGTAAAAATAAAACGATCTAGATCAGATCAAAGATCTTACTGATCTAGATCAGTCACAATTAATTCTGTTTCTAAATAATGAATTTTCAGGGATTAAAGGTATGTGATGCTGCATACAATTGCATATGGTATGATATGGATAACGGTGTCGTACAAAAGAGTTTAATAAAGATAATGATACAAAGTCAAAAATCACTTGTAATTTCGATTGGCGGCGTATTAGATCTAAATATTATCAGTTTTGGGCGGGTATGTAACTCTACCTAATTGTAATATATTTTATTCTATTCAATAATTCTAATTTTTAGGTTGTGCGTGCTTCATTTTCCTTTCTGATGTTTCTAACTAATACAAGATCAGATTACACAAAAACCATATGAAAATATATCTAACATAAATTTATATTATTTAGTTATTATATTTTTTTTGAAAATGTAAAGTACCTCAAAATGTTGTATTATTTTAATTTTAGTAGGACTATATGTACAATACAAAACAGATGCAAAATTGCATAAATTTAATTAGTAATTAGATTTAAAAATACACGTACTACACTGTAAAAAATTAATGAAAGTTGACAATACATTAATTAATTAAAATAATAATAATTTTACGATGTTTTATGTTGTAATTTTTACAAGTTATACTAAATTTATCTAAAAAATATAAAATTACAATAAAAAAATCTAGTAAAATTACTATGATTATCAATGTAAATTTATATTCATTTTCTACAGTATATGTAATAATATTGTACCGAAATAAAACTTATTTTTTTTTTATTTTGATATTATTTTTATTTAAATATATTTGTCGGAATTCATAACTCCTTCTGAAACCACTTTTAATGGTAAACTCCACTCTGACATTTTTTAAAAAAAGTCATTTTTTTGCATTTTCTGAAAGCTTATAGAATAATGCTTTAAAATGGTTTTTCGAAAATTTAACTTTTGGCGGAGTTACAGCGAATATTTTTACAAAATAATAAGAATCCAGAGTACAAAGTTTTTTCCGACAAAGATTTTATAACAAAATTAGTATATTCGACAAACATTTTCGAAAAATTATACTATTTGAATTTATCGTTACAAGGAAGTCACATGAATATATTTTTTCAAAAAGATAAAATAACCTCGTTTATTAAAAAAAAATGAATTATGGACTAAAAATTGTCAAGATGACAATTTTGACATGTCTTCGAATTTAAAAAATAATTGTTGCATTGAAAAAATAAAAGAACATAAAGCTCTATATATAGGACACTTACAAAATTTAAAACAATATTTTAATCATTATTTTCAAGATCTGGAAGAAAATGCAAAATATGAATGGATACGAAATCCGTTTATTGTCGAATATAATGATAATGGTGAAGTTTTGCGTGTAAAATTATTTTTTCTCAAATATATATATATAATAATAACGGAAACTGTCATTAAAATTTTTGATAATTGTTTCATTTATTTGTTATTAACAATTTTTGTAAGGACATTACTGACGTCACAAGCCTATTGTGCGCAAGCGCAGAAGAGTTGGTGAGATATAATTTTGAAAACGTATGTCGTAGTAAATGTTGATTTTTGTTGATTCAGTTACGCCCAGCCAATAGCTTGTATCGGTAACCGTGGCAATACTTGTGCGATTCTGATGTCGACATAAGTTTTGCGATGACATTACTGACGTCATCACGACATGTTTTTACATTTTTTAGGAAATCTGGGCATCTTCAAAAAAATGATAAATTAAACAACACTTTTTAAGCCAGGTCCAACCAAATAAAGAAATAAAAAAAAATAAGCTAAACTTCCCCATTTTGAACTAATAATTAATGAACGGGAAAAATTAATAGAACTTTCTTGTGATAGCGCGCTAAAAGATCAATTCAATCCGAATAATCCGGGGAAATTCTGGTTGGAAGTAAGAAAGCAATATCCCGCCTTCTCATTAAAAGCTATAAAAATTCTTTTACCTTTTGTGACCTCATATATCTGCGAAACAGGATTTTCCACATTAGCTGTTATCAAAACAAAATATCGAGCACGATTAATTTTGGAAAACGAAATAAGAGTGGCACTTTCTTCACATAAACCGCGATTTAGCGAATTATGTGCGAAGAAACAAGGCCATACTTCTCATTAAAATTGATTTTTATTGTATTTAGTATTATATTTAATATTAATATAATTTATTTTTATACAATTTTTGTGATTTTTGTTGTGAGAATAAATATTTAGGAATTAGAGAAATTATTTACATTACAATATTTATACTACTTTGGTGATTATTATTTCAATAAAGAAATGATGTACAAATTGTTTATAAATTTCTTAAATAGGGGGGGGGGGGGCAGAATTTATTCGTTTAATACAACTTATTTATTGTAACTGACTGTTCTGAAAATTACATAATGAATATTGAATTAATAATTCAACAATAAATTTAATATTGTTAATTAATTTATATAAAATAAAAAATAGTATATTTTTTAACTGGCTCTATTTTCTACAAAATTTATAATTTAGCCAAAAAAAGCAAAAAAATGCTTTTTTTTTGGAAAAAATTTTTTTTTTTCTATTTTCCAAATTTCAAAAAAATTCAAAAAAATATATATTATTCTACATAGGATATTGTATCTCGGGTATTTTTTCGGTACATTAATTATCGTTTTTGTAGAAAATAGAGCCAGTTAAAAAATATACTGTTTTTTATTTTATATAAATCAATTAACAATATTAAATTTATTATTGAATTATTAATTGAACATTCATTATGTAATTTTCAGAACAGTCAGTTACAATAAATAACTTGTATTAAACGAATAAATTCAATATTAACTACAACATGTTTTGTATTTGAGCTACCTGTCTGAATATAGCAATTACAACTGTGTGAATTGACGTTAATGTAAATTAATACAAAAATACAATTAATTATTAAAATATTAAATAAAGTTAGATATACATATATAAACTAATACTAAATAAGATTCTATATAATAAAAATGTAAATGTATTAACTACGGCCAACTACGGCCAGCTACGTCAACTACGTTTGCTGCGTCAAACTATGAATAAACACATTTGATTGTACAGGTTTAACTTAGGTACGGTACGTTCGACTATAAATGTACCTTAAGACAAATAAATAATTAAATATTTACCGCTTCAAAATTTCTTTCTACATTATCAATAGTATGTGAAACAATTTCTCTAGATAAAGAAAATGGATGATCACAGTTTTGCATCTAATATTATTTAGCAAATATTTATTTGCGTCAAGCCGCGTAATTTTTAAATTTAATTGTTGTATTTTATGTAAGTGGTGTCAAAAATTTCAGTATGTTTTTCAGTAATTTTAAATTCGTTCGAATAATGATCAATTTTATTAACTAATATTTTATTAAATGATTTCACATTGTTGTTTGCGTATTGAGGGCATCCGTAGATGGATGTAATATCAGCTCCAACTGTGTGTCTAACCAGTATCTGTAAACAATTACAAATTATTAAAAAAATATTTTAGTTTTGTGTTAAATTGTCATGTAAAATGTAATATATCATTTTTATTCGGGCTCTTCAGCTTATGGCTGTACTAATTCAATAGCAAAAAGGTTTGTTATGAAGTGTTTTCCAAGAAACTCTAAATGAAGAAAGCTTTTGGTTATTAGATTGAATTGCAAGTCAATAAATTAATCTTTTCTCTGACCTCTGAGGAAATGTAACGTTCTTCTATTTGTGTTAAATGTATTCTTATTTTTTTACTGGTATGTGTATTAAATATTGTATTGTTTTCGAGTTTATTTTCAAGAGAACATTTGAGAAAAAGTATAGATTTATGGAAAGAAAAAATTAAAGATAATGCAGTGCCTATTTTTTTTATTTTTAAGTCTCCTTTTGTTCACCATAAACCACTAAAACAATGCATCATTAACATTAACAGATTATTCTTGGACGAAACTCAGAAACAGATTAAAGTTACAAGAAAAATTGGTAACATATAATACATATTATAATAAATTACTTTATAGAAACAAAATTAGAGCATTGAGAAAAAAACCATAAATAATTAGAAACTTCAGGAATTAGTGACGAAATTAGTCAGTTTATTTCAAATTTTATTATTATATGTTATTTAATTTTCGACAATATATTCTCGTCCTCTCCAAAATAATCTGTACAATACAATCATTTACAATTAAAATTAACAACAATGTATAATATATTAATATTCAATTTAAATAAAATGTAAAACTACTTGCATGATTAAAATATAAAAAATTTTAATTAAAACATGTTAAATTCAGTTAAACATGAAAATAGAAAAAAATAATAAATATTGAAAAAAACCGAAGTAGGTACTTATATATTTCATATAAAATTCTAGTAACGCATTATTATATTATTAAATTAAATTTTATATGAATTTTAAAAATATATAGAACAGATAAATGAATCGGTTGGTTTGCTTTGGTTTTTACCGTTTTTACTGGTAAAACGTGGGTAAAACTGATGTGTGTTTTGTTTTTGAAACACGTTAACCTTGATAGTTAAATTATAAATAAAAATTTATTATTTTAAAATATTGGCTTTCATTTCACTGTTTACCATCTTATTTCAAATCATCAACTTGGCAAAGATATTTTAATGAAATATACTTGATTTGTTTGTACAGCATATCTACAAATAAAGAAATTTAAGTATTTGCATACAAGTTGCAAAATTTATAAGATTATCTGTCTAATGTTTTTTATTGAATATGTATTTATTAAATATTTTTATATTTTTTAAAAGTATGTACAGTTTACATTGTAAACCTACAAATGCAAGTATCCTAACTTTCATTGCCTTGCCCACACTGAATGGAGTTTTAAAACTTTTACAAAATTAATATAAAATAAATTCTGTTTGATTCTATATTATTAAATTTAAATATTTTATTATTATTTTTATTAAGTTAATTTTATACTAATATTAAATAAAATAATATAAATATTATTATAATAAATTATTAAATTTAAAATCATCCGTATGTTCTCGCCACTTATAGTGCGCATGTCAATATTAGGTATGGCGTCTGTTGTCCGTTATCCGTTGTCTTGTGACCATGTGACCATTGCATGTGCACATTGATTTCGCTTTAGAAGCGTAAATATGGTGTTATTTCGTTTATTTAATTTAATCAGTGATTTAGTAATATATTATATACAAAGATTAAAATTCTTTTACGATAGTTGATGTTATTCAATTATCTGAAGAAAATTAGTATTGGAACTTCACGCAAAAGTGAAAATTTTTCAAGTGCATGTGCTCTTCGTAGATACAAGTAAGTAAATAAGTATAATTTATTTAATTTTGTTGATTTATAGTAGCATATTCTTTGTTATTAGTTAGATTTACAAGGTTTTTTAAATTTTAGATGACAGACATTCCATTTTATCAAGCATCAAATCATAATATAAAACCAAATATGGATGGATGATGATGAAAACAAAAGAAATTACTATTTTGGAAACTATATTCAATAAAGTTTTGACTAATATAGTTATGGAAGAATCATTAAAAAGGAAAAGGTATTTTAATTAGATTTTTTTTTAAAACTATTATAGATATTTTATGCAAGGTATAAAATAATACAGAACGCATATTAAAATAAAACGGTTTTGGATTATAGTTCTGTATTAATATTTATGAATAATCGACGTTTCGACGAACTTAACGTATGTTTTCATCAACTTTTCTTGATGAAGACGTACGTTGAGTTCGTCGAAATGGCGTTTATTAATAAATATTAATACTGAACTATAACCTATAGCCATTTTATGTAGTTTCATAAACTATTTAATATCATTAAAATATAACGTTTTGCTAAACCCTGTTTTAAATAGATTTTTGACATCGGCATTAAAATTTAACATTTATTTATGCAAGCAAGCATTAGATATTTTAATAGCTGTGATGTATTTAAGGATTGCGTATGTTTTCAAAATGTATAATAACGTAGGGGACTACCTTTGAGACATTCAATTTTTTGAATATTGTTTAACACTTGCTTTAACACATTCAATACAATATATTCAAAATTTCATACGAACGTGTAATTTTTTTTTATAAAATTATATTGAGTTGTACGACATATTCTTATTATTCTTATCGGAACATGTTTAATAGAATTATTCTGTATAATTTCTGATATTTAAATAAATTTCATGGCGCATAATGTTAGTATATTACTATAGAGATTTAAATAGAACTGTTTAGAATGATGATAAATTCATGTATAATAGTTATATCGATCAAGCTTATTTTAAATATCTAGTGACGATTATGTGTGGGTGTTCAGATCTAGTAAACAAAGTCACTTTGTTTTTTATTTTAAGAATTAATTACCATGTTATAGGTAATTATTGGCATATGTACATTAAAAATCAAATAGCTGTATTGAAATTGAACCAGTTGCATAAAACCAGTTGCATAAAACCGGTTTCTGTAACTTTGGCTTATTATTTTTACCGTTTATCCGGTTTTTAACGTGCGAATTTAAGTTTGACACTTAAACATAATTTTTGTGAGGTTGTATCTAGTAATATATTTTAAGATTTTCATATTTTTTTCTATAAAAAAAAAAATTATATTTCTAGTAGTTATTTAAAAATGTAATAGAAAGTCATGTATTCAGTTAGATAAGTTTTGTATATTACTATATAAATTATAGATTTATAAATAAATAAATTTATCTTTATAATTTAATCATCAAGGTCAACGTATTTCAAAAACAAACCACGCTTTAGTTTTACTAGCAAAAATCGGAGTCAACCAATCAGTTCATTTGGTTTTCATTTCGGAATGAATACATTACAACTGTGACATGTAACTTTTGCACCATTTTTATTTAAATTTTTATTATAGCAATTTATTACCGTATTCTTTATATTTATACTATGCGCAAATATGTCTGTAAAAGACGTAAAACGAATATTTATATTTTGAACATTTCCACGCAAAATTCATAAAATGCTAGTATAGAGATTATATTGTTTAATGTTGTGTTTAGGTCTGTGTCATACTGGTTCTAGCAGCATTCAACAATCTCGTCTATGCAGTCGGCGAATGTGACAGTTGGAACTGTTTGAATTCTACATTCTAAGATAAATTCTATACTGAAGTTTACGATCCGGAGATACAATCATGGGTGGTCGGTTCCAGTTTGACCTTTACCAAGAGCTAATGTTTGTGTAGCTGTTATCGGTGATCGACTCTATGCTGTTCAGGTAAATTATCCAAAATTTTTGTTTATTTAAGAATATTGACGTGCTGCAATTTCTGATTTATTTGTATGATTTTATATCAATGTGGCTGTCTCCACTCTAATAGAATTTCTTTATTTTAACCGTTTTACATAATACTTTTGTCTAAAATATTAATATATTCTAAATATTGTGTTCTAAAATTGTATATTTGTTGAAATAGATCAGTTTATACAAAAGTATAAAGAATACGAAATATGCCGAATCTTTGTCGCCAAATTAGCAATTTTTATAAATTTTTTTTTTTTGGTTTATGGAGGATAATTTGAAAAATATAAACATTAAATGCACTTTTTAGAGTAGATTGTAAATTGCTAAAAGAAAATTAGTGGACAGGGCTGTTATTAAACATCTATTCATTATTTATTTATTTATTTTACAATAAATTTACAGTGATATAAATATATAGTTTATAACACTCGTGGAAAAATATGTGTTTTAATGATAATTTTGATATTATTATTAATGATTATTCAGGACGCTCACAAAAATTGTTTTGGTTATATTTACCCTTCAAAGATATTTTAAACAATGAAGTTATTATATATATTAAAAGCAAAAGTGTGTGCGATACAAATTTTTTTTTTTAAATCAAAAAAGATCAAATAAGCAATGTAAAAAAAGTTTCTTTGTTAATTTTCGTTTTTTTTTGAAATTATTACAGATTAGCACAAATTAGGCTTACAGTAGTAACATATGCATCAACTGTTTTTTGATACGATTTAATAAAATTTTATAATTTTTCATATATTTGTGATGTTTTACCTAAGTATTCATATTGGCATATATATATATATATATATATATATATATATATATATATATATATATATATATATATATATATATATATATATATATGACAGTTGGTTTTGTGAAAAAATATATGAACAACAGTATTTAAATAAAAGAATTTATAAGAAAGTTTACAATTTTAATTTATATACATAGGGGTATGGCAAACATTCTACAAGAGAAACCTAAAATTCAGAAATAAAATTAAAAATCTAATCTAATCTAACGACAATAGTAACACAAATGCTCGCGCTAGATTCTAAGTTCACAATAACAAATATCAGAAAAACAATTAATACAAAACAAGTGTTAATGCCTGCAAATGTTGTATGCAATATTTACAAAAGATGCTTAGCTTTTCGTTATTTATTTTGAGAATTATAGAAGTTATGCTTAACATTGTTTTATTGCACGAACGAAAACTTAATGATTATGTAAATTATTCGCACACATTTGTAAGTAAACTGTAAGATTAAAAATAATATTGAATTTTATTGTAACTATAAATACTTGAACAATAACTTTTTATCATCATAACTAAACGAGTTAAATTAACTATATATTATGACGGCTGATGGGTGTATTCTGTATAGTTTCCGTTAAAAATAACGGTCCGTTAAATTGAAAATTCTTAAATTCCGTAAGAATATTAAATCCGTCTCAGAATTTTCATTTTAGCGGACCGTTATTTTTAACGAAAACGATACAGAATATATCCGACAATGCGCTACAATCTGAAATTTAGAAACAGTATTTTAAATACATAATAAAATACATACATACATACATATTTATAATACATTATTTTATTAATGTATTTGTGAGAAACTGTTTAAAATTAATATTGATATGGTCAGTACTGGAGAGTTTCAGTTATAATTATTTTATTTAAATAATGTATTTTAGTAAAAAAAATACAACCAAAAACTAGTAAATTATAATAATTTATTAAAAAACAAAATATGAAATATGCATCAGTTTTTCTTTCTGAAAAAAATGAAAATATTTTCTTTAATAATATAATTAGAAATGTGGTAATCCTGTTATTTATAGTCGAGTTGATAGCTGCTATTTTAGTATTCACATTTCACTAATATTTACTGTATTGAACCATTTTTTATAATATCTGTATTTTGTGTACTTTAATAAAAAAAATTGTTTTTATTTCACAAAGTAACACAATGTGAAACAATATCTGACTACCATATTTTGTAGGTCAGGATTATAGTATTAGCTAAAATACACACATGTCACATGCATGTGTCATACGAATACTAGAGACGTCATAATGTCGATAGAATGATGGCGCGCAAAATATCAATTTTTTAATAATTATGAAAATATAGAGTAATTTTTTGTTTTTATAATACTTATATTTGAATCAAAATAATCGTTTTGGGTGGATAAAGTTCATACATAAAGAAATAGCACAATCTCAGTGTTGGTACTTGTTGAAAGGTTTATTTTGACATAAAGAAAGCAAATGATAGTGTTTCGGTATAGGAAAAACTCAATATTTTTTAAAAATTGCTTTAGTTTAGCTTTATTTAGAATATCAAAAAAGTTGTTAAAACAAAGTTGTTTATTATAATACAATTTTATACTCATATATAGAAATTTCTGACGCAAACTTTTATAAATACAGGGTTGATATTTTTTTTCTAAATATTTAAATAATATTAACTGCAATTTAGATTTAAATATTATCGTATCATTCAAAAATTACTTTTTTTTTTATTGTAGTTATGTTATTTTTATCAAATTTTATTATAAAGGATTGTTCCCTGTAAATTAAACTTTTTCTTCAGTAAATAGCAAATTTTGTTGTAAAGTTGAGTTTGTAATAAATGAATACATTTTGCGAAATAACTAACAATTTAAAATTATTCATTAATTTCATTAACTATCATCATTATCAAGGAAATTTAATCTAAGTTCAAACGATTTAATTAACAAAAATAATAAGAGTAATTTTAATATGAAACAAGATTAGAAGCATATAAGTAAACCCATATATAGACCACTTTGATATTATCAGTTGGCAAAATTGAATAGCAATAAAATTATATAATTTTTTATATTTTGGAATTAGAAAACAAAAACAAGTATTAATTATCGAAAATGTCTTTATTGTTTTTCACTCCGATTGAGGTACTTCCAAATCATGCATTTTGTATGAATTAACCGCTTCTTTATGTGTCGAAAAACGTTGACCTCGCAATTTATTTTTGATGTGCGGAAATAAAAAGAAGTCATTGGGCACTAAATCAGTACTATGCGGCGGATGGACCCATTAAATCGACGTTTCGACAGGGTGGCCATAACCTGGAAAACCGGGAAAGTCAAGGAATTTTGTTGATCCTGGAAAAGTCAGGAAAAAATTTGTTTGCCGAATTCTCAAAATTACAAACACAAATTTTGTGCAAATTTGTATTTATGTTATTATAATATCGAAAATTTTTTATGAATTTCACTTTTAGTATATTAAAATTATTTTTATTCCAATTTTTTTCACACCTACACTTAGAAATCTTTATTTGAATAAATATTTCGTGATTCACATTACTTAGGAATTTACATTTGTTTAATATTAATAATAAAAGTCAGGGAAAAATAAAAATGCTTCGGGCGCGAACAACTTTTGTTGAAAACCCCACACAGTAGACTGTTGTTTGTTTTCGGGCTCAAACATCATAGACATGTTTTGAAGCACTGCGATCGTATTTTTGGAGCATTTCTTTTGATTAATTGATACGAGCCATTTTTTGAGCGATTGACAAATTATGTGCGATCCAACACAAACCATTTTTTTTGACGTCAAAATGTTCATGCTATATATTGAATGTATGCTGGTCCCACTAATGCATAAGGATGCCTCAATTTCACGATAAGTCACATGACGATCTTGCAGTATCAGTTCACTCATACACCATCATAAAATAACTTCATATTCATCATCTAGCAGAATATGAAGAATTTCTATATAATTTTTTAAATTTTGAAAATATAGACATCTTACTTATCATTATATAACTTTTTCCCTGCAGTCAAAGAGTTAATAAACTTAAATTGAAATTTATTGTTAAAGGTAATAGATAAATAAGTATCAGGCACTAAATTAAAATTATCTTTATACATATATAAAATATTTAATAAATTATCTTGCAAAATATTATTTATTAATTAGAAAATAGAACAACAAAAAGTTTAATGAAAACGGTTGTTAATGATTAAATTTGATATAAATAACATATCTATTAAAAAAGTGAGAGTCTTTTAAGTAATCTGGTGATATTTAAAATTAAATCACAGTTAATGATGAACTGTAGCATGCATAAATTTTTTCTTTCTTTAATGAGAAAGACAGCCATGAAACAAAAAGAAACATGTGTAGTCGCAGCATATGGCATATTTCAATATTGAAATAAAATATACAATATTGTTAGTCAATGCTAGCAGTATTAGTATTTACATGAGTGTTTATTAGCAACATTCTACATTGTATTTAAAATGTAATACATACTTTCTTTATATCGAAATAAACATTTCAACAAGCACCAACAAATGCCCTAAAAAGATTTATTTTTATAAATTAATAAAAAACCATAGGTAACCAACTTTTTTCGTCGAAAGGTTGATTTATTAATGAATTATTACAGAACTAGGATCTAAAGCCGGTTTATTCTAATATAATGAGTTCCGAAAGATTTTTTACTTCTTTAATTGAAATTTATATTTTGTGCCAATAAATTAACTGTTATTAACATAGTAAAAAAAAACTTTTAGAACTCACTATATTAGAATAAAACGTCTTTAACTTCTAGTTCTGTATTAATTTATATTAATAAATCGATATTTCGACGAACTCAACGTGCGTCTCCATCAGAAAAAGATAGAAATGATATTTGTAATAGATCGTAAATGTAAATTTTATTTAACATTTTGTAATTTATGCAACATTTCCAAACAAAAATTTAAAAGTATTTTTTGTAATAACTTACAAAAATTTTTATTTTAGAAATACAAATATATCAATATGAAGAAAATCCGATATTCTGGTTTAACGAGGATTCTGGAAGCCATGAGTAATTTGAGTACATAAATGCAAGAAAATTTTACAAACTTGTAAACGGAGTTACTTTCCCGAAAATACAACAAAATTAGAAGAGAAATTTACAGAAAATTCGGTAAAATTAAAAGACAAATTAATAGAAGTTTCTAGAAGAGTCGATGAAAATTCTGAGAAATTAGAAGAAAAAATTGACGGAAAGTTCGAAAAATTTAGAAGAAAAAGCGGCCCAATAATTACTAGAAAAGCGAAGAATCTTTTAGAAGAAACACTACAAATATTTAAAAAAAAATATGGCAACTGTGTTTATTTTTATATTACCATTTTTACCTTGTCCTCGCGAAATTGAATATTTTTATTTTGCAATCATTCGGTAAATTGGTCTAGCTTTCAAACTTTGATTGACAGTTTTTCCAGTTTCTTAAAACGGTACAGTATATTCTCTTTTACAATTGGAGACCTTTTCATAACTGAAGTAATAAATTTTCGGCTGGGGAAATTTTCATTCAATTCGGTCAAAATTTTGTTTATTTATTATGAAGAGAACCACAAAATTCCAAATGTGATTGGTGTGAGAATATTTCTCAGTCGTGTTTAAAAATGGTTTAAATGGTATTTTTTCGGTTATTGGTTTAGATGGATTCAGTTGTTTGGTTCGGTCGTCTAGCATTTGATGCTAATGTGATTATTCTTATTGGTTAGGGTAACTGTGATTGCTGCTCGAGCAACTTAAGGGAGATTGGGTTTTAATCCCAGTGGTTAGGTTAGGTTACGTCGAATGGAGCCGCAAAAAAACGCAGTTAGATCTTTTAAGTCAAAATTTAAATTATTGTTGAAATCAGGATTAAATAGTCATGAAACTGTAAACAAATATTTATTTTATTATAGAGCTACTCCGCATTGTACTACGAGATGTACACCAGTAATGTTACAAATTGGTCGAAATTTTCGTACGAGACTTGATGCTTTGTATCCTACAGCTAATCATAACGTTTACATCAATCAAAATAGACAAAAACATAACTTTCAAGGGAATCGCACAAAGACTTTTAATCAAGGAGAAGCGGTAATGGTTAAAGACTATAGAATAGATAGTTGGCGTCAAGCGTTGATCACGGACCAGATGAGCCCCGTCATGTACAATGTTTGTCTAAATGATAATCGCCAGTGGAAGAGACATGTTGATCAGATAAGTCCGTGCCAGGCTGAATGGACTGAGCCACAGGAGACCGATTTGGAAATATTCAGTTCTAGTGCAGGAGTACAACCGGGAGCGCGTGTGAAAAAAGTATCTATTCTAAAAATATAGAAAAAAATCTAACACCTGAAACACATCCGAAGAAAATGTTGTTGGTGCAGGCTTCGAGATGCATATTTGTAGATTGCTTGGAGAAATTGTTTAGAAATCGGCAGTTGATTGATATTTGATGTGAGAAAAGAATTTTTCGATTTTTGATATTCGATATTCTAGTACGAGGGTAGTCTGAAAAGTTTTGAGCCTAACATAGAAACAAGAATTTTTTCGGTCAAATCTAGTTTTATTTTTCAACATAGTTTCCTTTTAAGTCGATACACTTTTTCCAGCGATGCTCTAACCTCTAACCCTTCCAAATAGTAGTTGGCGTCTTGCTCTGCAAAATAGGCGTTTCCGTATGCGATGACCTCCTCGTTCGATACAAATCTCTGTCCTTCAAGCCAAACTTTTAGCTTAGTAAATAGGAAAAAGTCGCTGGGGGCCGCCAGATCTGGTGAATACGGTGGGTGGTCAACCAATTCGAAGTGCAATTCGTGAATTTTGGCCATGGCAATCGCCGAAGTGTGAGCAGGTGCGTTGTCTTGATGGAACAGCACTTTCTTTTTTTTCAAATGCGGCCGTATTTTCGCAATTTCTGCCTTTAGCTTGTCAAGTAATGATGCGTAGTATACCCCCGTTATTGTTTTACCTTTTTCGAAAACAATTTTTTTTTACAGCAGGTTCTCCTTTTGACCAACCTGATCCAATAAGAAACGTGAACTCACCATTGTGTCGCCGTCTTCGAGCGCGAGCGCGATCTCGTCGACGTCTACTTTGTAATTCCTGTTCTGTCAGCCGCAAGCGACGTTGTCGACCGCGCTCTCGCTCGCGGTCCCTTTCATGACGTCCGATGAAATATAAGTATGATCATTGGTTTTTGTATTTTTGTTGCCTTGTTGGTGTTTTCATTTCTATTAACATTTGTTTGTTTACATTTGTTAATTCCACTAATTGTTTGAATATTAATCTTAATAAATGGTTATTTTCCATTATCCATAAAAAACTATAAACTTTAAAATTTATTTGACACTTTCAATATGATAGAGAGATTCATTTTTTTCATAGCTATCTATGTCTTTTTCGGAGCAGGTTCACTCTTTGCAGTCTACTGTTTTGACTGTTCTTTCGTCTCAGGAGTGTGGTGGTGGATCCAAGTTTCATCTACAGTTATGAAACTACCCAAAAAATCCGACTCGTTTCGCTTAAACCGGTCCAACAGGGCCTTGGATATGTTTATTCGAATGCGTTTTTGGTCCGAAGTGAGCAAGCGCAGCATCCAACGCGCGGATAGCTTATGCATGTGCAATTCTTCAGTCAATATATGACAAACGCGTTCTTTCGATATGCCCATAGCCTCTGCTATCTCTCTAACCTTGATTCGACGGTCGTCCAGTATCATTTGGTGAACATTTTCGATGTTATCGGTGGTGGTCGCAATTTTTGGCCGTCCCGAACGCTCATCATCAGCCAAGCTGGTACGACCACGTTTAAATTCAGCTGTCCATCTTTTCACGGTGGCAAATGATGGGGGCCAGACTCTCCGTAAACAGCGTCCAACTCGGTTTTAATTTGCGCAGGCGTGTTGCCTTTCAAATGCAAGAATTTAATCACGGCACGATATTCGATTTTTGCCATTTTTACAAAAACACTGCATACGGTATATATCTCATGGCAAGTTTTGTAATGTATCATATTGTGTACCATCTTGTGTACAATTTCATAACAAAATTAAATGTCGTTTTCGGAATCCGGAAACAAATTTTGAATTGTTTATGACATGGAAATTACATTGAATTAAAAGACAAGTCGGCAGTATATATCCATATGAATAAAAGAGTTTGTATTGCTCATTTTGAGAGAAGATTCTTCAGAAACTCGATGAAATGAACTCTTATGCCCCCGAATTACCAGCAGCCGGTTCCGAATTCGATGTTCATGTACCGTTTGCTGTAAATCCGTGGAATTTCTTTGTCCAACCCTATCAGTCAGCGGTTGCGCTGAAAGATTTGATAAAAAGTTTACAAGAACGTTATAAAGATGCTAATACGCATGAACGATTACAGCGATGTCCAAATAGTAGTTGGCGTCTTGCTCTGCAAAATAGGCGTTTACGTATGCGATGACCTCCTCGTTCGATAAAAAATCTCTGTCCTTCAAGCCAAACTTTTAGCTTAGTAAACAGGAAAAAGTCGCTGGGGGCCAGATCTGGTGAATACGGTGGGTGGTCAACCAATTCGAAGTGCAATTCGTGAATTTTGGCCATGGCAACCGCCGAAGTGTGAGCAGGTGCGTTGTCTTGATGGAACAGCACTTTCTTTTTCTTCAAATGCGGCCGTTTTTTCGCAATTTCTGCCTTCAGCTTGTCAAGTAATGATGCATAGTATACCCCCGTTATTGTTTTACCTTTTTCGAAAACAATTTTTTTTTACAGCAGGTTCTTTTCTTGACCAACCAGACCGACTAAGAAACGTAAACTCACCATTGTGTCGCCGTTTTTGAGCTTCCTCGAGGTCTGCTTTGTAATTCCTGTTCTGTCAGCCGCAAGCGGCGTTGTCGACCGCGCTCTCGCTCGCGGTTCCGTTCATGACGTCCGATGAAATATAAGTATGATCATTTATCATTATCATTTATCTGGGTTGGGTAATTTTGTTGCCTTGTTGGTGTTTTCATTTCTATTAACATCTGTTTGTTTACATTTGTTAATTCCACTAATTGTTTGAATATTAATCTTAATAAATGGTTATTTTCCATTATCCATAAAAAAAACTATAAACTTTAAAATTTATTTGTCACTTTCAATATGATAGAGAGATTCATTTTTTTCATAGCTATCTGTCTTTTTGGGAGCAGGTTCACCCTTTGCAGTCTACTGTTTTGACTGTTCTTTCGTCTCAGGAGTGTGGTGGTGGATCCAAGTTTCATCTACAGTTATGAAACTACTCAAAAAATCCGACTCGTTTCGCTTAAACCGGTCCAACAGTGCCTTGAATATGTTCATTCGAATGCGTTTTTGGTCCAAAGTGAGCAAGCGCGGCACCCAACGTGCGGATAGCTTATGCATGTGCAATTCTTCAGTCAATATATCGTCGCCTTACTTTTAAAACCTCGTATGTCAAAATATAACTATTTGGCAGGAGAGCCAAAAAACAATATAAAATAGTACATGTACATATTACAAAATTCATTTTTTAGTTATAAGTGATAATTTCAATTACGTTATTGTTAATAATTGCTAATATAAACAAAAATGCTATTTTAATTAATATTTTGGACTTACGAGATTTAATTATGAAAAATCTAACCTATTTTACGACTTACGTGCTTTTATACAGATATAGGTAAATTATAATTATTTATTTACGTAATGTTTTTTAAATTACTTTATTATACCTATAGATAAAGAACAAGTTTACAATTTTAGAAACATTTATTATGTATTTTATTAATATTAGAAATGATAATATTTAATTATATGCTGACACTTTTAAAAAAAAATTAAGGGAATAAAAAATAGACTGAAACATTACTTTTCAAAGTATGGCAGTGTATCATAGAATAGATGATAATCTTTGGGAATTACATTTTTCAGTGCCTGAAGATCCAAATATTTTTCCTTTGTAATTTTCAGCGAATTATTATAAAGAGCGCATATTTCCATATTTTCAATATTTTGATTATTTTTTAATTTTCTTGGCCGCTTTAGTGGTTGCCAATCATCAGTATAATTTAATTTGTATGTAATATTTAAATCTGATTTATAGCAAATACACCTCAGATCCGTAACATGAGGATCGTCTACTTTACAACCTGGGCGAATTGATGTATAGTAAGGAAGGGAAGAATAATTTTTAAAATAATTATGCGTCAAGTATTCTACTTTATAGGGAGCTGGATGACGTCTGGCATTTTTACATGCATTTATGTAACCAGCAGGTGAATAAATTTCTTGCTTTCTGAACTGTTTTTCGATTACAGAATGCATGGAGTCACACTCCATTTGAGTGTGACCTTTTTCTAAGTATTTCTGTGTGATTGATATTTTTTTCAGGGATGCAAAATGTAACAACGCATTTGCTAAAGTATTATTTCTGTTCTGAAAGTTGCAGCCGTCACTGTAGATAATAATATTATCACCTTCTATAAATGGTACATTAGTTTCTAAAAAATTGACAATGATACTGGAAAATTCGTTGGCTGTTAAACCACCTTCAGCCTCATGCCAGAGGTAGCAATAATCGTCATGTGTTTTTAAATCGTAAATTGTAAAATTGTGTACAATTAGTTTTCTTTTATAATATATGGCTGAAGCTTGAAGCGATGGACACAAAAGAACTGATTGCAAATCCATTGTAAAAACAAATTTTTCGTTTGACTTATCGAAAGCTTTTGATTCTCGTGCTAATTTTTTTCTGTGTATATGGTTGCTGTATTCTACTTCGCTTACGTTACCAGCTTTAAAAGCACAACAAAGATCGCATTGATCTTTTTTAGGTTGGAACAAGCCTAAATTTAATTCTTCGAAAACTTCGTGAAACGTTTTAATGGATAAAGGCTTCAAATTCTTATTTTTTGCGAATCTTTCATATTCTCTATGTAAATTTGCCTTTGATTGCCATATAGGTTCTAAGTAAAGTTTTTTTGATGAAGCTCTACAATAGTGAGATTCCATTTTTGGCATGCTATTAAAAAACTGATACAGAGTTGCCTTGGATTCACATAATATATTAGTTTTACGAAATTTTGAAGTATTAACATTTAGTGTATTTAAATTATCTTCCGTTTGATCTTCAGTATTATTATTATTATTATTGTCTTTTACCCAATTAAGAATTGTCCATTCCCCTACCCCAAGTGTATTCAGAAACATTTTTTTACATACTCTAATTCTTACACCTTTTGATTTTAAATGAAAGCAAAGAGAACTTGATCGTCTTGATATCTCATTTTGTTTGTTCTTTAAGTCTTTTGCAACAAATTTATCGACCAAATGTTGAACACATACCCGCTTTTCGTTCCAATTTAATTTCCAAAACTCTTCGAATATTTCTTGTCTTTCCTCCTCATCGAGCATGTTACAGTTAATTTTTTTAGATTTTTTACTCATTGCGCAGTTACACGGGGACTTAATTTTTCTAGATTCTTTGACAACGTTATAGTTCCATGTATCTTCATTTTTTTTAACTCCCTTATAAGAAAGGCCATGCATTCTTCTCAATTTGTTTTTTTGTACATTCCAATTGTTGTCGTTTTCTAATTTACGGCGTTTTCTTCTCTTTCTTGGAGTTTTATCAATTTCATCATCTTCAGTTGAAGATGTTGAATTATCGCCATGAGTGATGTCAGCAATTGGCGGGTCAGGATCTTCGATAGCAGATGTAATTTCAAAAGTACCGACTTCTTGGTGCTCTTCAATTGAATTATTGCCTTGTGTGGTGTCAGCAAGTGGTGGGTCATGTTCGTCGATAGCAGCCGATGTAGTTTCAAAAGCAACGACTTCTTGGTATTCTTCAATTATTATTGGAACAGTATCTTCAAGCGTGTTTACAATGAAGCTTTCCACAATAACATTATCTTCAATAGTATTACCACATATAGGAGGATTCCTTTGGCAACCTGCCAGCTTTAAAATAAGCTCAGTTCTTGAGCTAGCCATGCTACAACAACAAAGAATTATATTATATACCTAGTTAGTAGGTATTGTTTATAATATTACTGTAAATTTAATTAAGTGTATAATCAAATTATTAGGTGAGAATTAATGTAATATAAAACGACATACGTGTTATTAGTGTGTACATTACTACCGTATAAAAACTCGTATATCTATTTTACATAATTTTCCTATTCTAAATCTTATTAACAGCATAGATTAGCAGATAATAACGAATTTAATATAATATTATATAAACATTATATAAAACATCATACCTACTTGTGATTTCTTCTAAAAACTTGGTATTCTATAAAGTCTGAAGCACAGGACAGATATTCTGACAAATTGTCTGTAATCTGACAGACTTACGAGGTTTTACTTCCGAAATAAATATATTTTGACATACGAGGTTTACTATTTTGCCGATTGTGGCAGCACTAGCTACAGCAGACTTACAAGTATTTAGTAGACAGAAGCGGAACGCTGCGTTTTTCATAAAACCGCTTAAATCTCAAAATGAGGAAATATCGGACTTACGAGGTTTTAGAAGTAAGGCGACGATATGACAAACGCGTTCTTTCGATATGCCCATAGCCTCTGCTATCTCTCTAACCTTGATTCGACGGTCGTCCAGTATCATTTGGTGAACATTTTCGATGTTATCGGTGCTGGTCGCAGTTTTTGGCCGTCCCGAACGCTCATCATCAGCTAAGCTGGTACGACCACGTTTAAATTCAGCTGTCCATCTTTTCACGGTGGCAAATGGTGGGCCAGAGTCTACGTAAACAGCGTCCAACTCGGAGTTAATTTACGCAGGCGTATTGCCTTTCAAATGCAAGAATTTAATCACGGCACGATATTCGATTTTTTCCATTTTTACAAAAACACTGACATCGACTGACACAAGCGATTGTCAAACAAAAACTGAGCGTCCAAAATGGCTGAAATTTTCACTGGCATCTTTCAAAGCATATAGCATTGTAGTACCACAATGGTTTTGACGAGTAATGCCATCTTCATGTTGAGGCTCAAAACTTTTCAGACAACCCTCGTACAGACTGATTAACCTGTGGTGTACTAGTGATGGGTGAATAATACAAGAAATTTTATTCATTTATTTAACAATATAGTATAAAATATAGTAATCTTAAATCTACTTGGGATAACGGCTCGGTTAAAGTTAAAATATAAGTAAATTTAATTTTAAACGTATAATTATAATTCTTACCAAATTTTCCATACTTAAAAATTATTCTAATAGATGAAATCGCGCGGAGGTCGGCATATACGTGGAATCCTTTTGTGTTCGTTTTTTATCACGTATAAAGTTGCTTTTCAAATATTTATTTTTTTAATAACATCGCTGATTGTTGTCTGATGGGTTTTCCTCGATCTTTTTCACTGTGATTTAAACGCTTATATAAAATCGGGAAGTTTTTAAATTTGAGAATAAATCTTATATCATTCTCATCTATCGTGGTTAACCCATTAACGCCTAAAAACAAACCAGAGGAGAAAAAAGGTTAAATTATACAAAAAACTGAAGTTTAGATGTCATTTATTATATTTATTTTAAAAAAATTGTTTTTTTCATACCGAACATAGAAATACAAGGGCGTCCTCGAATGGGGACGTTAGGCAGATGTGTGAAATTTTTCAAAACATCCTTTTTCGATGCACATTGTTTTTTGGCACTTTTTGCATGACCACCTTGCCTTCATGTGACACACACAACACTTTAACTGTTTTTCCAATTTTCCCGGAAAATGAAAACCTTCTGTCATCTCAATACTGGATCCAGCTTTTCTTTTTCGTTGGGTTCTAGAAACGGTACCATCTCTCAGATAGCTTCGAACTATATAACGTCGAAATTCCAACTGATCCATCATATTTTCTGCCGTAATTTGGTGTATTTTCCAGGCGTTAGTCATAACCATGTCTAGAAAATATGTAAACAGTACCCACCACCACTTTTTACCTTTTATGCTAATTCGATAAAGAGAAATACATTGGTCGTGAGTATCTACTCCACCCATTCCAGAATTGTAAGTTGCAAACATCTTTGGCTGAACTACATTTTCTTTTGACTTTGATGCTTTAGACCATCTCTTTACCTGATGCAAAGGTTTAACAGTATCATAATTGGATAACATCGAACAAACACTGTTATCATACCATTTCACACATAAAATTCCATTTGTCTTGTCGAGTCTGTAGTCATAAGTCCCTCTTGCCATTTTCTTCATTTGTTTCGACTCCATTACTGGACATTTCTGCATTCTGTTTTCTCTTACAGTTCCTGTCGCTTTTATATTTTTTCTTTTTAAATATACCATTAGCGGATACGTTGTAAAATAATTGTCAAAAAAAAATTCATTTCGGGATGGTTCTGGGAGGTTTTTTATTAGATCGATCACTACCTTAGCTCCAAGGGGTATTCCTTTGGTTTCCTCAGTTTCATTCGCTTTTTTACCACAGTAAACATCAAAACCATAACAATACCCAGTGGAACTAGTGATCATCCAGTTTTTGTACCCAAATCTCACCGGTTTACCTCTGATAAATTGTTTGGCTGGATTATGACCAAAATATTTGACCATGGATTCGTCTATGGAGATATCTTTATCTTTATATTTATCTTCAAATTCTTCATTTTCTATCTCTTCCAAGGCTTATTCCAAGTTTTGGAAAGTTTTATAACCATAAAAGGTTTTAGGATCCATAATAAACTGTTTTGTTCTCCTGATATAAAAAGAAAAAAAAACATATTTTATATATACTTCTACCTAACGTCCTCGTTTGAGGACGGTAAGATATTTTGATAGCTAAGCACTATCAAATACAATATAAGTGAATATTTTTGTTTACTTACCGTAAGATTAGTCTATCGACGTTTCGTTTTTGATGGAATATCAATAAATTTATTTTTTTTATTATACAAAAGAAATTTTTTAAAACGCAACTACACTACTTCAAAAAACTGTGAGATTCAAAGAACTGTCAAAACTCAACTGGTCGTTTTTAAATGTAAGTGAGACCATTTACTCATTGCATTGTTTATATTAACAAGATAAAACTTGAAAAATTTCATAAACAGTCTGCCCATATCGTTGTATGTTTATTTTTATAAGCGTCCTCAAACGAGTACGGCCGGCGTTAATGGGTTAACTGATAAGTTGAAAACAAAATAAAGTAATGAACGCTAGATATTTTGTAGCGAACAAAGCCGATTATAACCGATTATAAAAATGAGTTTTCAGACCTCGTTGATAGTTAGTCAATAAAATAAAAAAATAATTATGCTAATAACTTGTCTAGTAACTGAGACATGATCGGTTAAAATTAAAAAATAGTTAAATTTAATTTTAAACTAATAATTATAATTTTACTAAGTTTTTCACACGCAGAAATTCATCTAATAGATGGCATCCCTATTTTTTCGTTTTTTATCCCATATAATAGATAAATTAATAGGTAAATTTTTCAATTTAACAATAAATTTTGTCATTTTCATTCATCTTGGTGAATTGATAATTTGCATTAAACAGAAACCGCAAACTGGACTGAACCACAGAAGACCAGGACAGGAACTGCCACTTCTGGCCATATGAGGTGTTTGATGTTGTGGTAAGTGGATTTAGGGGATATTTAGTTCCGCCATCATGCACGACGCAAGTGTGGTCGCTGTATGTAAAAGAGAGAGATATATATGGTATTTAGATAAGGATAGATATCTATGTAAGTTTTTTTCCTGAAAATGGAAAATTTTAAAATTAAAAATACAATTTTATATACTGTAAATATTTTTCTGAACATTAATTATTATTAATTAATTAAAGTATTATTAATTATTAATTAAAGTATTAAATAAACAAACAAAATTAAACAAATATATTATTTTATTTTATAAATATTGCCCTTCGAATGCTACAGCAATACTTTTTAAAATGTTATTGCTTTTTTTTTTCATCGATAAGTAAATCAATTTTTTTTGTTTCACTTTGACACCTCTGCGGTCAATGAATCAATTTTACTGTTCGTATTTTGATGCAGCTGATATAGTTCTTTTGCAGCTGCAGCTGCAACACTTGTTCGAGTTGTTTCTGAAAAAAAAAAGGTAAACTATATCCATGTTTTTACTATAATAATATATGTTACTTACTGCGAGGTGTCAGTGTCACATCTTCTTCTCCATCTGACAGCTGCTAAAGTAATATAGTATTAATAAATATAAAATTTATAAAATATTTATTATATAACTTTCATGTGATGAAGTGGAACTGCCGGACTCCAATCTCTTTTTTTTTCGGATTGCTCTATAGCTTCCGCATTTTCCACCCATCTTTTTTGTTTTAGTCCTGAGAACGCTGCAACATTAATGTTGCCAGCCCAGAAGAACCTGCAACATTCTGTTGCAGACCAGAAAGACCTGCAACATCTTGAATATCTTGCCTATTGGTTTGGATTGGCAAATCGCTTTCCAAAGCAGTATCTTCGGAGTCGTCTATTCCGAAGACTGCTTCCTCCGATAAAATTGCAAGAATTCTATTGTCAAAATTTGACAAAGAAATATTGCTCATCGGACCACCTCCGGTTTTTGTTTGGCTTGTCCGAATGGCCGACATTTTTTTCTTCGCTTTCATTTTGATGTCAGTCCAAGTCTGCATAAACAAGATAAGGATAAAACTATGAATTTTATATATTTTTAATTATGTACTCTTTGCCATTGCGAAATATTTTTTTCTTTTCCCTGGCTATTTAGCTGTTCAGCTAATACCAGCCACATATTTCTAAAGGTCAGCCTTCCTTCTGTCGTTTGTAAACGACCCCTGGCAAAATCTAAATTTTCCTCCATAAAGGAAATTAATATTTCCTTTTGGCTTCTAGAAATATTTTTTTTTTGTCGTCCATTATACTAACATAAGAAAAAAATATATTTAAATGATATTATATTTAAAATAATTTCTATAAACTTAATTTCTATAAACTTAATTTCTATATACTTACTTAATTTCTATATATTTACTTTTCTTTACAAAAAAAAATTACTTATAACGTTTGACAGCTTGAAGATCAGATGAGTATAGTTTGGAAATATTTTAAATTTTCAACGGTTTTCTGTATTACCAATATAAAATAAAATAACTAAAATATAATGAAAAAGAAAAACCCTATAAAGATCACTTCTTTGTCTATTAAATCTACGTCATTAAAAAAGTCAACATCGTTATGGTGATTTTATACAGAATAGATATCCTGGTGTAACGCTACTTGTAAATAAATTAGAAATAATTTTTTCAACTAAATTTTTTAAAACTAGTTTGAGAATTTTACTAGGTCATTAGAAATAATTTCAGAAATTGATGATGAAGCAGGATTTGTTGTTGAAGAAGAAGCTGATTTAGTAACGTTAGCGTATGAAGCATTCTTTACTTTAGTCGGATCAGTAGAGATTGTATCAAAGTACTTTTTAGCATCAAAGAAACTGCATCGATTTATTATCCGGTGTGAATTGATACCATGAAAATATTTCAAATAAGAACAATTGCGACTTGACGATGGATGTTTTTCGGAACAATTGGAGCAAACAATTTTTTCTATTTCACATGCACGGCCCTCGTGCTTTGGCTGATCACAGATACACTTTTTCACTGTTGGATTCGGACATCTGCTCTAGATGTGACCGAAAGTCTGACATCCGGAACAACGTATTGGATTGGGAATGTATTGACCAACCGGCAGTGAGTACATAGCGATGCACACACGGCTCGGTAAAATTAAGCTATCGAAAGTGAAAACGTATGCACCGTTTGGTTCAGCTTTGCCTTTACGATATTTTGTTTGCGGTCGTATTGCAGTAACTTTTTGCGATTTGGTGTCAGCAAGTAATTCGGCTGTATCACATTTAACAAATCCGGGCAGTATATAAGTCCTTTTGTCGAGTTGAGTGTTTTTCGAAACAAAGATGCTATGAAATAGATTAAAAGACCAATACATAATGACTTGACAATATCCAAGAATGATTTCAGTTTGGTTGGTTGCATGTTTAATACATGAAACTGGAATATCACAAAGATTTCAGATTCAATAACTTATCAGTTTGTTTCTGATTTCTCGTGACGACTAATAAACCTTCACGAATTTTGCGACAACTTTCTATCGATCCTACAATAACCTTTAAAGTTTTATTTAAAATCATCGGATTTCTTTTATTAAAGTTGTTATTTTCACCAGTACATTTAACAAGAATAAATTGTTTGTATTGATTGGTATTACGTTTAGCAAAAAATGATGCTGAAGAGGAGAGGCCCTCCATAATGGATGGGCAGATCCGGAGGCCCGCATCAGATGATTTGACGACCGGAGAAAGAATATATTGTATTAATACAACGGGTGAACAAACTAATAAACAATGTAGAAGTTGTCAAAGAACCCCACTTGTATCACTATATACATATGGTATACAAAAAAAAAACACAAATTAAGTTGAAACCACTTATTTATTTTCAAATTTACCAACAAAAAACTATTTTCTTCTAGATTTCATCTCTGAAAATTTACTTATTAAATTTTTTAAATCCATTTTCTTAGCCTGGCTGCTTTCTAATCATTCAGCCGCGATTGTCCCATACTATTTCTTCTATATAGTCTTTTATTAATTTTAACTTGCTAAATGATCTTTCTACGGAAGCAACTGTTAGAGGAAGTGTGAAGAACAAGATAGAAACAGATAATACATTCGATATATCAGTTTCTAAGCAATTATATTTGGTCATTTCTAAGTTACTAACGTAGTTTAACAGCCAGTAGAGAAGTCAATCTTCCAGATCATCGAGTGGGATTTAGTTTTCTTAAAGTTATATTTGATTCGCCTGTGAACTTTGAAAGCAAACCCCATCTATTAATAGAATTTCCAAAAAATAAATATATTTCTTGGAGTGTAACGAAAAATGCGGATACATCTTTATTTTTCTCTATTGCATCTTTTACAACAAGATTTAAATTATGGCTGGCACAATGAACGTACTCTGCATTTTGTTGAATGTTCTTTATTTTTTGTTGCAGACCATTGTAAATACCACTCATTATATTTGCTCCGTCGTATCCTTGACCAATACATTTTTCAATTGGTATCTTCATTTTTTCTAATATAGATAGAATGTTTGATCAAAAAATCCCAAAAAAGTTTTGGCTACCAGTGCTATGGGGAAGTTTCTGCCCTGATCAACCATATGTATCACCGGTGCACAAACCTCGTAGTTCACTGGTGGACCAAATGTATCACCGGTGATATTCTACAGTATTATGTTCAAATGGATGGCAAAATTTGCTAGTGCCTAGAAGCGAGCACCTAATATGGCATTTGGTACATAAGTTAACTAATTAACATATAGGCCAAGTGGGGATCACCGGTGATTCACCTTGGTCGGGTTATGAATGATAAAATAATAAGAGTAGAAAAGCTTGAGGGAAATATTATTTATTATTAGTAAGTGTGAAAACTACATAGAATATAAAATAATACAAAATAAAATCTAGTTTTATTGACAGCAAAAATTTTCTATTTTTTTTAACAAAAAAAATGTAAAATTAGTGTTTCTTTCGAAAACATTCCAAACAACACAGAAAGTGGAAACCAGTTTAGCCTTCTGCGCTGCTATTTTAGATTTTTTGTTAATGCCATACTCTTTGTCATAACATCCAACACACCGTTTTCTCTTTTTTCGATTGTCTTTTGTTTTGTCAACGCTCTCTTTCAGTACGTGTTTGGTTTTTTACTTCTTTTTCCGTTATCTATAACGTCCCCAAGCAAGCCCATCACAAGTGCTTCTCTAAAATCTGCTACTTGAATTTTCTTCTTGTTTGATTATTGGTATAAGATCAGATTATTAATAACGGACGTACCAAACAAATATTCGAAAGCAACTTGTGGTACCGTCTTATAGATCGACGAAGAACAGTAAAATAAGAAGCCAGTTGATCCGACAAGTCAATACCCATCTTAAATTTATTGTAAAACACAATAGCTTCTGGCTTAAAAATTGTTTCGCCTTTACGATTTTTTTTGTTTGTGTCGATAGTGTTTAGTGTATGTCTCGTACTAATAAACCTAACAGATCTTTTGTCTTTCCAGTTTCCGATAACTTTGCCATTACTTTTTTGTCACTTGATATCTCCCTTTTTCGTTTCTTTTCATCTAAAATTTCCCTTGGTACCCCTTTAGCGTATTTCCGCAACCTACCAACGCTGTGGCTTTTCTTTCCAACAGTAAATCTGATAACTCAAGATTGTTATAATAGTTATCTGATACCAGAGTACGACCACTATTAAGGTAATCCTTCATTAAATTCAGAACAACTGTGTTGCTATTTCGTCCTGAACTTACCGTATCACTTTTCCCTTTATAAATTTCGGTGTTGTAAGTGTAGCCACTTTCATTACATAGCTTAAAAATTATCACTCCGTATTATATTAATTTGACATTTTACAAAATGGTAGTGATATTCTTTTTTTTCATAGCTATCTATGTTTATTGACATATACATATATTATATTTTATTAATTATATATGTATAATTATAATTATAATTATAATATTATAATTATTATTATATTATTTTATTATTACAGATATTTAATTAAATACATATACTTTTATTGTTCTATGGGGCGCGCGCACGCGCGCGCCCTTTAGGAACATACAATGTGTCTTGGAAATAAATGTACTCAATAATAGTAAAATACATATCTCTCTCTCTCTCTCTCTAAATGTTTAGATAATTTTTATTCAAAAAAAAATTGTCCTTTGTGAGCATATTATCAAAAGAAATTTCTTGATTCTTGTTACTTGCCTCTTCGGAGCAGAAGTACAAAATAATCCTGGGTGACTCTGGTGACCCGAAACCTTACATCATGTAGAAATAAATTTCAAAACGCAATTATTTAATATTTCAACCAAACTTGCTGTTATTTCAACTAATAAGCGATTTTATTTATAAATCAACTTTTATGTGACAAATATAGAAATATAAATTAAAAGTATTGCTAACAAATGGCGTTACTGATATTAAATCTAAATATTATAATAAAAAATATCAAAAATAATTCTTAGTAAAAAATAAATAAATTTTAAAGTATATCAAATGTTAAAATTTGTGAAACTTTGAAATATATCTCAAATAATAGTGCTTTTACAAAGATGTATTAATTCGAATTCTAAGGCAAACAAATAAAATAATACTTGTAGATATAATATATTTATTTATATATAAAATATACATTTGAGCATTTGTCTATTGTCTTATTTCCTGCCAGATTTTATGCACTGCCAACGCTTCAATATGATGCTTTGTAAGAGAATGAGTTTTCAACTTATTGGAAAAACTTTGCCAATCAGGCATACCAGTACACCACTGATTTTTTTGGGAAATACGTATAGTATATGTATTTTACTTCCCGCACATTCCACTACAATCGGTTTTCCTTTGTTGACACCTGCCCCTGTTTCCACTTCTCAGTTCGTACCTTTTGCTGATTTTGCTTGTGTTTGTCACCCCGTCCGGTCCTTCTAGTTTTTGTCTTTTGAGGTAAATTATTTTCCTTTGTATTAAGTGGTTTATGGGTCATGTTTTTCTTTTCGGCTGCCCTCTGATCGTGTCGTTTGAATGAATGTGGATAAGCGGTTTTCTGGATTTTTCTTCTATTATTTTGTTTAGTTCTTCCCACGGTATATCTCGACCAGGCGTCGGTGGGCGTGTGGAGTTGTTTAGAGCCTTTGGTTTGTGTAGATTCGGGTACGGCGTAGTTACCGGTCGAATCTTGGTTGTTGCGTTTTTCTGCGGTATTTTATTTTTTACATTGGTATTATTCTTAAATTTCTCCACTAATACTTTCAATTTTTCGTTTTTAATACACGACATCTTCCTTGTTTTAGATTTGAAAATAGACTGAACTAATACCCTTAAATTTTAACACTAATCTCAAGTGTTTGCAACATCTTAAAACAAAATTTATAATATGGATTTTTACAATTAAAAATATTTTTAAGGCAGGCGGCAACTCACTGGCAAAAATTAAAATTTTTCCTTTATCAGAAATATGCCTATTTCTGTGGCGAATTTTACAATTATATATTGTCAACCGCAATAATTGTTCAGTTTTCTTCTGAGACGAATAAATTCTTCTTTCTCGCAGAGTTAATTTACTGGTTCTTGAAACTCCTAATTTTTGTAGAGTTACAGTATCTATAAAAAGTAAATATTAATTAGTTTCATAAAATATCAACATAGCTAAATGGGTCAGTTAACTTTTTTTTAAATGTATAATTTTGAAAACTTTGATATAGCTGAAAGTGTTCTTTGATAAATGAGTTCGTGTAAGTAACTTTAATTTTATTACACATTAACTTCAAGTTAAAAACATGAAATTATAAATAGTATTTAATTATCTTTTTTATAAATATTATTAATAAAAATTATATTAATTAAAATTTAACAGAAATTGAAACCTAAAGCTTTTTATTTTAAAATATTAAATTTAACAATACATCAAAAAATTAACTATTTAAATTTCAATTTTGATTTGATTAATACTAATATTTAAAAAAAAAATGCATAACTTTTACGAACCTAATTTTTTTGATTTTGTAATCTCTGAAATTGGAGTAACCCAATCTAATGTTGTTGATTGTAACGAATCTGTAACATAAAATAAACATTAATTATCTATTAAACATTTATCAGTTGTTTTTTTAAATAGTTAATTACAGATATAATTCAAACAGTAATAAGCGTTTACATTTCAATGCGTTCACCCATAGAGCTCGATTTTAAAATCGGTTTTAACTAATACCAGTTTTCAAACAACCAAACTGTCATAAGGGCAGGACTAAACAAATGAATTAAAACAGTTTTAGTTCTGCACTCAAAAGTATATAAAAATAATTAATACCAATTTCACATGTTAAAAAAAAAGTCTACAATTTGAACAGACATATAGATGAACAAGAAACTATTTAAGTCTGATTCTTAATATATTTTGCGCACGCTCGGCACAAGAAATGTCTAAGTTTTGAACACGGGCTAAATATTAAATATAATTTTTTTGATAAAAATTTACTTAATAAAAATTTGCTAACAAATTATAATCGTGAAGAGCAAAAGTTAAAAAATAATAATTGTAAAACAAATATTAAAAAGTAAATGTAATAAAAATTTATATCTCACATAAATCAAATTTTACTTTCTTTATGAAAAGTTTAATTTTGATAACGAATTGCTTCATTAACCTGATTTAGAAGTTCCTGGCATATCTGATGTTATAGATGATTTCGAAGCCGATTGTCCGTAAGTTTTCATATTTTTTTTTAGTAAATGTGTTTCTTCGAATTTTAATGGTGAACAATATACACAAGAAAATATAATTTATTATACACATAGCATTCTAAAATACTATTAAAAAAAGTATAATTAGCAAAATAATTTGAAATACACAATTTAAGATAAAAATCTTACGTACCATCACAAGGTTGCCATAAATATGCAGTACATGGTGATGCTGTTGTTGAAGACAATGGAGGAGAATCTGTTTTGCAAAAATTAAAGTTATATTATTTACCAAATATTAAAAAACAATATATATATTTATATATATATATATATATATATATATATATATATATATATATAAATAATAACTAAAGCAACACTAACACTTTTTGGCATTTGGAACTGCATTTCTATTTAAAAGTTTAATGGTAGCACTTTGATACTGCCATGTACCAAAATGGGCACTGCAAACGTGGCAATTTTTGAGTTCTGCATAGGTTTTATCCAGTAAATTCTGCAAACCTGCTTACACCAATTATTTATTAAAAAGGGTACTAATATTTTTAAAATAAATGTGACACTGTGCTGGTTACACACAAAATTATAATTTTCTCCTATCGGTAACATAAATTCACTCAGTACGCTACAAACATTCTTCTCAGGACACACAAACTGAATACGTCTAGCAAAAACACTCATACACTCTTTCACAAACGCAAAATATTCCGCACTTGGATGACACAATACATTTAGCCTATATTCCCTAGCCGATATAATAGTATTGGGGTCACGGTCGCTAGCTACTATATTACTCAAACATTTGCTACACTTATGCGCACACCTAATCTTTTTTATGATGTAACCTGCTGCGTACCTTTGAGCTTCTTCATTAGCAATTGTTTTTTCTTATGGCTGTTGATCCACCACTCTTGGCGATGGAGCTGGTTTGGCGGCAGAGTCTTTCAATTTGCTACTATTTATAAAGTTTTCTACAATTGCTAAGGCTCCTTCGCTATCGTCCGCTTCACAATTTGCATTTACGGAATGCGTTGAGAAAAAATTATTTATTAGTAAAGTTTTAAACGACCCTGCAAATTGAGAACACGATGGGTTCGTATTTCGACTACCATGACTTCTAATATTCCCAAAAAAAATTTTGACCGGATCCTGATTTAATTGCCGTAAATTTATAAATTTCATATCAGATTTAAGTAATTTATCTTGCAAATAAATCATCGATCTTAAATTTTGTTGCCAATTGCTTGCAGAGGGAATTTTAGAAGTTTTGCCATTAGAACGTACAAGCCGCATCGTATCCAAAATTTGAACAGCCTCGTTCCAAAACTCTAGATGTGGAGAAGTTTTTGTTTACTAACATTAATTAAAAATAAAAAAAAAACTTACATAACAAATTCAGCAAATTTCCGCATTACAACACAAACACGCTGACTCATTACTGCGGCAGCATAGCTGACCTTCATCTTTCTCATCTTTTGTGGGTTGACGTGTCCTGTCAACCTCGGGCATAGCTTTATGTCCGACGTTCCAGTGTCCATACGGTACAACTGCTGAACATGTTTCTATTTAGCTGTCTTTTTTGTCCCTTTTTCCTCGAAGGTAATAGCTCCTTTAAGAAAGTTGTTCCGTACACCTTTAAGAAGGTGGGGAAAGTCGTTAAAATGGATAACTTTCACGTCGTCCAATAGTACGCTCTTCCTCACTTTGCCGTACATATTCCTCCTCAGTCTCTTTTATTAACAAGTTGATTGCTCCAACATTGTTAGAACCCTGATCGGAAATCGTGGATACAACTTCCAAACCAGCACCTCGGGTCGCCCGGATCACCTTCTTTAATAGCACATGCAGAT
Organism: Clivina fossor; assembly: GCA_963966155.1. NCBI lineage: Eukaryota > Metazoa > Arthropoda > Insecta > Coleoptera > Carabidae > Clivina > Clivina fossor. The sequence goes on from OZ014551.1 coordinate 38,426,249, forward strand.
CATGCTTGTTAACGGAGTTCTGAGAAAAAACATAAACAATTGGTTGCTTATATTTTCTAGATAATCCACGAAGCATAAACACAGTTGCGTGGTTTGCAATTTTGCCAGATCTGGACGTTCCAAGATCTTGGAAACCCATGAAAACGTTATTACTGGCAGAATATTGTAGATAAGGTCCAATGGTCATTTCATCGAACAAAATAGAACACTTTCTTTCATGAGGCTTTAAATGCTTAGCGATATCTGCCAACTTCTATCTTATATATCTTTGTCAGTAAACGATACGTTTTAGGTCCCTGTTTATAAAGCAAAAGTGCTGAAATTTTGTATTCTAAGGTGAAGCGGTGCCCTTTAGGTTTTCTGGTCTGATTTCGGACTTGGGACAGAAGAAACCTATACGAAGGTTTGTTGAGTGATTCGCACCAACCAGCGAATTCACCATTCGAAATGATTCTTTCGGCAGCAGTTAGACCTTGTTGACACGTATGTAATCTAGTACGCAGCTGTCTAAGTTTTACTTCGAAAGTTTTACCCTTTTTCTTACGGGGCATAATGGATGCCGACGTGCACATCTTGTTTCCTAAAAAATATTAATAAAAAAGATTAGTATTTTCAAAATAATGTTATAAATTTTGCAAAAAGTCCATAACGAAGCAAATATACAGAAAGCATTAAGAAGGTAAATTACAAAAAAGAATCATAGACAACAATACCGTAAATATGTATAACAATTAACAAGAAAAATACATCAAATACATGATATACAGTCTAAATGATTACCACATATATGACAAGTAGTTGAATTTTGAAATTGAATTTCCTCTTGATTACTTAGATTCATAGGCAATATTCTAATTATTATTAATTATTTCTAATTATTTCAAATTGTATTGCAATATATTGCAATTCTTTACAATACCAATCGATGCAATCCTTACCACGATATATATTAAAAGTTGAAAAGAGAGTCACTAAATGAACATTTTAAGTAATACGCTATACTAAATGGTATGTGTTTGTGAGTTTGTTGTCTGTTTTCAATTTTTTTAGTTTTTTCAATTTTTTCCAAAATAGATTCTATATCAAAATATAATACAAACGGGACATTTTCCTGATGATTTTAGTCAGAGTTCTGGATTTTCTTTGCACAAGGGCATGTATCGAATACAGATGGGGTGACCCATTTTGTAATGAACTTCTTCCTTAAAATATTGGGGATCAAATTGTTGTCTAATTTAGATAGAGATTCTATAATTTTTATCTGGAATTCCATAACCTGATTTATTTTGTTGGCTAGAGTGTAGGAATTGTAGGTCTCTTGATGCTGTAGTAATTGGACTGACGTAATGCTTTGGTCAAGCGAGTCAATGCTGGCTGCTCGTGCAACATCACGGTTTACATCTCTTTTTGCCAATGAATGATGCATAGGATAACTATATACAATGTTCCTACGGGCAATTCTTTTCCCGGCATCTTTCAACTCCCACTTCATTATAGTTCCTCCTAAGTTATTATTAGTCATTTGACAAATTAACGTCTTTTCATCGTCTAGAATGCAGAGACTTCTTATCGTGGTGCGTTTAGGCTGATCATCAATATATATAGATGTACAACTGGATACTGATTATCCAATTGGTACCTTGGAGGAGTAGAATCTGCAAGTAATTGTCGTGCCAAATTCATTGCTGCTTGGTCGATTGTTTCTGTGCATGGCATATGATCAATAGCCTGCACAAAAGCACACACTGTTATTAGTATAATTACCGTCTTCATTTTTATTTTTTTTATTCTGAAGATTTAGTTTTCACTATTAGTAGTAGTTTCTTTCTTGAGCTTATACTCGCAATTTATTTAATTTATTTATTTTATTCTGAATTAAATTAATTTAAATTCTGAATTGATTTAAATTAAATTATTAAATTTTCAACCTTTATTAGATGTATAAAAACCCATCAGCTGACTTGAATCTCACTTCCGTCAACTTAGAGATGTTTCTGCATTCCGAAGAACAGCTCTAAAGCCTGGGCAGGCAGTGGTGTTAGCCCTGTGACCCTCAACATCGCAGGACCAGCATTTCTCGCTCTCTTTGTAATCCCTAGCTAGATGACCTTGGCTACCACATTTATAGCAGCAATTCCTCCTATCGGGACCATTGCATTTTGAAGCCAAATGCCCAGTTTCCAAACATCTGTAGCATGTAGGAGCTTGTACTCTTTGTCGGAAAAGGCAGAATCCCAGCCTCAGTGGTACGCGACCTTTGTCCATCAATACTTTTGCTACTGCGGGTGGCACTCTTACAGTTGCCTTCCGTGTTTCCCTGAAAGCCCGATCTCATAGCCGATACTTGGATATTTTCGCATTTGTTTATCAAACTAATTATTAGGTCTTTTACTTCTTCCGACGTTGTTGCTGCGTCCATGCCAGAGACATGCAGTACAGACAGACCAGTAAGTCTTGTCGCCACTGATGCGTCATCGAATACTTTCGCCACCTTGTCCTTTAAATCGTTTAAGCGTCCCATGTCGCCGTCAATTCTTAACACCGCTTTGCCGGCAATATTCTTATGGGTTTGTTGAATTTTCAACCCAAGGTTGTGAAATTCTCCCCTCATACCCCGGAGTCCATGTATCAGTTCCGGAAAAGTCTTACCCGCATCTGATATAATCACCGAAATAATATAAATGCAATAAGAATCCAATAATCGCGATATTTTTCAGTTCCACATTGAGGTTATGTCGTAGCAAGCGTCCGTAAGCGGAATTATTTCAAATTTTTAACACGTGACAATGTCAAATTGTCACAACATATTGGGATTTAAAGCAATCAAAACTTGTTTTTATTAGCAAGAAACATTACAATAATTACGTAAATAAATCATTTTTTCCAATAATTTTTATTGATTTGATTGATTGAGTGTTTTCATGTACATTTTTACGAATGCCAATTTTTGACCGGGCAAGCTCACGGACACTTTCGGCCAGCATATCTCACGATTTCTCGGCATTTTATTTAAACATATTAAAATCTATCTTTATAGCGTTTTTTCGTTTATTTGTGAAATAGAACAGGTAAAAACTGTAAACTAGGTCAGATAAATGTACAAATAAAACGGAATATATACGAATAAAACTTAATAAAACACCTAAAAATTGGTTTGTTTACATTGTAACTATGACAACACAATTTTACTACACGACTAAATCAACTTAAAAGCAATTTCTAGCAAACTTATCAATAAAAACTCGTAGATATACGTTTATTTTCATTATTTCATTGAATATTTCTTTTCATAATTTGGTAATAAAATGCTATAAAACATACGCGAGAAACATCGCTTTGAATTACACTTGCATTATTTCAAAACATACTGGACACGCAAATTCACTTCGATATTTTTCAACTTCGCTGGTCATTTTAAGTACTATTGCACGATAAATTTATGTTTTACTTATATACTGAAAATATTGTTTCAATTTATCTTTTAACCTTTAGTCAATTTTTAAATTTAAGACCGTTTTCACACGACTCGACACACAGGAACATACATAGTTGAAACAACAAAATTATTAAAACGTAGTGACATGCAAACAAAAACATAAATACAACCAAATGTTATGGCAACCATATGATGGCAACACATTCTTTCTATTTCTATTTGCTGTCAGTGCCATCATATGGTTGCCAAAACATTTGGTTGTATTTATGTTTTTGTTTGCATTGCATTGCGTTGTCATAATTTTGTTGTTTCAACTCTAAATCTGTTTCATTTACAATAATATTATTGATAAATTGGGACCTTTTATCACATGATTTATAATTAATAGGAGAGGGTGTATGGATTTAAAATAAATTAAAAATATAATAAATATAAAATAAGGACAGGAACCTAAAACTGGCCTGGGCATTTTAGAGACGTCGCACAGTGGGGTATTTGACCTGAAAAAGTGGACAAAATAATTGTTTTGTATTTTCTAGAGAACAGATTTTGAGAATAATAATACTGTATGATACACACAACCTCAAGAAAACAAAGCAACTAGAAATTTTTACTTGGATGCCCTTGGTAACATTATAATACCTTACTAGTATTGGATACAACTTGGTTTCATTATGATTTGATGCATCAGATAAAACCGTTACAAATGCTGCATTTTTTAAGTCTTCTGCAAGTATTTTATCACAGTAATTTTTAAATACTGATTTAATTACCTATAGCCTCACATTTTGTCCTGGCACATGAAAATTTAGCATTGTGAAACTTTTTCAATAATTTAGTTGTACAATCCATACTACGAAAACTTTGGTTGTGAATTATGGTATGAAATGCAAATGTTCCCTCCATTACAGCTAACTGTTTTTCATCTTCAGAATAATTAGAAGTTTTAAAAAAATGTGTTACTTTATTATTGGAAGCTGACGCATCTAATGATTGTTTATGTTTGTTGGTGTTCAAGTGTTTCGTTATAGCTGCTCTACCTCCAACCGCAATAGAAAATTCTCCTCTGCAAACATTGCAGAAAACAATGGTGTCACTCTTTGATATGAAGAATGGAAATTCCTTTTTCAATTGGTCGTTGAAATGGCATTTCCTCTTTTTTGAATTTTCCATCCCTAAAATTAAATTAAAAATAAAATATAGGGCTACACGAACGATGCAAGCGCATTATGAATAAATAAAATTAACCCTGGACAGACACAGTGGGGTCTTTAAAATATTTTATTTTCGTATTTTGACAAAAAAATACAATTATTTATGATACTGTTTTGTATTTGCTATCTTAAATACAATATTTACAGTTTATGAAAATGATTGGGTGAAAAAAAGTTCTAATAAATAACTAAATTTAAAAAAATATATAGGGTCTGCCAAACCCCACTGTGTCTTTTACGTCTAAAAAAATAAGTGTGTCTGTCCAGGGTTAATAATTAAAACTAAAACTTTAATAACAAAAGCGATAAAACTTTACTAAATCTATATTTAAATTAATTTACACTTGTGCTGAAAACAGGGTTGTATAAAATTGAATTAATAAAACGTGAATTGTACTTACTTGAGAATAATATTCACTGAGCAAGAAATAATTTCGTATTTCTGTTAGGTTAGAAGTAAACACGAAGTATAATACACAGGCAATGGTGGGAAACAAGTGCGAGTCACGTGAAGTTCTCCTATGCCCTGCGCATGCGTTTCATAATCGCGTCTTTCCGAACTACCGTCAGATGTCGCGTAACAGTTCGGTGCGGCATCTTTGAATTCAGAGATTAACAGATTAGTTTTAAAATATCGAAAAGGAGGACAGAAAGGAGGACACTTATCGAGGGAGGACAGAATCTACAAAAGGAGGACTGTCCTCCCTAAAGGAGGACGATTGGTCACCTTAATAAAACATACGCGAGAAACATCGCTTTGAATTACACTTGCAATGACACCAAACTTTATTTACACGATTAAAACAATTTAGAAGTAATTTCTAAACAAGCACCAATAAAAATACGTAGATAAACATTCTATTTTCATCATTTCATTGTATATTTCTTGTCTTAATTTGTAACGGAATCGAATATAAAATACACGAGAAATATCTCCGCTTCGATTTGCACCACAACTGACAGCTGGCAGCCATCTTGCCTTCCTATCAGCTATGTTAAATATATGACAATAATAAATTAATTATAATTATTTTATTTGGTAATAAAACTCGAGAAAAATGTATATAAATGCGAAAAACGCGATAAAAACATGATTTATAATTAATAGGAGAGGGTGATTGGATTAAAAATAAATTAAAAATATAATAAATATAAAATAAGGACAGGAACCTAAAACTGACCTGGGCATTTTAGAGACGTCGCACAGTGGGGTATTTGACCTGAAAAAGTGGACAAAATAATTGTTTTGTATTTTCTAGAGAACAGATTTTGAGAATAATAATACTGTATGATACACACAACCTCAAGAAAACAAAGCAACTAGATATTATCCATCAACTTAATAGGGACTCATTATTGAAGAATGTCAATGGACATTACTTCTTTTGCCAAGCAACCAAAAGATAATTCACTTTACTTATTATTCATAAGAATAGATTGTAAGTAGTTAACAATAAAAATTAAAAAAAAATTACATACTGTATAAAATGAAACAAAACAAAATTATGGTATTTTTATTAGATTCTTTATTTTTTAACAATAATAATATGTTATTCAGATGATGCTTTCCAGTCTTGTTCATCTGAGCAGTCTGTTACTATTGGGAACTCCTCTTTCTTTTCATCTTCAGATTGAGAGACCTGCCTAATCCATCCTTCGTTTGAGACCAGTAAATTTAATGTTTCTTTTAAGAAAGATTTGCTGGTTTTCTTTGGCTTCGGTCTTATACCTGTTATGAATGGATCAGAGGTCAGTAGTAGCCTGTTTATTATGACCAGATTGCATTGTTCTCGTGAAAATTTCCTGGCAAAATTTTGTCTGTACAGACGAAAGTGCTTATTGCGAGCCTCGGCTGCTTCTTCTGATAAACAGCCTATGGCTAATAGGGCATGTTCAGTGACACATGGGCCATGTACCAAAATTTTGTGTACAGTGGGGGACATAGGGTGCCATTGACATAAATTAACATAAAGTCTTGCAGTTTCAACAGTATAAGCAGAAAATTTGACTATGTCTATTTTATGTCCACTGGAAATAGCTTCTAGAATAACCCTGAATCGATAGTTGAGTTGCAGACCTACACCTGTTATTTCTGCTGATGTTTTAGGGTCTGAAAATATCGCCTACTGGTATTTTCATCATTGCTATTTCTATAGCCTGGCTTGGGAACATGTACAATTAATCCCAATCAATTTCTAAAATTTTCTTGTGTGACTTTTTTCTCTTTTGAACATTTTTTTATCTTTTTCTGAACGGATTTGCCACTTCTTAATATTTATTTTATAGGATACATGTAACAATAATTCGAAAAATCGAATTCGGACAGGCCAAACTGAAGAGCTTCTGTATTTACTACCTTTGACAAGTCATTGAAATCTTTTGAGGTAGCGTTGCAAATGTAGCATCTCATTGTCGATGCTGTCTCTGTTGCTGCATTGCAGACCTTTCCATCTACCGTAGTCATCAGCAATGTGTTTGTTATGGATAAATCACCTTCTGTTTTAAAATTTTAGTTTCTTGTATTGTTTTAATTTGACTGTTGGTAAAACCAATTACATCATTAGTAACATCAGCAGTTTCATGAGTAAACCTAATTCTTATTGGTCTGCAATAGTGAGGAGATGATGTTGTAGGGTTTTTCCAAATAATTAGGTTTTTATTCTTGCGACAAATAAACTGGAGATATACTAAAGATGTCTGAAATATGTTTGCATCAGAATTATGATTGCTTCCAATTTTTGTTTAAATTAAATTTGTTGTAAGCCATCACAACCTCATTTGTAGATAAGTTCTAATAAATTTATATCATCATTTGGAAGATCGTTTAAAAAGGTCCGGGTCCTCAAGTATGAAAAAAGTGAAAACTAAATATACCAAAATTATGTGCATGTTATGTGCTATTTATGTGCCAAACTCAAAATTTTTGTGCTCAAAGGGAAATAGAACTTCCGGTTTCTGGCTAGCTTCCGAAACACTAATTAACCCAAAAATACCATAAATTGAATAATAAATTTCGTAAAGCACTATATCATAATTATGTGCTTTTGATATTTATATAGCCAAATATTAATTATACATATCGGAAATAGTACTTGGGCATATTTGTTCGTATTCTAGAATTTCCGAATTGCAATTTTTTGAAAAAAATATTTTCAATTGTCATGTGAATTAAGTGCTGATTATGAGCTTTTTATTAACCCTTCTCCTAAGTAAACTTCCCTTATGCGAAGGGACACTTTTTTCATACTTGAGCGGTTAGCTTCCCGGACCTAAATAAATTACTATTTTTAACTTCACCATAATTTTTTGAATATAAGATGCATGTCCTTTAAGTTTATATACTTTATATATTTAGTTTGATTTTCTCTCTCATATGCCTCTGATGCTGAGGCCTTGTATAGGTTCTGCAAATTTATATATTAATTTATCAACTGTTTATTATATAGTTTTCTCATACTTACAAAGAAAATAGATCCCGTCGGATACATCCGTCCTGGTCTATGAATAAATTGCAAACATCCAGGACTTTGGAATCTGAATTCATTAAACAAAAAATATTATATTTATATTTATATATGTATCTATATCTATATACCTATTTTCCTTATAGCCTTGTTAAAAGCCTCAACGCGTCTCTCCTCATGGTTGTTGCCAATATTTCGTAATATTGGTGGAATGGTACACCAACATACGTTGTGCCCCCGCAGTGCTTTTTTCAAGCACCGCAACTGAGCTTTAATTGCCCTGATAGACATTTTCTGAAAATAAGTTGTGTTATAGAAATGAAAATGTATGATGCGAAAAACAAAAAATTTTTGTTCAGAAAAATTATTAAATATTGCTATTTAATACTTACTTTCAAAATGTCATTTGTACCAATGTGTACCAGGACATTTCTGCTCAGCCTTTTCCTATTTTGGTTCCTCTGAACCAATCGAGTGAGTTGCTTCACCCCCTGCCCACTTACACACAACCAACTAAATTATAAAATAAATATTTACTACTTTTTGGAGCACGGATTCCATATAGGATGCATAATAATCTTATCATATTGCTGGCCCCCAAAATTTGAAATCCACGATAGAACTAAAAATATTAATATTCTATTAATTTTAATTAACGTAAAATACAATTGTATTTTTAAAAATTGTATTTAAAAAAATCACACTTACTGATTTGTTTAGGAAATCCATTTTTAAAATGTCTATATTATATTCTATAGCGTGACTGACTGTGTCTGCACTGACTGAACAAAAATACATACAATTTAATAAACCGTTACAATATTTAAATTTTGGACCCAAGGAGAATAACATTGACATATTGAAAACCCTAATTTGATAAAAAATTAAAAATTTCATAATAATGATATAATAATATGTTTATTCATAGCTTGCGCTAATACATAGCTAACACAAAGTTATTATATATTACATAAAAATACATTAACATATTGCATATAATTTTTTATTGTTTAATAATTATCTATTCTAAACTAATCTCAAAAAACCGAAATACAATATAATATACAATATAATATACAATATAATATACAATACAATATAATATACAATACAATATATAAAAAAAAACAATTATTGTCATACAGAATCATATATAAATCACAAATAATTAAAATGAATAAAATTTGAATGTTAGAATTTACCGCGAAAAGAAATGAATACTTCGGTTTTGCTATGCCCTGCCATGCCATGCACCCAGTTTGTCATGCGGATTTTTTCAATCTCTGAACGCAAAATTTTTTTTGCATAGGGATTACGTGTATTTGGCCGTGAGACCTATGCTATGCGCTGCCATGCGCTGCCCTGCCCTGCCATGTTGCAATCTCTGAATCCACCTTTTAGTTATTGTACTTACCAGGTTTTTCTAATTGTATGAGGAATTTTTGAGCTAATTTATCTAAACAATCAGAACCAAGATGAAATCGTAGAAAGATGAAATAATTACAATTGTAATTGTATATTATTCAGCTGTATTACGAAAATCAACGTTCTACGAAGAATGTGTTTCGAGCGCTTAGAGCAACTTATAACCATAACCTAGCAAATATACAGAAAGCATTAAGAAGGCAAAATACAAAATAGAATCATAGACAACAATACCGTAAATATGTATAACAATTAACAAGCAAAATACATCATATACACCAGGGATGAGCAACCTTTTTAATCAACGGGCCAATTTAAATTTTAAAATTTTTTGGCGGGCCGCACATAAAGTAACACTTATTAATAATTTACAAAACTTTATTTATAATAAACATTAGAATAAAAAAATATAAAATTAAAAAAAAAAAGTAAAGATTTCATATACAAATTTTAATGCAAAATAAAAACAAACAAGAAAAAATAACAATAAAACGAATTTACTTGAAATTTTTAATGAGAAATTTGACACTATTTTTTCGATACAAGCTGATCAATATCACCCGAAATTGATGAGGTAGCTACACGTACGCAGCTTTCTAATCGTGTATCACTCAGTCTTTGGTCGGTGGTCATTTTTGATTAATTTCATGGTTGAAAATAAATGTTCGCAAACATACGTACTTCCGAACAGAGACATCATTTGCTTTGCATTTTTCGTCAAAAGTGGAAATTTCTCGGGGCTCACATACGATTTATAAAAATTTTCGATGTTTATTGAGAAAAATACATTTTTTAAATCGGTATTATTCTGCATGTCAATCACTTCCATTTGAAAATCTTCGGGAACTGTATCCACATCGATATTAAATCGCGATGAAAACATTTTCATGGAAACCGCTATCTTCTAAGCTTTGAACATTTGGAATCGTAATTGAAATTCGTTGATTAAAATGTCTATATATTGTGCGTATTTTTGAGAATTAGTAACGTTTTCTTTTTCTAAACGTGGAAAGTGCGACACGTTATTCTGCAAAAGATGCTGTTTCCACAATTTTAATTTGCGCTCAAAGCCCTGAATTTTATCATGCAAATTGTGAATAAACTGTCCTTTGCCTTGAAGTTCCACATTAAGATCATTGAGATGCTGAGTTATGTCGATAAGAAACCCAAAATCGCACATCCATTCTTTATTACCAAAATGAGGAAAGGCATATCCCTTCATATCCAAGAACAATTGTATTTCGCTTTTTAAGTTGTATACTCTTTTTAGCATTGCACCTCTACTAAGCCAACGTGCTTCGGTATTAAAAACCACGTCGCCATATTCAGTTTCTAAATCTTTCAGGAATTCTTTAAATTCACGGTGCTTTAACGCGCACGACTTTATAAAATTGATTAGTTTAATTATTGGTACTGTGACATTTGGCAAACTCAATCTTTTCGCACACAAATTTTCCTGGTGAATTATGTAGTGGTTAACGAATATTTCCCTTCCTGTGACCTTCTTAAGGTCTTGAAATAGCCTTCCCGATACTCCTACCTCCATGCTTGACATTGCTCGTGCTCCATCTGTCGATATACCAATAATCTTTTCTAATAAAATTGAAAAATTTTCCAACATAGACTTTAGTTCATCGTACAGGTCTTTGCCAGTTGTAATCCCTTGCATTGGAATCAGTGAACACAATTCTTCGGTAATATTAAATTTGGTGTCAATACCACGTAAAAATATAGCCAGTTGTGCTGCATCGCTAATATAGAGTGTTGGTAATCATGATCTATCCAACATGGTGTATTTTACGATGATTTCTCAAAGTTGCCGGATGAGTAAAAGCTTGTTTACAAATCTTACATTTGTAAGGTTTTGAGCCGGTGTGAATCCTTGAGTGTATAGTTAGATTACCCGGTTGAGTAAATCCCTTTTTACATATTTTACAAACATAGGGTTTACTACCCGTATGCGACCGAATATGTGTAGTTAATCGGCTTATATGTTCAAATACTTTTTTGCAGAAATTACACCTTAACGGATCGTAATCGTCCTCTAGTTCGGCTGGTACTTCTACTTGTTGTGTGAAAAATTATAAACAAATCAACATCAAAATAAAAAGCTATACTAAATTATAATGTACTAATATTTAAAAATAGATAATAATTATAATAAATATTTTTTTTTTTTTTAATTCATTTTATGGGCCTTAGACTTTCGTCTATTGGTCCGGAGCTATTTATTATTTACGAGATTATTTATTTATAACAACACAAACATAGGGTTTACTACCCGTATGCGACCGAATATGTGTAGTTAATCGGCTTATATGTTCAAATACTTTTTTGCAGAAATTACACCTTAACGGATCGTAATCGTCCTCTAGTTCGGCTGGTACTTCTACTTGTTGTGTGAAAAATTATAAACAAATCAACATCAAAATAAAAAGCTATACTAAATTATAATGTACTAATATTTAAAAATAGATAATAATTATAATAAATATATTTTTTTTTTTAATTCATTTTATGGGCCTTAGACTTTCGTCTATTGGTCCGGAGCTATTTATTATTTGCGAGATTATTTATTTATAACAACACAAACATCCATGCCCCAAGCGGGATTCGAACCCGGGCCTGCACTGGTACGAACGGTTTCAGACACAATGATAAACACGTCCTAAACCGCTCGGCCATGCCGACCGGCAATAAATATTTAGAATTTATATTTTAATATATAATCGATGATTATTTCGTCCACATTACCTTCTCGCGATAAAAACTCTTCTTCGCATTTTTTTTGCGTGGCTACATCGTGATTTCCACCCTTTACTGAAATTATTAAAAAAATCTTCGCATAATTTTCTGACATCATCTAATTTGAATATCGTATTACGTGCACTCACATATTGTTTGAGAGATGTCCAAACCAATTCTATTGGATTTAAATCCGGATGATATGGTGGAAGTCTTAAAATTGTATGTCCATGCCTTTGCAAAAGTTGGTCAATTGCATATGTTTTATGTTTCTGCTTGTTCTGCAGCACAAGATTATATAAATCTGTTTTTAATAAAGTCATGTCTGCAGGTATATTTTTATTCTGTAGCCAATTTACCATTGTCGCCTTTCTATTATTAAACGTAGGAGCTTTGTCCAACTGTAAATTATGGTAGGGTGCATTATCAATTACCAAGACGCTCTTTGCAGGTAAATTAGGTATTAACTTTTCCTCCAATCATTTCGAAAACCATTCTGAAAATTCATTTCTGAGTGGTAATCTCCATTCTTCGAATTTGATTTAAAAATTAATAAAGAATTTTCTACGAATCCTTCTTCACTACCTGCATGAACTATAATTAACCGTTGTCCCTTTCCAATAGGTTTCATTAGTCCTTCATTTGAATCATCATTCCATGATCTTTCTTGAGTATGAGATGAATGTATATATGTTTCATCTAAATATATGATAGGCCGTCCTTGGCTACGATAATTTTTAATAAGACGTAAAAAATCAATACGTAGTTTTTGTATATCATATCGCTCCATAAGTATTTTTCTATTAGTTTTTATCTTTCTCCACCGAAATCCTATATTAATCAAAATTCCTCTTAGAGTTTCTCGACAACCGCCAAAACCTGTGGCGTCTCTGAATTTTTGAGCAATTCGTTCTAAAGTTGGCACAATTTTTTCGGTTGTGTATGTATTTAAAACAATTCTTTTTAAAACGCCTTTATCAAAATCCGATATGTCACTTTTTGGTTTAGTTTTATTCTTTTTTTTTGTGGTGACGCCAAAATTTGAACGTTGTCCTGTAAGAAATATATTGCAAGAAATTTACGTAAATAATTAAATACTTTTTTAAATATATATATATATATATATAAAAAATTAAATATATATATATATATATATATATATAAAAAATTAAATATATATATATATATATATATATATATAATTATTTAAAAAAAAAAATATTTAAAAATTCTTTAAAAATGAGTAATTGTATATTATAGATGATAGTTTATATACACATAATGTGACTTTTATTGTATATTTTTTTGTTTTTTCTTTTTCTTTTTATATATTTTATATTAAATATTTATATTAGTTATATATATATATATATATATATATATATATATATATATATATATATCTATATATATATATATATCTATATATATATATATATATATATATATATATATTTGTGAATAGCTATATTTTTTAGCTAAACAAACGTCTACTATTATTATAATTATTGTAAAAAAAAATTGTTGTAGTGAGAAAGCACAATTTTAAATTTAGATATAACTACAAAATTATAATAAAAATTTACCTTTTTCGATTTCATTTTTTTCGTTATTAATTCGATACACTGATCTTTCGGAGACACCAGTTGCTTCAACTACTTGTTTCACAATTTCACGTATTGTTAACGTATCTCCATATTTACGTTTAATAAAATTATATACATTTAAAACAATTTCCCTACTCTGACTATTTATCGGATGGCTAACAATTTTACTTTTAAATTCCATAATTTTTACCACAGACTACACTAATCAACGCTGCTCAAGATGTAGCAATAAACCAGAGAGAGAAACAAGGGTGTTTGGCTTTTTCATACCCCCACCAGAATTTACAAACTATTGCGCATCGCAATTTTGCTGTCAATTTAGAATAGATATACTGTACATATTTACAGTAACATGGTTGAGATCAGTCTGTTCTTCCTCTCTCAAACTAACTACCACCGGAGCGCTGAAGAATAAAGCCATTTCAGAACTTTTAATGAGTGGGCCGTATTTGTTATAGATAAGGTAACAAATTTCGAAAACTAGATGAATTTGATAAGAATGGCGTGAAAAACAGATGTGATATCATAAACAAAATATTAAAATATAAAATAAATGTAATAATATACATAATATTCCAAGAACAAAAATAATAAAATATAAAGTAAAATATTGAGATATACATATTTGATAGTTTTATAATTAATTTCATATAATTAAAATATATGACTTTACAACAGTTTAAAGAAAGGGTTGGAATTAACTGCACTATAATTTAGAATATATTCACTTTAATTTAGAACACATTCACTTTGATAAAAACAATTTGCACTCACAACAAATATATTGTACAAAAAATCCACTATAATTAACCTAACCTAACCTAAGATTTTACAAGTGGTTTCCCACTTGTAAAATCTGGTGTACATATTTGTTAAAATCCCTTAAAATCCTAGTAAAATTATGGTAAAATACGTAAGATCATGGCAAAGTCTGTAAAATCACGGTAAATCCTTAAAATCCTAGTAAAAATCATGGTAAAATCCTTAGAATTATAGATAAAATCCGTAAAATCTTTAACAGTTCGTAAATATTTAGTGTAGCACTAGCACTATACGATTTAACAGAATGTGTATTTTCGGATAATTTTTAAAATCAAATGTTATTGTTCATAAAAAATCAACAGCGACATAACATATTGCCATTTTCTAAGATCTGTTAATACTAATGTACACACCGAGGTACACACACATTAACTAAATAAAATTTTGTTATACAATGTAACAATTACCACTAACAAGATTTTTAATATATTTTTTTATTAATTCTTTATGACCATAGCTTGATAGCTTTTAGTCAGTTTCCAAGTGGTAGGGAAAGTTATCTACTATAATAGAACATATTAAAACAACGCATGATTATGAAAACGAAGAAACTTTATATAAAAACGGAAACAAATTTATTGGATTTTGTATTGTGAATGAGAATTTATTCAAACAAACCGTTCAGAATCATCAATTTAAGAAATTGTACTATAGTTCCATTCAGTATATTTCGCCGAAGAATTTGGCAAGAAATTTTAAATTTGACCGAGCGTATTATGATAAGTTTAACCGGTTAGGAATGGTTATAACTAGGAATGTAATACCATACTGTTCCGATAAGGAAGCTTTTAATGGTGAAAAGATTGTGCTTTCAGAGGCGACTTTTAATTTAATGAATTTTAAGCATAGTATTGTGAAAATTTGTAATATTAATGAAACTTGTTTTTCTGAGCTTTAATAATGGAAAATAATATTTGTTATTGTATATATATATATATATATATATATATATATATATATATATATATATATATTCAAAATTCTTTATGTCGGGATAACAGTCTATTTTGCGAGAAAAGGAATTAAATAATGCACATAATCTCGATTATAAGTTGTTACGTTCGTTTATTGTTTCTTTCCAATATTTCGAACCCAAATTTTGGTTCTTCTTCAGGGAGTTTCACAACTACAATAACAATATAAGCTAATATACTACATGAAAATTTACAAACAAAAACATGTCAAAATCCACCTATTCTACTTACTTTGAACTTTTATTCGTATAATGGTAACCATAAAGTCGTTTGTTGAATGAACCAATTCTAAATACTAATTGTATAACATGTATGATATTCATTTAAATGTTATTGTTTAGATTTTATTACACAGTTATGCTTTTTTCTTTTTGATATTCTACGTTATTTATAAGCGTTTTTTCTGATGTTCTTATTGCTAATCCAATTTTACATTAAATCTTACAGTTTTACTATATTATAACAGCACACTTAATTCTAAACTAAAAACACAGTTTAAAACAATTTCTAGTCAATTCGGTAAAAATGTAAATAGTCAAAACAACATGTGTTAGTAAAAATTTTTTTCTTTGTTTTTTTATGTTTTTTGGTTGAAGTTATCTTTTCTTAACGAGTTCGTTATTACCTGTACGGCTGCGTTTTTTTAAATAAAATACAATTTATAAATTAATTCAATGTTTATAAAAAAAAAAAATTTTTATGATTATTTTATTTTTATTTTTTTTATTTTTTATTTTTATTTTATTTTACATTACACAACAGACAGAATGCCCAATTACAGTGTAACAAAAAAAAAAAAACAATAACAAAACAGTAAAACAATAAGATAATTATGAACAATTATAAAATTGTGACAAACTGATTTTGACAGATGTTTTAAAATTACCGACAGAGGAACTAAAAATATCGTTACAATCAGTTAAACAATTAAACAAGTGACACATTGAGTAG
This sequence comes from Clivina fossor, assembly GCA_963966155.1. NCBI lineage: Eukaryota > Metazoa > Arthropoda > Insecta > Coleoptera > Carabidae > Clivina > Clivina fossor. The sequence goes on from OZ014551.1 coordinate 38,442,887, forward strand.
ACAGGAGAGCTATGACAAATGTTAGAGTGTACAGATGGAAGGTAAAATGTGTCAGATTGTCTGGAAGGAAATGAAGGAACACGAAAGTTAAGTGAAGAAAGTAAATGGGAGTCGTCAATAAGGTTAATAAGTTTAAAAAGAAAAGTTAGACAAAGAGTAGATCTACGCAAGCGTAAACTATGAAAAGAAAAGGTTTGAAGAAGTTCGGTATGAGAAAAGAAACGTGGAGGATAAGAGTCAAAAGCTTTAAGATGAAGATAATTAAGAAAACGACGTTGGATAGATTCAACAGCATTAATATGAGATGCATAAAAAGGATTCCATATTATGGACCCGTATTCCAGCTTAGATCGAACCAGGGCAAAATATAAAGTTTTAATAGCTTCAATAGAAGTAAAGTTCCGTGTGTTCCGAATTATAAAACCTAGGGTTTTGTAACTGGATTTTGAGATATGGTCAATGTGCAGATGAAATCTAAGTTTTGGGTCAAATAAAATACCAAGATCTTTTGTAGAATCAACGCGATTCAAGTACTTATTTGAGAGAGAATAATCCTAAATGATGTTAGTTCTTTTTCTCGTAAAAGACATTACCTTACATTTGTCAATATTTAAAAAAAGTTTGTTAGTTGTACACCAAGATTCAAGGCTGTTAACATCGTTCTGCAAAGATATACAGTCATTAACAGAATCAATTGAACAATACAGTTTAAGGTCATCAGCAAATAGTAAACACTTGTTGGATATAATCGCAGTAATATCATTGATGAAAAATAAAAATAGTAAGGGGCCGAGATTAGAACCTTGTGGAACCCCAGAATGAGAAGTAAAAGATTTAGAATTATGACCCATATAAGAAACAAATAGAGATCGGTTTTGAAGATATGAAAGAATTAAGGTAGTTAAAGAAGGAGAAAAGCCAAATGAGATAAGTTTATTAACAATAATATTATGATTCATAGTGTCAAATGCTTTGGAAAAGTCTGTGTAAATCACGTCAACTTGTCCACGCTTATCTAAGATAGCGGATGTAAATTCTGTAAAGTTACATAAATTTGTAATAGTAGAACGACGTTCCATAAAGCCATGTTGAAGAGGAGAAAGAAATTGTTTAGATGAAGAATACATAAATTTATATAGAATGGTTTCAAAATTTTTACTAAAATTAGATAACATAGCTATGCCTCTGTAATTCGTAACATCTTTTGAATCTCCACTTTTGAAAATTGGTACGATTTCAGCATTTTTCCAAGCAGTAGGAAATGTTTGCGATGACAAAATAAGATTGAAAATATGATAGAGAGCAATGCAAAATGTATCAGAACAGCCTTTAATAAGAAAGTTGGGAATGAGATCGGGGCCTGAAGATAAATTAGATTTAAGTGAGTTAATAGCACTGGAGATATCTGAACTGGAAATATGTGTTAACGTAATAAAATTGGAGTTGACGGAAGTTATGTTAGAGTATTCATCGTTATCAGGTTCTTTAAAAACGCTAGCAAAAAAAGATGCAAAGGCATTAACAATATCCGGGGGTGTATTGAGTGTATTATATCTGTTATTAATTTTATTATTTAACAATTATACTTTTATTTTATATAATACTAATTTAATTTACTCCTAATTATTATGTTTTTTTTTATAATTAATTTTACTACTGTTTGTTTAAGCAAAGAAAAAGAAACTAAATTTATACACATCAAAGCCTGTCGAACGCACCATTAGACCTTGACCATTACAATACACTACGCGCTATTTTTGAAGTAAATATGCATATATATTCGTTAAATTTTTTGTGTCTGTCTTTTCATTAAGCGTATTTGAGTTATGTTTATTAATATAGTACATTTCAAGAAAAAGTCTTTTGAAATAATTGTTTTCTATAGTTAATACTTCCGGTTGTTCATAACTTACTTTGTGTTTTTCATCTCTAACGTGTACAGCTAATGCACATTTTTTGTTGATCTTAGTTTCATCACTTTTATGTTGGTAAATTCTATTCAACAACTTTTGCGATGTTTGACCAATGTATACCTTTCCACAGTTACAATTTAATTTATATACTGAATTAATTACATATTTATTATCTGTTTTATCTTTTAATCTTGAAAAAATGTTATCAACTTTTTTAATATTTCTTTTGCTAATTGATAGATTTGGTTCTGCTTCTTTGAAAAGCTTAATAAGTTTTGGTGTTAAGTTAGTAATGTTAGAAAAGCATACATAACGTTTTTCTTTATCTTCATCCGTGTTCTCTGGAGTATGTTGATCCAATTGTTGTGTGTTACGTGCTTCTGTACCAGGAGATTGAAATATTAATTTGTTGGCTAATGATTTCGGGTAGCCATTTTTAACACATAAATCTTGTAGATGTTTCAAATTCTTCTGTAATAACGATGGATGACACAGTTTTTTGATTCTATTCTTCATTGCTGTCCATGTGTTCAATTTCATCTTAATTGGATTGTCAGATTTGTAATGAATGTATCTTCCTGAAGAAGTTGGTTTCCTGTACCAATCTAGTTGTATCTGGTTATTCGTGTTTCTAATTACTTTCATATCTAGGAATGATATTGAATTATCAGTTTCTCGTTCTAACGTAAATTGCAGATGCTGGTTAAAATTGTTAAATGTTAGTAATGTTTCGTTTTCTTTATTCAGAGGGACTGACAAAATCAAATCATCCACATATTTATACAGGAAACCTATTTGGAAGTTTAGCTTCATAACACATTCTTCAATCAAGTAATCTAAAACTAATCTGCTCAGTATAGGAGATAACTTGTTTCCCATACCTACTCCAAAAATTTGAAGAAAATGTACTCCATTGTGTATGAAAACATTGTTATTGTATATGAAAGTAATAATTTTCATAAAACTGCATTCATCCATGTTCGTGTATTTTTGTATGACTGTCCAACGTTTGGTAATTATGTTCTTAGTGAGTTCGAACGGTATGTTGATATATAGACTGACTACATCAAGGCTAATGACGGTATAGTTTTCCGGTAATTGGTAATTTTGCATTATTTCCGCGAAATGGAAACTGTCTTTTATATTGTAAATATTTAGTTCATCGCATGTCTTGGTAAGTATTTCCGAAATAAGTATTTCCATATAAACTATATAATTCTGGATGAGGTAACGTTTGGTTTAAATCTTTAGTTTAGATAATTCCCTTCAAGATATCTCTTAGCCAAAGCACTTCTAGTTCCGGATCTCCGATCACTTTACAGAAAATAATAATTGAGTCGCCTTCATACGCCTCTGAACATTGTGGCGTCTTTAGAAATTTCGGTTCTTTCGAATATCAACAGAATTTTTTCCGAACTGTCATGCAAAACTATCCTTATGACATATTCTAGAGAGATGTTATAAATGAATGACATTTGTGTATACTTATATATATATATATATATATATATATATATATATATATATATATATATATAATGATTATTTGTAACGACTAGGAATTTATTGATTAAGATTGATAGTGGGTGTTGTAGTCATAGGTAGGAATGATGTTAATTAATAAATCTCATTTAAGATTTCCACCGAGCTTTCGTAGCAATTTTGCCTACTTCTTCAGGGCGCTACAATCAACATTTTTATTTATAAAACAATCTGGTACATGAATAAGTAAATACATACATCTTTTACCGATTTTTATGTTGAGACAGTATAACGAATTGTGGTTGAAACAAAAAACGTTGTAGAACATATGTTGTTAACAATTAATAGTCAATAATAAATAAATAAATGAACACTAATAACTACACAAACAATATTTCAACAATTTACAAGCGTCAATTTCGTTAAAAGAATAAAAATAAAAATATTATCATAAGTTATAATATAAAATTTATAAATGTAATTTAAAAACTGAAAAATTCCAATTAAAACAAGTTAAATTTTTTTTTTGAAAAAACAATCACGTGACTGAAAATAAAAAGAGAGCGATAAACGATGTTATCGCCATCTGTGAGTAAACACGGTAACAACATGTTAAAATTAATTAATTAGTCAACTGTCAACAAAAACAAAACAAAATAACTAACCTAAAATAATGAACAAATGAACTATTTTAAACAGAAATCATCGATAACAAAACTAACAGAAAACACATTTATTCTTATTAATATTCTACTATGTAACTGGTGAAACATGAATTTTAGGTTTCTTTTTAACAAATTTTTTTATCAAATGGTCATAACTAGAATTTAGGCCTTGGACATCGGTACGCTTATTCATTGTGTTGTCGCATGATTTTATGAAAATCATTTCTAATATGGCTCTTTTGAACGAATGTTGTTCTGTAGTGAGTATGCTAACGTTGTCGTAGTCAATGGAATGTTTATTATTATTAGCATGTATTGCTAGAGCTGTAGCAGTTGCTTTTATCCTAGTATCTGATCTATGTTGTGTAAGTCTATCACGAAGAATTCTACCTGTATTTCCTATGTACGCTAAAGGACAACCTGCACAAGGAATTTTATAAACTAGATTTGGTGTTTTTAACGTTTCATTCCTGTCTTTAAGGTTGGTGTAAACTGATTTAATCGATGCAGTGTTCTTTTTGATAATTTTAATATTATCCCGTGGGATCATATTAATGATATTGTTTGTTAAACCAGGTACATTTGGCAACGTACAAATAACTTCTTTAGTTGTTTGATCTTCGTGGAACAACCAATCTGGAATGACTTCTGTATCTACCATTTTAGGAGTCGATAGAACTAGTTTTTTTACTAATTTTGTTGGGTAGCCATTCTGCTGAAAGAGATTGATAATTGCCTTCAAATTTTCTTGTTTGTGCCTTTCATGCGAAAGCGAGAGAACTCTGTTCTTTAAACCCAGAACAGTGTTAATTTTGACATGCTTAGCATGATTTGAATGGTAATGTACGAGCCGACCTGATGCCATGGGCTTCATGTACCAGTTGGTGGTAACAATATTGCTGGAATCTCGCGTCAGTTTCATATCCAAAAAAGCAATGGAATTGCTGTTTTCTTTTTCAACTGTAAATTTAATATTATCATTGAAATTGTTCAAAATGTTCAGAGAAGACTCAATCTCGCTTTGTGGAATAGCACATATGATATCATCGACGTATTTTTTAATAAAAATTGGTTTCGATTGAAATTTTTGAATGCAATTATCGAGCACGTGATCCCTGACTAGTTGAGCAAATATCGGACTGACAGAACCACCCATAGGACAACCACGAAGTTGGCGGAAAAATTTACCATTAAAACTGAACACTGTATTATCGAAAACGAAATTAATTAGTTCTATGAACATATCTTGCGAAATTTTTGTGTGTTTTTCAATTTCGGTCCATCGTTCGGTTATAACCAATAAAACTAAATCCTTAGGTATATTACTAAAAAGTGATACAACGTCAAAACTAACAAGAACATAATTTTCCGGTAATTTAGTATTTTGAATGAAATTAGAAAATTCAAAAGAATTTTTAACATAATAATCGTTATCTGTATTATATGATTTGATTCAAATATTTTTTATTAATCCTGATATCTTACTGTTTGGCGTGTTTATACAGCTAATGATGGGTCTTAGTTTAATGTTACTGTTTGTAGAATCCAATTTGTGGATTTTAGGTAAACCATAAAATCTAGCACAGACCGAGTTATAGATTTTTAAATTCGCAGCTTCATTACTTGATAAGAAATAGTTGTCTTGTAAGGATTTTATGTATTTGTTCACTTTTTGTTGTATGGTATTGGTTGGTTGGATCCGTTTTTTTATTAATTAACATCATTCCTACCTATGACTACAACACCCACTATCAATCTTAATCTATATATATATATATATATATATATATATATATATATATATATATATATATATATTTATATATTTATTTGTTTCTTGGGATTTTCAGTCAGGCAGAATAAAAACAACTCAATTCATTATGCGCAAGCTTTCAGAAATATTTTTTTTCCTTCCTTAGGCTCTACATTATAACACAAAATAAATAAAAAAAAATGTAAATACAAAAACAAAATAACTCACAATGGCAGAGTTATCTGCAAAGTACTAAGAAACCATGTGATAAAAGGTCCCAATTTATCAATAATATTATTGTAAATGAAACAGATTTAGAGTTGAAACAACAAAATTATGACAACGCAATGCAATGCAAACAAAAACATAAATACAACCAAATGTTATGGCAACCATATGATGGCACTGACAGCAAATAGAAATAGAAACAATGTGTTGCCATCATATGGTTGCCATAACATTTGGTTGTATTTATGTTTTTGTTTGCATGTCAATACGTTTTAATAATTTTGTTGTTTCAACTATGTATGTTCCTGTGTGTCGAGTCGTGTGAAAACGGTCTTAAATTTAAAAATTGACTAGCACGCCCATTTTCATAATCAACTTTAAGTTGACTTTAAGATTTTAACTTAAAGTTAAAGTTGAATTGGATTTCATAATACTACTTTAGCACTTTAGCATCACTTTAAACTAAAGTGAACAAAGATATCACTTTATTTTAACTTTAACCTTAAATTATTTAGTTTCTGCTGTTTCAATTGTCATTTTTGTAATTCAGAATGAATATATATTCGTCCTGTTCAGAAACTGATTCTGATAATGAATATTTCATAGTAAGAAAACGGAAAATTTATAAAAACCGCATTGATAATTTTAATATGTGGACTGATTATGAATTTTATAAGCGATTTAGATTAAGTAAAGCAGCAGTTACCAGATTATTAGAATATATAAATGTAAGAATTAGTTCTAACACCAACAGGTATGTAACTAATATATTGACAATTAACCATGTGTTAAAATTTTGAATTTTTTTATAGAGGTGGCGCTATACAACCAATAACAAAACTGTTATTAACTCTACGATTTTATGCCACTGGAAACATAATTATGTCTGTGTCTGACTTTTTCGGCGTATCTGTAGCATCAGGAAGCAGAATAATTAAAGAAGTTAGTTGTGTCATTGCTTCACTGAGACAAGAATTTATTAAAATGCCAGAAGGTAGAGAAGAACTACAAGAAACAGCTTCGCAATTTTATGATATTGCACGCTTTCCAACATGTATCGGGACAATTGACTGTACCCATATAAAAATTATATCTCCAGGTTAATATCTTTTAAAGAAAATTTATAGAAAGAAATTTAATTTCAGGTGGTGACGATGCGGAAATATATCGAAATAGAAAAGGATACTTTTCTTTAAATATACAAACAGTATCTGATAGGAAATTAAAAATTAGAAATATTGTCGCACGGTGGCCTGGGAGTGTGCATGATCAGACAATATTTAATAACAGTATTTTAAAAAGAAATTTTGAAAATGCACGATTTGGAAAATACCGTTTAATTGGAGACAGCGGCTATGCATTAACAAACTATTTATTTACGCCTCTTCAAAATGTAAACAACGAGGCAGAAAGACTATATAATGAATCTCTGATAAGAACAAGAAATACTGTAGAAAGGCAATATGGAGTATGGAATCGTAGATTTCCGATCTTAGCTATTGGCATCAAAGTCAATATTGAAACGGCAATGACAATCATTGTTGCTACGGCAATACTTCATAATTTTGCAATTATGATAAATGAAACACCTTTTGATGTTGATTCATCTGAAGAAAATAACAATAATGACGAGGATAATAATTTTCATAGTATTGAAAATTGTAGAGCACAACAAACACGTAGTTTATTTATACAAGAACATTTTACCTTATAATTATATTTTATTGAAATGAAAAATGTAATATTCTAATCTAAAAAAGTGTTAAAAATAAAATAAATTCTATTTTTTACAAAAATTAATTATATTATTTATATTATTTTATGAAACAAATTAATTAAAATTGCATATTTGTTTTTCCAACAATTCTAATTGTTTTTTATGTATTTCTTCTTTTCTTCGTTCGTCATTAGTGAAACTGTCAATTTGAACGCAGAGTAACTCTTTTTGCTTTTCAGCTAGCTGATTTTTTAAAGTTATTTCTTCTATTTTCTTTTAAAGCAATTCTTTTTTCATTTTATATAAAGTTTTGTTTTCCTGTGTTTTTGCTGTTGGGTTGTTTGTTATGTCTAATTTTCTACTTTTTTGTTGTTTTAGTAATTTTGGAGTATATGATGTCCAATCTTCAGTTTCCATTACTGGAAATAATAATATTCACATTATGTGGTGCAAAACAAGATATATACTATATAAAATATAATTCAAAGACTAACAGCACTAATATATAGCACTATATATATATATATATATATATATATATATATATATATATATATATATATATATATTACAAAAATAGTAACAGAACAAAGACTACCTTCAATAACACTATTTGAAACTGCGACGTTGATTGGGTTATCTACATCTGTTGCTTCAAAATCAACTGGCACTTCTGTTAAATTTTCTGTGTAGATTGGTATTGGCACATTATTAGCGGCATCATCATCAAATTCATTATGTAATCCAAATACTGTTTTTTTGTTTATAATTTCCAACATTTTCACTAGGACAATATTATCGGTACTTCCAGAAGAACCACCCCCCGTTTTTGTTAAATTTTCCTTATTGATAGCAGCATATTTCCTTGCTTTTGTTTTCAAATTATCATATTTACTTTTTATTTGGTGCAAAGTTCTATGTGGGTTTGAACTGTTATATTCATTTAATATGGTAGACCATGATTTTTCCTTTAAACAAAAAATTTTTTAATAACAATTTCACAAGAAATTATTGTATGCACTTACTCGCTGTTGTGGTGTAAAAGTATTACTATTTTTTGTTTCTATGATATCTTTAAACTTGAAAATTATATTTAGTAAAGATAATTCTTCCTCTTTCGTAAAATTTGTACCCCGAATTCTGTCTTTCGACGTCATTATTTTTTATTTATAATAATTATAATTACAATTACAATTTGAAAAATGACAAACAGCTAATTTTTAAGGTTAGTTATCTGTCAAACTATAAAAGCGAGAGGTGGTCAGGAGTACCAACATACATTAAAATAGTTTAAAGTACACTTTTACTAAAGTTACTATTATGAAAATCGTGAACTTTAAAATTAAAATAAAGTGATAAAGTTACTTTAGTTAAAGTCGTAAAGTGAAATTGATTATGAAAACGGGCGTAAAGGTTAAAAGATAAATTGAAACAATATTTTCAGCATATAAGTAAAACATAAATTTATCGTGCAATAGTACTTAAAATGACCAGCGAAGTTGAAAAATATCGAAGTGAATTTGCGTGTCCAGTATGTTTTGAAATAATGCATACAAAAATTCGCATTCATCTTCTTGGTGCTTTCTGATATTAACAACTGTATCTGTTTTTTCACAGCCGAAACTTGGACATTTAATCTGCATGGATTCTGCTAATTTTTCCAACTTGTAATTACGTCCACCATCAAATGGTCCACGACACTCTGGACACTCAAGACATCTTGATTTACAGAACTCACATATACTATGACCATTTCTACATTTTTCCAATCTGACTTGAAGATCCTTCGGCATTCCTAAAGTATTTGTGCTGCGTCTGATTAGATGTTCTTCGATTAATTCATTCGCTAGTATGCGTAGAAATTTACGCCTGCTCTTAGCTTCAAAATTGTTTCCAATGTACAATATTCTCGAATTTATACACAAACGTTTAAGATGCTGAAGAAAATTACCATAGGCCATCTTTTTACATTACGAGCAACATTATAAGTGGCACACATTTGGTCTACAACATCTACACCACCTTTTGTCATATTATAGAAAGTGACAATTGCTGGTTTTTGTTTAGGACCTGAATCAATATCTATCTCATCATCATATTGTAAACTAGATATCAACAGAACATTCCTATTCTTTTTTGGAACGTAGGAAACAAGAGTTTTTTCTGTCTTAAAAGCAAACAAAACTGGATCCTTCAGGTCTCCTTTTCGTTTGGACCAGTTCTGGTGGTATTTGCGTTTTATTTTTTTTAACGTACCGACGAAAGACAGATTCTTATCTCGCAAATAGAGCATTAAATCTATGCTGCTGAACCAGTTATCGGCTGTAACATTCCGACCTGTGTTATACAGAGGCTCCAATAAACGTTTGACAACATCTGCCTGCTTGTTGCTCACTTGAAATGGGCCCTCTGGTTGTTTTCCAGCATAAACTTCCAGAGTGAAAACATAGAAAAGCTTCGAATCAACAAGAGCATAAATTTTAATGCCGTATTTGGCAGGTTTTGATGGAATGTACTGTTTAAATTTACAACGTCCTCGAAAAGCTTCCAATTTTTCGTCTATACATACATACTCTCCAAGAGAATAACAATTTTTTTGAATTTTGGTTAAATTTATCGAGTAATTCCCTTATAGCTGCTAGATTATCATATTGTAGTCTTGGTGCTCGAGTCTCTATATCGTCAAAACGCAAACATCGCATAAGAAATCTAAAGCGACGTAGAGACATAGTTAACCGAAAATTTTCTATACCATCTCCGGAAGTACTCCACAATTCATCTAAATTTAACCTGTTAGCTCTATATACTCCAGCAAGGTAGAGTAAGCCAATGAAAGCTTTTATTTCAACTTTATCAGTACGAGCTGCATCCCTCGCACGACGAAATTGTGGTTGAATTTTATCAATATATAGATTGGTGTACGTAACTATAATATCCAACATTGAATCGTCAAATAAACATTTCCACGTGTTATAGATGCCAGTAATATTACGAGCAAGTTGTTTAACTCCAGGCAAATGGTTAATAATATTATGTTGTTTTCTTATTTTATAAAATCTTTTTTTATTGAACCATTTTGTTCTACTGTTTTTTCCTATAAATTTTTCCTCATTTTCAATATCAGAGCCTTCTGAAGATGCTTCTTCTTCCGTTTCAGAATCCTTTTCTCTTTCTTCAAGTCCATCTTCTTCATCTTCAGATTCATCCCCGAACTCTTCGTTAAGTAATTCGTCTTCAGAATCTTCCATTAACATTTTACTTAGCTCTTCTACATCTTTCTCATTATCAAATCGATAAGTTCTGCGATCAGTCATTCTAAAATATAAAAAGGGGGTAAAATTATTAACGTGACCAAGGATGGTCGCAAAGTATCTTCTAGATGCATATACTAAAAAAAGTACTTTGTAAACGAACAATAAATTCAGTGGATACTTTATGCTAAATCTAATAAGTGTAGTAAACAAATGTAATCAATAAAACCTTTAAACAAATGTTTTGTAATACTTACGTAAATAGTCGCAATATACTACTAGATACAAATTAGCTGTATCAGACAACGAAACTCCTCATAGCAAAGTTAGATCACTACTAAACCAAAATCACCCTTACGTTACGAGGCTAGACGGAGTGCCATCCCCTCCACTGTTACCGTAAATTAATGGCGTCTAAATAAATATCGTTTGTATCTCTCAGATCGAATGCGACTAACGAAGGGTTAAAGGAATGCGAACAATGTCCATGGAAAGGAAATTTACGTGCTGCAATTGAACATCTGAAAACGGAGCATAAATATGTAGATGTATTCACTCAATATGATTATAAAGACAAATACATTAAATTTATAATCGTAAATGGAAATATTTTTAAAGAAGTATACAATTTTTTTAATAATTGTGAATATTATAGTTCTATACAATATTTCGGTCCAAAAAAATTATCCAACAATTTTAAATATCGTCAGACATTTTATAACAAATCTAATGGTCAATTATGTAGAGTTAATATATGTAATGTTATACCATATTGTTCAGACAGTCAAGCATTTAATGGTGATTTGATATTTGATTCAAAAGCATTTTACGAAACAGTAACTAGTCGTATAACAATTTTAAATGCGAATGAATACTGCTTCTTCGGTCTTTAATAACAAACACACACATATATAATGTATTAATTTATGTATAAATAATAGTTAAAACATTGAAGTTTTATTATTTAGATCCTTTGCTTGATAATATTAATATTTTTTTTAGTAATATCAAAGTTATATTTTACAAAAAATTAACCAATAATTTAATTAAATTACACAAATGACATTACAGTAAATAATCAACATATAGAAACAAATCACTAGGTAACAATAGATACCTATAGATTATACAAATTTATAAATTTTTAATTAAAATAAAATTATATACATACAGAATCACACCACGTATGTGTAAGGTTGTGGCACAAACTCAATCCATTACGCAGTATTTGAAACATTTTAATCACTTTACAATCTAGAAACTGCTCTATTTGTCATGGTAATACAATGCTTTGTTTTCGCATATAAACTTTTCCAAATAGTAAATTTAGAATTTTTGAGAAGGGTAATAAATTAATTTTACTATAAATATAGTGCAGATTCGAATAACAATTCTTGTTGATACACTGTAACATGTCACTTAAGATCTATTTCATTCGATAGGTAGAAAATACGCCCACATTTAAGCTAGAAATAGTAGTAGAATAGTAGTGCCAGTTCATAGATTACTCTATTTCGATAGCGAAATATACTGAAAAGACAATTGACATAGATGAGCATACATGAGAACCTCATTAGTATAGTGACAAATACGACACTCTCGGATGTATTCTAAATGCAGTCCGTTAAGAATAACAATTCGTTAATATAAAAAAATTTGAGATTCCTTAAGAAATTCCGTTGCTATATAGTAAGTTTTTTTTACCGGATTTCAGAATTTTGTTGATGGAATGAATTCAGAATATAAAGGTTTATAAGTTTCGAGATAAAATCGTTTAAAGATTAGCTATAGCTAGATAAGATTACATATAGCTAAATATAATATTTGACAAAAACTCTACTAGCCTGTAGTATGTGATTAGTCATTTTCCTACTATACGCAATTGGCTATTTATACATACAGTATGTATACGCAATTGGCTATTTATACATACAGTATGTATACGCAATTTGCTATTTATACATACAGCATGTGTACAAGTTAGCAACGCCAAAACCGCCAAAACCACGCATTCAGCTAAACCTAACACCCATGTAATATTGTATTAAAACAAACTTTTCCGCTGGGAACTGTAAAGTAGCTATGAGTGACGTCTTCCGTGCAATTATATTCATTTTATAGGTGTAGTAGCTTGATAAGAGTTAAGTTATAGACAGTGGCTATTTATACATACGGTGAATAAAATTGTCAATTTTTAACATTGCCTCTTGTAATGTTGTTTCAAAGTTATCAGGTTGAGAAGTATCTTTTCTCCTTTTCGGTTGAGAAGATACAACTGCCGTTGTCTGCCGTTTTCGGTTTTCGAGGGATTGTGATTGGATGGGTTTGGATGGTGCATTTGTTTCAAAACCGTCTGGCGCAGTGTCCGGTTGTAATGTATCGTTTCGTTGTGTCATATGTGATGGTAGTAATGAGTCTTGTGATGATGAGTCGTCCTGCGATAAATCTAGTCGTGTCGATGAGTCGTCCAACGAAAATTTTTGTGTATAGTAGTTACGTGTCGTTATGGTGTTGTCTTTTGATGTACCTGGTTGTGATATGTCGTCTCGTACAGTATTTGTATGTTAGATGATTGCTAATGAATCATACGGGTCGTAATTATATGTCTCAGCGCGAACCTCCTCCATAACTGATGACAACGGTTGTTGTTCCCGAAGTTTATCAACGCCATCAGATAATCTAAAAATTCATAATAATAAGTGGTTATATTCGTTGTTTTGCTTACAAAATTAAACTGAAATACACTTACTTTCTTCCAGCAATTTGCTTCTTCAGGAACCACATCTTTTCCATTAACCGCCAGCTATTATCCTTGGCGCTGGCACCAGACGGTTGATGACGAAGGAGTCGGGAAAATTTTTCTCGCAAAAAGGACCATTTTTTTTGCACTATACCGACTGAAAATATTAAATTATATTATTCAATTATATATTTTAATAATTGGAAATACTCACCATCGTAATTCATGTAATCGGCAATTTCTTGCCATACATTTGCTTTGAATTTGGAATTACGATAATCCATATTTTGCTAATCATTCAGGACCTCATTGCTTTTTACTAAGGAAATTAGTTGTTCATAATCAAATCCCTTTTGATTTTCCATTTTCAACTACTGAACTACTAAACTACAAACCACTAAACCTCAAACTACATTCATAAATACATAAATCTAAAATATTTATAATTTCTAAATATATCAAAAAAATAATTAATAATAATATACAATAAGAAATAAAAATAAAATGTATTCTAAATTAAAAGTAAACAATAAATAATAATATATAATAATAATAATATATAATACGAAAAAAAAAATTAAAAATTATTCTAAATTAAAAGTAAACAAAACAATAAATAATAATATATAATAATAATAACATATAATAAAAAAAAATGAAAATTAATTCTAAAAGTTCTTTGGGGGCCAGCTTCGGTATCCGTGTTTCCGGGCGGGGGTGAGGGAGGGAAAAAATAGAAAATTGGCAACAACTCAAGGTAGAGTGAGAGAGAAAATTAATGAAATTATATTTCAACTGGAAAAATAATATATATATATATATATATATATATATATATATATATATTTTATTTTCTTATTACTTTCAACTAAAAACACATTTAACACTTGATACACTTGATACTTCAAACATTTATTTAATTCCAATCACGGCTTAATTATCAATTAATTACGTTTGAAAACAATAACAGAATTTTATAACCCAAAACATATGACACATATACATATTGGGATTTAAAACAATCAAAACTCGTTTTTATTAGCAAGAAACATTACAATAATTACGTAAATAAATCATTTTTTCCAATAATTTTTATTGATTTGATTGATTGAGTGTTTTCATGTACATTGTTACGAATGCCAATTTTTGACCAGGCAAGCTCACGGACACTTTCGGCCAGCATATCTCACGATTTCTCGGCATTTTATTTAAACATATTAAAATCTATCTTTATAGCGTTTTTTCGTTTATTTGTGTAATAGAACAGGTAAAAACTGTAAACTAGGTCAGATAAACGTACAAATAAAAAAATAAAATAAAATTTTATTTTTGTGTAATGTTAATTTTTTCTGTCGATCTGTACCTCATCACAAATTTATTTAAAAAGAATTATAATAAATACGAACGTAAATCGATGGAAGGCTGTTTTGTCATTTTTAATGTTAATAATTTATTTTTAATATATCCTTTAAATTGGATATCATATTTTATTTATTATAGGAATGTTAAATTCTCATATTATTTATTTTAAATACATTTCAATGACTGGTCAATATATTATCTAATTTTAAATGTAATCTATTATCAAATATTTATCTTATCATCAAAATTTTCATACAGTTCGTTGTCGAATTCTACAGCTGGAGGAGATGGCATAAAATGCCATCCCAAATAACTTTTGGCAATGAGTCCGTGGAAATTGTGCTGGAATCACTACTTCCTGTGTCACCTACACTTTTATCCGACTCTTCTTTTAAATGTTTTATTTTTTGTTTAATTTTCACTTGCACACCTATTTTCGGTACTAGCTTTTTGATATCTTTATCTTCCAGCATCAACCTTTCAGTGGTCGCGCGATTATTTTAAACATTAGTAGTCGCGCCGGTATTAGAGTCCGGCTTTTTTTTTCTCAAGATTTGATAGAAATTTTTGAAATCTGCTATTATGAAAGGGTTTTTATAACAAATGAAACACAAAAAAATTAAGTTCGAACAAACTTTATTTGTTAATAAATTGTATAAACAATTAAAACACCTGCTTTATTCTTTTTAAATGCAGTACAAGAAAAGTTGAAAAAAAAATTGCATCAAAATAAAAAATCTAACTATGTAGAATATAAACTCGGTGAACATTAATGAATATAAAAAATCAGAAAAAATAATGTTTATTCATTTTGGAAAGCATTTTCCCGACAGGTACGACATATGGATATTGTATGCTCCAAGCACATATACTTAGAGCATTTGAAGCAGCAAAATCTCGTTAAAAAAACCTCTTTAGAAAAATATACTATAATTTTTAATGGTTCTTAGAATATACATACATCGTAAATGCCCCATTGGGCCTCTACCCAAAACAGTAACATATCGTGATCTTAAAATGAGTTTAGTGACTAAACAATTCGATTAGAATTGCATCCGGATGAGAGTGCAGATAATTCATTAGATAATAGTTTGCATGCTAGGAGACTAAATAGATCCCAGCCACTGAATCTACAATTTCGGTTTAATTAATGTATTGTTAATTATGTTTGGGTATTAAGTGAATTTGCCATGAACAAATATCTATCGTGTAATTTTTAAATAATAGAAATTTACTTATAGTACTAAGTGGATAGATTGTATCTAGCATACAAGCTCAACGTATATTTGTCGGTTTGCTTACAAAGCAAACCGACCAAAAATTATGAGCGTGTATGCTACGTTAAATAACATTTTCGTGCTTTATTTTCTTATTACAAACTTGTGTTCCTTCTTGGAAACGAAGGTTTGATGAATATGAATAATACATTTCTTCCGTTATATTTATGAGATCAATTTCTTCATCTTCCATTTGTTTTCAATAGAATTTTCTCTATTATTATTATTATAATATTATTATTATTATTATTATTATTATTATTATTATTATTATTATTATTATTATTTGTATTACAAATAAAATATTAATTTTTCAAAAAAATTGTTATGTAAGGTATTAATATTTTCATACTGCCGTATATGTAATAAAAACTTCAATTAAAAATCAATTATATAAAACAAATAGGGGTGCCATTTCAAAAAAAGTTATGATAACGTTTTAAAATAATTAATTTTGTTCCAAACTTTATGTTCACTCTGTATAGAGATTATCCAAAGTTCATATTTAGAAATTTTCCAATAAACATATAACAAAAATACTAAAATAAACAATAACAACGAATCTCAGAGAACCACAAGGACAATGAAAATAGCTGCTGAGACAGCTGATGAAACATCAATTGGCAATAATTCGAATCAAACAATTTCATTCCGGTTTTTCTTTCAATCACAATATGCGCATTTTGCCGAGATGGTATTTCTTTGAGGTTCTTGAGAAACAGGTGGGTAAAAATCTTCCAATCTAGATTTTAAACTTCGTGGATGATTAGTCATGGTAGCGCGTACTCGTAGCTGTGGTTGCATTAATGCATTTGCTAGACCTCGTACAAATTTTCTTCGCAAGATACTGATATTAGGGTTGCTAGCAGTGTAAATTACTTGTTAGTTGATTTTGGCGATGTTCAGCATGGCGTAGAAGATCACCATTGACCACCTTCGTGTGTTTCTGGAACAACTGTAGCTAGTACTTAATTTGTCGACCACGTCTACCCCACTGTTGGTACTATTATAAGCCATAACTATTTCTGGTTTTTGTAACTCTCCTGTGTTTTCATCAATGTCGCCGTTATGATGCATGGTAGACAATAAAAGGACGTTTTGCCTGCTTTGGGTATATAAGAGACGAGAGTACAATCACTTGTAAATCCAAACATACTAGAACGAACTGGACTTTAGCAGGTTTTGAAAACTCCAACGGCAACTCCCGCTTATTTTTTCTGATGGTGCCAATTACGGTAAGTCTATGATTAGCAAGTAAAGTGTTGGCAAGGGTGTATGACGTAAAACAATTATCAATCGTAATGTTCTGTCCAGAACCAGAAATTTGGTTGCAAAGACGAAGGACAACGTCTGTTGGTTTATTTGATAGCTGATAAGGTCCGTCCGGCTGTGCTCCTACATATACTTCCATCCTGCTTGTAGAAAACATCTTAGCATCTTAGAAATTGCATATCCCTCTGAACGCAGGTAGCATTTCGTCAACAGTTACAAATTCTGATAGATTGTAACCATTTTGACAATTACCGATAAACCATTCCAAAACTGTACGAATCGCAGCAAGTTTGTCGGTTGCTCTTCGTTCTATGCGAGCTTGCTTTTCATCAAATCTAATGCATCGTAGTAAAAATCTGAATCTTTGATGGGACATAGTAAGATGAAACATTTCTACACCGTAGCCCATCTCTTTTCCATAAATCTTCTGTATTTAACCGATTTGCGTGACTAACACCGGCTAAATAAAGGAGTCCAAATAATGCACGAACCTCAATTGGGTTGGTAGGATTGATAGCTCAACTGCGTTGATAATTTTCCGCCACTAATTCTATAAACATATACAGAAATGGTTTTTCACCTGTGTGTTGGGAGTAATTGTGTTGTATGAAATGTTGGTTTTGTGCAAATGATTTTGTACACACGTATGGCTTCTCGCCTGTGTGCGTAAGGATGTGACTCTTTAAATGCCCATTTTGGGCAAATGATTATTTGCACGTTTTACACTGATTTGGTTTTTAATTAATGTGCGTACGTTTATGTCTAATGAAGTCTGATGGATTTTTAAACGCTTTTTCACAAATGTTACATTCGTAACTTTTTTTTGACATTTTGAAGATATGCACTGCACTGCACACTGTAGACCGTAAAAATGAATCTCAAAAACGACAATATCAATATGACAGTCAGTGCGATACTGTTATACTGCTGATAGATACAATACTGATTCGTTGTGAACAATACTGAACAGGTACTGACATAGACAACAGCGATACTGAACGATACATGTTTAATTTTATGTATAAAAATGCTACTTCAAAAACATCTATATTACACACACTTGTGTGTTTTGTTTTGTATTATATTAAATTTGAGTATGAGATTATAAGTAATATGTTGATTTTATAATCAGATTTATGTTACAAAAAAAAATTATGTTATTCCTTAAGTTCACGAACCTCAATTGGGTTGGTAGGATTGACATGTCAACTGCGTTGATAATTTTCCGACACTGATTCTATGAACTTATTAGTACAGTCAACAATAATTGTAATAATTTCATCATTGAAGAAGTTGTGCCAGGTTTCTGTAGAATCTTTCAACAATTTTGTTTTTGATAATGAATCGGGTAACCTTTTTACAATATTTTCTTTTATGGTTTTAACATTTATCAGTTTTTGTACATGTTTCTTCCATTGGCTGGTTTTATTTTTCCCTAATACGTATAACAGAGTTAGCAACGATAAACAGTACTGTGTTACTTAGTGTTACCTATGTACGATAAAGAGATGCTGTTAGAAATATCATTCTCATCATCCTCTGAAATGTCCTGCTCAAATTCGCTATCATGAATTAGATGTTCTTCATGATCTGATTCGTCTGCATCAGACAAATCATCATAAATTATTTCATCATCGGTTACCACTTCTTCTAGCATTTGCCTTAGTTGCTCTTGCCCTTTTTCGTAGGAATATATGGCGGCTAACGTTAAAAGGATTATAATAATTCATAATTAATCATTATTGATACACAAACATACCTAATAATTCAGAATACGAATCAATACAGAAGTGGTCGCCCCGGTCTCACACACCGGCTGGAGCTCACAGATGCGACACCTAAATCACGCTGCGCTCAAATTAGCACTAAAGATGCACTTCTTCAAACATGAGAGCTAGTTAAGGTGGGAGATCCCCACCCCTGAATGATATCCTATTACGTCATATTAACACCGTGCGCGACCACTGGAAGGTTAAGGGTGCCTCTATATCGATATCTTCATATAAAATTGTCAGGCAATTCAATCGCCATATGGGGGGGTGTTGATTTGCTAGATAGCATAATTAATTAATTAATTAATTAATTTAATTCTAATAATGGTAATCGTTACGTATACAGTATGGCCTTTCTGGAGCGAATGTCTATTGTCACTATTATGTGTTCCACCTCCTGCAGATTGGTCGCGAATCTCATGCGAACATCCAACTATTACCCGCAAGATTCGAATAACGAATATCAACCATTACGAAGACCAAAACTGACGATTGACGAAGTGTTGAGTAATAATAATAATACAGTTCTATCAACGGTTGCAGCTCACGAAACTAAAGATAGCATAATTGGCAGACATAAAATCAAAATGAGATCAAGGAAATAGTACATGAGACTATTTTATCATTTGCTTGACATAACTGTCATAAATGCTTGGCTCTTGTACCGACATGGTAGATAGATTTGATAGGAAAAAGCAAGAAAAAATTAAAGTTCCCTGTCCCACCGTTGTCAGGCATGGTAGATAGATTTGATAGGAAAAAGCAAGAAAAAATTAAAGTTCCCTGTCCCGCCGTTGTCAGGCAATTCAATCGCCATATGGGGGGTATTGATTTGCTAGATAGCATAATTAATTAATTAATTAATTAATTTAATTCTAATAATGGTAATCGTTACGTATACAGTATGGCCTTTCTGGAGCGAATGTCTATGTCACCATTATGTGTTCCACCTCCTGCAGATTGGTCGCGAATCTCATGCGAACATCCAACTATTACCCGCAAGATTCGAATAACGAATATCAATCATTACGAAGACCAAAACTGACGATTGACGAAGTGTTGAGTAATAATAATAATTTATAATTATAAAATTTATAATTAACTTGAAAATATTACGTGCAAAACTAACTATATACAAACTTACGAGCAAATCGGTTTAAATTTTACATGAAAGAAGATAGAAAATAAGAAAATTTATATGCAGAAACAGTATTTTATATATAAAATTTATTTCTATATTCTTATTTCACTATTTTATACATCAATATCAACTGCCAGTTTAGTTTATTCGGTTCTCCAAGAAGGGATAAGAAAGTGAGACTGAGATATTTTTAGTTTATTTTTGGAAAGGGCTTATAAGGAACTTCTGTTTTGTTGTAATAAATTATAACATTAGTTTGTTAGTCTGTTTATTACGAAGTAGTATGTTTCGATTTTATTAATAAAAATCATCTTTAGCAAATAACGAATATAAACAACAAAACAATCATTTCACCAATCAGGTACAAAGAAGTTACATGCCTTGTAAAATTGTATCAAAAAGAATATCGTCTAATTCAGGGGTGGGCAACCTTTTGTATAACAGGGGCCAGAATACGATTTACGTTTTGTACGCGGGCCGTAGTAGTTAATTGACACATTTTTATTACTTATATTTTTTTTCTGAAAAATAAAAAAACAATATTGAAACAAAGTTAATTAAATACTACATTTATTTCTCTTATCATTTATATTGAAATACAAAGAAATGAAAAAAATAAATAAGTATTAATCACAAAACAATAAATATAAATGAAAACAAATTTTAATTAATGCGACTTCTGGTGCTGTATAGATTTTGATAGCAAATCAATGTCCGGTTCGATTTGTGTAGTGCTTAAACGCAAGTTGTTTTCTAAACCCGTATCAGTTATTGAAGTTCTGTACTTCGATTTTAGATACTTCATTTTGGAGAAGAGCTGTTCACAACGATAGGTCGAACCAAATAAAGAGTAAATATACTTTGCGTTGTCAACTAAATTCGGAAATTCTTCAGCCGGCAGATTTTTATAAAACTCGTGCAAAGGTGTCATATTAAATCATTCTCTTAAATCTGTTCTCTCTTTGAGATCCAAAAGTTTCATTTGAAACGTTTCTAGAGCATTTTCGATTTCAGTGATGGAAAAGGGCAAATTAAATAAATGAAAATAAATACTTTTCTTGTCGAAATCTTGAAAACGTTCTTCAAATTTTGAATAAAGATTTTTGATTTTTCGAATGTTTACCATTTTTTTTACTTTTTATTTGGAATAGCAATATTTTGCATTATTCTTTTTGTTTTATGTGGTCGATTGAGATAGTTAGTTCTATCTTTAATTTTTGATACTAGACTGTGGGTACCTTCTACGGTAGTGACACCATCATCATCTTTATCCAGAAACATTAATGGGAATTTATCTACAACCCTTTTCGCAATTATTTTAATTGCTGATATAGAAAAATGTATGTTAATTTTTCTCATTATCGAATGATATTCTTTTTTTTCCCAATAAACAATGATCTATTGTTTCTTTGCTTAAAGATTCAAATGGAAGTGGCAAACTATACCATGTGTTGTCGTTGATCCTAGAAAGTGAATCATTTTCCGATAAATCGGATAGTATTTGGCTATTTGTATTGTTATTGAGAGAATCTAAATCATCATTAGAATATAGATATTTTCTTTTTATTTTTTGTATTAAATTCTTTCACATCTACCGAACAGAAGTAGCAGTCGGTTGTGTGATTTTTCTGTTCACGCCATATCATAGGAATGCCAAAACAAAATGAGTTTTTCTTACCCTTAAACCACAAACGAAGATCTTCCTCACATCTTCTGCACACCTTATGCGGAGCCCATGTTTTGTCTTGATCTCCAAGTTTTAATTTGAAATACGCAAAATAAACTTTCTTCACAAACGCACTTATGTTTCTTTGTTGACTTTTTACTGTGTATTCACCACATATATAACAGAAACTGTCGGGAGGAATTACACAACCTCTGCGAGCCATATGCCAGAAATAAAATAACAATTACAGTATAGTTTGAATGCTGAATATAAACTGAGTGTAGCATTAGATGGTCAGCGAAATACTGAACTTATTTGCTTGTTGAAACATGATCTAATCCAACATCAGATTGTTTATATTTATTCCTAGTACCCGAGATAACAAGTATAAACATGCTAAACCTCTTCAGTAATATTGCTCACTATCAACTTTTAACCCGTTTCGACACGATCATGCGACCAAACTACTTTATCCACTACCCCCTACCACTACTCTCTTCAACTATTAACATTTTTTTTTTATTTATTGCCAAGTTCAGCTACAATTGATAGAATTAATGTGAGCAGTCTTAATTTTAAGGCCACTTTTTAAATAAAAAACAGAATATTAAATTTTAAGGTAATTAGAAATTTTACGCTAAATATAAAGAAAAACTTGAGTGTAACAAAAAAAAGTGACGTGATGGAATGTTTTTGGTATTTTTTTCGTTTTTACCAAGTTGAAATCTATAAGAAAATATATAAAAATCCTATGCAGTTTTTTACTTGCAGACCTGTGTTATTGCTGTTTATTTTATTTATAACACGTTTTTTTTTTTTGTTTTAATATCATTTTTTTGTCCAAAATTAAAATTAAATAGCAATGCTGAATGATCGGCAATACCATTTACAATATTTATCTTATAATTATTTGTGTTTATGTTAGTAAAAATATTATTAATACATGTAGCAGATTGATTTGTGATTCTGGTATAATCTGTAGTTGTAATATGCAAACCGTAGCTGGTAAACAGAAGCTAAGCTGTACATTTAAAGAGCTATTATTTATAGTGTGAAAATGTGAAAATAATTATTTTACTATTGCTTTTAGTCAATACAGTTAAGAGAATGTCAAGTCTATCTAAAAATATATTTATGTCACCATTACCTGATCTGTATAGGCTAATTATTATTAAATTTTGTTTTTCTAATTTAACTCCAGTAACTTTAAAATCTTGCTCAATTGAATAGCTTTTAATGTAATCTAAGTTAGTTGTTTTAATATTGCAATTAGCAAATATTGCAACACCGCCATGTTCTTTAATACTCCTGCAAAAAAAAACTACTAACAATAATTATTTAGTTTATTATAAATAATTTCATTATTCCTTAACCAGTGTTCTGCAATGCATAAAACGTCACAGTCATTTAAATAATCCAATAATAATTCTAATTCTAATAATTTATTTTTTAGGGATTGAACATTTAGAAATAGAATTTTATTAGATAAGCTTTCCGAACTTAAATTGATTTTTTGTTTATTTTTGGTATCATTGATATCTATGGTGCCACTAGATGAATTTTCTTCATGTTTTTCTTTTTTGGTTGCGTTATGTTTTAGTGTTTGATTTGGCCAGTTTTCTAAAAATATAACGTCTTATTATTACTCCTTTTGGCCAAAATTCCGGGTTTTCAATCTTCTCTTTAGCCTCAAAGTCGACTCCTATTTTAAAACAACAATTTTGTCCTTTCGTATTTACTTCTTCACAAATAACATCCTGCGTTGGGACTTTTTTTTTAATATAGTCGGCTACCACAGTATTCGCTGTGTTAGGTTTTACTTTACCTAGGAAAAACCAGGCTTTTTTTGGCGCCTTCTAGTGTAGTAGATTCTCTGTTTACACCTACTAAGGTGTTTTGTTTTGCTTTCTTTTTAAATCCCTTTTTCTGAACCATGGTCCATTTATTTGTTTTATTCTCATTTGAAATGCCGCTCAAATTGTCAAAAGCTATAATTTATGTGGGCATTAGGAGATACTTTTCTGAAAATTTGATCAAAATCGAATAAATAATGTAGCCACAATAAATTTTTAAAAAATTTTGTGATTTTTTTTCGATAAGTTGGCAACACTGTATTTTGTTAAAATTGCATAATTTATTTAAGCACTAAAAAAACTTTTATGAAAATTTGATTAAAATCGGTTAAATAAAATGGTTATAATAAATTTTTAAAAATTTTACTAATTTTTTCTCGGAAAGTTGGCAACACTGTATTTTGTTAAAATTACATAAATTATATGAATACTAGGAGAATCTTTTGTGAAAATTTGAGTGAAATCGGTTGAATAACATGGCCATAATAAAAATTTTAAAACTTTCGTAATTTTTTTCTCGGAAAGTTGACAACACTGAATATTAATAAAATTATGTAATTAATAGGAGCATTAGGGAAATCTTTTCTGAAAATTTGATCAAAATCGGATAAATAATGTAGCCACAATGAATTTTTAAAAACTTTAGTAATTTTTTTCTCGGAAAGTTGGCATCATTGGAAAAAACCAAAACCACATGACCATCTTGGGCACTAGGCAAATTTATCCTGAAAATTTCATTATAATCGGTTGAACCGTCTAGGAGAAGTTGCGATCACAAAATTTTGTCTGAGGACCGAGCGATCGAGCGAGCGAGTTGACGACGCACATCCATACACCCACATAAACTAAGTTCAGATTCGTCATCTAGAGGCTATATGAAGGCATTTTATACAAGTTTTTTTTTTTTTTTGAAAATGTTACAGACACCGTACCAAAAAACACTATACTACTTTTTCCTTGCAGTCAAAGTAGTAAAAATACGATACATTTATATTACTTACATGAACTAATATTGAAATGTTTACACAAATATTATTAACACTTTTATTACAGCGAAACGACTGTTCTTAAATAACCAAACACCAGTTTGCGCTCAGCTGATTTGTATATAACCCTCTGCTAGGGGATAAATTGTTTTTATGGCTAAATTCATAAGTTATAAATTTTTTGTCATAAACATAATATCATAAATGTTTTATTATTTTTTGTATATTATAGTAATTTCATTATATTTAAAATATTATACTTGATATTAAAATGATTTAAAAAATATAGATAAATTAAATTTTCAAGGTTTATTGTTAATATTTAATTTGAACAAATTATTGAAATAAAAAATAAATATAATAAGTATAATATAATATATTCATTTACAGATATTCAGTCAAAAGATTTGTTATCTTTAAAGAAAATATAAAATTTGAAACAATATAGATAGGTTTAACAACACAATTACTAAGAAAAATATTTAAGAAGTGTAAATATTTGTATATATGTAATAAATATATATATATATAAAATATTTATGCTTACCAGCAGCTGGATGTAATATCGTTGGCACGGCTCCACGATTTAATTTAATTTTTAAATATGTTCGGAAGCATTTATCTTCAAAATGTAAACCACATATATATTGGTTAAAAAGCTTCTTTTCTTTTTCTCGATACCTTATTTCATCTTGCTGCATTTTTATCTGTATTTGTTTTTCTTTGTGAATAGCTTTCTGGCTATTTTATTAAAAGTTTTATATATATATATATATATATATATATATATATATTTATGAGCACGTGTGGTTTGAGGTGTACTCAAAAGATATTCTACATCCATGTTTTCGGTCCATTGTTTTAAAAGATTTTCATCCCGAGACAACGTAAAATATCCAATCCGTGGATATTGAATATTGTTGCTTCTGCAGCCTGGTACGACACAGTAAATGGTTCTCATCTAAAACAAAGTAAATATTATGTTAAAATTATCTATTTTATTATAATTTCATAAAATAAAATAGTCCAACTTTCGATTTATGTTCTGTAAATTTTGTATTTTATTACTGACGTTTTCATAAAAATATTTTTACAATGTTGAAACGTTGAAACATTGTATGAAGTTGTGTAATTTCATTGAATTATCAATTGTGAAATTTTTTTTCTTAGTTTAATTTAACAGAATCAAAAGTAAAATGAAACAGAAATATAAAATAATTGCTTAATGCAGTGGTTTCCAAACTTTATTTTACCACGGCTCCCATAAAAATATTTGATCACATGGCGCCTCTCTTCCATTTTATAAAATAATACAAACACAAAAATTTTTAGTAATAAAAAATTTATTAAGATAAACTCTTATACACAAGAAAAAACGAATAAAAATATTTTATTATTGTCGCTTAATGAGATGGATGTGCTTGCCTATTAGCGCAAAGTTTATCGAATCTCGGTGTCATTGATGAGATAGCTACACGAGGCTCCTTTTCTATAACCAAACGAGCACGATATTTCGATTTTATTGCAGCTAATGCAGAAAATCCTGTTTCGCATAAATAAGATGTTGCGAACGGCAGCAATACTTTTAAAGCTTTATTTGACAAAATATTATATTCACTCTTAATATCTAGCCAAAATTGAATCAGAGATACATTCTGAAATTTTTGTTTTAAAGAAGTATCACAAGATAATTCAATCAAGTTTTCTTTCTCAATACTTGTTAATTCAAATTCGTCATCTTCTTCGTCGATAAATGGATTCTGTATCCACGCATATTTTGTAAAATCAAGATCATCAAAATAATTCGAAAAATGAATTAACAAGTGTTCAACAAATAGATTTTCGTTTGCTTCTATATTAACTTGGGCGCATAAATTTAAAAGTGGAAACATGTCAAACCTATTTTTTTCCAAATTTGTCTTCCATAGCTCCATTTTTTTTATGAATGCTTTCACTTTATCTTTTTGAATCAATAAATGCATTTGTGGCCCTTGCATCGATTTATTAAAAACACTCAATTTTCCAAAAATTTTCACCAAATAGGTAAGTTTAATAATAAAATTATCTATCATCCCTAAACATATTTGCATCCTCATTATGATTTTCTTCGAGAAAAATTGCAATTTCTTCTTTGAGTTCAAGTACCCTCTGAATCACTTTTGCACGAGATAGCCAGCGCACTTTACAATAGTACAAAAGTGAGATGTAAGCAGCTCCCATATCTTCACACAGCTTTGCAAGTAACCTAACTTTTAATGGACTGTTTTTTATGTAGTTTACAACTTTCGTTACTTTTGTAAAAACGTAGTTAAGTTCCTCACTCATATTTTTTGATACGAGAGCTGCTCTGTGGAGCATGCAGTGCGTCCAGAGAACATCGGGTGTTGTCCTTTTAATTAGTGCTTGAAGGCCAGTTTTGTGTCCTGACATTGACTGTGCACCGTCTGTACAAAGCCCAATGCAATTATTCCACAATATGCCGTTCTCATCAAAAAAATTGTCGATTATATTAAAAATTTCAGTGGAAGTGGCTTTGCCAGGAATGGGTTTGCAAAATAATATATCTTCAATATTATTCTCTTGAACATATCGAACATATGCAATTAAATGTGCGTCTTTAGCTATATCGGTTGCTTCATCTACTTGTAAGGCGAATTTTGAAGTGCGCATCTGAGAAACTAATTGATCGCAAAGATCGTCAGATATATCATCGATTCTTCTGCCAACAGTGTTATCAGCAAGCGGTATTTGTCGCAACTGTTTTGCATATGATTTGCCAAACATTGTTTTGACCATATCAATAGCTGCTGGCAAAACTAATGTTTCTCCTATTGTGTGTGGTTTTTTAAACTTCGCGATTCTGTAAGATACTAAGTACGATGCTAGTAATGCATTTGATGGAATATGAACTATTTTTTTAAACGTTTGCTTTTGTTTAGTGAATTCAGCCAATTTTCTTTGAAAAAATTCTTGGGACTTGCCAACGTATTGAGAATGCATAGTTTTAATGTGGCGTTTTAATTTTCCGGGTCTCATACTATCAGCAGCCAAAACTTTCGAACAAAACAAACACATTGGTTTTTCCACATTATCAGTAATAACACTTGTAAATCCGAACGATAAATAAGATGAATCGTATTTTCTTGTCTTGGGAGTTCTTCCTTTCTGATTTATACTACTTGTGCCAACATCAGATTCTTCATTATTAGAGGATTTTCTCTTATAACCAGTCAAGAACTTATCCATTTCTCTAAAAATATTAGAATAATTAATTTATTGTTCTTAAAAAAAATGAAACTTAAGGGGGTAGTACACTCTGTCGGCCTGAAAAAAAGGTGATTTTCGGGATTTTTTTTAAAGATAACTATAAATGTATGACAAAAATGAAATACATATGTTTATTTTACCGTTTTTCGGCTACAAAAATTAATTTTTTGGCCTACATTGGGCAACTCCTTCGGCCGATACACCAGGTGCAGCGTGGCACCTCCGATGGCAACCTGCTGATCGGCGGACATCATAGAGGCCGCACCGTTGGAGCTCGAACAAAATCGATATTTTCCCCTAAATCTCCAATAAATTTCCTGTCATCGTACGTAGGATTTTTTGATTATGTTGAAAAATGAAAAATTGACAACGTTTTAAAAAAAAAAATCAGGTTTTCGGACGCAAAAATAGACATAAAAGCTTGCACCGAAGAGCCATTTTTTAAGATAAAGAAAAACGGCTACGTACGATGACAGAAAAAATTGTGTAAAATTCAAAAATTTAAACCGCGTTCAAATCGGACGAACCGTTTCTGAGCTATGATGTCCGTCAACTTTGAAAACATGGTCTCGAGATAATCGCAATTGAAGTTTTGAGTCCAGTTTTTCATCAAATTCGTTTACATACCTTCAGTGTGCTACACGGCTTCGCTTTTCGGCCTGTAACTTTGGAACGGAGTGTCTCATGAACTTTGGGTAAAGTTTACGATAAAGTAGACACTCCAAAGAATTTTTCAAGCCAAAATAAAAAAAATCGATTTTTTGAAACTTGCAGAGTGTACTACCCCCTTAATTAAATTACTTACTATTGTGATCAGTGAGTAACTAGGTACGTCAAAATAAAATAAGAAACACAATCTAACACTGCTGAGCTAAACTGAAGTCGATATTGTCTGGATATTTGGAGAGTTACTGGTCGGCCAAGTTACGTATCATACCGCTGGTGGTTTATCCTTGCAATGAGTGAATATCGTAGGTAAGAACGTGAGAAGAACGACAACGCGCCTGAATATTTACGCAGTAATACGCAGCGGCCAAATCTTTACGCGTATGCGCATAGACAATACAATCCCTACGGTGCAGATATATTTCTGAACCGTAATGTTTGCTACGGGGTAAGGGTAGCATCAGCAACATAGTAGTTAATATGTACATATATGTTACGTATTGTATTAGCTGTACGTGCACTTTTTTTGTTAATCCTGGATAATATTCGCGCCTCCCCTTAGACTAGTCCACGCCTCCCTAAGGAGACGCGCCTCCCATTTTGGAAAACGCTGCCTTACATTGTCTCATTTTACATCGTTGAAGAATTTCAAGCCATGTTGGCAAATGGCCTACATTGTCAACACGAATTGCTTTGTTTGGCATTACAACTGCAGGTCCAGGAATCTTTTTGTTAGTAATTAATTGTTCAAGATCCGAACTGGGCCGTCCACGTTTTCGCTCAATCTCTCTTCCTTCCTTGCAAAGTTCTTCTGCAATAGACGCCTTGAATTTATTTAGAGGCATTGTTGCTCCAGAATTTCTTCTGTACAATAAACAGGCAGAACAATTGATGCAATTTTTTTGGGATCAGCAGAAGTCGCTCTTTCAACTTATTTATGAGTGGACGTATTTTGTACAATTTATCATGATCAGGTTCATCTCTTTTAATATAATTTGTATTATTATTGAAATGAAGAAATCTTTTATTTCTTCAAAACGACTTACATTTCCTTATTTTGTAAATATGTATTTAACTTGCTAAACCATCTCTTCATTAATTTTGCGTTTAAGTTTATTTATTAATTCGTCATTATTATTTGATGTGGTCTATATTGGTAAATTATAATTTTTCTTGCATTGTTTGTGACGCTCTATAAGTACGAAACACTTTTGCTGTGAGACCTTAGCTAATTAGCTGGAATCGTAAGCGGTCCTTTGTGGTGCTTAGTCACAATCTACATTTAATTTCAACTTTAAAATGTATTAAAAACTTTTTTTCATGATTTTTTATATTTATAAAATTAATTATATCTTATATTTTTGTTTATCTCATATTTTATGTAATTTACGTAACATTGTTTGGTTGTTTTTGTAAATAAAAACTATTGTCACTTTACATATTTTCTTAAAATATTGCAGTGTTGGAAATTATTTCTCTATTCGAATAATAATAGAATAAAATGTACGCACATTTTATCTAATCTAATTTTTAATAGATTTAAAAATTTGTTGTAATCTATTATTAATTTGATGAAACATCTTTGAACCTACCTCTTCTGTGGGGCATTTTCTAAAATATATCAATTAAAAGTTTAAGCATATTGTAATATATTGAACAAAAGAGGAATAATTCCTAACAACTTGATATTAAACAAAATATTTATAAAAAGCTTGTTTTTAAAGATACAATAATTTTTATATTTAATTTTTTTATTTTTAACTATTTTTTACCCTCTATTCTACCATCTGCCACTCTATATATAAAACAAAACAAATAAATTAAAAACTTACATTTATCGACGGAAAAATAAGCCGACAACATAATATACAAGCAAGTTCAGGAAAACAAATACAACATAAATTACAATAATATCTAATTTTTTTGAATAATTAAAAATTTATTATTATATTAAAGCTAATAGTTACTGAAAAATAATGTTTATAATTTTTGGAGTGCTTGAGGTCAGAAACACTCTTTTGCAGCTGTTTCCTATTTCTTATCCCCGTTGTTACAACGGGGCTCTCATTGTATAGGTGGACGATTCTCGTCCACCCCTCTTTTGAATCTTTTAGAAGAAACGCTTGATTTTTTAAATAAATTTTAATAAGTTCTTCTTTTTCACGATGAGTAAATCTTTTATCGGGCATTTTCTAAAATATATCAATTAAAAGTTTAAGCATATTGTAATATATTGAATAAAAGAGGAATAATTCCTATTAACTTGATATTAAACAAAATATTTATAAAAAGCATTGTTTTTAAAGATACAATAATTTTTGTTAGATTTAAAAATTTGTTGTAATCTATTATTAATTTGATGAAACATCTTTGAACCTACCATAGATATTTCATTAATAATAATTAATTTTAAATCTATTAATTTAATTACTATTCAAACCAGTCATTTCATATCTGCATTGACTAAGTGGTAATGAAAACGCTCCATGAATAGTCACGATTTGCCTATTGGTGCACAAAGTAATATTTTCACAGATATATAATATTTTCAGTTCCCGCTTTTGAATTAAATTTCTTTTTATTAATGTTCGGTACATTGACTCCTGCTGGGGCACAAGTGAACAAATAAACTTGTCTAGCAAAAATATATGTAATTTAATTCAACGATGCAATCGCCTTCATGAAATTAAAATATATGGCTGTAAAATATTGTCTAAGAAATTTTACCGATTACTAGCGACCAAACTGATTCAGTTTGAAGGCGATGTCAGTGATACACATTTGGTAGAATATATGAATGCAAAGAAACAGGCGGCAGATTATGATGGAACGTTTCGGGTACAAGATCGCGATGGTCCTGTTCATAATTTAAACGAAGACCAAGTGATTAGAATTCTTCACGTTCAGCCCCATGCCACCTATCAAATACGCCTTACCAGTGCCGGCGCTAAAATCTTGTAGAATTTAACTTATAAAATCGAGGCCCAGTGGTGTACATTCACGTACTCAAAAACCTCCTACAAACGCATAGACAAATACGGGGCAAATCAATATGTGTAGCACAGTTTGTTCATTCATTTATATAATTTGTGCATTTCGCTTGGCTTTAATTGGTCTGGGTCGTTATACATTGTGACGATACGCTTCGCGTACGACACATATATTCAAGTTTATTTAGATTAGCATGTAATCTGGGTTGTATAATTTATAAATTTTAATAAGTTCTTCTTTTTCACGATGAGTAAATCTTCTATCGGGCATTTTCTAAAATATATCAATTAAAAGTTTAAGCATATTGTAATAATAATAATAATAATAAATCTTTATTGCCCAACAGAGTGATCCATTAATAGGACAATACATAAAAATACATTTATTAACATATATGGTAGAATAAGAAAATACAAAATAAAATATAAACTATTTAATTTAAACTAAGAAAAAAAAAACCAAAAAAGAAAAACCATAATAATATTAATCAATAAAACAAATAACACAAAAATTTTAGTCGAGAAAAAACAAAAAAAAAAAAAAAAACTAATTTAAGCTGTAATATTGTTTAAAACAGCATTTAATGAGTTGAAAAATAAATCAATATTATTATTGTTTATGCTGTTGTAATTGTTACACATAATAAATATTGGTGTTCTTTGCGACATATTCGTTCGGCCAGTATTTGTGTAAAAAGCTTGTGGGAATCTGGTGGTTGAACGTGGTACACAGAAGTTTATCTTACCAAGTAAGTTAGCACAATCAAGTTCATTATTTAACAGTTTGTAAAGTATAGCTATTGAGATATTGATTCGACGAGAAGCTAGAGAATCATAAGTATGCGTATCCAACAAATAATTGTAATCTACTCCTTGAGGAGGATAATTACCATCTATTTTATAAGTTAAAAATTTTAAAAATTTTCGCTGTACCTTTTCGATATCATTTATTTGCTTTGCGTATATAGGATACCAAACTATAGCGCAATATTCCAATTTTGACCTTACAAAACTGTTAAACAATGTAGTGAAAACTGATCTACAATTAAACTGCTTAGTGTTTCTAACAATATATCCAAGCATTCTGTATGCTGAATTTACAATTTGTGTGACATGTTGATCGAATGAAAAATGTGTATTGAAGATAACACCCAAATCTTTCATAACTGTTTCTCTGCCTAGCGCAGAGTTATTGATTGTATAATTGCACGTAAGTGGTTGCATTTTGCGAGTGTATGTCACAACTTTACATTTATTTATGTTGACAGATAAATTATTTGCAGTGCACCAGTTTATAATTTTATTAATGTTTGTTTGCAATTTTACACAATCATCGATGGTATCAATCAACGTATATATTTTTAGATCGTCAGCAAACAGAAGAACATTTATGTCTAGGCTGAAACATAAATCGTTAATAAAAATAGAAAATAGTAAAGGTGCTAAATTAGCTCCTTGTGGTACTCCTGATGTACAGATGTATGCTGACGACTCAAAACCTCGAAAACTCACAAACTGCGTTCTATCAAGTAAATAGGATTTTAATAGACGTACAAAAGATGATGATAGACCAATATTTTCAAGTTTGTTTAGCAAAATGTGCAAGTCAACCTGATCGAACGCTTTTTGTAAGTCCATATAGATGGTATCAACTTGACAATTGTTATCCAAGGCTTCAGCAACGTACTGTGAAAATGTACATAAATTAGTAGTTGTTGAACGTTTTTCTGTAAAACCATGTTGAAATTCAGATAAGTTTTGTTTAGTGGCGTTGAATATGATATTGCACAGTATTATTTCGAAAACCTTAGACAAATTGTTTAAAATAGAAATCGCTCTATAATTACATATATTGTGAACATCACCAGATTTGAACACTGGACTGACACGAGCTATTTTCCACATATCCGGAAATTTTTGTTGTTTAATAATTAAATTAAAAACAAATTTTACAGGTTTACATAAATAATAAATACAGTCTTTTATGACAAAAGCTGGTATTTGATCTATACCCGCTGTAAGTTTATTATTTAGTTTTTTAGTAGCATTGAGTATGTCAGTCTCAGTAATTTCTGAGATGTTAATTGTATTATTAAAATTATACTGATAATCAAAATTGTTGTATTGATTATCAGTAGGTGTTTTATATACACTTTTAAAATATTCTGCAAAACTATTTATTATATTTTGTGGATTACTTAATTGAACATCATTATATTTCATTGTGTCTGGGACACGAGAACCACTTTTTTTTGATTGAATAAATGACCAGAATAATTTTGAATTATCATTTATTTTTGTCTCAATATCAATTAAATAGTTTTTATAGGCGATTTTTATTTTATTTTTAGTATTAGACCGTAAAGTTTGATATTTTTGTAGGTATGTATTATTTTTAGTTTTTCTAAATTTATCCCGAGCTAGTTCTTTTCTTCGCAAGTCAGATTTTATTTCGCTTGTGAACCATGGTGGAAAATTTCTATGCTTTGCTTGATTTTTAAATATTGGGACATGCAAATCAAAGCAATGATAAATAATTTTGTAAAATTTGTCACAGGCTGCATCAACACTAGTTTCAACATATAATGAGTCCCAATTTAATAAAGAAATAGCATTATATAATGCAGGATAATTTGCTTGTTTAAAATTATATTTTCTATATGAGACTTGCGATGGAAAAGAATTTTGCACGGGAGAACTACATTGGAAGGTGATATCAAGTGGCGGATGATGTGAATCGATTTTGGAAATATGTATTGCTGGTGCAATAATAGTACAACTAATATTAGAAAATACTAAATCGAGTATTCTATTATTTGCATTTAAAGTGTAATTAAATTGTTTTAAATTTAAGAATTCGCTAAAATTAGATAAAATAATAGATTTGCTATCATTAAAATTAGGATCCATATATGAATTAATGTTAAAATCTCCTAAAATAACCACATCATTTTCATATAACTCACTTAATTTACATATTTCTTCCATTGTAGTTTCTATTATAGCAGTGCTAGTTGATGGTGGTATATATATCACTAATAAATAAAAGTTTTTATTGGTTAAACGTAATTTTACACCCACTACGTCTACAACGTGATTGGACGCTGTATTGATATTAAACAAGTCTAATTTTGTAGAAGGTATATGATTTGCCACCGCAATTAACACTCCACCTCCCGTAGATAAACCAGTTGCTTCAATGTTACGATCGCACCGGTAAACACTATAATTGTCAATAAACAATTCCGAACTTGAAACATCATTTTTTAACCATGTTTCTGAGAAACAGATAACATCGTAGTCTACGTCAGCTGTTGCACAAAAAATATCATCTAATTTCGAGTTTACTCCCCTAACATTCTGATAGTAACAACTAAATTTTTTTAAATGATCACTGTTGCTGGGCATTTCTAGTTTAAATCAACTTTCACAATTTTTGGAGTACCATTAAAGTATTTTATTTTTATGTTTGTTTCCCCTTGCAGAATCCTACTATCTAATTTTTGTTTAAGCTGTTTAAAATATTTGATTTGTTGTGGAGTTTTGTCCGACGTAAATCTTATATTTTTGTAATTGTCACAATTTGATAATTTTTTCAAATTCTTGAAAATTTTGTTCACATGATCCACAGAGTCAAACTGAAGTTTTATCGGGCGAACTTTTCCGTTTTGTAGCTGACCTAATCGAAAAAATTTGAAATTTATCTCAGATAGTTGGGGATCAAGAATATTTAACAGATTTGTAATCTTTTGACTTTCAATATGTTTTATGTCTTTGGTTGTAGCTTCTTCTGGTACACCAAAAATAATAATATTATATTTTCTTTTCTCTCTATCCGACATTTCTTGAACAATATTTTCAATTGACACTGTATCAAAATCGGGCTGTTTATTATTAGTTGATATATCTTGCATATTAGACTCAAGTATATCGTATTTAGTTTCTAATGTTTGTTTCTTTGATTTCAAATCATTATTTTCTTTTGTCAACATAGCTAGAGTGGTATTAACAGTAACTAAGCTTTCTAATATCAAATCTAGTTTTCCATTCATTTCTGACAGATTGGTGTGGTTTGTAGATGAAAAGCAGGCTGGACATTTCCATTCGTTGATGCTTTTGTCAACTCGCATTGAAACAAATTTGTCCATGCTGACATCAACACAGTACAGGTGATATATTCCCTTGCATGAGCCAGTACAAAACAGTCGGTCACCGCTTCTATCAACTGCCTTAGTACACTTTGTACACTTTGACATCGTCGAATAATTAATTGTACGACTACACTCACTTAAGTATACTTTGTTTTAACAGGTAAATTTAGTAAAATATGACTTTTATTTTGGCACACAGAGATATTGTGTGTTTAATATTACAAAAAACTGCACTAATTTACTTTTTCACAACACCACTGCCTCAAAAAAAAACTCAGACACTATAAAATTAACGTACTGTCAAATTTCTGGAAAATTATAGTAAAAATAACTTAATTTAAACAACAATTTTAAAGAGACTTAAAAAAAACTGACCGCTACCATACAGTCACAAACTCGTATGATTGAGTACGTGAATGTACACCACTGGGCCTCGATTTTATAAGTTAAATTCTACAAGATTTTAGCGCCGGCACTGGTAAGGCGTATTTGATAGGTGGCATGGGGCTGAACGTGAAGAATTCTAATCACTTGGTCTTCGTTTAAATTATGAACAGGACCATCGCGATCTTGTACCCGAAACGTTCCATCATAATCTGCCGCCTGTTTCTTTGCATTCATATATTCTACCAAATGTGTATCACTGACATCGCCTTCAAACTGAATCAGTTTGGTCGCTAGTAATCGGTAAAATTTCTTAGACAATATTTTACAGCCATAAATTTTAATTTCATGAAGGCGATTGCATCGTTGAATTAAATTACATTCTACCATCACCCTCTATTCTACCATCTGCCACTCTATATATAAAACAAAACAAATAAATTAAAAACTTACATTTATCGACGGAAAAATAAGCCGACAACATAATATACAAGCAAGTTCAGGAAAACAAATACAACATAAATTACAATAATATCTAATTTTTTTGAATAATTAAAAATTTATTATTATATTAAAGCTAATAGTTACTGAAAAATAATGTTTATAATTTTTGGAGTGCTTGAGGTCAGAAACACTCTTTTGCAGCTGTTTCCTATTTCTTATCCCCGTTGTTACAACGGGGCTCTCATTGTATAGGTGGACGATTCTCGTCCACCCCTCTTTTGAATCTTTTAGAAGAAACGCTTGATTTTTTTAAATAAATTTTAATAAGTTCTTCTTTTTCACGATGGGTAAATCTTCTATCGGGCATTTTCTAAAATATATCATTTAAAAGTTTAAGCATATTGTAATATATTGAATAAAAGAGGAATAATTCCTAACAACTTGATATTAAACAAAATATTTATAAAAAGCATTGTTTTTAAAGATACAATAATTTTTTATTAGATTTAAAAATTTGTTGTAATCTATTATTAATTTGATGAAACATCTTTGAACCTACCATAGATATTTCATTAATAATAATTAATTTTAAATCTATTAATTTAATTACTATTCAAACCAGTCATTTCATATCTGCATTGACTAAGTGGTAATGAAAACGTTCCATGAATAGTCACGATTTGCCTATTGGTGCACAAAGTAATATTTTCACAGAACTTGGATCAATTCCCGCATTTGAATTAAATTTTTTTTTATTAATGTTCGGTACAGTGCTTATATTAATTTACTTTTACCAACACCAGCCAAATTCATAAAAAGTATTTGAATTAACTGAAAAATTATGTAATACATGAAGCAGATATTCTCGCTGTCGGTGATTTAGTAATCTACAAAAAGCAAATTATTCGTTAGTTTCCAATATTATGTTTTAATTCACTTTCATGCTGTGAACATGGTATATTTTTTTCAAAATTTTGTATAATTATATTTCTTACAAAGAAGATAATAATTGAAGAAGAAAATTTATTAAATATATGTAAAAAAACAATATAATTTTTATTGTAAATATTTTAGTTGTGCTTTTTTAATTTCTTGATCTAGCAACAAATATTCGATAGTTATAGCTGCTATTCTAGCTTTGTGATCCATTTCTTTCTGCACTGAATCGATTTGCATTTTTAATAGTTTTTTCTTTAAATCTATTACTTCTGCAGTAGCCTCACTTCGGTCATCACGTCGTTCAGAAGTCTTTCTTCTATTTTCCTTGAATGGGTATTTCTCAAATGATGATGATGCTAAAAATATAACAAATATAAGTATACGAAATACCATTCATTCAATTCAAACCTTGTCTTTTTCTGGAGTAAGTATGTGGTGTGCTATAACTAGCGTTTTCATCGATTAATTCGCAAGACGCTGCAGGTTCATTGTTATATAATTGGACTGCAAAGTAAAATTATCAGATATTCAATATTACATACATGTAATTTATATATATATATATATATATATATATATATATATATATATATATATATATATATATATATATATATATATATATAGGTACCATACCTGGTAATTTTGGCGCACTACAACTTGGATTTCCATCGTCTATTGATTCATATGCTTTGTTAGCGGATTGTAAATAGACCGTACACTCTGAATACCTTCTCTGTCAGCATCTAAAAATTCTATTTCATTGTTTAGCCTAGTCAGTGGTTCTAAAAAATTACAATATATATATATATATATATATATATATATATATATATATATATATATATATTACGACCAACAATTAACCATAATATAATTATAATCAATTATTAGGCCATAGTATTAAACAGTTAACTTTAAATTACGATAACGTTGGGCAATCCAACAATTTTTGCTCCGGCCAGCTTACTCGCGATGAGGGGGAAGATCAGGAGAGTGATAAATTCGATTGTTATCTATAAGCTAAATTTTGGACGCCAGGTATTTTATTTTAGTATATTCTTAAATTGATTAAAATACCAAATAAACGCGAGATGCCAATAACAAAGAATATACCACGAATTCTGTGATACACCATTCGATAAATAAAACTCGAGAGTAAATTAACAATGTGAATATATTGCAATAATCAGCATAATATAAGGAAAAGAAACAAACAAGCAATAATTGCAATAGATCTTAACCTAATGAAGATGAGTGATAATGAATGAAATGATCTTAAAACTAATAACAAATAATACATTTGCCGCCAAAAACGTATTTACATAGGAGGCGACTTTGAATTTAATATACAGTGTCGTACGTATAATTTTTACTCTAGCTTTTCGCTCAAGTTCGGTAACAAAGATCATATGCACGTACGATAGTTTCACGCTAGCGATAAACAATAATATTTGCCAACGTAAATAATTACAACAGATCGAATTATCGATATTTAAATCAAAACTTTAGTTACAGTAAAACGGTATTGATCCGTCAGTGAAAATCTTACGCAAACCAGAATGCTATTGCGCGCAAACGCAGTTAGTTGGTTGCGCGTTGAAAGTGTGCGTACTATGACTACGTCACTACCGGATTACGAATTTAAAATGAAAGCTAAGTGATCAAATGAAATAAATGTTTATTGTACTCATCTGTCGATATTAGCACTAATAAAGATGTTGTAGAGGATAATACTCCGATACTTGGCTGATTTCCTAGTTGGTCGTGTACAGTTGATGATGACGATGACGACACGTAATTATTGGGTTTGAACAAGGGGTCACACTCACAAAATGTGGCGACACACACACACAAACGACACTAAATTGGACGAATTCACGATACTACGCAATTTATACTGGATCCCCGAAAACCGGGTTACTTGTCAAAGAACCACGCCAAGATTAAACAATTCGATAAAGGCTTTTCACAAACTTCGCGGTACACGTGCTCTTACAAAATCCTCCGCATGGAGTAAAATCGGCCTGAGTGCACGCAAAATTCATCAACGTTACTAATAAACGCAATAATTACACTCAATAACCACGAAAATTAACACGGTACCGCGAATTGCAATAATATCTTTGAATATTTTACAGAACGAGTAACTGTGTCTGTCTTCGACAACGGGCGAAAACCGACTCTCTTCTTTCTTTCTTTTAAAAATCGTACAAAAAAAACGAAGAAACTAAACTAAACTTGCGGTTACCAAAACTACGATTTACAACGAGAGTAATTAAGTTGTTTATCACAATTTTGCGTCAAATACAGAAAAATATGTGACAATATATATATATATATATATATATATATATATATATATATATATATATATATATATATATATACTTTACTAAAATACATTTATTTTTTATTTTATATACAGATAAATTATTTAATTATTCAAACAATTCATAATTTGGTTTCAAAACATATGCTTTAAAAGTTTTGTTTTGCTTACATTGTATACTGGGATTCACTAATTTCTGCCATACACAGATGGATACATGAAATCATTAAAAAAAATAACAAATGTAAACAAGCAAAAATATTTCATAATATAAAATATATAAAAAGAAATAAAAAAAGAATATTATTTACGATATGCAACACATAAGTACTTTATTATATAAAATACACATGGTTATTTGAATAAAATATCAAAAAAAAAGGATTTACTTACCGTTAAAATTTGGTATAAATCTTTATAATCCCCATTCAGATAACATGATTTTTTCAAATTTGTCTGCCATTTGTTCTTATAAATGATTTTCGGCAAAAAACACAATTATTATTCACTGTTAACAGCAAGAGATCACGATCTAAAATGACGCAATTATATCTTCGAAATGTTTTGTCTAATTTCATCCCTAACTAACAAGCAGTGACACATTCGTTATTTAACACAAGATCATATTAATATAGTAACAGTCACATATTGTTTACTAAATAATAAAATATTATTAGATATATAATTAACAATACAGTGGCGTAGCCAGGGGGCTGGTGTTAGGGGGGTTGAACCCTTCCCCCGTCCCAAGAACCTGAACGACCAAAAACATACGTATGTGAAATATGAAATATGTTATTTTACTTTCATCTTTATAAAAATAATTTTTATTGCTCTTTATTTTTTATACATATTATAGGTATTATCTTTATTGATTAATATTAGTAACCTCCACAATGACAAGTTTCTGGCTACGCCACTCTAACAATATATCTTGTTACATTCATTCTAACAAAACATATATATTAAAACAAACTAAATGAGTTTATTAAATTAAAAAAATCATGTTGTTTAACATCTAACAATAAATTTGTTGTTATTACTAAATAATATTATACAAATATGATTATTACAACAAAATCTTTTGTTAGTTTTACAATATTGATTCTAACAATAAATTTTTTAACAAACTTTTTTCTCAGATACCTCTCACACCTAATATATTATTTCTTTCATAAATATAAATAATAAATGATGAGAACGTTACATTTGTATGGAAAAAAAAATATATAAATCATGGTACTTTGTTTCAAGAATTTCATTTTGTGCTAATCTAAAAAATATGACTAAGAAAAAACAATATGTAAGTAATTTAACAAATTAAAATTAAATAAAATTGTTAATTATTTTTTATTTACTGTAAATTGTTATGATAGAACATTTTTAGTTCAAATTTAATTATTAAATTTATATGTTTGATTAGTTTTAAATTTTTTACACGTTAAATTGTGCAATACAGAATAAGTTTCTTGCACGGCAAACGTCGCACAATAGAATTGGTTAAATAAACTATAAAAATAGATCACAGCACGATAAAAAAGTATGTTTTCTTCAAGCGTACCAATATATTGATATATATGCAAGAAATTCAATGTACATTGCCAGTTTTGTCAGAAACTGCATATTCGACCAACTAAATACTATCAAGTGTATTTAAGGGGGCATATACCTTTGTCAGCCCAAAGACTGACAAAACTTTACGATTTTTTTAAACGCAAACTATGATAGATGGATTGCTCAGGTTTTGACTAAAATATAACTTCACTTTTTTTTTTTTTTTTGACGTTTAGGTAGAAACAGTTCATTTAATCACTCACATACAGGAATAATAAAAACACACAAGACAGTACACAAAAAAAAAAAAGATAAATGTAATTGATTTGTTTTTTGTAATACAAAAAAAATTCATAAAAAATTTAATATACACATTAAAATAAAGGCAAGTCAACGTTCGCCGGGTGAGATAGTATATATATATATATATATATATATATATATATATATATATATATATATATATATATATATATACTTGGTCAAAACAATAAATTGATATAATGCTTATGTTTGCATTTTACTAATTTCAACCTATAACGTAAACCCGTAAAATTTTCAGTTCATATATATATATAGATATATATCGTAAGATAAAAATAATATTATATGTAAAATATCTAAATAATATCAATGAACTAAATTGTTCAATATTTATAAACTTAATAATATACTTAATATTAACATTATCTTACTAACACTTTGTTTTTTCTATTATTATCTGTATACAATCATTGCAATAGAACCCAAAACCGTTTTATTGTAATATAATTCGTTCTGAATGATTTTTTACTATGTTAATATATTCTAGTCACTAGAATATATTAACACTAGAATCTAGTGCAATAAAAAGAAGTTTTGCGTATTCTAATCGGAGTTATGTTTTTCTAAGACATTTAACTTAGTTCTATCTATAAGTGACTGTGGCGTAGTTTTCAAATCATAAGCCCATCCAATTTTTGCAAATAAATCTATAACTTGAGTTAGGGAGGGAAGGAATCCCCCATATTCTCCATCACGGTAATCACGTGGAAAAGTATGATGGAAATTATGCCAGCCTTCGCCGATAGTCAAAATGTTACACACTAAATTTTGTGCGCTAGAAGTTTTTTTACTATAGGGTTTAGTACCCCATGAGTGTGCCAGACTATTTATAAGTAATCCTGTATTGATTCCGAAGAAAATACGAAGTATTCCTATAAACCTAAAAATATATATAATTAGTACAGTGTAAAATTTGGTATAAAAAATCAATATTAAATAATGTCAATTATACATCTTTGAATTCAACAAATTGTTTTCTTTGAAATTGTAAAAATAATTTTCAAGAAAAATCGAATAAGTTCAAGTTTCAAGTGACAAGTTATTTTTTCTTCAAGCATTACAAACAAAACTAAACTGAAAATAAATATATAATTATATCACGTAACATTAA
Source organism: Clivina fossor (assembly GCA_963966155.1). NCBI lineage: Eukaryota > Metazoa > Arthropoda > Insecta > Coleoptera > Carabidae > Clivina > Clivina fossor. The sequence goes on from OZ014551.1 coordinate 38,486,127, forward strand.
CCTTATTAATTTTAAATATATATATATATATATATATATATATATATATATATATATATATATATATATATATATATATATATATATATATATTATTTATATTTGTTACGTGATTTGTCAAAATTAATCTTTCAAATTCCAATTCAAACGAAAATAAGCAATGTAATTGTCAATTAACTTAATATAACTTGACTTAATAATTTCCAAATATAGCCGCCGAAGATGTCACTTGACATTGTAGTCATGTTTGGTGCTGCCACCGTTGATGTATATAGTAATTAACTGGTACCCTAAGCGTGAAATAGAGCGTGACTTATCTAAAGTGGGAGCGAACGTAACCTAACGATGCAGCACGGGAAAAATACAAACATTACTCGAAACTAAATTCTAAACTTTTACGAAAAATACAGCAAAAATCGAAAACACTTCCAAATATTTCCAAGACATATCTTGAAGCGGCGAGTGGTTGGCCGCGAACCATTGATATACAGAGTGTAACAGAATAACTATTCCTAATTTACAGAAATGATAGAGGGCACATAAAGAAACATTTTTTATTAATAAATTAGTGTTCGGAATTTTTTTTTTTTTTCGGCAGTCGATTGTAAAAAACACAACTTTATGTTATAACCCGAGAATTAACGGAGATTTATAATATCCGTTAAGACCATTTCATTCTACTTAAAAAAGTGAGAATTATTTTCATCTAATTTAAAAAACCATCGAGATATCGCCATTTATCAAAATACGGAAAAAGCGAACTTTTCGCCATAACTCGAAAACAAAAGACGATAGCTAATTTTTGTTTTCATAATTGAGTTTCTTTCAAAAAAAGCGATTGAGGATGCGCGGTCCATTTTTCCATATCTCTTATAGTTTCCGAGTTCCCCTATGAAAACGTCCAAATTTGCCAACCCTGTACATCGTTACAACTTGTGTATCGAAAATGGTGGTTGTAACTTCGAACAATTTTTATAAAGTTTAATGCACTAATATTTCTAATAAAATGTTCCTTATCTTAACTACTCTTTGACGTTGTAATAATTAAAATTGTTTTTAACGATATCTAGTGTATCTTGACACCGAGAAATTTTCGGACACTAGTTTATTAATAAAAAATGTTTCTCTAAGTGCACTCTATCATTTCTGAAAATTAGGAATAGTTATTCTGTTACAGCCTGTATAAATCTGTCACTAGGAAAAATCTAACAGACAGAAAAATGACTTAGTTTCAGAAATATGTATTTCATTGTAAAATTTTTTCATGTAATTTTACTAAAAAAGCTATGAATAACATAACTGCCTTGTCATATTGTGTAATTTTACGTCAAATGTAATTCTACAAAAGTTGTAATATTACTGAATTAATTCTGTAAAAATTATTCGTGAAAATATACAAAAATATGTAAATCTTCAATTTTATTTCATTTAATATTTTAATTCCATAATAATTTTATAAAATTTACTGAGTAAATGTAGTAAATTTTCAGTAGAGGGAAAATTATATGATTTTTACTATGAAAAAATTAGTAAATTCACAGACGTTTTTTCCAGTGCAGGTTACAATAACCACATGGTTTAAAATTGATATTAATGTCAAAAAATAAACTTTTGTTCTTTGGTCCTGAACCTGCGTTATGATTAATTATAATGTTATTAAATTTCCTATCAGGTTTGTTATTGTTTTTAACAATGACGCGATTCGACTTTTCAGTCATCTTCAGATTTTTTTATCTTGGTCCGTGTTGTGGCTCGAGTGAACGGCTGCATACCAAATAGGCGCGATCCCTTATAATCCCTTGCAACAGGAAAGGTGGGCGACAGGTACCAAAAACCCTGTCTTTTAGGCGCGGTACCCTTTTAATCCTCAGTCGCATGTCTCTTTTCAAATAGTTATATATTAAGCAGGATAAGTTTTGTACAACTAATATGTTACAAATACGCGCCGGTTACAAAATAATTGAATTATAATTTCTAATTTAGTTTGTGATGCATTTTTTCTGGTCTTATTTTAGTTTGTGCTACCTATATATTTTTTTTATTTCAATAATTTTTACTTTATAATCTCTATATCATTTGTATGTTTTATTTTTGCAATTGTTATAGTCAAGATTTGATTATATTATCATACAATATATGATATTTATTTTTTCTACCATGATCTAATTTTAGTTTGTGCAATATATTTTTTTTATTTCGACAATGTTAATTTTTTTAATTACAATATTATTTGTATGTTGCTACACAATGTTTATTTTGTTTTTTGTTACTGACTAGAATTGATTATATAATTACATAATATTAAATAACTGCGTTTATTTTTGCGAATGTACACATTTTTAATTGTAAATTTTTCCAATTCCTATTTTATACCTGACCTACAGACTATGTCTATACCTGAGCACTGATGGGGATTATAGCGGTTATTCGTTCCTATTTGGTATTGCGGATTAACGCTACCTGAAATCGCGCCCATTTAGCATGCACCGGAGTGAACGGTTTGTGTGAATTGTGTTGCGGTTTTTATATGGTTCCAAGGAACGTGGTTGTTTTTGATTGCCTGTTATTGTATTAGTTAGCATGTTGTTTCTTATTGGCTATTGGTTTAAATATTGTGTCGGATTGGCTATTGATTTGGACATTTATAATTTTATTTTTTAGTTTTTTTTTTAATTTAAAATTTTAGTTTAGTTTAAAATTACATACATACATACATACACAATCACGCCATGTACCCAAAAGGGTGTGGCACAAACTATTTTATCATCCCGAAATCAGTCGCCTCCAAACACTCCTATCCAAAAAAGCAACTTTTGCTTCATCCACATTCATAATTCCTTTCATATATGCTCTTCTATTCCTACTACTTGGAAACTTTCGCTCACGCAAAACACTCTCAATCATATCACTCCAACTACTCATCGGACGTCTACGCAAACGTAAACCATCAAAATCATTTAAATAAATCTTTTTAACCAAACGTTCATTAGACATTCGCTCAACATGTCCGAACCATCTTAACTGACTAACACCAACTTTTGCTACAACATTTCTTTCAATTTCACTCTCATCATACACTAATCTATTTCGTACCCGATCTCTCCTATTTACACCACATACGCCACGTAAAAATCTCATTTCCACAGCAGTCATTTTCCGTTTATGCTTTTGCAACCAAACCCAACATTCACTACCATACATCAACGTAGGCACCAAAACTGCATTGTATATACTTAAACGTGCTTTTTTGGAAACATTTACATTCCTAGCAAAAGTTCCCAAAGCACCCAAAACCTTACAACCAACATTTACTCTCCTTTCAATTTCACGATCAAAACGGCCATCTCTAGACAGCAAACTACCCAAATACACAAATTCATCTACCTGCTCTAAACGTGCACCGTCAATATATACATTACATTCAGTAATCAAATCACCTTTCTCCCTGTTATATTGACTATTTACTTTATATTATCTTGTATTCTTTTCGTTCAATAAACCTGATAATTCAAAACTCACCAAGCATTTGAAAATGTTTCATTCCAAAAGTACATCGGCAACGAAACGGATGCTATCAAGTTAAGTAAAGGACTTAGAATTAGGTAATATTTCTTTTGAAAACGTAATAACTGATCGTCAGTTAAATCGGTATTATCAAGCGTTTTGCCTTTAGAAGCCACATCCGGATGTCGTTTTATTAACAACCAACCAATATGTGTGTAAAATGTGCCTCTGGATGCATTGTAAGGATCTGCATTTGTATCACAAAACTTATGATGGCTACGATGATCACGAGCCCAGTTTATTATTGGACCCTATCAAAAGGTATTAATTAATTAATTAATTAAAATAAAACTGCTTCAGGTTAAAGTTCTGTATTAATATTTAGTATAAAATCATCATCAGGAAAAATGTTATACAGTGTCCGCCAACTATTCCTGGGCAAAAATCTCGATGTATCGATAAATTACCGATAATTGATATTAAAAATAAAAATATCGATATATTGATATTTGAGCAAATTTAAAATTGATGAAATATTTTAATTTAAAGTAATAATATTTGAAATTCATTTCACATAAATGAATGAGACAAATAAAAAAATGTTATTCTAGTTATTGCGTTTCTTAAAACAAAAATATTACAGATATTTTTTTAAATAAAATATTTATTCTTAATGTAAAAATTGAAACATTATTAAATTTTTTGTAATCGATATTGACAGTAGATTGATAAGAGAACCAATAGAAATTTATAAAGAAAAAGATAACATCAATCAGTGTGATTTCTATAAAATTATGATCTAGTTGCTTATTTTATTACATAGTAACTTGTTTCTATGTTCTGTTTATTTACTATAAATGTCATTTGTATCTTTTTTGATAAAGACGTTGAGTTAATCGAAACGTCGATTATTAATAAATATTAATACAGAACTAGAACCTAAAGCTGTTTTAATTTATATTATTAATGTAAAGATTTATTGATATATTGTTTAATTTACTTATTTTTCGATGTAAGTTACATTTTTCATTGAATATATAAATATTTAAATTGTATTTGTATATATCGAAATATCAATATGATCGATACATCGGTTATAGTTCTGTATTAATATTTATTTAAAATCGATCTTTCGACGAAACTCAACGTTTGTCTTCATCAAGATAAATAATATCATTTATTTGATATATCGATATTTTTTATAATATCAATTATCGATATATCAATATATCGATATATCGATATATCGATATTATATAAAAATGTTAGTATTCTAAATTTTGATTCTGTTATTGCTGAAGTGATTTTGAAGAACAATCATGTAAATTTTGACACATTTTTAGAAATTTTGAATTTGAAAAATACACTACAATTTCATTTAAAAGTATTTCATTCATATACCATTTACATACCTGAAATGGTAACATAGACAGAATAAATAAGAGTATTTTTAATGGTAACGTAGCTTTGAATGTTCTATGCGTCCAATATCTATGTGTGCCAACAACTGATCCAACTTGCCCAATCCAAAATAGTAGAATTGCTGAACAAATAAAGAAGAAACATTTTAGGAAACAAAAAATTGTTCAATTGTTTTTATAATTTTTTTTTAGCTGTAGGTACTCATAGTCGAAGATCCGGGAGTGCGTTCCAAAACCATATTCTAGGGTAAAGAATATTCTCTAATTCGTTCCAAATATTTGTAAATGATTTTAATTTATTTATTTATTTATTTATTTATTTACATTACACTGCCCGACAGGTAAAAAACCCATTAATTAGACAGGAAACAATACATAAAAAAAAATACACAATTTACATAAAACTATTAAAACAATTTACATGACTATTAAAACATACATTAAAAAATTATTCTAAATTATTCTAATTAATTTTAAAAATTGTTTTGGTTTGTGTAGAAATACATCAAAATCAGAAAACATATGTTGATAAATATAGCACATACGATAAATTGGGGACGAGAATAAAACATTAGTGCGAGGAGTGGGAAGAAAAAAGTGTAGGAATTACGTGTAGAGATGAATGGTGTATGGAAGGGAAGGAGACTTAGGCACGAGGGATCATCAACTTCACCGTGTATAAGTTTAGATAGGTGATGTACAAGTTGAAAATCACGACGTTCTAATAACGTGTGAATTTTAAAAATATTAATTAAGTCACTGTAGTGGACGTCAGTGTCAGGATAGTGACGGTGGATTTTGAAATACAGATATTTCAGAAATTTCTTTTGTATTCTTTCGACGTGATCCTGATGAACTTCGTAGATGGGACTCCAAATAATTGAGCAATACTCAAGTTTTGAACGGACGAAAGCATAATACAGAGAGAGAATAGCATCTATATTACGGAAGGAGCGAGAATTGCGTATAATAAATCCAAGCATACGGATTGATGAATTATAAATGCAGTTGATGTGACTCAAGAATGTAAGTTTGGTGTCAAACGTAACCCCAAGGTCATAAATAGTAGAGGGGCGAGATAAAATAACGTTATTGATGTTATAATTAAATAAAAAAAGAGAGGACTTACGTGTGAATGACATAACGTAGCATTTATTTAAATTTAATTCTAAATTGTTTGCTAAACACCATTTGGTTAAATTATTTAAATCATTTTGAATAATGTGGAAATCATTCAATGAATCAATTGGATAAAATATTTTTAAATCGTCAGCAAATAAAAGTTTATTAGATTGTAATGTATCCGTAACGTCATTAATAAATAAGAGAAACAATAATGGGCCAAGATTGGATCCTTGAGGAATACCAGAGGTAGGAATAAAAGTTGAAGACTTACAGCCACGAAAATGAACAAACAGTTGACGGTTAGAAAGATATGATGATAGAAGATCAATTAATGGTGATGATAGAGAGAATGATTGTAGTTTTTGAATCAAGATAGAGTGATCAACCCTGTCGAATGCTTTGGAGAAGTCAGTATATACGCAATCAACTTGTCCTTTGGAATCTAACGTTGAAGAAACAGTGTGTGTAAAATTTAATAAATTGGTTGATGTCGATCTCCTTTCCATAAATCCATGTTGGCATATTGAAATATGATTTTTAACTTTATTGTAAATGACAGTATATAAATTTTTTTCGAAGATTTTACCAAAATTAGACAAAACGGCAATCGGGCGATAGTTTTTAATATCTGAGTTATCACCAGATTTGAAAATGGGTGTAATACGTGTTTCTTTCCATTTATCGGGAAATGTATTAGTTTTTAAAGATAAGTTAAAAATATGAGAAAGGGCTTTCGATAAGGGATAGATACAATCTTTAATAACAAAACAGGGAATGAGATCGGGACCACACGAAAAATCTGATTTCAATTTCGAAATAGATGCACTTACATCATCGCTATCCACATGATTCAGGAAGATAAATTCATTGCTAGAGATGATTGGAGAAAGAAAAGGATGAGTAGAAGGATGTGTATAAACAGATTTGAAATGTGTAGCAAAACCATTTCCTATATTTTCCGTTGTAGAAAATTGACAGTTATTTAAGGACATAGTATTTGCAGATGTTGATGTATTTCTTTTTGAATTAATGAATTTCCAAAACGAATTAGGATCACTGTTAATTCCTAATTCACACTTAGCAATGTAATCATTGTAGGCGTTCTTAATATCATGTTTAATTTTTGCACGTATTTCACTATAACAATCTGTATAATATGTGTTATTTACATATTTATTACAAAGCTTGTGATAATGTTCTTTACGACGAATGTCAGCTTTGATTTTAGATGTAAACCAAGGCGGATATCGTCTGTTCGATGAACTTTTAGTCGGCACACATTCATCAAAAAAAGAGTATAGAGTTTGATAAAAAAAACTCACATACTATATATTTTAAATTTTTTTATTAGAAAATAAAGATATTATAACGAGTAGGCTATGAAATATAAATTACAGACTAAATTTATATTTTTAGAAACTAAGGAACTTTTCAAAAATGAAATGTCAAATTATGCTCTGAGCCGTTCAAAAACTAAGCAAAATTTTCAATCACGGGATCACATCCAATAATTTTCTCTGTACTCTTATGAAATTATTTTGAAACGCACGCCTGGTGCTCAAATAACGCTTATTAAAAAAAAGAAAATAGACACAAAAACCGAAAATAACCATTATTTTGGCTGAAACAAAAACCGGAAATGAATCGGAAAAATATTGATTTATTTCGTTTCGTAACATGTTGAAAACACGCGCGTTAACACAATCTTACTTTCCACGTCAGCTGTCGTTTTTTCTTTTATTTCCGTCCCGTAGCATAGTCGCAAATCGCAACTCATCTTACGCAAAAGAGTATTTGGTTTTTTTTTGTGGATGAATACACAGTTATTGAAATCGAAAATGAAACTTGGGATGATTTTGAAGAAGATGTTTTTGTTGAGAATAACTTTGCTTTTAATTATCTTTAAATAGTTTAAATAAAAATACATTGAAAAATATTTTAGTAATTAGAAGCAATTTTCCTTTTTTCTAATTATTATATAATGAAAACATACATACGAATTTTATAAGTTTTGAATAATAAATATTAAGTATTATTATTCATAATATATTATTTTATCAATGTAGTTTGCTTATTATAAAAATAGGAATAAAATGTTTTAAATTATGGTAGAAAATAGGTTTTTAATAGAAATAAAAAATTAATCTCTCGAAACTGAACCGAAAACTGAAAAAGTCCGTTATTTTTGCCAGAACGAAAACCGGAACCAAACCGATATATATTTTTTTAGTTGAACTGGAATGAAAAATATAACGGTCCGAAGCCCTAATATATGCATCGGCATCGGTTATCGCATTAAGTAAAGCTGCAGAACCAGAATTTAAGATTGCCCATTATAGCAACGAAGTACTAACTCACAAAAATATTATCAATATATTAATAAATAAAACTAATAAGTAATATACGTGATTCAAATATTTTTTTATTATTAGAGTTCATCTAATGAAGCTTATACCATTTAATTTAACTTTCAAAACAGAACAAATTCGTCATAATGGTACATTTTAAATACAAATAATTTAATATTTGTACTTAGATTAAAATTAAAGATTAGTAGAATAATATTTTTGTTAATATTTTTGCAATATTAAGCAGATTATTAAGTTTATAAATATCAAACATTTTATTTCATTGATACTGATCTTATGGTATATGTATAATTAATATAATTAAGTAAAATAAAAATATTTTTATATAGGATCTAGAAACATTCACCGTCCACAATTCACCGATGAGAAAATTCAGCGCACACAATTCACCGCAGGCAGGGAAGATTATTCGTCATTTTTTGAAAGTAAAACTGATTAATATAAAGTAACCTAACCTAACCTACTAATTTTGGGCTATAAAGCAAATATCAGTACCAATATACCAATATTAACTCTGCGTACATTAATTAAAATTTGAATAAAACACATACCTACTTTCTTTAATACTATATCGTATATATTTTCATAATATAAAACAAAACGCAAAACCTGTTATAGTATAATAGTGGTAAACTTTCCGGGTACGCTGTCTATCTTAAAGTTTCTATTGATAAAGAAATAAAAATAATAAAATGATATGCTTACCATAAAGAGTTGTTAATAATTTGGCGGAAGTAAAAACAAGATAAAATCCAAAAATCGCTGCTATATGTATATAAGATAATGCTATAACGTTATGCCATATTAATTTAATATTTATTTTTTCATTATTTAATTTGGCTGGCTCCGTAGCTGGACTATCAGCCACTATTATCTTTGGCGACATTCTAAAGAAATTACTGAAATTACTGGTTTTTTTTTTTATATAGCAATGAGGTTAATAGTATTTATTTATGTAAAATACGTATTAATAAAAAAAATTCATTTATTTTAAATACAATGCTTTTTTAAAATTATTTTAACCTTTTAACTACAGCCAATATTCCATCGCCGTAAAACGGCAATATTATTTGAGACATTTTTTAAATGACTTAATAAATTTTTAATATTCTTACGATATTACCGATTGTCACTCTTATACTAAAGGAGGTATTAAAATCATACGAATTTTGACTTTTCGATATATTTACAGGTAAGTACAAATTAGGTTGCTAGTGATTAAGTAGTAGAATAGTAGAGTTTAAAACAAAATTAATCGTTTCCAGTAAAAACCAAAAGCATTATTATCTCGCTTATGAGACGACTCTTACTAAGGCGTTTTAATGTTTACAGATTCCTTTTTAGGTGTACTATCGCCTAAAAGGATACAGAAAAAACCGTACAGAACACCTTGTATCAATATCAATATTATACGGTACAAAAAACGTTTTTTCTCTTATAATTGACAAAGCAAATGTATGGTTTGAAAATATATATTTAAATTTTTGTAAAATTCGTCTATTATACCTATATATACAGAGTGTAACAGAATAACTATTCCTAATTTTCAGAAATGATAGAGTGCACTTAGAGAAACATTTTTTATTAATAAACTAGTGTCCGAAAATTTCTCGGTGTCAAGATACACTAGATATCGTTAAAAACAATTTTAATTATTACAACGTCAAAGAGTAGTTAAGTTAAGGAACATTTTATTAGAAATAATAGTGCATTAAACTTTATAAAAATTGTTCGAAGTTACGACCACCATTTTCGATACACAAGTTGTAACGATGTACAGGCTGGGCAAATTTGGACGTTTTTATAGGGGAACTCGGAAACTATAAGAGATATGGAAAAATGGACCGCGCATCCTCGATCGCTTTTTTTGAGAGAAACTCAATTATGAAAACAAAAATTAGCTATCGTCTTTTGTTTTCGAGTTATGGCGAAAAGTTCGCTTTTTCCGTATTTTGATAAATGGCGATATCTCGATGGTTTTTTAAATTAGATGAAAATAATTTTCACATTCTTAAGGCACTTTTTTGAGTAGAATGAAATGGTCTTAACGGATATTATAAATCTCCGTTAATTCTCTAAAAATGTTTCTTTATGTGCCCTCTATCATTTCTGAAAATTTGGAATAGTTATTCTGTTACATCCTGTATATATATATATATATATATATATATATATATATATATATATATATATAATAATAATAATAATAATATTTATTTTTGCATAATACCATAGATACAGTTTTGCTTCGTCATATACAATATACATGTTTGCAATAATTATAATAAATTTAATATAAAAAAAATATATATATATAAAACGACATATGCCAATTAATCTTAATGTTGTTAAATTTATGTCCAATGTAATTATTCTTTTAACGAAATACAGAGGAACAATACATAAATAATATGACAAATAAATATCAAACATCAAAGAACAATCAAAATGATAAAACTAAAACTTATTCTAATGACAATATAATAAAAATTTAGTACAAGTCAATATTTAAAAATTCTTCTATTTTATAAAAGCTATGTTGCAAAAGAATTTGCTTAATGTATATATATATATATTAATTTAGAATAACTACCGTGAATATAAGTTGAGAAAATTTTATATAACGGAATACGGTATATGATTGACTAGGTTATTAAAATGCCAGCATTTAATATTTATCAATTTATTGCGAATCCTATATTTCGCCACACATTTGTGGCTTCTTCAGGGAAGCACTGAAATTATTTTTTTAAAAAATAACAATCGTTAAAACCAGAACAATACAATTTAAATTAACATATGTATGTAAAAACTTACAAGTATGACCAGATACTTAATTCAATGTAAAACTTTTTTTGTGTTAATTTGTTTTACAAAAATTTTTTTACATTGAATGAGAATGATAACACAAAAAGCATACCATATTTAAAATATTCATTTATTACAATAGCAATTAAGTATCTGGTCATATTTGTAAGTTTTTACATACATATGTTAATTTAAATTGTATTGTTCTGGTTTTAACGATTGTTATTTAAAAAAATAATAATTTCAGTGCTTCCCTGAAGAAGCCACAAATGTATGGCGAAATATAGGATTCGCAATAAATTGATAGATATTAAATGCTTGCATTTTAATAACCTAGTCAATCATATACCGTATCCCGTTATATAAAATTTTCTCAACTTATATTCACGGTAGTTATTCTAAATTAATATATATATATATATATATATATATATATATATATATATATGTAGAGTCAGAGTAACTACCGTGTTAATATTTAGTACAAAAATTTAACGGGATACGGTATTTGAGTTGAAAAAATTTATAAAAATGCAAGCATTTACAATTCTATCAATTTATTGTACATTCCAATATTTCGCCAGCAATTTGTGGCTTCTTCAGGGAGACACTAAAAATAATTTTATAATTTTACAATTATGTATAAAACAAGAAATAATTTAATGTGAACTATAGGTGAGAAATCTTACATGTATGATCAGAACACTATAAATGCTGTTGAATAATATTTGAATGTTTAGAGTTGATTAATATTCCATATTTTCATCGTCCAACGTAAAATGTACACATTTAATCACAAAACTTATAAATAATCAAATAAATAATACAGTTATTAAAATATATTGTTGTAAAAGTCAGTAGTTAAAAAAATAAATAAATAAATAAAATAAAATTGTTAAATAAATAAATAATAAAATACAGTCAAATAATAAAAAAATAATACTATGTGTAAAGCTAAGTTAAAATTTTTTTTGAATAAAGCCTAGATTTTACCAACACAAAAACTCAATGTTCGGTACTGTAATTAAAAAATTTTAAATTAATGCGAGAGCGCAAGTCTATTTTTGAATTTTTTTGATCGGCAAGTTATTAGTTCATTGACCTGAGACACAGAATTTGAAGTTAGCGCAATTATTTAAAACAAAACAACTTAAGAATAAGAAGACAAATTTTGTATTGATGTTTTATCCATTTGCATTATGTTGGCATAACTAGCGATTGAGTTTCTAATATCAGATTTGTTATTAATTACACATTCTTTATTTTTTGTTATATGATATGATTCTAGCCAAAGTCTTTTGAAATAATTATTTTCCACATCCAATATATAAGGATTGTCATAATCGGCTTTATGTGCAGTACTACGTAGGTGTATTGCCAATGCACACATCTTATTAGTTTTTGTTTTGTCACTCTTATGTTGTGTTATTCTGTTTTTTAGATTTTGTAGTTACGTTCCGATGTAATATTTATTGCAAGAACATTTGATAGCGTAAATTGTGTTTTTCGTGGCCAGTTTTGATGTTTTTTCTTTCACTCTAGTGTGTAAGTCCCATATCATTTTACCGCTTTTTGTTACAAATCTTATGTTGTCATCTTCTTTTAATGTTGTTATAATTTTTTTAGACACTGGTTCGATGTTTGTAAGCGAAACATAGGTGGTTGTGCTTACACTATTCTCATTATTCTCCCTATTATTATTCTGTTGCAAGCTATTATTGTACAGTAATGCATTAATCATACCTGTTGGATAACCATTTGTTATCAATAATGCTTTGGCTATTTTCAAATTCTTATGTACCAGTGATGGGTGACTGATCTTTATGATTCTATTTTTTATATTTAATATTACATTCTTTTTAGAGTTGTGGCTATGATTTGATGCATAGTGAATGTATCGACCTGAGTGCATCGATTTCCTGTACCAATCAAGAATAATTATTTGATTTGCCGATCTTATTAGCTTAGTATCAAGGAATGGCACTGATCTGTTTGTTAAAACATGTTCGATAAATACCCATAATAATAAATAAATAATTAAATGCACTTATCTTTATTATAAATTATAAACAAATTTTGAATAATTATAATAAAATTAATAAAAGTAATATTGTGGTAATATAATAAAGCGGGGGTTACACGATTATTAGGAATGACATTCAGACCGAGAATTGACATTCTGATTGAAGGTGTAAGGTTAAGAATGATGGACTGATAAATGGATTGATGGATTTAAAAATATTTTGAAATCCGAGCGTCAATCAATCTTTATAGTCATCTAAAGCTAAAATTACTTCAATCAGACTGTCAGTTTGACTGATAAGTGTAGAGACTTTGCAACTGAAGTCAGGAATTATAGTCTGATTTTTCAGTCAGACTGACATTCCTGAATGTCCGTGTAAGTTCCGCTAAAAGCTGCTGTGGCTACCACAAAATCGACTGTTATCGTATTAAATAACTACTCTAGTCATAGTAACTAAAAACAAAACGGCAAAAAATTTAAGAATTTCATTTTCATGTTTTGGGATCCCGCCCTGCTTTGTTTGAAAACAATTTTAAGCATATTTTTAGTTTTATAAAAATCAAGGCGGCTATGAAAAATGTAAAAAACTATTTTATGTTCAGGTAAAGTGCCTTTTTGGCCAATAATACGCCATAATGTTCTTAAGAAAAGTTGTTCAAAATTTGAAATAATGACTCTATGCAAAATTTCAAAAAAATCGGTTAACTTTCATTAAATTCGCTTTTTGTGTTATTTAACGGTAAATCGCAGTAGTCGCAAAAGAAACATTTGATTTTTATTATCTTAGATAAACATCAAAATCAATAAGTTTGAAATACATTTTGTAGGTAATTGTGAATTGTTAATTTATAAAATAAAATGTAATTTTAAACACTTAATCACTATTCACAAAAATTATATTTAACCAAAGTAAATACGTATTTCAACAGCAATGCTGTCCTCATCGGTACAAGTAAAATACAAATTAATACAAGTTGATAACAAACAATACATAGTTTTAAATATTTTTATAAAATTTTAAAATCTTGTTATTATTGGTTTGAAGCAGAGATTTTTATATATAACCTAGATGCCTAACTCGATGCGTAAAAGTGAAGCTTGTCAATTCGTGTGGCGGCCATTTGTCGAAAAGGCAGAAAGTGTAAACAGTGATAAAGAATCGTGTATACGAAATCATTTATATTTAACGTTTTAAAGTGATATAATTAATTTGTGTTGTGCAGAACTGTTATTTTATTATTATAGTTGCAAATTACCAATAGCAATGCCAGCTTCGTGTTCCGCTTTTGGTTGTAAAAATAGATTTAAAACTGGAGGGACAGTACAGTTTTTTGGGTAAGCATTGGTTGCATTCAGCGGACATAAACGCTTTCCGTTTCACGAACACTGTTTCAAAATTTTGCGTTGAATGCAAATGTTTGACGTAAACATAAACGCTTGGTATCGAAACAGTGAACCAAAGAATTTTTGTGGTTTAGCGTTTGTGTTTGGGGGTCACGTGGTTTTGTTTATAACTGTTATTTAAATTTTAAAATGGATCAAATAGACATTAAAAATAAATTGGTCAAAAAAATATATGTAATTAATAATGAGATCTGAGAAATAGATGGAACAATTAAATTTCACAATAAATTTTCTACTGGTAAATAAATATTCCACATTAATACTATTTAAAATATTCAAATTAAGGTGAGAGTTGTTTATTATAATATTAATAATACATATCCTTATTATTATTATTATTAATGTGGAATAATTATTTATCAGTAAATAATTTATTATCAAATTAAATGCTTTCCTCTATTTCCCATGCTATTATTATATATGCTTAGGTAATTTTACATAACAATTTTTTTTATTATTATTACTAACATAATTATATCTTTTTCTATTTATATATATATATATATATATATATATATATATATATATATATATATATCGTATCAGTATTTTTATGATATACCTTTGTTTTATATTTACGCTTATTTTCTAATCAATTTTATTTTTTGCGCGCTAATACAAAATATGCATTCAACGGACAGTATGGTTGTTCGATAAACATAAGTTTATAACCACAAACAAGTTTACGTCCGCTGAATGCAACCATTGTCTACTTTTATAATCTGAAACAATATAATAATTAAATTTAAAGTTTAAATATATTTCTGTAATTGGTAATTTGATAATATCGAGGTAGGGGACAAAAATTTTTATCAAATAAATAAATCCTAACCTTAAGGCAGCCCTATATATCGATATTATCAATATATCATCAAATTATTTCATTTAGAAGATCCGTAATTGAATACGTTTTTTTTTTCTAATTTTAGATTTTCTCTAAAAAATAAAGATTTATTAAAATCTTGGGTTATAAGTGTAAGAAGAAAGGACCACATCGAAGTGTTATTTTCACGAATTAGAAAAAGATTTGGATTTAATAATAATCCAAATGTGCAGCAATTTAAAACTGCTATGAAACAAATTCTTCTGAAAAATAGTATACAGCCTTCTGCTGCTGCAAATTGTATTGCATTAGATTTAAATTCGGTAGGTTGCATATTTGAAATAAAATGGTCAAAAAAAATTGTAACAGATGATGTAGAGAACGGAAAGCTTCTTTTTGATGATGAAGATCTTGAAAGTTTTTCTACATTATATTTCTCCAATAACAATAGTTTATTTACAGAAGCAAAAGAAAATGTATTGTATTATATAAGTGGATATATAATTAGAGGGCTTCTAAAAAAAATTTCATGCAATTCTTGTGCCGAAAATTTATTAAATTTAACATCAGAACATAATTATGCTCACAGTTTTAAATTTTCAGTTTTCACTGATTTAAAAAATAATGGAGGATTAATTTATCCATCAGAAAGTGTTTTTAAAATAATTCGAGCTACTGAAGTAGAAATTAGTATTTTGATTAATAATTTTTCGAATAAAATTATTACTAAAAAGATAATAAATGTTTTAAGTAATCGCTTTGCTGTTGAAAAAAACATTTTTCCCAATTTAGACTGTGAAATTTCCTTGGAAAACAATCACAAAATTGATTTAATTGTATACATTAGTAAAAACTACTTAAATCTTCGTTTGCACAGTATAGCAAAGTCATTGAATCAAAAAAAATAATGTTAGTATAAGACATAAATTCAATAAATTAATATTATTTGCAAACCAATGAATTAAAATGTAATGTAAGATGTATTTTTTGTTGTTGTATTTGTCATGTTTTTTTTAATTATTTCAAAGCTACATATTATATATATATATATATATATATATATATATATATATATATATATATATATTATATATATATATATATATATATATATTTTATATATATATATATATATATATATATATATATATATATATATATATTATATATATATATATTATATTATATATATTTGCAATCAGTTATCTTTTTACTTTAGTTAGCTAATAAATAAATATTGAGTTATAATTCTTGTGTTTTATTTCATATTTTACTAAATAAAATATATAATTAATAACTTTATTCGTTATAATATTGATATATCAATTATATTTGAAGTTATATTTCATACATTCTATACACAACATATACATATTGCCTTTTTGACAAATGGCGCCTAGTGACCTTGAGGCTTCACTTTTCGAGCGGTTTGTTATATTGAGTTCGGTATCTAGTTATATATAAAAGTCTCTGGTTTGAAGTAGGTGTGTTTTTAACCAATCGTAACAAATTGTTTTGTAGGGGGGGTCAAGTCAGTGTTCATAAATTTATCTTTATTTTTATACATAAATATTGATTCAAAAGTATTTAATCTACTGGAATTCATGCCATTACAAATTTTTTCACATTTTACGTTTTCCAATAAGAATTTATGCCCTGTCTCATGGTGATGTGATGCAACTGCCGATTTGAAAATTTGTTTATTTTTTAAATTATAATTGTGTTCTTTAAATCGCGTAGATATTTTTCTTTTTGTTCTACCTATATATAGGTTGTTTTTACAATTTTTATCAGAGCATCTAATTGAATAAATTCCTGAATTTTCTAATTTATCTTTTTTAGAATTGTTTTTATTATTTAACATGTTCCTAAGTTTAAATTTATTTGAGAAAGCTTATTGTCAAATTTTTTAAATAAGTTATTTAATTTATTGTGAGTGTTTCTATTGTAAGAAAATTTAAAAGTTTTTACATCATTATTCCTATTAGAAGGGGTGAAACTTGTGACTGTCTTTAATGATTTTCTGTATTGTTGTTTTTTTAAGAATTCTATCGACAGTTGCAACATCATAACCGTTTCGTCTAACTATATCCTTAATTCTTCTTAGTTCAATATTGAATTTTTCTGTAGTTAAAGGAATGTTAACTAGTCGGTAAACTAAGCTGTTGATAAATGATGTTTTATACTTATATGGAACGTCTGAAGAATCATGGATATAATTATCCGTAAGTGTTAATTTTCTAAAAATATCAAATTCAAGGTTATCCTGTTTTCTGATGATAACAATGTCTAAAAAAGCGATTTTATTATCTATTTCTTTTTCAAATGTGCAATTAATGCTGTCAAATATTTTTTTCGGATGAATCAACTTTTACAACTAAGGACGTCGTGTCTTCACAAAATTGTCGGTATTGCTTTTATGAGAATCCAAATTTTCGTATAGAAACTAACAATCAACGGTACAAGAAAGTAAATGTATGGTATGCAATAACTTATGTTAAAATTATTGGCCCATATTTTTTTGACACTAATTTAAACCAACATAAGTATTTGGATATGCTCGAAAACTTTTTTTTACCTGCCATGGAAGACGCGAATTTAGAAGGTTTCTATTTTCAACCATCCATCTCATTGGAAGACATTGTCCTATATGAGGGGGACATCTGATGCAGGGACCCTTGCCCTCACCGGACCCCCCTGGAGGGCGGAAACGGGGGGCAACTTTGAAATCTTAAATGGAACCCCCTATTTTTTATTGCAGATTCGGATAGACCATTAAAAAATATGTAAATTTTATTTTGAGACTTTTTTTTATCTTTGATAGATGGCGCTGCAAACAGGATTTTTTTCTCAGTTTATCAGTCTTCAATTTGAATAAAAAGGTGTAACTAAGTACGACATTCAAGTTCTTTTCAGTTCTGTGGGTGGAGGGGGGGGGGGGCAAAGATCACTGAATCAAATATCCCCTCGAAACCATTAACACAAAAACAGATTTAATGAAAGTTAGCCGATCTTTTTGAAATTTTGCATAGAGTCATAATTTCAAATTCTGAACAACTTATCTTAAGAACATTGTGCCGTATTATTGACCAAAAAGGCACTTTACCTGAATATAATATAGTTTTTTACATTTTTCATGGCCGCCTTAATTTTGAAAAAACTAAAGATATGCTTAAAATTGTTTTCAGACAAAGCAGGGCGGGATCCCAAAATATTAAAATGAAATTTTTAAATTTTTTGCCGATTACACCTATAGTGAACTCAATCCGGGGACACACTGTATATTCTAACTAATAATATACATTTAAAGAAATATATGTTTTGATATAATACTTTATTATATATTTATAAAGTTAATTATAAGTGTAATTAAATTAATAAAATATTTCTTAAAGCAATTTCTAACAAGTTTATTTTTATGGGAAATTATAAACCTTACAAAACAATAGTTTATGCATATAATCACATAAGATCTTTCGATTAAAGATAAAAAAATATGTAATAACCCTATACAGGTGTATGTTTTTTACTCATATGTACATATGTAAATACATATATATATATATACCGGGTGTCTACTTTTTTTTTGTTACATAGGGAATACAATGCTAAAATTTTCATTTGGTGATAAATTTTCCCCTAATTATTATAGAACAAAAGTACAAATACAAAAGTTGTTTAGAATTCAAAAATGCATCAAATGATGCCAAATTTATCAATATAGGATGTTCCGATCAAGAATTAGAAGCAAATTAAAATTTCCATTTTTGCGCTCTTTACATCAAAGTGCCATGGAAATTAAACAAATAATTTCATTTCTTCTGGAGTTTGAGTTTGACAGATCGTATTTATTTTATTGTTACGTTCTGTATTATTATCATTATTATTGAAAATAATGAATAAACTTAAGGTAAATGAAAAAGTTCAGTGCGTAAAATGGTATTTTACTGGAAATTCGATACGACGAGTAAGAGATTTATTCAGCGCTTTCTTTGAAAACCGTCCCATACCTTCCGCTATGACTATTCGTAGGATAATTAAACAATTCGAAGAAACTGGAAGTGTGTTAAAACGTTGTAAAAATTGTAGAAAAATCAACGCAGAAGATCAGGAGGAGAATTTAAATCAAAATGCAATTAAAGAAAATACATTGAATATACTTTTGTGTGTAACGGAAAACCCAAATGTTAGTGTGCGTCAACTTGGTGCTGAATTAAATTTGCATCCTTCAACAATACATAAGGTACTAAAAAATGAAAAATATCATTCTTATAAATATTCCACGCACCAAGAGATATTTGAAGCGGATAAAATGGCTAGAAGCGAATTTAGTAACATTATTATGGAAAAATCCAATTTAGACAGAAACTTCTTGAAATCTATTTGTTTTACTGACGAGTCTACGTTTACTTTACACGGCGAACCTAATACACAAAACTTTAGAATATGGAGCCAAACAAATCCTCATTTAATGGTAGCAACACGTACCCAATATCCAGAAAAAGTTAATGTATGGGCTGGAATTTTTGACAGGTGTATAATTGGGCCATTTTTTATTGAAAATAATTTAAACAACGAAAAATATTTGGATATGTTCCAAAATCATATTGGTCCGCAGTTAGAAGAGTGTGCAACTCAAGATAATGTTGTCTGGTATCAACAAGACGGATGTCCGGCACATTACAGCTGCAACATTAAATTATATTTGGATCAATGTTTTCCAAATTCATGGATTGGTAGAGGTGGTCCAATTAATTGGCCAGCTAGATCGCCCGATTTAGCACCGTGCGATTTCTTTTTATGGCCATATTTGAAGGAGAAAATTTATAAACGACATATCAAAAATCTTGTTGATTTGAAAAATGCCATTGTTGAAGAGTGCAATAATATAACACAAACACAATTAAGCTCTGTACGTCACGAATTTTATAACAGATTAGGTTATTGTTTGGCAGTTAATGGCGATTTATTTGAACATTTAATTTAAATTGTTAGTTTCGTTTTTGTTCTCCTATATCTTGTATTCATGAATTTTTCTGTTTTATAGGTATATTGAATATTGTAATAAATAAAGAAAGTTTTACGGAGTTCAGCTATTTACTATTTATTAAACTCTTATCCGACGTTTCACTGCACAACTTACAGCATCCTCAGGGATAAGTTTAAATTATTATAATAAATATATTAGGCATAATGCCATCTAATAATGTCATCTAATTCAAATGTATTGTTTTTATAACTTGAAGTTAATAAATAAATTAAACAATTACTTAAAATTATAATGGAGACATTCACAATTTAAAACCACAGCTAGTACGTAGTGTACAGCCGAGTAAAATACCCTTTCATTGTAATAAATAATAAATACTTAATACTTTTTATACTTAATAGCTTTTCATTTACATTAAGTTTATTCATTATTTTCAATAATAATAATAATAATAATAATAATAATAATAATAATACAGAACGTAACAATAAAATAAATACGATCTGTCAAACTCAAACTCCAGAAGAAATGAAATTATTTGTTTAATTTCCGTGGCACTTTGATGTAAAGAGCGCAAAAATGGAAATTTTAATTTGCTTCTAATTCTTGATCAGAACATCCTATATTGATAAATTTGGCATCATTTGATGCATTTTTGAATTCTAAACAACTTTTGTATTTGTACTTTTGTTCTATAATAATTAGGGGAAAATTTATCACCAAATGAAAATTTTAGCATTGTATTCCCTATGTAACAAAAAAAAAGTAGACACCCGGTATATATATATATATATATATATATATATATATATATATATATATACAGGGTGTTTGCAATCAAGGTATTTTATTTTTAAGGGGTGATACTACAGGTCAAAACAAGGCGATTAACGCCAAAACACCTTAGTAAAAGTTTTCTAATAAACGAGATATTCATTTTTTTTAAGTAAAATGGTAGCATATGGTATAATTTTTATTATCCAGCTCACAAAAAAAATTATTCTTCATAATAGTTTTGGATTTGCTTGAAACGAATAAAAATGTAAAAATATTCCAGGTTTTAAATACAGGGTGACTCGGATTTGCTGATTTGTGTTTCAACTTTTAGGTAAAATACCCTTATTTGATTAATAGGATTATATTATGTTTAAAATTACAATTTAAGCTTACATACAAAAGTAAAAGTTGTAAAGCTTACATACAAAAATTTGTGCCGATTGTCGATTGTTAAAACACCCTAGTAAAAGTTGTCTAATGAACGAGATATTACTTTATTGTTATTATTATTATATTATTATTATTATTATTATTATTATTTTATTATTTTATTATTTTTTTTTTTGTGTCATTAATAAAAATATTTAAATAAAGTATCTAATATCTCGTTTATTTGAAAACTTTTGCTAAGGTGTTTTAACAATCGACGATCGGCACAAATTTTTGTATGTAAACTTAAATTGTAATTCTAAACATAATATTCAAATAAAATTATTCAAATTTTTTAAATAAGGGTATTTTACCTAAAAGTTGAAACACAAATCAACAAATCCGAGTCATTCTGTATTTAAAACCTGGAATATTTTTACATTTTTATTCGTTTCAAGCAAATCCAAAACTATTATGAAGAATAATTTTTTTTGTGAGCTGGATAATAAAAATTATACCATATGCTACCATTTTACTTAAAAAAAAATGAATATCTCGTTTATTAGAAAACTTTTACTAAGGTGTTTTGGCGTTAATCGCCTTGTTTTGACCTGTAGTATCACCCCTTAAAAATAAAATACCTTGATTGCAAACACCCTGTATATATATATATATATATATATATATATATATATATATATATACAGAGTGTCCAAGATAACTCCGTATGCATGGGGATCTCCGGAACTGTTAGAGATACGACCTCGGTTAAATTAGATGAAAGTTGTCTCATTAGTAGGCGAGTTTAGTCATCTTTTGTTTTTTCCAAAAAATTCTTTAGGTTACTAGATATAGACAAAAATGCAAATTTTGCTGTTTTATAGTTTTGCTTATAACTCTCGTATGCAAAACGATACATTATTTTGGTTTGCACTTTCTTAAGACACTTTTTTACACAGAATTTCCAGAAGTTACCAGAATTTTTGTGCCATGTACTGTTTTCGAGATTTATGATGCAACTTTCATTTTTCTTATGTAACTAGTATTTCAATGTAGTGTAATTAAAATGACCTTTTTTTTCTCTTTCCAGTGATATAACATAGTCCTACTTTATTTTAAATAATAACATGGAAAATTGAAAAAAAATCTATTTTGCAAAGTAATAATTCATTTTTTTAGTTGAAAACTAAGTAGGTCATGTTAAAATAAATGAAACATGAGCCCTACCTTATTTTAAACAATAATATAGAATTATAATAAAAAAAAAAAACAATTTATTAAATACTAATGCCATATTTTACATTCGTAATAACTAATAACTATAACAGTAAAATTACATTAAGTGTTCAAATAAACCACCGTTTTCTTGAATGAACATACGTGTTCTCTTAAGCATAGCTTGTGTTAGGTTAATTTTAGGTATTTAATACCGTACTCAATCAAATTCATGTTTAATATCCTATACATCCCTACACTGGGTTGCCTTCTTTAAGGATATAAATTTAAATACATTTCCGCGGCTAATACTGCGTTACTTTGACAACGAATGTAACAATAAAGCATTTCAAACTTCTCTAAATTTTCAAACCGCTCTATGAATTAATATTCTTTCAATAAGCACTCCAATAAAACTAACTAACTAACTAAGACAATAATCAGAAGAAAAGCAAAACCAAAAATCTAATAATAAGGAAAACAATGCCTATTTCTCATGTTTCATTTGTTTTGATATGGCCTACTCGGTTTTCAACTAAATAAATGAATTATTACTTTGCAAAATAGATTTTTTCAATTTTTTATGTTATTATTTAAAATAAAGTAGGACTATGTTATATCACTGGAAAGCAAAAAAAAAGATCTTTTTAATGACACTACATTGAAATACTAGTTACATAAGAAAAATCAAAGTTGTAACATAAATCTCGAAAACGGTACATGATAAAAAAAATTTGGTTACTCCTGGAAATTCTGTGTAAAAAAGTGTCTTAAGAAAGTGCAAATAATCATACACACACACACACACACACATATATATATATATATATATATATATATATATATATATATATATATATATGTATGTCCGGTTTTAAAATGAAACTTTTGAAAATGAAAATACTGAATAGATGTGCTAGCAGTGAAATGCTTTTAGAAAATGTCTACGTGCTGAAAATGCTCGTTTTCAGGAAATGCATATTAATATCAACATAATTTCTTTTAGGTATATGGCGTGATTGTATATGTATGTATGTATCTAGTATTTTAAGTGGTACTACTACTATATTAATATATTAGTTTTTTCAAGTATATCATAATATTTGTTGAATAGCAATGGACTGTATAGTTTTTATTTTGAATTATTTGTAATATAAACACTGTTTTATGGTAACGACTGTTAGCGTCACACGTGCGTGTACGCTCATGCTCAAACTGAACAACACTGACTTGAAGTTGGCAGCACACACAATGTCTGATACCAACAACTTAAGTATAAAATTACAGATTATGACATTAACAATATTAATATTACGTTACCATACTGTCTATGTAGAAATAGGTCATTATGTTACTAGTAAAATAATATACATTATTGTACAGTAGTTAGATACTATAAACGTCACTGGTGGCAGTAACAAACATAATTACAACTTAAAATTTATTTAATCTTACATCTTCGCCGGCCATATTAAAAACACTATTACATCAAGTTAAGTTGATTGACAATTGCATTATTTATTTTCGCCTGAATTTAATTATTGAAAATGTTTGAAGAAGTGCAAGAAATGCAATGTGCACTGTCAGATTTTTCGGACACTGCATATTCGGTCAAAAGAACACGGTTAAGTTTATTTAATTTTAAAATATTTTCAATTGAAGAATAATAATTTATAACTAGATATATTAAAATTTTATATTATAAAAAACCTAAAATTATACTCCTAGTTTTTATTTTATTGTTGATTTCAGTAGACAGTAAATAATTATGTCTTTGTTTTGAATTTTACAATAAATTAGATTAAAAATAGTCCTTCAATTTCTAAATATAAATTATTTTGAAATTGAACTTGAATGTCATACAT
Organism: Clivina fossor; assembly: GCA_963966155.1. Classification (NCBI taxonomy): domain Eukaryota; kingdom Metazoa; phylum Arthropoda; class Insecta; order Coleoptera; family Carabidae; genus Clivina; species Clivina fossor. The sequence goes on from OZ014551.1 coordinate 38,510,820, forward strand.
AAATTATGTAAAATTCAAAACAGACAATAATATTTTATAGATAACTTTCAGTAAAATCAACACTACTAAAATGAAAATTAAAATCAGACTCAACTAATATTGTAGAATATCAAATTAAATTACAAATATCTAATTTTTATAAATTCTTTTGGTGTAAATGCTTAACTATTATTATTTTTTTTGCATTAAACACCATTAATTTTATATTAAATTTTTAAATTAAAGAAAAATGCATTGGCCCTGCTGGGGTTTGAACCCGGGACCTTTAGTTTTGCAACCAAAATATATTCTAAACTAGTAAAGAACCATCTTTTGAAAATTTTAAAAACTAAACGTATATAGGAGATTGTCGGTAACAGAGTACATATATAATCAATAAAATTGCTTCAAAAGCTTGTTAATAGAGTACGCTACTCTGATATGAAACGACCTGAATCAAAATTTATTTTTTGTAAAACATACAAATTTTATTCATAAATTAACTTAATTATTAAAATGTACGTTATTCCGAAAATATATTTTTATTATGTAAAATATATAAAAATTTCTTACATATTAACTATAAATCAGGGCTTTCAACCGTTATATTTTTCGTTCCTGTTTTCGTTCCGGTTCCATTTAAATATATATATATATATATATATATATATATATATATATATATATATATATACATATATATATATATATATATATATATATATATATATATTGCTTCTTACGAGTGATTAATTTTTTTAATTTTTTAAATGTTTCTATTTATATTAAAACCTTATTTACTAAAATAATTTAGAACATTATATTTCTATTTTTATAATAAGCATACTATATAAATTCCTACAATAATTTAATATAAATAATAATAATTATAAATTAATTAAAGATGAAAGTAGCTGGCTAATGGACTCGCATCCAAAGCCAATAATCAAAAAAAAAAAATTAAAGATATAATAATTAGGTGTATATAATATATGATAATTCTTGTATACAAAATTTTTATTTAATTATAATTTGAAAAAATGGAAATTACCTATAATTATAAAAATATTTTCCATAGTCTTTTCGTTTAAACTATTTAAAGATTGTTAAAAGAAAAATTATTTTCAAAAAATACACCTACCTTGAAGTGATCTCTAATTTCATTTTTAATTTCAATAACTGACTATTTATCCACGAGACTCCGAAAATGAAAAAAAAGGCACCTGGCATGGTAAGTAAGATTGTGTTAATGCGCATGTTTCAACATGTATCTAACCGAAATAAACTGATTTTTTTCGGTTTAGTTTCGGTGTTCGTTCCAGCAAAAATAACGGGTTTTTTTCAGTTTCCGGTTTTCGGTTTGAAGCCCTGCTACAAATAAAAAAAAAAAAAACTACTGATAATATAAAATAACGACTGACGTAAGCTCGGTTATTGGTATTATATTAGTATTATGACAGTTGCATAATTGGCATAATTGTATTATTGGCTTCAGTTAGATCTAGCATGTAATATGTGAAAATTTAACCGAGTGTTTTAATATACATATTTCCAAAATAATTACGGAAAAGTGTGAGGAAAATTTTATGTAATTATTATTACAAATTTAACATCACGAATTTAAGCATAATTTATCATAATATAGTAAAAAGTAACGAAGTTGGTAAACGATACGAATTTATTAAATATTAATCTACACAAATCAAATTTAAACCAATAAATATAATATATATATATATATATATATATATATATATATATATATATATATATATATATATATATATATTAAATATTGACTTGATTATTTGCAAAAATTATGTGCGATGATATTATAGCGTATTATAAATATTATATTTTGACCATATAAGCACAACTCGACCCTTCCCAAATCGCTGTACGCATCTGGCACTCGGCCTAACTAGCTTCATTACCTGGATTTGACCCGACCCTTATTTGTACGCAAATGCCTTAAAACTGACTGATATATATCTTTCTTTGATTATTTCAATTTTTTCTTTAATTAATCTGCTATTTATATGAGGGTAGCTTTTTATATGATGGTATTAAAGAACAAAAACAAATATTTATCATCAAAAATGGCTTTATTGTTATTCAAAATATTCTCCATAAAGAATTGCATGCGCTTGAACCAATTTTTCAAGTTCTTTTTCTACTTCAACTGAGTACCTCCAAAATATAATTATTTATCGTGTAACTAAAAATCTTCTTAAATTTATAAATAGAAACAAATATATCCGTATTTAACAGTAATCAACATAAATCGTTATAAATGTTTACGTCAACAATCAAGTTAAGAATCGTGGGACAAAGCTTTACTTTACCAAACAAACAAACAACAAAAGATGCTAAAACGACAAATAAATGCAAATCAAAACAACTAGAATTTTGCTATTTGATTCTACCATTATTTTTACGCATTAGAGAACACTTCTAAGAATGTTTTGAAAGTAATTGCAGATATAATGAAAATTAAATAAATTAATTACAGCATTAAATAATAAAGTTTTGTTTCAAGGGTATCAAAATGTTGATATTACGTTAATATTCCATATGTAGAGGGAATGTTACTAATGTTATTACTAGAATAATGTAAATTATTATACAGTAGTTAATATTCATCAGTGATAGCATCAAATATGAGTACAGAATCAAGTGTATTTAATTCGACATCTTCGCCGATTATATTGAAAATGATTAAAATAAATTAAATTAACTGATAGTCACATTGCTTATTTTCGCTTTAATTTAAATTTTATTGTTGCATTTGTGTAGAAATATGGGCATATTTTCAATAATAATTATCTTCGTTTAATTGTTGTTTGTTTTAAGACTACTTTATTCCGAGATTCTTGATTTGAATGTTCAAACAAAAGAAATTTAATGTACACCGCCAGATTTGCCAAAAACTTGATATTTGACCAAAAAAATATTAATTCTCACAAATCACGTAACAAATATTAATAATATACATATGTTTTTATACTAAAATTGTTAGATTAAATGTTACTTGTATGTATTTTTACTCATTTTAGTTTAATTTTGATTGGAACGCTTGAAAAAAAGTCAATATGTAACTTGGAGCAAAATGCTCTTTTTATGCTTTATCCACATTGCTTAGCCTCGGCTCTGCCTCGGTATTTGCTAGTATTTGGGCGGAATATTATAAAAATTGCTTTCTACACCTCATAACATATACTATGCCTTTATTAATAAATTTTTCAAACAAAAAATTTTAACCTTTTTTATCTCGAATGAATTAATGTAAGTATTTAATTCTAAAAATAGTGCAAAGCTGGTAATTTGTTCTACTTGGGTATATGCATAATAAGGGATAATATTTTAATAAGATATGAAATTATTATATAAAGAATAAATGTAATGCAAAAGTTGATAGAAATGAAATGATTGAAACATCTGCTCGGAATGTATTGTCAGTATTCCCATTCACAATCATTGTAAGAGAACATATTTTTGTCCAATACTAAATATCCATATACCCAATCATATTTATATGGGCCACTTATTACAATTGAAAATATTCACATGGAAGAAAAATGCCCCAACATAAACACACAGAGCTACAGACAGGCCCGTAAAAAATACAAAATAATAAAAGGAAAATGAAGAACAAAACAATGAAAATAAATATAAAAAAATATTCTAGCGATTTAACTCTTTCAAAGCGCGTATCGCCTCTTTGTTAAAATTACAAAAAAAGCAAATTTCGCTATATATTTTCTCTTTTCAGCATTTACCCGGAAACAAAATCAATCCAGGGTATCCCACGATGAGCTTACGTTATTTTTATTTTAAAAACTATCTAATATTATTTAACAAAATTTAGTATCTAATGATTTTCCAATATTATTAATCGAATAAAATATTGCAAATATGATGCTGTTTTCGATTTTACTGCAATATAAACCTAACTTCCTTATTTTAATTAAAATACCACATATTTTCTTTTATTATTAAATTTAGGAGTAAGTTTTACATATGAAACATCACTATCATTCTACTTCGTTCATCTGTTTTCGACCTAGTTCAACTTTTAGATTTTCGGGGTATGTATGTCTAGAATTGAGTCAAAAATTTTAAATTTATTAACAGGATTTTTGTTAATGAAGATTTAGTTTACCTTATTATTGCTGTAAACTTGAAGTTACAAAAAACATCATAATTCAATTTTTATCTAATAGAAAGCCCCATTTTTAATATTTTTATAAATTTTACGTTAAAAATAGTTAATTTATGTAACATCGAATTCGTATATCGTACATGGTGCAACTAGCCTAAAATTAAACAACTACTTTTACAATGATTGTAAATGTTTATTTTTTATAATAATAAACTCTTCTTCAGACATATTGTACACAACAAAATAACTTCAACTGCAAAAAAAATCTGTACTTACTGAAGATAATCAAAAATTGTTTGGCTTATATACAACGTAAACAAAAAAATATCAGAAATAATTTTTAACAGCATTTAAATTGTCATCACTGCGCAGGCGTAACTGAAAATTCATTATGAAAAACAAGCAATATGAATGGTCAATTTTTGGACTATAATAAATTGTGAAACTAAAACTAAATCATAAAACTGTTTTAGCAGTTAGAATGAAAATTTAATGGCATTTCAATTGTCATCAAAGCGCAGGCATAACTGAAAATTTATTTAGACAAACAAGTAATGTGAATGGTCGAGATTGGACTGTATTAAATAGTAAAATTAAAACTAAATCATAAAACTGTTTTGGCAGACTGAATTAAATTTTAGGGTCAATTTTCAGTTTAACCGGAAGTAGCATCTTATTGAAAAATATCTTACTTTAAATGAGCATATTGAAATACCTGATGTATATACTAAACTTTATACAAAATATTATATAGTTTTTAAAATACAGATAACTTAATCTTGTTGTAGGACACTACATCTTTTTTTTTAACAATCGTAGACAAAATAAATTATTTTACATATAATTATAATAATAATGATAATAGCCTTTATTACACAACAGAAAATTAATTCCTATTACAGAGTAAAATTTATAAATACAAATACACGCATTAATAAACAGTAAAAAATAATACCCAAGTATAAAGTAATATTGCATAAGAATAACATTAAATTTAAAAAGAAAGAAAAAAATAAAAATACGAGTATTAATACGAGTACAAAAATGTGTTTTAAACATTTAAATTGAAATAGATATGATATAGTAAATATCAAATCGAAATAAAAGATTAGAAAATGATCTACTGTGGCGAAATTTAAATAAAAATAATATTATAAAAATAATTTTATAAAAAATCCCAAAACCACACTTAAATTAAAATAAAGCTAAATACGTATTTCGGAAGCTAAGCTTCCATCTTCAGTAGCAAATAAAATCTACAAAAATCTTACCTGTGATACAAAGTACATAATCACTTAAGCACTTTGTATCACAGGTAAGATTTTTGTAGATTTTATTTGCTACTGAAGATGGAAGCTTAGCTTCCGAAATACGTATTTAGCTTTATTTTAATTTAAGTGTGGTTTTGGGATTTTTTATAAAATTATTTTTATAATATTATTTTTAATCAAATCTAAACCTTAGTATTGCTAATTAAATTCAACTTTTTGACTATGTTTTTAAATTTAGTAAGAATCATATCAAACATCAACATATGATGTACTGATGCCAGATTTTTCTTTAATTTTTATTACTTTTTTAAATAGCAGTATTCGTTTTAAATTTGAATTTTCTAGATGAGAAAATTTGGAAAAACTTTTTCAATTATATTGTAATGATTTCCAGAGAAATTTTAATTTAAAATATAGCAAACGTAGAAATTAGCGTTGCCACAGTTTAATGTATATTTAAATAGCATTTGTTATCTTACACCGAGAATATTTTTGCTTTAGATCCAACGTTTTTACTTTTAACACAAAAGTAAAGTTGTTGAACTCTAAACTTATGTTTTTACTAACAATAAGTATAATAGTATAACTATTTTCAAACATTTAACATTTTATTTTCATGCACACATTTGTTCACTTTGACATTTAAGAATGAATTGACATAGTAAAAACGTCTTTTAGAACTAAAAATAAAAATAGATATTTCAACATACTCTACGTACATCATCATTAGAAAAAAATAATACAAATGACATGCAATAAATAAATAGAAACAAGTTACTAGGTAACAAATTAAATAACTAGATCATAAAATTTATAAATTTTTAATTAAAGTAAACCAAATTTTATTTAAATCAGTGCCTTCACACCGATATACGTTGCCTTTTTCTTTATAAATATCTATTGTTTATTTCCCAATCTACTTTTAATATTGTTGCTTCTTGAAATTATTATAGATTGATAAGAGCGGCAATAAAAATTTATATTGAAAAAGATAACAATGAAGGTATTGACTTAAATAAAATTTAGCTTACTTTAATTAATAATTTATAAATTTTATAATCTACATAGTTACTTATTGTAATACCTAGTAATTTGTTTTTATGTTCTGTTTATTTATTGTATATATATCATCTGTATATTTTTTCAGTGTATTATTTCATATGTATATACAGTATTATACAGAACTTAATCCTAAAGCCTTTTTTGTATTTAGTAATGTACTGTCATATATAGTTATATATTTTACAAGAATAACTAATAATATAAAACTACACATTAATGTACTATTAGCAACAAAATTTTACTTTAAAAAACAAAAGAAGACAAGAAACAGAAAAACTTTTCAATTTTGATATTACTTGCGCACGACACTTACAAGCGTCAAACGAACATTTTTGACCATGTTTGTTTATATGAAATTTACGCTATCTTTTAATTCGAAATATGTATCTTTTAGAAAAAGATATTATAAGTTTACAGTTCAAAAACTATTCTCTTTTGAATTAAAACTAAACATTGAATTTACAGCAAAACCTTTCTCAGTGTATCAATATTCTTCGTATTTATTTTCTCAGACACTAAAGCGCTGAGGCTATTAACGTCATCCGCAGTTAATCGGCTTTACCAAATTGAATTTCACTTTTGCCTTAATGCAATGTCATTCATTCAATCCACATCAAATTCATTATCTTTTGTTCATCTGGAGTTATAGCTACTTAAATTGCCACGAGAAGCATGATTGGCTCATATCCTCACTTCTCTTTTAAAAGTAATTTTTGTCAAAAATTATTGTTGACGTTTACTTAAAATTACTGAATAAGCAATTTAAATTAGATTATTTGAATTTTATAATATTAAATATAAAAAATATACTACATAGAAATTCTGTTCATATTTGATAAGAGGTTGAAAATAAGAGGCAAAAAATACAAATATTATTTATAGAAAAAAGTTACTTGGTAACGAAATAAGTAACTAGATCATAAAATTTTATAAAGTTTTAATTAAAGGAAACCAAATTTTATTTAAATTAGTGACTTCACACTGACTGCTGTTATCGTTTTCTTCATGTAAAATTTGAAGATACTGTAATAATTGCAAGGCCCGTCAATATTAGGAGCAGATTAATAAGAGAAACAATAGAAATTTATAAAGATTTTTTTATGTTATTTGAACTTCCAAGTATATGAAAAGATAAGCCAAATCTTTCTTAATAAGACGCCGTTTACAGATTGTAAATATTTAATTGCACTCTTGGGATACGGACCCAGAAAAATGTTATCGATTATAAATAGAAAATCAAAAAAATTGTTAAACTGAAATGAAATGTTTTTAACGAATCATATGTAAAATTTTCTCCTAAATTCAATGATAAAATAAAAAAAGAATACATATTCCATTTAAAACACGGAAGTTAGGATAGACTTTCGGTTAAACTGGAAATTGTATCTTATTGCCACATATGAAATATTCTTAACAGAATTTTATGTAGTTTTTACAATACAGATAGAGTAAACTCGTCCTGGCACATCCTGTATAAACACCCCGTTAATAATATGATTACTGTAATTATAAAAGTTTAAAAAACAGTCCAGAATTTTTTGGAGAAACGATTTATCTTTGTATTAATATAAATGATTCATTTTCTCGTTTAAAATATGTAATGCTTGATGCATTTCAGAGGTAGTAAATTTCGCACGGAGTAATTTTAACATTTATTACTTATTCGAAACTTGATTAGTTCATTGACTGCTGTACTGTCGTAATTTGGCATTCTTCTTTTTTTGTTACTTTTTAATTTATTCATTATTAGTTGTTACTTTTGAAAATATATTTTAAAACATCTTAGATGGTAAAGATATGAATCTTGTGCTGAATGTTGATAAGTGCAAAGTTTTAGTTTTTGGGATGGGTTACTTGACGACTGAATGTAATGATCTATTGATGGTGTACGTTTAGAGCAGGTAGATAAATTTGTATATTTAAGTAGTTTATTATCTAAAGATGGTCGTTTTGATCGTGAAATTGATAGCATTACAGAAAAATGACTGCTGTTGCAATCAGATTTTTACGTAGTGTATGTGGTGTAAATAGGAAACATCGGGTGCGAAATAGATTAGTGTATAATGGGTGTGAAATTGAAAAAAAATATTGTAGCTAAAGTTGGTGTTAGTCAGCTAGGGGTTAGGTTAAGGTTATGGGGGGGGGGGGTAATTTGCTCAAAGTAAAAAAAATAATAAATTTATACTAATGGTAAGCTGATCATGCTTAATTGAAGCTTGGACATTATATAATAAAGAAACAAGTGATCAGCTGCAATTACGATGAGACAATAAAGCGAAATCCACAACGGAACGTAAAAAATACAAAAAAATGTGCAACAACCCCATTGTGGGACGGATAAAGACAAGAATCTATTTTTTGCATTCTAAATTCATTCACAGAGCAACACGAACACACACACACACACACACACACACACACACACACACACACAAAGTCCCATTGTCTCCCTGAAACCGTGTTTGGATCATGCGCACTAAAATTTTCAGTGCGTTTCAGTCGCTTTTCAAAATTTCCTATGCCTGCTTGTATTTAGTCGATGCCGTGTGCTTTGCTACGAAACATAACCTAACTAAACTTTTCAATTATACGTGCGCGTTAACTTGGCGTATTTCTTGCAACAAATATTTAATAAATATTCTATCTAAGAATGTGGTGACTTCATTAATTTAATGATTTGTTATGATTTAAATTAAACGACATTAATTTTACAGTTAATAAACTAATTATTGGTTACCTTTGGTTTTATTCAATTAAACTGATTCGAAATTGTGAAAAGATAATTTTTATTCATGGATTTGTTTTAATGTTAATAAGGTAAGTAATTTATTTGAATTAAGCCATACAACCGTAAAATAAACCGGTTAATTAAACGATATTTAAATAAAATCTTTAAAACCGGTAACTTTTAATCAAGAAAATTATACCGGTTATTTTTGCGAACAAAACTGAAACACAAAATTATTTTTATATAACGTATATATTTTTTTTAACAAAATTCAATTTTAAACTTTATTTTATGCAAAAATGTATATTTAGTTTTAAATTAATGTTTTAGTGTTTTATAACGTTATTGTTAATATTTTATATTTCTAATATTTGCTCACACAACAAATATCTTTAAAAACTTTAAAAAATAAATGTACAGTTTGACAAAAGGTATATATAATAGTAAAAATCTTTCAAAACTCATTATATTAAAATGAAAAAGCTTTCGAATTAATTTCTGTATAAATTTTAATAAAAAATAGATATTTCGATATACTCTACGTATATCATCATCAATAAAAATTATATAAATGATGTAAGTATATAATAAATATACAGAATATAGAAGCAAGTTATTAGGTAACAAAATAAGTAACTACATTATAAAATTTATGATTTACTAATTTAAAGATGCCATATTTCATTTAAATTAGTGCCTTAATAGGTTAATACATCTAAATTAACCAGATAAATCTGCTATTGCACAACATACGTAAGATGATGTGAAATTCCCAGATCATATAATAATTGCAACACTTAACAATATTACCAGTATATTGATTTAAGAGGCAAAAGAAATTTACAAAGAAAAAGATAACATTAATTGGTGTGAAGAGACTGATTTAAATAAACTATGACTACTTTTAATTAACAATTTATAAATTATAGAAACCGTTATTTTTAATTAAAATTTATACACAACTGAATCCTAAACCTTTTTATTTTGATATGTACTTTATTTACATAGTCTTCTTTTTATTTTTATAATGTTTAAAAAATAATTATTGATTCTTTTTTAAAAGTTTTACATAAATTTCAATTTTAATTCTACATAAAAATATATTTTTAGAATGAGATTAATATAATACTTTAGTTTAATAGTTTTAAAAGTTTGTAGGACCCATCAATATTAACAATATATTCGATAAGAGAAGCAATAGAAATTTATAAAGAAAAAGGTTTAATTACCTAGTAACTTGCTTCAATATTTTGTTTATTTGTTATACTTATATGCTATTTGTATAATATTTTTTGATGATGATATACGTAGAGTATATTGAAACGTTGATTTTTAATTAAAATTGGTACTTAACATAATCTTATAGTTTTTTATTTAGTTATATACATTATTTATACAGTTTTTTTTTATTTAAAAATATGATTATTGATATTTTTTAAAAAGTTTTATATAAATTTCAATTTGTATTCTACATAAAAAGTTATTTTTAGAATGCGATTAATAACTATAGTTTAATCGTTTTAAAGTATAGAAAATTTAGTTAAATTTCATATGCATTCAATTATTACAAAATAGATAATTGTTACAATTGAAATAATTATATGTTTATATGTTAAAATTCTGCGTTCTATAATAATAATAATAATAATAACTTTATTTAAATAGCATTTAGCTAATAAAAAATTCATACATTACATAAATACATAAAATGGTACAAAATTGTGTGATATCTTTACAATAGTTTTTTTAATTTATATCTAAACTCTCCAACTGTAACTGAACATTTAACATAATTTGACAAGCTATTGAAAGCGTTCAGACCGATATTATAAATTGACAAACATGTTTTAATTCTGTTTGTTCGGGGAATATATTATGAAATTATAATTACTTGAATGATTGATTTTGAAAACTAACTAAAAATGAACGAAAAATATGTGAACTAAATAAAAATAAACGAAAAACATGTGAACAATTACAAACGCATTTTCAGCTACAATTTTACTTAGGAAAACTTATAAATAGATATGACAACTTTATCTAGCTGGTTTTATAATAGATTCTAAAAAATTAATTTAGATTATATATTTATATAACATAAAATTTTAAATTTAACTAAATGAAATAAAAGATAATTTTTTTATCTAGATGAATTATCTAGATAAAATTAGTTCGTTTAACACCAATACGGTTAGCAACCACTATAACCACTATAATAGGTATTTCAACTATTTGTTTTCTGTAACAAATACGAAGGTTAATATATCAAATATGTAACAGTAGCTGGCCCGGAAAACATTGTCTTGCATTTATTTTAATGTGAATATTAAATTTTTTATCAATTTTTTTTGTATTACAAAAAAAACTCAATTATATTATTCATGTTATAATTATTTTCAATTTATTTGAAATCATTTTTTTTCACACTTTTCTATATTTTTCCGGGGGGGGCTACGCCCTTCAGAGCCCCGGGAACCTTCGCAAAGTTTCATGGCGATCGGTTGAATGGTGTAGTAATGCATAAAGGACAAACAGACATACACTCGTTTTTATATATATATATATATATATATATATATATATATATATATAAATTTATTTTTTGGAAATTTATTGATACAAATAAATTATTAAAAAAAATCTATTAGTATATTACATTTGTTTAAAACAAAATATATTTATAAAAGAAAGCAATGTAATAAAAAAGTAATGTTAAAAATAATGCGAAAATTCTATTTTCTATAACAATATTTATTGCAGTTTATTTTCATTGAAATTAATATAAAATAACATGAAATATTTCTTACGAAAACATACAATTTCGAGTCATTCTAACATAAATAACGTGTTATATTAATATTCTTTAGATATTATTTCGGATTTGAATGATGTTTTGTCATCGCATAATAAATTATTTACATTAAATTATTGTAATATTTAATACTATGTGAAATGAGTATGTACGTAAGTAAAAGTATACAGAATTTTCTTGCGCACCTCTCTGCGAGATCAGTTTGAATTAACATCATAAACTCCGCGAAGAGAAGCGACACATATTTTCCATTATAATACGAAGCCGTCCTTAATCTATTGTTATAGCACATTATTATATTAGAATATTTACATATAACACTAGAATGCAATTATCTTAGTAAGAAGTTTACACTTTACATAGATTTTATTTTACTTTATTTACATGTGCATATTGCATATGAGAAATTCGAATTTTAATTTCGTTTAGTAATTTTTGACAAAAATTCTATTATTAGTTAGCGTATTTATTAGCTTTTCATTAAGTATATTATGTACAAATCGAGTTTTTCAACTTTTAAACATATATTGGTAATAGAAATTTACTTGGGTTTCAGTCTTGTTCAATTTTAATTTATTTTAATACATATATGGTTGATTCAATATTTTGAACTTACAGAATTTAATCTCAGGAACTATCATATTTTTAGTGTAGAAAACATAATAAAAAATGTAATCAAATAACCAATACGAAAATGTATGTTACAACTTTTTAAAAATATAAGAAAAAATTAAATTAACCATGTGTATTAAAACAAATTAAAGTTTTATTATCAATATTTAAAGTCACAGTCAATAAATTGAAGATAAAATTTTTAACATATGTACTAATATTTTAATTTATTTCCTAATTTTTGTTATTTAATACAAGGACTATAATATTTTTCTGTTAATTTTGCACGTTTATTTTTTGTATTTAAATAAATATTCTGTAAGGGCCGGTATTATAAACGATAGGATTAGGAGTAAATATATTTACTTTATAGATTTTCTTATTATAAATAGGGAATAAATTTAATCTAGTGGTATTAAAAAACAATTTTTATTATTAATAAAAATAACCCAGCAGTAAATAGTTGAAATAACGTTTATTTTTAAAGTTATTTAGTTGACAACAAAAATTTACTTGTGAAGTAAATTAAATCAGTGTTTATAATACCGGGCCTAAAACTATTATATATATATATATATATATATATATATATATATATATAAGTAAGTAAATAACTCTATAAGGATATATAGTATAGTTTAAATTGAATAAATAACATTGATTAATTGAAAATTAAATTAAAAATTATTGATTAAAAAGCTCAGAAGGTAAGAGCGCCGTGCCGGATACATGGTGGACCTGGGTTCGATTCCCAGACGATACAGGTTGACAAATTTTTAATTTAATTTTTAATTAATCAATGTTATTTATTAAATTTAAATATGTATATATATATATATATATATATATATATATATACATATACATATACATACACTCACGTCATGTACCTAACAGAGTGTAGCACAAACATTTTCTCTTATGCCGAAATTAGTTTCTTCCAGACAAAATTTTGCTTTGTTTACATTCATAATACCTCACATACATGCTTTTCTATTCTTACTACTTGAAAAAAATCGCTCATGCAAAACACCCTCAATTATAACTACTTATTTTATATCTTCATTATCACTCACCTAGACGTATTCTTTTGACAAAACGTTCATTAAACATTTTCGCAAAATGACCGAATCATGTTAACTGACTCACATCAATTTTTTCAGATTTACACCTTTCATACACTAATCTATTTAGTACCCGAGTTTTTTACACCACAAAGTCAAAACGCGTCATTGCTAAAAAACAGTAACAAACCTCATAGGGAATTTAATAACATTATAATTAATAATAACAAAAGTTGTTGAACAAGTTATAATTAACAACTGTTATTTGTAACATTTTTTGATACTGCTAAATAATTTTCTATAGTCTATAAATAGGTGGCATATTTATGTCAAGATAGTTTTGTTTTTAGTTTCCATGACTACAGTAGTTGTTATACAAATGTTTTTATTCACAAATTTATTTAATACGGTGTCGTTGGGTTCTGTGCTGGCCACAACAGATCTTTTTCTCTTACGATTAAGTTTTGCTGGATTATTTAGTTTGTAACTAAATATAGAACAAATAGAAATATAAAATTTTGGAATGACTCATTATTGTTGACATTAAAAAACTAAAAAGAATTTAACTATTAACTAAATTATTAAAAAAAATAAAAAGCACGAAATAAATAGCGACATAGTGTGAGCACAATAAATTTTGCTAATTAAAAAGATATTAAATTTGTATAATCAGTATTTTTCACTTTATTTTCCTTTCCCGCCGTTGCAGTGCTGTATAAGAGAATATAAAATTGAGTAAAATAAACTTTTAAAGCTCTCCCCGAACTCGCCGAGCAACAGTATAGCAAAAATTGTAAGTCAGTATAGAATTGTACAAAAGAAGTAATATTTGGTCTAATTAAATTTTATTCAGTTTAACTTTTGGTGTTGTTAATTGTAGCTCTATCAGTTGCGGAGATCTTAGCAAAAGCTTGAAACCTGTAGTAAATGTAGCCATTTAATGAAGTTACGTCATGAATTTCCGATTCAATATACGATAAGAAAGTTGTGTTCTATCACGTTTTACTATATAATAGTTGAACTGTGTACGCATTTCTATATTTCTAATGATTTGATGTATGTATGTATGATGAAACTGAATGTTTATTTTCATTATATAAGTGGAACTATATATATATATATATATATATATATATATATATATATATATATATATATATATATATATATATATATATTAATTATAATGTTTTTAAATTCCCTATCAGGTTCGTTATTGTTTTTAGCAATGACGCGTTTCGACTTTTCAGTCATCATCAGACTTTCGGTGTTGTGGCTTGAGTGAATGGTTTGTGTGATTTGTGTTACGGTTTTTATATTATTCCAAGGTACGTGGTTGATTCTGATTGGCCGTTTTTAGTTTGCATGTTGTTTCTTATTGGCTATTGGTTTAAATATTGTGTCGGATTAACTATTGATTTGGACATTTATGATTTTATTTTTTATTTTGGCTTTGTATATTTTTAAATTTTCTAAAATATTTAATTTTAGTTTTTTATTATTTATTTTTATTACTCTCATTATGTCTTCTATTTTTCCGGCAGCGTGTTGGTTTTCAAAAAGGTGGTTAGCATAATTAGAATCTGATTTATTATATTTAAAGGAATGAATGTGTTCTTTGCATCTGTCTGAGAATTTTCTATCTGTCTGACCGTAGTATCTCATATTACATGTACGACAAGATAGTTGGTATATCCCGCTATTGTTGTATATGTAATATTTTTTCAATATTATTTTTCATTATGTTTTTGGTTGTGTTTATTGTTTTATAAGCTATTTTAATGTTAAGGTTTTTTGAAAATTTTTGATTTTTGATATTTGATATAGTGTATTGTATTGATGTATTGTACTCAACCGGGTTAGCACATAAGTTGCTTATGACACGCCATTTATAAAGAAATGTAATTTTCTTGCCATCGATCCTGTGGCGTAATTAGTAAAGCAGCTGTCGTGAAAGCAGAAGATCCCGGGTTCAAATTCCGGTAAGCGTAATACATTTTTTTAAATTTAAAAATTACCTAATGATTTAATTAGTTCATTAATGGTGATTTAAATATGAAACAAATATAAATAGAAGGGAAAAATTATTTGTTTTGATAAACAGAATTTTATGTAGGTGGATGCAAAAATTTTATAAGGTAAAAAAGCTTTAGCTTTCATAAATAATATAAACAAACCAAACATAGAAACAAGTTACTAGCTAACAAAATACAAGCCAGATTGTATTGTTACAAAAATTAACTGAGTAGATGGGGGTCGTATGATTGAGATAAAAGTGGTGATGTATAATGCATTTTTTTCCGATACCGGGAATCGAACCTGAGCCTTCTGGGTGAAAGCCAGATATCCTAGCCACTAGACCATATCGGATTTATGTATTACACATATAACATTTATACTAGAATATGACAGATAAAAAATTCACAAAATATTATGACAATGTGGTTCCATCCGGGATCGAACCGGAGACCTTCTGCGTGTAAAGCAGACGTGATAACCGCTACACTATGGAACCTTGTTACTCTATTCGAATGTAATTTAATTTTCTTTATTTTCATTCTATTATACGATAGTTGAAGATGTATAAAAAAAAGTCTTCCCGACGGAGAATTGAACCCCGGTCTCCCGCTTGACGGTAATAGTAATTAAAAAGTACGAATTGCCGAAACCCGGGATTGAACCGGGGACCTTTAGATCTTCAGTCTAACGCTCTCCCAACTGAGCTATTTCGGCTTACATACGCATTACTATATAAAGAATTGCTGCACTTTTATTTATAAACTAGTTCAATGGGAAGTAAAAAAGAAATGTTTCCGCCCGGTATCGAACCGGGGACCTTCCGCGTGTTAGGCGGATGTGATAACCACTACACCACGGAAACTGCATCGGCCGGGAATCGAACCCGGGCCGCCCGCGTGGCAGGCGAGCATTCTACCACTGAACCACCGATGCTTATAATTCCAATTATTATTTTATAATTTTGCTAAATTTTATATATTACACTAGTATAAATTTTTCAATTATACTATACTGAATTGCAATGAAAGAAATGCAAAGTTTACAGCTGAAGGTGGTCAGAAATTGTATATTCAACCAAAGCAAGATTAATTCTCACAAATCACGTAACAAATATATTATAAATAGTATATACTCATACATACACAACTTTTATTTAGGTTAAGATTAGTTGGCATATATTTTTATTTATTTTTACTTTAGTTCGGGGAATATAAATCTTTTTTCTGATTTCGTCCAGGTTGATTGGCTGCTCAGATTTGCCTCGGCTACAAATATCTTAGCTCAATACAATAATCATCGCTTTTTACTCGCATATAATATTTTTTAATCACTATTTACCGGTGCCTTAAACGCAATGAAGTTTTAAAAAAGTTATTTTTTACTATTTTCTGCATATTTTTACCCGTACCGTCTCAGTATTAAACGTAGTTTAATACTACTTTTAGTTTAATAAATATTAAAATGATTACTTTGTTCGGTTTTCTATGTCAGATTTGTTAATACGAAAATTTACAAACATCTGAAACGACATTGCCATTATTTTCCCAAAATAAGCAGAAAATAGCAAAACATAACGTTTTTTCAAAAACTTCATTGCGTTTGTGGCATTCAAACGGTTAATAGGTAATCTGATATATAAAATCCAGCAAAATAATTAAATAATTATATGATTAACAAGCATCGGTGGTTCAGTGGTAGAATGCTCGCCTGCCACGCGGGCGGCCCGGGTTCGATTCCCGGCCGATGCATAGCTTTTTTTGCATGTATATAGTTTCAATCTCGCTAACAAATAGTTACCAAAAATGTAGATAACTTTCGAAAACAAATTGTTAATTTAATTTTGCGGCAATTATAGATCAAAATGGGAGTGCACGCAGGCATCGGTGGTTCAATTCACATCCGCCTAACACGCGGAAAGTTCCCGGTTTAATTCTGGGCGAAAACAAATATTTTATTTCACATTAAAAGTAATTAGAATAAAGAAAGTGCAGCAATACCTCATATGGCAATATGTAGGTAAGCCGAAATAGCGCAGTTGGGAAAGCGTTAGACTGAAGATCTAAAGGTCCGCGGTTTAATGCTGGGTTTCGGCAATTTGTATTTTTTAATAAATATTAATTTATTATGATTTGATTTGTCTGTAAAGAGCATTATTTGAAAAATATGTCCTCGATAGTATAGTGGTCAGTATCCCCGCCTGTCACGCGGGAGACCGGGGTTCAATTCCCCGTCGGGGAGATTATTTATTCTAGTTTTGATGTAAATTAAATTTCCGTAAAACTTTCCGATACCGGGAATCGAACCCGAGCCTTCTGGGTGAAAGCCAGATATCCTAGCCACTAGACCATATCGGATTATATGTATTACTCATATAACATTTATACTAGAATATGACAGTAAAAAAATTCACAAAATATTATGACAATGTGGTTCCATCCGGGATCGAACCGGAGACCTTCTGCGTGTAAAGCAGACGTGATAACCGCTACACTATGGAACCGCGTTTCTATTCGAATGTAATTTAATTTTATTTACTTTCTTTCTATTATATGATAGTTGGAGATGTGTAAAAAAGTCAGGCATAACTTCTTGCAAACGGTTTCATTCTCTCGCTTGCAAGTACACCAACACCCTGACATGCTCTTACACTCATACTGACGCCAGACCACAAACAAAAAATACCATTTTTCTCTTCCTCACAAAAACTTTTTCTTTTAATTTTACTTACACATAACACATCAATACTATAAACAAGCATTAACTCCATCAATTTATTCTCTTTCCCCTTTATTCCTCTTACATTCTAAGTAGCAAATCTACATCCGTCCTGCCATTTTTTCATATCTTTCAAATTGAAAATAGTTTTCTTGGTAATTAGGAAAGTTGTGGCAACTTACCAGACTAGTCCACAACAAAAGAAAAGAGAAAAAGACGGTTAAAGAAGAAGAATAGAAATGATAATAAATTAATTAATTAAATGTTTGCCACAAACACACATTGACAGAAATCACACAAAATTTTGTTTCCTAGTTACTATATATATATATATATATATATATATATATATATATATATATATATATATATATACATATATATATTAAAACAAACAAACAAATAAAATTATAAGCTGTCAAACACCAAATAACTTAAGTAATTAAAATAACTTAAGACAACACTTAGCTTTTATGAAAAAGTAGACAAACTACCAAGTAAATTACAAACCACCGAAATGCGGCGCAAAAACCTCAAAAAATATCAAAAAACTTGCACCAGCAAATGTAACGCGTCTTGTTTATTTGGTTGCTATCTGACTGTCTTTAACATTATTTATTTAAAAATCTACTAACATAATAGTAATATTTTGATAGTCTTAAAGAAAAATCATTTTATATGCAATGTGATACCTAATACAAAATAAGTTCTTTTAGGACAAGTCAAACTAGATCTCGTATAGTTGAATTTGGAGTTTGAGCTTTCCTTTTTTATTTTAATATCAAATTTTAGTTTATGAGCGTGATAGTTGATTATGACGGGTGTTCCAGGACGAGTTTACGTTATCCTTATTTTAAAAACTATGTAATATTACGTGACGAAATTTGGTTGCAGTGGTATTTCGATATACTCGGTTGCAGTAAAAAATATAACTTCCTTATTTTAAATGAAATGCACTTTTTTTAAATTTATCATTGAATTTAGGTGTAAATTTTACATATAATACATTAATAATATTACTTTAATTGAACTTTTCTTAACATATTTAATAATAACAACAACAATAGTAATAATAACGTATCCAAATCAAATATTTTCTATTTCACTAAAATTCTATCAACTATCAAGAGAATGGGAGTTTTTATTTTAAAAAAGAGATTTTTATTTTTTTGTATTTTAAGTTTACAAGCAATATTCTAGGCACATTTTCAAATAGTTTTAATTTTTAATGAAAAGTTGCGCAAAGCCCGTTTAAAATTGCAAATTTTTGATGTGGTGACGTGATAAAGTGACATCTTATTGCCAATATTTTACTTCTTTAAATACGGAGAGCGTAAACTGGTCCTAGGACATGTTATATATTCATCTATACGTTATAAAAAGATTTCCCTTTCTTTAAAAAATCTTTGTGAAAACATGTAAATCAGCTTTCAAAAGCAGGAAAAAAATTACAGTCATTTTTTTCTCTATCACAGTGTTGGATATATATTGCTAACTTCATTTTGACAATTTTTTTATCAATATTTTACTTTGTATAGTTTTATGAAAAGCATGAATTGTTAATGGCAGAATTTTCAATATCAGATATCAATTGAAGGTGCAATATTTTAGATGCGCTTTAAATGAAACTATAACTTAAGATTACATATCTTAAATCATGAATAAAATATAGTTAAATTTTAAAACCGAAATGTGTGTTTCAAATTTAGGTGCCATTATAGTGATTTTTAGAACTATAAAATGAGCTGTTTTGGTGTAAATTTATATGATCATTTTAAATATACTATATTACTTGTCAAAAAATTCCATAGGTCACTAGATAATTATAAAAAAAACTAAATTTGGTCATTTTTATTACTTCCGAATCCTAAAGTAAACTTTTAATGAAAAAAAAGTTACAAATAAAAAAAAAAAAATAATTATGAGATTTACCCAGTGCCGTAGAATATTATATAACATAAACTTATATTTTTTGAAATGGTGTCTATAGTGGATTTTTTTTTGAATCAAATATTATTTCTCTTTTTTTATGGAAAAATCAAATATTTCTGATTCTAAATATTCAATATTTGTAATATACTGAAGTAACTCTATAATGTTGAATAATAAAAAATTAATTTACAATGAAAATACTTAAAATAATTTTCATCTATAAGTACTTCAAATTATTTAAATTTTTGATATAGGCACTATGGCCCGTATTCTCACCTCACTTTTTCGTGAAAAAGTGCTTTTATCATTAATTTTAAAATAACTTTTTGCTTCTGTTTGTCATCAAATATAAATAATTTTTCTATATTTGATCATTTTTATTATATTTGGTATTATAAAATTTAAATAAACTATTGTAAAATGCTTAATAAATGATTTTAAGTGAACGTCAAAAGCACTTTTTTGAAAAAGCACTTTTTCATATGAGGTGAGAATACGGGCCTATGTTTCTTTGCAAGTATCCCATTATCTCTTTTGAAATACATATTTGAGAAACGCTAATTGCTATCATTGAGGGTCATCTAAAGTAGCAAAAAAAGGAGCTTTTTGTGTCTTTTTATGTGTTTATTTATGTGTGTGTGTATGTGATTTTTTTTGGCACATTCATGCGTTATATTATATATATATGTGAAATAAAATGTAATATATCAGCTTAAACTACATAAATCGTGCCTAGCGCAAACATACTGCAGACCGGTTAAAATGTTAGCTTAGCTATCCTTAGATTTAGAAAACAATTTTTAAAACTTAGGTACACGTTCGCCATTTTTTATTTGTCACGTGGTAGTTATGCACCGCTCAAACTAAACTACATGAACATTATTTCAATTTTACAGAATAATTTTAATGGTATGTACATTTTAAATTTTTGGCAAATATTCCATTTTTTAATGCAGTTTATAGATGCGGTAAACATGAGTTAATTAAACCGATTAATTGATATTCTTGTAAATAACTTGCGACCGTTAACAGTGACATTAACCGATATTTTAAAATTCTTAAAACTCTGTGACTTTAAATCGAAAAAATAACACCAGTTTTCTTGGGACGAAACGAAATATGAAATAAATTTTTATATACATTTTCTTAGGAGAATTTTGTAAATTTCAAACTTTGTTACCAAAAACGGATCTTTATTTCTAAATTAAGAAAAGAATGTTTTATAACCTATAATTAAATTTTAAATTTTTTGGATATTGATAATTGTTAATAATATTGCTATTTGGTTATACATAGAACATATTAAACAAAATACAAAATAAATTTATATTTTGACAAAAATACATACATCATTTACACAGTCTTATTTTAAAGAATTAACCAATTAAAACCCATTTCTAATATAAAAACCGATTAAATTACGAAAACCGGCATTAAAATATAGTACTCTATACTAGTTAACCGTTAACCAATATTTTTATAGAGACTATTTTAAAAAAAAATTAATATAAAATTATATAAGTATATATTTAGGCGTCCGTAAATTTTTATTTTTCAGTAAGGTTAAATTTGATAACTTGACATCGAAAAAACATCAGAAATAATATTTTTTGCTAGTTTTTACGAAAGTAACAAGTTCCTCTACACAACTGAAATTTTCGGAAAACGCGTGTTAATACACATACGATATAAACGATATTATAATGTATAGCATATAATCCATTTTTTAAATAGAAACTTATAAATATATTTTCTTTTTATTAAAATTTTAACTTCTTTAATTTTTGTATTTTCCTAATTTTCCCAGAAATGTCACTTTATTTTCGGTTCAACAAAGGAACTTTGTTTTCGGTTCTTGAAAAGTTTTTTAAATTCAAACTGTTTTTTTGAAATTTTCTTAATAAGAAATTTTCTTAGTTCATAGTTTTTTAATTTATAATCTTATAAAAATAATCAGTGTTTTGTGTTTAATTTAATATTTTTACTCTACGACTATAATTTTAAATGTTTTATTGTTATTAATTTATTATTTGAATATTTTACAAAGAAACGATTTTCTAGTTTAAAGTTTTTATTCTACAGACAAATTTTTTAGCAATAGACATGGAATAATAAAAACCAAAATTATTTATTTTTTACAAAAATATCATACATTTCATATCATACATGTAAGTTATACATTAATAATTTTTATTGTCAAACATTCTATGTAATTTTGAATTTTTAATTTGGGTGATTGTAAAAATTTTCTTGTATCTTTCTCTTTTATTCAGTGTCAACCCTGATGAAGCCAAAAAACTATTGGCGAAATATTGGTTCCAAACAATAAATTGATTGAAATATGATGTTTGCATTTTAATAATCAATTACATTTACCGTAATCCCGTAACAAATCCATTTATATATATATATATATATATATAAAATTACAATGTAATATTTCAAATTTAGAAATATATTTTATGTTCAATATATTTGTAGGGTGTGGCATAAACTTTTTTCATCCAATTAGAAATTATTCTTCGCTAAATGTTTTTATTTTGAATACAGTTCCTGAGATTCTACAAATCTAGCAGTTCTTGCTAGCTAACAGAAGCTGATTAATAGTAATTAGAGTTTTTTTAGCTACAGATGCTCTTTTATTTTAACCACTTTTAAAGTTACACTAACTGAGAAATTTTGGAAATTATATCTTTAATTGTTTTTAGTATATAGGCAATACATTTTTTTTTTTAAAATTATAAATTAATAACAAAATAAAAAGAATTAAATATTAACAAAAAATATTTTTCATCATATAGACCAAGGGAAAATCATTTTGTCTATAAGAGATAAACATATACATACTGCTACAAAGTTGTAGCTTAAAAATCAAACAATTTGTTATAATTGAAACATTTTTTTTCTTTTAATTTTACTAGATTGGAGGTAATTGAGTATAAGTATATACATATATATATATATATATATATATATATATATATATATATATTTATATATATTTGTTTCTGTTTAAAGAACAGTTGTTTCCGTAAATTGAACTAGATGTATCCCATTATATGTATTATGTAAGTAATGTTTAATTCAGATGGTAATTATATGCATTTGGGTAATAGTGTGCTAACTTTAGCTATTACTTAACTAATGAGTTCGCTTCCTGGAGTGTCGCAAGGCGAGCAAGATGGTGTGGGCCAACTTCAGCTCTCAATCCTCGACCTAGTCAAATGCTCGCGATGTTCGATGAATTTGTTATAGCATATTGTCATTTCACTTACTTACCATAATTAGACCATAATGTCTCTTTTGGCTCAATTATTTACTCACGTCCTCGCTATCTGTATACATTTAGATAACTTATGAAGTATTATATTAGCAAAATAAATAACGTAAAAAATATTCTATGAAGATGTTTATGGAAGCGTTACCTAATCAAATTACTTATTATCATTCTATTTTTACCACTTTGACTGCAAGGAAAAAGTGGTATAGTGGTACGGTGTCTGTAATATTTTCAAAAAAAATAATTTGTGTATAGAAATCCTTCATATAGCCTCTAGATGACGAATCTCAACTTAGTTTATGTGGGTGTATGGATGTGCGTCGTCAGCTCGCTCGGTCGTGAGTCAAAATTTTGTGATTGCAACTCGTCCTAGACGGTTTGACCGATTTTAATGAAATTTTCAGGATAAATTTACCTATTGCTCAAGATGTTCATGTGGTTCTGGTTTTTTCCAGTAATGCCAACTTTCCGAGAAAAAAATTACTAAAGTTTTTAAAAATTCATCGTGGCTACATTATTTATCCGATTTTGATCAAATTTTCAGGAAAGATTCCCCTAGTGCCCACATAAATTTTGTAATTTTAATAAAATACAGTGTTGCCAACTTTCCGAGAAAAAATTACTAAAATTTTTAAAAATTTATTAAGGCCATGTTGTTTAACCGATTTTGTTCAAATTTTCAGAAAAGATTCTTCTGATATCCATATAAATTAAATAATTTTAACAAAGTACAGTGTTGCCAACTTTCTGAGAAAAAAAATTACTAAAATTTTTAAAAATTTATTATGACCACGTTATTTAACCGATTTTAATTAAATTTTCACTAAAGATTCTCTTGCTGTTCGCATAAATTATGCAATTTTAACAAAATACAGTGTTGCCAACTTATCGAGAAAAAAATTACCAAAATTTAAAAAAATTTATTGTGGCTACATTATTTATCCGATTTTAATCAAATTTTTACAGAAGATACCCTTAGCGCCTATAATATTATATATTAGCAAAATACAATGTTGTCAACTTTCGGTGAATAATTTTTTTATTCCTAATTCTGATATTTATGTGATAATGTCAAAGTGATATATATATATATATATATATATATATATATATATATATGGGTTTACCCATATACTTCTAATCTTGTTTACAAAGCATTTACGTACTTAGAGCTTTAAATCTACGATAATTTATTTTCAATTTAAAAATAAAATAATAAATATAAACTAATGGATGTTTATTATTAATTCGAATTTTAAATATAATAAAAAAGTAATTAACTAAGGCATATGCACATAATTTAAAAAACTTTCCTGATATATCATCAGTACCCGTGATTCCTAGGTGGAACATGGGGCTATATACTCGAGAAACTGAACATATAGTTTCTTAATCATTTTTACTTGCATTGACAATGGTACAGGTCGTTATCCTATAGTCAAGCAAGGAACCTACAGTTTATAGTAAGTTCCGAACCACTTAGACTCAGCCGATATCAGTTTAGTGGTACAAAGTTTTAATACCAGAAATAATATTTAATTTAACTTCTTGTGTGAGCGCGGTGCAAACCAGGGACCTTTGGGGGTCCAACACGCTATCACTGGCATAGGATTGCCTGTTGTATAGTAATTGAAAATTAAACTCATATTTTTAACTTACTCTATTTACAATTTTTTTGTTTTTTGTTTCAGGTCAGCCTTAAAAATTTCTACAATTTTTATAAGTTTGACACACGTCATATACCCACAGGGTGAGTAAAAACTACAAACTTTTTCCGTTGAAATAGCAAAGTTTAATTTCTAAATAATATCTATACGGTTTGTATTTTTTTCATGAACTGAATATTTTAAAATTTAAGGTAAAAATGTGTTTATTTACAGTATCAAGTTTCAATAAAAAATTGACAAAAAAAAATTCAATTCAGAGCTAATTTTTTTTCATTTTTATTAAATATTTTAAACTTTAGACAGAAGTTTTGCTTTTATATTTATTTATAAATAGAAAAAATTACAACGTGAAATATTCTAAATAAAATTTAAAAATATTATGTATTTTATCTTTGTTATTTTGTGTGTTTCAAATACAGAATAATATTTTTTATATTGACTGGCGATATTTTCTCAAAAACTGCGAAATATATAGAAATAATACATATCCAACCGCCGTACCATAAACTAATATGTTACGTGATATACAAACATAATTTTAAAGTAATAATATTGTTTTACAAAGAAATACAAAATTTATATAGAATTAATAATTATTTTAAAGCGTAAACTAATGAATATTTTTAATTGTTGACATTGTCGGCACTTGATAGAATATTTATAAAAATATGGATGTAAAAAATTAATAAAACTCTCGGTGAAAATTCTACAAATTATATATTTTATCGGCTAATTTGGGTTGTTATGTCATTTGCTTGATAATAATATAATAGCCAACACCATATTGTACTACAAATGCAATTATCTGTTATTTATTATATAGCTAACACCTTTTAAAAAATTCACATGTTAAAATTTTAGTCGTTCCTTAAAAAAACAGTATTCTTACATTGTAATTATAACATTTTCTTTAAATAGAATAACAATTTACAAATAGTTTTTATTGATATAAAAAAGTGTGTACAAAAAGTAATGTAACGTGTCAGTATTTTGTCTTCTGATAAGTCTGCAAGAAAAAGTTACAAATATATTTTTTAGGCAGTAGCTATTCCACTCATATCAGATGCTATAAGTGGTTTCGATCTCGAAGCGAAATCGAATTTTTCCCCCATTTCCGGACGCCGCGCCGGTCAACCAGGAGAAAATTGTTTCATCCTCGACACAAGACCGAATGAATCTTTAAGCCACGAATATTTCCTTTTATAGGCGAAAATTCGTCATTAGCATAATAAAACATAAATTGTAAACATCAAATGAATGATCATCGCCATGAGCTAATTCCGTTCATTTTGTTATATTGTAACAAAATGATTCAAATCTTAATTTATCGAAGAACGTTTAATTAACGAACTTAAAATATAGAAAATGAAATTTTGACGTATTATCTCATAGCGAGTTTTACAATTATTCAGACTAAATTACATGTTTTAGATTAGTAAATCTAAATAAAACTGAATATTTGTGTCGTACGCGAAGCGTATCGTCACAATATATAACTGGAAGTGGTAATTTACTGATATTACTTTTATGTGTTTTACGAATATTTCGCAACAAAGATAGATTTTGAAAGAAATATTAACAACTTTTATTATATTGCTAAATATTTTTTTTTAATATTTTATATTTCTTATATTGATACATAGGTGGAATATTTATATCAAGACAATTTTGTTTTCAATTCCCATTACTATAGTAGTTATTGTTACACATTTTTATATAAAATACATTTATTTAATATGATTACCTTTGGCTCTATGGTGGCCACAACAGAATTTTATTTAGAATAGCATTAAAACTAGTGAATAATTATGAAAAATTTCCATTTTATAGCGATTGAACAAACTGTAATATACGTTCTGAATATTTTTAAATAAACAACTTAGCCCAATATACGCATAAATATGTAAAATAAATAATCATATATTAAATGCTAAAGCAATAAGTAAATAAACAAAATACGAAATGAGTTATAGCGTTTTATAAGCGTTTCTACTTTGTTGAAATATCACTTGTAAATATTTTAACAGCGACACAGAATTGTAATGTTCCTGATATTATCCGGGGCGATAGCACAGCAAGATTCTGACAGCTCTGTGCAGCAGGAACAAAAATGGAAGCAAAACTTAGCAGGAAATAAAATAACAGGAAGTTAGAATACCTGCTCTGACAGATTTTCTAATACGGAGCTTTATCCATAATTACTGAACTACAATTTTATTTAACCTTACCTGGATACGCAGACGTGGAATGCTCTGACCTGATTTATTGAAAACTATGTCACTTAATTTTCATCGAAATTTATGAGGCTGATATTTATATATTATTTAAATATGTATGCAAATGGATAGACATGTTAATATTAATAATTGTGAATATTTTTTTTTGTAAATTTACAAAAAATATTATTGAAAATTAATATGAACTTATAATAAACTTATTGTTTATATAGGTTTGTTTTTGTTTTATAATTTAGGAATATTAAAGAATGAATTTTATTTCATAAATTTGTATTCCAAATAAATTTTAAATGCTTTTGTCAATTTTCTTTTGAATATAGTATTCTTAGAATATTATTCTTCTCGTTTACAATAATTATTACTCTTCCGGATAAATAACAACATTTTTATGAGATAAATATCATATTCATTCCATACTTGTTGAATAATAGGTTATTTATCTATAACAGATTTTTTTGCAAGCGTATTAATATATTGATATTACTTTAGTGTGTGGCCAATTTAGAAGGAGGTCATTTTACAACAGGTACAATAATGTGAGCATTATTATGCAGAAGTTAGTTACTATATACATCACTGATGGTAGCAAAAAACATGACTACAACGTCAAGTGTATTTAATCTGATATCTTCGGCGGCCATATTTAAAATTATTACGTTAAATTAAGTTAATTGACAATTTAATTGTTTTTCTTTTTAATTAAATGTAAGAAATACAATGTGCACCGCTAAATTTATTAGAAACTGCTTAGTTGACCAAAAACATACAGTTAGGTGTATTTAATATGACATTTCCGACGACCATATTAAAAATTATTCAATCAAGTTAAGTTAACTTAGAGTTGAATTGTTTATTTATGCTTAAATTAGATTATTGAAAATGTGTGAAAAAGTGCAAGAAATAAAATATACACTGCCAGAATTATCAGACATTTAATATTTGACCAAAGAAACATTAATTCTCATAAATCACGTATCAAATAAAAATTATATATATTACATAGGATTGTACAACTCTTAATAAGGTTATGGTTACTTGGTATCTATTTTTGTTTATATTTAATATAGTTTCGTTTAGAATGCTTGAGTAAAATTAGCACTTGTGCAATATGCCATTTTTATGTTTCGCTCAGATTGCTTAGCCTCGGCTCTGCCGCGACCGCAAATATCTTGACACAACACAATATAGATCGCTTTCTGTTTCTCGGAACATAATACACTATTTTAAAAATTAATATTTAATGGATAACTAATCGATCTGTTTAATAATAAAATTTAAAGTTTATGTAATTGGCTGATATAACCAGCCAATTCATTTATTTAAATGTCTACTAATGTATTATTTTATTATAATTTGTAATCGAAATATATACCAGGTCTTCGTTTATAGGATGTACATAGGAAGATGACATGTTGAAATAATAATTTTAACTGAAGAAGTTTCTCCACTTAAATTTGCATAAACTAACACTGTCATTATCTGCCAATAAAATCATTTGATTATCTGTTATTTGAAAAATCATGTGTAAAATTATTTTTTTAGCATTATATAAATATATTACAGTATATAAATGGTTGCCCAAACTGGAAATCAAGGCTAACAGTGTAAAATATTGAATTGCCAAGTGGATTTAATCCCCACCCACTAACTGCATTTTTACAAATTTTTTTATTTATTGTAATTTTATTAATTTTTGTTGCTTATAATAATGATTCTGCTATACATTCACAACAAATATATATATATATATACATATATATATATATATATATATATATATATATATATATATATATATATATATAATAAGTAAATGGTAGTGGCTGGAAATATTGTGATGTGATAATTAATAGTGGGAAAGCAGCCAAGGATGTAAGTGAATAATATATAAATATATATATATATATATATATATATATATATATATATTTATAAGTGAGAAATAATGGTAGCTCAGTGGTAAAGCATCCACCCGGCGAGTGGAGAGTCCCTGGTTCGATCCCAAGTCGAGGTGATATGAGTTTTTTCATTTTCAGTTTAATAATTATTTCATGCTTATATTTGATATACTCTCATATATATATATTTATATATATAATTTATTTTAATTTAAAAAAAGGAATAAAAGTTAATAAAAATTATATTAAAAAAAAATAAAAAAAAAATAATGCACTTGTTGAGCAGTGAAATATGTTTATTAGAATGTCAATGCGTTACTTTACCCCCTAAACCAGCGTTTCCCAACCTTTTTGACTTGCGGAACCCTTTTTAGAAGCAATTTCTGTGGCGGAGCCCCTTATACCTTATAGTCTTATAAGTAAATTTTTTACTAGTTACTGGAAAAAGGGGGTAAATAAAATGACATAACAAAACATAAAATAATCTTAAGCGTTTAATGAGACTTCTGTGGTTGTACTTTTTTACACAGTTTACTTATATCAGGTTTAACCGATGATAATTGCAGGCGAATATCTGGTTCTGCATTTAAGCGCCCCTGCACTCGGACACCATTCAAATTGGCAAATTTTAGTTCAGAATGTAATTTTCTGTAATATTCTTATTTTTATTTTTATTTTTTTTATATTTTGAAACGGATGCGGAGCCCCTAAGAAGTGCACGCGAAGCCCTACGGGCTCCGCGGAGCACTGGTTGGGAAACGCTGCCCTAAACTATGGTATGAATTTTACGCAAGCTTTTGTGTTGTAATAAATATTAATAATGTTAAAAATATTATTTTAAACATAATTAAATAATAATAATTTTAAATAATTACCAAATAATTCAATGTTTTAGTTGAATCTAGAACTTTATATTTACCAATATTTAATATTGGCTGTATCAGTTTTTGCAAATTTGAATCGAGAAATTTCTTTAAATATTAAAATAACAGTTTAGAATAAAAAAAAAATGAATAACTTATTTTTTATATAATAAATTTTTCTTTTAAATAAATTATATCTGTTCGACGTATTTTAATGCATTTTTTTCCATCATTATTAAAATTTAATAAAATATCTTTATCAATTATAATATTCAAATAAACTGTCAAACAGTATATTGCAATATTTATTAAATAATAAATTTCGAAAATCAATAATATCTACATAAATCTAAAATTAACTATGTTTTGAAGGTGAGAGGTGGAAATTTTATATTATTTTTTGTTATTTATCATCTCCTAAATGATTAATAAAGTCATGAAACTACTAATAAATCAAATATTTGCAACGAAAACGCAAGGATTTTTGTTCATTTTCACGAAGAAATATGGCGCTATTAATTTTAATATACAAGTTGATAACTTCTAAATCCATATTCATTATAGTTAATGTATATATGATAGATGCGTAGATGGAGGAAAATTAAAAAAAAAAACACATTTATATAGATAGGTGATTCATTTATTATCTTTAGAATTTATCACAAATATTGCTTTTTGTTTTAGTATAAATATTATTTGTACTGGTACGAATATATTGAGAATTGTTTAGATTTTCTAAAAAAACTTAAATGATTGTTCAGTGCTTTTTTCTTGAAGCGTAGTAAAATTTTGATATTACATTATTATATTGAATATTTATAATGAAGTCATCATGTTACTAGTACAATAATGTGAACATTATTATACAGTAGTTACTTATGTACTATATACATTACTAGTGGCAGCGCCAGTCATGACTACACGGCTGCCATATTCAAAATTATAAAATTAATTTAATTGATAGGTGCATTGATCGTGAAATTGAAAGGAGAGTAAATGCTGGTTGTAAGGTTTTGGGTGCTTTGGGAACTTTTGCTAGGAATGTAAATGTTTCCAAAGAAGCCCGTTTAAGTATATACAATGCAGTTTTGGTGCCTACGTTGATGTATGGTAGTGAATGTTGGGTTTGGTTGCAAAAGCATAAACGGAAAATGACTGCTGTGGAAATGAGATTTTTACGTGGGGTATGTGGTGTAAATAGGAGAGATCGGGTACGAAATAGATTAGTGTATGATGAGTGTGAAATTGAAAAAAATGTTGTAGCAAAAGTTGGTGTTAGTCAGTTAAGATGGTTCGGACATGTTGAGCGAATGTCTAATGAACGTCTGGTTAAAAAGATTTATTTGAATGATTTTGATGGTATACGTTTGTGTGCACGTCCGATGAGTAGTTGGAGTGGTATGATTGAGAGTGTTTTGCGTGAGCGAAAGTTTCCAAGTAGTAGGAATAAAAGAGCATGTATGAGAGGAATTATGAATGCGGATGAAGCGAAAGTTGCTTGTTTGAATAGGAATGTTTAGAGGCGACTGATTTCGGAATGATGAAAAGAATTTGTGCCACATCCTTTTGGGTACATGGCGTGATTGTGTATGTATGTATGTATGTATATTTGAATTTAGTTGATAAAAATGTGTAACAGTTGCGAGAAATGCATTGTACACCGTCAGATTTTCTGGAAACTGCATATTCGACAAAAGTAAACTTAATTCTCACATATATCCTAACAAATATATACTGATTTACAACTATTTATAAGGTTAAAGTTATTTGGTATATATTTCGATTTAGTTTTGTTTGAAACTCATACAAAAAATAGCACATGTCACTCGGAGCAGAATGTTCTTTTTTGTTTTGCCCTGATTTGCTTAGAAAAAATAGTTTTTTTCTTTTCGTAACCTAATATACTATTAAATCAATTTTATGTAAACTTTTTTTATGGTCTATTTACATCTGATGTTTTTCTAGAATTAACTTAATTACTTTTAATCCAAAAATAATAATTTAGTTTTTATCAAAACGACAATTCAAACAGATTAGTTTGAGCAAGCTACTTACATTCAAACATTTGAATTGACTCGAAATTCAAAGCTAAAAAGAAATAAATAGTTGGCTTGATATTTTCAAAGCTTAGCTTGGAATATTTAAGACTTGACTTGAAAACCAAGCCAAGTCCAAACTACGCTCTTAAGCAGTAAGCTAAGCCCCTATAAAGAGTATGAAATCGATACAAATATTGTTGCATAAGTTGGTGTTAGTCAGTTAAGATGGTCATTTTGAGAGAATATCTAATAAATGTTTGGTTATTTTTTTTTAGATAAGTCTTACCCATAGGTGTCACATAGCTGACAAAACCAACTTAGCAAAACTTATAATTGCTATTTTATTACCCCAATTGCGAATTAATTGCTATTTATTTTTTAAAAATAGCTGCGTCAGATGAGTAGTGAATGAATGTTTCCAAGTGTCAGTTTCAGAGTGTTAGTATGATTGTAACTGACGCATGTGTAACACACCTGCATGTGTACATGGCGTGATCGTGTATGTATGTATGTAAAATTGAAATTCTAAAATAAAAATTCTAAAAAAAGAATAACATTTTTCTGTTTATAAAAACAAAAAATAAATTACTGCAGAAATAAAATTAATAATCATAGGTAATATGATTCATTAATGAATATTTATACACATTTCGAAATGCTCTAATTTGTGTTGTGAAAAATGATTGAGAGGAAATATCTATATACATTAAGTTGTTGACAGCCGCCATATTTACAACAGGTAATAAATAATCCAGAAGGAAAAATGGAGAGGAGAGGCTCATTGGGTTACCCACTACGAATTCCTAATGCAAACATTGTTGATTTATATGAAAATTGTTGAGTTATGCATTATTGTTGCGTATGATATTGTTAGATCAACCATAATATAGATGGAAAGTACACAATAAAATATTTTACATATATTTTTAGAGAGAGAAGTCTTGTTTAGGTTACTTCATATATTATATATATATATATATATATATATATATATATATAATTGATCTGATAAATTAACTTATATTGAATAAAGTGAGCTACTTTTTAATTGTAGAATATTAAGGGAAATCTACATATATAACTTAAAAAAAAGAGTTTTTTAAATTTTCTATGTAAAACTATGTAATTTTTTTTTTTGAAAATATGTGGGATAGTTATTAACATATACGTAAATTATTAAATATAATAACAACAAACCAAGAAGTCATAATAGTACTTTGTAGCCGAAGCTACGAAAATGGTATATTTCATGCCGAAAGAAAAAATATTTATTCGAGGCCTGCACGGCCGAGGTTAAATATTTCTTGAGGCATGAAATATCATTTTCGTAGCGTGGGTTACACAATGCTTTTTATCCTACAGTAAAATAAAAGTGTTTATTCATTACTTTTAAACTATAAATTTCAAATAATGTAAATATGTACGTTTGACAGATAAAACAATATGGCTACTGCTGTGCTGAACTAGGTCAAGTCACACAGCTAAATTATGATTTGTGTTTACAATAATAAAAATAAAATTAATAACAATAACAATATTAATAATAATAATAATAAACAGTAGCGCAGCCAGGATTTTGTCTTGGGGGGGGCCCAAGAATTTTATCTTGTAGAAGCAAAAAAAAAAAGCAAATACTAACCAGATTTTCACTTTATCTTACATGAATCGAATAATTAATAGTTTAAAATAATGAATTTTGGCTCAATATTTTGGGGTAAATAATTGTAGCGTTAGAAGTGACTGCTGAATATATGACTAAACGAATAAAAATTGTGCTAATTCTGCTAGCCTTGGGGGGGGGGGGGCGAGGCCCGTCGCCCCCCCCCCCTTGGTTGCGCCACTGATAATAAATATATTTTCAATGTTATATACAATTTCAAGTATGTATAAATGTTTTAACTTATGTATTACAGTGCCACCTATTGATGAATGTCATGCATTTTTTTCCCTCCTAGCCATGAAAAGTACTGTTTTCGCTCCTAGCCGTGAAAAGTACTGTTGTCGCTTCTCAAAAGTTTCGAAAAAATTTCATTTTCGAACAATGTAGGATAAAAAAATACATTAATAACGAAAATAATGGTACTATTTCAAATTCACGACGATGTAGCTACTATTGGCAGTGTTAGGTCTCAATATTAATGGAAGAAAGAAGATTTGTATGAAAACACGTTTGTATTAGCTAACGAATTCATTTCACAGACATACAGGTTATAAAATGTAAAGAAATACTATATTCATCCTTTTTTTAATGACCATAACGTAACAGTAATTTGGTAAAGCCATTAAGTATCTATATTTGTGGTTGATCCGATATGCTTTCTTGCTGCAATTCAGTTTCCAGCGTGTAAGGGGGCTACAAGGTTTGTCTTGTAACGCGTTTTGTGCACATAGGTGAGAGAAAACATTACATATTGATTTATGAATTGAACATACAATTTCTACTCAATTCCACCCCAACGGATTCAACACGATTGTTCCAACTTCATCACATTTATCTTTTCTTTTACGGACAACTGCTGTGTCGCTACACACGCACACACACACGCAACAAGCAGTTGCAGCCTATACCTAAGAGGCGAGGAACTCATATTTCATTTTTACCACTCTGACTGCAAGG
The DNA here is from genome assembly GCA_963966155.1 of Clivina fossor. Lineage (NCBI taxonomy): Eukaryota > Metazoa > Arthropoda > Insecta > Coleoptera > Carabidae > Clivina > Clivina fossor. The sequence goes on from OZ014551.1 coordinate 38,545,777, forward strand.
AAAAAGTGGTATAGCGTTTGGTGCGGTGTCTGTAACATTTTCAGAAACAAAAACTTCTCCTAGACGGTTCAACCGATTTTAATGAAATTTTCAGGATAAATTTGTCTAGTACCCAAGATGGTCATGTGGTTTTATTTTTTTCCAGTGATGCCAACTTTCCAAGAAAAAAATTACTAAAGTTTTTAAAAATTCATATTGGCTACGTTATTTATCCGATTTTGATCAAATTTTCAGAAAAGATTTTTCTAATGCTCCCATTAATTATATAATTTTATTAATATCCAGTGTTGCCAACTTCTTGAGAAAAAAATACTAAAAATTTAAAAAAAATTATTATGGCCATGTTATTTAACCAATTTTACTAAAATTTTCACAAAAGATTCTCCTAGTATTCATATAATTTATGTAATTTTAACAAAATACAGTGTTGCCAACTTTCCGAGAAAAAAATTACTAAAATTTATTGTGGCTACATCATTTATTCGATTTTGATCAAATTTTCAGAAAAGTTTCTCCTAGTGCCCACATAAATTATAATATTATTAAAATACAGTGTTGCCAACTTTTCGAGAAATGTCAAAGTGGTCTCTATATGGGTTTACCCATATACTTCTAATCTTGTTATTATCAAAATTTTGTTATTGTACTTCTCCTGGACGGTTCAACAATTTTTAATAAAATTTTTAGGATACGTTTATTTGGTATCCAAGATATTCAAGTGGTCTTACTAAAGTTTCATAAATAATTATGGCAACATTATTTATTTGATTTTAATCAGATATTCACAAAAGATTCTTTTAGTGCTATCATAAATTACATAACTTTAGTGTCTTACAGTGTTGCCTACTTTCTAAGAAAAAATTAAATTTTCAAAATAGGTTTTATTTAGTGCCTAAAATAATTTAGTCAAAATTTGTTTTAGATATACTATTTATACGATCTGAAACAAATTTTAAGGATGGATTCTTGTGTAGACACAATAATTATAAAATTTTATTTTTTAGCAGTAACTTTTGGGAAAAAATGTGTATTTTTTATTATTTAACTGTATTAGATATAAAGCGGCATCATACTAATTTCGAACCGGTTCAGAAAACCGGTTCAAGATAGTTGGAATAGTTTATAGATTTGATTTAGAAAAAATTTCCGGTTCGGTTCGGTTCGGATTCGGTACCACGTTTCGGTTTAGTTTGCAACTCTGAAAAACATGCAACCATACAATTTACCATGATTATTTAATTTTATCTTTAGTTGGAAAAACGTATTAAGAAACATAACAAAGATAAATAAATTAAATTATTTTTAGTCAAAATTTTTATAAAAGTAACTTTAGCGTATTATTATAAAACCAGTTGTAATAGCAATAATTTTACAAATAGGAAGTAACGGTATATTATTTGAAAACTTCTCCGTATTGACATATCAAAATAATTTCTCGATAAATTATAAGAAATTGTACTGTTTTGATGTCAAAGTTGGCTATTTTTTGTAAATCCTCGGTTGACACTGTTATGTTTTTATCAGCCCGGAATTCAAGAAGTTTTACTCTGTGAAAATAAAAAACTAAGCACAAGTTGCATATCGGCAAGTTTCGCTCATAAAGTGAGCCAATGTGTCTGCTGTATTTATCTAGTACCAAAAATTTCCTTAACGGCTAAAGCCTCGGTACACTACATTTCTTGCATAGGACTTGTTGTTTTGTTTTAAACCAGTGGTCCTCAATGAGAGACCAGGAACTTTGCAGATGCTACTAATTAATATATTATGTTACGAGGAGCAGAAAACTATCTTTATTGTTTTGAGGCAGAAACAAGGCTAAGCTATTCGGGTGAAACCTAAAATGACTATTCTACTCCGAGTCTGACATATGCCAGTTCTTCTTCAAGCGTTCCAAACAAAATTAAACTGAACATATATAAAAATACGTACCAAGTAATTCTTAATATTTCGTCGAACAGTATATATTTGTTAAGTGATTTTTGAGAATTAATGTTTTTTTGATCAAATATACTATTCCTAATAAATCTATCGGTATACGTTGTATTATTTGTACGTTTTAACACATTTTAAATAACCAATTTCAAATTCTACCGAAAATAAGTAATGCTACTACCAACTAACTTATAGTTTTCAATATGGTGGCGGGATCTATCATATTAAATACACTTAATCGTGTAGTTATGTTTGGTCTTGATACCAACGGTGTATATGTTACGGTCAATTTGATTATTCAGGGCAGTTTTTATAATACTTGGTCATTATAAATAATGACCGATAAAATCAGGCAATTTAATAATTTTGTATTTGTCTACGACAATCTAGGATAATTTATTACATTGCCCGGTCATTCTAAATACTGCTATTATTTCTCTGGTCACTTTAATAAATTGACAGCAATTTAAACTAACCTTCTAACCTAACCTACCCTAAATAACCAATTTCGTAAAAATACTGTATGTATAAATAGCCAATTGCGTATACATACCGTATATATAAATATCCACTTTCATAAAAATATTCTCAAATTGCCCACTCGATTTCCAGCATTATTCATAATGCCCGGGCAATGTAATATTTTCTATATAATTTATCATTTTGTCACATACCATTGGGCACTTTCTAAATTGCCCGGGCATTATAAATAATGCCCAATTGTTTACATTGACCGTAACATATATATTAGCTAACTATATAATATTTTTCGCATGATTGTACTAGTAATATAATGACTCTTTCTACAAAGGCAATAGTAGCGTAATATCAATAATTTGATGCGCTTGAAGAAAAATTTAATTATAAAATTGTCGTACGGTATACGATAGGAGGCTCTTAATGTAACATATGACTTTAAAGTAAGTCACGGGGAAAGGTTAAGAACCACTGTTCTAAGTGGAAACACGGCTTGATATATCAAGTTACAGTCACATAGCGTTTGCTGTTGAGGTTGTAAACTTAATCTCGAAAGTTGTAGACACAAAACCGAAAAATGAAACAATACAAATCAGAACAAGTTTAATAACATAAATCAGTGATTGTAAGCCTAACTCTTTACCGGTTTCTTATTTTCCTTTTACACTGAGTTTCCCTATTATATCAACGCTGCATTGTGAGAAAAACTACAAATAAATTTTTTGGTTAAAAAAAAAAACGCAACTCGAAAAGTTTTTATTAATATTTTTCATGCTTACAATTACAATATTAGTGTAAAAATAGCCATTTGCTGAAGTTACGTCATGAATTCCTGATTCAATTTACGATAATAAAGTTATGTTTCATATAATTTTATTATACAATAGCTGGACTGTCTACACATTCCTATAACATCAATTAAGGAATGAAATCATGACATGACATGAATATGTCAGTATTATGAGATACCTTTAATATTGTTATCTAGCATAAACGGAAAATGACTGCTGTGGAAATGAGATTTTTACGTGGGGTATGTGGTGTAAATAGGAGAGATCGGGTACGAAATAGATTAGTGTATGATGAGTGTGAAATTAAAAGAAATGTTGTAGCAAAAGTTGGTGTTAGTCAGTTAAGATGGTTCGGACATGTTGAGCGAATGTCTAATGAACGTTTGGTTAAAAAGATTTATTTGAATGATTTTGATGGTATACGTTTGCAGGTGGACGTCCGATGAGTAGTTGGAGTGATATGATTGAGAGTGTTTTGCGTGAGCGAAAGTTTCCAAGTAGTAGGAATAAAAGAGCATGTATGAGAGGAATTATGAATGTGGATGAAGCGAAAGTTGCTTGTTTGGATAGGATTGTTTGGAGGCGACTTATTTCGGGATGATGAAAAGAGTTTGTGCCACACCCTTTTGGGTATATGGCGTGATTGTGTATGTATGTATGTATGTATGTATGTATGTATGTATGTATGTATGTATCTAGCATTGAAAAGGTATTTTATGACTATAGTTTTCTAAATACAATGAATTCTTAAAAATATTAAAATTATACATACATGTATATTGTTTGAGTAGGAGGACTAAACATTATATTGGAAACAGCTCTAACGATTTTGATGAAAATTAGTGAACCAATGTTTTTGGGTGCGGATTTTACCTTTGGGAACACTCATTTAAAATGAAAAAAACTTACTTCAGTTTTGTTTAAAATTTTATGTTCCGATATACTGAACGTATATCATCATCAGGAAAATATATAGACAAATAACATAAATAATAAACAAATAAAAAAATATAAGTTACTAGTTAAAAAATATAAGTAACTAGATTACAGTATTTTTCATAATTTATTAATTTAAGGAAGATAGATTTTGTTTAAATCACTACATTCACAATGATTCTTATTATTTTTGTAAATTTCTATAGGTTTTTTATCAATCTACTGTTAATATAGTTGGATCTTGCAAAGTACTTTATTATCTTTAAATTTTGCATCAAGAAAATGAAGATGAAGATAACGTGTTCTGTGCATTACCGGATATATCTAGACGGTTCCGAATTCTTATATTTGAACAATCTAATAGAAACAGTTACACCTTTAATATCAATTAAAGATTATTGGGTTTTTATCAAATAATAATATAGTTTGATAATTTGATTGTAATACAATGGAAAACGAGTAATAGAATATGTTGAAGTCAAGAGATTTCTTTTTATTTCTCTTTCTAAAATACATATTATAAAAAAATGTTTTTGAATATATTATCAACTTTCTTATAAATATTAAAATAATGCACACTTATAATAAACAAAAATATTATATATGTTTTGGTTCAATTTCGTTTCATACTCTTGTAGCAAAATTCGTATATGTCAATCGTAGTAGAAAGCTTTTTGTGTTATGTTCAGATTACTTTGTCTCGGCTACAAATATTTAAACTCAGCAGAATAATCATCACTTTCTACCATTCTGGTATCATAATATACTATTTTGGCAAATAGACGATCAGTATAAATACAACAGATATTTACTTTATATAAAATTTAACGAAAATAAACGTTTTGATTACTAAATACACTGAAAACGGGGATAAAAATCTAATATCATGAAAGTAACATTATTATAATATGATATAGTTAGTTAGTTTCTAAGTCTGATATTTGTTTGTTACATTTGTATATCTGATGTTAATTTCAAATTTAATATGACCACTGGAGATATCAAATTAAATACATTTGACTATATAATCATGTTTGACTCTGTCACCAGTAATGTACATAGTAACTAATTACTGTATAATAATATTAACATTATTGTATAAGTAATATAATGATTTATTTCTATCCAGACAATATAATAATGTGTCAATATTTTGATACACTTGAAGAAAAACAAGTATTTATGCTTTAAAAACTGGATTCAGTCTAGAAATATTTGAACATGTTATCGTGTGAATGTATACATTTATACGGTTATATATACCGGGTGTTCGTTCGTTAAGTTCGTATGGGCGTTTAACATGCAAATTCGATAATTTGCGATATACTTCTTTCTCGAGTTAAATTCGGAGAAATACTTAGAATACTTTTTGATAGACAATAAAAAGTTCTATAATTTGGTTTTAGTTATAATTTGCTAGCATGTGCCGTTTGGGCGCTAGAATTTTTTTTGATTGTTTGGTTTTTATTTTTTTTCTCAAAAACTATGAGGTCTAAGAAAATAAGCATAATATGAAAAAATGCGGAACAATGAGTACGATAATTGAGTGAAAAAACCATTATTCTACGATGCATTGTTTAGTAGAAAAAAATTAAAAACTAAAAAACGGCATATGCTAGCAAATTAAAACTAAAACCAAATTATAGAACTTTTTATTGTCTATCAAAAAGTATTCTAAGTATTTCTCCGAATTTAACTCGAGAAAGAAGTATATCGCAAATTATCGAATTTGCATGTTAAACGCCCATACGAACTTAACGAACAAACACCCGGTATATATATATATATATATATATATATATATATATATATATATATAGTACACAGCATGGAATATTTTTCAGATAAATGTGCTATTTCGCTTTTTATTCACAATTTCTTCGTATCAAATGTGTGACTGGAAATTTATATGAAAATAGCAAGCAACTCTGTACCTGTATAACACTCTTTTATATTGTTTTATATTATACTTTATTCTTCTATAGTTTTGCCTGCATCTTTATATGGGCAACTAGACGTGAATGTACATATATATGAAAAGTATATGATGAAAAGAGTCAAAAATAAAATACAAACTCATTTTTTTGTTTTAAAACGTTTCAGCAAAATTTCAATTTTTTTTCTCTTAAAAATTTAATTAACGTTGGATGTTCTATTGAAATTTCATTAAAATGTTAATTACATGGAAAGTATAAAATATTAAACAAGATTATCACATGAATATTAAGAAATAAGAAAAAAAAAATGTAATTTAAATTAAATTTTCAAAATTTTATTAATTTATTTCTAGGAAAGTTGGCAACCATGTACGGCTGTAAAAATTATATAATTTTTGTGGGCACTAGGAAAACCTGTAAAATCTCGAATAAACAACTTAGTAATTTTTTTCTTGAAAAGTTGTACACTAATAAAACTACGTAATTTTTGTGGGCACAAGAGAATCTTTTATCAAAAATTTATTAAAATCGGATAAATAATGAAGCCGTAATGATTTTTATAAAATTTAGTAATATTTTCACAAAAAGTTGGCAATACTGGAAAAAAATAAATCTACATACCCACTTGGCTACTAACTAAACCTATCCTGAAAATTTTTGGATTTTTGGATTCGTTATCTAGAGGCTATAGAACGATTTCTATATAATTTTTTTAAATTTTTTATATAGTAGTAGTTGGAGTGGTGTGATTGAGAGTGTTTTGCGTGAGCGAAAGTTTCCAAGTAGTAGGAATAAAAGAGCATGTATGAGAGGAATTATGAATGTGGATGAAGCGAAAGTTGCTTGTTTGGATAGGAATGTTTGGAGGCGACTGATTTCGGGATGATGAAAAGAGTTTGTGCCACACCCTTTTGGGTACATGGCGTGATTGTGTATGTATGTATGTATGTACAAATACCGTATCAATAACAGAAATAATAATGAATCGAATTTTTTTTAAAGAAAAAACTAGAATATAATTATATTCGAATCAAATTCAAAATATTACGTTCAGTTTGCATCATATGGAGAAATTGCAAAATTTTTTGGATGAGGCTATTTATGTATACGCAATTGGCTATTTATTCATACTAAAAAAAAAAACCTAAATAACTAATTGTGTAAAAATACTGTATGTATAAATAGCCAATTGCGTATACATACCGTATGTATAAATAGCCATTTTCGAAATTTTTGCTGTTTGTCTGAAACCTAAATGTACTAATCAGGAGTATTAATATTATATCCTGTAGGTATAATTCAAATTAAATATTAATAAAAAATTAGCAAAATTTTCCCAAAAAGTTTTTAAATATTGCAATATTTTTGTTTTTATAGTCAACTTAATTAACATTTAAAAAATACATATGTATAAACAAAATATTGGTATCATCTATACCCAAAAGATATCAATAAAGTTATGATAAATATGCGTTATTTCTATTTAAATAAATGTTTTTTGTATTGTATATGGTGAATTCTACAAAATATAATAAATTTGTATTAAAATGGTAATATCTATTTATCAAAAGTTACTAAAAAAAATATATATAACATTTACTCTTTCATAAATTTTAAGTAATAATATATTTAGGCGAATTATGTTGTCAAATAATGATTGAAAACATTTTTGAAAAATTTTTTCAAATAACTTTCTTCAAAATTTTACATTTGTGTAAAGTTTACCAAAAATTGTTTTATTAGAGTTTATTTTGATTAATACCGAAAGCGATACCTATACTTTAGGCTTATGAATTTTTTTTGTATGGATACATGAAACAAGAAGTCTGCTAATAATAATTTTCATAATGCAGACTTTTTGGCAAACACTGTATAAATTTTTTAAGATAATAAAATATTTTTCAGAACTCAATATATTAAAAACAAAAAGAGTTTAGGATTTAGTTTTGTGTTAATTTAATTATACAAAACCAAATCCTAAAAATCTTTTATTTTAAATTTTATATAAATAAAATTTAAACCTTATTTTGTATTAGGTTTCAACCAATAAGAAAATTAATATTTTAATATATTTTTGAGATCTTAAAAAGCTACCAATAAACTTAATTATGCAATAAATGTTCATGAAAATTGAAGTAAAGCTTAATGTAGCAAAAGTGCTAGATATTTATAAGGTAAAGTATGAGTATGAAAGCGTAGGTATATAACTAGATAATGAGAACTGAGTAGAATTTATTGAAAATAATTTAATCAGAAGGCTATTGTATGTTGAAGTGTGTGCGTGTAAATGGATGAAAATCATATACATGTTTCTCTGTCATTAACTCTCAATTTACCCCAAACATGAAATAAATACACGCACGTGCGAATCACGTAGCCATATCAGACTAAGTCTTACACGCAACCAACAGATGTTTCTTTATTTCAGTTTTTTATTATTTTTCACATATTTTTTTACTCTCCATCATTTCGCATTTCATATTATACAGTTGAGCTTTTGTTTTGTCCTTGTTTAGTCTTTGAGCTTTTATCATAACATAAGCATGCTTAATTTATAGGATGAGGCTATTTATACATACGGTATGTATACGCAATTGGCTATTTATACATACTAAAAAAAAAACCTAAACCAACCTTCTAATCTAACCTACCCTAAATAGCCAATTACGTAAAAATACTGTATGTATAAATAGGCAATTGCGTATACATACCGTATGTATAAATAGCCACTTTCTAATTTATATTTTTTTAACAGAAAAATTTTGTTTTTACTTTAACGATTTAAATCGATAATTTTTTTAGTTATTTTTCTACGATTTAATTTTGTAGTCGGAAATATTAACTTGCATTTTGTGTTAAATAAGTTATTGGTGTAACAAGTGTGTAGAGACGGGTTTTATGACATAAGTTCGGAAAATTTGTGGCAAGCATAACAAGAAACGAAAACCACTGAATAAATGTTTTAAACCCAGGTTACTTACAAATTTCTTACAAAATATTATCTATGGCCCCAAATTACACAAATAAACAAAAATATATTTATGAGTGTATATGAATATGATATATTTTTTGAATAAATATTTTTTACAATAACATTATTAATCAATTTTATTAATAGTTAAATTTACTCTAGAGTCTATTTATAATTAATTTGTTATGATTTAACTGCTACCCGTATTGTAGTAATAGCCGACAAATAAATAACGTGAATAATTATGATCAGTGTTAACAATTCTCAAATAATAATTTTATTTTACTATAAGTTACTTCCGCATCAAACGTACCAAAATATTTATATCAAATTATCATTTACCTTTGTAGAAGCTCACTGAAATATTAGCAAAGTAATGTAAATATTATTTTACTGTAGTGACTATATATACCACTGGTGGTAGCACTACACATAAACACATGGTCAAGTGCATTTAATCTGACAGTGTGTAGTGACAATTGCAGTGTTTATTTTTTGTTGCATATTTGACTAAAGAAACATCAATTATTACAAATAACGTAACAAATATAATGTTCTACAACTGTTAGTAATGTTAATTACTTACATATATACATACATACACAATCACGCCATGTACTCGAAAGGGTGTGGCACAAACTCTTTTCATCATCCCGAAATCAGTCGCCTCCAAACACTCCTATCCAAACAAGCAACTTTCGCTTCATCCACATTCATAATTCCTCTCATACATGCTCTTCTATTCCTACTACTTGGAAACTTTCGCTCACGCAAAACACTCTCAATCATATCACTCCAACTACTCATCGGACGTCCACGCAAACGTAAACCATCAAAATCATTCAAATAAATTTTTTTAACCAAACGTTCATTAGACATTCACTCAACATGTCCGAACCATCTTAACTGACTAACACCAACTTTTGCTACAACATTTCTTTCAATTTCACACTCATCATACACTAATCTATTTCATACCCGATCTCTCCTATTTACACCACATACGCCACGTAAAAATCTCATTTCCACAGCAGTCATTTTCCGTTTATGCTTTTGCAACCAAACCCAACATTCACTACCATACATTAACGTAGGCACCAAAACTGCATTGTATATACTTAAACGGGCTTCTTTTGAAACATTTGCATTCCTAGCAAAAGTTCCCAAAGCACCCAAAACCTTACAACCAGCATTTACTCTCCTTTCAATTAATTACTTGATATGTATTTTTACTTATTTTTAGTTTAGAAATTGTTGGAACGCTTGAAGAAAAATTGCATATGTTTTACTAAAATTGCTTAGTCAACACACCAAAGAGAGTTTTTCTGCTTCTCGTAACATAATATACTTGTAATAGGCTTTTTCTCTAAAGAGATAAATATTAATATATCGTTAATATTGTAAGTAGAATTGGCTTGTAAGGAACTTCGTAAGTTCAATTAAAATTTAGCAAACACGTGGTTTTTCATATAAAAAATTTATTTATTAAACATTTTGGTATTTTTTTGGATCAAGCCATCTTCAGCTTATTATAAAAAATCTTTAACCTAAAAGGTTGATGTGTGTAATACATTCTGTATTTGTCATTGATAAATCGTGGAAGCATATAGAGACATAGTTTGTCGTATATTATTATTTGTAATATTATGAAGTAACTGTAGATAATTTAGATTTACAAAATCGTCACATCGTCGAATCACAACAACATGTGTGTGTGGCTAACGTTTTTTATCAGTTTTTTAAATTCATCTAATGAATACATAATTGTAAATCTAAATTTTCTACAGTTACTTCATAATATTACAAATTAATGTTTAATAAATAAATGTTTTTATATGAAAAACTACGTGTTTTCTAAATTTTAATTGAACTTACGAAGTTCCTTACAAGCCAATTCTACTTACAAAATTAATACCTAGGAAAAAATAAAGAATACAAAATATCGTTAATAATAAAATAAAAATAAATATGCTGTGGATTCAACTGCTGAATCTTTGATACATTGGCAATGTTGGTTCCTTCACTTCATCGCATTATATCATATCGTTTGATAAACGTCAAATTTTCACAGTGTCTATAGTGTGGAAAGTCTAGACTTTAGGGGCGACCGTAGATAAAAGATTTTTTTTAAATTTCTGTTAAATAATATATTTATTATATATGCCTTTTTAATAACCAATATTTTTTATTACTCATACTAATCAGTTTTTTAATTACCAGTCAAAAACTTTTTAATTTTTACCTATCAAAAATTTATTATAATAAGATATATGATGCGTTTTAATATGTATTAAAATATTTTGTAAAACTATTAAGCTTACTTCGTCTGAGTAATTTCAAACACTTTAGCTAGTAATTAAATAAAAACACAAATTTTAACACATAAACGGAAAATGACTGCTGTGGAAATGAGATTTTTACGTGGGGTATGTGGTGTAAATAGGAGAGATCGGGTACGAAATACGATTAGTGTATGATGAGTGTGAAATTGAAAAAAATGTTGTAGCGAAAGTTGGTGTTAGTCAGTTAAGATGGTTCGGACATGTTGAGCGAATGTCTAATGAACGTCTGGTTAAAAAGATTTATTTGAATGATTTTGATGGTATACGTTTGCGTGGACGTCCGATGAGTAATTGGAGTGGTATGATTGAGAGGGTGGCTTACGTGAGCGAAAGTTTCCAAGTAGTAGGAATAAAAGAGCATGTATGTGAGGAATTATGAATGTGGATGAAGCAAAAGTTGCTTGTTTGGATAGAAATGTTTAGAGGCGACTGATTTTGGAATGATGAAAAGAGTTTGTGCCACACCCTTTTGGGTAGATGGAGTGATTGTGTATGTATGTATGTATGTATGTAAAAACCAATTCAAAAGTATTTTTCAAAGCACCCACCATCATCCGAATTGATATTATTCTCACTGAAATCACAGTGCACAAAGAATTTTGTATATTTCAAATTCAAATTGGCGCTAATTTAACATTCAGCCATTCGACAATGATTGTAAGAGCGCACACCTGCTCTAGCAACCCAGCACAAGATCGGAGAAGCTTGCGTCTCAAGATTAGATTAGCTGTAACTGTGGAAGGGATGAGAAAGCAATCTTATAATGTCATTACGAAGCAGAAACGTGTTAAATTTAACACGGGTTTGACTTAAACGTCCACATTTGATCTGAAATTTAGGTCGTCTGGCACTCAGTTTACAGCTGTAGTGGAAACCAACTTTAACAATTTCAAACAAGGTTAAAGGCTCATTTACAACTCTGGTTTTAATTTTACATAGTTTTATGTATTGATACAATTCCTTGGTTTACACAAACGTTATAACTATAAATGCATTCTTAATTTAGGGAGTATTCTTACTGAATCAGTAAACACAAATATTTTCTTATCTTTTTAATTATACATTTTAAATGTACAATAAATTTAATAAAATTTGTTTTTGTAAAAAAGTAATATTTTTTGTTCTAATTTATAACATATTGCAGCAATTTTAATGTTGAATATTGAAATAGTAAAATGATAATGGAAAAAATTGAAATGATTTTCATTTATTTATTTTTTTATTTATTTAAATTAAGTTTAGTTTTATATTATTAGTAATAAATTATAATAACTGTAATATATATATATATATATATATATGAAATTGATAACAAAATTAGGTTTTATTTTTGTAAAATTTTATTTAAATTAATTTTTACTATGACCGACGAAGAAGTCAGATAGTCAATTATGGTGCTACTGTCTGTGATGTGTATAGTAATTAACTAGTGTATAATAATGTTTACATTCTTGTAGTAGTAACACAATGACCTACTTGTATATAGGTAATACGGTAATATAATATTAATATTTTAATCGCTTTAAGAAAAAAGTTAACTATAAATTTGCAAATACAGCTTGAGATATATTAATTATCTATAGCGCAACACAGTATTGCAAAACAGTACAACCCAGATTAGAAGCAACAAAAAAAAAACAGTAACTTTCCGACGTAATTTATGCGTGAACAACAATTCCGCAAACAGTTGTGTCACATGGCGCGACGGGCAAAAAAACATTTGCCACAGTTTGCCTCTCTTGAAACTGAAGTTATTCAATACGGGTTAGGGTCAAAATCCCGACAATCAAAATCCCGACAGGTCAAAATCCCGACAGGTCAAAATCCCGACAGGTTAAAATCCCGACAGGTCAAAATCCAGACAAATTAAAATATGGTTTTCTAGGTAGAATTTTGCATTTAGTAGGTTGTGTATAATGTTAAATTAATAATATAATGTAATTTTTGATAAACAGTTACCTAATATTAAAAAAATTGTAAATTATGAATAATTTATAAAATTGTACATTTACAAAAATTTATGAATATATTTATTATTTAATTAAATGTAAATTATTGATCAATTATTTATTTTGTTAATATTTATCTGTATAATAGATCTAATATTAAAATTAATTGTAAAGTAAATGCTCTACAATTAAATACTTGCAAAAACTGAACATTATTAAAAAATATGTTATTATTTGTATTTAGGAAATATACAAAATAAAAAATACGTTTATTTATATATATATATATATATATATATATATATATATATATATATATATATATATATATACTTACAGTAATGTACTTAGCCAAAATTAAAAAAGAATTGTAAAAAATAATTTATGGAATTATGGAATTTATGAAATTATCTGTCGGGATTTTGACCTGTCGGGATTTTAATTGTCGGGATTTTGATTTGTCGGGATATTGACCTGTCGGGATTTTGACCTGTCGGGATTTTGACCTGTCGGAATTTTGACTTGTCGGTATTTTGATTGTCGGGATTTTGACCGCCACCCAGTCAATACATATTCGATACATATTCGATACATCTTCAATCTGAACTATGGTGCTTATATATTTCCTCCCACTTCCACACTCTCTCTCTCTCATTCTCTCTAATCAAAGCACCTGGAATAACTCTTTTTGGGCAGTTCGAGGATATTTTTCCGAATGTTCATAATGGAAGCGACTAAAAACTTTTCTTTCCACACATCAAAAATGCAAAGTTTTAGTTAGGTTAGCATATACATTATGCATTAGGTTTTACCTAGATGGGAAATTTTCAACTTCGGGCCGCGATGTGAGTTTGCTGCGGTAATAGCCAACCCGAAATATTGACAATTTTGTTATAGTTAGTTTAGTAAACTCGCAAAAGATTTATAATCCCACTCGAGTGGATTACTCTATAGCTTGGATATTTTCTAGGACAAACTAAAACAGAATTTTTTTAATGTTTACTACTTTTCCTCATCTATACATAAAGGACAAAACAATGATTTAAATGACATAAACAAACAAACAAAATATTTGTTTGCTTTAGTTGTCTGATTTATCAAATTTATGTTAAAAATTTTGTGTGATATATTAATTTTTATCTGCATAAATTTTATTAAACGATTTGTAAATATTGTTAACTTGCCATTTTAGAATGATGTAAGCACATTAAAGTAAGTTGTTTTGTGCGACTGGCTTTTATTATTCTTAAGTAATTGTTATTCAATATTAATAATTATGTTAAATTGTGTAAATAGGAGAGATCGGGTACGAAATAGATTAGTGTATGATGAGTGTGAAATTGAAAGAAATGTTGTAGCAAAAGTTGGTGTTAGTCAGTTAAGATGGCTCGGACATGTTGAGCGAATGTCTAATGAACGTTTGGTTAAAAATATTTATTTGAACGATTTTGATGGTATACGTTTGCATAGACGTCCGATGAGTAGTTGGAGTGATATGATTGAGAGTATTTTGCGTGAGCGAAAGTTTCCAAGTAGTAGGAATAAAAGAGCATGTATAAAAGGAATTATGAATGTGGATGAACCGAAAGTTGCTTGTTTGGATAGGAGTGTTTGGAGGCGACTGATTTCGGGATGATGAAAAAAGTTTGAGCCACACACTTTTAGGTACATGGCGTGATTGTGTATGTATGTATGCATGTATATTGCTTATGTAGATGGAAGTTACTATGTTACTGGTACAAAATCTAGCATTATTACATTAGCTGGTTACTATATATTTGACTGGCGGCAGAATGAAACACAGTTAAGTATATTTAATCTAACGTCTCCCGTGGCTATATTTAAAATTATTAAGTTAAATTAACTGAGAGTAGCATTGTTTATTTTTGCTTGAATTCAAATTTGATTATTGAAAATGTGAGAACAACTACAGAAAATGTTTTGTATACTGCCAAATTTGTCAGAAACTACATATTCGACCAAAGAAACATTAATTCTCACAAATCACATAACAAATATAAATAAAATTCGCTTAATTTTTTTCAAATATCTTGGCAATAAGTAGTAGGTTAATAAATGGAACAAGTGAATAATAATAATTTACTTTAATATTTAATTTCATTAAATACCACAAAAATAATAATAATTATAAATATTATTTAAAATTGCAAACATTTTGGTCAATACATAATTTTATATAGTTTATTTCGGTTTTTTTTTTTTGTACTGTATTCAATATTATCTTTTAAATGTTGAATATATCGATGAGCAGTGTGGCATATTGGACTTTTTGTAAAATAAGAAAATAAATTCAGATTTTAATGAAAGTAATATAAGGGTGTAACATTACTATATTGCTGTATTTTAAATGAAATGCTTTTTTAGATCAAATAACAAATATAAATTTCCGTTTCCAATAAAACAGCTGTGTTTTGAGTATTTTGAGAATTACTGGTAAAAATATCTTGATTATTTTTGACATATCCGTACGGTATTTTTTTGTTGTTGATTTAATCAGTATTAAAGTTATATGGCGTATGTGGTGTATCTAAAAGAAACAAGGTGCAAAATAGATTAGTGTATGATGAGTGTGAAATTGTACAAATGTGGTTGCAAAAGTGTTGGTGTTAGTCAGTTAAGATGATTTGGTCTTCCTGAACAAACGTTTAATAAACGTTTGGTTAAAAAAATATATGTGAATAATTTTGCGGCGATGTTCAATGAGTAGATGGAGTGGCTTGATTGAGAGTGTTTTACGTGAGCGACAGTTTCCCATTAGTAGGAAGAGAAGAGCATATATAAGAGGTATCTTAATTGTGGATAAAACTAAAGTTGTTTATGTGGATATGAATGTTTGTAGAAAATTAATTTCAGGGTAGCGAAAAGAGTTTGTGCCACACCCTTTTGAGTAGATGTTATGATTATTTAGTTCTGGAGATATATAGATTTTAGTACATGTTGTAATTCAAATTTAACAATTGATCTAATATTATCAATGGATTTATTTTTATTATTAACAATTCTCCATTTTTGCAAATTATTTAAAAGCGGTTTTATGTTTTGTAATATCTATTTTATAAGTAAATGTGACAGTATAGTTTTTAACATAGTTGAGTTCGTCGACACGTTGATTATAAATTTTAACCTGAAGCAGTTTTATTATAGTTTAATTTTTATTAAAAAAACAGTTTATTAGTTTATTAAAAATAAATATGGTAGCTACCTCAGATTTTCATTTCGTTGAAGTTCTGTTTTTCCAAATGATAAATTAATCCAGAGATGTTTATATAATACTGAAAAATTACTAAAATTTATAATTTATTTATGTATTTTTTGCAATGCTCGCTAAGTAAGAGAGTGTGTGTGTGTGTGTGTGTGTGTGTGTGTGTGTGTGTGTGTGTGTGTGTGTGTGTGTGTGTGTGTGTGTGTGTGTGTGTGTGTGTGTGTGTGTGTGTGTGTCTTTTTCCTTAGAGAGCTTATTTAATAAAAACCTTCATCGATCTTCCGGTTAAGCTGGCGGGCTACATGCCGCGAGTGCGCGCAATCCTATCACCCAACATTGACGCCGACTTAAAATGCCACAACGCCCTTAACACTTCTTGTTTTTCACCGGTGAAAATAAAATTGTTTTTCCTGTTTTACGTATACGTACCAGTAACTGTGATGATATTTTATACTTTATATGCAAAGCGTATAGCAAAGTATTGTGTTGTTGAATGGTTTTTTTATTCTTGAGATTTCTTTAAGCTTATACACACAAAAGACTTTTTGAAATATAATAAATTTTTATCTTCAAACAATATCTTTCATCAAGTTATTGTAATTTCAAAAATATACAGGGTGCAACTCTCAAATATAGGAATTTAACATATAAAGTTAAAAGTTGGTGTTAGTCAGTTAAGATGGTTCGGTCATGTTGAGCGAATGTCTAATGAACGTTTGGTTAAAAAGATTTATTTGAATGTTTTTGATGGTATTCGTTTGCGTGGACGTCCGATGAGTAGTTGGAGTGGTATGATTGAGAGTGTTTTGCGTGAGCGAAAGTTTCCAAGTAGTAGGAATAGAAGAGCATGTATGAGAGGAATTATGAATGTGGATGAAGCGAAAGTTGCTTGTTTGGATAGGAATGTTTGGAGGCGACTGATTTCGGAATGATGAAAAGAGTTTATGCCACACCCTTTTGGGTACATGGCGTGATTGTGTATGTATGTATGTAACATATAAAATTGCACAAAGATTTGTATATTGCTTTCTTGATTGACTATTTTAGACAAAGAAGCATCAAATAAATATTTTAGAGCATAGCATTATGTAGCTAAATCAATAAACTAAATTAATTTTGCATGCTTTTTGGCGGTAAAAATCACACCGTGAAAAAGGTTTCCGTCGAGTAACAAAAATTATTTTCATTTACATACCTACATATTTTTTTAATAGTGGCAAAAAAAATCTTTTTGACTATCAAATATTTATTTATTACAAACAAATATCTTTTAAAATAAAAAAAATATATATTGAAATTTATTTATAAATTTCACAGAAAATAATAGAAAATTACTTTAAAATAGCGATTATTACTTTATATGTTAAAATGTAAATTTACTAAAAAGTATAAATTAGTTAATTAATAGTAATAATAGAAAAATTTATTACAACAAATAATAAAATCCCGTCGAGTGACAATATAGTATGAACTATAAATGGGAAGAAATTAGTTTGACTTGTGTTTATACGAGTGTAGAAAGCGAGAAATTTAAATTAGCACCTAGAAAAATGCTACATATTACCTCGACTAATAATAATACCAAAATACCATTAGGTAACAACATATTATTAAATGGTTTTTAAAATACAGATATTGTAAGCTTGTTTGTTTTAGTGTCCGGGTAAATGCAAATGATTTCTGTGCAAAACCGAATAGAAAACATAATTCATAAATTATTTTTTCTACATAAATTAAGCCTACATATAATATCAAAATTTTAATTTATTTTATAAATTAAAAGATTAAAATAATATGGTTTGAACATATTTAAAAAAAAAGTTAGTGTTAATTATTCCTTAATATTTTAATTTAAGCAGTAACAGATATTGGTGTAAATTTTCATATTATTTAAATATATTTTTCAAGAAAAGAATGTAATTGTACGTCAGTTATCATAGTAAAACTAAAAACTGCTGCTATTTTTCTGCTAATAGTTCTGTAAAATTACATAAGTTAATATGACATTTTTTACAGTGTAGAATAATATCATTTGGATACTGAGAACATTCTTTTTGTATCATCCTGTATACTAGCATTAAACTGTGTGAGTGCAAGTGTATAATAGCAGGGTGGCGGTCAAAATCCCGACAATCAAAATCCCGACAATCACAATCCCGACGATCAAAATCCCGACAAGTCAAAATCCCGACAAGTTAAAATCCCGACAGGTCAATATCCCGACAAGTAAAAATAACGACAATTAAAATCCCGACAGGTCAAAATCCCGACAATCATTATCCCGACAGATAATTTCATAAATTCCATAATTCCATAAATTATTTTTACAATTCTTTTTTAATTTTGGCTAAGTACATTACTGTAAGTATATATAAATAAACGTATTTTTTATTTTGCATATTTCCTAAATACAAATAATAACATATTTTTTAAAAATGTTCAGTTTTTGCGAGCATTTACTTTACAATTAATTTTAATATTACATATTTTATACATATAAATATTAACAAAATAAATAATTGATCTTTATTTTTGTAATATTTTTTTAAAATATGTAAATTTTGCGACAATTTATCTATAATTTACATTTAATTAAATAATAAATTTATAAATGAATTTTTGTAAATGTACAATTTTATAAATTATTCATAATTTACAATTTTTTTAATATTAGGTAACTGCTTATCAAAAATTATATTATATTATTAATTTAACATTATACACAACCTATTAAATGCAAAATTCTACCTAGAAAACCATGTTTTAACTTGTCGGGATTATGACCTATCGGGATTTTGATTGTCGGGATTTTGATCTGTCGGGATTTTAACCTGTCGGGATTTTAACCTGTCGGGATTTTGACTTGTCGGGATTTTGGTTGTCGGGATTTTGATTGTCGGGATTTTGACCCTAACCCATAATAGCATAAATCAATGCGACAACTATCGCCTTACACGCGAACTATGTTTATAGATAATGATTTTATTAGTGGAAGATTGTTGCACTATTGTTATATGGAGTACTGTACTTAATGAAAACTCTACGTATACAATTGCTTTTTAAATTATGTCATGTTATATATATTTACATATTATAATTGAGTACTTGTAATAATTAAAAATACAATGACATTTACTTATGAAAATTACATTGTTATTTTTGTAACAGTCAGAATTTATAACTAGTTTCATAAACTATATATTATTAAAAAAAAATTGAGATGTTAATCTACTTTTTTAAATTTCTAATTTGTTTCTTTAATTACCACAAATAGAATAATTATTTTTATATACGTACAAAGGGTGAGGAACTTGAGAGTGGAAAAATTTTGCGGATCGTGAGAATTTTGATCTACCCGAAATATTTTGAAACATGCCTCTACCAGCTCAGATGCTAATTGCACACCTGGCAGCACGTTTCATGTTTAGTCGATTCGATAAATTAATGATTGATTATCGATTGATTGAATATTGATTGATTATCGATTATTACCGTATAATCTCTAACTTTGTATCCTTGCTAAATTAGTAATATTGTTTTGGTGATATAAATGACGCGAAAGGGGTGCCACTCCATAGCTCCGTCATTATGGTTCTGTTTTCAAAAAAGCTCCGATGGCCTTGTTTGTCAGGGTTTTGTAAAATAATCAGTTAGTATTCTGAAGAATCATACAAATAATTGTCTCATTTACGTTGGTTTTTACCTTTTCCACACTATGTGTTCATGGAATTGATTTGCGGATAAATAATATTTTTTATGAATTTTTTGTTATTATTTAAGTCTTCATTTTAACACATTATCTATTATAAATACTACGCTGTGATTAGGATTTTCTTATCTAGAAATGGTCACATATAATTGAACATACAAAAATACTATCTCATTAAGGTAAATTCGTGCACTTTAGAATATTTGATGTCACTATTTTAATAATAATATTATATTAAGTTTTTGTACAATTTACGTATACATATTGCGATATAGACAGAAATGAAAAACCAAAATAAATATTAAATATGAAATTAAATTATATTACTTTCATGTCTGGTATAGTATTAAAATAAAAATCTATTTTCAATTGGTAAAAATTTAAAAAAATAATAGAATTTCATTAAATTTTATTAAGATCTGAAACAAAATTCTTTTTTTTTTAATTTTTGAAATGGCGTATTATATAAATTTGCTACTATTTATATTTATATTAAATTCATTTGACACAAATATATTGATAACTATATTATGTAGATTCGTTATTAAACAGTAAAAAATCACTAACAAAATTTTATTAATCGCTAGATTATATAAAACATGTTTTTTTTTGTAATTATAATATCTACATAACATTTCTTTTTATTTTGTTATTGTTATGTTAGTTTTGTTTATATTTTTACACTGATTTTCTAATATATTTGCGAATGAATTTAAATTTATGTTTATTTGTTTCAGGTAAGTGCATTTTTACAACACGTCATTTGAATGAATTGCCTAATGTAAGTTTTGTTCATATATTATTAAAATACTTTGGATTTGTATTTAAACAGAGTGGTATATTCTTAGAAATTATGCATTTGGAACCTACGTTCATAGAGCTTGTAATAGGAGTCATTTGTAGAATATAAATTGTTCATTCATAAGATTTTTACCAATTTTTATTGCTTTTTGAATTTATAGTTTTTCTAGTAAGCCAAGTATATGATACGTATTTTCAAAATGCAAAATTTTTACATTATCTATTGTTCACGAATGGTTACTATTTAACAGATGTTTGGCGACAATTGAATTTTAGTTTTACCTAATCTCCATGCTCTCATATGTTCTGAGAATATTGTATGAAAATTGCGAATTGTTTTTCCTATATAATTGAAATCAACTGCAACGATTTTGATTTCATTTATATAGGAAAAATTTAATTTATTTAAAATTAAATTAAGTTAAAATTATTAAAATGTTTCAACGAGTGTCAGCAGCAATCTCTATTAATTTTATTAATTAATTATTTTTTGGTCGGATATACAATTTCTGATAAATTTGATGGTGTACTATGCATTTCTTGCCATTCCTTATACATTTCAACAACATAATTTAAATTCAAGCAAAAATAAACAGTGCAGTTGTCACTATAATTTTCAATATAGATGCCGAAAACGTCAGATTAATACTTGGTGATATAGTCATGTATAGTGCTGCCACCAGTGGTATATACAGTAAGTAACTACTGTACAATAATGTTTACATTAATCTACTATAATAACATAATGTAATATAGTATTGTGATATTAATTGAGATCGGATACGAAATAGATTAGTGTATGATGAGTGTGAAATTGAAAAAAATGTTGTAGCAAAAGTTGGTGTTAGTCAGTTAAGATGGTTCGGACATGTTGAGCGAATGTCTAATGAACGTCTGGTTAAAAAGATTTATTTGAATGATTTTGATGGTATACGTTTGCGTGGACGTCCGATGAGTAGTTGGGGTGGTATGATTGAGAGAGTGGCTTGCGTGAGCAAAAGTTTCCAAGTAGTAGGAATAAAAGAGCATGTATGAGAGGAATTATGAATGTGGATGAAAGTGCGAAAGTTGCTTGTTTGGATAGGAATGTTTGGAGGCGACTGATTTCGGAATGATGAAAAGAGTTTGTGCCACACCCTTTTGGGTACATGGCGTGATTGTGTATGTATGTATGTATGTTATTAATATTTTGGTACGCTTGAAGGTAAATAAATAGTACAAGATATTTAAAATATTTATCATTATAATCCAATATAATTACATAATAAGAATTTGTACTATATAGAAAATAATAAGCATTTTATTTTTACGAAACCAATAAAAGAGAGAAACAGATTTAAAACAATAAAATGTTCAATTTTATCTTGAGAAAAAAAAACTGGTAGCAATATCATAGAATTTTATTCAACAATTTATATATAAATATAATATTACACTTTTTTTTCTTCCTATTTTCACTTCTCTTTGAATCGTTTTTCTTTATATTTTCGGCTGATTTGTTTTGTGGTTGGTGTTACTTTTCTCTTTGAAAATTTTTTTAGGATGAAAATAAAATCGATCGCTCGAGAATAATATATCGAAAATTTTATGTTATGTTTCAGAAAGCTGCATTTGAAAGTATTTGTAGTTAGTGTTACAGATTTTTAATAAATATTACAAAAAAATTGTATAATTTATAGAAGGTAAACGTTTTGATACTAATAATAAGCATACATATATACATACAAAATCACGCCATATACCCAAAAGGGTGTGGCACAAACTCTTTCGACTCTCTCGAAATCAGTTTCCTCCAAACATTCCTATTCAGACAAGCAATTTTAGCTTCATCTATATTCATAATTCCTCTTATACATGCTCTTCTATTTCTACAACATGGATACTTCCGCTTACACAAAACACCTTCAATCATACCACTCCAATTACTCATCAGACGTTTACGTAATCGCATAGCTTTAAAACTATTCATATAAAGTGTTTAACCACACGTGAATTAGACATTTGCTCAACATGTCCGAACCATTTTAACTGACTAACACCAACTTTTGCTACAACATTTTTTTCAATTTCACACTCATTATACACTAATCTATTTTGTACCCGATTCCTCCTAGTTGCACCACATACCACAATTCTACATCAGTCATTTTTTTAATGCTTTTGAAGCCAGACCCAAAATTCAATACCATACATCAACGTAGGCACCAAAACAGCATTGTGAATATTCAAACGGGCTTTTTTCGAAACATTTACATTCCTAGCAAAAGTACCAAATGCATCCAAAACCTTACAACTATCATTAACTCTTCTTTCAATTTCACAATCGAAAAAGCCATCCTTAGATAATAAACTACCCAAATACTTAAATTAGCATACCTGCTCTAAAAATGCACCATCAATAGATATATTACAAAAAAAAAAATTGGCCTGCCCAATCTATTGAATTTTTTATTTTTATTATTTTATTTCATTCTATTATCTATAATAAAAATATATTCTAAATATTTCGATCGAAAAATAAATATTTATTGAGATAATTTAATCTGAAAAAAACTTCAAAAAAAATCTTACTTTTTAAATATTTAAACACTCTCACCCTAAGAAGTATGGACTACGTCACTGAATCTTGTAATAAAAAATTAATACGCCATAACAGTAATAACACTAACAAAAAATATACTGCACAACAATTTTTTACAAAATCTTTAAGTAAAAACTACTAAAGTTTAAAAGCAAATGGCTGCAAGTGACTAAAGCTATGTATAAGTTACATAGACGTTGTATCTTTCTACAATACATTTCGTAGTACATCAGAAACACAAAGTAAAAAATTTAAAAACTTGTTGTTGTTAACAAGGATATATATTTTCTGATTTCCACACATACTAATATGAATGACTACGAGATATAACGAATTTTCAATAATGTTTTAAGGCATTTAATAAAGAAATTTTATGACAAAAAATATATACAATTTTTTATTGACACAGTAAGTTTTAATTTGCAAAAAATAGTGGCTAGGCTTATTATACAGTAACTAAAAAAGATTTAAATGTAAATAATTATATAAAATGCAAAGTATGAAGCCATACATGTACATTATTCACATAGTTTTATTTTATACATCTAACCAAAAATTATCAAGTTTAGAATATAAAAAAGCCGGATAAGTAACAAAAACTTCTATTACAATATAGTTCTGAGTACTGCTTAACCGTTAACCAAAACTTTTATCGGTTACATGCCCTACTTTGATGTGGCTCATTAATTGTATAATGGTTGAAACGTGGATGAGGTAAAAAGAAGGTTTGCAAGGGGTGAGCGATAATGGAATTAAGGGATAGGATTTCTTCCACTAAATATTTAATACCACAAAGAAAATATAACGTAGTGAGAAGTAGCACAATTTCGGGAATTTATTGAAACATATAAACAAAATTTCAATAACTAAATATATTGTAAAAAGTGAAATGGAATTTAAATTTTCGTAGAATTTACAAATACAAAAGTAACAGACAAAGATTAATTTAACAAATTAATATAATTTAACGATATTTATTTCTCAATCAGTTACTTACTTGGTTTATCATGAACAAAATAAATAAAATATATTTAACTTATGAAACTTGCATTTAAAGCACTAGATCTAGATCTTAGTTGAGCTAGCTATCGCTTTTGGACGTTTTAGATTCTGTCTGTGAGTCTAATCGATTCTGTATATGACTCTATTTAATTCTGTTTTAACACAAATTTAAGATTCATATACAAAAAAAAGTCTTATGTTAATAAATAAGAAAATTAAATTAATCTGTAACAAATAATAAACACGTATTTAACATGCAATCTAATTTTTCCATTAAAAAATGTAATTCAAAAATAAATTATGTACTACATATATACATACACAATCACGCCATGTACCCAAAAGGGTGTAGCACAAACTCTTTTCATCATTCCGAAATCAGTCGCCTCCAAACATTCCTATCCAAACAAGCAACTTTAGCTTCACATACATTTATAATTCCTTTTATACATGCTCTTTTATTCCCACTACTTGGAAACTTTCGCTCACGCAAAACACTCTCAATCATACCACTCCAACTACTCATCGGACGTCCACGCAAACGAATACCATCAAAATCATTCAAATAAATCTTTTTAACCAAACGTTCATTAGACGCATTCACTCAACATTTCAGAACCATCTTAACTAACTCTTAACACGAGGCAACTTTTGCTACAATATTTTTTTCAATTTCACACTCATACACTAATCAATTTCGTACCCGATCTCTCCTATTTACACCACATACCCCACGTAAAAATAAACATTTACTACCATATTTCAACGTAGGCATCAAAACTGCATTGTATATACTCAAACGGGCTTCTTTGGAAACATTTACATTCCTAGCAAAAGTTACCAAAGCACCCAAAACCTTACAACCAGCATTTACTCTCCTTTCAATTTCACGATCAAAACGGCCATCTCTAGACAGCAAACTACCCAAATACGCAAATTCATCTACCTGCTCTAAATGTGCACCATCATTATATACATTACATTCAATCATCAAATCACCCATCTCAAAAACTATAACTTTGCATAATTTGGATGGACACGGCTGTAGGCACTTGTTGAAACATAATTAAAATTAAAATAAAAATAAACACACAACTCTTGGTTTTTTGTTTCAAAATTATTATTTTATTAATACGATGTACATTTCGGCTTATTAGGCCATCATCAGGTGACGAAAATGTAATACAAAAAATTATACATTTCTAACTATATATACTAATACTTAAACTAAAACATAATTGTACTAGGGACCTAAAATGGTTTTAGCAGTGGGGATGAAAATAAGTCGGTTTGTTCATTTATTAAGATTTTATTATCAGCCAAGGCTGTTTGTATTTCCATCGCTTCTAAGAAATTCATTCTAAGACCCTTGTCGCAAATATGCAATACTTCCATATCCTCAATAAAACATTTGTGTCCTAAATCTAAACAATGTTTGGCTACATTTGAGTCGGTTTTTTCCAGCCTAACCGACCTAATGTGTTCGTTAAAACGTGTCTGAAAAGCTCTTCCTGTCTGACCGAGGTAAATAGCCGAGCAATTACTGCAATTTATTTTATAAATACCGGATTGGTTGAGAATATTTTTATTAGTTATTTTATTATTTACTATTGAATTTTTTAGTTTGTTTTTGTTATAAAATGCAGAAACAATATTTTTTGATTTTAATTGGTTTGCAATTTTTAAACTTGTACTACCGACATATGCTATTTTTCTATAATTTATTTCTTCTTTTTTTTCTGTTTTACCATTGTATAATGAGTGTACATTTTTATTTTTTAACTTTCGCTTTAACATGTTATCTACTATAGATGTACTATACCCGTTATTTTTCGCAATTAATTTTATAATATTTAATTCATTTTTAAAATCTATTTTATCTAATGGAATATTTATTAATCTATGTATCAAACTATGGAACACTGACAATTTTATATTTAGAGGATGACTAGAATCAAATGGTATTACTGTATCTGTTTGTGTTGGTTTACGGTAGATTTTAAATTTTAAATTGTTATTTTCACGTCTGATATTTAAATCTAAAAAATTTATAGATGCATTATCTTCTTTTTCAATTGTAAAATTTAGATAATAACATAAATTTTACAATTGAAAAAGAAGATAATGCATCTATAAATTTTTTAGATTTAAATATCAGACGTGAAAATAACAATTTAAAATTTAAAATCTACCGTAAACCAACACAAACAGATACAGTAATACCATTTGATTCTAGTCATCCTCTAAATATAAAATTGTCAGTGTTCCATAGTTTGATACATAGATTAATAAATATTCCATTAGATAAAATAGATTTTAAAAATGAATTAAATATTATAAAATTAATTGCGAAAAATAACGGGTATAGTACATCTATAGTAGATAACATGTTAAAGCGAAAGTTAAAAAATAAAAATGTACACTCATTATACAATGGTAAAACAGAAAAAAAAGAAGAAATAAATTATAGAAAAATAGCATATGTCGGTAGTACAAGTTTAAAAATTGCAAACCAATTAAAATCAAAAAATATTGTTTCTGCATTTTATAACAAAAACAAACTAAAAAATTCAATAGTAAATAATAAAATAACTAATAAAAATATTCTCAACCAATCCGGTATTTATAAAATAAATTGCAGTAATTGCTCGGCTATTTACCTCGGTCAGACAGGAAGAGCTTTTCAGACACGTTTTAACGAACACATTAGGTCGGTTAGGCTGGAAAAAACCGACTCAAATGTAGCCAAACATTGTTTAGATTTAGGACACAAATGTTTTATTGAGGATATGGAAGTATTGCATATTTGCGACAAGGGTCTTAGAATGAATTTCTTAGAAGCGATGGAAATACAAACAGCCTTGGCTGATAATAAAATCTTAATAAATGAACAAACCGACTTATTTTCATCCCCACTGCTAAAACCATTTTAGGTCCCTAGTACAATTATGTTTTAGTTTAAGTATTAGTATATATAGTTAGAAATGTATAATTTTTTGTATTACATTTTCGTCACCTGATGATGGCCTAATAAGCCGAAATGTACATCGTATTAATAAAATAATAATTTTGAAACAAAAAACCAAGAGTTGTGTGTTTATTTTTATTTTAATTATAACTTTGCACTTAACATTCAACACAAGATTCATATCTTTACCAACAACATTAATTCTATCACTCATCCTTCTCAGTTCTTCGGATTCAGCCAAAACAACCACGTCATCAAGTGTCATACTACATTTAGTTTACTGACTATGAAGTTTTCTGGGGAACTTTTTATGCATCTGGCAATATCAGAAAATAAAGTCGTTTCAAATGAATAAGCTTGTAAATTATGGTTTTAAAATTAAATGACTTATTTATATTGGGTTAATAATAAAATTAACAATGTGTACAAAAAGCGAGCAAACAGTGCTAAAATGGGATAAAGGAATATCATTTATTTGAATAAAAGTCAAAAGATAAACGTATTTATATTTGTTTAAGAAAATATATATCTAGCTAATACCTATATATGCACAGGCCACAGCTTTTGGTTCCGATGATTTAAAATATGATATAAATTTTTTTTTTTATTTAAAACCGATAACAACCTCAAAATAAATGATGATGCTAACCGATATGTTAATGGAGTTATTACTTTCAAATATCAAATTTACTTAAGATAGTATTTTGTTCAAGATATATGATAAAATTGTAAATTCTGTATAGCACTAAAAAACTTATTAAAAAAATTAATAAATAAATTATTTTTTATATAAAAATTAACATACATTGTGTACAGAAAGTACCATAATGATTCGTTATTAATTACTTATTATAATCATGTAACTATGTTATCAAAAATGCAAGTCGCTTGGTGCTTCTTATTGTTATTATTAATATTACATAATTTAATATTTATGTTCCTGAAGGTATTTCTCTAAAAGTTTTAAGAATGTACGGAATATGTTTAATTTTTTACAATATATTTTTTATTTGGTCTGTAATTTTTGAACGAATAAATAAAGTTCAATTTGTAATTTGTTGGAGAATTAAAGATTAAAAAAAAATATACAGGGGGAGCTATTCAATAAAAAAAAATTACTACTGGTACATTCTTTACAAATGAATCACTCTGCGTATGTTAAAACAATTTCAAATTTCTAGTTCAAGTTACGGCCTAAAACCTTTATTTGTAAAATTTTATGGTAAACTTATTAGAATACAAAATATTAAGTTACTTTTATTTTTTGTGTAAATTTTATAAGAACCATTTTTAATTGACAATATTTCATTCAAAACTGGACTAATTTAATCTATTATTGTAAAAAAGTTTTTAGAACTCTTTACATTAAAATTGAAAGGCTTTAAAGTTTTACATAATTTAGATAAAATTGGACGTGTCGATTAGCAGACAAGAATTTTAATTATGAAAATAAATATAAATAACAATTAAACAAATATAATTTAGGAACATGTAACTGTTACAAACGTAAACGTTTAATAAGCGTGTCAATTGGTCAAAAGAAATACTCAGAAAATACGATCGCGATGCTTCAAAACATGTCTATGATATTGTGACAAATGACGAATCGTAGATCTACGCATGTGAGCTCGAAAATAAACAGCAGTCGACTGTGTGAGTTTTTCAAGATGATACAAATCCAACAAAATTTGTTTGCGCACGAGACAATTCGAAGCATATGGTAGCCTGCTTTTTTTGAAAAAAACTTGACATGTCGCAACCGTACCGTTGATGTATCGCAGAATGGTCAATTCTGACTGATACAAAACCATTTGTTCGTCAGAAGTCTTTGGAGAAATAAGGAAAACTAACCGCCGAAGACGGATCATTTTCCACCACGACAATGTGAGCTGTCACACATCAGCTCAAACGAGTGAGTTTTTGAGCACTCAAAACGTCGGTTTGATGGGTCATTCATCGTATAGTCCTAATTTGACACCAAATGAATCCTTTTCCTTCCCGCACATTAAAAATAAATTGCAAGGTCAACGTTTTTCAATACCTGAAAAAGCGGTTGATGGGTTTAAAATGCATGTTTCAGAGGTACCTCAATCGGAGTGGAAAAAGTGCTTCAAAAACTAGTTTAAACGCATGCAAATGTGGTTATATTGGTCTTCATAGAAATAATTTTGAAAAACAATAAAGTTATTTTCGATGAAAACTATAAGTTTTTGTTCTCTAATTCTGAAAGTCTGACAAAATTCAGTAAAATAGAGAAAAAAATTAGCTACATAATAGCTAAGTAATTTTTTTTTTCAAACTCATGCTGGTTTCGCAGGAAAAATTATTAAAAATTCTAAAAAAACATTTTAGAATTTTCAATAATTTTTCCTGCCAAACCAGAATGAGGTAGAGAAAAAGTTACTTAGCTATTATGTAGAAAAATTTTTTCTCTATTTTATTGAATTTTGTCAGATTTTTTTAAGCAAATTGAGCAAAAAAAGTCTTATTTTGAAAAAATCCCGAGAGTACGCCCTTGAGAGATTTTCAAAAATTCAGTTTTTAATTTTTTTCTACTAAACGATGCATCGTAGAATAATGGTTTTTTCACTCAATTATTATACTCATTAGTCCGCATTTTTTCATACCACGCTTATTTTCCTACACCTCATAGTTTTTGAGAAAAAACTAAAAAATCAAAAAAAAATTCTAGCGCCCAAACGGCACAGGCTAGCAAGTTAGAACTAAAACCAAATTATAGAATTTTTTATGCCCTATCGAAAAGTTCTCTAAGTATTTTTTCGAATTTAACTCGAGAAAGTAGTATATGGCAAATTATCGAAATTACATGTTAAACGCCCATACGAACTTGACGAACGAATACCCGGTATATATATTACACAACTACGTAAAAAAACATAAATGCTAGCGTTAGTTCTAGTACTTTCTTTTTGCAATAGTAACAAAGAAATTGTACCACAAGAATACTAATCAGTTTGTACTGGTTGTGAATACACGATAAGAACTTAAAACATTACTTTAAACTTTCACTGTTATAGATTCGTCTTTTTCGACCGAAATTTACGGACGAGTAAATCTAGGAAGAAAAATTATTGTAAAAACGAAATATAATGTATATTCTTAAAAAAAAATTGCCACAGGAATACTAATCAGTTTGTATTGGTTGTGAATACATGATAAGAACTCAAAACATTACTTTATACTTCAATTGTTATAGATTCGTCTATTTCGACCGAAAATTACGAACGAGAAAAATTAGGAATAAAAATTATTGTGTTAATCGAAATATAATGTATATTCTTAAAATTTTACAAAAATACTTTAGAAATGCCAGTATTAAAGTGATTATTATTTTTAATAATTAACAATACGATTTAGTAAGCGTTTTACATGTTTCTGATTATTAATTGGGATCAAATAGCAGTGTGTTAAAATATTCGGTCCCTCTTAAACAAGAGTTATTAACATGATATTAACTTATTCGAAAAATAAATGTTACTCTATAAAAATTTCGCATATGTATTTATTTTATTCCTATGCAAAAAATGTCAAAAATATCGTAGAAATTCTTTCAATATCCATAAATATTTGTTATGGAAGTAAATATAGTGGAACACGATACGCTGTTAGAAATTTTAAATTGTTCAAATTTGTCACTTAAATTTTTCACTAGATTGTTATTATTTTATCCACTAACATATTCAATATATCTACATACTAATATATACAGTTTGTTCGAAAATTAGTGTCAGATATTTATTACACTTTAGATTCAGTTTGGTTTTAAATATTTTAAATTTTATTTCATATGTGTAAAATTTCAAAGAGTTAGTTCAAAATAAAATGTATAATTTAAAATTTTATTAAAATTTAATTAATAAAATTACGATTTTTTTTGTATTTGTGGGAATATATATATATACTGGGTGTCCCATTTTAATCCGCCACCTGCAATAACTTTAAAATCGTGCATCGGACAAAAAAATGTTTCGGATAAAAAGTAAATGGTTTCGAGGGGGACATCTGATGCAGAGACTTTTGCCCCCTCTGGACTCCTTGAGGGGCGGAAAAGGGGGGAAACTTTGAAATCTTAAATGGAACACCCTATTTTTTATTGTAGATTTTGATAGGCCATTAAAAAGTATATAAAATTTATTTTAAGACTTTTTTTTATCTTTGATAGATGACGCTGCAAACAGCATTTTTTTTCTCAGTTTATCAATCTTCAATTTGAAAAAAAAAGTGTAACTAAGTACGATATTCAAGATTTTTTCAGTTCTTTGGAAAAAGGGGGGGCAAGGGTCACTGCATCAAATATCTTCCTCAAAACCATTAACTTTAAGTTAATGGTTTCGAGGGGTATAACTTTAAGTTAATGGCTTCCAGGGGATATCTGATTCAGTGACTCTTGCCCCCCCCCTCTTCCCAAAAAACTGAAAAAAACTTGAATATCGTACTTAGTTACACCTTTTTTTTCAAATTGAAAACTGATAAACTGAGAAAAAAAATGCTGTTTGCAGCGCCATTTATCAAAGATAAACAAAAAGTCTTAAAATAAAATTTACATGCTTTTTAATGGCCTATCAGAATCTACAATAAAAAATAGGGTGTTCCATTTAAGATTTCAAAGTTGCCCCTTTTCCCGCCCCCCAGGGGGTCCGGAGGGGGCAAGGGTCTCTGCATCAGATGTCCCCCTCAAAACCATTTACTTTTTATCCGTAACATTTTTTTGTCCGATGCACGATTTTAAAGTTATTGCAGGTGGCGGATTAAAATGGGACACCCAGTATATATATATATATATATATATATATATATATATATATATATATAATGCTGAATATGCATTTTTTTAATATAGCCAAAATTTAATATTTTAAAATAATTCTATAAACACATAACTTACAATAGGGATTTAATATATAAACAAATATGTTTTTATATATTTACGTAATTTCTCGATATATAAAAAAATATATTTTCATTTAAATGGGTAAACCCTGTTTATTATTGTCAAGATCGTTAGTATCAATTTTGAGCAACATATCTTGAAATTTACGCAATGTCCAGCAACTTTACCTAATAAATTTTATAAAAAAATATGACATCATTTATATTACACGTTTGGTTAATCCTGAAATACATTGTCTACACAGAGTTGTGCAGAAATAATGCAAACTAACAATGCAGAATAAAACAAAATGGGGACAATAATACTAATTAACCGTGGCTGGCTGGACAGAGATAACAGAGATAATAGAAAATTAATTCTTTGGTCACTGCAGACATGACTTAATCTCGTTTTTAATCCTCGTTTATTTTTGTTTGCTGCAGCTTTTTTACATTAAATTTCAACATCACATTTTCATATTCTACTTCTAGTGCGTCTACTTTACTACGTCATGTAAAACTATCTGTTTCTCATATGAAAGTGGAGTTTGCTTTTTCTGCATATTATTAAATTGTGGATATTTGCTAGTTTTATCTTAGGTAGAATAAATTTAAGCCAAAATGTAATATAATTATTATAAAAAATTGATAAGTAAAAATTATATAAAATTGATAATTTTTAGGATTATAGTTAACAATCCAACGTTTCTAGATGATTTGGTCATCACAACGAACTAATTTAAATTAGTTACAAATTGAAAAAATTTATTAATTTCGCCGGGATTCGATCTCGGGTCTTTCGTCTTTCGCGTACGACGCTCTAACCAACTGAGCTAGAAAATCACTGTGAGATTAAATTTGGAAATTTGTATTGAAATCGCACAGTGATTTCGTAGCTCAGTTGGTTAGAGTGTTGTCCGCGAAAGACGAAGGACCCGAGTCGGACCCGAGTTCGAATCCCGGCGAAATCAATACATTTTTTCAATTTGTAACTAATTTAAATTAGTTTATTGTGATGACCAAATCGTTTAGAAACGTTGGATTGTTAACTATAATTCTTTATAACGTCATCACATATTTAGTATGATATTTTTACTTTTTCATGCATAGAATATTAATTAGTTTCATAAGTGTGTGCCCCACCAAAAATATATCTGTTCTCTGTGTCCCTCCCGCCATATTTAAAATATGGCGCCGCTAATGCCTGCGCTGGTTTTCATATGATTTAATTTATATATATATGTATGTTCAAAATGAAATACAGAATTTGTCACAATGCCATGAAGGGTACATAAAAGGTTTGCTCGTTTGTTCGCCCTGGGAAGCATAAAGCTTTAGAGCTGGTTCATAATTTCAATTTGTCTTTCGCAACGGTGACATACACGCAAACCACGCGTACTGTTAACAATTCGCACTTGCAAACTTACATATATACACGGACCTACACCTGTAGGCAGAGTTTACCATTAAAGTTCCAGGACTGATTCAATGAAATTAATTTTTTTTTTATTTAATTACAATATGATACTGTGGTGAATATTTAAATGAAACGAATACACTGAAATATAGTAATAACTGGAATGTGCACTGCCTATGTGTTCTAGTAGCGCCAATGCGAGCCGAGAGAGATAGGCGATACGGGGATCTCTATCACTGTCTTACACTTCTGCGCATTTGAAATTCAAATGCGATTTCTTGCGGTAAAAATGAGACAATCTTATGTTGTTACATATTAAATTGTAGCTAAATGCATCGGCTAAACGATACGAAATGAGATTTTATTGGGGAATTCCTCTATAAAAGGTATTTTTATCATTTTTATATATTAATTTGACATTTTTTCAATATAGCAGTTAGATTCTTTTTTTTTTCATAGCTAATTAAGTTATCATGTAGTAGCAATGCTACGCCAATAGAAACTCTTTGAACGGACTATACGACAAAGACGCGAATTCCCGTATATCGCTATCTCTCTCGGCTAGCATTTGAGCAGCCAGTGTGCGTTACAGTTATTACTATATTTCAGTGAGCGAATATAACAAATTTCCAAAAGCACAAAATTAATTTAAAGTATAGCTAAGTGCGTATTTTGGAAGCTAAGCTACTATCATCAATAGCAAATTAGTAAAATTAACATTAAAATAAAATAAACACTAATGTGAAAAAACGTAAATGCCTGCCTAATTATCGATCTGAAGTTACACAAATACTCAAAATACACTTTGATCAAAAATATACATTGTGTCAAATAAATACTGATAATTATTCATCTAAAATGTCGCGTAAAAGATCTGAATTTTTTATTTAATTTGATATAGTTTACCTATTTCTTATAAACTCATTTCATTGTATTATAATATTCTAAAGTTGATACTTTTTTTTTAAATTTCACAAGTTACTCAGTCACTGAATCGGTTTACAAAGCTATGCATCAATGACTGGCCAGTTTAACTATATACACGCGTTTTGATCTTTAGGATCTCGTCGGTATGGTGCTTTGATCAGTTTCTGAAGACAACTATTTAAAATTGCCAGCTAGAATTAACATCGGTATCAGTTGTCTTCAGCAACTGATCAAAGAACCATACTGACGAGATCCATAAGATCGAAACACGTGTCTATGGTTAAACTGGCCAGTCATTGATGCTTAGCCTTGTAAGCCGATTCAATGACTAAGTAACTTGTGAAATTTTGTGAATTTTTAATATTATTATATTAATTTCACCAAGTAACACTCATAAACAATTTTGTTCGATATTATTTTTATTGTATTATGTTTGAAGGGAATTTGTACCCAAAATATTTTCGAAACGCATCATATTGAAAAACATTTTCCAATAACTTGTAGTTCTATTAAATAAGTTTATGTCAGTTTATGTTCTTTGGACACACTTTTCCGATGTACGTAATTGTCATATATGGTTTATTTACTGCTGTTGGTTTGATTAGTACATTCTAACTTTTACTCTGGCATTGTAAGTAAACAATTTCTGGCATTAATTTGCCAGAAAATACTATAGATTAAATACAAAAAATAATAAATTTTCTGACGCCAATTTTACTCCGTCAAACCTTTTTTATGCAATTAAAAAATGATTTAGTTATGCTCCATCATAATATATTTGTCGCCAAAGTTTCATTAGTTTTTCGAAGTTTCAGATTGAGTATCTTGACTTGTAATTTGATACATTAGTTTGAAATAAATTTATAACAAATATATTATTTTTTTACCAAATATTTTAGCTAGAATTTTCTGTAGACTGACAATAATGATGTATGACTTATACCATTTCTAGTATATATTTCTAGTTTTGTTTCATAAAAAAAAAACAACAGTAGTAAAAAATTGTGTTCAGAAAGTTTTCAGTTTGACATTGCCAAAATGTAGTATGATATAGTGCTACCTGTGAAACTTGTTCATTTAATTATAAAGTTGAGCGTAAATATTTATGCATATAACGAATGAACACATCACAATTTTTTGTTATACTTATTAATAAGAGATAGAAGTTACATTTAGAAACACGTTTCTGGATTATAAAATGTGAACATGCACTACTGAGACCGATGGTGGAAGCACTGTTATTAAAGTTTGTTTTTTTTTTGTTTATTGTTATTAATATATTCAGTAAATAGGAGAGATCGGGTACGAAATAGATTAGTGTATGATGAGTGTGAAATTGAAAAAAATGTTGTAGCAAAAGTTGGTGTTAATCAGTTAAGATGGTTCGGACATGTAGAGCGAATGTCTAATGAACTTCTAGTTAAAAACATTTATGTGAATGATTTTGATGGTATACGTTTGCGTGGACGTCCGATGAGTAGTTGGTGTGGTATGATTGAGAGTGTTTTGCGTGAGCGAAAGTTTACAAGTAATAGGAATAAAAGAGCATGTATGAGAGGAATTATGAATGTGGATGAAGCGAAAGTTGCTTATTTGGATAGGAATGTTTGGAGGCGATTGATTTCGGAATAATGAAAAGAGTTTTTGCCACACCCTTTTGGGTACATGGCGTGATTGTGTATGTATGTATGAATATATTCAGTTATTTGTGTACATTTATTTATGACTATATTATACATATTTGCAAAGCGAAATTACATAGCTTTGCATAAAACATTAGAAAAAAATAATTTTCTATGGGGTTATTTACGTATGTATATATATAAATATATATATATATATATATATATATATATATATATATATATATATTTATATATATATATATATATATATATATATATATATACAGGGTGATTTATTAGTAATTGGAAATATTTTAACTGGAGTATCCTGGACTCAGAATATGAAGATTTAACGCAAATCACTTAAATAAAATGTGGCTCCTTACTGAGCTACAGGGTGTTTTATTTAAAAATTTAAAAACGATTTTTGCCCAGTACTTAAAAACTATTTGACGTATCCTTATCATACTTGGCAGGAAGTGTAGGTGCCGTACACCATACTAAATTATGTTAAATAAAAGTTTATAGCTTCTGCCAGTGGCGTACAACAGGGGCAAGTGAGAGGTTGATTCTTTTTAAATTCTACGCCACTGGCGGAATTGTCATTTTAGCACAATTTTTCGATTCTCCAATACTTTCTGTATAAAAAACATACTCTTCCTTTGTAACGATAAAGTTACTATTTTTCGAGAAATTTAATGTTAAACATAAGCTGCACCTTTGGGATTTTTTTAAAATTTGTTCAAAAAAAATCTGGAAAAATTCAGTAAAATAGAGAAAAAAATTAGCTACATAATAACTAAGTAACTTTTTTCTCTAACTCATTTTGGTTTGGCAGGAAAAATTATTAAAAATAAAAAATTAAAATGCGAAAAATATTAATTTTCAATAATTTTTCCTGCCAAACCAGAATGAGTTCGAGAAAAAAAGTTACTTATTTATAATGTAGCAAATTTTTTTCTCTATTTTACTAAATTTTTTCAGATTTTTTTGAGCAAATATTGAAACAAAGGTGCAGCTTATGTTTAACATTAAATTTCTCGAAAAATAGTGACATTATCGTTAAGAAGGAAGAGTATGTTTTTTACACAGAAAGTATTGGATAATCGAAAAATTGTGCTAAAACAACAATTCCGCCAGTGGCGTAGAATTTAGGAAGGATCAACCTTTCACTTGCCCCTGTTGTACGCCACTGGCAATAGCCAAAGACTTTTATTTAACATACGGTACCTACACTTCCTGCCAAGTATGATAAGGATATGTCAAATGGTTTTTAAGTACTGGGCAAAAATCGTTTTTAAATTTTTAAATAAAACACCCTGTAGCTCAGTAAGGAGCCACATTTTATCTAAGTGATTTGCGTTAAATCTTCATATTCTGAGCCCAGGAGACTCCAGTTACAATATTTCCAATTACTAATAAATCACCCTGTATATACCTGGGTTTCATAATATATAATTATAATATACAAAAGTTTAATAAAAGTAAGATAATAAAGATAACTTTCTATATTTGAGAAATATAAAATTTTAGCATTTTATTAATGTTTTTAAAAATTATGTATTATTTGTAACTGAAATTTCATTCCTAAAGTATTTTTTATCTTGCTTATTTATAAAAACTTTTATATGTGGAATATTCTACTTTAATATTTTTATATTAATAATTGTTATCAATTTAAAATAATCGCTATACTTTATAAATACAAAGTTCAAACTTTATTTTTATTTCATGTAGATATATTATAAAAGTTCTATTTCTTAGTACGTACACTTAACGCAGCTTTTGAACTTGGTTTGTTAATTATTTCGGTACTATAATGTAATGTGCATATAAGCAAGTATTAATTTGAACAGTTAAATTGTTTCCCACAAGTCGTGTTAGTTTGTATCATTCCTCAATAACATGACAATTCATGTATAGTGCTAGTCACTTTATTTGGAATTGACATGACTGCAAAGATTGGTATCGTAAACTTTCACAGCAGGGAGTCGTTTGCCAGTTGCTCAAGGGTAGTACTGGAAAAATTTCTTCTTATTTAACTTGAAGTGTTTGTAGAGAAAAGTTATATTATTTTTGTAGAGGATTTGTATTAGTTTGTAATAGATAGTTATATTATTTTTATTTTTAAATATTGTTTTTGTTTTTTACATTGTTATATGTATACGTATATTGTATGTGTATATTGTACAGTAACATTTTTATTTACCTATGTATTTTTGTTATCTTGTGAGTATATAAATTCTTATTTAATTTTTGTACATTGCATCTATTTGTTATTTTGACAAATTTTGTTTCAATAAACATTTTATAATTATTGGCATTATATTTTTATATTGATAATTAATATTTTGTTTCAATCTTTTTATTTGACTTTTTATTGTTAAAACACTTTTTAAATACAAAATATGAAAACAAACTTTTATGATAATTCTTGTCCCAAGTGTTCAAGAGTTTTGAAATATATATTTATGTAAAAATGCGAAATACGTCTCTGTAATTTTAAGCTTGTTTTTCTAAAAGTGTTGTAAATCGTCCCTTTTCTAATAGCATGCTGTAAAATAGTCAACGAAGTCAATTCCAAATAATTTGAACGGCACTATACCAGGTATAATAAATAAATGTTCATTTGCTCTACTATAGGATGGCCACTTACTTGCGTCCTTTTCAAAGTGTTGTGTTGTGTCAGTCTACTGTTTAGGGGTGTCAGTGTATTTGTATTGTGTGTTGTGAGTAGGGAACTACTAGGAAGTTGTCAATGTGCTCTGATGTGATTGCATGACTACCGCCCGCAAACCACATAAGTAATTCAGGTGGACTGCACGAGGGACTGCATACCAAGTGATAGTCTGGAAAGTGTTCCAGAACGGTCAGAACATGATGTGTGCACTAATTTTATGTACCTACCGGTTGGGAAACTGAAGTACTCGGAGAAAAACAACACGGGCGGACGGGCACATAATAGCTTTGTTCGCGGAACACATCCCGAACTAGTTCCGAACAAATTCGCATGCGCAATGTAAATTTGATCGTTCGCTGTAAGAAAATTACATGTTCTGAACAAAAAGTTCTGCGTTCGCGGAACACAATTATTTCATTCGGAATTAGTTACGAACGTATTCGACACATTCCAGGATTTTATCAAGAATTTGTGATCCGCACATGCGCACTGACATTGTTGATCGTAAAAGTTTACCAGCAATAGTTTACACGTCAATTTCAAACGTTTTATGTTAGATTCGTGTTTTAAAAGTACAAGTTATTTACTATTACGCATGGAATAAACAATAAAAGTAATGTTCATTTAATCGTTCGCGGAAATATAAAATCCTGAATAAATTCAGAATCGGACATGCGCATTGGATTGATCCTAAAGACATTCCAAACAGGTTCCGAATTATTTCGGAATTGCTACCGCAAACATAGTTAATAATATCTGGAGCGAGTGGGTCTCGAACCAGAGATCGCAGTGGTGCAAGGCGAGTAGCATAACCACTGCGCCACACATGCCGCTTGTATTAGGTATAGATATTACGAACTTATATTTATAGTTGATCTAAAGTCTAGTTCAGTGGCGTAGCCAGAAACTTGTCATGGGGGGTTACTAAAGAAATGATCAATAAAAATTATACTATAATTTGTATAAAAAATAAAGAGCAATAAAAATTATATTTATGAAAATGAAAGTAAAATAACATATTTCATAGTTTACATACGTATGTTATTGATAGTTCAGATTTTGGGGGGGGGGAGGTTAATCCCCCTTGGCTACGCCACTGGTCTAGTCGGTTTTTGATTCGGCAGCTCTCGCCACATCAAAATCGTTTAGATGTTCTTTTAGGAACATCCGGTATTATATAGAAGGCTAACAGAATTTTCTTTTCTACGTTTTGTTTAAATGTCTTTATCTTTCCTACTAGCTGAGTTTGTCTCGTTATCAACTGCAAAATTCTACTTTGTTATTTTAAATAAAACATTGACAATGGCGCGAGCCGAAACTTAAGTCTCTTGACGAATTAAAGTTTAGTGAAATTTAACAAAAAATGTGTATTATTGAAAACCTTTTATCCTAAATCTTTTCTCTGCGTCATTTGTTTCGATTTAATACTAGGTTTACATAAAAAATAACAAAATATATTTTAAAATTTTCATCACCTGTTAAATAGGAACAAAATATGAAAATAATATTTATGAAACATATGTTTGCCAGAATATTTTTTTATAACAAAAAATTAATACGTTTTTTTAATGGTATAACATACAACATTTAGAACCGGTCGACCATTAATTAATTCCTTAATTTTTAAAATTTATTTATTTAAAAAACGTTAATAAATAAAGTAGGTTAACAAAATTGAAATCATAAACATATACAAAATTTCTAATGTTGAAATTTTTCCCAAAAATTTCACAAGTTACTCAATCATTGAATCGACTAGTTAAACAAACACCAAAATATCCAATAATAATAATTTTCAAGAACCAAATAATACATTTTTATTATATGATGCAGACTTTTTTGTGGACATGTGTTGTCCATGACTTGGCTGTCAATAAATATTGACAAAATCAAACCGGTGAAATTTCACCAATACACTGACATCTTTAATTATGCATGGGCACATAACAGTTGTCCATTTTGAATATATGATATCTCAACCAGTATTCATATGACGGTATATGGTAATACCTCGGCTACTGTTTGGCGAAATATAATCTATTTGCATAAAATCGAATATGTCGCGCTAACAATTAACACAAACATTTATTATGTGTTTCCCGTCAATTTCACGATTTATCGTTAGTTTGTGAAATGAAAAACTTTTCGAAGTTTTTGAACTGGGTCAGCCGCCTTATTCTAATAAACCCAATAACATTTTGTGGTCACAATTCAATTGATCTGAATTTGAATTGAAAAACTAAAACAAATCATGTACTAGCGTAGGCCGCTAAACTTTTAAGTGGATATTGATTTGATATTATAAAGCGTGATTTCTTTTATATACGAGTATTATAAGTTTCTTTTACAATTAAATTTCTAAAAATAACCTCAATAACCTAACTTAAATTGTTGTAATGCTTCACACATGTAACAAGAAATATATTATTTTATGTATTCTAATACTTTGCATAAAATTATTGTATTAAATAAGTATAATAATTGCAACTGAAACGTTCATTAATTAAATAAACTGGGAATAGCAAAATTGTGTGTTTTATTTGTTTTTTTAGTGTTACAAGAAATTAGAGAAATATAGAGAAATAAATTTCATATTAAATTTAATAACAAACAAGATTAGAAGTATATGGGTAAACCCATATATAGACCACTTTGACATTTTTCGGAAAGTTGGCAGCACTGTATTTTAATAATATTATAATTTATGTGGGCACTAGGAGAAACTTTTTTGAAAATTTAATCAAAATCGAATAAATAATGTAGCCACAATGAATTTTTAAAAAAATTTGTGATTTTTTTCTCGATAAGATGGCAATCCTGTATTTTGTTAAAATTGCATAATTTATTTAGGCACTGTGAAAAACTTTTAAATCGGTTATAAATAAAATGGTCATAATGAATTTTTAAAAATTTTAGTAATTTTTTTCTCGAAAAGTTGGCATCACTGGAAAAAAATAAAACCACATGACCATCTTGGGTAATAGACAAATTTATCCTGAAAATTTCATTAAAATCGGTTGAACCGTCTAGGAGGAGTTGCGGCCACAAAATTTTGGCTTACGCCCGAGCGAGCGAGCTGACGACGCACATCCATACACCCACATAAACTTAGTTCAGATTCGTTATCTAGAGTCTATATGAAGGATTTCTATACAATTTTTTTTTATTTTTGAAAATGTTACAGACACCGTACCAAACACTTTACCACTTTTTCCTTGCAGTCAAAGTGGTAAAAATATCCCAATTTCTTTAAAAGTAATGTAATTTATATAATTGTCTATAAAAACAATGGACCAGTAGCCCAAAACATTATTAACTTAATCAATATATGAACTACGCAACTTTTGAAGCATCTCATTGATTGCAAATAGTTGGCAAAAGAAAGTGCAACAAAATGGTTAACTTACAAAGCATATAACAATATTTAACACAATAGAGCTAAAAATTTCAAAATAAAAAATTTCAAACTAATAACATCCAAGGTTTCACAATTCAAAAATTCTCGTTGAGATTAAAGACAGAAACTGCAGCACTTCAAGATATCCTCAAAGTTTTTAAAATTAATTTTTATTTTAAAATATATTTTAGTGAAATTACTATATAGAAATATATGTTTATCATCGTCACATATTGCAGTTATTTAGAAATTTATTTTCAATAAAAAATCAAGATATATGTAATAATATTTTCAAAAATAAAATTACATTCCACATATATATATGTTCTATATAGTGTCCGTCAAAGAGTGCATTATATAGGAAAATTTTTATTTGTTTTTTAAAAATTATTACTAGGTCTTTTTAATACTGAAAATGCATTAACCAAAAATATTCAAATCACTTCTGGTATTTATAAAATTAAATAAATATTATTATTAGTTTTATTTTAAAACAATTAGTTCTGAAAGATTCTTTACAAAGAAAAACATTTTTTTTTAAATTTTGGTATAAGTTTTAGGAAAATATTTACACTTTAATACAAATTTTAGAACTTTTTTAATCGTAAATTTTAACTACTTGAGATATGCATGTTTTTAATACTTTAATCATTAATTGACAATAATATTATGCGTTTAAATGTAATATTGTTTAAAATTCATAACAGTTAAATATTATTGAAAATTGTATTAATTTTTCATAAATATACAAACATTATATCAGGGTGAAAAGAAAATACTTATTTAAATGGAAATAAAACATATTTCACCAAACTACTATATAATTTTATAACTAAAGCGTTACAAATTTGAAACATTAGTGTACCTAAATTAATTTTTTTCAAATGTTTATTTAAATCTGTTATGGAAACAAAAATTTGTAATGAGATCTAATGCGTTATTTTGAATCTTTCTTCAAAAATTTTACGAATAAAATAAGTTTATCTGAAATATTTTTTAATTTAATCAATAACGGAACTAATATTGATACTTCCGGCTAGTGCATTTTTAGTTTTTGGAAAAACACCAAAAAGTTCTGTAATAATTGCTTTCAAGAAAACAAATAATACAATTTGTTTTTTCTTATAATTTTTTGCGGACACTGTATAAACACTCACATTTATAAAACACGTCATATATTTGCATCAGCTACATTTTTCTCTCACGTATCCCAGAATACATAAATCACAACAAACTGTATAAGATCAGAGACATACACAATTATGAATGTCTACGTTTAGAGTAGATACGAGTACGTAAATTTATGTTTTTGGGTAGTTTATTGAATAAAGATGGCCGCACTGTCACCGAGAATTTGAAATATATCCGGAGAAAACTCTCCCTTCCTTTTAAGTGTACGCAATGCTATTTTGGAACCTATATTTTCGTATAGTAGTGATTGTTACATTTGACTGCAGAAGCATAAAAGGAAAATGACTGTTGTGGAAATGAGATTTGGAGTAATGTAGTATAACTAGAAGGAATCGTGTACGGAATGAACTAGTATATGAAGAATGTGAAATTGGAAAAAGATGTTGCAAACTATGCTGTTAGTTAAGATAGTTCGTTTATCTCAATATAGTTTCCGCATAATGGAAAGAGTTTGTACCACACCCTTTTGTCTACATGGCATGATTATTTATAAATATATACTCAAATAATTATAAGAAAAAAATTGTATTATTTGTTTTTTTGAAAACAATTATATATACCGTGTGTTGACTTGGATCGTCGTACATAGGGATTTAGCATGTAAAATCAGACATGTGCAATTTCCTGCTTCCCAAATTATTTTACAAAAAAAACCTTATGATAAATGTTTTAGGGCATACTTTTCTGCATGTAAATCAATTACTAAAATATTTTTTGGAACCTTTCTAACCGTCCTAAGAATTAGGTCTAAAATTGTTAAGAAATTGACTGGAAAATAGCAGTAGCCGTGAAATAGCATATAGCATTTGTTTTATTTTTGTTCCAATATCACGGCTAATGCATTTTCAGTCAATTTCTTGACAATTTTAGGGCTAATTCCTGACGTTGGGATGGTTCCAAAAAAAATTTTGTTGATTGATTTACATGTAAAAAAGTGTTTCCTAAAACATTTATCCCAAAGTTTTTTTTGTAAAATAATTTGGA
This sequence comes from Clivina fossor, assembly GCA_963966155.1. Taxonomy (NCBI): domain Eukaryota; kingdom Metazoa; phylum Arthropoda; class Insecta; order Coleoptera; family Carabidae; genus Clivina; species Clivina fossor. The sequence goes on from OZ014551.1 coordinate 38,590,507, forward strand.
AAGCAGGAAATCGCACGTCTGATTTTACATGCTAAATCCCTATGTACGACGATCCAAGTCAACACACGATATATATATATATATATATATATATATATATATATATATATATATATATATATATATATATATATATATATATATATATACCGGGTGTTTCAAACCACCCGTCCCACCCTTTTATTTTAAAAACGCGATGAGCTATAAAGTTGAAAAAAAAATTCATAACCAAAGCATATGCAAAGAATTTATTGGCTTTGCTATAATTATCCTGAGAAAACCAGAATTGGAGAAACCGGAAACAACTTTGAAATTTTAAAAGGAGACATAGGTCATGTTTGGTATCGGTAGATAGGGTTTTTAAAAAGAATTCCTTTTTATTTGAAACCTTTTTTGATATCTTTTACGGTTAAGGAAATAAGTTTAAAAAAATAATGAAGACTAAAACAGTAATTTTTTTTATTTTTTTATTATTTTTTTTGTGATGTACACGTTGTGAATACCTTTCAACATACAGACGCTCAGCAGCTATAAAATTTTGGCAGCATTCACCTAGGATCATCAGCTGTCAAACCATTCTTGATTAAAAAAAAGCATTTTTAAAAATAACGAAGATTTAAGTAACAGCACAAAAACAATTTACAATAATTGGAAAACCGATTAACTTAACACAAACCAAATGATCCAACGCAAAAAAATAATTATTAGAATAATTGAATTATGTTTAACAACTAAATGACTGGTACCTACTATGATTTTTAAATCATAATAACAATCACATTTTATTATTACGGTTTTTTAAAACTTCTTTCCTTAACCGTAAGAGATATCAAAAAATGTTTCAAATAAGAAGGACGTCCCTATTTTTTTTTATCTTGTCGCGACTATAGTAAACCAGTGCTGCAGTTGAGGGTGTTTAAGAGTTACGTATTACCGAATATAATACAGTGTAACCTCGAGATACAAGTTTAATTTGTTCCAGCATTGAATTCGTATAACGAATTTCACGTATCTGGAAACAATCTTCTCCATTGAAAATAATGCAAATCCAGTTAATCCATTCCGCACCCCCCAAAAATATCAACATAAAAATCAATTTTCCTGATAAATAGCACTGGTAAATAAATTATTTTCACGTTAAATGTAAAAAAGATTAACTCACAAACGCACAAACACGTAGATCAAAGAACACTGAGTGATCTGACAAGGGGATTCACTCAAGCGGATCGGGAAACGCGCCACGCATACCAACAGCCTGGCTCGTTGCTCAATTTAGACTCGACTCAATGCTCGTATTTAGAGACGAATTTTTCGCTCATACTTTCTTCGAATCTCGAATTTATCGTATATAGAGGTGCTCGTATCTCGAGATTCCACTGTACTAGATTCGGTGGTTCGAAACCGCTGGCTGACGTTTCTATTTGTCAGAAAAAAAATCGCAAGGTCAATTATTAATTAATCAGAATCGGATACAAGAATTTGATCAACTGTTTGTCTTAGAAAACCATCAGTAGTTTATATTACTAGTTGGAACTCGTCACTGATCAAGGAAATTAAAAAATAAATAAACTATTTTTACTTTAATTAATTTTTAAATTATTTTTTGGTATAAGAGAAATTATTTTATTTTATTAACTTCTACGGTAAGATTTTATTTTTATTTTTATTTAATATCTATATTAAATTTAAAAAAATTTAATTATTAGGCGGATACCTTATTTTAATAAAATTAATTTCTTTGTAAATACGTAAGTAGACAGACTTATGAACATGTAGAAGAAATATAAAAATTAATTTTATGAAAAATGTAGCAAACGGGTAGCTATAGATACGGTTGTATAATATCAGATCAACCATAATTACAGACACGTAATGATTGTACTTAATACATGGATTGTTTGGTTTCATACACCTGAAAAAGGATGGAAATAGTGTTTATTTATATTTTATAACCTGGCACCCTTATATATAAAATATAACAAAACATTTTATTGTGTTCTTCATCTATATTATGGTTGATCTGACGTATCCGTCCAAATTTACGTGTCCTGTTTTTTATGTTTTGCTTTATAACTGAAATGACGCCATGTCTACCGAGCTACGCGAATTGGATTAATTTTTTATTTGTTTTAAACATTTATGCTGTTTACTTCTACGAATATACAGCGTGTCTCCGTTTTTATAAAAATTGGAAAAATTTACTAAGGGCCAATATTTTAAATTTTATTTATTCTTAAGATAAGTACAAAATCATTTGTTATTTGCTAAAAATATACCCTCAAAACTGTCTAATTTAAAAATTATTCCAAGAGTAAATTTATTCCAACATTTGGAAATACAAGTACATGGTTATTTTATTATTACCCAAAGATGTTATAATACGATGTGTCAGAGATACAGCAGTTAAAATCAGATCAAATTTATTCTTATTTTATTATTATAACTATGTCTTCGAAGAAAAGGCATATTAAGGTAAAAATAATGTTTCTATATTATTTTCAAATAATATAATATAAAACCAATTATAAGATAATTATTTGAAAGCTATTAATATATAATTATACTTTTCTAGGCCCTTGTTTTAAAATGGCCACAACTTATTTCTAATCTGTAAATAGCAAATGAGAATTGCATTTTTGTGTTTTTGCGATTTGATATTTGTTGATATTTTTCATAAACAAGTTAACTGAAATAAAAAATTTAATCTAGAGTAAATTTATCTATTAATAAAAGTTATGAATAATCGTAAATAGCATTTTTAAATTTATTGTAAATTATATTTGTTTAAATATCATTTTACATAAATTTTCTTAAAAATAATTTTCAAAGATTTAAAATATTAATAGAATATTATATTTTTTATATATTAAAAAATCAGGTGAATTGTTTTTTATTGCATATTAATCTTAAAACAAATATATGGGATTATCACAAAAAAAAAAACTAAGTTAACACAAGTTTTTTTGCCTATTGTGGATTTTGTGGCTCAGACTGTGTAATTTAAACTTAAGATTTTTATATTTGTATATTTGAAGTATTTTGTTAAAAATATTTGCAACTTTGATAATTGTAATAAAAATAATTAACTAGATCTTATTTTTACTGAAATATATATTCTATATTCTAAACAAAAAATGTTTCTGTGTCTATTGAATTAAAATGAGAACACGCTGTATAAGACCACACACACACATAGATCTTTTGATATTCCATAGCAGTAAAGAATTACGCTAATGAAATATGCACATACATTCATTGTTTGAGAAACGTGCTTCACTATTTTTACCCGGTTTGCATTATTTATTTCGTAGCGCTGGTTTTTCAGAAAATACAAATTTTAAATATACATTCAATGTAGACAAAACACAATTTTCTTATACGTAATTATTATATAAATATAAAAAAATAAATTATTTTTGATAATTATTCAAAAAAATTAATTTGTGATATTTGTCATTTAAAGATTTTTTCTATGATCGCCACAGAACCGACCGTTACTACAAAATCCTTTAACAAAATATTATGTTTTCTAATAATATGTGTAATTGTATAGTGACTATTATTAAAATAGTTAATAATAACGTGGACAAATACTTTATCCCTAATTATAATTTAAGGTTATAAAATTTTTGAACTGAATGGTTTCAACTTATGGATATCTTATTTAGTACCTAGTAGTTTACCTATTTGTCCAACATTTATATTATAGTGTTTCGTAGTTTGTTGATATTTTTCGTAAACATACATACATACATACACAATCACGCCATGTACCCAAAAGGGTGTGGCACAAACTCTTTTTATCATCCCGAAATCAGTCGCCACCAAACACTCCTATCCAAACAAGCAACTTTCGCTTCATCCACATTCATAATTCCTCTCATACATGCTCTTTTATTCATACTACTTGGAAACTTTCGCTCACGCAAAACACTCTCAATCATACCACTCCAACTACTCATCGGACGTCCACGCAATCGTATACCATCAAAATCATTCAAATAAATCTTTTTAACCAAACGTTTATTAGACATTCGCTCAACATGACCGAACCATCTTAACTGACTAACACCAACTTAAACTAATTAACTAAATTAATAAAATGGATTCTAGAATAAATTTAACTATGAATAAAAGTGATTAATAATCGTAAGTAGCAGTTTTATGTAATTGTAAATTACATTTGTTTGGAACACAGCATATTTTTTATATACTTTCATAAAAACATTTTTGTTTGTATAATTTCGGGCCGCAGATAAAATGGTGTAAATGTGGTTTTATCGGTATATGTTTTCGAGCCTCGCTATACTCAACACGAAATTGCCAAACATATTTCATAAAACCTATCTTCTCACTTTGGTTACATAAATAACAATTAAAATGTTTAATGGTTATTTTAAATAAGCGTCAAAAGTGTTTTTGATTAAAGTGAAGGGATTTGAGCCACAAATTTAGTTAATTTATGTTTGTGCTGCATTTAAAGCAATTGAGGATATCAGCGAAACAATGAAAAATACATAACTTAATGAATTATGAGATAATGAAATTTAAAAGTTAGAATACATTGAATATTATTTTAAAAGCAACGTTTTCACTATTGATTCAAAATTAAATATAGTTTGATCTGTTAAATTTGATTTTTATAAGAAATTTTTTTTACAATAAAAATATACTAAAATTAAAATGTATTGACCTCTTATGTTCGATCAATTATCCAGATAAATCTACTATTGCTGAACATGCGTTAAATTATCTTCATGATGTAAAATTAAAAAATATTAAGAGCAGATATATATGAGAAGCAATTAAAATTTATAAGGGAAAAGACAACATCAATTACTGTGAAGGCATTGAATTCGTCTTTTATTGATTGAAAAATCTATTAAATTTTATAAAAATTTTACTCATTTATTTGTTACTTAGTAACTTGTTTCTATGTTATTTACTGTAATGTCATTTGTATCAGTTTCCTGATGAAGACGAGCGTTTCGTTTTGTCGAAATGTTGATTATAAATAAATTTTAGTACAGAACTTGAACCTAAAGTAGTTTTATTTTAGTAAACAAATTTTTTTACAGTGAAATTCGGTGTTAAAATGTAGGCGGCTGGGCATTTTGGGCAGGGTAAATTCTTTTTTTATATTTTTTTAAGAGAGTCTCGGTGTGTTGTTATTTGTTGTTATAAAGGTCATTTTTTTTTTCATAACCATAAGTCTAACAAAATATTTTTTTAATTATTTTTGTAAATACTAAAATTTTCAATAACTTTTATTATTAAATTTTCGGCCTGACGTAAATAATGAAAAATTTGGGGCACAAAATTTTTGAGTTTTTATTTGTATTATTTTCAACTTGCCAGTAAAAATGTTCTGAGCTTTTTTTATAAGATATATCCTAATATTAAATAAAATATTTTTTTTACTTTAATTTACTTTTTAATCTGGTTAATTTTGTAACAGTAATGTATTAACACTTATTGTTAGTTTTAACTGTGCAGTAAAATCCTATTAACTGTGCCACAAAATTGTGCACTTCACAAATAGCTCAGATTTGTCAATTTAATATACAATTTTGACTCAGTTTATTGCGCATTTCAGTCGTAACGGGTACTCCAATGTACGATATATTTCATTAAAAGCTAGAAAAATTTTCTAGTTCACTCAATTTTTACTACATAACTACATATTAATCACAAATTAATGATAAAAAACCTACCGGTTACAGATTTCATTCAGTTTATACTCAGTCCGGAATTTTGGACTAAACGTCACTTCGGTTTCCAGATATATACACGCTGTGAAATAATTGCGCAATAAACTGAGTCAGTATAGCCTGTATCCGGAAAGTTCACCGCCCACAATTCACCGCGGAAAGTTCACCGCCCACAATTCACCGCACACACAATTCACCGCGTACACAAATCACCGCGAAAAGTTTATCGTTATTTATTAATTTCTCATTTGGATAATGTTTTTTTATCAATTTACTCTAATATAGGTTATTAATATTTTAGAGAAAAAATATACAATTTTGAGTAATTATCAATAAAATTTTATTTTAATTTCTTTTTACATTTATTCTCATTTAAATAATGTCTTTTTCATTGTATAATGAATTACTGTAATATACCTAATATTAACATACCTTTATGAAATAAATATACGTAAGCCAGGGAATATTTAATATGCCACCGCACGTTTCTGCAAGATCAGTTCGGATTAATATCATATACTTCGTGTATAGAAGCGACACATATTTTTCTATTACAATATGGGGCCGCCCTTAATTCATTGTTGAAACACATTATTATATCACAATATATTCATATAATACTGGAATGCAATTACCGTAGTAAAAAGTTTACAGTTTACAACGTTATGTATTATATATTTTATATTTTTCATTAATATATGCATACTTCATATGGGAAATTAAAATCGAAAATTTAGTAATGAACCTTGAACAAATAAATGTTCATATTGTCATTGTGAAATTTAATAGAATAATACTCAAAAATATTGAGATTTTATATTTTCCCCAAAATTTCACAAGTTACTCAGTCATTGAATCGCCTTGTTAGGCTATGCATCAATGACCGGCCAGTTTAACCGTAGACACGTGTTTCGATCTATAGGGTTTCATCAGTACGGTGCTTTGATCAGTGTCGGGAAGACACTGATCAAAATCAAAATCAAAAACAAAATATCGAAAATTTAGTTATTTACAAACAAAATTCCATTTATTATTGAGCAGTGTTTCTTGGCTTTTCTTTAAGTATGTTATGTACAGGTTGAATTTTTCAAATTTTTAACATATATTGGTAATAAAACTACTTGGATTTCTTTTTTTTTTCTTAACTTTAATATATTTTAATACATATATGGCTGAGTCAATATTTTGAAGACACAGATTTTATTCTCAAGGACCATCATATTTTTAATGTGGAATATATAAATAATGTACAAAACATTTTGAGCAGCAATATATATACAGTGTGCTGACTTGGACCGTCGTACATAGGGATTTAGCATGTAAAATCAGACATGTGCGATTTCTTGCTTTCCAAATTATTTTACAAAAAAAATCCTTATGATAAATGTTTTAGGGCATACTTTTCTGCATGCAAATCAATTACTAAAATTTTTTTGGAACCTTTCTAACGTCAAGAATTAGGTCTAAAGTTGTTAAGAAATTGACTTAAAAATGGCAGTAGCCGTGAAATTGGAACAAAAAATCAAACAAATGCTAATTGAATTGGCAAAGATAAAAATAATAAAATAGGAAATTAAATGATTGATAAAATTTTTTCAAAAATACACAAAAAAATTAAACAACATATATATTAAAATAAACTAAAATTACCAATATTTAAACTTACGATCGATAAATTAAAGTTAAATTATTTAAACTTTTAAAATTTTATTTCAATTTTTCTGCTAATTTTGCTTGTTTATTTTTGTATTTAAAAAATATTCTCTAAAGTTATTTTATATACATACATATACACATACACAATCACGCTATGTGCTTAAATGAGTTTAACAAAAGAATTTTTGCTTATGCCGAAATTACGTTCCTCCCGCCAAGTTTATCCAGAAAAGTAACATTTGCTTTATTTTCATTTATGATACATCTCATACATACTCTTTTATTTTTACCATTTGGAAACATTCGCTCACGCAAAACATTCTTTCAATCATATCACCTCATCTTGCCATCGGACGTCCACTGGCAGACGTATAATCTCAATATTACATAACTTATATATTTTTTTAACCAAACGATTATACATTCGTTCAAGACGACTGAACTAACTTAACTAAATAACATCAAATTTTACACCACTCTTCATACACTAATCTATTTTGTACTTAATCCTTTCTAGTTACACCAAATAACCTTCGCAAAAGTCTTATTGCCACAGCAGTCATTTTCTTTCTATGCTTCTGCAGCTAAACTCAACACTCACTACTATACATTAATATACGCACTAAAACAGATTTTTCATATTTAGGTTATAGTTAATCTCATTAACTAGAGTTAAATTTTATCTCGCGCTTGAAAAACCGTTTTTTTTCTGTCCTATTATGATTATGGTATAGATTTTTTACTCTATTGTGCGATTCAAGTTAAAACTAAATTTAGAACAAATAAAAATATAGAATTTTGAATGGGACGTTATTGTTGACATTGAAAAACTTAAAAAAAAAAGATTAGAAGCATGTGGGTAAATCCATATATTGACCATTTTGACATTTTTACATAAATAATAAAAAATATAAATAAAAATTTTGTATTTTTATCTAAAATTTGTAACATTGTTAAAAATTAGAATTATTTAATTTTTCGGGCATTAAAATATTTTTTTGTAAAATTGTTATTAATCTTGAATAAACAATAAACCGAAATAAAATTTTAAAAATTTTAATAATTCCTCTTTAGAAAGTTGGCAACACTGTGAGGCACAATAGAATCTTTTGTGAAAATTTAATTAATCTCGGATAAAAAGTAAAGTAAATTAAATGCAGTCAAAGTAGTAAAAAGACAAAACTTATAATACTATTAACTAGATTAGTAAAAAATAAAACAAATGAAAAATAAATAGCGATAGAAAAGTTAGTTGGAGCACAGTTTGTTTTTATTAATTAAACAAAGAGTAAATTGGTATAATCGGCATTTTCAACTTTTTTCTCTTTTCCGACAATTGCGGTGCTCTATAGGAGAATATAAAATGAAATTAAGTGAAATTTTAAAGGTTTCCTTGAATAAATCGGGTAATTGTGAGTCAGTATAGAATTGTGCAACTGAAGTAATGTCTAGTCTAATTAATTTCATTCTATGTTGCTTTTGGTGCTACTAATTGTAGCTTTTTAAGTTGCGGTAATCTTACAAAAGTTTGATAGCTATAATAAAAATAGCCATTTAATGAGCTTACGTCATGGTCCCTGATTCTATTAACGATAATAAAATTTTGTTCTATGTTGTTTATTATACAATAGCTGAATTGTGCAATCGTTTATATTTTATTAGTAACTGATGATGTTTAATCGGTTAATATTACTTCTGAGTAAATTTGTAAGACCATCTGAAATTATTACTATTCTACAAGTCACTAGATAATTAATTGTATGGAAATGGACAAAAGTTACAAATAAAAATCATAAATTCTATCCAGCGTTGTACAGAAATGTTTTTTATTAACATATTTTTGAGATTTAACGCAAACATATTTTTTTTAAATATAAATGAATTTTTATCTTAAAAAGACTGTTATATTTTTTTCTTTTTTGAATGATATAAAACATAAATGTTATATAAATTTTTAAAAATATTTTTTTGGAAAAACTAAATAAATATATCTTTCTGAACATTGACAATTTATTGAAGTATTGTAATGCTGAACAATAAAAAATTAAATGACAATAAAAAATAAATAAAATAATTTTGAAGTAAAAGTACTTTAAATTATTTAAATTTTTGATATATAGAAAAGGAACATTGTTTTTTGCAAGTACCCCATTGTTTCTTTTGTAATACATATTTGAGTAACACCGCTTTCTAAAATTGAGGTTCATCTAAGGAAGCAAGAAAAAAGCTCTTATGTCTTTCAGTGTGTGTGTATGTGTAATTTTTCTTTAGTCACATTTATGAGTTATATAATACATACGTGGAATAAAAAGTAATATATCAGCTTAACCTACATAAATCGTGGCCAGCACAGACATACTGCAGAACGGTTGAAAAGTTAGCTTAGCTTATAGGGCGAGCATCTGTGAAAGTTGAAAACGATTTTCAAAACTTACACGTCGGCCATTTTTTATTCGTCACACACCATTTATGCACTCGCTCAAACTAAACTACAAACTTTTTTCAATTTCACGGAAGATTTTTGTCGCTACGTACATTTTAAATTACTGAAAAAAAAATTCGGTTTTCTAATGGAGGGCATGAAATCTTTAAAAAAAAAGTTATTTATGCCGGTTAACTGATATTTTTGTAAAAATTTTACGAACGGTAACAGTAACTTTAATTAATATTTTATAATTCTTAAATACAGAATACAGATAATATTTTATCAAGAAAATTATACTAGTTCTTAAAAGAAATTTGTAAAGTTTAAACTTTGTCCAAAAATAGCGTTAGCAGTTAGACAAGATTGGAGTTTATTTCTAAACTTAGGAAAGAATTTTAATAATTTATAATTTAATGTAAGTTTTCGAATATAAATAATGATAATTTTTAAGAATATTACTCTTCGATTACATAGCAAATATAAAAAAAAAGATTAAAAATATATGGGTAAACCCATATATAGAGTACTTTGATATTATCACATAAATACTAAGAAATAGGAATAAATATTTCATATTTTTGCACGAAAAGTTCGGGCAGCATTGTTCAAAAATTAAATTTTGTAATTATTATGCATAAAAAAGAATCTATCCTGAAAGATTGTTTTAAATTGTACAAAGAGTAAGCTTAAAATAAATAATATTCTAAAGTTGAGACATTATCTCAAAAATTTTACAAGTTATTCAGTCATTGAATCGGCTGTTAAGCTATGCATCAATGACTGGCCAGATTAATCATACACACGTGTTTCGGTTTTTAGGACCTCGTCTTGTGAGATTTTTGAGAAAATGTCTCAACTTTAGAATATTATTATTATATTAATTTCACCAAGTGACATTCATGAACAATTTTGTTCGTTGTTGTTTATTTATATTGATGCTTACTGCGTTATTGTATAGATGGCGTTAGAAGTATTTATTATTTCTCTTGCTTATCTGTTGTATTACTTGGTTTAAATAAGCCAGCCAGAATTAACATCGGTATCAAGTTGCCTTTCACCAACTGATCAAAGCACCATACTGACGAGGTCCTTAAGACCGAAACACGTGTCTATGGTTAATCTGGCCAGTCATTGATGCATAGTTTAACAGCCGATTCAATGACTGAGTAACTTGTGAAATTTTTGAGAAAATGTCTCAACTTTAGAATATAATTATTATATTAATTTCACCAAGTGACATTCATGAACAATTTTGTTTGATGTTGTTTACTTAAAATAAATTTTGAGTAGCTTTTTCAGAAAATTAGCAATATTGTATAATATTTAAATTTTTTAATACTTTTAAGCATATATATTTATTTAAAACTGGCATCATAACATTGATGTGTTTTAGCTTAAAATCTACGATAATTTATTTTCATTTTAAAAATGAATAAATAAATATAAGCCAATCAATGTTTATTTTTAATTTTAAAAATAATTAAAAAGTAATTAACTAAGGCATATGTACATCACTTTTATTGCAATTTCCTGTTGTGTAGTAATTGAAAATTAAACTCATACTTTTAAATTATTATTTATTGTTGAGTACATGAAGTTTTGATAAATTAAAAATTTGAGACAAAACTTTTTCATATATTTATTTCTAAATCACATGCACATTTCGACCACACTGTGGTTATCTTCAGTTAAGACGACAATTTGTTATTTTTGGTGGTATTACAATGTTACATAAAAATATTTAACAGATGTTATTCTAAGAAAAATTATTTTAAGAAAGGTTCATTTTATTGCTAGACTCCACAAATGGTTTTCTAATGGTGAAAGATCAGTGTTTAATAAATTTGTTTTATTTTTATGCATTGGTATTGCTTCTAATACATTTAATTTTTTCTTATTATTACAAAATGTTAGGCAATATAAATTTTCTACTGAAAAGTTATGTCCAGTTTCGTGTTAATGGAATGCAAGTGATGATTTGAAAAGGTTTTTGGTTTTTATGTGATATTGGTGTTCTTTGTATCTAGTAATAAACTTTCGCTTTGTTTGCCCTACATACACTTTTGGACAATTAGAGCATTTTATACTGTAAATACCTGATTTTTTAGAATTGTTGATCGGATCTAAGTTATTATTTAATAAAATACATAATTCAAATTTGTTTGTGAAAGCTATTTTTATGTTATGGTTTTTGAATATTTTTGTTTATTTATTACACATATGTTTTATATGTTTTAAAATAACATTTTCCATTTGTAACATTTTCTAAAGATATACTTTAATTTTTTAAAATAATTTAATTCGGTTAGTACATTCTTTAAAATAAATTCAAGATATTTGTAGTAATTTTTTTTATGTAAACAATCTATATATTTTAAATTGGTATTTTAAATTAAATGTAAAACAATTTTTGCAATTGTGAAACATAGAGTGTATCATGCATATATGCTATTATAATATTAGTAACAATATTTTTCCATTATAAAAATATATGTATTACTGAATGATAAAATAGATAATTATTGCAACAAATTGTAATTTGATTACAGAATACAAAAAATTTATCGAAACAATTATATTTAACCAATACAAACGTTTTATTATATTTTATTAATCAAAAAGGTTTTTGATGAATTTGTTTATTTACAGAAATACAAAAATAGAATTGAAATTATTAAATGGCAATTTTTCTAGTCGATATATATATTTATATATATATATATATATATGTATATATATTTATATTTATATATATATATATATATATATATATATGTATATATATATATATATATATATATTTATATTTATATATATATATATATATATATATGTATATATATATATATATATATATATATATATTTATATTTATATATATATATATATATATATATATATTTATATTTATATATATATATATATATATATATATATATATATATATATATATATATATATATATATATATTGACTAACACCAACTTTTGTAACAACTTTGTTTTTATTTCACGCTCTTCATAAACTAGAGTTCATAATACCGTGGCATTACCTTTGAAAATAATAATATATAGTACTAATGGAAAACGGAAAATGGTTGAAGAAAACTAAAATCTTTCTCTTTATAAGAACAGAAACGAATTACTTCATAAATAAGATTAATGATCATAAGAAATTTGATTAATTAATAATGTTTACGCAATTCGAAATGCTTTTACTTGTGTTGTGAAAAATGATTGAGAGGAAATATCTGTATACATTAACTGGTTGACAGCCGCCATATTTTCAAACGGGTAATAAATAATCCACAAGAAAAATGAGGGGGGGGGGGGGCTTATTGAGTTATCCTCTACGAATTCCAAATGCAAACATTGTTGATTTATTTGGGAATTGTTGAGTTTTACATTGTTGTAATAAAGAAGTGTGTGATATTTCAATATTAGATCAACTAAAATGTAATCGGAAGACACAACATGTTTTGTTTAAATTAATAAAAAAGAGAAATTGCGATTTGAAACATGTTTGTGTTTATATTTGTTTCAATGATTCTGTGTTAGCTGGCGAGTTTATTTTATAGAAATAAAGGTGCCAGATTCCAAATTGAGACAAACATTATATTTATTTTTTTTCTTTTTATTTGCATAACAAACAATCCGTATTTTACGTATTGAAACTTAACATTTTCGATGGTGGCAGCATTCTCATAAATTCGAAATAATTTACGTATTTTTAAGATTTTTTTTGTTTTGATTACTATTGTTAATATATTTAGTTATTTATGTATTTTTGTTTATAATTATATTATACATATTTTAAGAGTAAAATTACATTGATTTACATGTAATATTTAAGAAAAACGTATTAATGTAATGTAATGGAAAAAGTTTATGCTACACATTTTGGATACATGGCATAATTTTGTATGTATGTAAAAATAGTCATTTTTCATAAATAACAATAATAAACAAATGTACAAAAAATAATAAGATAATAAATATAAGATTTTATATTTTAGAAATCCAAAATTGTAGCACATGCTTCGTATTTAAACATACAGTGTGGTGATAAAGTATGGAACAAAATTCATAATTTCGATATTTAATGTTTTCAAGAAAAACGCTCAGACACGTCGATTTTATTTTTTAATTAGTCACCTTATGGCATAAAAATTTTACTTATGACATCATGCATTTTTGCACAATGACGTCATTATTTGGTTTTTTTAAATGGCAACTCCAATTTTTTTTTGCTGGTTTTTATAGATGGTCCAAATACTTAAATGAAAGCGTAAAAAAATTGGTACCTTAGATAACTATTTTTTTGAGAATTAACACACATAAAAAAATATGTATATGTAAAATATAGATTGCTTTGAAAAAAATGAATAATTGGTTTTTTCGTTGAAATATTGAAAAAAGTCAAAATCATATATGAAAATGATGAAAATCTATAGATTTTACTGCTGGAATGATTTTGACATTTTTTTTTTCAATATTTTAACGAAAAAAACAATTATTCATTTTTTTCAAGGCAATCTATGTTTTATATATACATATATTTTTTAATTTTTAAGTGTGTTATTTTCTCAAATAACTGGTTATCTAAGGTACCAATTTTTTTACCCCATCATTTAAGTAGTTGGACCATCTATGAAAATCAGCAAAAAAATGGGGTTACCATATAAAAAGATTTTAATTAAATTTTCAGGATAAATTTGTCTAGTGCCCAAGATGGTCATGTGATTTTGTTTTTTCCAGTGATGCCAACTTTCCGAGAAAAAAATTACTAAAGTTTTTAAAAATTCATATTGGCTACGTTATTTATCCGATTTTGATCAAATTTTCAGAAAAGATTTCCCTAATGCTCCTATTAATTACATAATTTTATTAATATTCAGTGTTGCCAACTTTCCGAGAAAAAAATTACTAAAGTTTAAAATTTTTTATTATGGCCATGATATTCAACCGATTTTACTCAAATTTTCACAAAAGATTCTCCTAGTATTCATATAATTTATTTAATTTTAACAAAAGACAGTGTTGCCAACATTTCGAAAAAAAAATTAGTAAAATTTAAAAAAATTTATTTTGACCATTTTATTTAACCGATTTTAATCAAATTTTCATAAAAGTTTTTCCTAGTGCCTAAATAAATTATGCAATTTCAACAAAATACAGTGTTGCCAATTTATCGAGAAAAAAAATCACAAAATTTTTTAAAAATTCATTGTGGCTACAAAATATTTATTCGATTTGATTAAATTTTCAGAAAAGTATCTCCTAGTGCCCACATAAATTATAATATTATTAAAATACAGTGTTGCCAACTTTCCGAGAAATGTCAAAGTGGTCTATATATGGGTTTACCCATATACTTCTAATCTTGTTTTTATCTGATTTTACATACATACATACATACACAATCACGCCATGTACCCAAAAGGGTGTGGCACAAACTCTTTTCAACATCCCGAAATCAGTCGCCTCCAAACATTCCTATCCAAACAAGCAACTTTCGCTTCATCCACATTCATAATTTTTCTCATACATGCTCTTTTATTCCTACTACTTGGAAACTTTCGCTCACGCAAAACACTCTCAATCATACCATTCCAACTACTCATCGGACGTCCACGCAAACGTATACCATCAAAATCATTCAAATAAATCTTTTTAACCAAACGTTCATTAGACATTCGCTTAACATGTCCGAACCATCTTAACTGACTAACACCAACTTTTGCTACAACATTCTTTTCAATTTCACACTCATCATACACTAATCTATTTCGTACCCGAACTCTCTTATTAACACCACATACCCCACGTAAAAATCTCATTTCCACAGCAGTCATTTTCCGTTTATGCTTTTGCAACCAAACCCAACATTCACTACCATACATCAATGTAGGCACCAAAACTGCATTATATACACTCAAACGGGCTTCTTTGGAAACATTTACATTCCTAGCAAAAGTTCCCAAAGCACCCAAAACCTTACAACCAGCATTTACTCTCCTTTCAATTTCACGATCAAAACGGCCATCTCTAGTTAGCAAACTACCCAAATACACAAATTCATCTACCTGCTCTAAACGTGCACCATCAATATATACATTACATTTAGTCATCAAGTCACCCTTCTCAAAAACTAAAACTTTGCATTTATCTACATTCAACACAAGATTCATATCTTTACCAACAACATTAATTCTATCAATCATCATTCTATCTGATTTTGATTATAACAAAAATTATATTTTCTATTATGTATACTGTAACAAGTGTCGTAAATTTGTTTCACGGATTTCTTTGTTGGTATAATTACAGTATTAATTCTATTAATTAATTTTTTTACTAGACCTATCAATTTGTGTCATTACTAATTATTTATCTTTGTTTGATCTGCATAACAAAACAATCTTAGGTATAGGCAATACATATTTAAATTTATGGTTGATTTAATGTACTATCTTGCTTCTGTGTTTAGTTCTAGCGGGTCACATGACTTCAAGGTTTTTCTTGTCGTAATGCGCTTCCTGCAAAGTAACACAGGTGAAAGAAAATTGAATACTATACATATCGATTTATGAGTTGAAGACGCAATTTCCATTCAATACAACCTTGGAGAGTTCAACACGAATTGTTACAACTTAACCACATTCATATTTTTCTTTACGGACAATTACTGTGTCACTACAGATATATAACTCACTAACAACAAATTTCAGCGTATATACTTAAGGGACGCAAAATTCGTATTTCAAGTACCCAAGTACTTGTTTCATAATTGTTCATTTAGACACTTTTCTGAAACTAATGATGTTTTTAAGACAAACAATTTATCAAACTGTTGTGTTCGGTTCTGTTTAACTAATGTCTGATCCTGTGAATTTTATTTTATTTTACGACGAACAGAAACGCGGGCCAGCGTATTTGAACCATCGATATTGCTGACATTCCATGTTATATATATATATATATATATATATATATATATATATATATATATATATATAATAAATTACCAAATAAGCTAAAACACATTACTAATTTGAAAAAAATTAAAAAATATGTTAAAAATTATCTGGTTTTGAAATCTTATTATAGTCTAGATGAATATTTATTGTCTTAATTTACTTGTATTGCTTTGTATTGACTTATCCTATGTCTTGTTTGTAAGATCTTTTGGACAAATAAAATTATTATTATTATTATCGAGTATTATATTCGGTAATAACTAATGCTTAAGCTCGCTTGGCTACCGCGCTTATCTTATTTAACTTAGATTTTGTATTTAATCTAACAAATTTGAAAAAATAAAATTACTATGCATCAAAGTACGTATAGCTGTTTACAAAATATTAATAAAATTTTCAATTTCAAGTAATTGTGTGATAAATTTTAAGTAATGATACATTTAGGCAAATGATATTATTGTCAAATAATGATTCTACTATTAAAATCACACACCTTTGAATAAATTATCAATTACCGTAAAAGTTTTTGGAAAATATTGTTTCGTATTTTTAACTCAGAATTTCTATAGCGGCCTTAAATATCATTTTCAAACCTTTTTCAAATAACTTTTTTTTCAATTTTATAAATAAAGTAAGTTTACCTGAATTTTTCTTTATTGCTTAATTTTACTTATACCGAAATTGATATCCGGTATTTCCGGCTACTATATTTCTAGTTTTCACACAAGCACCAAAAAGTCCCTTAAAATAATTTTTAAAAAACAAATAGGGGTAATATTTTTTTGTATGTGATACAGATTTTTGGCGGATACTGTACACACTTTTACCGGAAGACGTTCCAATTTTTTTTTATATTAAAGAAAACTCCATTTTTATCTCATTATTAAATTAAAGAGAAAATTTTACATATAAAACATATAAAAAAAAATTATTTCATCTTTAAGCGACTTATTTCAACTTTGTTGAGTTTTTTGTTTGAAATATATGACATGCGGCTCATACTACAAACGATGAAAATTGATCAAAAGCAGAGTCTATTTGCTATGTTTACAAGTTTTGTAATAATACGGTAAATTATTTATATTTCTCAGCGGAACGCCGATAATATAAAAAGATGCATTGTTTGTACGTATTAGTTACACTCAAATGAATAAACAATAGTTGTAACATTTGGAATGTTAATTATTTCAGCAAAATGACTTCATAGTCTTTTTAAATTTGCCCATTTTATTGATAAGACTGCTAAATTTCAGTCAACATAATCTGAATGTGCAGCGAAACGCACTAATCTTGCTAGTTTTATGTAGTTTTTGAAATACAGATAACGTAAACTCATCTTGGATCTCATTGTACATCTCGTTTCTCTTACTGGCTCCTGCGCAAGATACAATGCCTCAACAGTACCGCGTTCATAATTCAGGTTGTAAAACTAATCTCAAAAGTTGTAACACGCCACGAAACCGAAAACTTACACAATAAAAGCCACAGCAAGTTTAAAGACACAAATCACTGATTGTCAGCCTAATCCCAGGTTTCTTATATTTCTCTTCTAGCGAGTTTTCCCATTATATTTTTTCCATTAATGCTGAGCTGCGAGCAACACTATAAATAAATTTTGTACTGGACAATAAAAACGTAATTTAAAAAAAACTTTGTTACAATTTTTCACCTGTATATTTTTCCAGAGAACGTTATAACATCAGTTTATTGGATTATCAGGATTATTGAGGTTTTAGCAAATAATGGTACAGTGTTAATAATTTGCTCTAATACAATTAAAACAGTTGGATAGAATGATTTTAGAAGATATTTCTTTATTTCTTTTTTTGAGATATACATATTAGTGTTGACAAAAATTTTTGAAAATTGTATCCGGTTAACCGTAATAACAAACCGCTATTAACCGGTTTATCCGGATTAACCAGTTTATTGTGATTAATTAATTATTAGTAACACAATGCTTTTTACAGACAATATACATACATACATACATACACAATCACGCCATGTACCCAAAAGGGTGTGGCCCAAACTCTTTTAATCATTCCGAAATCAGTCGTCTCCAAACATTACTATCCAAACAAGCAACTTTCGCTTTATCCACATTCATAATTCCTCTCATACATGCTTTTTTATTCCTACTACTTGGAAACTTTCGCTCACGCAAAACGCTCTCAATCATACCACTCCAACTACTCATCGGACGTCCACGCAAACGTATACCATCAAAATCATTCAAATAAATTTTTTTAATCAGACGTTTATTAGACATTCGCTCAACATGTCCGAACCATCTTAACTGACTAACACCAACTTTTGCTACAACATTTTTTTCAATTCCACACACATCATACACTAATCTATTTCGTACCCGATCTCTCCTATTTGCACCACAATATAATATCGAAAAATCAATATTTTGATATGCTTGAAGAAAAAATTAATGTAGTTTATTGATTTCATATTTTTTGAGTAAAATAGACATAGTAAAATATATTTCAGAACTAATTATTGTATTAATAACTCTAGATCTTCTCGGAAGATTTGCTTGATAATGAAAACATAATCTACGCTTCTTTGCCTTTCTTGAAAATTGTTACTGATAAAATAGGTAGATATTTATCAAGAAAACATATTAAAGTTTCCTATTTTACACACATGAAACTGCAATGCATGTTAAAAAGTGTAAAAGATATTATTCTTCTTGAATCTTCATGTATATATAAAACACCTTGTGAATACGGTAATGTTTATGTTGGTCAAACAGATAGAACTGTTTCTATTAAATTGACAGAACATAAAAGGTCAATTCGTCTGAATCATGCAGCTAAATCTGCTATTGCTGAATATGCTTTAGAATATCTTCATGATTTAAAGATACAGTAATGATTGCTAGAATAATCAGTGTTAGCATTATTAGCAGTAAAAAAAATAACATAAATTAGTTTGAGGGCACTGAGTTGAATAAAATTTGGTTTCTGTTAATTAAAAAACTATAATTTTTGAGATCTAGTTACTTATATATTACCTAGTAACTTGTTGCTATGTACTTGTTATTTACTTTAATGTCATTGATAAATTTTGAACTGATAAAGAAGAGCGTTCACCTTTCGTCAAAACAAACATACATACACAATTACGCCATGTATCCAAAAGGGTGTGGTACAAACTCTTTTCATCATCCCGAAATCAGTCGTCTCCAAACATACCTATCCAAACAAGCAACTTTCGCTTCATCCACATTCATAATTCCTGTCATACTTGCTCTTTTATTCCTACTACTTGGAAACTTTCGCTCACGCAAAACACTCTCAATCATACCACTCCAACTACTCATCGGACGTCCACGCAAACGTATACCATCAAAATCATTCAAATAAATCTTTTTAACCAAACATTTATTAGACATTCGTTCAACATGTCCAAACCATCTTAACTGACTAACACCAACTTTTGCTACAACATTTTTTACAATTTCACACTCATCATACACTAATCTTTTTCGTACCCGATCTCTCCTATTTACACCGCATCCCCCACGTAAAAATCTCATTTTCACAGCAGTCATTTTCCGTTTATGCTTTTACAACCAAACCCAACATTCACTACCATACATCAACGTAGTCACCAAAACTGCATTGTATATACTCAAACGGGAGGCTTCTTTGGAAACATTTACATTCCTAGCAAAAGTTCCCAAAGCACCCAAAACCTTACAACCAGCATTTACTCTCCTTTCAATTTCACGATCAAAACGGCCACCAGTTTAAATGTAATAATTAGATTCTCGGTTATATGTATGTAGAAAAACAATTTTGTATTACCTTTCTGAGTTAACAAACAGCGCCACAACATCAGGTCAATCATAAATATAGATGCTAAGGCAGAGCAACACGTATTCATATTGAAGTATGTTTTTATGAAAAACTGATGCAGCCCTATTAAATGAACATTTAAAAGTACCCAATTTTTGAGCAGGGTGATGATGCATAAATATATGGATCAATTTGAGTAGACTTTCTATATGCAGAATTAAGATATAAGTTAAGAAGTTAAGTCATTTTTTCTTTCCAATAAAACATCCAGAAAAAGCAAGAAACCATTTTTGCACTTCCATGACAAATCTGGAAAAATTTGACTATTTTGGACACTTACTTTTTGGGACCCAGCAAAAGAAATGACTTAAAATTTGATTATTTAGTAAGTCATACGATCGCTTGACAAAGTATAATATTACATATGTAAAACGAGAAATATTATTATTATTGCAGTAATTCGATTGTTGTTTACAACACTAATAAACAAAAAAAAATTAATTTGGTCCATAGCAAATTTTTAATGTAGTTTGTAAAATTGTCAATTTTTTGGATTGTGGGAAGCAAGTGTAAATGTTAGTATAATATAGATATAAACTAGCAACTGTTTGTTTAATAAATAACTTATGTTTTAAATATGTAGTATTTTTTTTAAAATGGCGTATATACATACATACATATACCCAAAAGGGTGTGGCACAAACTCTTTTCATCATCCCGGAATCAGTCGCCTCCAAACATTCCTATCCAAACAAGCAACTTTCACTTCATCCACATTCATAATTCCTGTCATACATGCTCTTTTATTCCTACTATTTGGAAACTTTCGCTCACGCAAAACACTTTCAATCATACCACTCCAACTACTAATCGGACGTCCACGCAAACGTATACCATCAAAATTATTAAAATAATTTTTTTTAACCAAACGTTCATTAGACGCATTCACTCAACATGTCCGAAACATCTTAACTGACTCTTAACACGGAGCAACTTTTGCTACAACATTTTTTTCAATTTCACACTCATCATGCACTAATCGTATATCGTACCCGATCTCTCCTATTTACACCACATACCCCACGTAAAAATCTCATTTCCACAGCAGTCATTTTCCGTTTATGCTTTTGCAATCAAACCCAACAAATTTACATTAGTTATTTATTTGTATTGTATTTGGCCAATTAAATAATAAATTTATATTTATCATGTGTCCAGATTTACCATATTTGTCCTTATCATTTACCGATTTATTTAATGAAGCGGAGCCTATAAAGTAGATGTCCCAAACTGTGTACTAACGCAACGATTGAAGTTAGTATTAGAAAAAAAAAATCAAAAACTATAGTTTCGAAATAAACAAAACAAATCTGCAGTGGTCACCACAGAGTCGACCGTCATCGTATTACATAAACTTATGGAATAGAAAAATTTATATTAGAATAACTGTATGAGTATTTTTTCAAAATAAATCTCGGTTGCGAAATATTCGGAAAATAAATAAAATGATAATAAAATCAGTAAATTATCACTTCCGGTTAGGAGATCTTTACCAAATGTTGATTAAATTGGGATATTTACCTCCGAAGCTTAAATATGAAATATTATAACAATCCGTTCAACCGAAGTTGGTCTACAGGTGTCCGCAATGAAACAGACGAACAGACAGGCAGACAGACAGACGGACATCATACTAAAATAGTCTTATTACTATAAACCTCGTGCTTATCTATAAAAATTTCTATATGTCAATTTTGGTTTGATTACAATACCTACCTTATCATATATGATATGACCGTTGGTAAAATCTGAAAGAAGTAAAAATGGGCTAAATTTTTTAAACTTTATTCACTATATTAATTATAATTTATAAACCCGGACTTTAATATTTAAATACGGCCAACAACTTGCTAAAACCCGAGGCAGATTCTGGAAAACTACTCAGCGTTAATAATTTGTCTCTAACTTAACCAAGTTTAGGTTGATTTCCTCTAAAACCGTAAACATTCAAGTCGAACCCGTGTTAAATTTGACAAGGTTCTGTTTCTTGATAATATTATAAAGCCCCTTTCACAATTAAGACTAATCTGAAACACAAGATTTATCTGAGCTCATGCTGGTCTGCTGCTTGAGTTAAAGTGCGTTCTTGCAATCAATGTCGAATACCTAGATATTAATTTAGAGTAAATTTAAATTTGAAATATACAAAGTTCTTTGTGCACACTGAGATTTCAATGTCTAGTTAAACTGAGAACAAAATTGATTCGGATGATGTTAGAGTGTTTTGCAATTGACTATTTAATTGACTTTTGGTTTTGTTTTATTTCATGTGTGCTGTAAGTTTAACTCATTTACGATGTTTAAGGCAGTTTGGTCATCTTGAGCGAATGTCCAATGAACGTTTGGTTAAAATAATATCTAGATGATTGATATTGAAGTTATACATCCAATGGGTAGATCAGTGGTTCTTAACCGGTGTTCCGCAAAACACTAGTGTTCCGCGGGATTAGGTGAAGTATTCCGCCAAACTTAGATATTCAGAAAAAAAAAGTATCAAATATTATGTATAAAATTTTTCAATAAATTCCTAAATATGTGCTTTTTCAGAATTCAATTTAGTTTCATTTTTACATTAAAATGCTTTAAAATTGCAATTTCACAGGAACTTTTTCAAAAAATTTCTCGCGGAATGAGGGGGACCCCTCCCCGCCCCGCACCACCAACCATAGTTCCGCCAAAAATTTTGAGATATCAAAGTGCTCCTTCATTACCGAAAGATTAAGAACTACTGGAGTAGATGATGATGTTATGATTGAGAGATTGTTTGCCCAATATATGGTTGACGAACTGTCATATTAAAATTTTGTATCATTTTTGTTAAAATTAGTTTCACATTGTAGAAATTCATTCTTTACTATAATCTTTAACATTGTATACAGTAATTTTAAAGATAAATTTAAAAAAATACATGCATTAAAAATTTATATTTTAATCATTATACTGGAATTTAATTATTATGTCCTCACAAAAATCTAGATATATGGCTATTTCTTTTTGTTCAAATGATTTATTTTAACATTGTTTGGTAAACGTCAATTTTTCCATTGTCTATAGTAATAATAATAATAATCTTTATTTCTGTTGATCCTTGTAATAGGACATAGAAACAGTCAAACATATACAATTATGTAAATACATAAAAGTGAGAAATACAGAATATATAATAAATGATAAATTTATATTATAATTTACAATTCAAAAATTCATTAACAGAATAAAAACAATGTGATATCAACAAGTTATGTAATTAAATTTTATAAGACTTTAAATCACTATTTTTAATTTTGTCAGGAAGTTTATTATATAATGAAATCCCGGCAAAATTCGGATTTTTTGTTGTTAATTTTCTGTTAATTTTAGGAATTATAAGACTATTTTTATTTCTAGTGTTATAACAATGTATACCTTCATGTGTATCGAATAAATTTATATTATTTTTAATATATATTAAAAGGTAATATACATATAAACAGGGTATAGGCAAAATATTGTAGAATTTATAATAATTTCTACAAGAATTATATGGTTTAATATTAGCTAATATTCTAATTATTCTTTTTTGAATTAGAAAAACTGTATGTAAAACGTAAGCTTTAGAAGCAGTCGTATATAAAATATATATTATGTATTTTTGTGAAATTATTTTTATGTTTTACTTTATAAAATATGTCAAGCATTGCGCAGAATCATAAATATCATAATAAAAATAATATTTTAATAATTTAACATAAAATTGAAATTTCCAATATGTTAATTTGGAAATACTAGTTTTACATGCAAAACTTCAAAATTATATCGTAGAGAAATAACCGAAAAATTATCGTTAAATCCATAAAATAAAAATAATTTTTTTGAGAAAGATATTAGTATTAAACGTGCTAATCTAATGAAAAAGGTTTAAGTATTAACAAGGACAAAACAAAACCTCGCTTGTACAATGTAAAACAGAAAAAGAATGTGAAAAATCATGAGGAAATGCAATAAAGGAACATGGTGTTTGTTGCGTGTAGAACTTACTCCAGTATGGGGCACCTGATTTGTAAGTGCGTGTGTTTATTTCATGTTTGGAGTAAATTGAAAGCTAATGACATGGGAACATGCCTACTATTTTTATCCACACACAAACATACACATTTACAGGAACACGTTTTTTTCAATGCTTTCATAATCTAGTTATTCATTTATGCTTTTCTACTTATACTTTATCTTCTAAATATCTACCACTCTTTACAATAAGTTTTCCTTCAACTTTTATGAAATATGAATATTTATTGCTTTATTTCGTTTATTAGTAGCTTCTAAGCTTTTAAAAATACATGTTCTAATTGCTATGTTCAGATACGTAGCTCAAATACAAAACATGTTGAAGTTAATGTTGAATTTATTTGTTTAATACAACTTTTTCATTGTAACTGACTGTTCTAAAAATTATATAATGAATGTTAAATTAATAATTCAATAATAAAAATATTATTAATTGATTTATATAAAATAAAAATAGTATATTTTTTAACTGGCTCTATTTTCTACAAAAACGATCTTAAAGGTACCTAGTTTTTTTTGTGGT